>OX291554.1:26539385-28939385 GCA_946406115.1 Apoda limacodes
GTGTGTGTGTGTGTGTGCGTGTGATTACAAAAGATGTTTTATATATTATTATTATGGTGATTTTTATTATTATATATTTTTTATAAATATAGGTTAAGTATATACTTTAATGAAGCACCGAAAATAAATTTTCGGTTTCGTCATATGTAAGCTTTAGCAGCCAGTTAGTCACTGTGATCTTGCATTCTTTTCGGGACATGTTATATATAGACAGTAATTTGTTAGCCTTGTTGTACAATATACCGCCATTATAGGTAAAGAATTTATGGGCAAAGGAAGTTCTCGTGGGTTTTATTGAGCATATCAGATAATTACGTCTTTTGAAAGAGTTCTCATGATTCGAAACATGTGTGCTGTCTCAGAATTAAATATAGGACATATAATTGTTTTACCGATAAACTTACTACTATACTGGGGTATAACTTTGGTTTAAAAAACATACTTTTAAGATGAGTCGTTGAGCTCTTTCAAGATCAAGCATTAGTGTTTTACTTGAGCCATCCCAGGAGGAGATACAATAATTAAACACCGATTGACAAAGCGCAATGTAAACCATTTTCATTAAATCCGAGCTTGCTACATTTTTGAGGTTTTTAAAGAAATATAAGAGTTTCCTAATTTTTTTGGACAAGCTATTGATGTGATCCGAAAACGAAAGGTTGTTGTCAATAGTAATGCCCAAGTATTTAATGGAGTTAACTTTTTCAAGAGGTGGACATGTACAGCTTACAGATTTATTTAATGCGCAAGAGTGGGAGATAATTTTGTAGTTAGATTTTATTTGACGGGGGGAGTTTCAAATGGAGAACGTCATATACTTTGTCTTTGTAGAGTTCAATGTAAGGGAGTTCAAAGCCAGCCAGTTACAAACCTGATCAATGCCTTTCTGAGCATATTCGAAAGTAGTGTCCCATGTTTTCCCAAAAATGTGAGCGTTGTGTCATCTGCGTATGAAATGATGTTACAGTTTTCAAGTTGGAGCTTACACAACTCATTTATGTAACAGAGAAAGAGAGATGGGCCCAAAATACTGCCCTGCGGTACTCCGTAAATTATAGAACTGGCATCACTTTTAATATCTCCTAATTTAATCAGCTGGCTTTGTTTACTGATGTAATCCTGGAAGAGTGACAGTTGCGTATTCCTAATACCTAGATTTTCAAGTTTTTGAGTAAGTTTGGAAAAAGAGACCGTGTCAAATGCCTTTGCTAAATCTAGGAATATAGTAAGACATTTAGATTTGTTATCTAGTTTATTAACTATAAATTCAGTAAACGTATGTTCAGCATCAGCTGCAGATTTTTGTTTCCTAAAACCAAACTGCGCATTTGAAATAAGTTTAATCTTCTATTAATAATATTTCTAAAAGTTTTGATACAGCGGTCAGTATGGATATAGGGCGAAAATTTTTTACACAGTTACTTTCCCCACCCTATGTATATAAATAACAATAGATTTTTTTAGAGAGTCGGGAAAAATGCCTTCACTTAAGCAATGGTTGAATAAATAATTCAGTAATAGTACTATGGAATCTTTGATTATCTTTAATGTTTTAGTTGTGATTCCACCCCACCCAGGTCCGCAGTCAGTTTTGAGGCTAAGCGTAAGCCAATCTACTTAATTTTACTTGTGTCAAGGAGTACGAAAGAATCACGGCTTCGTTGACCCTGGTCTGTATTTAGCGGTAAGGCTTGCTTGCAAGCTCAGCACCGTTGGATGCAAAAAAATTGTTGACCTCGTTTATACATTTTTCAGGTGTTCCTTTTATTGAGAGCAGTTCATATTGATAAGTATTTGGTTTATTTAGGTTTTTTATATTTTTTATTGATGATCATAATATTTTGCTGTTTGTTCCGGCTGATTTGAGCTCGTCACTTACATATTGACGTTTGCATTTTTTCAATATGTTGTTACAAAAGTCGTTTTGAAAATGTCATTGTTAAGATTCTTTTTGATTTAGCATGCAGTTTATCCCTGTTCTTAATATATCGCAGCAATCCTATAGTAATCCAAGATTATATTGCTGTTTTATTTCGTTTTTTTAGTGTTATTTAGAATAAGTTTTTGTATATATTTATTTAATGTGCTAAAAGCAAAATTTTATATATAGGACTATTATCAAAATTTTCACATTCTTTTTTTAGTTTTTCATAATTTATTTTAGTGATAGTGTTACTTTTATTAATTAAGTTAAAGCATTTGTATTTTAAGCAGAAGAGAACAGCTTCATAGTCGGTGATTGTGGAATTTAAAAAAAATGTAGTTTGCCTCCGATAATTATTTTTAACCATGACTACAACACTGAGCTGCAAAAACTAGAATAATCGTCAAGGGTAGGTAGATTAGTTACACATGATACCCAACATTCAGATAAAATAATAATGTCACAATGTATTTGCAATCTAGTTAGAAGGACGCACAAACTATCATATTTTTTGTTGCTGCTGCGTATGTTTTGTTGGAGTATTTTTATATATAGGTTAGTATCGACTAAAACCGTTTTGCACGCTTCAGGTTCGCAGAAATCTTGTTCAGTCACTTTGAAATTGTCTAATTGATTTATAAAATTATTTATGTCTGCGAATTTTACGGCAGATTTTAAATATAAAGCTGACTAGATAGAAATAGATATAGGTATACAAATACCTATACAGAATACTTAATGGTGTCATAAAAGTCTGGAATAAAATAAAATAATTATTTCTGACCACTATGTGAGATTCTGTTGAACATATTGAAAAATTATAAACGTGAATAAATATTTGTGTTTTGTGTGTATTACATATGAGTAAGGTAAGGTTAATAAGGTGTAAAACTGTTAGTGTAAAATGAAAATATTTTTTTTTAAAGTAGAAGCAAACACAAGATAATGAAAAAACGTACCTAAAATAACAAAGAGGTATTACATTAAATTTAATATATATGAGTAGTCATTTTTGACTTTGAAGTTTTGGTAGGTCTTGCTCATACTTCAAACGAAATACCGGTTCACATTCTTTTTTGCGCAGAAAAATGGCTCCTGGAGTCGCCCAACAAAAATTTTATCCATTTGTAGTTGCAAAGTCCTAGCGAGGAAATGTTGCTACTTCATCATGGGAGTAAGATGGTCTGCAAGATAGACTGTAGATGGGGTACCCGGTATATTTAAATCAGATGTGTTGAATTTGCTATCTTTGTTTACTTTATTACGCCCTAAATGAGTCTAATATTTTTTTTTGTGTGCAACCGAAACAAAGTCTAGAATATATATTTTAGGTTTTTTTGTCTCGAATTTTGAATATCCTCGATGTATGTTGCGAAGGTCCGAAGAATTAATTGGCACTATGATTATATTTCCTAAGTTCATTGCTATTTCATAAAAGTTTTCCACCTTGTCATTTTATGTTGTCGGTACATTCCTTAGCTCCAGAGTGAAGGCTTTCATATTTCGTTCCAAAAAGTATATATTTTGTTCACGCGACTGAATATACGCTTCGACTGAACGTTTAATTTGCTCCAATTTATCTAACTTAGATTTCATGTCTTCGTATTGGAGGGAGATAAATACAATGCATGACGTAACATGTGCATTTTGCTCCTTAATTGCAGTTACCGATGCCAAAATTGTCTTATATTTTTTATTTTTTTCCGCCGTCCAAGTGCGAAACATTGTTTCTATCTTCTCCGTAAAATACTAGAAGTCATCTCCTTGTCTACGTTTCTGCGGTCTCATAGCATCTTTAGGTGTGTTTGTGCCGAACAAAGGCGTATTATTAGACGGATCAGACGGATTCAAAGATTGCCAGCAATCATTTTAGATGGTGATTTTGTCGGAGAGTCTCTGAGAGGCATTTTTACTATAGTAAAGCAGTTTTCTGTTTTACAATGTAAATAATTTAATTTTCAAAATCTTAAATAAATCTTTCAACGTAGGTAAAGATGGTTTCCTTTACCCTTTAGGCCTACTTTTTTCGCCGTCACGTATTTTTCGGTCGGCAAGTAAAGTTAAGTCGGATGATCGGAAGGTAGCTGCACTATTAATATTTTACTGAGATTGCCACGCCCCCGCAAAAGCAGCATCAAAGCAGGAGGGTGTGGTACCCGGCAACTAATCATGTACACTAATGGGTTCGTTTGAATTGGGTTCACTGATAACACTCACACACACTGACAGAGAAACTTGTTTCAATAGCATGACAACTGATGATAGACTGGTATTACTGATCGGATTTTAATTTAAGAAATTGTTACATATTCGCACAGAAAATACACACGACCGAACTGTGCCGGTTCCGAGAGAGAAGTAACAGACATAAAGTATGCCTTCATAGCGCCACAAGAAATAAAAATAAACGACGTTGTTAGATTCATAATTTACCCTTTTCGATAATAATAACTAGTAGATCAATGGTGCACATAAATGTAAACCACACAGAGCACCACAGAGAGCACCACACAGAGCACCACGCAGAGCACCACACAGAGCACCACACAGAGCACCACATAGAGCACCACACAGAGCACTAAGCCAAGCCTACACAACACGTATGGAAAGTTTTATTCTTACTATTTTAAATTGTAGATTACACAAGTAGAAAAAAAGTAACAGTAATAGTTTCACTTTACTTATGTTTTACTTATATAATCACTCATAGATAACGATAACTATATCTAAAACAAGACAATCACATTAACAATAAAAGTTTTTTACACCGAAAAGTACGCAAACACAACACACAAAATAAAATATTTCATATCTAACGTTTATTTTCTATTTAAATAACGTTTTCGTTAACGTTATAGTTAGCGTATTCATATCATAATGGACGGCCTAGGGCGACTCAAAGAGTTTTGGAATGCACCCAAAGTATTGTTTTCTGTTGATTCCAAATTTAAATTTTATTATAACTCTTGTTGAAAAAGATGTGTTTCTTCCACGCTAATTTAAAAACAAAAATTACTGAAAATGGAATTTCTCGAGCACAAGTGGTAGTATTAGAAATATCTTATTTCTTATTACAATTTATTTTACTTATCTTATCAAAATTGAGACATCATTCAACAGCTGTGTTCTTTCGAAACTTTGATTAAGCTCCTTATCCATTTATACCTTTCGCTCGACAACAATACGCTCCAGAGACAAGGGGATCGTTAACGCTTGATATCATCGATTGCTTTGTTTAAGTTCTGCCTCTCTCTCGCAGTCACCTCTTCATCACATTTGTATACAATTCCATTTATAAGAACCTTCGCTTAGTATTTAATAAAGCTTTGTGAAATTGTGAAATCTTCTTACAAGACGCCTTTTGAACAATAATAATATTTACATAAAGGTGTAAGACTAAAAACTCTTGAAGGTATATAAAACAATTACTATGCACTTATACTCTATATGAGTATTGTATATATATATTGTATATTTATAAAATATTGCTCTGCTTATAAGGTTGTGTTTTTTTGTAATACAGTTGAACAAAGTGTCTCTTTTAAAGTCGTTTGTCTTGTTTTCCTGGGATATCGTAAAAAGCGATTAAGAGGAAAAGGGGCTTTAATAGCTCAACCCTAGACACAGTCAGAATGTTGTCCGGCATTAGCTTAAATTATCATTATCATACCCAGCAGGTGACTATGGGCAAAATCCAATATGGCAAGAGCATGAACGGCCCTCAGTTCCTAGCAGCCACACTGCTCTCGGCTACGGTAGCGGTCAGAATAACAGTGGGGCAGAGGGTGCTAGAATTCCCTGAGTTACGACAAACGGCTACCACAACTGACAACTATATTTAGCAATGTACAATGGACGAAAGATGAGGTTGGATCATCACCTCGCAGAACTTGAAGAAGTCAAAAGATTTAAGACAGGGCGAGGACTCGCTGACCTTGGGGCTAGGCAATTTGTTTGACTTTCTAAAAAGGTGATGACCACTCCCAGGTCAGTGTTGGTTCTCTTGATAACAAATCGCTTATTCACAACGTTGATGAAATCAGCAGTGTTTTGACTCGGGGAGCAGACCTTGTCCTTAAAATTACCAATAGATACTTTGTGAAAATGGTCCAGGCATATGTGTTAACCTCGTCTTGCTCTGCTGAAGAAGCCGAGACCACATGATGATATTACCAAGGCCCTTCATAACACCACCAAGTTTAAATACAGCATTGGGTTTGGAGATTTCCAAAGTAAAAGTACATGAATACGACAAATCCAGGATCGGCCCCGATGGCTTGGACCAACGAAATTACAATGGACAAATGCTGGTGAAATGAAAATTCGAACTGAAGCCGCTCTTCCTAATGAATGTGTTCTACAAGAAAATTATCAAGAATTGGCGAAGTCTCGACTGTGACTAGGAATGATATAGATTTTATTATGACAATTAAAAATGTCCCGGTAATCAAGAGGTTCAATATCGACAGTGATCAAAAACTTGTTAGAGGCACTCTAAATATCTATAACAAAGCTAAAAAAAATCGTGTGATAAAGTCTGTTTTAGACTTCTACGGCCTGCAAAGCAACTGTAGGATCCGGCAAGTTTCATCTGGAACTGCAAAATTGATTCGACTCGCTGAAAACCACAGGCAATGTTGACAAGATGAAAAAGACGTTAAAGGACGGGACGCAAATTGCCCACTGCAGTAAAAGACTACCGTTCCAAATTTAAGCCTGTGACACTAGAACTTATCAAAAAAGACCTAAGATTTCATACACCCAAAGTTCTTTGGATGCAAAATCTCTACACAGGCTGATACTTAAGATAACTAGACGCGACCTTCGACACTCCAACAAACTCAGTAATCGCTGCAATCGAGCTAAATAAAGGTCGAAAGTCTTTGACATCAGCTTGCAAAGGGCCATTTGACGAGACAAAAACTGCAGATGGCATAATAGCTACCGCCAAACCAGAGATCTCGGCAGAAACTGAATTGTCTTATGGACAACTCTACACCAAAAACAAAGGGCCGAACTGCGCTACTTCACCAAGGGTATCCCAAAAGTTGACCAAAGCGAGACTAGGGCGTCTCTGGAACAGCATAGAAACAACAAAACTTCGGGCGATGATAGCATTACGACTGAGACTTAAAATTTTCGTGGAACTCCAGTCCTTAAAGAGTTGGCAAAGCTCTTTAAGGTCGTCATTCATAAAAAAATAAGTTCAAAAACTAAAACCCGACTACTAAAAAATCACACTCAAAAAAGTATGAAACAAGAGAATGTTCTCATCTGAAATTACTGTATTAATGTACAAACGAAACAGTAGTTATCGTCAATTAAATTAACAACTTACACATAATATATTTTAGTGCATTTATTAAATATTCATAGTTATGTTTAGAGGATAGCCGTGGTCGTATGCCACTTTGCCTTGTAATCGCTTACGACTGTTAGAACGTATTGTTTTTTAGAGTGGGTGGTAGATGTTGAAATGTGCTAATTAAACGCTTTTATTTGATACCCCGCACAGCATCATTAAAGAACATATTTTTTTTATTTCATGACTTTATGACCTCTAGAGGAGCCATATTAAATTTAATGTAACACATAGCCTGCGGAAGATCAAGACGCTTTCAACGATACCTTATTCGTCAAAGTCTGATAAGTATTTTAAAAGTTATGAGGGAACAGATGAACATACATACATACCGGTCAAAATCATAACCCTCCTTTTGCTTCGCCGTAGTCGGGTAGTGATACAACCACACCGGGGTAGAAGTGTGGTGGTATTATTCTTTAAAAAGAGAGATAAACTTTACATGAAATTACCGGCCGATATCGCTTATTAGCCACATGGATATAAGCTGTTGTTTAAAGTCGTCAAGAATCTTCTTGCTAGAAGACTAAGCGAGTTTCAGCCGCCAGAACAGCCTGGGTTTCCGAAGGACTTTGGTACCGTAGACCACATTTGTACTGCACGGCAGATTATACCAAAAACACATGAGTATAATCAGCCGCTGAGTATGGCATTTGCGAACTACGAAAAAGCCTTTCACTCCATCCTCCGCAGCGATGTTTTCTTGATTGGCAATGTATTCAGTTGCTGCCTGTGTCTGTGTACAACGCTGCCACGATGACCGTTCAGTTCCAAGACCATAAAACAAGTGCCATCACACTGCGTACAGGGGTAAGACAGAAGGACGTCATTAAATATGTCTTCGAAACCTTAAGCTGGGAAAAAACTGAAAGTATCTCTTGAATCGGATTTAATCCGAAAGAGAACTAAAGTCACTGACCAGCTCGCAGAACCAACAAACTGAAGTGGCAGTGGGCTGGTCACATCTGTCAGAAGACCGATGGCTGCCGATGGAACAGACGTGTTATAAAATGCAGACTGTGGAAAGCATAGCGTGGCACGCCCTCCAACACCGTGAACCAACGACCTTAAAAGGGTGGCCGATGGTGGTTTGATATGAAATGCAGAAAACTGGGAGAAACGGAGTGCCAAGCCATAGGGCTTATTTCCAGCAGTAGGCAAATATAAGCTAATATGATGATGACATGATTATTAGTCGTTAATTAAATACAACCAATATTAATTAAATACAGGTTTAAAATACAACTACTGAAACTTAGTATAGCCGAGACGAAACTATGAACTAACTAAGCTAGAAACGTGAACTTTTGACCATAGGTTCCTTTATGACGTAAAGCTTTATCATTATATTTTTACCCTAATGGGATGAAATAGTGGTTCTGTAAAAGAAAACATCGTTACCAACTGGCATACGACATAAAAGAAGACGTATGTGAACAGTCCGCAGTGGGCCAGCGAGTGGCCTATGACCCAAATCACCCTCGGTGAGGGCAGGCCGTGCCTCAATAGTGGGCTGATGACCAAGATTTATAACATTGATACAAAATATAAACTCGAACTAATAGATAAATATACTTTATTCCTTTATTATATTAGTATAAATAAATAATTTCATATTAAAGATGCAGTCAAAAGGTTAACGTCAAGCCAGGAATTGAACCTGCAACCCTTATACTCCGTGTAAGCGCTCTATCATTGAGCTATCGAGGCATAAGTCTGGCTAGTGAAAAAACCAACTACTTACATCAAATAAATATACATAGAAATAATCTTTCTTCTTTTATGACTCCCTGAAGGTATGGCATATATAATATATTTTCTTCTAAGACTCTACTCTTCTTTATAATAAAATATATATAACAGTACAAAAGTTCTCAGATAGGGGGGATTTTCCAATATTTTAAGTGAAGCTGTAAGAGAAAGGGAGAAAAGAAATGCCCTTGCTGAGTTTCTTGCCGGTTCTTCTCAGTACAAAGTCTCCCGCCCTAAAGACTTAGGAATCGATGGCGTTGTGAAATTCATAAGTGCTCAATTATTGTAGCCTTAATAGAATAAATGATTTTGATTTTTGATTTCGATTTAAGTCCTACTATAAAAGTTAAGCAGTGTTGGATTGCCAAATTTAAATGAATATTTTAGAGAAAGGTCATTGATTTATACAACTAATTTATTATTATACAGAACGAATAGTTCTAAATTATGTCATGCTAAGAACGTTAACCAAAAAATACTTTAACTTATTTATACAAATCTTCGAAGAGAGTCGTATTTTGACAGTTGTGGTCTTTCCATGCATACAGACGTGGAGCGGCTATTTTGGAGCAAGGAACAATTTTGTTTCTGCAAGAAATGTTAAATATTTTTAATTGAATTCAATCAATGAATAGATTACACTTATAATTTAAACATTTTCAATTTTCAAAACGAATACATGCAAATACACGTTTTATTTAATATTTATCTTTTGTGTATTTCTGATAGATATCTTAATCTAGAAAAATGTATTAAGTAAAATATTTTACCCTGGTCGTGGAACAAGCATCGCCAAGGGTTGTATAGCATCTACCTCATCCCCGTTGTCACAAAGCACTCTAGCCATCGATATGCGACGAATTTCATTCAGTTGTTCTGCGAAATAACAATTAAGTAACTGTTTATATGTTTCGAATTACATTAGATTAGACATGTTGAGTTCTCGATATTACCACCTGATCGTGGTAAGCTTAAACATAGCGATAGTTATAATCAATAAGCTTAAAAAAGTGTTTTTTTTTATATACCACTAAGGTGGCAAATAAGGACACGGTCTGCCTGAAGGTAAGCGATCACCGGGGCCTATGGACCCTTGTAACACCAGGAGTATCACTCGCGCGTTGCCGACCCTTCAAAAATCCAATAACTTCTTTCTTGAAGAACCCCATACTGTATTTCTTAGAGAAAACCTTGGCAGGGAGCTCATTAAGTTTATGCAATGCATGCATGTTGCGAATGTGAGTACTTTTGAAAAAGACAAATTTTGTGGAATAGCATACATTGCTTTTTAAAAGACCAGAAAAAATATAATAATAGATTTTAATATAGCTAAAAAAAATCCAAATAAGTATTTACTTATGATAGTAATTGTTAATTATATTCTGGATATTACATTAATTAAAATAAATCAAAGGGGGTAGGCTACAACTAGTTGAGGAGGACGGGGCTATATTTATATTTACTTCATGGTTTTTATTTTTAATGGCATTTAATATATTGTTAGAAACTTCCATTTTTTTCTGTGTAGAGTCGTCAATGTAACCATCGGCTACAGATGATGATTACAACCCTAACTAACCATCGTTTTCCCTTTATTATGCAATTTTAAATACCTATGTTAGTAAGTAATTCTATCAATATGAATGTCTGCTCAAGTAAATAACGCGGCAAAAATGTGCCATTTATTTTTAATACAACGCCATCTAGCGGAAGCGTGCAGCACCTGAGATTCGTATTCTTTAGTTTGTGCCGTACTTACAAATTTACTTATGTTCTTACTTTAATATTAAGTTTGCTCGTGCTTTCATGTTACAAGTACATACTTTTTGCAACAAGTTAGTGAAAAGACTACTAATATGATACGAGTTCTGATTTCATAATTTCAAAATGAAAGTACGGCATTATAATACTTCATTACGTAACTGTCTGATTTTTTTATAATATTTTTTTGGTATGCAGTATGTATAAACTTGTACTAAAATTTCTTTAGTTGTACTATTTGTATCTGACTGATTTTGATAACATTAAACAAGTTAAATTTCAAAAAAGAAACAAATTAGTAAAATGTTATTACTTTACACCTCGCCCTTAAGCTCTCTTTTATTTCCATACAAAATGTGCAAAAACTTTTTCCCCGACCGATTGTAAAGGTTTTTATTCTTCAACTTCATTTAATTTTAAACCCACGTAATCACATTGAATTTTTTTTGTCTTTGAGGTTTTGTATTTTATTTCGGAGAAACTGTAAAATATTATATAAAAGAGCTAAACCTTGAAATAAAAAATCCCTAGGTATACCTAGGTCATTTTATATTATAAAATGTTAACATTATAAAGTTACCGAATCACAAGTCCATAAACTACAAGCTTTCTTTGATTCCACAAAAAGAGCCCACATATAGTAATACATGTGACAGAAATTAACAAATATGCACCAGAATTGAAACTGACTTCAAATTCTTGGTCTAATATTCACTGGCTTCATCATAGTTTAGTTGCCATACCGACAATGACTGACTGTGTCAAGGTACGCACCCACGCTTTACGCTGAAATAAAACAAAGCTAAGGAAATAACTTACCTAGAGTAAAACTACCAGGATGAATAGAGTTTTCATAGAAAAACCGATCAGCTCGTCGCCATCGAAGCAGCTGATCTGTTATGATACAGGCGAGCGTTGGTCCCATCACAGATTTGTACATGGGCTTCTCAGCAAGGATACCAACCATTAAATCAACGTCATTAATATCTTCATATAGAAGTTCCATTGCGTCTACTTGCTACAAAAGAGAGAAAAAAACAGTGATTACAGAATAATAAGATTGACCGATTCGAGTCTTAATACCAGGCGGCAGTCCATTTTCCTTTTTTACACCCTTTATAAAGAAACTAGACTTTGCCAGCAGCTCCGCCCGCCTTAAATTCGGTTATCGGCGTGGAAGTCCTTAATTAACTCTAATTAATTAATTAATTAGTTATACCAATGAATTGCTAAAGCATGATATAGGTGCAGCAATAGTTCGTTTAACTCTGTTATAGCCTATATGCTATTCCAGGACCTAACCTATATGTATGCCAAGTTTCATCCCGATCCGTCGTGGTTGAACGTGATTGAGTAACAAATTTAAGCTCTACTTCTGAATTTTTTATGTTTTATAATATATAGAATTTAGAATATTTTATAATTTTAAGACCTATCATCTAGATAGATTTTTTTTTGGTAAGTAAGTAAAAACATCAGACTCCAGTACTCAAAATCCATTTGCAATTCCATCCAAAAAACACAACACATAATATGCTGGCTGTAGTGCAGCACAACAAGATCCCATTCCGACGACACGTTTCATCACTAATTTAAAAAATAATAAAACGGGATTAAACGCGTCATTTCGCAAAATACCTTTTTCCCGACACCAGGTGTCTACAAAATTGACTGTAGCTGCGGCAGTTCTTACATTGGCAAGACCAAACGCACAATTGCGGACAGGGTTAAAGAACATATTGCTGCTGTAAAGCATTGCCAGACGACCAAATCAACTATAGCAGAACATTTAATTAACTCAAATTCCAACCACTGGATTGAGCTCCACCAGCCTAAGTTTTTATCCACCGATCGCCAATATTACCGTAAATTGGTACGCGAAGCGATTGAAATAAAAAAGCATAAGAACTTCAATCGTGAGGATGGATACAAACTGTCGCCTGCATGGAATCCAGTCATAGGAAAATACAGCTCTCGAGTTTTACCAACGAACGCACCCGAGGACACCGTTAGTGTTGTGTGTAGTGATTTTGACAATTATAAAGACAGGGTGAGGGAAGTTCAACAGGACGCCTCCACTCGAAGCCGACGACGCCGCGCACCGCCAGTCTACCCGTGACCAAGGCTGGTGTTACCCAGCTGAAACGTCGGGAAAAAGGTATTTTGCCAAATGACGCGTTTAATCCCGTTTTATTATTTTTTAAATTAGTAATGGAACGCGTAAATTTAAAAACTTACTTTTCATCACATCAATTTTTTTCGATCATCCGAGCCGTGTCATGTCAAAAGATACCCAGAGGTTGCTACTACTAATATGCCCCCGGTCTAAATACATCGACGGCAAAACTTTTTAGTTCCGCAGTTGGCGGACGATCCCTTCTCTACAGAAACTATACAGACAGGTAGTTAATAATAAAACTAGCTAAAAGGCCCGTAGCGAAAAGTGGGAAGAAAGTTTCAGGAGTATTGATAAAGCCTGAGGTACTCTCTTCACAATCTCACGAGTGATGCACCTGCTGCCATAGAACCGGGAAAACACAGTTTCACAGGTAACCAGCCAGCTGCTTTTAAACGGCAAAACACTTCAGTGAATGCCTATAGTCTTGGAATTTCAGGACAATAACAGCTAACTAAGCAACCCATTCACAATTCGTTTAATTAAACTTGCGACTGCAATAGTATCCCGGAAAAACGGAAACGCAGCATCTTGCAGTAAAGTAGCTCAAATATCTTGGACCAGTAGTGACATTGTGGCTCCTGGCACTTTTTAACGGTTTCCTGCTGAATCCCAGCGCTATGCTTGGCAACCCTCCCAAAAAGAGCTGCTGGCTGTGGTTAAACCTATGTTCTCCTCCCGACATATATGTCCAAGTCTCTGAAGAGCTGCCACCCGGTTACTAACAACCATAGCCCATATGAAATGCTAAGGTCCCAAGTAAGGACTAGTCTCTACGACCGCTCTAAGCAATGCGACTGCAACACAGCACCACCATCTGTTATGCTCCTGCTGGCTGATCTGTAAGACGCAACGGCTTACAGGCATTATGCATGTAGGACCTTTCGACAAGAGAGAAGACGAAAATATAGTAGTATAGATAGTTTTAAAGATTAATAGGTCATCGATTACTTTTGATGTATATCAATTTAATCATTCCCCTACAAAAAAGGGTTCGTGGGTAAAACTGTGGACCACACATACTATACTATACTTACCATTAAACTCAAAGTTTCTCTTATCTGGCAAGGTAATAGGATATATTTTGTTTCATAAAATGACGTACGAAATGAGCCACTAACTTGTTATATCTTACGATATTGGTGAATCAAGTCAGGAAAAAGACGCTTTTGCTGTAAAAATCCCACGTCAATAATCGAATTAAATTTGTTTTGTTTATGTTAATTTCAATGTTTTTAGATAATTCGAGCTCACCTCATCGTACATCCACTCCCTCAGATCTTTAAAGCTGTAGGCTACTGGCAAGCCGCAGATCTTTCGGTACTCGTTGTAGGGCTGGAGGCCTGCGTCGCGTCCCTTCATGATGTCTGTTGCAACTATGTCTGCCGCTCGTTGCAAAGGTCCCAATAATCGTTCTCCCATCTTAACAACAAAAAATATTTCCTTAAAACGTGATTTATTTCCACAAATACAATTACAACGATTTCTACTATGTAGAACAGATGTGTTAAACAATATAAATTAATTCTGAAGTATTTATATTAAGTAAACAACCAGTTTGTTGTTTCAACTTTCATTTTCTTCTTACTATTAATACTGTAATATTGTTTCAATAATCTTTTTCTGAGACTTGCTTAGTTCCCTTTGTTACGGAAATCGGAACAAATGTTCTACTTGCATATCAGACCTCAGTTATGATCATATTTGACTATGGCCAAAAGTGCTAAAAGTACAGTTGTTTCAACAATTCGTTCCGTCTGAGAAAGAGACAGAATCTGAACTATAACCCCGTATAATTAGATAAAATTTAGAAAATCACATTTATTATCAGCACAAGGTCGCAAATAAAAATACTGATCTGAACAGTTTTTTTTAGATTTTTGTGCTACAAAAAAGCAACTCATATGTTATCCGTACCTATATAGTGTCTTTTATACAAGATAATTTATATATTCTTTTCCTGTATGCCTGTTTATATGAGCACTTACGTCAGTATCAACCAAATAGTCATCAGCAGCAGATGGCTGTCGGAATGCGCCCTGAGTCATTCCTTCTATTGTTCTGTTGTTTGGCAACACTCCAGTGCGGAAGGTTAGATCAACTACAGGGAGCTGTCTCAGAAGTTTACCTTTACGGTCATACAAACTGTAAAAAAATTGAAAAAAAAAAACAAAATAACTGAAAAATCTTTAATAATAATAAATTATGTATTAAAGGTTGTTACGAGAAAATAACTAACGAGAGGCTATTGTGAAGCCCATGGTCGAAGTCCAAAGGCTTTAAAAACTCGAGTTTGTAATTTCCATACCACCCGTGTTACACTGAATGTTTTTCATCACATTCGCGAGCAAATAAATAAAAATATAAGGAGAATAAATAAATAAACTCACCAAAACACAATTGAAATGGCGGGAATAGAGAAAACAACGCTACCTCCAAATTCGTATAACTAGAGAATTTATACATAAAAATGTTTTGGCGGAAGCTCGCATGTAGTGTGCGCGTAGTTCATGTTTTGAACAGACGCTTTATACACATATGATAGAATAGGCGCGGCCCTGAGTTCTATGAACGCGAACTTTGCTTTGAGGAAAGTAAAATTTACAAAGAAAAAACCCGTAGGAGTAATTAAGGTCTTAGCACCCGCTTTAACCGCACGTAATGATACTCTTTACAAGAGACGGAAATAAATAAACCGCACAGTGGCAGTGTTTAGACCGGTTCTAAGTTCTTTGGTATGAACGTGTCATGGCCGATTTTTTTTCTTTATGCTCACTTTTAAGATTTAACTTAATTTTGAAACATTAGTAAGTAATAATTTATTAACTGAACTTGAAAAATTCAAATTGGAATCATAATCCATACTAATATTATAAATGCGAAAGTAACTCTGTGTTTCAGTCTGTCTGTTACCTCTTCACGCTTTAACCACTGTACCTATTAAGATGGAATTTGGCATGGAGATGGTTTGAGTCCGGAGAAATGACGTAGCTACTTGAAAACGTCAATTTGACCAGGTTATAAAATATGGTTTTTAATATATAACACCAAAAACTTTAACGGTCAAGTTTAGCAAAACTAGGATTATACTCAAATGTAAGCCTATATTTTTATATCATTCTTCGAGCGGGATTTGATTTTCTCTTCTCATTGTGTCTATATATTTTCTTCTTTCTTTGTATTGCAAACAAATATCAAATAAACTGAAAATTATAACACCTCGAAATGTTAATTTGCAGTATAATATTGCTTTTTGACTACACTATTTCATTAGAAGATGCACTGAAAGTAAAAATATTAAAAGGCTTTTAATATTTCACATTGCAGCCATTTTACATGCTTATTTTTTACTTTTTTCTAGTAGAATATGTTTTTGCAATTGTATTTGATTTAATAGTTTTTTTTTGCATAGATTTTTGTGATGTCGTTCAAAGAACAAATTATTACACTGCTAAAACTATCGCTACCTGAATAAACACTGACCTGTATCGACCCTCCTGCATTGTATGGAACCAACGGGATCCAGTTATGTATTCCACACTTGTTAGAGGCAGCAGGTTCTCATCATAATCATCCACATAGCCATCTGTCTCAAATATAACGTAGTTCTTGAGCAAGTAGTCATAACCTGGAATAAACGTCACATTTTAAGCATTGTATTTGTATAAATAAGTATAAATAATAAACATTTTTCGATAATTTTGTTTTGTACAGTGGAATTTGTCGGTTGTGGTGGTTCTCATAAAGCCAAGTCAGAGGCCTTATCGGCCGCTTGCAAACTCTAATAATCAAGTGGCCTTTAGTTCAACAACGTCTGCCAACATGCATTAGGCGTGGTGAACAGTGGTCTCAGGAGAGCCTTATCTGAGGAGAGGTAAGGTGACGCCTACTGCAGTGAGGCGTATAACGGCTTAGGAAGTACTGACCAATTTTGAGTATCTTAATTACACAGAGGATATGTATGTACTAATTGGCGTAAAGCAAATAAAGTCTCATCATCATATGCTTTAGGAGTGACAAACCGAAGTTTTGTTTAAGAATTCGGCCAGTTTCAGCCAAAAATGCTGCTTTCGGCCGCAGTTTCAGTTTCAGCCAAAAATACTGCTTTCAGTTTTAGCTAAAAATGGCCAAAGCTTCGGCTCTGCTAAAACGAGCGTTTGTGAGCCCTTTGAAGAAGTAAACATTGCAATGTTTGAAATAATAGAAATTTTAAATGGGCGTTTGAGTTTAATGATAATGATGTAATAGACAAAGTAGAGACAAATGTGCCTTATCTTCTGTAGAACGAATCCTGCCGACAACCACTATGCAGTATAAAAAGAACTATGAGAAACTCACGCCTATGTCTCTCATTAGACATATATCTCATATACGCAACGTGCGAGTAATACCTCTGGTGTTACAAGCGTCCATAGGCCACGGTGACCGCAAACCACAAGGCGGATCGTGTGCTTGTTTTTCACCTTAGTGGTATAAAAAAAGACACAATAAAATTCTATGATGGAACTTTAGTATTTAAACAGACTTTTAAGTGTTATCTGTTGATGCTAGGGTTAAAACGCAATTTCTAGATTATCATGTGGGAGCTTGTAATGGACACTTGGTGATGCTTGAAATTTACGTCTATTGAAATTAAATAACAAAAATACCAACAACACTTTTCGAAATAACACACGCAACATTCTAGTGAGATACTTATCACAAAGTTATAAAACTAACAAACGAGCGTTCATAGTCGTTTCATCTGCTAAGACACATTATCTAAACAAAAGCTTAAGGAATGCAGAAACTCAAACAGTAATAAATATTCTGAAAGTGATAAAATTTAGAATTGCCTCATAAGTTTCGCAGAAAACAATGAAAAAAAAATGAATGCGAACCGAATGTCTAGGAACTTTAACTACTTCACTCATGGTGCGGACATTTATGAAAAAAAAGACGAATTTGTGCCTTTTGAACCACCACTAACAAGAGTGCTATTTTCGATCTATCCTTTTGAAATAATGATAAGATTGTAGCAATAGTTGAACGCCTCTGGGCAATTTATTTTCGCACAAATAATATGAATCCTCGTTTTCGGGATAGCATCCAAAATCGTGGCATTCAATCTTAAGGCTAGGGTATAGGCTAGACCACGAAAATACGTCGTTTTTGTGCAAATTTTGTGGCTAAACTATAGCATCTAAAGCATTGAAAAAATATATGTTATAAAACTTACTTTTATCTAGTGCAATAACTTACTGATTGATTTTCATTTATTGAATTTAATGCACTATAAAATCTGGAAGTGACCGTTGTTTCAACACTTGTGCAAATTTTTAAAGCGTGTTTTGCATTTGCTTATTATGAAAGTTGGTTAAATAATTAGAATAGCTTGTTATCTAGTGCATAGACTCTAAGTTGTAGCGAAAAGTCAAAAAATGAGACTACAAAACGGTAATAACCTTAAATTCCACACAAAAAAAATTAAGTTTCAAGGCGTCATTACGGTATAAATTACTTAAGAAGTATATAACATATTTATATCATATTAATGTATATGAAATTATCTAATGATTTATAGTACATTTACATACACAACGTGAGAATTACAGAAATTAGCTTTCTGGCACACACGTGCCCTGGAATAAATTTAGATTTTTAAGAAATTGTATTGGTTTTAAACTTAACGAAGTTCTTATAATTTATTAAAAAAACTGGTTGCCTGTAAAGTCGGTATACGGGCGAAAGTTTTACGTGACAACTTGTGCCTTTCACTTTTTATGTCTGTCTCTCTCGCTCTTAGGCGGGCTAACCATGCCGCGTGCCTCTCACTCGCTCTCATTGTGAGCGCATAACGTGAGCGGAGCGTAACGCAGTTTCTTGAAGTGTCACCCGGCAAACCAATTTATAAGACGTTGTCACGTCAAAATTCTAATTACATTTGTAATTATAAAATTAGTGTGGTGTTCTACAGAAGCCGACTAACGAACAAAGTATTCTAGATCTTACTATACCATTATTTTTGTTGTTTCACTGATCTTACAAATTATTTGTAACCGTAATAAACTAACTTGACAGTTCTCATCGGTGAATAATTCACAGTGATACCAAAAATTTAGATTAAATAATACTCAAGTATTTTCCTTGGGCTGACGAAATTCCAGCCGATCGCTGAAACCTTTTATTTGTGTGATATGTTTGTATTGTGTGTTAACTTGTTTATCTGTAATAAGTTTTAAATGGCCAAAAAGTTTCTCCTCCTTTTGAAGGTTTTGGACCACGAAAATCCAACCTTAACTAATTACCCAAAGCGGCTAGTTAAGAAAATAGTCAAAGTTTCTATAGTAATTTTTTCTCCCTTGCTTTGGATAATACGAAAGTAAACTAGTTTTCGTTTAAAACTTAGTTTTCTTTTTCTTAATTCCCTTTTCCACGTATTTGAGATGATACTAGATGCATCTACCTATTAACTCAACTATTTAGTCAGTTCTCGTAAGAAACGCTTTCAGGCTTACATATCAAAGACTCACAATAGGGGTAACTGATATATTATAGTAAGTAAATGGTTTAATAGACTTTTAAATATTATTGTTTCGTTATAACAACGAGCTACTTCCTACTATAAGTTAAACAAATTATATAAAATAAACCACCACTCAGAATACATAGATATCTCTTATTTAACGATATTGTATTGACTGAGAGTGTGCCTACCATAAGAATCAGAGCAGGACTGGAGGTTTAATAATCGATTTTTCTCCTCATAATAAATAAAAGGTACCTTAAAAGAAATTATCATTAAAAACTTGATTGGCCAATCAAGACGGACGGACGTTTTTCAGTTTACAACTGATGGCGCCGTCACACACATACACTCGCGATATTTATGTAAACAATTTAGTTAGACATCCAACTAGAGACCTTCGAGGTACGTCTAGGGTCCATCACATGTGGTGCCTCCCTCCCCGCAGTAGTCGGAAAAGGATTTAAGGACCAAGGTCGTGTTTCAAGTACCACTGTTTGATTTGGTGGGTAGGTTTTATTTTTTATATTTGTATTGTAAGACAGACCGACACAATAAGCCCCTTACTTACTTAATTGATATCAACTAATAAGCTATTGCTTATTATCCATTAGTCCAATATTTTATGGTATGGCCATAAGTTTATCATGTTACTCAATAAGATACCTTAATAACCTAAGTTATTAGTTCCTAAATACTAGGCTTCTCATGCCAACACCTATAGTCGTGCAATAGTATTTCACATGCAACTTTTCTTCAGTCTTCCCAAATATTAATCTATGCAATTAAATATTTAGCTCTAAAGTCTGACCTATACTTAGACTAACTAACTAGTGACCTTAAATCGCATCGGTATAAAAAGTTGTACAAAAATATATTCTAATACATCGCAGCATAGTCTTTACCCCTTTTTTTTCTTTCCACAATATGTCACCGTCATCTAATCATCATCTTAAATTCCAAACACCTTTATTTTGATATCATGACAAAGGAGTCAAACATTTGGCCGATTACTCTTCAGAGAGCACTATCCCGTTTGATTAATTTTAAAATCATTGTGAGATTTATCATTATTTGTCGCGTTCATTTAATACCTTAGAAAATGGTTATAATTATTTGAGATTCGAACCCAAAACTAAACGACATCTACCTATCGACTAAGTAGGTAAGGACCTTATTATTTAATAAACTCTCCTACTATTATAGTTATTAAATCCTAGTTACATTCCTGTTATCCAGATTCGTCAAATCTTATATGATTCGGTTGCACTGTTAAATAGAGGTCGCAACATTCCAATGACCGCATTGGTTGGAGTCGAATCAGCCCTTTGAATCCAGATAGGTACCTAAGATTTATCTTATTTAACCATTGTCATACACAAACATTATAGACTATCGCTAACCTATCCCTTTCTCCTTCTATTCAAATTTATTTATTGGATATAAAACATTAAATTTGTAATCATATAATTAACAGCCTGTGCTTTATTTTTTTCCGTGCTTGACACTAATATATGAATATTGATACCGTAAACGCGTGAGGCGCTCCCCGTTGTATTCCTTCCTTCCTTCTTCGATGTGGAGACCAGATTTCGCATTAAAGCATATCATTTCTCCAGCGTCATGTGTTAATATAGTCCTGTGCTTATCTCTAAATTTGGCGAAGCGCCATACTCAAGTTTTATCGCGCGTCCTCGTTTACATGTCTCAAGATAGGGCGGGAGTTTTGGTGTGGATCCTTCAGAAATTACGCGTCATGTCCTGCTTATTTCTTCATAATTCACTATTCATGAGCTTTCGGTGCACAATTCTTAACACGATTTCTTAAACCATTGCTAAAGTAAACACATCGACACACACTAAATAAATTTAGAAAAATTAAACACGAAAAAACACCACTCCTTCTTAAGATTCGCGCCAAAACTCCCCCGTTGTATTGGGATAGCGGGTAGAACCCACTACTGAGAAAATGGCGGAGTACATCCCAAATTAAGGAAAACAATTCTGATATACCCTTCTTTCACGTCAAGATTCTACGTCCCACTAATTTAAGAAACCGGGGTCCCCGATGACAGGGATTGGAGATCGACTTTTCGAGGACAGCTTTACGAAATTGGAGAGTGGGGATATACGGAGGCTAACGATATGGCTAGATCGACTACGCTGGCATTCAAAAAATAGGTATAGACCAGTCAACTCACCTTTCCCTCCGCCTATAGTAATCAATTGGCAATTAAATCTTAGGACCTAAGTAAAGATAAGCACCTGTTAAAATTGTACAAAAAATCAGCTAAGTATTGTAGTATTGCTCTACTTACTATTGGTATACCTGTTAAATGTGCGTGTTCTGGGTCTTTTCAGTAAACAGACAAACTGAACTGTCATGTTATTGAACTTACTATTATAAATTGAACAGAATAACTGTCATTCTTTTAAATTTTCCATTGTGTACATAACATGAATTTTGGAGAATAACTATCATGTTTTTGAACTTACTATTAAATTAAATTGCAGAGAATAATTATCATTCTTCATGAAAGTTTCTTTACTGAATACACCTAAATTTATCTTTTTTTTCTTTAATTTTTTTTTGTGTTAGCATCAATTTCATATTTGATTCTCCGATTTACCTGTTCTTTAAAGAATAGCGTTAGGAGTGAGGATAGTGGTTCTGTTTGGCAACTCTTCCTTTGTTCCACTATCAGTAAGCAAAAACCCCTAGCAATTAGTGAAGAGCATTTGTTGAGGGTCATCTTAGTGGATGACTAGCAATAAAGAAATTACTCAAAAAGTTTCAAGAACTCAAATTTTAGTTTGTTTTTCTTCTTCTTTTTTGCTCCTTAAGAGAATTAAAATAGAGTTAATAATTTATTAACTTGTTTCATTTTGATTTCTAGATTATTTAGTAACCTATAGCTAACCTTTGTGTCCTGGGAAAAACCAAAAGCTAGATATAGAATTACGGCACGAACGTAGGGTAAACCCCATTGTAATTTTGTGTGTCCTAATTCAATTTTAGAGTTGAATGAAAGTCTTTACTTTCATGGTAATACATTTCTATTTGCAAAATAAATTTGATCAGTGTTGTTGAATAATTTAAATTTATAAACAACACGAGTTGTAGACACTAAACTGAAAGTATTCCCTTTGATAGGTTCTATAAAGGCTTTATAAATTTGGTTGTAAAACCCAGAGTGTTGAACTGTAATAAACGGGGGCCCCTTTTATTTTATAAAAATGATGATGTAAACTGCATAATTATTCAAATAAAATGTCCCTAACTCGGCCAAGTTTAATGTTCACACCTAACGTTGGTCAAAATTGATAGACGATTTGTGACACTCATACATACAAATATCCTAAGAAGCTCTGAAAACTTTCAGACTCTCATTAGGGACGACGTTGGGTATTACCGACAAGGCCGGTCTTACGTACAGCTTAGTAGACTATAATTTAGACTTTTGGTCTAGATTGTCCACTAGTAAATCAAAGGGAATACTTACTGGACAGTTAGTAGAATGAGGTTCTTCTAAATTAGATCCAAAGTTTATAATTAAGTAATCTCATAAATAATGATCAAATTCTCCATACAAATTATCCTTTACTTCACTTATAACTAGAGAAACGACAAGATATAGTCTCAAACAAGATGAAACATATACTCAACCCTAATGTATTTGTAGACATTAAACTAAGAATAGTGATACCTAAATTACACAAGTTACTCATCGGTTCATCCAAATACTCTACAACAGTCCCGGGACCTCCACAAAGTATATTCTACATTTGTACTACTCTAAGAAAAATAGTGCTTATTTACCTTTTGTTTCCATCTACTAGCGTTCTAAGTGAACACCTAGATAAGTTACTCAATAAAACTTATAACAATTAAATAGGCAAAAATGCGTATTTTGCGCTATTTAGTACTTCCTTGGAGTAATTTTTTTTTTAACTTTGTATTTAATTATATTTTGCGTTCATTTATCTTTCAAAGACATAATTATTTCTCACATTTCATTCGTTTAATTATTGACTCATAGGTAAATTAAGAAGATAACGACGTTATTTTAAGAGAAAGATTTGTAAAATACAATACTTGTATTAGAATTTCTTAATTAGTAACAAATTTCTTCAAAATCCCCAGGCCTACGTAATTTCAGCAAGGCATATAGGCAATAGTATTATTAATATATAAACATTTAGACTACATAACTAAAAATTGAAAAAAACAATTTGTAATAGTCAAATTGTTAAAGGTTAGCTATATATATATATATTTTGAAACAACAAACTAAAAATGTTTAAACAACTTACCTAATAATGATGGCATCAATTCGTAATACACAATATGTTGCATGTATGCTATATTAATTTCCCTGGCAACTCTAAACAATTTTTCATTATCCCAACACCGGTTCATGGCCTCCAGAGCACTAGCCAGACGATTATGGTTGCGGTAATACCAAATGTACATCATCCCACCAGCTATTAAAGAATTTGCTGATGGATTAGCTGCGAACAATATAAAACTTAGATAATATGAGGGAATTATGTTACGGATAATAATAATAATGAATATTCTCGGGCATATCACAGCGCCATTTGGTCTAAAACTAAGCAAAGTCTTGGCAAGGACTAGAACAAAATTTTATCCAAAAAAAATATAATCAATAAAAAATACATTAGTATTCAGAAAATGAATTTCAGACAAAAATAATATATTATTGTTAGTTACTTAATCCACAAAAATACTTTCGATTTTAAATTTAATATATTACCAAACGAATGTTTAGACATATTTTTTTTTAATTGTCGTCACAGAATAATCTTTGGTTTCTAAAAAAGAAAACAAATATGGGACTAACTTGACGCTTAAATGTAAACCACGTCTTAAAAAACCATACCCTAAGGACTTTTTTTCTCAATGCCATACAAGATGCACACCATGGGATCATAGCGGAGTTTCGAATTTTTTTTTTTTTTAAGTCGCCCACCTCATTGGTTACCTGCGCCTCTTGAGAACGGTCTGAAGTACGCCAAAATCAATGCGAGAGTAAAATTTATGCGAGTAACTCTACGACCGGCGATGGGCAATGTCTACTTGCATACATTTTTCCCACGGATTCTCGAGTCTGGCGTACTCGAGATTGTTACGAATAAGCTCCCTGGTCATCTGCCTGCCTGGTAGGAAGCCGTCCCACGCTGCGTCTTCTGATCCGTGGTTGGCCATCGACAACAAAGATGTAGCCTGCGCAATGCCACTTCAGTTTGTTTACGTTTCGAGCAAAGTTGGTAACTTTGGTTCTTTGGCGGATCTCCTCATTCCTGATTTTTCCACGCAAAAAACTTCCAACAAAGCTCTTTACTTTGGGCTTACTAACAGGCCAAAAGTTAGAGACCATGTTTCTGTACCGTAGGTCATAACTGGCAACACACAGATACCTCCCGCGACGTTAAGGTGTTTAATGGGGACTACAGTACGAGGCTCTTCAAAAAAGGAGTGATTATATTTCTAAAGGCATCACGCGAGTAAATCTTCTAATGTAAGCTAAACCTTCCAGAGGCTGACTTATTGCATCAGTTAGGCCACATGCTTGTTTGCCGCCTTAGAAAAATAAAAAAAAGGCAGACGCTAATAATACTAAATTAATTTAATGAATATTTTTTTGTTTACTCAGACTTATCACAAAGAAACTCACGTGCAGCGTGGCAGCGCGTTTCCCCCTGTTCCAGCTGATTGTTGACGCATGTAGGAGATCCGCTAGGCGGCCAGATCCTGCCCCCCACATCTTCAGTCCGCAGTCTTCCTCCACGTCCTTCCATTATTAAAGGTATTAATTGGTCAGAGCTACCATATACAATTGAAAACTCCAACATCGGTGGCGATAAATTGATCTACAAATTATAGTTTTTTATTACTAATATTGTGAGTAATAGATATTCATATTTCTCATCAAACATTATACACAGCGTCATCTGGCTCCAAACTAAGCAAGCCTTATACTACGGATACAAATACATATATATACTTTTTTTGTAAATACATTTATATTATAAATAGAAAACACGGACACTCTAAACCAACACAAATATTCGATACATACATTTTTGTCCTGTTCTGTCCTGATCTCATTATAAGATCTATTCCGCGCCCCACGGACGTGAAAATAAATAAATACTGAATATAAGGGTTTTTGGGTTATTTAAAAAATTAATAGGTTAATTGTGTATTAAGGGTGGCAAGGCCGGGCTTTAATGACTCGAGTTTGTAATTTCCGTACCACCCGTATTACAAAGAATGTTTTTCATCACATGTGCGGGTAAATAAATAAAAATATAATATGAATAAATAAATAAACCCACCAAAACACAATTGAAATGGCGGTAATAGAAGAAACTAACGCTACCGCCAGATGGATTAATGGATATCTAGAGAATTTATGAATCAAAAATTTGCAACTGAAGGTTTTTGTTGTGATTTCTGGCTTGTACGAGTAGTGTGCGCCTAGTTCATATTTTGAAGAGACTGCTTTTATAATTGATATAATAACCTAGTCATTTTACCGCCCGTGTCTGAAAATTAAGATTTACAAAAAAAATAAAAAGCTAGTAGTTAGGGTCTAGTACCTTTGCCTGCACCTCATGACTCTGTTTACGAGTAAGTGTGATAAAAAAATGTTTTCAACATATAGCGTGTAACATATCACATAAAAACGCTTGTTGTGTGAGTCTCAAATGTATTTTTTTAAATAAAAAAAAATTTAAGTTATTGAATAAAAAAAATTTACTTGTTTAACTAATTATAGATTACAGGAAAACCTGTATAGTCTTAAAATAACATGTTAAATATCTTAATAAAACATGTTAAATAACATTATCTTCGTTTACTTTTGTCCATGCGAGTCAAACCCTAATCGTACAGTTTTAAGGGGTTTTGTTGAAAAAGCTAAGGGTATCAAGCACATACGAGTAAAATCAAATTGTAAGATCTATTTCCAGATTTTACAGCTCCAAGAGACAATAGACAGAAGCAGGTCGTGTTTTTACCTAGTATTTTATATTGAAGAAGCTGGCCCAATTATCTTCATCTTCAAAATGAACAATTAACGTCATATTTCAAGGAATTAACAAATAAAACCTATTTTTCTCGTACACTAAAACCATCGATACTCTTATTAAAATTTTATACAATCATCAACATAAAAGGCGTTTCACCAGTTCCAAATTAACACCAATAATTTTTTTGGACCAAAATTTTAAGTTTTTCTCTAATTGTCAAACAATTCACTACATTAAAACGGTACCACCTCAGACGTTCACCCTTTTAAATAAAAAAAGAATTTTAGAAATTCGTCTCTATATGATGGAGTTATGCCCGAACAAAAATAAAAAAACAAAATATAACAAACATCCGAATTGAGGACCTCCGCCTTTTTTGAAGTCGATTAAAACCAATATTATACAATACGTATGAACCAACTTCTTAATTCAGAGAATAGGTAGACTACTGATGAAAACCGCATTAAAATCCATTGCGTAGGTAAAAAGATCTCAGCGTACATCGCTACAGACGGCAGGAAGCGACTTTCTTTTATACTTCATTTAAATTATTTAATTATATTTATTTTTAATTATATAATTATATAAATCGAGACCACACTGTCCAAGGTCTCTGACTGGGGACGGGTAAACTTGGTTTGATTCAACCTTACAAAGACACAAGTCTGCGCTTTCACCGCTAAGAAAACCCCATTCACTGTAGTCCTTTTGAGAGAGGTAGGGCACTGCAAGTACTCGCTCGAATAAGCCATCCGAACAACTAAAGCAGGGCATAGCGAGTACTTGCTCGAATGAGCGGCCCGAACTGGGGAAGTACCTCCACCTTACAGAAAACCGCGGCCATAATAACACTAACATTGAGTAGTGTTGTGTTCCTGGCGGTGAGTAAGGTTGCCAGAGCTCTTTGAGGATTCGCTGCGCGAACAGCGGAGGACCGGCGGTGCTTGTTGCTGTCATGCTCGGCGTAGACGCGGCGTGCTGGTTCGGCGGTCAGGGAGACCTGATGAAACGGCTGACCGCTGGCCGCCCGCAGGTTGAACGGGATTCCGAACCCAGGGATCACTTAATCTCCGCCCTGGGAGGCTGATTCGCCAGCCTGTGTAAAGTATCTGAAGTGGTAGTCGTGCCGGAGAAGGAGACCGGAGTGGACCCGGCTACTACAACAGAGGGGGATCAGGGGCCCTTCCGCCCGCCGTGCCAGCAACCGTATCATCTGTGGTGAGCTTCGGCAGTCTTAGAACCGCACCTTTTGTCCTCTATGCTGTCTGTGCAGTGAATCCTCATCCTTAGTCTTAGTAACTTTTTTTTATATATATAATGGCCAGAAGACAGAAAAAGAAAAGAGTTTGCACAGCGGCTACTCCATCCACATATAATGTGGATTTTTGCAACATCAGGGGTATTCACGCAAATCTTAACGCAGTCCACCACCATCTCGAAACTGCGCAGCCGACCATTCTTTTTCTAACGGAGACGCAGATATCCTGCCCGGCCGACACATCATACCTTCACTATCCCGGCTACAAACTCGAACACAATTTTATGAGTCGTGCCGGTGTATGTATGTTCGTCCGGGAGGATATCTGCTGTCGCCGCCTTCATAGCCTTGAAGACAGGGACCTGTCGATATTGTGGGTGCGCGTAGATTACGGCAGCCACACTCGTATCTATGCGTGCCTATACAGGTCTCATAGCGGTGACACGGACGTAACTCGACTCTTCACGCACCTGAGTTTGACGACTGACAAACTTCTAGAGCAATATTCCACAGCAGAACTTTGTTATTTTGGGAGACTTTAACGCCCACCATCGCGAGTGGCTCAGTTCTCGAACCAATAACTATGCTGGGATATTTGCTCATGAATTTGCTCTGACCTATGGATTCTCTCAGCTGGTACTTTCTCCAACGAGAATACCAGATATAGAGGAACATACGAGCTCCTTACTGGACCTTCTGCTGACTACTCGTCCGGACGGGTACTCCGTCTCAGTGGATGCGCCTCTTGGCTCCTCGGACCACTGTCTCGTTCGGACTCAAGTGGCATGCACACAACCTGATCCTTCTGGGCCAACTAATTGGCATCGTGTGTGGCACTATAAGTCGGCAGACTGGGATAGATTGCGAGAATTTTACGCATCGTACCCGTGGAGGCAGATCTGCTTTAACTCAGAAGATCCTGACGTCTGCGCAGCCGCAGTCACTGAGACAATCCTTGCTGTTATGGAATGCTATATTCCTAACCCGCGAGTAGCTGCCGGCGTCAAAAAACGACCGTGGTTTAATAGGTCTTGCAGAAAAGCTAAAATTCTTAAGCACAATGCATATGAGGCTTGGACCACGGCTCGTTTTAATAAGGATCCGAATATTTCTGAGTTAAAACGCAAATTAAATGCTGCCTCGAGGTTCAGTAAGAAAGCAACTGCCAGAGCAAAATTCCAATTCATCGGCAAAATAGGTGGGCGACTTGCGAGCTATCCTTCTGGGAGTCGTGCTTTCTGGTCGCTTGCCAAAGCTGCCGAAGGGAACTTCTGCCAGTCGTCGTTACCACCACTGCGAAAGACCGATGGTGACTTGGCCCATAGTGCTAAAGAGAAAGCCAATCTACTGGGCAGTCTCTTTGCCTCGAACTCGAATATGAACGATGAAGGCGCTGTACCACCTACTATACTGTGGTGCGGTAAGACCATGCCGGAAATCTCCATAACGCAGCGGGAGGTCAGGCGGGCGTTGCTTTCTCTAGACGTTCATAAGTCGAGTGGGCCAGACGGTATACCAGCAGTGGTGCTTAAGCAGTGTGCTCCTGAGTTATGTCCTGTACTCACGCGCCTCTTCGCGCTTTCCTACCATACTAGGCAATTTCCGTCTTCATGGGAGACTGCGAATGTGCACCCGGTGCCCAAAAAGGGCGATAGATCAGATCCATCGAATTACAGGCCTATCGCTATTACCTCTCTCCTCTCTAAGGTGATGGAGCGTGTGATCAACACACAGCTTCTAAGATACCTAGAAGTACACGATCTGGTCAGTGACCGTCAATATGGCTTTCGCCACGGTCGCTCGACTGGTGACCTTTTAGTGTATCTCACACACCGATGGGCACTAGCCATTGAGAGTCAGGGGGAGGCATTGGCATGTAGCCTGGACATAGCGAAGGCGTTCGATCGGGTCTGGCACCGCGGTCTTCTATCGAAGTTGCCATCTTACGGAGTGCCCGAGGGTTTGTGCAAATGGGTGGCTAGCTTTTTGTCCGGCAGACGCATACGAACCATAGTTGACGGTAGTTGCTCTGATAGCATGGACATTAATGCTTGTGTCCCGCAAGGCTCTGTGCTGTCTCCTACGCTGTTTCTACTGCATATCAATGACATGTTGGACATCAACAACATACATTGCTATGCAGATGACAGTACTGGAGACGCTTTTTACACGGGTCGTGCAAACATCCCTCGTTCCGTTGTGGAGGAAAACCACGGAGAACTTGTGTCTCAAATCGAGACCACACTGTCCCAGGTCTCTGACTGGGGACGGGTAAACTTGGTCCGATTCAACCCTACAAAGACACAAGTGTGCGCGTTCACCGCTAAGAAAACTCCATTCACTGTGGTCCCACAATTCCAGAACACTCCCCTCTCCATCTCCAAGAGCATTGGGATCCTTGGTGTCGACATCTCCAGCGACGTTCAGTTCCGAGATCATTTACAAAATAAGGTGAAGCTGGCGTCCAAAAAACTTGGTGTACTCAACAGAGCGAAGCAGTACTTCACGTCGGGGCAAAGGTTGTTACTCTACAAGTCGCAAGTTCGGCCCCATATGGAGTACTGCTGCCATCTCTGGGCAGGTGCACCTGGATACCAGCTTGGCCCTTTTGACTCGGTTCAACGACGGGCTGTGAGAATTGTCGACGATCCCAAACTCACTTGCGGTATCGAGCCCTTAAGTCTGAGGAGAGACTTTGCCTCACTGTGTGTGTTCTACCGCTTGTACAATGGGTTGTGTTCTGAGGAACAGTTCGAAATGATGCCCACGGCTACTTTCTACCATCGCACCGCTCGCCATCGGCAGGGAATTCATTCTCACACTTTAGAACCTAAATGGTCGCGTACAGTGCGGTTTCAGAGAAACTTCCTCCCGCGAACGCTTAAGTTGTGGAATGAGCTCCCTGCCAAGGTTTTCTGCAAGGACTACAGTATGGAGTTCTTCAAGAAAGAAGTTATTAGATTTCTGAAGGGTCGGCAACGCGCAAGTGATACCCCTGGCGTTGCAAGCGTCCATAGGCTACGGTGACCGCTTACCATCAGGCGGGCCGTAAGCTTGTTTGCCACCCTAGTGGTATAAAAAAAAAAAAAAGGTCCCACAATTCCAGCTAAAAAACCCCATTCTCTGTAGTCCTACAATTCCAGAAAACTCAGCTCTCCATCTCCAAGAGCATTGGGATCCTTGGTGTCGATATCTCCAGCGATGTTCAGTTCCGAGATCATTTACAAGATAACGTGAAACTTGCGTCCAAAAGACTAGGTGTACTCAACAATGCGAGGCAGTACTTTACGTCGGGGCAGAGGTTGCTGCTTTACAAGTCGCAGGTTCGGCCCCATATGGAGTACTGCTGCCAACTCTGGGCGGGTGCACCCGGATACCGGACCTTTTGACTCGGTTCAACGACGGGCTGTGAGAATTGTCGACGATCCCAAACTCACTTGCTGTATCGAACCCTTAAGTCTGAGGAGAGATTTTGCCTCCATGTGTGTGTTCTTCCGCTTGTACAATGGGATGTGTTCTGAGGAATTATTCGAAATGATGTCCATGGCTACTTTCTACCATCGCACCGCTCGCCATAGGCAGGGAATTCATTCTCATACTTTAGAACCGAAAAGATCGCGTATAGTGCGGTTTCAGAGAAACTTTCTCCCGCGAACTCCTGGGTTGTAGAATGAGCTCCCTGCCAAGGTTTTTCTAAGGACTAAAGTATGGGGTTCTTCAGGAAAGAAGTTATTGGATTTTTGAAGGGTCGACAACGCGCGAGTGATGCCCCTGGTGTTGCAAGCTTCCACTATAGGCCACGGTGACCGCTTACCATCAGGCGGGCCGTGTGCAAGACATTGGTATTTTTTGTGATCTATTAAAGGCATTTGAGTGCATGCAACATGAAACTCTTATACGAAAACTGAGTCATTATGTTATTGCAGATTTGGCTCTTGAGCTTATCCACTCATATTTAAGTAGAAGGTTCAAATCAATGAAGTAAAATCCAATGGTTCAGAAGTATAATTAGGAGTTCTTCAAGGTTCTATTGTAGGGCCTTCTGTTTTTAATTAATATAAATGACATGCCTTTCTTTGTGAAGAAGCTGTGCACGATTGTCCTATTTGCAGATGACACTTCTCTTTTATTTAAAGTTGACAGAAATAAAATTAATTTTGACGACGTAAGTAGTGCACTTTCTAAGGTTCTTCAGTGGTTTACGGCAAATAACTTACTTTTTAATGAGAAAAAGACTAAGTGTTTCAAATTTACGATGCCAAATGTCAAAAACATAAGTAAAAAATTATCCTTAAATGGAGAAGAAATAGAACTACTAGACACAACAGGCTGCAGTGGAACCTCACATCTCAGTTCTTGCAGGGAAACTTAGTTCAGCTGCCTATGCAATTAGAAAAGTAAGGCAGCTTACAGATGTTGACACTGCTTGCTTGGTCTACTTTAGCTATTTTCATTCCGTCATTTCATATGGCATTTTGCTTTGGGCTAAGGCAGCTGATATTTTATTTTACAAAGAGAGTAGTAGTACGGTCGATCTATAAATTAGGACCTCGAATTTGTCTTAGGGAACTATTTAGGGAAATTGATATTTTATCTGTTCCTTGCCAATATACCTTCGTTTGTACACAAAATTGATATTTATTTGCTAAAAATAGTGACCTTCACTGTGTTAATACAAGAAATGGTTTTTGTGTATGTGCTAATGTGAGAATTTTTAATTTTATTAGTCATTTAGCGTATTGGTACATCGGAAGGCTAAATTGTATAACAGTACTCATTTCAAAAGTCTTTTGATTATTATGTTCATTTCGGTGCGCAAGAAAGTATACAGAAGTATAGATCTTGTATTTAGAAAAATAGTAGATTGTTTATCAATGGAATTAAATGACCCATTACGTACGAGATGTTCAGCCTTCCGAGTAAGAGTCAGCGAATGAGTTTTAGTCCCGAATTGTTTTTTTTCTTTTACCAGCCGCTTACCTCTGCACTATTGGGGCATGATCTACCATCATGGTTTAAGTAATAGTCCATCAGCGGACCCAGTGCGGATTGTGGACTTCACGTACGTCTTCACGATATTTTCCTTCACCGAAAAGCCAGAGATGTGAATACTTGAGAAATCAAGAAAAATACTTATTGGGACATACTGGGCTTGAATCTCCGAGCAACAGGACACGAGGTGAAATCGAAACCTCTAGGCCACCACCGATACTCCCAACCGTTCGACCTAAACTTTATATTACAAAACTTTTTAATCATTTAAGGCATATTAAAGTGTAAAATAATGTTCTTAATAAAACACACTAATATTAGGAACTTATAAAGTCCTAGTACATCAATCTTACAAATACACAAATAAGTGAAAAATTTAAGAACATAGACATAATCTTTCTTCGTTTGTCTTCAAATAAAGTATATGACAAAGTCCATATCTATGACTACATCATCAATATAAATAAATATTTTTATTTTAATAAATAGACTAAAATTTTCATTTATATTGATGCTCTTAGCTAAATTAATACTTACTCTTTCTGGCGGTAATGTAAGGGGAGCACAACCTATCATTTGGAAGGTTATAGCTCGCGTGAGATTGAGACAACGTATATCACTTCGACGAAGATGAGGATCATCTTCGGGAACGTTAATAGGAATACAGCGAGGATCTGCGTCACCACCAGGAGCACAGCACGTCGTCGTCAACATTACATAGTTCAACGTATCAAGAACAACATTGCTAACATCACCAGTTATCGCAATTGTTGCATGTGCCATCAACTGAGTAAAATCATGATCTGGCCGTCTTCCATCTGACATAACTGCAACACGCAGTTTCCTAACATTTGGTAATGGTAATCCGGATTTGGCTGGTCTGGGTTTGAAGTCTGCTCCAAATATAGGTGGAAGAAGACGGTTATAAGGTCCAAATGGGCCACCACGTGATGGATGCCTTAAATTATTGCATGTACCATCTAGACGACGGCCTTCATTTTCTGAGCATTCTGGAACATCTCTTGCGCACCATCTAAAGCAAATCAATCAATAATAAATGTTGGCTTTTGTGAACAAATGGTTTTTTGTTTCAATAACAGTTGTGACTAAGAAACGGCATCAAAGAAAGAATACTTACTACACAACACTTCAACATATCATATACTCTTGTCCACGCGGCTTTGCCGGCGGAAAATCTCTCATAAACACAGAGAGTGCTTTGTTGAACGGAGGAAAAAAACACCACCTTCTCAAGAATGTTTAATTATAGGTCATGCAAACAGTACAGCAGTACTTATATTAATATACATTATATTAAATCCAGAGGGATTTAATTTAATTTGTATGAAAACTTTCAACACTTATTTGAGAATCAAACTCTAAATCTCCGAGCTGTTAATACATTACAAACCACATTTTATTTATAGAAATGTCGAGTGATAATAATGAAGAATCCAGTAAAGCTAAAGCTGATAACATACCTAGTTCCACAAAAGTCCAAGGATACGATCATGATCAGCACAAATAGCAAATTACAACAGAAAAAAATATTTTTAATCTATTTTGCAAATAGCGTGTACAAACAAGTCAAGTTGCCTTTGGTGCATCTAGTCTATGCTCAAGTTAAAAAATAGCATCGAACACGACATTAAAATTAATACATATACCAAAATATTGACATTTTTAAAAAGGAAATCGAGTAAATAAATCAAGAGTATTTACAGCTCAAAATTTTGAAACTTTTCGAAATGAAGCACATGACCACAGCTTTAAATTTTCTAGATACAAAAACAAAGATAGAACGGTCATTCGTAGTTCATGGAGAGTCCGTAAGAATTGTCAAACAGTACTCTACGCCTCGCTAATACAAACAAGCAAGATTTTGTAAATTACAGTAGTGTAAAATACACCAAGCAAGTCATAGGTAAATATAAAACCGGTGCCATGCCAAAAGAAATGCAAACTACTTGATATTGCAAAATTTCAAGCTTTATACATGCCATTATTTTATGAGAACATCAGGCACTCTGTTGGTAGGTTCAGGAGCAGATTTGACTCAGATTAAACGCCGGCGAATATAGCTGATCCTTGGAAACCTTTGTCACCGCAACCATCCACATCAAAACACTTTACAACTAGTCCGCTGCCTCAAGCACCACCTTCGCCAACTTCATGATCTAAAACGACCCTTAGACGCAAACTGAAGCTGTACATAAGCAGTCCACAGATAAACTCTACCTCAACTTCCATAGATACCAAATAACACCACAACTTTGTCCTTTCACAACTATTTTAATGCATCAAACACGAACTTTCATTTTTTAACTAGGATAAAAAATCAGATACTTCTATCAATACCTAATAAAAAAAACCGGCCAAGTGCGAGTCTGGCTCGCGCACCGATGGTTCCGTGCAAACTTATTACATGTTGTTGTATATTATTAAAAATATTTTTGGTATAGGATGTAAAAAAAATTTACGGTTTTCGCAATTTTTCCTTTATCTGTACTATAAGACGTTGCTTCGTACCAAATTTCAAGATTCTGAGTTCACGGGAAGTACCCTGTAGGTTTGGATTCCCTTGCGAGTTTCGAAAATTTGCGAAAATTTGCGGCATAAACGGCTGTATCTTTTGATTGCGTTGGCTTAGAAGTTTGTTTTTTTTATATGAAAAATTGTAATTATATATGAAAAATAATATAATTGAATTTTAATAACACTTACGGTATTTGATTTAAACGTGCTAATTCTGCAGCTCGCTCGGGCTCCACCGTCTTTCCCGTGAAACTGTCGTATAGGACGGCATTTGCGGCCGCCAGGTAACCTGCCACTAGAACACACACCAACATCGTTGTTGAATTAAACTGTTAAATCGTACCTCAAACTATTTATGCCGGTGATTAATCTTATGTTAATTGTTTAATTCCTATGTTTAGTAATTAAATATTGTTTAATTAAGTTATGTATCATGTACAAAATATTTATTTGTAAGATTATTTTAGAAGCTGTAAATGAATTAAGAACTCTAACCGCCTTTTGTGCTCCATGCCTTTTCACCTCTAAGTGTGTAAACCTGGGCATCTAGGATAAAACTGAGTATCAAATTTATAAAATATTTAAAAAAGTATTAAGATAATTAATAAATGTTGTCTTTTAATTTATTTATTTTGAAATTTAAACATTTAAAAACATTGATTAAAGGGCTCTATGTGCTGATTGATTTTCCCGGGATTTTAACTCTATTAATTTTTTTCAAAAAAAATATTTAAACATTACAAAACAGATACTCTGGTCTTGTAATACTCTGGTCTTGTAATACTCTGGCCTTGTAATACTCTGGTCTTGTAATAAAACTAAGTAATGATAATCATGATGATGAAAACCCGAAAAAGAAAAGAAATTGTGGTTAGATTTAATTCAATACGTAACTAAAAGAATACTTAATTACAAAATGCATGACTTTGTTAATAATACCACAAGGCGTGAATCGTTTAAATCTTAGGTTCAAATAATGTTTATAAGTACAAACCATTTAGTCTTTACGTCCACCACACAGAGTACTGTAATATATTGTCCACCATAAGTCTGAATTTTATTTATTTTATTTCTAGAAGTTTGATATAGGCACCTACTTTCAGACAGCTATGTAATGCAGCTTTTTTAGTACCTAGTTTGATATACCTACTTACAGACAGACATTACTTACAAAAAACATATTTACTTCTCGTAGGTATATTTTTTTGAAAATTTTCATTTAATAAAACTGTTACTGGCCGATGTCAGTACATAGAAGATATTTTAAAAATAAGTTGTTTTTATATAGATACAGAAACAAAAAAATATTTTTAGGATATTGGTTTGTCTGTTTGTCTGTACGCGTGTCACACAACAGCTCCTGCACGAAATTAAATGTCTTTATCGCAGTTATATTGCTAAAGGTCTAACTTAAAATATTGTGCATGTTTCATCATGATACTCTCCCTGAGTAGTCCCTAAGTAAGTTATTTACTTACACATATATAATAAAGCTGAGAAGATTATTTGCTTGTTTTTTTTTGTTTTTTTATCTCTATACTATTAGTAGGATTTAAAATGTTTGTTGTGCATTTGATAGCTCAATTTTTCATAAAGGTTAGAGTCTATTTGACGTCACCCTTTAAGTCGTAGGAGCCGATGCGACAGCGGATGCCAACAACATAAAGGGCAGAACAACGTCTGCCAGGTCAGCTACTACGCCGATAGCAAAATAAGGCGTGTGCGGAGTCCCAATCAAAAGCTATTATTTAGTATATTATAAAAAATTTAGTACTTTATAAAACTAATAGATTATCTGCAAATCCAAAATTATTGCTGTTCCATATTTCGCAGAGCTAAAATTAAAAAAATAGATTTCATATATTTCAAATCAGCAAATTCCATTATGCCTATTTCATATACCTCTTGTATATCTTACATTGTATTCAGGCCTTTGCAATAAGTGTAATCTTTACATAAGGCGTGCCGCACGCGAGGCACAGATTTCAATTACAACATACAATGCTACATCACGAACTGTTTAAATTACCATTAATGTGATGTAGTGTTTGGAATCAGATCAATTACAACATTGGGTCAAGTATAAGCCTTTAATAAATGTGCAACTCGATAATGTTTACAGCGTCATTTCGATCTCAGTTCTTGGACATAATTTTTTTTTTATACCACTAACGTCGCAAACAAGCACACGGTTCGCCTGATGGAAAGCGGTCACCGTGGCCTATGGACGCTTGTAACACCAGAATAACACTTAAGGATAGGTACCGTCTTGTGTACAAATCTGATAAAACTACTTTACGCTAACAGATTTTACTCTGCTTGACTTCGATTTTCCAAGAAAACTATTGAGTGTAAATAATTTCATGTCGTTTTGAAGAGGAAATACGTGTCACAATGAGAAAATTATTTTAACCATGATAAATAAAACTTCTGTAAGACATCGCTTTTGCTTAGGGTTTTTTTTGTTCTTTTTTCTTTTTGTTTGGCTTCTAAGGTTCATAATATAGCCTATATCTTTCCTTTAAAAGTTGCCGACCCTTCAAAAATCCAATAACTTCTTTCTTAAAGAACCCCATACTGTAGTCCTTAGAGAAAACCTTGGCAGGGAGCTCATTCCATAACCCAAGCGTTCGCTGGAGGAAGTTTCTCTGAAACCGCAATGTACGCGACCATTTCGGTTCTAAAGTATGAGAATGAATTCCCGGCCGATGGCGAGCGGTGCGATGGTAGAAAGTAGCCGTGGGCATAATTTCGAACAATTCCTCAGAACACATCCTATTGTACAAGCGGTAGAACACACACAGGGAGGCAAAGTCTCTCCTCAGACTTAAGGATTCGATATGGCATGTGAGTTATTGGAAACAGTCTCGAGCTATTCGGTCTCTGGAATTCGAGACAAAAATGTATGAAAGTCAGACTTACTTTTTGAAACGCTCGAATGTACTTGCGTGCATTTTCTCTGAAATTCGAGTACAAATATCTCGAGACTGTTCGTAATAAAGTCCCTGAAACGATTAAGTTTATAAAAATCTTTTCGTGTATTTCATTTATAGTGTATAATCATTTTCACCGTTGATGGGTTTGAGTATATGTAAATACAATGTATGTGTATATTTACTTCTATAAGGAATATAATAAAGCAGAAGAGTTTGTTTGTTTTTTTTTTTGTTTGAACACTCTAATTTATGAAACGACCAATCTGATTTTTCTTATGCAATTGAAAGTCTAATTTTAAAGGAAAGATATAGGCTATATTATGAACCTTAGAAGCCAAACAAAAAGAAAAAAGAACAAAAAAAACCCTAAGCAAAAGCGATGTCTTACAGAAGTTTTATTTATCATGGTTAAAATAATTTTCTCATTGTGACACGTATTTCCTCTTCAAAACGACATGAAATTATTTACACTCAATAGTTTTCTTGGAAAATCGAAGTCAAGCAGAGTAAAATCTGTTAGCGTAAAGTAGTTTTATCAGATTTGTACACAAGACGGTACCTATCCTTAAGTGTTGTGCTACGAAAGAGCTAAGCGAGCGATGAGTCTCGGGCCTCGGGAGATAGCGGACGCTACTTACCTGGTATTTTCTCGGTTTATTTAGTGACGTACCTTTCTTTTAAATATCGATAGATTTATATTTTTAACCGAAATGTTCTTAACCGAAGCTGTTATAGATAACATCACGATCATAAATGTCATTTAAAAAAATATACATGTTTGTTGAGGAAGTTTATACTTTTAAACCACATACTAGATTTTTATTATAAATAGAATTAGAAATAGGTAGCAGCTACTAATATCATAAAGCAGACATGACGAATTTGAAGCACGGATTGAATTATACAGTATCAGGGTCAGGGTAACGCAGAAAGTCTTCCAACATGATTTTTTTACGATGATGTAAAAATCGTAATATAATCAGCATTAGACAAGTAAGTCATTTTTTGACCTCTACATTATATTTCTTCATAAAAAGCCTACAAGAACAATCCCCATTGCAGGTTCTGTCTTAGTAATAAAAAATAAGTATGATAATATCCAACCTTGTGTAACATTAGCCTGTGTTTTAAAATTATCCTAGTCTACCTCACTTATATTTTAAAATTTTTGGTCATTGCATTCTGTATGTTAGATTATTGCATTTTTTTTTTTTTTTAATTTTGACATTTTTAAATCTTTGACTGAATATTGATTCTATTTATATGTTTATTTTTAATTGTTGACGTTTTATCTTAGAATATTTCTAAGCCTTTATTTTTCATTGTGATTTAAATTTTTACACTTGACGATCTTTTTGTGAATTGGTTATGTATTATTATTTTAATGACATAATGTAATTTTCGATGAGAAATAAATGACCTACCTACCTACCTACCTACATTGTATAAAACCTAAAAAATCGCTAATTCAATATTTCTCATTTCTTTAACAATTTCAAAAAACTTTTAGCGACCAAGTTTAATGTTAGCAATACACAGGTAGGTACTAACTAACTCTCCTCACTGTCACTTCAGTATTAGGTCAGTCTGAAAAACCTATTCGACAGATGCTGCATTCTACTGCATTCAAACACATCACCTGAACAATGATTTGTTTTATCGATAACCTATACTCACACCATACAAGACAAGGAACAACTCTAAAGTTTCTAACTGCGCTCTGGGCGTCCACAATTTAGAGCATGTTGATGCTATCAGTATCCAGACCACTGGAGACTATCGTAGACTAATGTGAGCGTTCTGTACGCAACTAGTGTGAACGCTTCTTTGTGTACGCAACTAGTGTGAACGCTTCTTTGTGTCCCTTACAGTATTGAATTTTATTTATTTTTAATTTTAAACGGCTTATCTTTTTTTTTATCTTTTAAAGCTTTTCGGGTTTTCTTTTATGTGACGTAACTTGTCGCAAGTTGATTTTGTACTGGTTCTTCTTTCCTGATTATTAGGTATACTTAGTTGTTGGATAGGTACTTCCAGAGTTGTCAAGTTTAGTGGTAATATAATTTTGGTTAGAATTGATATTGTATTTAAGAAATATCTTGGGTTCTCAAAAAACCATCTTCAAATTGCTCGGAATATAACAAAATCTATTTTATCAACAATAAATATTAAATTTTTATCAAACATATCTTTTTAGGGTTTTTAGGCAAAATAATTAAGTTTAAATAACAACACTATAAATATAATTCCAAAATCGAGTGCTGAACTCAAGAGTTATAAGGTTTCGTTTGTAACTTGATTATCCTATTAGACTTAATAAATTTACAAATCCAGACCGAAACACGAATACTTGTGACACGTCTTAAAATATTAAATCTAGGATTGTTTTGTTTTATTGAGCTGTCTTCAAAACAAAACTATTTCAACTATGTCTGTAAAATGAATTAGGCTTAAATACTTTGTTTAAAAAACTTTTTGTTTTTTTAAACAAAGTGAATTTATTGCTAAATTCTAATTTAAATCGAATTTAACATGTAGGTATTTTTCATTTTCAAACGACTTCAAAAGAAGGAGGAGGTTTCAACTCATGTGTTGTTTTTTTTTATGCGAGGACCTAAGTTATATCTTATATCTTATACTGTAGGGAGGTAGGAAGGATTGTATAGTTAAATCACGAACGTAGTGAGTGTTGCAAGAGTAGACTCCTGAGCGGAGCAAGTGATTTAAAGGTGCGAGATGGTGTTATGTTTTTAGCTCGGTTATTATTTGCTCTTTATTTTTCTTGTATGTATAACCTTATGGTTTTCATAAACTGAAAACACACCTACATCATAATTTGATGGACATTCTCTTTAACCAACCTGGGTGGGGTTGGTAAGAATGCTTCTAATAATGGTGTATCTGGACTAGAGTGACTTTATATATCTCCTATACGTTGTAAATACCAGATGTTTTATATAAAATAAATGATAAGGCTGTGGGCAAAAGTTAAAACTTCCAATGACTCATAGCTCCGTTTAAAAAAATATAATAATGAAAATTTATATTATGATTTTATTTAACTAACGTAAATTTTTACAGAGGTGTTATTTTATTTACTAGTATCTTCCCGTGGGTTCGCCCTCGTCGAATTTGGTTATCACCGTGGAACTTTTTACGTATTTATTAAACAATTTTGGGAATAAGATGAGTAGCTTAGGAAATTACCTCCTATATCCTAACTTAAAAACTTTATAATATTGGTTCAGATGTGAACGGCGGAAAAAAATTTTTTTCAAGATTTATTCATACCATTTGATACGAATATTGATAATAACTGAAAACAATAAAGTATCATCTAACATGGCCTCTATTCATAATGTCAAATCTTATTTTACTAATCACTTGAGTGCCCATTAGGGCTCGTTATTTTCGCCTATTTTTACTGCTTGAACAGTGCCAAAGTTCTAATCCGAATATTTGTATATAACGAATATTTCGAATATTTGATAATGAAGAACAAAAAATCTACTTTTTAAACCAACCTGATTAGCTCATATTTGTAGTTTAATTATCTAAAATATAATTCTTTGGAATAAAATTGCAAATTTTCAAATGAATATGTAATTTTTCAACTCAAGGTAAGGGCCAATTTTATTGTCTAATTTTTCATGCATCTAGCATGGAAATACAGCTGTATATGGACAAGTAACGTCACAAAGCGTTCTGTCTGCAAACTTGAAAATGATTACTATAAATCAAAGTACGCTATCGCCAAGCAGCCCATATGTTGCTACTAGTTTTTACCAGCCCGCCCTGAATTCGGTAATCGGCGTGAAACTCCTTAATTATACTAATGAACTTTGCTATAGCAAGCTAAAGCTGTAGCTATAGTTCGTTTAAGCTCGGTTATAGTACCTAGGATAAAAGTAACCTATGTCCTATTCCAGTACCTAACCTAAATGTGTGCCAAGTTTCATCCCGATCCGTCCAGTGGTTGAAGCGTGATTGAGTAACAAAGGATTGTCACCCACCGTACATTGCTCTTTAATAAAAGAAAATTGTCAAAGTCCTTCTTTTGCAGTTTCCCATCGCAATTATAGTAACGTAATTTATTTATCGCTTAAGAGCACATGAAGCATTTAAACTTAAAACATTCATCCGTTACCCATGCATGTGAAGCCGTGTAAATATCTAGCATTGAATTAAAATATATATTTTTGATTTAATTTATGGACGACTAAATCTCGAATGATAAAATTTAAATAACTTTTTATGATTTTTCATAACGAACTCTACGTTTTACGCACGTTTTCCCAATTTATTTAGACCTTCGTCGATAAATGATTAAATTGGGGTAATTAATCAGAAAATATTTTTGACGCTTTCCGTTCATAGAGGAAGTTACGATAATTGTACAGTTCTGTTAGGTCCATTTAGAATTCCAAGTTCCAGTTCTGTTAGTTACAAATGGTGCAATAGCTATTTATGCAACTGTCACGAAATGAAGGTTATTTTGATATGAGCACCAATTTTGAAAATACCATGGCGCGAGAATTAAAATACGTGTAATTTCGTGCAGTTGCGTATAAGATTAAATAGATGACTTAATAGATAGATGACAAATAGATAGATGATAAATAGATGACAAAAACCATATTAAGGACAATATATATATGTTAACGCCATCTCTAACTTAATAACATTACGTACACATGTACAATTGATTAGAAATGGACTGCGATTCTAGTACCCATCAGACCTATCCTTGTGGTGCACCTACATCGCGACAGAGGGCATTAGCCGTCTTAAAGACCGCAAGCATAGAAATTTGCCATCGTCATCAGTACAATGACAGCAACCATATGATCGATACTCGCCGCGTGTGTTTACCTACTCAAATATCTCAGAACAGCTGATCGCTCGAATATAAAAGTGTATCTACGCCCTGAAGGATTAACTGAAGGTTAGTGCACTCTCCTTTAATTTCCAAATTCCCTTTTATTTTATTTTCTTTTATTTTAATTCGCATAAAGTCCACTTTATTATTTGAAGATTTAATTATTAATTAACAATTTATTTATAAAAAAGATTATTTTATTCAATGTATTATATAATCTTAAATATGTTGCGTAACATTGAGGAACGGAACCATATCGTTATGAGATAGTTTCGGTTTATTTGCACATCTTTAAAAAAACATTCCCCAAAAATGATGTTTTTGGCACATTGCTAGATTCCTGCCACTTATTCCTGAACTTCACGGGAAGCAGTTTATTATTTGTTATTATAGCTCTCTCCATAATACTTATTTGGACGTGTACATTTACATTCCATGACGCTATCTGACGTGGACGTTCTAATAATTAAACAAAAAACTTGTTGCCGCTTACTGAAAATAAACATTTTTTTGACAAAGCGCGTTTGGAAATTGGTATATTGGTGTGCACTGCACCTTTTCTACCTAACTGACCCAGAAGGAGGGTAATGTTTTTTGCACGTATGTATGTATGTGGGTATGTCCGTTCCATTGTGACCTCCTGAAGCCTAAACGGTTGAACCGATTTCGATGCTTGAGGTCTTAAAATAAAGGGATTCACCTCCTGAGTGTTTCATGGTACACAACCGGATTGCAAAAACATTAGGAACTAAAAAGCAAGAAATTAGCATACCCAGAACATACCAAATATTTAACCATAAGCAGGCGGCACTATTTAAAATATTTGGTATGTTTGGTATGTATTCGCAGTCGGTTTTTTTTAAATTACTTATTTATATTCTACGTAGTATTTCTTTATTCATAAAAATTTTCGGCTGTGAAAACGTTCCTCATTTCGTTGTGTAAGAAAAGCGCGAACGTTGACTTTCCAGTAACGTTCAGCGAATCCTAAAAATCATAGTAACACTTCTGTAAAATATTTAGGGGCTGAAATATGGAGTCGTCGCCACTGTAGGCACGTCCTCCTGCAAACGCGTGGATTAAGAAATGAGCCCCTGACAAAGTTTGGTACTGGGACTACAGTAAGTATTGTGCCTTTTAATAAGGGAGTTATTAGATTTTAAAGGGTCGTCAACGGGCAAAGAACACCCCTGGTGTTGCTTCAAAGTCAAAGTCAAAATGGTTTATTCAAATAAGGATTTTACAATCACTTTTGAATCGTCAAAGTTATAAAACAACCTTAGATGTGAGTTAAATTTAGCTTTGCATACTATGTCTACTATGTCTAGCAATAACTAGTGATGAGCAATATTGGTCTTGGTCTTGCTGTCTTGGTCTTGGTCTTGCGAAAAAGCAAGACCAAGACCGAGACCGAAACCATTCTTCGACTTGCAAGACCAAGACCAAGACAATATGGACAAAAACAAGACTAATACCAAGACCGACTATGCAAGACCAAGATTAAATACGCAAGACTCAACCAAAATTTCTTTTTCACAGTAACTCGCCTTTTTCTATGTGAGATAAAATATTTATATTTAAAAAATACCCGCCTGCTAAAGAACGAAAAAAAGTACTGAAATCTAGAATTATATTTAGCAATACTAAATACACCATGTGAATTGTTTTCTAGATCGATACCTACGTAAACAAACAATAAACGTTAATGCAAACATAGCCACTATAACAGTCAGAGCCCATTATTAAGAAGATAAGAGTGGGATCACATAGAAGTTCGAGTGTAGTCAGTTAGATGAACAGGATCAAGTCAGTCTTGGCAAAATGTTAGAACTTATTTTATTTATTAAATTTAATAATATTTTAATGAACTTTTTTTAATTCAAAGATAGTAAATTTAGGTTTAAAAAGGTTTGTTGAATAAAAATAAAATGTTTACAAAATTTTTTGAAAGATGTTCGTTAAGAAATTATGGCAAGACCAAGACTAAAACCAAGACCAAACAAAATACAGCAAGACCAATACCAAGACTAGGTAAGCAAGACCAAGACCAAGACCAAGACCGAGACCAGACAGATTTGAGAAAGACCAAGACCAAGACTGAACAAGCAAGACCAAGACCAAGACCAAGACTGTTCTAGTCTTGGTCTTGGTCTTGCTTTGCTCATCACTAGCAATAACAATAACTTTCATGTGATAGATACCAACAGTATTTTTAGACATAATTATATAAGGACAAGACATAAATATTATCTCACACACCATTGTACCAGAGTGTTAGCCTTGTCGCTATCATTTTATATTAATACCACAGCCAATAATTTGGCTAAACAATCTGCTTTTATTGAGCAGTGTAATTATAGTAGTGTAATTGACGTTTCAGCCAAGTATTTGCCTAAACAACCTGCTTCTATTAAGCAGTGCAATTATAATAGTGTAATTGACATTTCAGCTAATCATTTAGCTAAACAACCTGCTTCTATTGAGCAGTATAATTATTTGACATGTAATAATTTAGGACCACTTTGGCATATTATATAATTCCAACATTAATAATGATTATATTAAACAATCTATGTCTACTCAAGTTTTATGCAAACAGAAACAAAAAAATAAACTTTGTCATACTAAAAATAATATTCCATTGAACCTGGTGCATCAGAATATACAAGGAATGTCTCAGAAAGAACTAGAAATTGAATTGTTCATAAACTGCCAAAAGATTGACATTTTATGTATCACTGAACACTGGCTACGCAGCCATCAGTTTATGTTCAATTTCACTAATCACCAGGTGGGAAGTTCGTTCAGCCGAGTAAATGCTATCCATGGTGGCTCTTTAATTTTAGTTAATAAACAGCTAAAGTTTAAGGAACGTAAAGACATTGTGAGCCTCTCAGTTGTGCGAACTGCCGAGCTGTCCTGTTTAGAAGTTGAGCATCTCATTGTTGTGAGTGTATACAAGCCGCCTTGTGCAATTTAAGATAATTTTGAATTAGTTATGGAAGAAGTGCTGAATAAAATCAGCAATTCCAATAAACAAATCATTGTTTGTGGAGACTTTAATATAAAATAGCTCATTAAGCACCAGATTGCTTGCCTTATTTCAGTCTTTTAATTTAAATAATTTGTTTTGTGAACCAACTAGAATTGCTGTATCCAGTGCCACTTGCATCGACACGAAACGAAAGGCTTAGTAGCCCAATAGGCTACGGTGACCAATAAGCATTGATGGGGAGCCGTAAGCTTGTTGGCCTTGGTAATAATAATAAAGAATACTGTTACTGAATATAGTACCTTAATAATACTGCCTTTCTATTTATAATAATAAGTTCTTTATTGCACAAAAAAATATTAAAAATTAGGTATATGGTCTTATTGCTATTTTGGGCAGAGGAAATCTAGTAGAATAAGATTTTAAAGTAGGTGCAACTTGTAACAAGAAAGTAATTTTTTGGGCTTGTCTGATAACAAGCCTGTAAAGGAATCGTTATATAACTGAAAGGAATGTGAAGGAATCTTTAGGAGTAAATTTATGGAAGATCTAAGATTTTGTTAAGAAGAAGAAATTTAAAGCAATATTTTAGATAAGTTGGTGATGAAGGTATGAACAGAACAAAATAAGACAAGAAAGATGATGTCTATTCCGGCGTTGGCGAATGGAGAGCCACTTGAGCTTAGAACGAAATTCTGGTACATGATCATATTTGCGTTAACCAAATATGAACCGTATAGATGAATTTTGAAGCCGCTTAAGTTTGTTTAACGGCTCTTCAGTAAGATCGGGAAAGCATTCGTCGCCATAGTCAAAAACCGGGAGGAGTAATGTATTTGTGGAAGCGCAACTTTGTAGGAACTGGCAGGAATTTCTAAAGTCTTCTCAAGGATTTTATAGAGGCGAATCGTTTTCTGCTTATTTGTTTTCAGCTAATGATACCAGCATAACATGCGATCGATGTAAATGCCTAGGTTTTTTACACATTTGCCGAAAGTCACAAAAACATTATTACACACACACACGAAATTTGATGGCGGGTAAAAGTTGCCAATCAATTTTATTAATGAGTTTTGAGCTTCCTACTATGATAGCCTGTATTTTATTCGGGTTTATTTTTAAACTGTGTGATTCACTCCAGGCTACAATCTGTGCAATATCTGCATTAATAGTGTTTACTGCTCGTTTAAATTTTCAGAGAAGGATTGCGAGTAGGATTGTAGATCATCTGCATACATATGGTAGAGAGAAGAAATTTGAGATGTAATAGAATTTATGAAAATAGTAAAGAGAAGTGGAGACAATACGCCATCTGGTGCGATACCGCCAGAAGTAGCACAGCAGGAAAATAATTAATCATTAACTCGAATTCGTTGCCGACGTACTTGTACTTATATGTACATACAAGTAAATGTGAAATACCGTTGGAGATATGTTAAGAGAGCGTAAGCGTGATAACAGTATGTCAAAATCAACAGTTTTAAAAGCAGTAATCCGATTGCTGTCAGATGCTTGTTCTCCTTTCCCAAACGAATAGCATCAGTAATTTTAACTTGCGAAGTAGTGGTTCTATGACCTGGACGGAAGCCAAATTGATATGGGTCTAATAAGTCATTTTGGTTTAGAAAACTGCTGATTTGTTTCTGAACAACACGCTCTAAAACTTTGGATAGGAAAGGAAGTATGGAAATGGGTATATAGTGATTAAAGGAGGAAGGATTAGTCTTTTTTAGCAGAGGTATAATTTGAGCTTCTTTCCACACTTTAGGAAATTTTCCATTTGTAATAAAAAAAATTATGATATGGGTAATGACAGGAACGATAATACCAAGAATGGGTAATGGGTAAGAATGGGTTAGTTCATTTTACGGCTAATGCAGTCATTACCGACCGCATTCGATGTAACTGAAATAATGCTGTTCTTAACATCACAATCTTCAATTCGGCTAAAAGTGAAAAAAGAGGAGATCAGGGTTGAACAAATAGAAAGAGAGTTCAAAGTATTAATCTTTGTGTTACTATCAAAAGTAATTGGAAATGAGAAATGTTGATTTAGAGAATCGAAATTCATGTCACTTGGAAAAGCAGTCGCAGTAGACTTACCAACCCTTAATGACCTTAAAAAATTTCAGACTTTAGCTGGATCTCCATTTTCTACGGATTTGTGGATATGGCGTCGTTGTGCATCCCTACACATAGTATTGCAGCGATTCCTAAGAAGTTTGTCATCTTCACAGCTTTCGTTGGATTTTGTTTTGTCAGATTGGAATTTTGACCTAGCCCTTTGTTCAGAAGATCTTTTATATCTTCTGTAAGCCAAGGAGTGGGATGGTGTTTCACTCCTGCCGTATTATCGGATGTACATCATATAACTGGGTGTTAGGGGTATTAAATAAATTTACCTTGTCATCAATATTTGAGGCATCAGTTACGGTCTTTCAGTTTATATTCTGTGCATCTTTGTGGTGATTTCCCACATCCATACCATTAAAATTGCGCTGCAGAAGTATTTCCGACTTAACCTTTGCAGGTCTAACTTTAAAAGATAAATCTATCAAATCATGATATGAGAAGGCGTCAGCAGCGCATTGACCATGTTTAATTATATGATTTGGAGAAGACACAATTATTAGGTGTAAGTGAGGTAGTAGAATCTGGAAAATAATGTGTGGCATTGAGTGGAGGCATATTCAGGTTACAAGCATCAATGATTGACTTGAGTTTTTGAGACCTATTATCACTTTTTAGTAAACATGTATTAAGATCCCCCATTAGAATACTATATTAATTAATTAAGATATTAATTTTTCAATTAGAGTTTTAAAGGATGTAAAATGATTGATATGAATTGAGGGACTATAAAATACTCTAAGAAGAACTTGAGTGCTTGAAAGCAGTATTTCAATTAGTAGGTGCTCAGCGACCTCAGGCTGTGGAGGTTGTGGAGACCTAGTGAAAATTTTAAAAGAAATATTGGATCGTAAATAGATTGCTACACCACCACCTACTCTATCTGTACGATCATTTCTGATGAGCTGAAAACCTGGTGAAAGGAACACAGGGCTTTAGCCATGATTCTAAAATAAGTATGGCATGAATATTACTGTTTTTGAATGACAAAAGTAAGTCAGTATAGTGTGCCGGAATACTTTCAGCATTTATGTTCACAATATCGATTTTTTTTACTGAGTCTGAGAAAGTAGAATTAAGTGTTGCGCTGAGGGAATCTGAAATACTTTGGAAACTTCCGTCACTGTTAAGTTCATCCGTAGAAGAGGTAAGGAAAAAAAGTGTTCATTACTTTTTATACTATTATCAAGGGAGAACAGCTTACTATTTTATTTATGTAATATATACTTATAAATATGGTAAATATTTTGATTATATACCTAATATATAATTATAAAATTTTAAAACAAATAATTTCTATCTACCTGCCAGCTGCCTGGAAAAAAAATCTTTTAGCAGAATCTTATTATAGACACATACAGTACCTACATATGTGTACCCTAAACATAAATAACTTAGAAAATAACAAAATATAAATACAGAGTTACCGAAATTTGGACTTGATGAAACATACTTATGTCCATTTAAAATCAATAAAGCTGATAACACTTATAATAAAAGAGAATAGTGTAAAAAGAGAGAAAGAACATCAAAAAAAAAAACAAAAAAGTATTAGAAATGTCTTTACTCTTTAAATATAGCCTTTTGGGCACATAGCCGTTGATACACTTTAAAATAAAACTCCATAAAGTGAACATCGGTTAATAATGTAATACAATAAAGATGCTATATGGACGAAACACATCCTCCACATCTGATAAAGAAAAATAAATATATAGCAGCATGGTCTAAGATCATAGCCTGCGCTTAGAGACAGTGACAAATAGAGAGTGCGGTCCAGGTACGATAAACAACGACCATATTCGACCAAATATGACCAAAAAACTTCACAACCACGGGTCCACGACTTGAATCTAAAATAATCCCACTTAAACCAACTGACTACAAATAATCACCGCTTATATCATGTTTTTTCATTATTTATTATTCATCTTTATTCATTTATATTCTTAATTTTAAAGTTTTTTACAATATAGTATAAAAAAACAAACATTTATTATAAAAAAACTTAAAAACTAGAGTGCCGCCGGTAGCGAGGCAAGGTCCAAACTACCGGTGGTCAGGGCTGCAATCTAAGGAACCTCCTGACAATACGTGCCGTGTACCGGATCACTGCCTTCTGCATCCTACCCTTGAGCCAACTTTCCAGCGAGAGCTTCTTGAGATGTTGGTCGAGGCTCTTCGCTATCAAGCCGTTCGTCGAAACGACCATCGGGACAATGATCGTCGAATCAACATCCCACATGGCGGTTACGTCGTAAGCTAGATCAAGGTACTTGCTAACCTTTTCCTTTTCCGCCTTCACGAGGTTCTCGTCATGCAGTATTGTGATATAGACGAGCATTGCCTTGCGCTGGGATCGGTCGATCAACACGATATCAGGCTTATAGCAAACAATAGTCCTGTCCGTGATGATAGAGCGATCCCAGTAGAGCAATGCACGACCATTTTTGAGAACTGGCACTGGCGTGTACTGTGATAGTACGGCACCTCAGATTCGACAAGTCCATACTGAAGCGCAAGTTGCTGGTGAATGATTCTCGCCACTTGGTTGTGCCTATGCAAATACTCGCAGTTAGCAACATGAGAACAACCAGAAATGATACGCCTGAGTGACTCTCCGGGACGGCGGCATGCTCGACAAATTTCGACCGTACCGTCCTTCAGGATATATTTCCGATAATTGTTCGTCATCATTACCTCGTCTGCAATTGCACAGGCAATTATTATTATTATTATTCATTATTTTTCTGTTTGATCCACTTTTGCTTAAAAATCACAATTAAAAGCCAGAAAACCTTAGAACAAGCAGAAATCTACAGTTTACGAAAGTAAATAAACTTCAACTGTCACTGTCAAATTTCGACGACAACTTGTTTAACTTCAACAAAGACCAAATTAATACAACTTAATACGTGGTATTTTGTGGTCGTTTGTTGGACCGTAGTCAAAAACGAAAAATAAACAAATAAAAAATTTACAGATTTGATACATGCAAACAAACGATAAATAAATATAATTATGGAGTATTTATTGGAGGTTTAAGTGTCTTATAATAGAAAATGGAATTTATTTGAACAGTGTCGCCGGCCGATTGGTTAATACAACTGACCATAGCCCAGTAGTGTGACTTTCTCGTATGTGCTAAACAAAGCAGTTACTTGCTTTTAGCTGCCTACCGTCTGTTTTAGCGGATGTTGAGACAGCATTCTGTTCACATTGACTATTCGATGGCATACATCATCGGATCCGAGCACAATAACAACGTCATCTCGTCCAACATATATTCAAGCCGAATCGCTGTTTGCTAACATAAATACTTAATGCCTGCTTTTGGTCAAAAACTCAGACAGTCTGACCCCAGAATACTTGAGACTCGTTTTCGAAGGCCAGACGTGGTCACGAACAGACACATTACAGAAATTTATTAGAATGGGTGTTGGCTTATCAGTTTTCAGGTAACCCAAACGATGGCACCGGCTAAAATTATTCTTTACTAAGTCTGAAATTTTTGGTTTGTCAGTAGTCATTTTGATCACAACTACACTGGTATAAAGTAAAAACTACTTGTAGAAAATTTAAATTTAATAGATATGGGCAAAACCTATAACCCTCCCTTGGGGATTTTTAGTATATTCATTAGGACATCTGGAGAAATAACTGTACCAGCTTTTAAAACTACGCGAATTAATATGGCTGATTATCCATTTTTTGTCTAATTAATCTTATACTACAAGTATATTAGTAAAAGGCAAATCGTTAAAGGCCAAAACTAGTTACATCGATACCCAAACCTAAAAAATAAAAAAAAATGATTTCACAGATATATACTATTAACGATAAACTTGTAAACAGAAGTTATCCTACGGAACCCTGTACTACATGTTGTTGGCCCGTTTTTTCATAGCTTACAAAAATGCGATTTTATTTTTACAAAAAAAAAAGTACGGGAAATATGTCATAAAAGATTCACGTACCTTTAGCGATCAAAAAAGCAATTTTAGTGGATTTTGGCTTCACCTCGGGATTTAAACAATTCAGACGCAAATCATTTCTCCAGTTACTGCTACAGGCTGTCAAATGATTTTCTTCTGTTTGGATTCCTCTACAATATTTTCCGCTTCGAAATCTTTTTTCAAAGATCCAGGAAAATCGGGTAAACATGCATGAACTGAATATAGATTGAAAGTTTATTCCGAACCTTAGGGAGTTAATACACTGAGGAACGACGAAATTTGGATCAACCCTCCGTTAGCGGATAAAATACACAATCTGTTGGCAACACATCTATCTTTACATAAACTTAAGTAGTACTTTAAGACTATGACTCGAAATCCGACCCAGTGAATATTATTTTAATATTTTTTTTTTTTAATATGTTGATGTTAGTTTTTTTATCATCAATAACGCTTCCTGGTTTCAAATTAAGCAAGGCTGTGTGCTATGGGCACCAGACAACAGATACAAATACTTTTTGAAAATATAAACATAATAATTTGTACACAGGAAACACCTAGTTCATTCTGTTTCATCGCAGAATATTGTGTCTAAAAAAGGATAAACATTGCATCAAACGTAATGAGGTTATCAGACATACTCTTCTTATCATCATGACCATTTCATTAGACTACTGATGGTAGTTACTTACTACTGAATAAATAAAATATACCCAATATAATGACGAACGACCTCTAGTTATAAATGATGGATATCGCGCACAGAGCAACATGGCATCCTGAATGCTGCCAAGAGTGCTGCGTTGTTCTGTCGATGCTATCGCGTAAACAAGAGTTTGAGATTGTTGGTGGTGTTAAACGTCCTGTTTTAAATAATTACTTTAGGTCTGCCTAATATAAAAGTTTGTAAAAAGTAAGATCAAATGCAACTTATTCGACAACTATGTATTAAGATGTATGTTATTACATCGATGCTATTACTCAGAAATTTAATTATTTATCATGGACATAACCAAAAAAGTAAACACAACCTTCTGAAAAATAAAATGCTTCTGACATATTAAATTGGTGTCTAAACAATTATTTCATAAGTCAACTGATTTATGGCCTTTGTAGACTATTAATTAGTCCATGACTAGAATAGAGTATATTATACTTAAAGGTCTGATCCCTGTGCGAAGTATAAACTTGAACGGTAAAAACATGGTACACCTTAAGTTTGGCAATGAAATCGTCATTAAGGTAGAGTCTCGAAGAACGGAGCTAAATTTTTCATCCCTCAGGTGGATAATAAAGACGAGTTACATAAAGAATGCCGATAGAAGGATTCTTTTACCCTACGTACCACTTGAATTGTCTCCATCGAGTAGGATCGAATCCGAAATGGAGACATACAGAGAAATAATAAAGTCAGTGACATATGTAGTTCACGGTATCTGCAAGCTGAATTGGCAGAGAGCTGGTCGCGTCTGTGCAAGGGCGGATGGTCGTAGGTGAAGAGTCAGACGTCCTTTTTAGGACCGATAACCTAAAAGGATGTCTTTTGTTAGCTGGTTCAGGAAGGCAAAGGACCGCGAAAATAGTTCGTTATGGCGGAGTCTTATATCCAGAAGTCGAGCAAAACTGGCTAATACGGTAAATTCAATTGATTAAAGAGATGAGTGAATATAAACGAAGTGCCAACTTTCAATTTCCGTCGAATGTTGACGTTGCTGTGACGAAATGTCCTAACCAAACATAATTTTACGGCTCAAAACCTATTCAATTTGTTATTCATGCCAACGCGGAAAATTTACTTAGCTATGTTTACTTATAATATGGTCTTGTTTAAATTTTGCATAGCGAATGAAGTACAATAGATCATTATAAAACTTAATTATACTTCGTATGTCTCCCGAAGATGATTATCGTTTTTACATGCAGCACGCGCGATGATGCTGTCCAAATCACACCTTTAAAGCAATTAATATTAAAAAATGTCACTGCTGTTTTGCTTCTACCTACCGATATGCATCCCTCCATACTGTCCGCCATTACGTGTATTTGTGTCGTCCGAGTCACACATAAATTTGTTTAATCTCCAATAATTTCAAATCGTATAAGCTCTAAAATGGGAAAAAGGAAACGATCTGATAAGACCACCTTAGACATATAGGATGCCTACTTTTTAGGGTCCATTGCTAAAAGCGATAGGATCTACCTTAGATTTACTTGGAACTCAGAATTATTTAACAATCAACTTTTTGAGTTTAGCGTCCTTCCTTTTGGAATTTGTACGGCACCTTATATATTCACAAAGTTATTAAAACCTGCCCTGTACTATTTGCGCTCATTAGGCCATCTGTCAGTTAACTTTTTAGATGACTTCTTATGCATCGGTAGCTCGTATAATATTTGTCTTAATAACGTGAAAACAACAAGAAGACTATTATTAAAATTAGGATTTTTAATTAATGAAGTTAAAAGTCAAATTGTCCCAAACAAGAAGTGCACGTTTCTAGGCTTTATATTTGATTCAGATAATGAGTGCCTTGTACTACCGGTCGAAAAGAAAAATCGGATAAAATTAAAAACAAACAAGTTATTAAATAAAAATAAACAATCAGGGAATTTGCTAGATTTATAGTTCTGCTGACGTCAGCGTGTCCTGCTGTGAAATACGGCTGGCTTTACACCAAAATCTTTTAAAGGGAAAATATTTTGGCACTTAACTATTCTAATAATTACAACAAATAGATGACCTTACCAGATCACATAGAAGCCGATTTATTCTGGTGGAGAGATCATATTGACTCCTCATTTTATTCCCTTCAAACTAATGACTACACCCTAGAAATATATAGTGACGCTTCATCTACGGGTTGGGGTGTAGCTTGTAATAGCCAAACCGCCCATGGACACTGGAATAATTCTCAACGATCACTATTAGAATTATGCTTAACAAATCACGCTTTTTTTTTCTGAACTTTGCTTATGTTGGCTATTGCAGCCATTACTGCTTCACCGGACTTTATTGGGGCGAGTCTCTGAAGGAGCCTCAGCCCGTATAGCGCCCAACGCTCAAGGAGCCTCGACTTGGGTTGTCGCTCTCGGGGGCGTCCCTTCGACCGGCGTGAGTCTCGAACCCGAAGGTATTTGAACAAAATCTCTCGTGATATAAAGCAATGGTGAGAAATTCGCAATATCCATGTTCTTGCATCTTATATCCAGTCCAGTAAAAATGTAGTTGCTGACTTTGAATCTCGTCAAGTTTGTAATATAGACACTGAATGGGAACTGGCACATTACGCATTTAACCAGACAATCAAGTCATTTGGTACACCTGAATTTGATTTATTTGCAAGTGCTCAAAATCATAAATGTCTTAGATATGCTTCATGGAAGTTAGATCCAAATTTGTAATAATTGACGCATTCACATTTAATTGGAAAAATATTCGATTTTATGCGTTTCCTCCGTTTAGTCTAATTTCTAAAGTCTTACACAAGATCAAATGTGACAAAGCAGAGGGGACGGTAGTGGTACCATATTGGCCAACACAACCTTGGTATCCGATATGGTCAAACTTGTCTCAAAGGAAATATATTTTAAACCTAATAAGGACCTGCTAATTTCCCCTTTCAGGGAGGAGCATTCCCTGTACAGGAATCTCACCTTGATGGCAGGGAAATTATCAGGCAGTCGATGCTGAGACGCGGAATTCCTAACGCATCTCCAGACATCGTGATGGCATCCTTTTCACCAAATACGCTGAATCAATATAACAAATCGTTGAAATGTATGTGGCTATATTGTAGCAACAGTGGTTTTAACTATTGCAATGCTAATACTTCACAACTAATAAAATACTTGATCGAAAAAATTTACTCAGGCGCCAGTTACAGTACACTCAATAGTTGTCGATCAGCGCTGTCCATAGTGTTAGGTCAAGAAGCTACCGGCAATGACGAGGTTTTTTAAAGGTATATATCATATAAAACCACCTGCGCAAAGTATAATACTACCTGGAATCTCAGATTAGTTTTAAACTATCTAGAAAATTACTTTCCGAATGATTCAATTTCATTAAAATATTTGTCATTAAAAACTATAACTCTTTTAGCTTTAGCCTCGGCACAAAGAATGCAGACTCTCAGTCTAATTAAAATTGAAAATATTACCTTTGATTCAGAAAAGATCCAAGTAAAAATTAATGATTTAATAAAAACCTCAAAGCATATCAACCACTAATTGTGTTGCCATACATTAAAGAGAATCCAAAAATTTGTCCAGCACTAACTTTAAAATTAGTGCTGGACAACCGCAAAAAGTGGGTTCTCAGACTTTATCTCACTGGATTAAATTGATCTTAGAAAAAAGTGGCATTGACATTAAATTGTATGGGGCCCACAGTACGCGACGCGCGTCAACTTCTGCAGCTCACAGAGCGGGCATTAATCTGGAAGTTATTCGGAAAGCTGCAGCCTGGACTGAATCTTCCCATGTATTTTTAAAGTACTATAATAAAGATATATGTAACTCGACAGAAAGAGAATTTGCTTCTGCGTTGTTCACTTAGATAGTTTATGATTATTGGTTTACAATTTAAAAATTAGTATAATACAATAATAATTATAAATCAATAACAGTATTTTTCAGTTCTAGGTTATTAAAGGCATGTTGATCGCCACAAACTTCACAAGGTAAGTTCGTTTGATTCTTAACTATAAGGAGGCTATTCCACAAGGCTTTGCATATTCCATAAAGCTCTGCATATCTGCACTCTTTATTCTTCATGATAAAGTTCTTCACGTAAAATTCAAAGTGAAGAGTTACTTATTATTCGGCTCTTCTAAAGATTGTTGTAACAAGAAACTGATTGAAAAATCGTATTGAATAGCTCAAAGTAATAGACCCCAGCCGTGCGACCGAGCTTTGTGGAATAGGCCTCAACCGTGCGACTGTGCTTTGTGGAATAGGCCTCAACCGTGCGACCGAGCTTTGTGGAATAGGCCTCAGCCGTGCAACAGAGCACGTACTTTGAAAGTAAAACATACGAATACCACAAAACAAAAAATAAAAACTACAAAAACCCGACCCACTTCCCAGTGTTCGATTAAGTTGAAATTTTGCATACACATGTAAATCGAATCGGATGACAATGCAATATAATAAATGTCATAAAGCTGGTCTAATGATGGAGCCGGAAGGTGGCCGTGGGACCTCTGTAACAAAACGACGCTACTCCATCCAGTTTGGGCTTGTTTGATTTGTCTTGATTACTCTGCTTCGTTATTCAAGTCAGTAAAAACCTTCTAGTTTGGAAATGAATGTGACATGCATTGTCTATTTTACTTTACGTTTTAATGACAAAATGTGTAGAATAACGATTTATAGCTTGCAGCTCTTTTAGGTATGAAGTAGCATTGCTTAGATTGTATTTTAGATTAAAAAATGTTCTCAGAAACCTATTTGAATAAATATGATTTGATTTGATTTAAATAATCGAAATCTGACATAAGCTTATTTGTATAAAAACTTTACGTGTTTCTTGTTTTCAATTTTACTTTTGCATAATGTTCTTAAGAAATATTACACGTATTTTGTGCCCTGGTATGAAGGCCGTGTTGTTCTATCGTCGATGCTGAATAATAGTCTGTTTTATTTAGAGTTTATACCTGGTTTTAATACCTGTCATTTCAAGCATACGTATTTAGAAAACCTCTTTCAACTGTACTTCGGACTGTATAAATGGGTTAAGTTTTTAAAAAAAACTGTTTCTTAGGCATAAAATGTTTTAGGTATTTGATTATGGTAATAGATAGGTATTAAGTAGATTATTAAATGTACTATTTCTTAATAACGGAATGATTTATAATTAGTTTTGATTTTCCTTGCAGGGACATTGTTTTACTTAGTAAAATATCGCCATTGTCGTAAGCTATACTTTGAAATCAATCTTTAAAACTTCACCCTTAAACTGTTTGAAACAACTTTGTTTTCTTTTCCAAAACATATACATCCTCTTATTTAAAAAAATGATATATGAAGAAATTTCATATTAAGGTTTATCAGAGATATTTTTTATTGCCTATTATTTTTACCTAAAGTTTTTCTTGACTAAAACTTTGTTCTATTGATTTAATACCATACTAATCATATTAATATAAAAATACCTGGGCGACCGGGCCATGCTAGGTTTTTTTTAAACCTTTTTTTTCATAAATCGCGTTTTCACGAAAAATACAGCTATAGGTACAAGTAAACTTTAAAATACGGAATAAATGAATTTGAATTTAAAAGTTAAACCCTGTCTAAATACAAACTTTCACCCAAATCCGTAGAGCCGTTTTCGAGATAAGCAAACATATATACATAAATGAACAAGAATTCCTCGTTTGAATATAAAATACATTCTGGCTAACGGTATATACGTAATAAAATAATATAAACGATTAGGCTGAAATTTAACATTTGACACTTTGTTGCGGCTTTACGTTATTTAGAACAATAACTTTTAATGCAATCATTAACCCAGTAAAAAGACTAATTGGCACTGTAGGGATGGTTAAGTTATATCGTCCCTTATTTCTGTTTGCCTGCCGGGTCCCTTTGTCTGGGATAAACTAATTAGAGGAGACAATGACCTAAGTGACTGCCTGCTATTTGTGATATTAGCTAAATACACCTATTACAAAAATATATTATATTTGTTTATAGTTATTGTTATTCGCAATATTGTTTAAAAATAAGCAACAAATGACTGCCCGGAGACATATTCACTAGACAATCGTCCCGAAATGAGACCTCGCAATTTTCTACTTTTTCCGAAACATTTTGTATGTATTTACCTGTATATTCCCGGTTTTTTCCTAGAAGAGGGTATCCACTGGCTGCATTAACGCATTTTGAACATCATGTGCCTATACTATCAAATCAATGTCATGGTATCATATTATAGTCGGCGTAGTCACACCGTTTCATCTCGTATCCCGCTCTGGTATATTTGGTTTGCACCCCCTTTTGCACCCCATATCTCCGTAACCCTTTAACCGATCCTGCTCATAAGAAACTCCTAAAGTCATTAATTATATTGGTCCCAACGACTCGTGCAGCAACGTATTGGAGCAACGGTACTCAAGATATACTCGAACAAACATACTAAGTTACAAAGACACAAATGCTTCAGCATTTCGCTATTTAGACCTCACTCGCTTTGCTCGCTCGGTTGATTAATAACAAGATGAGTCAATATGTGGATATCCATAAAAACAAGCTGCAGACTTTGTTGATTAGTTTAAGATTAGCCAAAATATAGCATGTTTGATATATTTTCTCCGAAGACTCTAAACCTAAGGGAGTCATAAACGAAAAAAGTTTATTTCTATGTATCCATAATATTCTATTTCTAATTCTATAAATATTTTTGTATTTCTGAGATTGATGTACTAGGGTCTTTATAAGTAACTAGGAGCTGTATGTGACGTTCAAATCTAGCGTATTTCTAGAGCAAATATGTAGTTGGCAATAAATATGTACTGGCCGCATTAGTGCCTAAATATAGCTCAATTGGTAAAGCACTTACACGGAATGTAAGGATGTTGCATGTTCAAGTCTTTGCTATGAAAAACTTACATCACAAGTCACTACAACGAGTCCGACTCGCACTTGGCCGATTTTTCTAAATCGTTTCCCAGGAGAGCTTAACTTCATTCATCTACATTCAATCAGGATATGTTATAATATACTTAAATGTATTAAAAATACGCGAATAAAATACATTATTAATAGATTTAACCATAAACACAAGTCAATTGACTCAATATTAATGCAAACAGAGTACTACCATATATTTCCGTCTAATGTTGACGTATCAGGATGTCCAAAACAAACATAAATTTTATATCTAGTTTTAATGTATGAATAATGGTTAAAAATTCAAATTTGTTATGCAAGAATAATTGATTGGTGAAATGAGGCTGTTTTCAGAACTGACTGCATTCCCTTTTGAGCTTAAGAACTGATTACTATAGTGATTAGATATAGCAATAGTACATAATTACAGAAAGACATATTCCATGCTCAAGCTCGGATTCGAACCCAGTTAAACCGAAAACCTTGCGTAAGTACGAACATTCAAACTATTATACCAACAGATCGGTATAAATGAAATATTTTATAACTTGAAACCAGAAAAACCAACGAAAAATATAAAAAAAATCACTTAAATCAAATAGGTACTACGCAGGGTAACACATTCAATACATTGAAACAACATACGCAGTGAATAAATTTTCATAAAAGGCTAAAGTTTTAATGAGTACTAGAAATATACAAAGACAAGGGTCAAACGAGTAGAAAACTAAATTACTTATATTTTTTTGAATTCAAATAATCTAACAGTGAGTTAAAATTTTCATCTGAGTGTTGTATTAATGTTATATGAGGTCCTCTTTGTTTTAAAAAAAGTCAACTGGAAACCAAAAAATTCATAATAATTCCTTTTAACTCATTTTATTTTATTTTTATAAGTTCCAAGTAAAAATTTGGACCTTTGTTTAACTGATACTTCTTTTGGTTGACGTTAAAAAATAGTACGTATGACAAATCTTATTATTATGACAATAAATAATATTATCTTTTCTAAAACAAAAAAAGGAAATATTCATGTTTGCTTTGTGAAAACTGAAAATTAATAGATAAAAAGATTGACGCACGAAAATAAAAAATATACTTTCTTTTTATTATCACCTTACTTTAGGAAGATGCGTAGCTAATTTACTTATATAAAGGGTAACTTATTTGCTTATCAAATTAAATTCTAGACAACTTTCTCAACTTACCCGCGCATTGAAAGTACATATAACATTGAATCTTCTTTTTGCTTTTTGATACATTCACATTGTTATTGGCTAAAATTCCAGGGGGGCTGTTCAAGTATTACGTAAGCACTAAAATGTCTTTGCTTTGCTTATTTCAGATGACAAGGGTAAGGAAAATAAAAAAATACTAAAACTTAACTTATGTAATACTTGGATGGTCCCTAAAAATAAAATAACGCTTTGTAAATATTAAATGTTTCTTTGAAACTTGAACTGATTAAATTATGTCGCTCGACTCGAGAGCTATGTAAACGCAGCGACAAATTTAAATTTCTTTTAAATATTGTACTTGTAGTTGCGACTAAATGACACAAGGAAAAACTGTTTTCCGGCTTTAAGAGAATACGATTCGAAGCGCCTTTCAGCGTGCTTCATACAAACGAATTTCTCACTTCTTTTTGACACTTGCTGATCACACCTCACGAAATTTTGAAGACATGTTCAAGTAATAAATATCTAGGTCTACAGTGTGCCAGTTTTTTATTAAAATTTTACAGTTCAAAATTTATACAGGATTCTTGGTTTTCATACAAACAATATCAAAAAACATTTCTAGTTAATAAAAAAAAATTACAAGAGTTTGGAAAACCACAGACATAGATATTCAGCTTGGGATTATGAATAAGAAATTTCACAGTGATTGATCAGTAAATGTCAAAAACAAATGAGAAATTCGTTTGTATGAAACCCGCTTCGTGGCTCCGCGAATCGTGTCCTCTTAAACTAGCATTCCTTATACCGCTCGCTAAAGTAGATATTTCTTTCTTGTACTAATTTGGTATCTTGCGTTAATCAAAAAACGAAAGTCTGAATGACAAAGCATATTCGTTATTAAAGAAAGGTTGTTGATTCCTTTGAATCAGCTGATCTCACCTTTTAAACCCTTTTTGTGATAATTTTAACATATAACAGCATATTATATATAAGAAATATATATTATAAATTCGAACATAACTCTGTCTCTCCATCTGTCTGTCTATCTATTACCTCTTCACATTTAAACCGCTGTACCGATTAAGGTAAAATTCGGCATGGAGGTAGTTTGAGTTCTCTTCAACATTTTGCAACATTTGACAGGAGAAGATCAGTGATGTAAGTTTAAAAAACCATCTAGTTCGGAGAAAAGTTTGTAAAAGTGTAGCCAGTATCCTACTTATATTATAAATGTGAAAGTTTGTATGCCTGGATGGATGTTTGTTACTCAATCACGCTTCAACCACTGGACGGTTCGGGATAAAACTTGGCATACATATAGGTTAGGTCCTGGAATAGCATATAGGCTATTTTTTACTAGACTAGGGTTTACTAGAGTTAAACGAACTATAGCTGCACCTAAAGCATGCTATAGCAATTCATTAGTTTAACTAATAAATTAATTAATTGGAGATAAATTTCCTCCCGCGAACGCTTAAGTTGTGAAATGAGCCAAGGCCAAGGTTTTCTCCAAGGACTACAGAATGGAGTTCTTCAAGGAAGAAGTTATTAGATTTCTGAAGGGTCGGCAACGCGCTCCTGATGTTGCAAGCGTCCATAGGCTACGGTGACCGCTTACCATTAGGCGGACCGTAAGCTTGTTTGCCACCTTAGTGGTATATAAAAAAAAAAAAAGTTAATTAAGGAGCTCCACGCCGAGCGGCTAAGTATAGTTAATCATAAATGACACTTTAGATTGAAGACGTACCACGAATGACTATTGTACTAAATAAATAAAATTAAGTAAATAAATCTATCTTATTTTTGACGTGACAACGTCTTATAAATTGGTTTGCCGGGTGACACTTCAAGAAACTGCGTTACGCTCCGCTCACGTTATGCGCTCACAATGAGAGCGAGTGAGAGGCACGCGGCATGGTTAGCCCGCCTAAGAGCGAGAGAGACAGACATAAAAAGTGAAAGGCACAAGTTGTCACGATTCCGGACGGTTGTCCGACACTAATTTTGACGTGACAACGTCTTATAAATTGGTTTGCCGGGTGACACTTCAAGAAACTGCGTTACGCTCCGCTCACGTTATGCGCTCACAATGAGAGCGAGTGAGAGGCACGCGGCATGGTTAGCCCGCCTAAGAGCGAGAGAGACAGACATAAAAAATGAAAGGCACAAGTTGTCACGATTCCGGACGGTTGTCCGACACTAATTTTGACGTGACAACGTCTTATAAATTGGTTTGCCGGGTGACACTTCAAGAAACTGCGTTACGCTCCGCTCACGTTATGCGCTCACAATGAGAGCGAGTGAGAGGCACGCGGCATGGTTAGCCCGCCTAAGAGCGAGAGAGACAGACATAAAAAGTGAAAGGCACAAGTTGTCACGATTCCGGACGGTTGTCCGACACTAATTTTATACAAAATTGTTTATTACGTATTATACGTGTAGGTATGTTGCGGTATTTTGCCAAGACGATATAAACTCTTTGATACTCATTTCAGAAACGCTTAACTCATTTTTACTATGGACTTGTTAATATTTTACTTCATCTTTTCAGCCAAACTTTTCTTGTAAGAAAGAAGATATTACAAACTAGTGTTTTCAATCAGTAAAAAAATAAACAATACTGCGTGGTGGTGGGTATATGTATGTATATTTATAGTGTGCGGTCAATACAGAAAAGAAAAATACAAAAAGTACATAAGATAAATTACCCGGTTATTTGCATTTATCAGAATGTACCTATTTTCATATAGCGTATATATTTAGCTAAGGCAACGCTTTACCGTGTTCAAATCTTAAATCTAATTGTGAAGGAAAACTTTAACCTGATGTAGGAACAACTTCAGAGATTTCTTTCGTATAGGAAAATAATGATCCTGATAACCTTTCCCTGTTAAATCTTAACGAAGTAAGATTTTAGTTAGGGACTCAAACCATTTGGGCTGATATAGTTATATATTATGAAGAATTCTAAGTTTAAAGTCTAGTATATACAATATACATGTACATTATACAAAAAAGTTCTAGCCATGTTATAGCTATTTCTTTCTTTAATAAAAAAAAATTCTATTATGTCATTTTCTTTTAATAATATAATTCTGATTTAACTAATATAATTTTTTAATTATCTACTTTAAACGAATTCACATTAACGACTTATTTCCATAAAATAAACCAGAATTAAAGAACTTGTTTGTGGCTTAGCGTTTATAACAATAACTTTTAATAAACGTAATCGTTAACCTAGTTATAAAACTAAATTGCTGCTGTAGGGAAAGTTACATTGTTATCTATCCGTATATCTTACTGTTGCTAAGTTTGATTTGTATGTTTTAATGATAGCATGATATCATGTATATTTATATAGACAGTTGATAGAGCAGGGTCGATAACTATTGAAACCAAAAAAAATAATAGTAGGATGAAACCCATTAGAAAAGGAGGGGATTATGATTAAAATAAGAGTTCGGGACATGTCAGCATTTTAATGCTTTAGCTCATTACCACACTGTTTGTATGGCGATTTTTAAAAAGAAAAGAACTGAAAGAAAAAGAGGTCGCTCAGCATTTGAAAACACTAAGAATTTTATTATTTATTATATCGCTAACAACAAAACAGAATAATAGTAATCACGAAAACAAAATTAAGTATCTAAATTCAATAGTAAGATTTACATGTAGGTATATTTATATTTTATGAGATTTTCTATGACATAAATGTAATCAGAATTTAATAAATAAACTTTTTAATTGAAAAAAAAATGCAGTAATCACATTTTTTTGATGAAATTGTACATAATGATTTTGAGAAATTTCGAATTCGAGTTTTTTTAAATTTTTTGCATTTTCTGAGAACATTTACTACAGTAATGTATATTTTTTTTACACCATCAAAAAGCAAAGATACTAAAAGAGAACTAAAAGCCCACCAACTTGAAAAAAGCTGATATTTTGACGCGATAATTTGTGATTTAAAATTAGTGTGTCTTTTGATATTAAGTCAAAATAAGGTTAAAAAATAAATATTTTAAATCAAATACATTACAGTGTATTTGGGACATAATAAGGTAAGTTTTCACCAAATTTCGAAGAAAAAAGATTTTTTTTGAAAAAGATAATAAAAAAACCAAAAACTTGGTTAATTGAATTGAATTTGACCCTAAAAACCCCCCCTCCCACTTCCCGAACTCGGATCGCCCGTAATTTATTTTCCCTTTCATTTTTATCATATTCCCCTCCTTTAGTAATGGGTTTCATCCTACTATTATTTTTTCCCACTTTTTACCATTTTTGAAGGCTTCGGCCCTGGTCTATGAGACAAGATGATGTATAAAAATACTGAATTTCTGACCGATTGAACCAGAGCCGTTTTTTGACACCGGCAGCTACTCGAGGGTTAGGAATGATACATCTCATACCAGCAAGGATTGTCTTAGTGACTGCGGTTGCGCAGATGTCAGGATCTTCTGAGCTAAAGCAGAGCTACCTTTACAGGTACGATGCATAAAATTCACGCAATCCATTCCAGTCTGCTGACTTATAGTGCCACACACGACGCCAATTAGTTGGCCCAGAAGGATCAGGTTGTGTGCACGACACTTGAGTCCGAACGAGACAGTGGTCCGAGGAGACAAGAGGCGCATCCACTGAGATGGAATATCCGTTCGGACGCGTAGTCAGAAGAAGGTCCAGTAAGGAGCTCGTATGGTTCTCCATTACTGGTATTCTCGTTGGAGAAAGTACCAGCTGAGAGAATCCATAGGTCAGAGTAAATTCATACGCATTTATCCCTGCGTAGTTATTGGTTTGAGAACTGAGCCACTCACGATGGTGGGCGTTAAAGTCTCCCAAAATAACTAGTTTTGCTGTGGGATATTACTCTATAACTTTGTCAGTCGTCAAACTGAGTTGCGTGAAGAGTCGAGTTACGTCCGTGTCACCGCTATGAGACCTGTATATGTACGCATAGATACGAGTGTGGCCGCTGTGATATACCCGCAACCACAATATCGAAAGGTCCCTTTCTTCAAGGCTATGAAGGCGGCGACAGCAGATATCCTCCCGCACGAACATACATACACCGGCACGACTCATAATAATATGCTTGAGTATGTAGCCGGGATTATATGGGTATGATGTATCGGTCGGGCAGGGTATATGCGTCTCCGTTAGAAAAAGAACTTTGCATAAAATAAAGTGAAGACAACTGTACAATCCAAAAATTTGAAACAATATTGGTCCCGTACCGGGTATCCAACCTGAGAACGACGTAGTCATAACGATTCGAAGTATCAAATCCGAAACATAGATAATTTTGTAATTTGCACTTTAAAGTTTTCAATTGATTTAAATTGAGTATCGTTTGAGCAATTTTAAATTCAGTATAGGTACTGACCGTTTTTTATTTTTACGGTTACTAGGGAACCCTAAACTGCGCGTGCACCGATATGCACCTGGCCGGTTTTTCTTTTATTTACTTTTGGACTTAAAGGTAAATCTTAAATCGTGGCTTCAGGGTGGACATAGACTGTACATAAGAAATCTCACAGCGAGAACAAAATTCGGCAAGGGTGAAGCCGCGGGAAAATGCTAGTATTCTATAAACAAAGCAAAATCAGAGTCTGTTCACTGTCAGCACTGTTACCTATAAGTATAATATTGACAAACTGAATATATGCTTAGGGGTAGCGGAATGTAGAAAAGCAAATTAATGTAACCAGTTTTACTTTAATTAACAGTCGGTATAGATCGGTGGTGGCCGAGGGGTTTAAATTTCATTTCACGTACCAAGCGGCGGAGGTTCGAACCCCGGGTTCGGTGTGTACCTATGAGCATTTTCTTAATATCTCAAGTACACTGATTTATTTATTCATACCACTGTATTTTCGGTGAAGGAAAACATCGTGAGGAAACCTGCGTACGTCAAAAAAAAAGAGACTTATGTGAAGTCCACAATCCAATCTGCACTGGGCCCGCGTGTGGACTATGGTCCAAATCACCCTCGCTTATGAGGGTAGGCCATGCCCCAACAGTGGGGACGTATGAAGGATGGAAGCAATGAACGTTTGGTACAGTTTTTGGATAAAACTGTTAATTGTAGAATTCTTCTGCTACAAGTGACCGTTTATAGCAGATATGGTTTCTACAACTTTCAGTTTTATCATAGAAAAATAACACTGCATTCTAAAAATAGCTTAAAACATATTTCTGTAGACGCATATTTTTTGAATTTCTTTTGCACAACGGGGAAAATAAAAATATAAATTGGCGGCGCTAGTTAGCTGGAGTAAGCTTTTAATTAACTGTATCCAAAAATATTTTGTACCTTTATCAACAACAAGGTATCACTGTATGTGAAAATAATTAGGCAGAAAACAAAGGGTCCGTTTCATATTTAATGTAATAATTAATTAAAACTGTTGCGATTTAGAATTGTTTTGCTCCTTTTAATATTCTGTTATATTTGTTGATTTCTTGAAAGTTAATTAAACCAGTAAAACTCACAGACATAATTATTGAGACATATTATAATTATTACAATCAAGTACACAAAGAGTGAAAAAAAACTTCTTCGTATCCTCTTTACATACTTTTGCTAGTATTTTATTGTATATTATATTGTAGGTCATATTTCCGTATATTATTTTTCTTTATTTTTTCGGTACAAAAGCAGTGTAGAATGATCTTTGTTATGATTTCGTTTTGTAACATTCCACTTGAGCTCGCTTTGTTACTCTTTTCCTTTCCTTTATACTAGCACTATTTTGTGGATTTTTTAGATATCGCGGGTCTCATGTAATAGGGGCGTAAAAGCATAAATGCCGTTTTACAGGATGGACAAAAAATTTAATAACTTTTTTTTTTCATTGAAGCATCGATACCAAAATTTCAGTAAGTAATGTACATAAAAAACCTCTACGGTTGGTGTGTAGCATAATTAGTAAACAGTTCGATTATTAACAGTTTTGGTGTTTACGTCCGTACTCCACGATACATTTGTCTGAATACTATGTCAAATTATACCAAAAAAATTATACCTTTTGATGGGCGTAAAACTAATTTTTTAAAACGATGTGTTATTAAAACACAATAATTATTTTTTAACAATGCGTTGATAGTTTTCTCTTAAATTTAATGATCAAAAGTTAATAACCTTTTTAATTGTCCAAGTTGACTAAGTTCTTACGGCTCTTTTGCATGATGGGTTTTTGTGTGTATTTCTTAAATGAGCAGCAGGCGTATAATTTGCAGGAAAATAAAAGGCAAAGAAATAATTGTTTATTTTAAAAAAAGAATGATAGAAATGACAAAAATGTATAGTGCGATAAAGAAAAAAACTTACAAAATTTATTCACAATTTAAAAAACAAAAAAGTAAAAGTAAGTTATTTGTTTCTGGGTTGACGTCTTATAAAGGATTCTTTCAGAGCAGATAATGTTACATCATCATTATTATAAGAGCTGTTGTTACTTTGATTTTCTACTTGCAAACTGGTATAGAAGGAGTGGTTATTCTTTGGAATGGTGCCATCACGACACATTTCCATAAGATCTTTATGCTTTATACTTTTTATTGGAACAACACTTGTTAATGCTGGATTCAGCATGCTGGAAATATCTCTAGTAGATTTTTTTATAACATCCTCTTTAAATTCTTCCCAGTACTCATGTTTAAAGAAAATAGAGTCCGACTCCTCTTTCGAAACTTGCAACCATCTCACTTCATTCAATTTTAACACTGTGCCATCAGAAACGTAATAAATTACTAAATTATTATGGAAAGTATTATTATTATATATTACCTGGAAAATTAATATATATTACCTCGAACGTATAACCAAAAAAGGAAGGTGTCTTCTTAAAAACTATGACTATCTATGACTTATCCGGTAGGAAGTCTCCACCGAGATACTAGGTACCCTATGTCCATTTATGCGTCTTTACCTACCTATCTACCGGGCCATGCAGAAAATTTTTATACAGAAAGTTTTTATGTATAAGGCACTGACTTGCAATTAATTTAAAAAAAATGGTTATTTAGAAATAAAAATACCACTGCTCGATTTTCAAATTTCCCTCCACATTTTTTCTAAAACCAAATTCAATTATCATGTCTCATCTAAAAATGGATCTGCATCGAGAACATTTTCGTGCGATAATTTTTTCTACGATTTTAAATGTGGCATTCAACGAGCGACTTCAAATGACTTTTATAGATGAAAAACCTTCAAAAACAATCATCTAACGTTGGCATAGCGAGTTCAAGCGCGGTCGCCGTACTTTGGGCGATGAACGAAGGAGTGGCTACGACGGCTGTGACGGAAGAAAGTGTGCTGGAAGTAAAAAATGTATTAAACAAAGCAGGCGAATTACGTACGAAGAGATTCAGCATACCCTCGCAGATTGGTTCGGGAAGTGTTCACAAGATTCTACACGAGCAGTTTTGCGTGAGGAGAATAGATTCGCGCTGGGTGCAGATGACAAATCCTGGATTATCAATACGATCCAGAAACAAAGTGTCAGTCGACAGTTTGGCTGTTTTAAAACGAACCAACGCATACGAAGCGATCGAGAAACGCAGGGAAAATTTTGATCACTAGTTTCTTGACTTTGACGGGTATCTGGTTTCAATTCCATTACGAGACCAAAACAGCATCAACGTCGAATGGTATACTACAAAATGCCTGCCAGAGGTGCTGTCTGCAATGAGCAACAAGCGACCGAACACCAGGCTCCACGGGGTACTGCTTCACCATGACAACGCGCCCGCGCACTCAGCGTTAAAAACGAGTGACTTCCTGGACACCACACCGGTCAGAGTCTTGGGTCACCCTCCTTACAGTCCTGATCTGGCACCATGTGACTGAAAGGGATACAGTTTTCATCGCCAGAAGACGCGCTAGCAGCGTTCGAGATGGCCGTGGAAGAGGTGTCTGCGGCGACTGCAAAAGTGTCTTGAAAAATGGTTCAGACCACAAACCTAGTTTTTTTACGATGGTTCAGACGCATAAAACTTCATATAGAGGCTGGTGGAGAGTTCTTTGAAAGGTTTTAATTAAAATCTTTTATCCACAGAAGTTAGTTTTTAAGTTTCTCAAGACTTTCTGAGTGTCCCACGTATATTCCGAAAATCTGATAAATGAGACACTCTGTTGCGTGCGACGTTAAGCAATAACAAACAAATAGACTTTCGCTAATGGAATAGAACGATTCATCCCTTATTTTCTTAGATAGAAGCTTACCTTACCTAACCTAGAGTATTTCCACTTAAATTATCAAGTTAATAATATCATCAAAATATGAAAACACACATTACCATATAAATTGTTAAAATTTGTCTAATATCAATTAATTATTATAGGTGTGGTGAGCACTAATATTCAAACACAAAACCATATTTACCAATATATGTACGGAAAATAGCTCAAAAAAACTTGTACTTACAGTACCTACCCTAAAAAGTATAATTAAATATCCAAACATGTTGACCTAACTATTATAAAACTAAAATATTTACCTCGTGTACCAACTGCAATCTCTTGTGACCTTGATTTTATCTGTACTTTAATTTAAATTAATTTACGCCTTTTCAATAGTAATTCCTCTAGTTTCCGCTGTAATTAATAAATTGACATTACTCATAAAGAAATGGGAACGTAACAGTGTAGGTATTCGACAACGACATTTTATAACACACATCGGTACCAACCTAGTTGAGATAATTTAATAATACTTACATTATTATCGTTATCCATTATTAGCACAAAACTTCAAATCAACTTAGAATTAGCTATGTCGTTTGCAGTATAACATAAAATTATAAATAAAACGCTGAAAACACCTAACAGTCAACTTCCACGGTACTACGATTTATTTATCGTTTCTCGGCCTGCGATTGATTCACTCACACGCACGATGTTGTCGCCGAAAATTTCCGATATCACCCGATTACATTATATCAGGCTAGGCATAAGTTATAACGTAGCATAAGTTGTTACGTTTGTACAATCAAAACCCTACCAAGGTCATTAAGCGGGCGTAGGCACGTACGCCTTTGCTGCATGACAGTTTGAGTTGAAACTTGAAAATTTGTTCGGTTGTGTGTACATACGCCTCTATTGCATAACAATATTGTAGTAAAAATAATAAGTTACCAGGGCTGTTTTGCTTGGTAATAATGTAATAAAGTACTCTTACGCCCACCTATACGGCTCTTCTGTCCGACAAATTTTAAAGTGTACAGGTAATACGCCTTATAGATTTTATTGATTAAAAAAAAAGTATTAATGTTAAAATTTTGAGAAATTGACAACTTACGGGAACGTTGTACAACTATCCAATGGCAAAATAATAAAAAAAAGCATTTTTGCGTTTACGCATGAAACCCGCGATATGCATTCGATTTCGAACATTTGTACCTATCTTTTCCGAATAAATTTGTGAAACGGTATATTTTTGGGATGATAAATCAATATCGAAATTGACATCTTGTAAAAAGGGTTTTACGAAAGTTAGATAACGCTATTGAATCTAAGTCCCGCGGGAAAAACACAATTTTTTTATTGAAGTGAAAACTTCTTTAGCGGCGTTGTGCACTTTTTTTGGTTGGATATGGAATTTTAATTCTATGACAGATTGCGATGTCAAATATACTACGTCAAAAAAGTAAATAAACAAACATTATTATTTCTTGACAATGTCAAAGACATGTCTTGTGACATATTTGAGTGTTAAGCGCGATTTTGACGATTCAAAAGTGATTGTAAAATCCTTATTTGAATAAACCATTTTGACTTTGACTTTGACTTTGAATCGTGTGTAAAGGTTTTCACTTCTGCCGGCACTCCCGGAGTGCAACTCGTTCTTTTTTTTTTTTTAAACGTTTGAGTATGTCAGAAAACTACATTTTGTATAACTAACAATTTTTAAGTAAATTAACGAAAACTCATTACATAAAAACTCCACATAACGAAAATATGTCAATAGTTGTTTCCTCAATATAAGTATTTTATACTAAAATTACGTCTGTAGAAAGATTTACTGTTCTTACAAAGTTATAGTCTCATTTTTTTTATTTTGCAAATATGCAATATCAAAAAAAAAACAAAATTTTTTTTTTTCAAGTAACAGGACTCATATTAATAACATTAGGTACAAATACAGTAGATTATGTATACAATTTTTAATAACAATAAATAAATTTATTAATGATGAAAAAAATATCTCTGCAAATAATTTATTTGACTTACATAAAAATCGGGAGCATCAAACGCCTAAAAAAATTGCACAATTTTTGAAGTCATTCTCAAACTTTTAGCGCAAGTACGAATTTAATGAAAAAAAAATCTACATCCCCATAAGACAAAGTAAAGAATTGTATTACCAGCGTCCAATCCTGACTTCCTTCTTATAGTTTGTCTAGAATTGGTAAAGGGGTATATTATTTTGTCCATGGTCTTTCATTTTACCGACTATAACTATAATGCTGTATGACCTATGGGACAGCCTACTTGGTAGTGTGGCCAGCTACTGTGCAGAGGTTGTGCACTGGACAAACATTTATGTCATAATATAAACATTTGTGTTTGTCTTGAATCTGGGTGTATTTATGTTTGATATCTATGTATTTACAAAAAAATAAGTAATATTTATGTATTTGTATCCGTTGTCTGGTATCCTGGTAGTTTGATGTGGCTGTGTTTTCAGCCACTTGTTTATCCCTTCGCAGAATAAATAAAGTTACGTTATACATAACTACATTTTGAATAATGTAAATAAGTATATACTAGTATATACTTATATAAATTAAGTATACAATTTACACAACAATTTTATATTTTTACCGATTTCGCTTATTTTTCATGTATACAAAATAAAATGTTTTAGAACAACAGCGAATAACTGAAAAATGCAAATGAACACCATTATTCGTTTAAACGAAAGAGGTTACATTTAAGAAAATACTTTCCTTACTATCTTAGATCTAAATAGGGAGGTAAACTTTTGCTTAAAGCAAAACAACGGATGGATCTCGATGACCCTTCTGCAATAAAATCTCGTCTAAGGAATAAATCCTTCCCCTTCCCACTGTTTTGTATTAAAAAAAATCTATATTAATATAAAACAGTGGGAAGAGGAAGGATTTATTCCTTAGACAAACTTTTTTGATCTACACTAATATTATAAACAGGTAAAGTTTTGGTTTACAAGGTAATCCCCGAAAGTGTGGAAGGACAATTTACAAGAAAAACTATTTAAAGATTAGCATATCAAATTTATATATCAACACTTGACTATTAAATAGTCACAAAATGGTATTTCATTGTTGACTTCATCTTTAAAAAGACAAAATGAGTAATTAAGTATTCGACCAAATGGCTGAGACTGGGTTGGGTTATACCTAAAATTACAAGTTGAGAAATTCTAAATACTTCATATACCGTTTAAACAAAGCAGAGGTACTTAGCGGACTTAGATACTTAGGTACTTAGCGGACAGTAAACTTTTAACACAAAACTAAGTTTTAAAATCCAAATTGAAAAAAAAATAGATATATAAGTTTATTTTAGTAGGAGAAGTTATAACCCTTAAATCAGATATTTAGGTTTGTATTTCACTAAAGAGTAACGACTTTTGTCTTAAAATCTGTTATGATACCTTTTTCTTTAGTGCTTAATAATAAATGTAAAACTATTTAATGAGAAAAAATCTCGTTAACAAGTCAAACATATTAACTTACAATAATGTAGAATAAATTGTAAACCAAAGAGTAAATTGACTAGCTAAGGTGTTACATAATCGTATATTTGCTAGTTTGAATGATTATTAATTGAATTAAACATGATAATTATTTTATAATTTAATTTTATGCTATGAGAACACGCGGAACCCTTGCTGTATGGTCGCAAACTTTTTGTAAAATTTCATTTGATCAGCTTATGAATAATAATGACACACTGGCGTTTACGTTTACGTTTAATAAACCGCTATCTAAATTCCATAGTCTGGAGTCAGTAAATAAACAAAATAATGCTAAAAATAGAACAAAAATTTTAAGTATTGCAACAGTCAATAGCAACAATGATTTGAAAAACCTTATCAAACAGTAGTTGAAGCCGTATTTTGCGGAGTTTTAAGCCCGTTAAATGACTTTGTTTGAGTTAATATAATACCTTTACCAACCTTTACGCAGTTTAAAATTAAAGGTTAATTACTTAATTCTGGAAATTGTGGAGCTTTTGTATAGTTAAGGGTTTCTTAAAGTGGATAAGTTAAGGTTCTTTGTGTAGGGAAGTTTTCAGGCAGAGCGCGCCACGGTCGCGACATAATTCATTAGCATTAATCTATTTACTATTTATATATACAAATAGTAAAATAAAATAAACTTAACGGACAAGATATAATGAAACTATCCAAAAATAATTGTTTAAAATTTAATAGGAAAAGTTTTCATATATATCTTACTTATCACACACTTGGCACACATATAGGTCCTGCAATGCTCTGCAAATTCCCGCAAGAATAACTATAACCAAGTTTTCTCTAAGATGTACAGAGTTATTAGATTTTTGAGGGGTCGGCAACGCGCGAGTTGCCGAACTGGTGTTGCAAGCGTCCATAGGCCACGGTGACCGATTACCATCAGGCGGATCGTGTGCTTGTTTGCCACCTTAGTGGTATTGAAAAAAAAAACTACAGCTTGCTATAAAAATTTCATTAGTATAACGCCGATAACCGAGCTTAGGGCGGGCGGAGCCGCTGGCAAATTCTAGATGATATTATTAATGTAAAAGTTTGTAAATTGGTTTGTTACTCAATCACGTCGCCACTTGAGCGAAATATAGCTACAGCTATAGCTTGCTATAGGAAACGTCTTTAGTATTATCAAGGAGGTGCCGTAGGAATCGTACAACGATAATCAAATTTAGGGCGGGTGGAAACGCGTGTAAAAGTTAGTTATGTATATAAGAGAAAGGGGCCGTAGCGATACAACGTTTGCTGGCTTAGCTTACCCACAATAAATCTAGTAATACTTTAAACTGACCACAGATTGTGAACGGACTGTAAAATTCAAGATTTAATTACTTGATTCCAAATCTATATCTATACTAATACTTATATACTACTACTACTATTACTTATATTTATAACATAAATAATGATTAAAAGAGTTTTGCAGTTTATTTGTCCTTTCTTCAAGTCAAACTCAGACTCATTTATTTTTTATGCAAATTAGGTTTTTACAAACACTTTTGAATCGTCAAAGTTCGTCCCACTTTCGCTCCGATCACAATGTGGATTTCTGCCGAGAAGAATACGTCAAGAAACTCGATAGTAACTCTTTAAAACAAAATTGGGTTAACAACACTTAGTACATATCATAAAAAAATACAAATACAATGATCAATGTTTTAAATAAAAATTTTAAGCTATAAAATTTTATATTAATTTCATTTTAATTTGGTTTACCTATGCGTCCTGTAATTGAGCATCTTCAGTCCAATAGATTTTATCATTTAAATAGTATGAAATTTTGTAGTATCCTTTTTTCAAAGTTGGTTTTTGACAAAAGATTTAAATTTACTAATTAATAGATTTTAAATATTATAAGGAACTTTGTCGTAAAAGTGTCTTCATTGCCCATAAATGAGTTACTAGTTTTGTGTAGGCGTGTATCAAACACTAGGAGCTTATTTTTACTTTTAGTATTAACTTTATAACGGTAACTTTTCTTGCTAAAACTATTAATATTTTTATGAACATAAAAAAGATTTTCATATATGTACTGCGACGCTAAAGTTAAAATATTTACTTTGTATAATATCCTAGATCGTAATTTGTAAATGGCATGAATTGCACATTTTTGTAACACAAATGTTTTTTTTACATCAGCAGCGCAATTACAATAAGATTGTTCAGTTTCATTCAGTTTCATTAAACTATCAAATACCTAAAAAATTTTTGCAATGTCGACATCGGTCAATTGTCTTATTTTCTTGATCGCATACACAGCAAAGTTTTTTCCGCTAGGTTATGAAATTTGTATAAGACGTCGTATTTACGCCTTTCCAGCGTACGTCGTAGCCTCTACTCAAACTTCGAATGAATGTTTTGGTAGACTTCAAACTTAATCTTAGAAGGTTTTATTTGGCTATTAAAATTAGAATCTCCTCCTTAGCTTAAAAAGACTTGTCGAAGAGTCGCAATTGAAATATAATACTTGTCAAGCTGAAAGCAATTTATTAAAAAGTTTCCCTACACAAGCACTTAAGGAAGTAAATTCATTAAACTTACAAATCCTTGTTCGCTTCGAAATTTGTTACAGTTTTAAAACAGGTTTAGTCTGAAAAATTTAAGAAATTAGGTAAGACGTGACTTGTAAAGAAATTTTTTTGGAGATTGTTTTGATTACTTGGTATTACCTACATAATGTCTTGTAACTAGCCTGTGTGTAACTAGTCAGCTAAAAGATGTTACATACAACAACTATTACTGTCTACAAATAGTGATAGCGACTATTTTACTATTGGCTTTTAGCATGCTCTGTGTTTTAAATTTACCTTTAAAAACCTTTTAATCGTCAAAACTATAATGTACGTGCTATGGTTGGCTAAGTAGAACTATTCAACTAGTAACCGTTACTTTTTGTGTGACTTGATAGTAATTTATTGACTTTTATGTTCAGCACGCTTTGCTTAAAAGCTGTTTTTTTCTTTTAAGTTATCTAACTTTTAACACCTAAAGTAAATATTTTTTTTATTTTTATTCCAACAGTGGATAAATTACGAAATCTAGTTTTAAAATACTTTTTGTGTATTTAAATGGAATTTAGAACATCTGTAAAACAATTTATATGCTCAGGTTAAAAATCAATATTTAATATAGATATAAATTAAATATAATTTATTAAAAGATAAAGAAAAACTAGTTTTGTATTTATTATCTTATTTAGACATTAAGGCAAACAATTATCTCAAGTGGTTACCTTATCTATGGACACTCGCAACAACACCAGGTATATTTCACGAAATTACACAAAAAAAATAGTAAATATTAGTCACGTATAAATGCAATTTGATTCGATACACAATTTACTTACACTTTAAAATAGGATAAACGTAATTTATTTTCACAAGCGGAAAGGCAACGCGTAGTACGCCCTCCAGCCCGGTGGACTGACGACCTTAAAAGGGTGGCCAGTGGTGGCTGGATGCAAAAGGCATATGACAGGAAGAAATGACTTATGTCCAGCAGTGGACCAAAATACACTATTATATGATGAGGATGGTTACGTTATTTAGGCAGGACAATAAGTTAAACTACAAAACAAAATATTTTTCATTATTATTGAATAATTCGTCTCACAGCAGTTATCGAATAGGATGAGTTACTGTCTCAATCAAAATGAAAAACTCAGAGCGCAGTTAAATATGAGATAAATAAGTACGAGGTAGAATATTGGATAAATAAGTACGAGGTAGAATATGAGTCCAGTCCAGTTGCCACTTGCTTTGGGTGAGGAGTTGGTCGTTGATGTAAATGAAATTCCTTGAATCAGGATTCACCACTTCGAAACTATGTTATATTCGATTCAAGTTCCACATATCAAAGGAAAAGTATCTTATCGAGTCACTTATCGAATAGGATGAGTTATTGTCTAAATCACAATGGAAAAAATCAGAGCGCAGTAAAAGATGAGATAAATAAGTGCGAGGTAGAATTTTGGACAAATAAGTACAAGGGATAATATGTGATAAATGAGTCTAAGGTAAAATATGAGATAAATAAGTACGAGGTGGAATATGAGATAAATGAGTCCAAGGTAAAATATGAAATAAATAAGTACGAGGTGGAATATGAGATAAATGAGTCCAAGGTAAAATATGAGATAAATAAGTACGAGGTCGAATATGAGATGAATAAGTACGAGGTGAGGTTAACTGAAACATTTCATCATAATATATTTTGTGACTACATTTTGTTTTAATAGCTGTGACTTGCGCTTAATTGTTTAGTTTTATGATTGATTTTAATGTGAAAGAAAAAAATAAAAGAAGAGAGAAAGGCAAATATGCCAGTAAATAACTTATAATACATAATATTTTTTGTCAAATAAAAACAGACAAATTAAATAAGAAAATATTATCAAATTTAAATTGAGAAAGCGCGAATAAATATTTATACACGTAGACGAATAAGAAATTGGGTAGATATTGAGCGAGTAAATTGTGTTTGTTTAGGAAATTTTGTCACAGTAATGTCAACATTTCACAGGAATTGTGTTGCTTCGTTTATATTACTTAATCCACTGACTTACTTTGGTCGAAATTAATGTTCAATATTTTTTTTGTTTTGTTTTAATAACAATAACAAAATAATAGTATTATTTCAAGAAAAATTGTTAATATTCAATAGGTATAAAACAAATCCCATATCATAGTTTGATATTTATTAGTTTGGTATTTAATCAGAAAATTAAATAAACTAATACCTTAGATAGGTAGCAGTGAATCAATCCATATCCATTCGAATATTATGGAGATAGCTTGAGTTTCGGGGAAGGAACGGAAAAGGCTACTTGAAAACGTCATGAGTAAGTCGGTTTTTTTTTCTATAATTATTAGAAAGTTGCCGTTCCTATATCCTTACCAATATAATATATAATCTTAAACTAATAACTGAATTTAAGGCGGGTGGAACCGCGGTCAAAAGCTAGGAAAATATAAAAGTTGGGTAATTTTTTCCATGTAGGTATTACTTTTTCGTGTTAAAAATTTGTTTCAAAAGCTTTTTTTCTCATAATGCAGCGTTTTCATAACTAGATTTAAGTGATAACATGCTTAGAAATAATATTTAAGTGATAACATACTTAGAAATAATACTTAAGTGATAACATACTTAGAAATAATATATCTACAACGAATATTAAGGTGTTTAAACCAATTAACATACATACACTTGTTAATAATACTTTTTGTCTGAAAAGCTATGTTGGCCCTTTTCTCTGAAGCCTCTGACGCGGAAAAAGCGTTCCAAGCGCGTTCACAAAATTTCAATTGGTAGTCAATCGAGCGTGACCAGTACCCGGTCAGTTAACTTCCGCAATTTAGATTAGAAAAATAGTTTTTATACTTACCTATAGTTAATTATTGATTTTTTTAAAGAAATATTACTGATTTCTAAACTTTTGCGGCTATAATAAATTAGTGCCGCAAATTATGCCAAAATATCGGGAACTTAATATGTCAAATAGTGGTAACCGAATAGCAAATAATTATGATATTTTTAAAATATATTCAATAAAAAATATTACATTATATTATAAGCAATCTTACAATTGCTTACAATATTGTAACCTTCCAACTGTTTGGATATCAATAATATCAAAGCTTTTTTTGTAACTACCTAATGCAAATTGTAAAACGTGTATTTGTTAAACGTGTGTGTAAATTCATATTGTGATATAGTTATGTGAAGAAGTTAGCTGTTGATTTTAATACTTTTGCTAACCCAATAATCACTCATATTTTTGGTGGAATTTATTTCACATCCACGACTTCACATAATTATTATATATCATGTGATATTTCATTTGGAATAAAGAAACACAGTAGTTAAATTAACCAATAATTATTATTAGTCATAAAAATAAAATTCTTAAAAATAAATATCTGTGAGAGTTGAATGTGATTTTTTATATGTTACAAATATCGGTATATAGTCGGTGGCGGCCGAGGGGTTTTGATTTCTCTTTGCGCCCTGAGTGGTGGAGATTCGAGACCCTGCGTGTACCATTGAGTCTTTTTCTTAATTTCTCAATTATTATACATATATTATTCACACCACTGGCTTTTCGGTGAAGTAAAACATCGTGAGGAAACCTGCATACGTCAAAAAAACAAAAAAGACGTATGACAAAGCTACAATCCGCACAGTGCCCGCGTGTGGACTATGGCCCAAATCACCCTCGTTGAGTGTAGGCCGTGCCCCAACAGTGGTGACATATGAGGCTGATAAGGATATGTAACAAATATATATTCTGTAATTTTGTTTTTCTAGAATCAAAAATCTACAATAAATAAGAAAATAAATAAAATTAATGTCTTACGAGGCAGCTAAGTTAGTTCATTTAGTATTTCAAATTCAATTAAACTAACATACCAACAGTAAATTTAAGCGTCTGGAGACTAATATTCATAAAAATTTGGAAAATCCAAAAGTGCACGCCTCAAAGCTGTCATTCACATTTAAAAAAAAATTCTTAAACAAAAACTCAAGTTTTTTAAAATAAAATAACAAATAAGGTGAGGAAAAAATATACTATAAAATAAAGTAAAGTATACAGTGGTTTATTAGTTTTTAATAAATTATAATTAAACGACAGTACTTAGAACGCTAATATTAACTAGGAATCAGCACAGTGTAATACTTTATATATTAAAAACAAAAGTATTCCGGTAAGATGAATTTTTCGACCAATTTCTCTGCCACATACATGGTCACATAAACACAGACTCACGGACGTCCAAGAATGATTAGTTTTAATGTTATTATTTATTATATTAAACAAATTAATTGTTTATAAAATGTACCATATGTGCTAGACAGATTATTTAACTTCTTATTAGTGCACTCATATTATCCTGTAAGTGTTATATTAAAAAAAAAAACGTCATTTAAGTTTCGAAAGACTGGGATTTTTGACATGTCGAGAGTAGAGCACTACCTCACCGCTCCGCTTATGAGGCGTGCAATATGTAGTAATATTTTAGACATTAAGATACGTAAATAAATATAAAAATTGTGTAATACAATATTATAGCTTATAAAGTACAGTAGTGCACACGTACTGTCATAACAGTTAAGAAGACACTGCAAAACTCCCGATGGTTGCCCTACCGTGTGAGTTAAGTGACCGAACACTCTGTTACGCTCCATTCACCCTCAATCGAAAGTTTGTGAACACACCCGGAACGCTTTTTCCGCGTGAGCCACGCCAGACAGACGCCTGGCTATTCGTACAATGACAACACTACATGCAGTTTTAATTCAAATTCATCCAACCACTACCTAATAAAAGGGTGAAATAATAATTTAGGAGATAATTTTTCTCCTTATACTGAACAACTTTCCCTTAAGAACATAGGTCGAAATCCCAAAAAAACCAATATACTCCTGCTTAAGGAGCAGAATTTTACCCTGCATAGTTATTTGACTCTTGTGTAACAGTATGTATACTTGTACCTACATGCCCTCTTAAACCCCCCTCCCTACTAAAATTATAAGGAATTGGAATTCATTTATTAGTAAAATTGATGGAAATCGAAATCCCAAAAAAACAATATACTCCTGCTTAAGGAGCAGAATTTTACCCTGCATAGTTATTTGACTCTTATGTAACAGTATGTATACTTGTACCTACATGCCCTCTTAAACCCCCCTCCCTACTAAAATTATAAGGAATTGGAATTCATTTATTAGTAAAATTGATTGAAATCGAAATCCCAAAAAAACAATATACTCCTGCTTAAGGAGCAGAATTTTACCCTGCATAGTTATTTGACTCTTATGTAACAGTATGTATACTTGTACCTACATGCCCTCTTAAACCCCCCTCCCTACTAAAATTATAAGGAATTGGAATTCATTTATTAGTAAAATTGATGGAAATCGAAATCCCAAAAAAACAATTTACTCCTGCTTAAGGAGCAGAATTTTACCCTGCATAGTTATTTGACTATTATGTAACAGTATGTATACTTGTACCTACATGCCCTCTTAAACCCCCCTCCCTACTAAAATTATAAGGAATTGGAATTCATTTATTAGTAAAACAGATTGAAAATCGAAAGCCAAAAATAGTGTACCTAATTTGCTGATTTTGAGTTGAAAACTCACCTTAGATGTGTTATTATGCAGAACAGCAACTAAATTCCAATCATGTACTTATGCATTAATAGGTTAAAATAATGTGGCGACAATCATGCGGTACACAAGCAAAAACTTATATAAGTAACCTACTAATGTTTAGAACATTGTCAAAAAAATCATAATGGTTTTTTTTGGATTTTCATTTCATTTTAGTATATTTCATGATAAATTCATTATTTTTTTAGTACACAAAAATTTTCTGATTCAAAGTCGATGCTGACTTAAAAAATTACAGCAAAAAAAAAGAAAAAAAATTAGACGTCGTTTAAAAAAAGGGAAAAAAATTTGTTACAATTATAATACAACAAAAACTAATTCTATTGCCAAAGTTTTCTTCGTAGTTTAATTCATCTTCAAAGTGTGTCTTCGGATCATTTACTGCTTTTCCATTTACCAGAGAACCAGATAGAGTTCGTTGAGTGCTAAAATCAATGAGTGTCACGTTTCCAAGACGTTCCATTAGCAAAGAGCTTCTCGTACATACTCGCGAGCAACGTAATTAAACGTACACTACGAACTGTGCAAATTATATCTCCACATGTGATATATAAGGGAACTAATACATAACAATTATCGTTGTCATCGTTTTGATAGGTTAATTGTGTTTTAAAAGATGGTGGTGCCACGGCTAACTTGGTTTTATGTTTGCAGGTTTTATGTATGTTATGAGTTATCCCTGTATTATACTCAATTAGGAAATTGATCAATATTGGAATTGCAAACTCAAAGTAGGCTTTAATAATGTTTATATATAGATTAAAAGTAGGGTTGCGAAACGTCCGGTTTTCGTCCGGATTTTGTAACCACGTGCGTAATTTTGTTTGAGCTCGTAATTACGTCCAACTTAAGAGTCTACTTAATTTTTAAAGTGAAAACTTCTTTAGCGGCGTTGTGCACTTTTTTTGTGATGGATAAAAAATGATAAACTCGCGCAGGCTGATCGAAAATTCATGAGCTGGAAACCATAATGCCACGTCATAAAAATTCGCAAGACGGAAACCATAATGCCATGCCATAATAGGAAGCAAAATAAAAAGATTGATTTTAAAGTGATAACTTCTTTAGCGACCCTAAAAACAGTGAAAACACGATTAATGAATTTTGTTCGATAGAAAAAAATCCTAAAATTACCCCTTTTCACTGTTTATTTTAAAGTTCTAAATGCTATTACCTTATAACGTAAAAATATGTAAATCATAGCCATGATAGTGCATTAAACCCTGAAAAAATATGAGTGCTTAATTTTTTTGATAACAATGAGAAACTAGTTATTTATTTCACGTATTTCAATGAAAATCTCAGTGAGTTGAGATGTTGCTGCGCTATTCACGCACGCTCAGCTATGTATGGGATCATTCTTGTTTTTACTCAAGTTTTCTGTCAGGTAGCACTGCCTCTCCAGATTCGCTAAAAAAAAGGGCCTTGGGTAAGCCCGTATGCAATCCGTCACTCAAACAGATATCTGATTTTTTCCCGCATGGACTACATTGCATCCAGAATCAATCAATACCGAAATTTACCCAGAAGCAACCGGATTTTTTGTTTTATTAACGCCACATGCAGCTAAACACAAAACGAAACGTAGAGACGTTTTCATTTACAGCAAAAGTATCGTGACAACTAATCGACGCAAGTGCTGGCAGCCAGCTTAGTTGATTACTCTCCGAATCTAAACCAGCCGCATGCAGTCGATATCTAAACCAGCCGCATGTAGTCGATATCTTAACCAGCCGCATGTAGTCGATATCTAAACCAACCGCATGTAGTCGATATCTTAACCAGCCGCATGTAGTCGATATCTAAACCAACCGCATGTAGTCGATAACTAAAATAGCCACATGTAGTCGATATCATGGCGAATCCGCTTTTTTCTCTGACTCGGGAAATTCCGGATGCTTATAGTCCCACTCTAATTATTTTATCTGATATTTTAAAAAGATGCGTGCGCTGTAGGAACGTCTGAATCTCCGCAAAACTAGAGAACATTTTCTGTAAGCAGTTGTTTTAATTATTTTTTTTGTATATTTATTAGATGAATATAGAATTTCTACAGATATCTTATTTTAATATTTTACACTACTTCCCATGAATGTAAACCTGAACAGTAACTAAAGGCAGAGCAGCAAGTTTATATTTATTTTTATGCTTAAGATCGTTTCTCAGAAATTGGAATATATTTTGATGAACGAACATAATATTTTTACACACGTATATTGTCAAGTCAAGTTGTTCTGTATATTTTAAACATTTTGTCTCACACAAGGGTTAGTCTGTAAACACTGATAATAATAATTATTCTAATGCTAACCCTTTTGGTGTACTTAATTTAAGAAAAGAATTGTATAATTTGGCACCATTTATAATTAATTTCATTATTGACTGACGACATTAAATGACTAAAATATCCTTCGCAATGTTAATGTTGTGTAAAATTTCTTCACTGATGGTAAGCAATCGGTTAACTAAGTTTCCTAAGACATTCCATTAGCGGAGCGCTTCTACAATGTGCTTGCAATGTATGTAATTAGAAGCATCACTCTCAAATTCTGCACAAATTGCACCTTGGCACGTGAGGGACTGGGAAACTTACAGGTAATGTACGATTCAATGATATTCTTTTAGCATACACTGTGATTGTAAATAGAGTCACATCAGTTGGTCATGACATGCTGGTGAAAATATCTCGTGACATTGATGCATATATGTATAATGTATATAAAAAGATTATTGAATAGCATAATGAAAACATAATGACAGGTTGCTCCAATGCTTAAACCATATACTTATAACTTACACTATTTTATAGCAATTTATCCGTTATGAATTTTACGAGCACTATTTATTATACGCTTTGAAAGTTTGCACAACAACTGAAAATAGTGGTTACTTTCAGGTTTTTTCAAGAAAAAAAATTTATAAATTCATACTTTAAATGTGAATAATCCCATATTCTTAAATTTTCGAAAAAGCGCTGGGTATTTATTTATGCAACTATTTCTATATCGCCGTCAAGTTGAGATTGAATACAAACAATCGGCGCACGAGTCGGACTAGCACACGTAGGGTTCCGTACCATTATCTATAAACAAAATTATCTCCGCTCGCACGAATTTTAACGACGTCTGCCCTCACGTGTCTGCCCGCTCGGGTAAAGAAGATCGGGTTTCGGATTTATGCATAAGGTTTATGTTTATTAAATTTAATGTTTTTTTTTTTATTTTTATATTTCAGTTTATTGAATGAAAGGTAAATTGCGGTTAACGATTTATGACGTATTAAAAAAAACTACTTTCTAGATCTCATCCAAACCAATTTTCGGTGAAAGTATGCATGGTAATGTACATCATTAGTTTTATCATTCTATAGTTTCTATTCTATCCTTCTATAATTTTACACACATTTTACCACTTTGGAAGTGGCTGTCACGCAAACTATTATAAACCTCAATATCATTTTTGAAGACTTTCCATAGATACCCCACACGTAAGGGTTTGATGAAAAAAAAATTCTGAGTTCCAGTTCTAAGTATGGGGAACCCCCAAAATGATTGTTTTTTTTTTCTATTTTTGTATGCAGAACTTAATGCGGTTCACAGAATACATCTGTTTCAACAGTATAGTTCTTATAGTTTCGGAAAAAAGTGACATACGGACGGACAGATAGACAGACATGACGAATCCATCAGAATTCCTTTTTTGCCCTTTGGCTACGGAATCCTTAAAGTGTCTTTCACAGTCCAGTCTCAGTTAAAATGTTTAGAAACATATCTTTAACTAGCGCTTGCCTAGTTCATAATACAAAAATGATTTGGAGTGGCATTCGGTTATAGTTACAGTTAATGCTGCAAGAAGTTTTTAATTATTATTAATATTTTTTAATTTTTAATAATAAAACCTTACTGTATTATTATTATATCCTGATCTGCTTCTTCTGACTATCGCCGTCTCAAATTTCAGCTCAATTGGATGGTTCGTTGTGACGTGAAAGAATGACAAAAAAGAAATAAATAAAAAAACAAACTTACTTTCGCATTTATTAAAAATGCTAACAGTTTGCGTGTCTTATTTCGTGTTTCATATAAATCAAATATTCCACGCGTATTTTGGTGAATAAGGTTTTCAAATATGGAGTAGAATTAATGCAAAAATGCCTGAGGGACTGAAGTTCTAGGGTGTGGGCTTTTGTTACATTTTCCTGAAAAGACGCGGATATTTATGGACTTTTGTATTTTTTTGCAACCAACAGCCGCTTGCTTATTAGGTCTATTACTTTCTCAAATATTAATTATATTACTTTACTTTCAGAAAAATAATTATGAAAATATTTGTTTAATTTCACCATTACATACTTTCTTTACATTTTATTTCTTAGATTTAGGTGACTTTTACGAGAGTTCAAGGTGACATAGTCAAATGACAGATGAGTATAATATTTTTCTAGAGTATTTTCCGTCGCAGCCTAGTTGGTAGTATGGCCGGCAAAGGGATAGAGTTCGATTCCCGCATTAGGCAATCATTAATGTGATAAACATTTGTGTTTGTCTACAGTCAGGGTGGGTTTATGTATGATCAATTAAAAATTTTATGATTTAATGATAAATTACGTATTTGTATCCGTTGTCTGGTTTTTATAATACAAGCTTTGCTTAGTATGGGGGCAGATGGCGCTGTGTGATGTGTCCAAAATTATTAGTACTATAATAATAATAATCGATTAAACTCGCAATAACCCCAGTCATTCCGTGGTGCTTCTAAATATACTACCGGTTGTTAAAACTCTGTGAAAGTGCGTAAAGTGATGCAATCCGTACACCTTCAAAACAAATTTGTCTTGCCAATAAATTTTCTTAAAAATAACATTTAGGTAGTTCTAGACAATAAATAAATACTAACACCGAGTTAAATAGTGGCTGTCGGTGTTGTCGAAATTTTCTACAAATAAATGGTATTGTTGAGTGGAATACTGTCTTAAATCACTTCATATTACGTCAAGAATCTAAATACTTCAGAATTTTATTGTATTATTTAAATCATCACCAATTGTGAGTTTCATTTTGAAATGCTTACTTAATTTTAAGTTGACTTGACTAAGGATTATTCTGACTTGTACTAGTATTGACCAATTTCTACATTATTTCAGCAAACAATAAAGTTATCTTAAATTACAAAAGATTTTTCCGTTTCTTTTGAGTTGTTCACTCAACCGTACAAACTCCTTAAGAAGAACTGACGTATTCTGAGTGCTGTATTCACTTTTACCTTTAGGTTTCACCTTTTATCAAACACGTCAGCGTAAATGACGTAATGTGTTGTGAAGCGCGTTCAGTGGAAGAAATGCCTCACGGGAATACGATGAAGTTTACAAGAACATTTTTCCGCGTTGGAAACAAGGAAATTCAGCATTTAACACAAAAAAAATTTAGTCGTCATTTTTTCTTTATGAGCATAATAGCATGACAAAGACTTTAAACAAATACTTAAATTAGTTAGTCAAAGCCGTTATACACCTGACTGCAAGGGCACAAGTTTATCTTTTGCGAAAGAGGCTTAGGCCATAGACCACAATGCTGGCCTAAGACGTTGCTTACGCACTATTTTTTCGACAGGCAAATGTACTGTATGGGGTTCTTCAAGAAAGAAGTTATTAGATTTTTGAAGTATCGGCAACGCGCAAATGATACCCCAGGTATTGCAAGCGTCCACAGGTTATGGTGACCGCTTACAATCAGACGGACCGTAAGCTTGTTTAGTAACTGTGCCATTTGTATTGTATGTAACTTTTTCAGCACCAAAAAACAAAAATTTAATGCTGTATGACTGAAATTTAATACTTCCTCAACTCGCTTCTTCAGTCGTGCATTGGTACACTCTTAATAGGTACATATAGGTAGATAGTTAGATAAATTATCTAGATTCATTCTAAAATCTATTAATATCTTAAAAACAATTTTAATCACATCAAATCAACACACAACACACTCGGTATCGTTTGCACACTCTCGACTGACACTTGAGTAATGTTAGTCAGAGTGCACGAGATCTTAGAGTGCTACACAATTATAATGCAATACTAGTTTAACTACTGTACATTATAAGGCCAAGAATACACTTCAACAATTTGAAAATTCAAAACATTGATCATCAAGCCGATAAATACATTTCCAGAAAAAACTGAAAGCAAAAATAATTTAGATCAATAATGTTCACCTAAACAGAAAATATACTTAGGTTAAAGATTCCTAATATTTGATTTTTTTTTCAAATCAACAAATTCTAATCAAAAATTATACTTCGACTTTTAAAAAAATATCTGCATAAATATTGCAAATTAATTTTAATTAATCACTAAAATGCATCCTGCACTTTAAGATTGGGGTGTCTAGTGTAAGGAAGCTAATGCAAGAGACGTATCCAATTATTTCGGAAACCACTCCTGAGATGGATCATGTTCAGTGTTTATAACTTGTGGAATTTCAGGTATATTGTTGTTAATCTATGTTTGCTCTATTATTCATATTGAAACCAATAAGGAGGCTATATACTACGAGTAACTAAGTAACATTTAAGCAAAGATTTCTCCGGATCAGCTGAGTAGATCTGACTAAAGTTTAATTACTGTTCTACTGTTTACAACTAACAGTAACCAACGTTAAAACATGAATTATGAACTTTTGTTAGGCAAGATGCATTGTTATTTTTGTATTGTTTTTGTCGTAAGTGTCTTGTTTGACTCTTGACTCGAACTTGGCTGGTTTTTACTTTTTTAGAATGTTTTGGCTAACAATTATTTAAAAGTGCTATTAGTTGACAAGTTTGACACAGCATAGCCATGATAGTATTTAAAGCCATTACAATAGCATTTTTTGGTAACACTGTTGTATTAACTATTAACTGATTTCTTGTATTTTAATGAAAATCTCAGTGAGTTGAGGTGTAGCTGCACTACTCCCGCACGCTTAGTTACATATCGCGCCTTCCTTGTTTTTACTAAGCATTCTGTCACGCAGTATTGCCTCTTAAGAAACATATTTGGGTTGAACAAATGCACCATCATTTACGTGTTGCCAATTAATTAATTAAAGTTATAAAATTGAAAAGTATAAATCATTATTGATATTTTGGTAATTCATGATATTTTAAAATAATATACAATAATTAAATCAACCTATGGCAGTCCACTTTTGGACAAAGGCCTTTATGAATTAATTAAAAATACTAAAGTCTGTGCTCTCCATCGATACTGATTAAATTCTACAAGCAAGAGTACTCACAAGATATCTGATACCATTAACGAAAATTGGTTTTAATTTTAAGATATTTACAATCTTAAGTTTAATAAAAGTCAAATAAGAAGACATTTAAAAAGCAAGAAGGCTATTGTCATTTTCATTACTAATATATTTATATATTTATAACACATTCTTCATATGGGTTCTTAAGCAAGTACGATTGGAACCTAAACGGTTCTTCTGTAAATAAATGTAAATAAAATATTATTCAAATAGTTTTTTTTTTTTATGATAGGTTAAAATACAAGTTAAATAACCTTTATGTCTGTGCTCAAGAACGACATAAATTCTACCGAAAATACCTCAGGGACTGAATGTTTGTTACAAAGTTTCTCTGTAAACTTATAAGCCCATAAAACCTTATTTACGACACAGTGTGCTACAATATTTAAATATAACGAATAGTGTTTATTCTTAACTATTTTATGCATGTATATCTTGATGATTTTTATAACCAGAAGGGGGTAACCCTCATCATAATCTGGTGAACACTCTCATGAACCTATCGCCGCAACACTGTTATCAGTAATGTTAGTGCTATTAGGACTAAGGTGGCTTCATATACGTCCCATGCATCGCAAATTACCAGCTTTAATTAATTAATTTATTATTAATATCGTTCTTTATTTTTGGGAAACAAGTAATGGCGCGTTACAATTAAAGTACATATTTATATATATGTATTAATATACGTCTGGGTGCGTATATATGAATATGTGCATGTATGTGTATTTTATAACATCATTAACATGTATACAAAACCTATTTATTTATTTACATGTTTGTAAAATGTAAATATATATGTATATATATATATGTGTACGTCTGCTGTGTAATGATATATGAATATTTTTTTCTAGGGAGTTACTTTAAATCCCGTCTCAGTATTGAAGACTTAAAGTATGCCCCCCCCCCCTCCTAATGCAATCTGAAAAACAATAGGCAATGAAATATTAGCTGAATATTGTTCTTTACATTTCTTTTTACATTGTAAATCTTGCTTATTAAGTGTTACAATACAAAACATGTTTAGTTTGTGATTTTACAAAGAGTAGCTCTTGGACGAACGCAATAAATCACTTTTGTAATTAGTTTGTAAAGCTATTTGTAGTTAATTTACTTGACGATTCGACTTCGATTGAAGTTCGTAGAAACCCATTTGAATTAAATAGATTTTGAATTTTAATTTTTTTTTATGATCGGTGGATTTAGTCTAGACAGATAATATATAGTAGACACTATTAATGGCTATTTTTACGTCTAAACACAGCAACGTCACAGCCATGCATGAAGTGCAGTACGGGTTTTGACGTGGATACGCATACGTCTTAAAATTTGCTTCATAGTAGGAGGCAATATAAGCTGTCAAACTATAAAGTATACCTACATATCCGTAACTTTTGATTGTAGACTAGTAGTTTCTTAACAAAAATAATGGATTTTATCAAGATCTTCATTTTGGATGTCAGTTGTCAAACTCTAAAATACTTGTAGTTTTTTTAACAAATATAATGGTTATCATCAAGGTCTTCATTTTGGATGACACTTGTTAAACTATAAAGTCCTAGCAGTTTCTTAACAAAAAATATGGATCTCATCAAGATCTTCAATTTAGATGACTGTTGTCAAACTTTAAAGTACTAGTAGTTTCTTACCAAAAATAATGGATATTATCTATATATACAACTCCATTAAGATTTTTTATCATTTAGAATGTTCAGACATTACATTACTTTTCGTAATAAAAATATTTTAATACATTATATGACTATTAATACATTGTCATTAGTGTAGAATTGTAATAAATAACAGAATATTCGTGACTAAATAGAGCGTAAAGTCTAGACTAAGCATTTAAAATAAGTAAAAACAAAGCACTCACAATAAATTGTTTACGAAATCCTTCTAACTTGAGCCTTTTCAAAGGCAGGGTTTTTTTTTTCTATAACTTGATATCTCTTGAATAACTAAAGTTTACTAAATGTCCAAGTCAAAGTCATTTTTTTTTATTCAAATTAGGGTTTCACAAACACTTATGAATTGTCAAAGTTATGATATACTATTTTTTGAATAAATAAACCCCTTTTAGATATTTTCTAATCTCATCTTGTAATTGAATACATCTAGAGAAATTCTATCTGATGGGACTGGAAAATAAAGCACATAACTATTGATGTTTTTTAATTTAAGTGATTTTTTTAAAATAAATCTGCTTATATTTTTTATTTTTTTATTTACATAGGTCAAGCTTATCTCTAGTTGAGATCTCTTACAGCTGAACAAAGTGAGCGGGTAACACATGTGCACAGAGATTTCAAAATAAATATATAAATGATGCATACTTACATATAGACTCATCCTTAGACGTTATAATTACTTTTATACCTACTTTAAATAATACATATACATATTAAAAATAATATTACTTATAAATACATATAACAATACATATAAAAATAGTAAATACATATATATATATATATATAGAAACTGAAAGTCCCTCCTTAAGCACTATGTTATTTTACTTTTTTTATATATATAAAATCTAGTAGTATATAAAAATCTAGTATATATAAAAAGTAAAATAACATAGTGCTTAAGGAGGGACTTTCAGTTTATATATATATATATATAGCAAACTTCATTACTAAAAAAAAGTTAAACAGTTAATTAGGGAGTTCCATGCCGATAACCGAATTCAGGGCGGGCGGAGCCGCTGGCAAAACCTAGTAGTATTATGTTTCTGTGTAGTATCTGTAATTTCTGAATCAATTTTAAAAAATCATATAAGCTAAATATAACACCTTTTTATTTTGAAATTTCAATATTTTTAAATCTAGCGGGAAGAAAAAACCGCTATGTATATTGGAACGTTTCAGCGAAGCAACGAAGAGACATTATATTTGGAATCACTAGAGAGACTAAGAAGAATATAAAATACTATGTATGTATATGCTTTATTCTGAAGGTCACTATTTCTCGCGTCTAATATACTTACTAGAATCGACATAATTTTGGCAGAGAGATAGCTGAACGGACAATAAACGGCAATGAGTACTTTTATCCTGTTCGAGAATTCCTACAGGAATAGGGTTTTCTGTGGTAACAACCATGGGCACATGCAGTAAATAATAGAAATATACTATATAAATGTCCACATTGATACTTGCTCAAAAATCAAAAAGTTATAATACATAAACTATTTTGTTGCACTATTACTCTATTACACTACTTACTAATACATAGTGACTCTAGCTGGAAGATTTATAACTATTACTAGTCTTTGGTAACTAGTCAAACACAAAGACTTAATTTGTTTGAACCAATGTTAGTAATGAATTACATTGTGGTCATAGTAAAAATGTCAGAGATATCTTGAAATCCATGTAGGTGCCTATGCGCTTACTTTTTCCCTCATAAACGTTTAGTTTAATTTGTAGTCAAATGAATCAAAAATTATCTAGTGCTCACATATGAAGAAGAAAAAACGAGGATTGAGTATGGTAGCGTCCATTGGGAAAGGCTTTGGTCCAACAGTTGACTGCTACGTTGATATATTTAAAAACGATTGGAAACCAACTTCACTGTATCGCACGCACCGCGTACAGTTAAGTCGGTTTCAATCAAACATCCTGTAGCAATCAACTGTTGAACCATTTATGTAAATACAATCACAAATAAGTTAAATAAATTACACCAGATGTGGACATACAAACACCTACAACTGTGAGTTCTCACACCCACACCCACAAACTACGTCATCAAACTACCTATGTCTGAAGTTGTAAAGCTTCAAAGTTCACCTTGCAATAGACACATTAGTACACATCGCACGTCAGCGACACCTGCCAACAGTTCACCACCTCTTGTTAACCAACTCTCAGAACTTTGTACGTAAGTACCTAAATTAATTACAGCGGCGCGAAACTGTCAAATACTTACCAATATGTAACTGCTGTTGATTCTGACCAAAACCGCTTAAATTAAACACAGTTCTTATACTTTTATGTACTTTATACTGTTCTGTACCTACTTTATAGGCATTTTAATTTTAAAATAAAAATGTAAGCAGAGAATATGTTTAAAAAAAATTGAGGGTTCCGAAGCCGAATTACTTAAACCGGTAAAGTGTGAGTCAGACTTCGCACTGAGGGTTCCATACTAAATAGGAATTTTGTAAGTTTAGGCCACAGCCTATAAACTACATATTAAGGCAGCGTTTTTAGTATTTTTTTAATACATTATACACATATCTCATATTACAAATGCGAAAGTTTGGACAGTGGATGTTTACACAATCACGCCACAACGGCTGAACGGATCTGGATGAAATTGAGCACATCAGACTCTCTGCCACAAAGATAGATTATAGTCTCGAATAGTACATAGACTGCTTTATATCCAAGAGAATTCAAAAGCTTCCGCCGGAATTACGAACTATAGCTTTATAAAGCAGTAACTTCTTTAATACAATCATGGAGTAGCCGTCATCCCACGCCGATATTTGAGGGCGGGTGGAGCCGCTAGCAAAGGTTAGTGGATATATGCTTCGTTAACACATTTAGAATTTTCAGAATGTTAGAATTGGCCAGTAATCGTAATTAACATTTTGTAGCGGACCATATCATATCGCTACAAGCAAAGCTAACGTCACGCGTCCTACATCGAGCTATCGAAGTTTCCTTCACAGTTCAGTATATAAAGAAACCGAAGTACAAGTTAAGTGGTAGAAATAAGCTGAATCTTTACACAACTTGCATCCGCCCCATACTAGCTTATGCTAGCGTAGTCTCTGCGTTATCCAAGCGCAATCTCCACAAACTCCAGACCCTCCAAAACCGCTTTCTCAGAGCGGCCTCCGGAGCCTCCTGGTACGTCTGCAATGCGGACCTACACAGATATTTCGAACTCCCCACAATTCCCCTATATTTCAAAGACTTGGCAGGCCGCTTTTTCGAGCGTACAAAAAATCACACGAATCGATTAATTGTGCAATCCACAACGTATCATCCCCCCGATCGACCTCGGCATGGTCGCAAAACTATTAAGGCGGCCTCGGCACGTACGTAACGGCCCCAGATGACGATCTCGCTATCCGGATAGCGAGATTAGTCTCAACGACCTTCCCTAATAGGGCCTCCCTCCAAACACGACGCCGACGTCCCCAGGTTCGCCGGCGCCCGAACGGATACACGGGGTATCAAAGAGTGCATAGGCGCTTCTCGCCCCCACTCAGTCGCAACCGCACCCGCGTAACGGGGAATTCCCCTTGACTCACCTTCGGGTTCGAGATTCACGCCGGTCGAAGGGACGCCCTCGAGAGCGACAACCCAAACCGAGGCTATACGGGTTGAGGTCCCTTCAGAGACTCGCCCAAAAAAGTCCGGTGAAGCAGAAATGGCTGCAACATGCATTGTCAGTTCAGAAAAAAAAAAGTTAAGTGGACCACGGCGGTCCCCAGGCATAACACCTCGCCTGACAGGAGATCTCCTCTCCACAATTTAATTAGTAAGTTATTTTGTCTGTTTCAGTCGAAATACTTTCACTACTGTACGTAGGCCGCCCCATTTGTCTCCAGAACAGCCGACCTTGAGCCTAAGTTAGTTAGTTGATTAAAATTATTATTATTTGGTTTTTATTTTTCATAAAACTAAATGAATTTAGTTCAGTTTTTCATTATAAAAGCGGACTACACCTACGTAGTCGTAGTAATTTGTAAGCAATTACCAACAAGAGAGGATAACTAGTTATCTGAGTGAACGTTATCTCGTTCAATCGTCCGTTTAAGCTTTAGCGCTGAAACAGCGTTAAATGTTAAATGCAGGCTCCATTATTCAGGTCCTGCTCTGTCCTCGCCGACTCTATCAATTCGTACCGATTGCTCGTATATTATGGAAACTACAGCAATTATTGCTCCGTCTGTGTGAGGTTTGTGTGTTGGCTTACCAAAGGTCATGAATGTCAAAGGTTAGCTTATATGTTTATTGTAGTACCTACGCCACTAAGTATTTAGGAAGTTTATTTTGGTAGTTGTGGTGGTGGAATTTTTTTAAAGCGATATACTAGCGACCCGGCTCGGTTTTCGGTGCAAAAGAGCATATATTTTTTTTTTAATATGATAGATATTATTTTAAAACCAAGTGACATATTTATAACAAGAAATAATCAAAATTTCCCCTTTTGAATGTTTATAAAATACGGGACATAGCCATAGCCCTTTTTTTCGAGGCGTATTGTTCGGAAGTTTTTTTTTTCGAACCAGAGAAAAAAACATATAAAATAAGTCAGGAAGGGTTTAAGTAGGTAGTTCTGAAATAGTGTGAGAATCAAATATGACTAACGACTTATTAGCTTCTGCGCGCGGTTTCACCCGCGCTATATTCGGTTATATGCGAAGAATTTCGACGACAACTCCTCAATTATAATATTAGTATTAATACGTGTAGAAAACAACATCCAACTGAGTATTGCGAGCCATTTTCTTATCAATTTATGTGTTAATCAGCTAATACGACATCATTGTCACATCTGTGTGCGTAATTTTGTTACCAACCTTAATAGGATACGATTCGTGGCGCCTCGCAGCGGGCTTCATACAAACGAATTTCTTATTTGTTTTTGACATTTACTGATCAATCACTGCGAAATTTTTTGGTTATAATCCCAATCCGAATATCTTTGTCTGTCGTTTTGCAAAATCTTATAAAATATTTTTATTAACCAGAAATTTTTGAAACCATTTGTATGAAAAACTAGAATCCTGTACAACTTTTGAACTATAGAATTTAATAGAAAACTAACACATTGCAGACCTAGATATTTATTACTCAAACATGTTTTCAAAATTTCGTGGTGTTTAATCTGCAAGTGTCAAAAATAAATGAGAAATTTGTTTGTATGAAGCACGCTGAAAGGCGCTCCGAATCGTAATGCATGTTAAAACCTTAAAGTAGTTTCCAAATTTATACTGTAGTGCTTAAATATAGATGGTTGCACAAAAGAAAATCTGTCCTTCTCTACCATGGCGTCCGTGCGCGCCGTGTACGTTAGTCATAGGTCCCACCATGTAACAATAGCCGTTTTATGTTGATCACGGGGCCATTAAAATCATTTTGTTTGCCAAATGTCTACAAACGAAATAGCTATAAACTATTTTTAAAGAACATCCGCTGTTCTACGTGTTAAATGCAGACCATAAGTGCCGTCATATTCAACATAAAGCGCATTCAATTTGGTGAACTGATAGATTAAATGCGCGCATAGAAAGCAAAGAGCACATTCAATGCGTAAATATTAAAATAATTACTGAATTTCTCTTGCGAAAGCGATATTGCTGTTATTGATAGAGCTGCCGCGCGGAACCGCAGGAAGCGGATCACAATACGTTATACGATTGTTTAAATGTGTACAATTTTTTCAATTAATATTGGTTATGAATTTCCTACTCGTCAATGTTTTGTAAGTTACAGTCTCATTTAATTACCTATCACCGGAACTACAGCACCTATTCTAAAAAGCCCTCTTTAATTTTTAGTTTATGCTTTTATATTTTAATTATTAGCTAGGTAACCTGCCTACATAAAATTTCAGGCTTTTGCCTACTTCGTGCTCTTTAAACGTCTCACAGGGGTCATCAATACATTAAACTTTATCAAACTGAAATAATGTAATGTAAGTGACGTAAGGTGAAAAATATGTATTGTCTTTCCAGTGTTCGCCTAACTAAACTTGGGAAATGAAGGTATATACAGACTTGGCAACACAGACAGAAAAAAAAACGTTGTTTGTTATGTGAATAATTATTTTGAAAACTTAGTTTGTAACTTAAATATAGCTAGCAAATTAGTCTTATAACTTGTGGAAACTGATTTTTTTTAATCAACCCTTTTCTTAATAGTTTCTACACGATTTTATTGCACAATTCGACATTTTTATAACGTTACGCGGAAGCACAGTGTACGCGTCAGCTTACAGATTACGTATGATGTAGTGTTGACGACAGGTCAGGTTTAAAGTCAGGTAATTGGATTTGCTCATTTTGTATGCCTGAACGAGAAATCTAAACGTATGTATAAGTCAGCTTTGGTGAGAATACTATAAAAATTAAACAGTACAGGTTAAATAAAAAAATTATAAGTAGTTCTGCAAAGAACTTTTAACTGGAACAAAAAATTGTGCAACGAAAAAAGTCAAAATATTCAACGTCGGTTGCGTCCGCTGCGTAGGGAGTACTTTTTGTTTTTGTTTGTATTCGTAAATTACATAAATGGTGGTATGAACAGACAGACATACAGACAGCGTAGGCTTAGTAATAGGGTTCCGTTTGCACCCTTTGAATACGAAACCCTAAAAGGGAAAGTTGTACTACGTAACATTTAAATCTCTATTTTTCCTTTTACCAGTTTCACTTGAGTGTTAAAAATATTAAAAAACTGTTTGTTATGCTGAAACCGAACAATTTATTCTACATAAATACCTATTTATTTCTCAAAACATCAAATTTTCTTTGGCAAGTTGAATAGAATAGTTGTATAATATAGTTTAACCTAAAATGCAGATTAATTAAAAATCAGAACAAGCCACTTCCTAAAGCAGGTTAGATTTCACAAGTGTTACGTAAATTAATTGGATTTGTATGTTGTGCAAGGTTCTTGATAGGAGACACCTTTGATATTATAATGAATTGTTTATTGGACGGAAGATTTACGTCTCATAGCAGTAGGTATTGTTATATAATTTTTACGTGGCTCATGTCGTGACTCCTTTTTTTCCTTATCTTCGTATTTTTTTTTTTGAGGTCTTGATATTTCCATGGTGTTACAAGTAAGTACAATGGTTACAGGATAACTGAAGTTTTTGCCTGAAGAACGACAAAAACGTAAGTAAGACTAGGAACCAGGAAGGCTCTTGTATCATATACTGATCCAAAAATGTTTAAAATTTAAAAAAGATGTCTATATATGCTTTATAGATTTTGAGAAGGTATTTGACAGTGTCAAACTTGATTTATTAATGAGGATATTGAGTAAAACAGAAGTGGACAATAAAGACTTCTACTAGAAAGCCTGTACTGGAAACAAACTGCACATATTAAAGTATATTAAAAGGTATATTAAAAGGTGTTAGGCAAGGGTGCATACTCTCACCTCTTTTATTCAATCTGAACTCAGAGTTTATCTTCAAATATGCGTTGGATTGGCTTGATGTCGGTATAAAATCTAACAAAACCATAATCTATTACATAAGGCATGCTGACGACACGGCTATTTTAGCAAAGTTTTGTTTTAGAAGTTTTTTAGAAGATCATGAGTATTTACTAAATCACCGGAACTAATATATAATAAATATGGTCTGAAGATGAATATCACAAAACCAAAGTTCATGGAACTCAGCAAAAAAAAATATGAGACAGTTAGAATTAATGGTTATTATATAGAGCAAGTACAAAGATATAAATACCTCGGCTGCTGGGTAAACCAGACCCGGAAAAAGGAATCAAAATTATAATCGAAATTGCAAGAAATACTTTTAGTTTGACGTCCATATGATTTAAATTTCTTCATTGGTTATTTCTATTTATAATCTACTTAGGTGCGCCTGAAAACAGTAACTAAAAGTATGAAAAAAGAACATTGAAACTGAACACCATCAAAAGAGAAACAAAAACTTCAATGGATTAAACACTTCTTTAAAACAACGAAATTATCTTATTGGTTACACATATTTATGATTTACTTTAAAAAACAGAAAACGTAAACGTTAATAAAAAGTTTGACGTTCGCTTCATAAGTATTAAATAAGTTTTATAGTTATTTTCATTCTAAATCTGCCTAAAAACAGTAACTGAAGCCATGCAAAAAGGAAACTGAAATTAAAAGCTGTCAATAAAGAAACAAAAACTTATATCTTCGAAATACTTTCTTAGCTACAATAGAATGAAACTACTTCATGTTTATTTCCATTCATCATTCAATTCGATATGCCTGAAAATAGTCACCGAAGCTATGATATTAAGAAGCTTAAACTGAAACTATCAATATAGAAACTAAAGACTCTATGGTTGAAATACTTTTTTCAAAACAACGTTTTTTTTTGTTATATTCAATTATGATTTAATTAGGTATGCCTGGAAAAAGTAATTAAAGCTATGGATAATACGACAACAAAACTGAAAATTTCAGATAAATAAACAAAGAATGTGTTAGAATACTCCCACAAAAGATCGACATTACGCTTCACTTATTAACCGCATTTATGATACACTTAGATAGGTACGCCTAAAAAATTATTGGAACGCCGTTAAATATTTTTATTTTTTAATTTAATTAAGTACACCTGAAAATAGTAAATGAAGCTTTGGAAAGAGGATACTAAAACTGTACACTGCTATAAAAATAAACGGAAATGAAAGTGTTGAAAGATCGTTGCAAAACTGAATAAATTTTAATGATTACATCCATTTATGATCTACTTAAATATTAGGTACGCCTGAAAAGGTAACTGAGATTATGGGAACAGGTCAATGAAAACAAAAAATCGGCCAAGTGCGAGTCGGACTCGCGCACGAAGGGCTCCCATAAATATTTGTTTTATTTTAATTTAATTATTTATTTTCATAGTGACTTTATAACTAAATATTGAGTGAATATTTTAAGCGTCTACCTGTTGCCGTTATCAATATCGAGAAAAAAAATCACGTATGTTGTATGGGAGCCCCATTAAATATTTATTTTATTCCAGTGATTGAGGACCCTATATTTCTTCAATCATCACCTTTTTGAACGCTTGCGCTGTTCCAGCCCGCAGTTTTGAGCAATCTACAGAACACCGCTATTGACCGGTTTTTTCCTATGTGACCCGTCCCTTGAGTCCTTGCAGCGGAATGCTGGCTGGTAAGACGCTGAAACGGAACGGAATCATTTTCTAGTACCCTTAATGTAATTGGCTTATATTTGAACGTGTAAAAAAAAATATTTTTGGCATTCTTCAATTACCAATTTTGCTCCAATTATTTTTTCTCGTAACTCGGAGCACTGAACCTTTTCAATAGTACAATAAAGTTTTCTGAGGCGGAAATTCTGAAAAACATTCATTAGAAATATTCCGGAGGGTCGCCGTACGTAGTTACGAATAGTAAGTTATTCAGAATATACAACGGATCCAAATTAATATTGTTTTCTAAAATACTAGCTTTTGCCCGCGACTTCACTCGCGCTGAATTCCGTTACCGGGGATTCCTACCGCGAATACTTGACTTCCTCATTATAGGAAGTTTTTTTTATGGCAAGCTATAGCTAAAGCAATTCTGTTATAGTTATTTCGTTTAAAATTTAGCCTGTGTTCACTCAGTGTAGAAGCTATCTCCATTTCTAATTTCAGCCAAATTGAATAATTTAGCTGCTTCATCAAAATCGGCTCAGCGGTTCTAATAAATTTTTAGTATGCCTCTTGTGCTAATCCTACTCACACTTTAAGTATTTTAAAAAATTATGTCCTTCCCCATATTTCATATTTCTTTTAATTTAAATTGGCTCAGCAGTGTAGCCCAGTTCCTCTTAACCCCCTTTTCGCTCATCTGTCTCACGCTTGACGTTTCCAAGTAGCCTATGTCCTTCCCTGGGACTCAAAGTATCTTGATAACAAATTTCATCTTAATCGGTACAGCGGATTAAGCGTGAAGAGGTAACAGGCAGACAGAAAGTCAGACAAACTTTCGCATTTATAATAAATTAGGTTAGAAAAATAACACAGCCTTCTCTCGATGGCTGAATGAGGAAGATATTGCTTTTATTTTAATAAAAAAAATATGATTTTGTAGGGTACGACACAGAATCAGAAGAGGCAGATTGAGTGATTCACGATGAAATTAGCCTAAGTGATAAGAAATGATACTGAAGACGAGATGAAACTTCGAATGAGCGAGATAATCAAAAAAATTTTATTAAGAAAGCGCCAGACCAATTTGGCAGTGCATCAAATGCAAAAAACCATTTGTCGTTAACACAATATTGATGTGCGTCAAAACTGTTTATAAGGTCTCAATAGTGCTATAAAACTATTAACTAAGATTAAGATTTAACTAGTTCATTGTAAAACTAGGAAAAAGGTGATTATTTTACAACATTGTTTTTAGTATCGGTACAAAATCTCGTTAAGTTGCCATTTTTATATAGTTACTAAGTTTACTCTTTTGAAATTTAATGAAATAAAAACGGGTAATATTGTAGGTAAATTTGACGTATGATTGCGCTTCATAGCTGGCATAGAGGAAACAAATACTATAGCTGGTAAAGTATAGTCGTTAGTATAACCGACCAATACCCTAAAAAAACCTCTTTTCCCGCCAACAATCATTTTTAAATTCACTGGCTTTGTCTATCTTTACTTCTATTCCCGCCATTTCAATTGTTTTAGTGAGTTCATTTATTTTTTCACCTTACAATTTTATTTATTTACTCGAAATTGTGATGAAAAATAGTGTGTGTAACTCAGCGGTAAAGAAATAAAAAACTCGATCCATGAAAGCCTTTATCCTTCGGCCTTAGGCCTTAATACACAATGTACTATTAAACAAATTATATTTTTAAAAAGACCTAATTTCCGCTAGAACTTGGCTCATTAGCAAGAAATAATTTCGTTCGCAATAATTTAATACTGAGCTGTAATTTTATAATACCTCCTAATTATTGAACACACATATTTTTTTTTGCTACTAATGCATAAACAATTTTTTAATAAGCGAACATGGTTTTTTTGCCAATACTTTTTTTATTGAGAAAATATGGATCTTAAAGATAATACACAACATGTTGGGAAATAATTACTTTACCATGAGCAAATAGAAGTGTTAGTATTGTCAGATCAGATACCCGATTTTCTCCCATCAATGCAAATACTCGTCAAATTTAACCACCATCATATAATCCCCCAAAATTACCCGATTTTCGGGTAAGTACCCGCCGCAATGCACGACCTGGAAGACGTTGTTTTGCCCTTTCCGTTGCTGCCTTCCCCGTTGCTCGGCTCGTGAAGGCTGTTGCATAATTTTAAATAGCCTCAAGAATTGGGCTATCAAATGCATAACTAATTTACCATATCCAAACGACTAGTGCGTTCCAAAGATTAGTGCGTTCAAACAAACTCACTCTTAAGCTTTATAATATTAGTAAATATAACTTGTCCTACCAAACTGACATACTGTCAGACGAAGTAGTATGTTCTACTAACGTTTTTACCCGCTTTAAAAGAAATTCATTCTTAGCAACATTTGTTTAGTCAAACATTTGTACAGCACAAAATACATTTTTTTATCAAAACAACCTTAATGTAAATACAAAATAACGTATGTGTAATAAGTTTGATCAAAATAATAGCAGACAAAAGATTTCATTTCATGAAAGAAAATTAACGGTCGCCAGTAAACTAGAATCCCTGAGGAAATTTGCTTAAGTACATTATTATGTGTTGGCTCTTGCAGGAACATAATTTGCATCGGGAGTGAGAACATTCTCAGAGTACGTCGTAACGTGTGTTACCAGAGCTTTAAGTACTATTTGTCTTGTTTGCAAAGCGTTTTAATGAAACTACAATTGATTATAAATATGGCTTAGAAATTTTTAATTTAGATATTTGTAGAAAAATCTGCTGGCATTTGCAAAAACTAAAAATGCAAATATTGTGCGTCATCAATGAGCTAATTTAGTTGCCAATTAATATCCTTTCAAAGTGTTTTTCAGCAGCCTTCAAAGCCTTGGACAAGTCACAAAAATGCCGAGGGCATCCTGTGAATCATCCCAAATAATATATAAATATTTTTTGAATAACCGCAACACCAGCATCAGTTGTTGAAAGACCCCGTGTAAATCAATTTTTTTCGAATACTGTAGTCCTTGGAGAAAACCTTGGCAGGCAGCTCATTCTACAACCCAAGCGTTCGCGGGAGAAAGTTTCTCTGAAACCGCACTGTACGCGACCATTTCGGTTCTAAAGTATGAGAATGAATTCCCTGCCGATGGTGAGCGGTCAATTTAAAGGCAAAGAACGCAACACTTGTGAAGATAACAGAGGGTAAACGTAACCACTAAAACGAAACCTTTGTTCAAACCTAAGTATTATTGCATAATAAATCTAAGCAAAACTTTATTTATTCATATAAAATTAAATGAAATCTTCTTTTTTTTAAGCTAAACTTATTAATTTCTGGGCATAAGTGCAACCGAATACCAGCTTGGCCCTTTTAATACGGTTCAAAGAAGAGTTGAAAGAATTGTTGACGATTCCAAACTCACAAGCAATATCAAAAGTCTTAAGTTTGTTTTAAAGGCTGCAGTGCTTCACATCGGGCAGGCTGCCTGCTTGTTTGCCTTTGGTCGTATAAAAAAAAGTAACAATTATAACGTAGATTTTATATCTTGTAAAAACATGTTTAAATTATTTAAAGGAATAAAAAAAGTAGTAGTAGATCTTTCTGTCTAAAAATTATGTAGGTACATTAACCACATTTATTCCTGCAACACTTATTTTTCCCCCTATTTATCTACTTATACATAAAAAAGCAATGTCCCAAACGATCGCAAAAAATTGGTGGCATATTTACTTTAGATTTTTTAACAGATGAAGCTTTTATTCCTCCCTTTTTAGTTATTCTTTAAAATTACAAAAAATTACAGTATTGAAGTCGGTTTAATTTTTTAAGTTAGTTTTTCACTACCATTAATGAACAACGTCTTTCGGGGTTTTTAAAAGTCAACCCATAAGAGGGAAAGCAGTAGGCAGTTTGTTTGGAAACAAATGTATTTATGCTTAACTCTACCTTAAAATTGGTATACATACATGTTTTTCAACACAGTTAATGAAACATGTCTAAAACGGTGAAACAGTCTGGCAAAGTTAGTGTGCAAAAAAAAAAACAGGGAATTTGGAATTTGGAGGTTTTTTTATATTGTAGGCATCGTTAAAAAATATATAAAATATCATTACCCAACACAAATTTTTTAGGATAAATATAATAAAATTTTAAACATTGATTTTAAGATAAGATAAGATAATTTTTATTTGCAAGAATATGGTACATTATGGTCTTAACATATAAATCTTAGAACTATCATATTCTACCAAATATTTTTGGTGTGCAAATCTTTCGTTTTGTAGTTTTACACAATACAAATTTTATTAATTTAAACAAGTATTTCATTAAGTTTAAAAATATTATATTACAATAAACAACATTATTAAGAATAGTCTTTTAAAAAAAAAATAACATTTAACATAAAAGAAAAATTATGAAAATTAAAATAATGTCATCAAATATAATAATAATTAAAATGCCAGGATTATATTAGAATTTATATAAATTTATCAATAAGGAATTCGTTTACAGAATAATACATTTTTTTGAGTAAAAGGTCAAATAATTGTTTCTTAAAATTTATGAAATTAAGTTTCTTTAAGTCATCTGGTATGTGATTATATATACACACCGGCACAATTAGCGGAACACAAAAAAAGGATTTGAACGAATGGCAGCAGGTTCTCTTTACTGATGAGTGCAGAGTTCTTTTAAAACAGATCGATGGGAGACAGCGAATATGGAGACGCAAAGGAGAACGCCACATACAGTCTAATTTTGATCACACAGTGGATTATGGTGGCGGCTTGATTATGGTTTGCGGAGGGATATGTTTGGGAGCTCGCACGGAGTTAGTGATAGTCACAGGAGGGACCATGACAGCAGATCGATACATCAGAGACATTTTAGAAGGACATGTTGTACCATTTGCCCCATTTATTGGTGACGACTTTATTCTAATGCAAGATAATGCTCGTGCTCATAGTGCACAATCGGTACAGGCATATCTGAGCCACGTAGGTATACCGGTGATGCAGTGGCCAGCAAATTCCCCCGATATGAATCCGATAGAGCATGTCTGGGACTGGCTAAAAAGAAGGGTTAAATCCAGAATGCCACCCCCCAACAATCTGAATGATTTCGTCAAATATATGCGTTATTATCTCATAGTCTCACTTTTTTTTCTGTTCCGCTAATTGTGCCGGTGTGTATATTACAATAGCCATACAATACGAACTTTGTTTGTAAAGAGTTAGTCTATGAGGGGGCACATACAATTTACTCTCATATCTGACACTTCTTCCTGTTACTTTTTTGCATGTTTTATATAAATGTAGGTTTTTTCCAATTTCGAAAATGAATAACCAAGAAAGTGGCAAAACTTTTAGTGATTTAAACAGTGGTTTACAGCTGTCTAAATAGTCTGCTCCACATAGCGACCTTAAACATTTTTTTGAACTCTAAATGCTTTTCCAATATCTGTAGAGTGTCCCCATAATATTAAACCATATCTAAGGACTGCTGAGACATATCCATGGAAAGCCATAAGAGCATCTTTAGTAGTTGCTACTTGTTTAATTCGTTTTAAAGCATAAACAAATCTGTTTCGTTTAGAGCAGATATTTTCAATTTGTATTTTCCATGAGCATTGTTTGTCAATATTTACACCTAGAAATTTGATAGAGTTAATGTCATCTATTTTAGTATTTTTATATTTTACTTGTAAATTAGTATTTTGGGTATTTTGTGCAGTAAATTACATTCTCTAAAAAACTCCATTCACTGTAGTCCCACAATTCCAGAACACTCCCCTCTACATCTCCAAGAGCATTGGGATCCTTGGTGTCGACATCTCCAGCGATGTTCAGTTCCGAGATCATTTGCTAGACAAGGTAAAGCTGGCGTCCAAAAAACTTGGTGTACTCAACAGAGCGAAGCAGTACTTCACGTCGGGGCAAAGGTTGCTACTTTACAAGTCGCAAGTCCGGCCCCATATGGAGTACTGCTGCCATCTCTGGGCGGGTGCACCCGGATACCAGCTTGGCCCTTTTGACTCGGTTCAACGACGGGCTGCGAGAATTGTCGACGATCCCAAACTCACTTGCGGTATCAAGCCCTTAAATCTGAGGAGAGACTTTGCCTCCCTGTGTGTGTTACACTACTACCGCTTGTACAATGGATTGTGTTCTGAGGAATTGTTCGAAATGATGCCCACGGCTACTTTCTACCATCGCACCGCTCGCCATCGATAAAAAAAAATGATTTATGTTTTGTCAATATTTATTTTTAAAGTGTTATTTTCCAACCAGTCTATAGTTCTTTTTAGTATCTCATTTACTTCTTTTACAATATTAGCATTTTCTTTAGTTTTAACAGTAATTGTAGTATCATCGGCAAACATGATAACTTGGTGTTTTGTTATATTAGGCAGGTCATTAATATATAATAAAAAAAGGTGGGGACCTAACACACTACCTTGGGGAATACCGTTAGGATTGTGACTAAAAGTAGATTGAAATGTCGTTTTTTGTTTACCAAGAGTCATCATTTGCCATATTGAGCCCTTGAGTCTGAGGAGAGACTTTGTCTGTCTGTGTGTGTACAATGGGGTATCGAATGAAGAATTGTTCGAAATGAAGCCCATGGCTACTTTCTTCCATCGCACCGCTCGCCATTGGCAGGGAATTCATTCTCACACTTTAAAACCGAAATGGTCGCGTACAGTGCGGTTTCAGAGAAACTTCCTCCTGCGAACGCTTGGGTTGTGGAATGAGCTCCCTGCCAAGGTTTTCTCTGAGGACTACAGTACGGAGTTCTTCAAGAAAGAAGTTATTCGATTTTTTTAGGGTCGGCAACGCCCGAGTGATACCCCTGGTGTTGCAAGTGTCCATAAGCTACGGTGACTGCTTACCATCAAGCGGACCGTTGGCTTGTTTGCAACCTTAGTGGTTTAAAAAAAATCAATATTTTGTCATGGGTAAAATACATACACATACCTAGGGAAAGTAGTCTAGTTAGGTAGGTCTATCTTGAAAAGGGGTTAACCGAAGAATCCAGCTCGGCTGGGCAGCGTTACCTCGGTATCTAAAGATGAAAGTCTACAAGCAACGGTAAAGAAATGTGGTCTTTACTGTTGGCCTCAATAAGCCTAAAGTGGCTTGGTGTTTCTTTGCGTGATAAAATCCTGAACGTTGAAATTCACAAACGAACAGAAGTCACCAACATAGCTGAATTTGCAATGACCAGGCCACATCGTTCGTCGAACCAATAACCGATGTAGAAGAATAGTTCTCGAATGATGATGGTGAGTTTCAGAGTCTCGCCCCAAGAGCCGGTGGAGCAGTAATGGCTGCAGCAGCCCACTGCATAGTCAGTTCAGAAAAAAAAAGAATATCTACAACCAAAAACATTTTGTCAATCAGATTTTTATCGAAATATTTAATTTATGAATTAAAAAAAACTGTGATTTAATAATTCATTGACATTTCATGAAACAACATGAGCTTAGGAATTTTGAGCAGTTCTATGGGAAATTCGAAGGAGCTTAAGAAATATAAAGGAAGAAGATAGAATTTTAATACAATTGCCGCATTAATTATAACACTCCATATAATGAAAGTGCTACTTACAGTTTTGATGGCCATTTTGTTCCTCGTTGCCGGATCCAGCGTCCAAATAACTTCAAACATTTTACAGTGTTTCGTTTGAACAAATTAAAGGTTTTTTAGTTAATATGCAGTTTGTGTTTTTTTGGTGTAAATTGAGCGAGGATTGTCGGAATAGGAGCGACTAGGGATGAAAAAGAGGTGGCCAAGGTGAGAGAGGTAGGAAAAAGAAGATACGCAGTAGAGGTTGTATACAATTTATGTCAATTAGCTATGGCAAAATAACCTTCGCCGGGACAGCTAGTTATACGGTAACACTATCAAATTATTTAGCAGTATTAAATTATTTTGAAAAAATATTTTAATTGTAACCACTTTACCTACCTAGTACGTAAAATTGCCCGTTAAATTTACTCTTCAATTTACTGAGACTTTCATATTCAAGTGTAGATGATTATCAAGTATTATTTTATTATTTATATATTATTATATATTTCGGGTCTTCCGAGGTCACGTCGAGATAGTTTAAAAAGTATGATTAGTACAAGTGATTATTGGAATTTTATGTATCAAAATATATTCATTTACATCTCTGTATCTAACCTCAAATCTTATATATTCTGTATACTCCTTTTCCGATAGTTTTAAGTTAGTTTTGTTGGTGTTAAGTGCCACTTAAGACGTAAACCTAGTCTAAGTATGTATGGATTGTGGTCATTCTTCTTTAGGTCAAATTCGAAGTATGTTGGTTGTTTCAATGTTTATTAATGGTTAATAATATAAACAATTTTTACTATTTTTATGTTAAATAATTTATAACCCAAAACTTCAATAACCTAAAATTACGTTTTTTTTGTTTCAAAAGATAAGTTATTATTTCTATCAGTCGAGTTTCCACTTTATCGCTGAAAGCTCGCTCGTCACAATATCATCTTTCCCGATTACAAGGCAACAAGATACAGTTCGTTAAGTGCTAAAATCAATGAGTGTCACGTTTTCAAGAGTTCCATTATCAAAGAGCTTCTGGAATATACTAGATATTAATGTAATTAAACACATTGCATCTAACACAGCAGCTTAGCAACAATAAACTATTTCACCTGTTTTAATTTTTTATGTGAAAAAATTACGTAATTGAGCAATTTAAAATTTACTTTTTGACGCGCGGGGCCAAACTCAAGTTGCGCGAAAAAGATTTACGTCACTTTACAACTTATTTTATATTTTTTATTATATTATTATACTTTAACAAGTTATTATTAACAAACGCACTTATCTTTAGAGTAGAGTTAGTTAAAACGTCTCTGTCTGAGCAGCAGTTGTAGCGTAGTACATGAGCGCTCAAAAAAAAAAAAACAAAAAAAACGGGTTGCACTCCGGGAGTGCCGGCAGAAGTGAAAACATACTCGCTATTTATTTACTTCCCATCACTTCTTATCCATATTTATTTATTAAAAATAATAACTTTTGTTTATTTACTTTTTTGACGTTGTATATTTGACAGCTCAATCCGTCATAGAATTAAAATCCCAAATCCAACCTCGCTGTACTACTCATAATCGCCATATACTAAAAATAAAAACTAACCTAATGTAAATAAAGGTCACTTGTCCTAACGCGAGTGACATCTTACGAATTTTCGATCAGGACACCTTACCCGACGCGAGTTTAACAGTTTTTACCCATCACAAAAAAAGTGCACAGCGCCGCTAAAGAAGTTTTCACTTCAAAAATACACATATGTTAACTTAAAAAACAAGACCATATTTAAAAACAATATCATCTAAATCGTTAGAGCTGTTTTCGAGATACGCAAATATACAAGAATTACTCGTGTACATATATACTCATTTATTCATAATAAAATTTTATGTCAATACTTAAAACTGGGTACATTTTTCCAATAATTTCAATTAATTTGTTTAATATTTTTAATTTTTACTTTTTTAATAAGCCATTTTTTTAATCTAGAAAAGAAGATCGTGTCAGAAGTTATATTTTTTATGTTCTTTGGGATTTTATTATAAATTTAAGGACCCATTGCGTACATGTTCTTACTCATTTAAACAAGTTTACATTGTGAAGTTCTTACGTTTTTACAGTGTCTTGTAGTCCATCTTCTGTCGACAGAATTGTAAGGAAATAAAATAAAAAACTCTAGCTCTTACGTGGCGCTAGCGGCGCGAAATAGAATGACGTCACAGCGCTTGTGACCGCGCAAACCCAGCGTAGGTACAGTGCAAACTGCTATAGATACGCGCACTTATCCACAGAACGAGAGTTGATTAATATTTCTCTGTTTAAGCATAAGTCATAAAATGATTATAAATATTGAGTTGTTCCAACATGCAAGTCAACAACTTTATCTACACCGAAAAGAATATGTTTGTCTTACGAATTTTGCAATGTCATACATGTATTGGGAAGTCAATGTCCTTATTCTTTGTTCTTTAAAGATATATTTAGCTGGTGCGTTTAGTGGTTGTGTGTTTTATTCTCACAGCGCGTTTTAGTGCCGCTTTTTCTCAAAACTCAAGACCGTAACACATCTTTAAATGAAAAATGGAGAATACATATATGATAAGCTTTAACTACTCAAACGCTATGATATTAGAATCGTTCTATAAAAGCGATAGTCATCATGTTTACCGTTTTACCGTACCTTCATGCATTTTACTTCAAACTTTGATTAGAAATACCTCGGTCAGCTCTTGATATATTTTAATGATGTCAAAAGTTTTATTCGTTTGAAAATACCACCAATGCAATATTTTTATTTAATTAATATTCCTAAACTTGAGTGAAATAGTCAATTGTGGTCCAATGTTGAACTACAGAACGTATATGAAAACAGTAGTGTAAGATCTTGCTTATCTAGATTTTAGCACCTCTCCGTATTCTGTGACCGCGGCTCACTGCGGATTATCTCGTCAAGCGCTCACGTGATATGTAGGGTAATCCTGGCTCGAAACTAGTGTGACAAAGTATCTAATCAACATTTAATGAAAGGTAATTAAGATTGTGAGGTAATAGAACATTGCGTATTAAGGGTGGTAAGGAGAAAATTAATAAAAAGAGGTTACTTAGAAGCCTAAAACCGAGGCTAAAAGGCTTTTAATTTCTGTACCGCCCGTATTACACACAATCGACGGCAAAATAGAGTATTCCACCAATATTTTTTTTAATTTTTATAACTTTATAACAAAACTTAAATTTTGCAAATTACTGTTAGGAACATAGATGTATAATTTTATGGTCGAATATGTATCCTATACTTTATCTAAATAAACTTTCAACTTCCTTTTTCCACTGTCACTAATATCTTGCTAATAATAATATAATACATAATTTAACTCTGACCTCTCTCAACAATTACATTATCATGCTATATAAACTAATAAAATTAAGGCAGTTTAAATTCGCTTTTTTTAGTGCGCGAGCAAAAACTCTTACGAGGCGCTAGCGGTGCGAAGTAAAATAACGTCACAGCTATGAGACCGTGCAAACCCAGCGTAGATACACTGGAAATTGCTATAGATACGCGCATACATTTACACAACAACATTTTGTAGATTAGCTACAGAAAATGAGTCGATTAGTATATATCTGGCGAAGCAGTAGTCATATCTATACTAATATTATAAAGCTGAAAAGTTTGTTTGAACGCGCTAATCTCAGGAACTACTGGTCCGATTTGAAAAATTCCTTCAGTGTTAGAAAGCCCATTTATCGAGGAAGGCTATACAGGAGCTGCGCACCAATGAATAATGTTTCAAAGTCGGGGTTTTTTTCCTTTTGAGAGTTTCCGCTGCGTGCGCTGCGTAAACGATTAAAGTTTCGCAAAAACCATGTATGACAGAATTGTGTCCCTTTAAAAGTTTTAAAAAAAGTCCGCGACAGTAAATGTCTATCTTTTATGGTTGGCTCACTATAACCTTATTTATGCTAATCAAATTTGTTCTAAAGTAATGCATTATTTGCGAAAGTGTTTTTATAAACATGATATTAATCCTTATCCAAATAAATACGTTATTCATCGCATTGTGATGGTAGCTCGATACGGCAAGTGAGTTTGGAATCGTCGTCAATTCTCACAGCCCATCGTTGAACCTAGTCAAAAGGGCCAAGCTGGTATCCTAGCGTAACCGCCCAGAGATGCCAGCAGTACTTCATATGGGGCCGGACTTGCGACTTGTAAATCAGCATCATCAGCAACCTTTGCCCCGACGTGAAGTACTGCTTCTGCATCTCAAAACTGAACATCGCTGGAGATGTCAACACAAAGGATCCCAATGCTTTTGGAGATGGAGAGGGGAGTGTTCTAGAATTGTGAGATCCCAGTAAATGGGTTTTTCATAGCGGTGAACGCGCAGACTTGTGTCTTTGTAGAGTTGAATCGGATTAAGTTTTCCCGTCCCCAGCCAGAGACCTTAGACAAAGTGATCTCGATTTGAGACACAAGTTCTTCAAGTATTTCCTCCACAACGGAACGACGGATGCTTGCACGACCCGTGTGATAAGCGACTTCAGTACTGTCATCTGCATAGCAATGTATGTTGTTGATGTCTAACATGTCATTGGTATGCAGTAGAAACAGCGTAGGACACAGCACAGAGCCTTGCGGAACACCAGCAATAATGTCCATGCTATCAGAGCAACTACCGTGAAGTAAGGCTCCTATGCGTCTGACGGACAAAAAGCTAGCCACCCATTTGTACAAACCCTCGGGCACTCCGTAATATGGCAACTTTGATAGAAGACCCCGGTGCCAGACCCGATTAAGCACCTTCGCTATGTCCAGGCTGCATGCCAATGTCTCCACCTGAATCACAATGGCTAGTGCCCATGGCATCATGTCACCATGGCGAGCGACCATGGCAAAATCCATATTGACGGTCACTGACCAGTTCGTGTTTTTCTAGGTATCTGAGAAGCTGTGTTGATCACACGCTCCATCACCGAGAGGTAAAAGCGATAAGCCTGTGATGCGATGGATCCGCATAGGACTGGTCAGGGACCAATGGAAACCTAACAATATTGGTTGCCCTTTTCGACGTCTGGTCTGTCTTCTTATTCTTTTGATACTATCACGGAAGGTTCTCACAGAAAGTTTGTGTTTTGACCATTGGTTACAGCGTAGTGCTGAGTGGAAAGCCTTTTTTTTTTTCCTGTTTTTGTTTATTTATTACTTTTGTAGTAATTTTCATCTTGTTTATTCTTTTTTCTATCACTGTCTCCACGATTGAAATAACAAGCATTTTTAAGAAGTTACACTCAGATTAATATTTTGCTAGAGGTATGCCTTTGATTTATGAAAAAAATAGTTTTAAATAATTAAAATTTTCAAAAGGAGCTTAGAACGCCAGTTTACATAGAACACTGCTGGTATAGTTAGAACTTGGCCTGTTCACTCTTGTGCGTATACACCAAATAATGAAAGTGTGATGTTTATTCAACATACCGTTTTCTTTATAAAAGAGATAATTTTATTTTACCTTTGAGCAAATATTCTTGAACAACACAAAAAATATACCAAAAGTAAATTTACTGGAATCAAAAAGGAAATTGTGGAAGCAAATCTTGTTTGCTAACAAAATTCTGTCGCTGAAATATAAACATTCGACAAAATTGAAAGACGACGGTTCAATTATGTTGTGAAGGGCTTCGTGGAGAATATTATGTTGTAGAGTGAGTTACTAAGTTTTAGTTATTTAAATTTTTTTGAAATTGAAATGTAATTAGGCTTATCCTAATGATTTGCATAAAATAAACTGTCTGGCAGCGACTGCTGCACGAGCACCTTCTCCGTGTACCTATGTCGTGATATCAAAGATGGTTTGCACAAAACAGACGCCATATTGGACCAGCATCTGAGACTAAATAACGATTTTAATTCAGCACCCTTAAAAACCAAACAGAACTTAGTACCTATCATAATTTTTTTTAAATGTAGTCTGAGGAGAAACCTTGCTTCCCTGTGTGTGTTCTACCGCTTGTACAATGGAATGTGTGCTAAGGAATTGTTCGAAATGATGCCCACGGCTTTTACTACCATCGCACCGCTCGCCATCGCCATTATTTATGGCTCATGCTTATACTTTAAAAAGGTGCTAATATTCAGTGGTACAGGGTGACATACTTTTCTAACCCGGTGCAGTTTTAACAGCGAAACTGCGGTGGCCATATTAAAATGCTGTGATCTAGCGACAGAGACCAGATCAGAAAAGTTTGTTACACTGTATATTAAACTTACATCTGTGTGAAATTATTTACATTCACCAAAACCGTGGCATGTGGTTTCTTTAGTTTTTTTTTTATTTGTTTTTGTATGGTGCAATTTAATCACAATATTTTTGAATGGAGCGCACAAAGGCATACAAACCCTATATATCTGCATCACGTTTGTATCTATATATCTAAAGGGCTCATTTTATATATTTGTTTACATTTCACCTTTTATGGAACACGTCAGATTAAATGATGTAATGCTTTGTGTAACACGTATAGCACGTTCCGACGAAAAGAACGCCTCGGGGGAACAAGAATATCTCCGGAAAATCATTTATCTGGTGAAAATATTATCGTTGTATGATAAAAGAACAGATTTTACGAAAAGAAAATCTCTTTGGCTATTTTCAAATAGTGACGTATTCAAAGTATGTCAACGGAGGTCTAATACGAAGCCTATATAAATATACGCTGTCTGTCTGTCTATCCGACAATTGAGCAACATATCTGTTGAATCGTAACAGTTAGGAAGCTGATTTTTTGTACAGAATATGTATTAATATAGCAAATTTTTCCAACAAAAATAAATATACAACACCTTTACATTTAAAAGGGGCTCTATACAAAAAATACTTATTTTATAACATTGCTCTACCGTAAGAACATCAAGTGATGTGGCGAGCAATGCATTGCAAATGCAAATTCGACCACCTTTCACCGACAGTACTCCAATGTAACGTAATAGGAGGTATCGCCACGAACCAGACTCGAGACAAATTTTTTGTTCTCGCTACAGGGAATCGAATTTAGAATCATCGACTCCGCAAAAATATTTGCTTACTCATTTTATTAGGTATATGGTTATGTTTGTATCCGACTACAGAACAGCACACCTCACACCTCTTTGCAAGAAACTATAGAAAAACCGGTGAGCATAATACTATATGAATAAAGAATATAATAATATTGATAATAATAAAATTTATTCTTATCATAAGACCCACATAGGTACTAAAATAAAACCCTCCTTTATTTGTAACTACTTTAAAAAAAAATCCACTTAATGTTAGTGAAAAATTTAAATCAAGTAAATAACGATCTAAAACAGATAGTGTTTTATTTTTTCAAAACTTTAATACTAGATTAAACATAAAAAAGCCGGTCAAGTGCGAGTCTGGCTCGCGCACCGAGGGTTCCGTGAAAACTTATATGTAGATAGATAGATAGATCTTCCATCATGACATCAAGTCTCCTAAGTGAACAAGAAGTATCCCATAGATTTTGATTTATTTGTATCACAATATTCGACAAAAATTACCGTATTTTGGGAATTTTTTTTTCACATTGATTTAGAAGCTTTATTTTTTTCAACATTAAGTTCCCGTAGACTTAACTATTTGACATTAATAACAACTTGAAACCTCCACGCGTTCTAAAGTAAAAGGGTCTTGACAGACAGACAAACAAAATTAACGAAATTTGAATTTTTCCCTATACTTGTGATGTATTGCTTGCTTCGTGTCAAATTTCATGATGCTACGGACAACGGGAAGTACCCCATAGGTGTTAATTTGTTTATGAATGCCAAAAAATGCGACAAAAATGGCTGTTTATCAGCCGTTTTTTTTTACTGAAATGACTTAGAAGCTTGATTTTTTTTTTATTTGATATTAATTTCAAAGAGATACCTTGACGCGTTACTAAGAAAAAGGGTCTTACCACACCGACAGACAGACAGACGGACGTACAACAAAGTGACCCTTAAGGGTTCCTTGTTTCCTTTTGAGGAACGAAACCCCTTAAAGCCATAAAAATATTGCTATTACAAATACTGCAATTAAATATTTTTTTTCCTCCATTTGAAACATAGCTGAAAGTAGCCTCAAAAAACAGTGCCGAATTTGAATTTATGTTTTTCCGATGTATTTTTAAGAATGACATTTTCCTTTTCATATCAGAAAAGGTTTTTTTTTTTTTTTCTGTTATAGTACCAAAATTGGCATTAAAAAGCCGATTAATATTTTTAAACTATTCACGTGTTCTATTCACCTATATTGATCGGGAATCCGTGTAGTGGACGCTGTAAGCAGGTCGACGTACCAAACAAATTCAGTTACTTTAGTGGAATCCCTATGGACACTTGATTGTGATAAAATTATCCTATGTCACATGCACACACATTAATTCTGTTACACTTTTACAATCAACGTGGGATATAAGTATCTCCATACAAAACTTATTGTCTTACACTCACACGACACACTAATACATTTAAACAAAAAGACATAAAGAACTAAGTTGCTTAAAAGCTTATTTGAATTATGGCACATTTAAAAAAAAAGAAATAATAAAAAAATAGCACGAATAACAAAATTTATATTTAAATTAAAAGAATTAGCTAACCCATTAATAAAATTATAGAAGTTTCACGTTTGTACACGTTTTATTGGCGTAGGTACGTTTTGTCAACAGACGAATGTTTGAGCCAACAGTGACAAAGCTGGCGCAAAGCAAATAAACTCTCTATTTGTTTTAATGAAAACATGTGTTTTAGCCATAGGACTTATAGCACATTGTTAGCCTACAAGTTAAAAAATCTATTTCACACAAACCTGTTAGATGGTTAACCACATAACGAAGCCATGAAAAAAAAATAAAAAAAAAAGTGATGGGTTCATTTGAATATTAAGCAAAGACTATAGAGACAAAATAATATCCTCATTATAAATGCAGTTAAAAGCCTTTGCTATAGAACTCTAGAGACTTTACGAAATGTATCTAAAGGTATTTGTTCTACTTTCAAGAAGAAAATCAATCAATTTACTGCAAATTAGTCAATATTGTGGGTAAGCTAATGTCAAACAATGCAGCTAATTCCTTAGTTGTTTAAGTAGGATCGGTTTCCACCATATCTGCAAGCTTGGAACATATTTTGGTAGGCATGCATCTATCGCAGCTGACGGTGGTGATCTGGATAATTCAGAGTCACTGTCTTATTAAACTAACTTATTAAACTGTCTTATTAAACTACTGAATTATGAAAAAGGTTACTTTTTCATAATTCAGTAGTTTCGTAGTTATGTTTTGACGAATATCTTTTTTTTTTAATGGAATAGTCTTCTTCTCGTAAGGTAAGCAAGATAATTGTAAATATTAAAAATAATTAAATAAAACACCCTTGAGCCGAGAATTCGTCCAATTTACAGTGACTATCGGTCGTGTAGCGTACGTGTCCTTGGTCCATTCTTTAATATTCGCTCGTCCAAGAGAAATCTTGCTATAGCACGGACGCTAAGCAGGAGGAATTTCGTTCAATGACCGGTCACTATTTGTCTCTGTTGCACGCGCATAAGTATTTGCCGTTGCGCTCCTCTATGACAGTGGTCATCGCATCTGTGCATATATTTATGTTTTTGTCCACCGCAGACATCCCTAGATGTCAGCCCATTCTCGCGTCGGAGGGTTAGTCGCCCGTTCTAAACAAGGTCTAATCTAATCTCTATAGTCATATTGCGATCATGCATTGTGTCTGTAACAGCATCGGGCTATATTATGACCTCAAAACCGTTGATTATAACGATAAGAACCCTATTTTAATGTCTAATACACGCAAGATAAATGATTATTTTCGCTTATTATTTTGTCACCTATCATTCGTTAGTTTAAATTTGGTGTCAAAAATATCAAAATTTTAGAACCATCATTAACAAACTGCCAAGCGGTCGGTTCTTGTCACTTGCTACCGAATTAATTTAAGACCCATGTCTGGAGATGGGGTTTTGATGTAAATCTGTCAAACTGCCTATACATATTTATTATTTATGGTAGTGTGTGTGTTATTATCGTAGTATGTGAACATCAACCGTTTGTTTTGTAACCAATATTTTTTTAGTAACGTTTCAAAGATACACGAACAATTATATATTCATAGGTGTTAGAGGCCAAACTGGCGCTATCAGAAATATGAAAAGTATCAAACGCGGAATCTTTTTATCCCAAAACGAACACATTCATAGTATTTTTTTATCGCTAGATGCGCTTATAAAAGTCTTTTCTACAAATGATATATTATTATATGTCCACCGATTTCTCCGTGAATTGTGAATCGATTTCAAACATTCTTTTTTATTTGAAAGAGTACGGTCCTGAGGTGGTTCCATATTAATAAAGTGGATTTAAAAATAATTGACGTTAATTTTGAACTGATTATACGACCCTTTTTTGTTGATGATTTTGTAACAAGTATATTTTTAATGTACGAGAAAAAAAGCAATTCGTCACTCAAAAGCAAAAAATAATAAGTATAGTATAGTGCATCTTTTTAAAGCCAGTTGTTTTTTGTTTTGTTAAAAACTTTTTATTTTTGTTTAATGGTAAAAATAATAACTTATTTCTAAAAATCTGATCTGAATTGCCATTTGAAGTTGGTGGCATACAAGTTAAGTGTGTTATTAACTGTTAGGTCCATAGACACCAACTTCAAACTGTGATTCATCTCAGATTTTTGGCAACAAATAATAATTTTTATCTTTTTAGTGCATGTTTTTGGTGCTGGTTGTTTTTTTGTTAAATCTCTTATATCTTTAAGTGTGTCGCCATATCAAATTCAATTTATTTAACAAAAATAAAATATTTTGGCCGCTAGTATCGCGTGGCAGTAGTAGTATACTCGTGAGAATATTTTTTTTATATTTGCGAATTTATACATGAAGATTATTATTGATTCTTTAAAATAATCATTTTTTAAGCGACAAAAAACAAACCGCTGGGCCGATTTTCCTAACACTCTTTACAGATCTAAGTCATGACGTGGCATATCGATCGATATATGTTTTGTCAATGATGACAGGTACAATTAAACGTTAGACGTTTTATTTACCTAAATGGACAACGTCTGACTGTCCTATGTCTCCTTAGGGGACCTAAGGGAGCCCTAAATTATAGCCTAAACTGACAAAGGACATCAAGGTAGGGACAAGATCTAACTTAAAGCATTATAATACAAATATAAAAATACAACCTGAGTCCACAAGTTTGTCCTTACTTCAATGTAACTGGCACAAACACTTTTTGAGAAAATAGATTATTTTTAAGTCTAAAAAGGCAAAACACTTTGTTTTTACAATATGTTAATTTTGCAGACTAATGATAGCCACAAAGTAAGGTGTTGCCAGAAGCACAAAAAGAAACAGGTTGCGTTCGGAACCTAGGTGCGGCCCCGATAGCAACGGGACAAAACCATGTGGTTAAATGAGAGTTTGGTCTATTGGATCTGATATATCGAGGGGCAAAAACTCTAAAAATTATGGCAAACGATTCTGCAAGTCTCAAAACGCAAATTTAGCGATTTTGATTTTCGGACCTTTTATAATAACTTCCCTCAAGAGACGTTAACAACAAGACGTTTTAAATAAGATGTAAATATATGTTTGTATACACAATATGTTTCTCTCACTCTATTCTCTACATGTTTTTGATATGAAGTTATTAACATAAAGCAGGTAAGTTCGCGCAGTTTCTGTTTTGAGTAGCAACTTTCGCAAGTTTCTAGCGTTAATAAGGACGTGTAGCATGAAACTGTACATAACTATTTGAGTTACCAACATGAGTTATTATAACTCTTATGTACAGTCGGTGGCAACATTATTAAAGGCTCAAAGTAAACCACATGTTGTAGTTATGCTCGTAATTAAGTTAGTCTTGTAGTTGCAACATACTTGCACTGGGTTTAGAATACTGCTATGCTTTATGCACACAGCTCACGACCGATCTTCGACACTAATATTATAAAAGAGAAAATATTGGAAATTTTCGTATTTTTTATACCTTTAAAACGATAAATTATCAGCAGTAATTGGAATTAGGTGAGCTAATTTACATTAACTTCAAAGATCACAGACAAGAAGCGGAGACTTCCTTACGACAACAATTTTTTGGGACAATTGTCTCTGGTTTCGAGACATTACTTAAGTACATTTAAAACTAATGTTACAACATTTTGAGTATTGTTCTTGTCAAGGCTCATTGGTAATCGTTTAATTTCGAAAAATGGCCCAGTCGATAAGCCACCTCGCTGACGCTATTTGACGCCGTTGGATTTTTTCTTATGGGGACCTCAAGTCAAAAGTTTATGCTAACAATCTAACAATGGTAAAGGAGCTCAGAAACAATATCGAACCAATACAAACACAACGATTGTCAACACAAAGAGTTATTGAAAACTGGATTAAAGGCCTTGATCGCTGCCGACATGCTCGTGGTGGTCATATCAACGATGTCCAATTCTATACATAATCGTAACATGTGTACTACACCTGGAATAAATTTTAGCCTGATATCACAATTATTGCAATTACCGGATGTTTACATTACTGCTTAATTTATCGGCATGCGATTTTTACAGGTTAATAACATATTAGTCTTATAAAACTGGTAATACCGATATAAAATAGAATTTCGTTTGGAAGTTTCAACGATTTCTAAACGTTGCTTGTTCGTGCACTTCAATCATTATAAAAAAACCACGCCTCGACTAACGTTACTTTGACTAATCCTAAAAAAAAATGTATATTAGTTCCGTATTATAAATCAAAACGAAATTGAAAAACTCATTATGTGACAAAAAAATAAACGGTATTAATAGTTATACAAATGACAATGGTATTAGGTAAAACGTATTCAAATGTTTTGTTCCATTGTCCCTTTAGTTAAGATAAATTAGCTCACCTAATCAAAAAAAAAAATTTAGCAAAATAGAATCGAAAGAGGATGACATTCGTATCATGATATCAATCATAAATAAATTCATAATCGAGGTTCATTGTGTGCATGTAAGTACCTCTTTTCAATAATTCAAATCGAACCGTAATGGGCATGAAAATGCTAAAGTAAAACAATTCTGCTCTGTCAGCGAACAGCCTTACGCTTAGTCTTTTAGTTACCTTTTTTTTATATTTTGTAAACTATTACGGTTTTACTGATTTGGTATACTTATTTTTTGTTGTGTTGATTTGTCAAGACAAGTTCAGTATGATACAAAAAACGGTTAAAGTGCCAGTCGGACTCGCGCGCTATGGGTATATAAATCTACCGTTTTTAATAAAATTATGGTGAGTTTTCACACGTCGGGGAAGTTTTCTCAATAAGAACAACCCTTTGACAATAGTTGGTGCCCCAGTCGTTTCAATAAAGAAAAAACAAAGTTCGCCAGGTCACAGGACAGAATTATTATCCACTATTTAGGGTAGTATTTATATGTATATTACTTTTGTTGCCTTCTGCAAAATCAGCCGCCGCACCGGCCCTATTCTGTGTTCCTAGAAGATGTGACGGCGCAAGGGTATCTTTTATCAAGTATGTATAAAAGCTGTCTGATCCAAATATGAAATACGCGCACGCTACAAGTTTTAACTTCAGCCAAAAATTAATTAATTCTCTAGATATCCATCTGACGGTGGCGTAGTTTTATCTATTTCTATGCTCGTCATTTCAATTGTGTTTTTTCGGTGTTCGGCCTTAGGCTTCTTAATAGCCTCTCGTTAGTAATTTTCTCCTTACCACCCTTAATACAAAATATACATCTGTTGTAGTTTTTTTTACATTTCATTTTGATAAAGTGCGTTTGTTTTTACCCAAATGACAACCATTGCCATTTTGAAATATCACACTTGCATGATATTTAGGTAGATTAGAATGGTCCAATGGATGCCACGGGACATTGTATCTAGGCATCAATTGGACCAGTGAAATATTTCGAGAATAAGACATTTAAGAAACTTCGGAATGAACTTACGATAGCAAATCCGACGTTACGACCTTTGCACACTCGCACAAAGCCGTTCGGAATAGACGCGTGTTATTAATGTTCTGTGCGCTAATGATATTACTAACTATTTCAATGTAGAAAACCAACTTCTAGGTATTATGATGCTGTGTATTTCTTTTTTTGTCAGAGTTTACATAGGTAATTAAAATAAAACTGCGGTAAATCATGTCAAAATGACTCTGATTTTACCATTTTTGTTACCTATGATTGGACGGGTCCATTGATAGTTCTTACTACAGTAAATGGTATTAAAACATTGATATTTACCGCATCTTTTTGCAATAGCAATTAGAAGCAGCTTAAAAAGCTAAAAGGAAAAATAAAACAAGAGAACTGATTATTAAAATTAAATCAAAGTATGCTCACACTGGGTTACTTTTACAATAACAGAATCTTCTACCATTTTTTCTCGGATTTTCACACTTTGCTGTTAATTCATATATTAATAATATAATCATAAAAGTGTATAGCGGCTTACATGAGACATCTGTCAGTAAAATTTCATTGAAATCCACGAATACCAACGAACAACTCATTCGTCTACGGAATCCTAAAAAGGACAAATACAATTTCCAATTACTCAGATATGGCTTCTACGAATTGTATGCGAATCGCAGATATATTTCAACCATATTACAACTAAATAAGTTACAATTTATGTAGTTTGATATACCTAACTCTTGTTTCTTCTTAGGAACAACGTTTTCAGCCTGGCTCAGTAAGAATAAAGACATTTATTTTTATCTACTTTTTTCTATTACGCACGTCAATGCTTTCATTACTAACGAACGTTATTTCTAAGAAAATTAAGCTTATTGTATTCAATATAGTGTCGCTTCTCTGTTTACCTTATCTTTTTCCGCCCACACTTATGTAATATGTCAAGAATAGAATAAAATAATCTTTATTTGCACGGAATATGGTTAATACGAAAATAGGTGTTAACAATTAATTATCCAGTACATACATATTCCGCCACAATTTGGCATGCAAATATATAATATCCTTAAAAGATTAACTTAATTAGAAATTATCTAGCTTAGTAAGAATTACATCGTAGGTATAAAGTAGTACGTACATAAGAAAAACATTTTTATAATTTAAGTTGACACATGTAGAAATTGTCATTTGTTTTTAAAATATTCATTAAGTTCCTTAAGCGTATAGAAACATTCTTCTTGTATTATTTTTTTTAGACATATCTTAAATTTATTTAGTGGCAGCTCACTGATTTGTTTTGGAAAGCTGTTAAACACTTGTGTACACATCATTTTAGAATTTTTTGAATATAGACATGTGTTACATCTACCTGGAAACCTAAGTCTTGTTGGATCTCGAGAAAAAAGAGCCGTTTCTTTGTCGTTGTGACTATTATTAAACAAATTGGGGTACTTTTTAACAAACATTCCAATTTCAAAAACATAGAGATCTGTTAAGGTCATAATTTTCAATTTTTTAAATAAAGGTCTACATGATTCAAATGGATTGGCTCTGCATATAGCTCTAATGCATTTTTTTTTGCACTACAAAGACTCGATTTATATCGGTAGAATTTCCCTATAATAGAAGACCATATTTTAAGACTGAAGCAACATACCCGTGGTAGGCAGTAGGAGCAGCTGCCTCACCAGCTGTGTTACGTAGACTTCTTAATGCATAGACAAATCTGTTTAGTTTTTTTACAGTGATATTAACATATTGTTTCCAATTACAATATCGGTCAAGTGTAATACCCAGAAACTTTATTTCAGTTACTTTTTTCAATTAGGCGTAGGCCTTTTATAAGTAAAAAATTGCAAATATTTAGTTTTGTTAAGTTGGCACATAAATTATTGGACTTTAACCATTGTAAAACAGAGTTTTTGGTGATGGTTATGTGTGATTTATATGAATTTGTGTTCTTGTTATCTGGTATGACTATAAATATATCATCTGCAAATAAAGTGCAGGGATATTTCGTTACAGAAGGGAGATCATTTACATAGATTAAAAATAGCAAAGGGCCCAATATACTACCTTGGGGTACTCCAAATTTATTGACTCTTTGCGAAGATTTGTAAAAGGTTAATTCACGGTTTTTGCGATTTAATGCGAGTTATTTCTACATATTGTAACTTTTAAGCCACGTAAGTGCAATTCCTCGAATACCATACTGTTCGCATTTTTTAAATAATAGTTCATGTTTCACAATATAAAATGCCTTAGTCATATCGGAAAAAATGGCAGTAACTGGTATTTTGTGTAGCTATACTGTCAAAGCCCACTGATTTGGTATTATTAAGTTAATTTATAATTTTTATTACTTCATCTTCATCACATGGATTTAGAAATTTACTAGAACACATGTTTTTTGCTTTCGAGTTTAAAAGTTTTTGTATACGATTGAACACTATCGATAAAGTTATTATTAAACATAGTTTCGATTTCACTTGGCTCATGTATAGTTGTTTCGTTTAATTTTAATAACTTAACGCCTTCTAGAATACCTGAACTTCAGTCTTATTTTTTATCACATCCCATGTGGCCTTATACTTATTTTTTGCCTTAGAAATGTATTTATTATTACTATTATTTTTCGAAAAAAGTATACAATTCTTTAAAGTCTTACACTTTGTTTTCTTTTTATGTCTTTTACAAGGTGGCAAACAAGCTCACGATCCGTATGACACCAAGGGAATTATTTGCGCATTGCTGACCCTTTCAAAATACTATCTCCCGCGAACGCTTGTTTTTGTGGAATGAGCTCCCTACCAAGGTTTTCTCTAAGGACTACAGTATGGGGTTCTTCAAGAAAGAAGTTATGGGATTTTTGAAGGGTCGGCAACGTGCAAGTGATACCCCTGGTGTTACAAGTGTCCTTAGGCCACGGTGGCCGCTTACCATTAGGCGGACTGTTAGCTTGTTTGCCACCTCAGAAATATAAAAAAAATCTAATCACTTTTTATTTAAAAACCATATTGCAAAGTGATAGAACACTAAGAGGCCATAACAAAATTCTTAGGTTTATTTCCCGGCCGGCCAATATCTTTTAAATATTGATACAATTAGTAAATTGTAATGTTATCCCAACCCTCTTTTGTACTTCGTAAGGTCACAGATAGTGAATTTTGCAAGTGGCTTTCGTAATATTCAAAACTTTTCTTTTTAAATAAATATATATATAATAAGTATATATCTTACTATTTATACATATAATCTCCTTCAAAATCTGTCTAATGTAGTATTGACTTCTCTTAAAATATCTTATCAACTCAAGTTATGTGAATTGTAAAAGATTGTTAAAGATTGACCCTGTTTGGTCACGAAACATAATCTGAAAATGTTGAGGTACGGCACGAAACAGTAGTATAGTCTGTGGCACAGTTATGGAATCAAATACTTATAGCGACCCGCTAATATTCTTTGTTTAGGTCAGATTACCCGACTTTGTTTGTTGTTGTGACAAACTGTTATAACGATATTATTAAACATGTGGAAAAATAGCTTTTCTCAAACATGCACAGAAATAATTTAATAATTTTCGAAAAAATAACACGCAAAGTATCAGTTTTACGTACTTACTTACAAGCGTGTTGGGGAGTCCTCATTTATTTGTTATACATAATTTATTGAATTAATTAAACATGTGCGGAAATATTGTCATTACATCAAGATGTAATTCGATCGTTTATTAAATCATAAAATCTTAGGTTGCTTATTGAAATTATTTACCTCGGATCTGACTCAATATTAAACAAATCATTTTTCGACACAATATACTTAAATAATAAAGTATCAAACATTTCACAACTACACGTTATTTTTATTTTTTTTGCTATTTTCCTCACTTTCTAACGAGTAATAGGCCGAGAAACAAAATCCGACGATGTCAAATTTTGACACGGACGAGGAACCGAACACTGTGACCGCTACCCATTAAGCCTGTTTGTTTAGGTCGCATTAAACGAGCCTTGTTTACGTTGTTGTGGGAAGCTTAAATGACGTTACATCGAGAACATGTACGTAAATAACATTTTGTTTATGTATAAATATATTAACGTTAGTTACAACTACATGGTTATCAATAAAATATTCCTTTTATCCAGCTTCAATTTAAGTTTTTTTCATTAATGTTTATTCTATAGATATCAAAAAAAGTTAAATTTAAAGAAATTTTGACGGATATATAATGGCTTTATAGTTTATAGACCTGTCCTGGCTTTTTAAATAACTAATTACCCAACTTTGATTTAAACTTATAGAACAAAATTACTCCAAAAGACTGATCACTCTTGTCATAAGTTTATTAATGAATTAAATCAATGACTTATTCCACGTTTAATATATTCGAAAGTGTTAAAGTGTGTAAACTACTAACGCCCTTGAGTCACACTTTGACTTTAATATCAAATATGGTTATATATAAATTTATTAAATACTGAAGGTAAGTACAAATTATTATGAATATTGAGACTAGACATGGTAAGTTCATTAACGTGACCCAAAAACTTCTCTATGTTTACAAAGTTTACAAAATATTCAATGGAGAACGAATATTTTGATATGAGCCTAAAGAAATCGAAAAATGAAATGGCATTAATGATACATCTTAAACAGAAAGAAGGAATTGAAATATGACCGTATAGCTAAAGCCATTTATATAAACCCATTTCACTTCGCAAGGAACATTCCCTCAATACCTTCACATTAAGATCAGAGATGTCAAGAACTGCTTTATAAAATCCGGCATTTAGATTAACTTCTGTAACCAAAGTACTGGATTACTTTCATTCAAAGCTCAAAAGGAAATACTGTTATCATGATAGATATCTAATAAATTGCAGTTGGCATTCCGATGAAATTAATGTTAATTCTATGATGAAAATACGACTCTTGATGTCAATCTTGAAGAAAGAGGTTATTGCAGAATCAACCTTGGCTGGGCAGAGAAGGTAATATCTAACTTGTTGACCTCTTAAATATGTTTGGAATCTTTCTTTACATGATAAAATTCGGAATGGGAAAATTCGCCCAGAAACCAAAGTGACCAAATAGTTAGCAAACTGAAGTGGCAATGGGCAGGCCATATCGCAGGCAAATCGATAACTGATCGATAAGGAAGGTTCCCAAATAGCGTTGGGATTGGAGGATTGGCGTCCCAAATGAAAGGCCACCTACCAGAGGTGGGCAGACGACCTAGTTAGAACCGCAGAAACCCAATGGTCAGCTCAGAACCGGTCGTTTTAGGGATATGTATGTACGTCTTTTAGTTGAGACGCCGATGATAACGACGAAATGTTCAAGTAAAGAAATATAGTTTGTATTCGTGTCGTACCGTTTTCAATACTAACACGTAGAAAAACTTCGAACGATGGCGACTGTTAGTCCATAAAGGCCAACAGATCGACTCGGGAGTAACGTAAATTAGTAAATAATTAACTTTTTCAGAGATGATTATAAACTGCGCCATTGAATGCTTTTGACCGTTTTTGTGCAGATCATTTATAGTTTAAAATAATTTAATATGCTAGCAATGTAGATCTCTTTTTTTCTTCTTATCTAAGATGGTCACAAGTCACGAATCTAACAAATTCAAAGAATTTCCAGAAAGAAACAATATATGCAGACAAAAGGTATTCGCAATTAGAATAAGGCATTTTGGAACAAAACAGTTAAATACTGTTGACAGTATTATAATTAATTATATTCTATGTGAACAACCATAAACAATACAAATATAGACGACAGAATGTCAATCAGCATTTTATGACAGAAAGGATAATTCCGGCAAGAGTCAAATCGATAATAAAGCTCTCGCACTCTGTGAATCAAAACAATCCTTTTCAATCCTTATCCAAAGTTTTTGTGTTTCACGAATAAAGTGAACAGAGCTTTGAATTTAATTTTATATTAAGGGGATTTATAAAACCTTTTGTAAAAAAAGTAACTATAAATTACGCATAAAATTGTATGGAATTATTTCAGCACAAATAAAATATATATTTGCATAATTATATAATAATAGAAGATTGAGTGGCGCAGTGTTAGATCATGCGGCTGCCATATCAATGGTCCCTAGTTCGATTCTTGGTAAGGGGCAACCAAAATTGTTGCAATTTGTTAATCATGACTTTGTCTCGACTCTAGTTTGTGTCCGGTACGGCGATAAGCTCACCCCCTATCACGTTTGCGGGACGTAATACCATCGAAAAACGTGGATGTTACGGGTAAACGTTTGTTATATCTGTGACAACTCCTGCTAGAATAAGTGTAGTGATGTTAACATATTTTATAATTTTAGCACAACTAATAATGTAAGTATGTATAATTTAGCAACCATTTGATGATTGACGAAACTCCGTCAACGCCCGCATCTTATTATTTTTTATTTATTATTATTTTTTATTTTTTTTAAATTGGGTCACCCGGCGTGCCTAAAGCGACTCTGATCGAGAATGCCTATAATTCCAATGTCTACTGGTCGTCCCACGACTACCAGGGCATTTATAAAGTTTTTTTTCTCAGCGCATCGACTTTGAGGGAAAAAAAATAGCTTTGGCCATACCCAGATTTTATTTGACTATTTCACATAGAAAAACAAGCGCATCGAAAACTGCCGCAGTTGCAGGAATTGCATTATTTAAACAAGTCTAATAAAGAAACTTCGGATCTTTATTAGTTTTTATTTAAGTGAAATAAATCATAGAATTAATATGGCTATTGGTGCAAATCATTTCTTAAGCAAACCAAAAACGTCGAAATGTATTTTTGAATGGATAGCAAATTAATCTTCTCTCCGCAATCATTCTCTCGGTGAACCAAATAAATTGAACATACGTGCGTGAAGCCTCAATTTTTGTGGATATATTATATTCGTTTGCATAGATAAGGGAATATCTTTTTATTATGAAAACGGATTTTATGAATGGATATTAAAATACTTTGAATATTTTTTTCCTAGTTTTTAAGGTTCCGTACGTAAAGGGTGCCAACTTATTCCCTATAACTAAGCCCACACTGTGTGTCTGTCTATCTTTTAGACCGAAATATGTAAATGCTTATGCTTTTACATATTTTAGTCTAAAAAATAGACAGACAGACAGTTTATACAAAACATGTGCTATAATGGCAAATTTAGATAATCAAAAGTAAAAAACAAGTTTGTTACTTGTTTGCAATAAAAAGTTTAAAAGTTAAAAATGAAGGGGGTCTTTATTCTGTTCTTTAGTATTTTTTGTTATAGCGGCAACAGAAATATATTATCTGTGAAAATTTCAAGTGTCTAACTATCATGGTTCATGAAATACAGCTTGGTGGCAGACGTACGGACGGACGGACAGCGGAGTCTTAGTAATAGGCTCCCGTTTTTTACCCTTTGGGTATGGAACGCAAAACCGACAAAGTGTGAGACGGGCCCGACCCAAAACAATCTTAAATTACCGAATCAGCGCTACAGAAACAGTAACACATTTTTTCGTTGGAACTAAAATTCAATGTTAAGCAACGCCTAGCTTGGTCAGTCATTGGATGGGTGACCGCTTAGCTTAGCGCTTACCGCCTTACTTTTTGTTTTAGTATGTGTTTGTAACCATGCAAATGTAATAGGGTGCGCGGTAAATATCGTTACTCCACGTCAGGTCATCTTTGTACACCAGTGCTGATGATAAATCAAAATATAAAATAAAAAATCAGCCAAGTGCAAGTCGGACTCGCGTACGAAGGATTCCGTACCATAACGGCAAAAATACACGTTTAATGTATGGGAGCCCCCTTAAATATTTATTTTATTCTATTTTTTAGTATTAGTTGTTATAGCGGAAACAGAAATACATTTTCTGTGAAAATTTCAACTCTCTATCACGATTCATGAGATACAGCCTGGTGACAGTCGGACGGACGGATAGCGGGACGGATTGACAGCGGAGTCTTAGTACTAGGGTTCTGCTAATTACCCTTTGTGTAAGGAACCCTAAAACCATCTAAAGACGGTGTACTATAACATACCTTAACTAAATAATGAAGAATTTGATGTCCGTGTTTAATATTAATTTTAACGTAACATGTCTTGCTATAAATTAATCAAAACTTGAGATTATAATTAAATTAACGTTGTTATATATAATAACTAATAAATCTCGAGACCAAGCTTGTAACTTGTAACTCAATCGGTTTGTGACTTTGTTACACAGTTTCGACTGTAGCCTTTTGTTTATTAAGGTTATTTTGTCATTCAACAGCCACTTTCTAACAGCTATTGTCAACTTTGATGTTTCACGAGTAAAGTTTAGAGAAATTTGAATTCATTTATCACCTTAAAGACTAAAAAGATTATGCCATACGCATAATAATCATTCGTTTATCAAATACTAGCTTTAAAGTTGACCGCGGTTCCACTCACCCTAAATTGTATTACCGGTGTACGATTTCAACGGCAATTTTTCAATAATAGAAAAAAAACGTCACACTTGACGTTTTCATGTAGCCTCAGTCCTTCCCCGGGACTCTATCTCCTTGCCAAATTTCATCTTAATTGGTACAGCGCTTTAAGCGTAAAGAGGTAACAGACAGGCAGATAGACAGAGTTACTTTTGCATTTTTATCATTTTATATTTCAATGGATTATGTATGTCGTTTGATCACCTCACTTTTTAATATACGTGACGAGGTAAAAAAATATTTAAGCATAAACAAAGATGTATGTTTTATATGTTATTGTCATAACAAACACTGTTTACTTTTTGTAGTTTCTCTTCTTTTAAATATAGATCCACCGTGCATGACTAATCCTTCTTTTACAAGAAAAGCAGTAACAAACTAAAAAATACAATCTGATTTCAAACATTTCAGTAACTACCTATAGGTTGTACTGCCCGCTCCTAAACATTTCAGTAACTACCTATAGGTTGTACTGCCCGCTCCTAAACATTTCAGTAACTACCTATAGGTTGTACTGCCCGCTCCTAAACATTTCAGTAACTACCTATAGGTTGTACTGCCCGCTCCTTAACACCGACGACTGATGTGAAAGTTCCGGGTCCGAAACTTGTCTTGGATGCTATTTTAAATTTGCCATTGTCATTCACCAAGGTTATTGTAAACAAAAGTTTCAAAATGTGACATTAAACTTTTCATCATATGTGGGAAACAGATTTGCCTATTTGTATAAATATTTTTTGCCTATATATCTCGGACACGCATTAAGTTAGGGTTCAGTAGATTGAGAATTATTGCGTGTAGTGCAAAAAAATTGCTCCCTTGGCTCAATATATATGGTTCAATAGATATATTAAGACGGTTCACAAAAAACACATGTGTGTAAATTTTATTATCACCTACCGAAAGACAGCTGTTTCATATTCTGAGTAGGTATTCAGTAGCCCCATATAGATTTCTTCTAGTTATTACTTTATTCGACCGAAAATAGACCTTATGTAATATAATAAAACAGAGATTGGTATTTGTTTGCGGCACTTTAAAAGCGCCATCATAGTCGCTTTACTACCCATCGACCGGTGACATCGTTACAAATCTAAATATCCGAAAATTGATATAATCTTCAAAACTGCGTGAACCAGTTCTATGAATGTGCTCGCTGGGGATCCCCTGTTGGTAAGTGCCTACTACCATCTTACTCTGTTTTTCGGTTTTTCGTTAAGCTAGGAATAATCATACATTTCTCAACAACGGCTGAATTGTAAGCCTGTGACATAAAGATGGAACGACGGTCACACATGACATATTTATAAGGTTTCTGTTTCTGCATTTCGCTACGGAACACTAAAATTATTGTGTTTCTGTATTTGAATTAAATAAGTGTTTGCTCAAGTTGAACTTTAATTAGGTATATCGTGTTTATATAAAGAATAACCATTTTCTTCTACAATAAGTAAGCAAAGCGCCTGTTGACGGTAAACAGACTCTGATTTCTGATTATTCGTGAAAGCGCCCCTTGAATAAATCACAATTTCAAATTTAAGAATCAAAAGAATTGTTTTCACTTTGAAGTATTAGATAAAAATCTTACTAAACAATTATTTTGATTCAGATTTAAATTAAATCATGAATTTGATACATTTATAAGAGCACAAGTGGGTCCTTAATGGCATATAATCAAGCAGAAAGTCACCTTGCACTCCTCAAACACAACAACTCCTTATTTAAACAAAACCTATTTAAATATTATTAAGCAATACTAAAAATATAAGGACAGGGGGTGAGCCTATCGGAGCAACACGATAACACCATACACGATAACGAAATATTGATTATGGATCCTGAAAGTGCTTCAATTGTATAAATAATGGTTTATAAAATAAATTGGACCTATCCGAAAATTCGATGTTTCCAGCTTCCATTTTACACGATTTTACACACTACTTCGTTATTATAAAAGAGTAAATAAACCGAACTGGCTGTACGCATTCGATTCTTTTGCCTCGATTTTAAAAAAATATTAAAAGAGAAATGGGGCCATAAAAATACATACTATTTTGTTTGTACAAAAGAGTTTTGCGTTCTCAGTTGAGTTATGATGGTATATTCAAATGTTGAAATGAAAGTTAAAACTGTTTTATCAAAATTATTTTTGTTATTATCCCTCCCTTATTCTTACCTGCGTTCGGTGTCGTCTGCAAGAGCTCTAAGAAGTATGTCAGGATTGAGCTGGGGCAGAATTAAAATAACATTTTGTCAGCAACAACTATATTAATTCAAATAAATGCTAAAGCTAAAATGTTATTTAAAATAAATATTATGGCTTAGTTAATATTTCAAATAAATGCTATAGCTAAAACACTTGTTCAAATAAATAACGAATAAAATACTAGAATATTGTCCAAAACAAAGAGTTCAGACGTAGTATGACTTTTGTCTTTTTTACAATTAACAAAATAAAATTTTGTTACAATTTCAAAAAATATTGTAACACATCTATCTTTTTTCGCTTCTTAGTAAACTTAGAAATTTTCTGTGTATGTGAATTTCACAGATTGGTAAATCAAAATTTTACAATTACAGAAAAGTGTCAGAACATAGTGAAGCTGTCATAATGTGAGCAATTTTAAACCTTTTTAAGACTAATTCGAAAGATTTTTTAAGTCATTTTACGAATGATATGAGTATATTAAGAGTCAGACGATCCTGGCGAATTCAAGTACCCGCCCGAAGAGTAAAAGCTACAGGAATTTATGATCAAAAGACATTTACAGAATTCTGTGATGGATTTTTACGCTTGCTGCATTTTGATTATAACTTGACAAACAAACATAGATACAAGTAAGTTATTCGGACAAGGTTTGCTCTTCAGACGTCCTACAGTCACTTTGGCATTCACGTCGAATAATAAACAAAACATTAATGAATTGAATAGTAAAATAGAAGCAATTACTTTCATTAGATGAAAGTAGACACCGTTTCTTCATTAAGGTAACTTTCAAAAGATATTGCTAACAAAATCTATGTAGGTCGGTATAAGTAATAATTACTTTTATATTCCCTAGTACCGACGTACCTGAAAACTTCAGTAAAGCGCTACTGTCTCATGCACTGTAACAAAGTGATGTTTTCAAAATATTGTCATTATTAGTTATTTTTTTTTTACTTTTAGTAACTTTGTACGTATTTTCCCGTCCCCAGCAAAAAGTCCTAGATTATTTTGTACGAGAATGAGACTCAATGGCGCCCCCCCCTCCTGATTCCCGGCTGCGACAGGATGCCGTGTTGCTCTATGGCTGGCTATGGTTTTTTTTTAACTTTGGATCTGCGTGTCTGACTAGATTCAACCAGTTTTTTCTATATTTTAAATTCACCTCAAAATTAAAACTAATCAAACTTTTTTTTAACGAGTTTACTTTAACTTTGTCATCCGTACAGCCGAAAATACAGTCCATAGAAAAGAGTCCGTGACAGACGGATGAACGGACACCGTAGAGATTCCATAAATATTAATAATATTCATCTGGTCCCTAACTAAGCAAAGCTTGTATTATGAAAGCCAGGTAAAGGATACAAATAATTTAATAATATAATATATATAAATCCATTTAAACATTATGGAAAAAATCTTCATAAAGGATTTGACGTTTTACGCACGTTTACCCTAAATTTTTTTCGGATCGTGGGGAAAATGATTCCGGAGCGAAGATTAATTCGTTTCCATCCATTTGGAAATGCGTTTTTCGTTCCAGTTTGTTTAAGGAACGATTTACATAACAAAATATAATGCTCTATCATATCATATCTTAGAATTATTTCTATCATAAATATTTTTTGTTTTTTTATTCCCCTGAGGTGGCAAACAAGCTTAGGTACGGTCCGCCTGATGATAAGCCGTAGCCTATGGATGCTTGCATCACCAGGGTAATAATGGCACGTTGCCGACCCTTTGAAAAACTAATCACTCCTTTCTTAAGGATGGTGATACTGTATTCCCGAAAGATGTGTGTGACGATAAATCAGTGGTGTGTCACATAGGCCACCTGCCTGTATATATATAGAGATTTCATAGAGGGGTCGCAGAAATAAATGGTTGGGACATACGGACGGACAAACATGACGCAAACAAAAGAGCTCCGTTTTTGACAATAGAATCCTAGAAAGGAGAAAGAAGTTTGTGATACGAATTGGTAAGTACGTACCTAACTAGTCTTATAGACTTCTCTTTTTTCAGTCTTATATCAGTTTAAAATCATATTCCAGGACTGGATTTGGACATAATTATAGGTAAGTGTGTTTAGTTTTATCTCGTTTTTATATCAGTCTAGGTGAATTTTGTTCGTACTTATAGTAAACTTTCACAACTTTTCTTACTATTTTATTTTAATGACGTAGAATATTATGTTATGACGAACGTAGTCTTACGAATGTATTCCAAAAATCAGTATAAATTCAAACAAGCTAATAATTGTGTTTTACAGTGTATTAAAAGTATGTTTATCTAATATCACTTTTATATCGATCTATTCCATCTATTATTGATTTTGAATAAGAGCTGAAAACTATCTATTTAAAATTTAACTAATTAAATTAAAAATTTAAAAATAACATTTAGTAAGCCTTTTATAAAATCAAACAAGCTTAGAAAATGTGGATATAAGATCACAGTTGTTTTTAAGTGTGGATAGGTTTAGAAAATGTTATTGTAAGACTTGTGGCTTATAATAGTCTTACAAAATAATTTTATATACATATATAAGACTAACGTCATAAGCCTGAACGTCGTTTAATACCATTCTGGTTTATTTGAGAACAAAATGAGAGCGTTGGCATTTTCTAAAACAATGGTTAAAGCGATATAAGTCTCCCATTCTTAGAGGTGCGTATTCTAAGACTATTTCGCTAGTTGGGTATCTCATTAAGGCGTGAAAAGCGTGCCGTTTCGACCAGTGTCCAAACACATATTACACTGTTGAAGCATACAAAAGGACACAATTCCACGTACTTACGATAGGCACTGCCACGTGACCGCACGTTGAAAATTTTGATTTCCTCGGTTTTTTCGAAGTTCAAATTCAAATATTTATTTATAGTTATAATATTAGCAGATTCGCTTGGTCATATCAACATGAAATAAGAATCAAAAGAATATCGCTCTTAGTTTCCAAACAATTTGAATTGGAGTCCAAAAAAAAGAGTGTCAGATTTTTCTTCTTCTAAATGTTTAATAGCCAAATTATTGTAATATTAGCAAATCCACTTAAGAGGATACAATTCGCGGCGCCTCGCAGCGTGTTTGATACAAACCAATTTCTTACTTGTTTTGGACATTTACTGATTAAATACTGTGAAATTTTGTAGGCATAATCTCAAGCCAAATATCTATGTCTGTGGTTTTCCAAAATCTCAAAAAAGTTTTTATTAATATTTAATTACATTCGTGATCATTTGTATGAAAAACTAGAATCCTGCATAGTTTTAAACTTTATAATTTATTAGAACACTAGGACACTGCAGACCTAGATATTTAATCTTAGAGCAGCTCTTTTAAATTTCATGGTTTTGATTTGTAAGTGTCAAAAATAAGCGGGAAATTCGTTTATATGAGGCGTGCTGCGAGACGCCGCGAATCGTATTCTCTTAATTAAGATTTGAACTCTAACATATATTTTTTTCACGACAAAATGTGTACTCAGGACTGTAACAAAATTAATCAAATTCTTGCAAACTTAACTCGATTACCTTAAAGGTTTTACCTATAAAACTGGAGTAAGAAATATAATTTTAGATATTTTAGGCCGAGGCAATTTGTTGAGGTGAGTCAAAGGAAATAAATATATTTTCTTGGAAGCACTCTTTTTTGGCCTACTTCAGAAGTGGAAAAGGATTTCAATTTAGCTTTATCTTCTTTAAAGAGGATACGATTCGCGGCGCGTTCAAGCGGGTTTCATACAAACGAATTTCTCATTTGTTTTTGACATTTACTGATCAATTTTTGTGAAATATCTTAGTCATAATCCCAAGCCGAATATCTATGTCTGTGGTTTTCCAAAATCTTCTAAATTTTTTTTATTTACTAGAAATCTTTTTAAACCATTTGTATGAAAAACTAGAATCCTGTATAACTTTTGAACTATAAAATTTAACAGAAAACTCACACACTGCAGACCTAGATGTTTAATTAATAAAACATATCTTTAAAAATTCATGGTGTTTTATCTGGAAGTGTCAAAAATAAGTGAAAAAATCGTTTGTATGAAGCAGCGCTATGAATCGTTTTCTCTCAATGTTTAACCACGGAACTCTGTCATTTATAAACAGATTAGGAAATTTTATTTTTTAGAATGGTATACCTACGTCCAGATAAAATGGGACCATAATTATCAACATTTAGTTTTGATGATGGAATCCATGAGAATTAAGGAATCTTCTTAAACATTATAGGCATACAAAAAGCGATTTTGGTTTTTTCAGTAACAAATCAAGTATTTTCATTCAGAACGTATCATTTGGTAAATTCGTAACTTCTCTGTGACAAGAGAGAGTATAAAATGTTTTTTTTTGTTACGAGAAAGGAAACTTTAATGGCGAGGGTAAGAAAAGCCATTTTGTACTCGGTACGAACGTTACTTTTTCTACTTCCTGAAAGTAAAATATAGTAATAAAAAATAAGTAGATAGAAATAATCGATATGTTTTCCCGCCAAAATGTATGTATTTAATAATGAATGACCATGCGACGCGGCGCGGCACATAGCGGCCAGCATCATTCTCGCCGGTCTAATAATTTAATACGGTTTTTCGAACTGATCTGGGAGTTATTTTGCACTTTGGGTCTCGAAAAGTTCGATTTTTGAAACTGAGTATGTTTGGAACTTCAAAACTTTTTATTGCAGGTGGTAAAAAAAACCATTTTGTACTCGGTACGAACGATACTTTTCTACTAAATAAAAGTCCGATTAAGTATTAAAAAATAGTACATTGTATATTAAGGGTGGTAAGGAGAAAATTGCTAACGAGAGGCTATTTATAAGCCTAAGCCGAAAGCCGAAGGCTTTAATTACTCGAGTTTAGAATTTCTATATCTCTCTAGTACATGAATACAAATGTAAGTTAAAAAAATAACTCACCGAAACCCAATTAAAATGGCGGGATCAGAAGTATAGAAAACAACGCCACTAGTGGTATTTAGAGAATTTATGAATTTAAAAGTTTTGGCTAAAGTTTAAATTTGTCATTGATACATGAATATACGGTACGAAGAGCCTCTTTATACCGGTGCACAGGACAAGTTTCATATGTCATTACCGCCCATGAGTTCTTTTGCTTTCCCTTGATGAAAATACAATTTACAAATAAAAAGCCCGTAGGAGTAATTAAGGTCTTAGGACGCACTTTTACCTGCACGTAATGACAATGTTTACGAGTAAGTGTGATGAAAAATTAGAAAATATTAAAAAATACAGTTTATTTAAAGAACAATTTGTCAGTAGATATCATTCTGACAGTGCGTAGCAGTGTATCGGTCGTTGGCGATGTAATCTGATTAGTATCATTCCGTCAACTACGAGGTTGCGAAATAATTTCGACCGAGTACGAATTGAAATATCATATAATATGATATTTCGTACTCAAATTAGCTATTTTGCACGGAATTCAGAATTTTGACTTAATTTCGAGTACGTACTGGAACCTTTTACTGAAGGTAATTAAAAAAAATATATGATATCACGCTTATTTTTTTTCTAGGTGACACTTACTTTTTTATTAATTAAAGTACTTACCAACGGATTTTTATTATTTTAAGTTATTACCTACTCATACTTATTTTATGTTAGTACTTCAAATGACACAGTTAGCATGATTACACAAAACAATCATAATATTATGTACGTAGAATGACATTAATTGGGTGGAAATCTAGTAATATATAGCTGTCAACCATCAAACTGAAATTCAGTTTCACGGTATGTATGTATGTAAGTCACCCTAATGAAAATGTGTCTGAAGATTCATTAACAACACATCGCAACGTAAATTAAATAAACTTGGTCTCAATTCCTGATGCATTTGCCCGTATACTTACAATGTCAGACTTGTTTGAAAGCTGGCGTTCTTATTTGTTTATGTATTGAGATTATAACATGGACTTTGAAGCACTTTAACTTACTTTTTATTTTATTTTTTAATAATTTACTGTATTATTATTTTAGAAATAGGTCATTAACAATAAAGCAATCATAATAGCCTGTCCGGTTTTAGAGTTTATTTAATATGTTATAGTAGATTTTTGAAAAAAAATGTTTGTTGTAATTTTATTTTATTGATGAACATGAGCTTTTAATTTCTATTTCATACACATTTTCATCTATAGATATTTTATTTGGGAATATTTCTATTGAATCTGGGATTGAATATTAAGATTTATTCAAGAGGCGTTTCCTCGATTTATCAGGAATCAGGGTCAACAAGGAACTGTTTACTGTCGGGAGGCGCTGAGGCGCTTCGTGTCTTTGTCGGTGGACTATTGCTGATATTTTTATTCAAAACACGATTTACACACTAACGGGAGAACTGCATTATGTTCATACTTATTAAAGAAAACGTTTTCGAGAATACGAACATTTGAGAGACTTGCTTAGACTAGTAGTGACTAAACCCTCTAGCCAAGTGTGCATTTCGGCGACAACGATTCCAAGAAATATTATTTCCCAACCAGTAAGACAGTCCATCCTCCTCAGATTATTTGGCAAGAGTACATAAGAGACATCATATAGTATATAAAATAATACAGTTTATTTACTCGCTATTCTCGCTAAGCTTATTTGTCTAGGCCCCTTGTAAACATATATAAAATATTACACAAAACAATTACGGCTCTGAATTCCATAAATGTGAATATAGTTTGAATTTAGCATAAAAATCTGACAAAACACAGTTTAGAGCTCCATGAGATGGACAATTTGATGTTCCAATAAACACTGGGCTCTGGCAAAAAAAAAATAGTTTTCAACAATTTCAAAGTACTGAATGATTTGAAACCGAAAAATGGTCCGAAACAGACGGATTCAAATAGTTTAAAATCAACTTTACATCTATGCTCCAAACTTTGACTCAACTTAATACCTTGAATGTAATGAAGATTATGTTACGAAAAATCTTTGTGTTTTATTGCGTTGAATATACCTGGTACCTAATAAATATTTATATCAGATTGTATATATAAATACATAGTATTATATTTAACAAATTTTAAGCTTTAAAATTATAAAATTCAATCATATTTTCTTAATAATTCACTCGTGAAACATCAAAGCTTTAGATAAGGGTGGAAAAGGGCTGTTTTTGATCACAAAGATCACTTTATTATCGATTTGACTTTTGCTGACATTGTCATTGACATAAAATGTTGGAAAATCCTGGATTGTATAATTCATAAGATTTCAATGTTCCTTTATTTTTTGGTAACAGATACTAATTATAAATATGTTATCATTATGTAACAATCATAACTTACTCAATAGAATTTTAGTTATTATAATTAGAAATTAAAATAGTTTCATACTGTTGCATAATAAATATCGTCCACCTAAAGTGTTAATTGTGATAAAACTTATAATACGCCAGTTTCCTAAGGAGACGATGATGTTATATCTAAAAAGTAATTAAAAAAAACCGAATTTAAATTTGTAATTGATTTAAGTAATAACTAAAAAAGGAGAAACAATTTTTTTTAAGTAATAAATCTAATGTAAATATGCCAACTGGTGACGCCTCATAGCGATCGCGTTTTTGTATTTTAATTTTACCTACGATCTCACAACCTTACCATTCTTTCGTTCCCCCTCATGCACTAAATTCAAAAAGAAACAGTTCTGGTCAACCGATCGCGCTGTGTTGACATATCGTGAATTACGCATATTGTGAATTCCGCTAATAATTTAAACATACGTTAATAGTTTTTTCGCAACCCGCTTACAATTGACTGATGCCTGTGCCCATTGTCGCTGAAGCGCTGTGTGTGTCTTACGGTAATAACAGGAGCTCCTGAAGGATTTTCTGGTGCATCATAGTGCCGTAGTGCAGTACGTGCTCACGAACTTTGAGTGGATTGAAGTACCAATATCTACATTCGAAGGTGAGTGCATGAGATTTCCTATTTCCTTAATTTATCGTGAGATCCTTTTTTAGTTAACATAATTTTACTATATCCGCTTAGTCCACTTTAGAATATCGGTGGCAATTGAGCATAGGCGTCGCCACCAACTATTTTTTTGAGGTCGGGGCCAGCCTGAATATTTGGAATAAACTTTGTCACTTGGTATTCGTAGTATAATTCGTAGTATGCCACACGTAAGGGCATGCGACCTCAGAAAATAGTTAGCATATTTACATTAGATTTTTTAAAAGATAAAACTTTTACGTCTCCTTTTTTAGTTTTTAACTATAGATAAAATACAGTTTTGAAGTCGGTTAAATTTTTTGACCGGCCACAGGTGACGTCAAATTTGACTTACATGACGCCCTCCCTAAGGACCGGTGTTTTCAGCCAAAGATTTTCCCAATTACTTTACTTACATATGGTTTGGTTTTAAAAATGTATGTTATTTGACAATAAAATAAAGGTATTTCATAAATCATCGATTATTTTATTATTTATACATAGAAAACGATTTCACATAGAACACCAAAAATTACCATGTTTTTACATATAAGTTACTGAAAAGTTAAAATCACTCAAAAATTATATATTCTTATAACAAAATCAGCCACAGTCAGTCATTTGACACAAGAAACTTTTATAAAATAAACAAAAACAGGTATTATTTAAGCCAAAAAAAAGATCCTGTAAAGTACTAGATATTCTTCAGCCAAATTGACTTATATGATTGGTAATGCCGCCGGTCTCACGCACCGGGTTGGTACCAAAACTTCAAAACAAACGTCAGCGACGCGGTTACGAAGTGGACTAATGGTGGGGACGTGCAATGCGGCAGCTACTTCAAATTACAACACAAATCGATGGCCGGTGAAAAAGTTGTTTAAATTTTTCAAAATACCCGGTTTCACAGACAAATACGTCACCGGTGGCGGGTTAAATTACATTTTTAATTCTTCATTTTTTAAATTTTTAATTATCTAAGATCTAAAACTCTAATAAATTTGTAATAGAAAATCAAGATAGTTTAGCTAGAGCCTAACTACATGCAAACATTTAAGCAACATGTATAATGTTTAAGAATTACGCTGTTAAGCCAACAACATGTTTTCCTCGTGACTAATTTTTAACTCTCCATCTCAAAAATTATTGAACTGATTTTGATGAAACTTACATTGTTTCCTAAGTTGGACTATAGCTAGTTCAACCGAACCTATGTATATACATACATACATACACTTGTGACATTTGACATACATGTTTAGAAGCTGAGATAAACACAGTTTTAGTATAAACATATAAAAAAACTGTGCAATTCTGACAATATTACATACATACGGGTCGAATTGATAACGAGATCAGCTTAGTTAACACATTCTAGAAGTTTCTTCACCCATTTTAACATCGCTGACTACCCTCGGCAGCTACAAATTCTGGCCTTCAAGACGTCTACCCTCAGGAGCTAAGAACACCGTGCTACGAGTCGACTACTCTCGGTAGCTACGAACTCTGTGCTACGAGTCGACTACGCTTGGTAGCTACGAAATCTGTGCTTTGAGTTGACTATGCTTATTAGCCACGAAAGTGTAAATTTTTTGTTTTACGATATATTTCGGATGATCCTTAGAAAAAGATTAAAAGAACCTAAAGTTTTCTAAACCCTATTCATACCAGTAAAACAGTACTGTAAGGAGGTTATTGATTTATTTAATAGGACTTAAGGAGACTTGTTATTGTAGAAAACACAATTTTGAGGTTTCTTAAGGTTGAATTACTCGGAAATTAAATATTTTTTTTGTAAAACTATTGAATTACCACATTAAGGGTGTAATATTAATCAATTAATTAACACTAATAAAAATATTATATTATTCTAGTATTTGTATAGAATAAAAATTGAAAATGATCCTATGTTTAGAAACAAAACCTTATTAATTCAAAAAAATATAAAATTATTCGGTTATAATATTAAAAACTATCAATACTTAAAAAAAAAAACACTATTTGTAAGAAGACTTCTCGAAAAAAAATACTGTTATGAAAAGTAAATTTTTGATATGACTTTTCATCAATATACAGTATAATAAATTCGATATAAAAATGCGTAGATCGTGCACATTTACTAATGCAAATTGAATGGATTTGTATTGCAAGCGGCTCGTTTACCGAGATTTTAAAAGTTAAGATATAGATTAGCTAGCTGGAATTCATAGTTGGACATAGTTGGATAGGTCTTTCCGAATAAACCCTCAATCCTCAGTGTTTTTTATCCAGCCTTTTTCGGCTAATCAGTTTATCGGTCCACCTCACTGGAGGGCGACTCTCGCTAGAAGATATAATTTCATTTATAATATTTTTGACATAATTATATCACAAGAGTCACAATATAAGCAAGGCTTGTATTATGGGTACCAAAAACGAATACAAATACATAAATATTTTTTTGTAAATACATATCTATACTTGAGACGGACAAATACAAATGTTTGTCTTATGCGGGAATCTTATAATTATTTTTAAGGTTTACCTATTATGGAATATTAATCGGTGAGCCATACTAATATTCATTAATTGGCGGGACACTTACGGACTGGCAATATTAACAAATTTAGCCACAACTTTATATCGAACTAAGTTAGGTACTGAGAAAGTCACTTTACTTAGTAAAATAATTGCGTCTGGAGCCTCATTAGTAATAGATAACAAGGTTAATTTAATTATGGTTTCAATCTCTAAATAATTTAGTCCTATATTAAATACTTGTTTCAGGGAATAGATAACTTACATAAACGAATAGGGACACAACGAACTATAATATTATACCTTAATAACTTTTAAGGGTTCAGTAGATAAACAAGAAACTTATAGTTTCGCCATGTCCGTCAGTATTTCCATATTTCACAGTTTTTTTTATGCCAACCTATTGGTACTACGGTGCTGACATTTGGAACATATAGACAACTTAACATGCTATAAAAAACTGAGAGTCTTAATTATAGAAAAAAAAAAATTAGGGAACTTTTCTATAGGTTATTGAAGTGGATATTTAAAAAAATAGTACATCACTTGGTAGGCTTGAATAGGTAATTTAAAATCATTGTGATCATAAATATATTTGGTCCAGTTTTGAAACAAACTGCATCAAAGAAGCCACATTCGATCGTGTCGGTTAAGATATAACATTGTTGTAGAAAAAGCATTTTTGGAAGAAAAATCTGTTTCAGTTTGAGTAATAGGCATAGACTGAAAGGTGTTTTTAAAAAATAAAATTTTAACAAAAAAATTGATCCGACTTCAAAACTCTACTAAGAAGTTAAAAGAAACTTCTGAAAGCAGACATACTGACAGAATATTTTTAATTTTTTCTAACGTGTTTTCTTTGCACTGTACATTTTTGGCATTCGACTTTAAAGTGAAGAAAACGCGTACCTGGCTTAATTATCCTCCCACGAACACATAAGTTGTGGGATGAGCTCCCGGCCAAGGTTTTCTTTAAAGACTACAGTGTGGGGAATAGTATAATATCTTCAAGACAGAAGTAATTACATTTTTGGAAGTCGCAAGTGTCCATAGGCTGCGGTGACCGCTTACTATGAGGCATGTCTGCTTTAGGGGGTTATGTTTTACTTTTTAGTAGAGTTTTGGAGACGGATTTTTTTTCTGAGTTTTTAGTTATTACTTATCACATCAGTAGATCATCAAATTCAATATAAAGAAACTCAAAACTACATTACTTTAGAACATTTGCCTACAGAACCTTAAAATCTTGATTTTAATCACAGTTTGATGGTGCCTCTTTTATCTGAACAATTAAATTTGTTTCGTCGTAGTCACCTAACAGTCTTAATCGTGATATCTTATCACCACACTTGAAAAGATGATATCTTATCACCACACTTGAAAAGGTGATATCTTATCACCACACTTGAAAAGGTGATATCTTATCACCACACTTGAAAAGGTGATATCTTATCACCACACTTGAAAAAGGTATCACTGAGAAGTTCCGGTGGCCATCTGGAGTCATCTTCATCAGTACCGTTTTGCCAAATGATACTTTCCAAATGCAAATGCTTGATTTGTTACTAAAAATATTGAAATAAATTAATTTATTAAAATTTATAGTTTTTTCAAATACAACCCTGACAATCAGTCAGTCAGGCTGACTGAGTACTCTGGTTATTCTGTCTTCAGATGAACTGTTTATATTTATCTAATTCATTCTGGAAAAAAAATGCAGGCAAAAAATCAAATGTAACATTCATGTATGTTCACAAAAAATAGAGATGTCTCGTTTGCTAAATTTTTTCCTATTCTCAAGAGAGTGATTTTGAAGCAAAGATTAGTTTGCTAACCGTTTAGGGAAACGTTTTGAAAATTCTGGTTTGCAGCATTGATTAGATACATATTCATCAAAACGAGGTTACACTGAGTATATCGCGCAATTAAACATGTCTCATCACTAGTGACAGTAATGAGACATGTTATACCTTGATTTATTTGGGTTTCGTTGTAATTTGTCAAACCATTTCTATCATACCACCTGTTTCGTTACTTTGAATTTCTTTATCTGTAAGATGATGAATTTGCAGAACTATAATTTTGAAACTTCGATTGTACTAGTTACAATGTGTGTAGTAAAGGTACAAAATATAAGAGGAGAAGATTGGAAGGTTCGTAATGCTTTACTACCGAGAAGAACCGGCAATCAACTCAGCAGTTAATCTTTTATACATCATATAAAAATACAATATAGCCTTACACTAGGTAATAACATAATATACACTGTTTTAATTTAAAAAAAATATTTCAAATGCCCCAATACAAATCAATTAAGTTCAAATTTTTCGAAGCATTTTTATCATTTATGTATTCATCAACTTTGTAATAGCTTTTTTTCATTAAACTATCTTTGACATATATTTTAAATTTATTTGAGGGTAAATTAACCACATGTTCTGGAATTTTATTGTAGAAAAATATACTTTGTATTGCGAAAGAGCTATGTACCTTCTGAAGACGACATTTTTGAACTACCAATTTATCCTTATTCCTTGTATTAACACTGTAATTTATACTTTAATATATAATAACTTCACAGTTGCGCCAATAGATTTAGTCTAGTAAAAAATGCGATTTCAAATGGTTTTGCTACTTACATATGACCATCTGGGCTAGTACTTTTACTAAGGCGAACGCCGACGTATGGCTTCTTCTCCTGTATGGGGGACGTTTTGCTCTATTTAGCCAGTCACGCCTCTGACACCCAAGACAAAGAAATAACAATTAATTTTTTTTATCCCGTTATCACTTAAACAAATATTTGTTGACTCATTCCCTTCATCGTTAAAAACAAATATCACAAAGATCTGAATAAACTTCTAATAATAAAAAGACATAGCGATTTAATGTAATATCTTAAAAGGTTTATAGTCGAGCATTTAATGTTGCGATAACTTGTTTTCAAACACCCTTTAAATAAGAGATATCGTATCAGATTGTATATAGATAGATATAGGTATCGGTAAGCTTACATATTATTAAATTAAATATCTTACCTTTTTAAAACACCCGCTTCAAATCGTTTGAAATTGTATACAGCCAATAATTGTATTTGTACTCTGTCGTATCGAAAGCCGGACGGTATTACAATAACAATCAGTCAATGACAGAGGATATTAATGTTATTTGTTTCCGAGAATTTATTCGCCAATATCAGACATTATCGTCAATTACCATCCAATTGGAACAGAATGATGCTAATCCAAGTGATATTATAATGTCCTTATAATTCAAGACAGAAAATGAAAAGTTCTGTGTCCCTGATTTACAAAAAAAAGAATATTTTTCGAAATTAAATATACAATTTAAAAGTAGTCTTAAAATTATTTTTTGTCGAAAAACAGTTTTTGTTTTGGGAAAACAATTGTCAGAGTAACCTCACTATATAGTATATCTTCACAGTTTTTAACCCCAGAGAGGGTAAGCAGTGGCTGGACATACAACTCTCATCATAATGGGTGTGGACAGTATTTTTTCACAAACCGCGATGGTCCTGTGTGACAGGGTGAGCCTGCTTCTTATGCAGTGGATCTGGACCAATCTGGACTAAATTCATCACAATTATTTGTAAACAGTGTCATTGGGAGCAGGCAAAGCGGGAATTACTGCGACGGGCTTTTACTTCGTAAATTTGTAAATTTTACTTTCATTAAAGCAATGCTCACGTAATAACGCGCCAATTCTATCAAGTAGATATGTATTAAAGCTGTCTGTTTAAAATATGAACTGCGCGCACATTACAATCGCGCAATTACAAGTTTTAACTTTATAGCCAAAACTATTTAATAAATAAATTTTCTAGATATCTAACGTTGTTTTCTCTTCTTCTATTTCCGCCATTTCAATTGTGTTTTGGTGAGTTCATTTATATATTCACCTTACATTTTTATTTTTTTATTCGCAAATACGATTAAATCATTGTGTGTAACACGGGCGGTACGGAAATTACAAAACAAGAAGACATTAAAGCCTTTGGCTTTAGGCTTCTAAATAACCTTTCGTTAGTAATTTTCTTACCACCCTTGATACACACATGTCCCAATGGTTGAAAATCACTAGTTTTATTAAGTTGTAAGCGGTTAGTAATATAAAATACCAGGGACAGAATAACATTATAGGTATTATATTTATATTTTTTTAACATTCTTAAGATTCGATGAAGTTTGCAAGCATAGAGAATCAAAACATTTTATAAGTTCTTTTAAATTCAAAATGGCGAATCCGATATAGAATCATCTTTTTTAAATAAATCCTTTAATAAATCTAAGTTTTATAGACTAAGGGGAGAACAGGGTAATGGAAGCCTACTAAGGAAAAGTTTAGATAAAAACCACGTTTGTCAAAAGTATTGTAATTTTTAATATTCAAGTCAAACCTTCATTATTAAGGTATACTTTAATCATAGTTATAATCAACCACAGACATGTATTAAGGTACAATTATAGTTTTACAAAAAAGTCAGTCGCTCCTATTACCCGACAAATGCGGCTAATGAGAGCCCATTTTACGCTCACACTGGAAATGGGAGCCATTATAATTAGTCTTAAACCAAAAAAATAACAAAACGTACTTTAAATGAGTACTTAGTTATTATAGTTATCAATACAATAAAACTATTTGTAACACAAATTAAAAAATAAAATTTTCAAACTAAACGGAGAAATAAATTTGAAATTATTAATGGAAAACAAAAGATCTCGACCGATGTCCAGAATGCCTCCTCTTTTAAGAACAGATACCACATTTTCTAATGAATCCACCGTCCAAGAAGCTTTCGTGGTTGTCCGATATCTTTTACGTGGCATCTAAAACAAAAAATAAGGTATGTTATGTCTTGTAATGAGAGCAAAGCTAAGCTACCATTAGCCGTTAACCACCATTTTGAAAAGTAATTACAAAAATATTTATTTCTATTGTAAATCACAATTCAACTAATCTAGGGATATAATAAGCATAAATACAATAAAATAAAAATATAATTTTACCTTGATGCTGGCAGTTCACAATTTTTGTAAGCGTGGAGCAAACACACAGTCGTCCCTCGTGACTAAACGAATGGCACTAACGGTTCGAGCGCGTCAGGCGAAGTTTGTCGAAAGTAGACGAAGGTAGCCGAGTAACGATCGCGCGAATGTGCATGCGCTTCGTTCAATCAACATAGCTCCCATTGCCCGACCGCTCTCATTACCCCGTGTTCCCCTATGAGGTTGCTAAATTGAAATCTTTTATTATGATCGTAAGTATATAAATTACGTATAATTTTCTTCTAACATATTTAATTTAGACTAAAATTTCTCTTCTATTTAATTTAAATTAATAAGTATCTTAAGAAATATCATAGATACAAATATAAGGTATCTATGAAAGACATTGTACTACAAAGGATCGACTGTGGCTAATACCTTTTGCTTATCACTAGATGGCGCGCTACTCCGTACACAGCACGATAGTGTTTATATTTTGACAAAATTATAACACATAATATTCAACATAATATTCTTTTTTATAATTCATTTATGCAGCTGGTTCGGCTCGACTAAAAATTGTAAAAATGAGACGAACCTACTTATTACATAGTTTTAGGTTATTATTTCATGAATGTGGCGCAACGAAGTTGCGAGTGTCAGCTTGTTATCATATAATTAGATTAATATATAATGTTTTTTAACATTTAAAAGCATTGTTAGAAAGCTACTTGAATAAACGATATTTGATTGAGTGATGAATCTAATACCATTCAATTTTCGGCGTGGTCCAATGAGTCTTTTGTCTTAATTTCCAAACCAGGTACATTGAATATTTACACCACTGACTTTTTGGTAGAGGATAATTTTGTGAGGAATCCTTCATAAGTCGAAAAAATAGGACGTATGTGAAGTCTACAATCCGCACCGGGCCCGCGTGTGGACTATGGCCCAAATCGCCCCCGGTGGGGGTAGACCGTGCCCCAGCATTGGGGACATATGAGGCTGATAAGAAGAACAGTGTTTTCTTACGAGTTTCAGTAAGTTATTTTGGTTGATTCTTACTAGTAGTGTCGTCTTAGCGCTGTCACAGAATAAGGAATAGTAATCTTTTTTTCCTGAGAAGGCAATTTTTTTAAATGTTTTATTGGAGACAAAATATTTCTAAAGTTCCTCAAACGTAGCTTATAAATTGCAAATTTATAGCAAATACTGATTTGGGAAAAGGGAATATTTTCCATACTTATTTGAAAAATTAAATGACAAAACGGTGATTAATAAAATAGTAGCTGCTAATAGATATAATCGCCATGTTAAACAAAGAACAATGATAAAGAAAATCAATAACGAACTAAGTATGCTCTGAGAAATATACAGACTCGCCATGTGAATATTAGTTTCAGTAAAGCTAATGAAGATTTGCCTCGCGTACGGAGCATATTGCAGCTACTTTTATAATACCTAGATGTAAGGTTAATTCTTAATCAAGTCGACTTGTTTCATACCATTCGATTTGCTCCAATTGCGTTTCCGCTTTACCTGACGCTGACCCTACCGAGTAAAGCGAATACCTAAATTTTCCTTACCTTAAAGATTTTGATTCCAAATAGATTAAAATAATAACGTTTTTTTCTTGTTTTATCTTAAACTTCAACACATTTAAAATGTAGAACTATTCAAGATACCCGAAAAAACATAAAATTCGCTTTGCCTGGACTTCACTAATTTACAACAGCGACATATACTTTACCAATCTTCATTCCAATTGCAAATTGGAAATTCCACGCACTTTTACACAATTTACTCATTTTCTCAAGAGAATAACTTGGGCGAGAAGATTAATTCGCAGCTATCCATTCGGAAATACGTTCTTACGTTTCCGGTTTGTTTAAGGGATGATTTGGATCAGGTATATTGAAAGAGATTTTTTATAAATTGCAGCTGGAATAGTCTTGTATTTTTTTTTTGTTTAACCATGATTACAACCGACGCAATGTCTTAAAATAGGTTTATAGGTATTTTTTTTGAAAACTGCGAAATAATAGAGATATGTATTCATTAATTCAATCAAACCCTCAAAAGAGTAAAATCGGGTGTTGAAAATTTTAGATTTGTACGTATTAATATCACGTATGTATATCGTCACGGTTTTTTTCCCAAAAGAGGGTAACCAGTGGCACCTTCATCGTGGTGGGTAAAAGCCTCTTGAACCCACGTCATTCCTGAATGACATAGCCCATCGTCGCAGCACTGCATCTAATAAAATAAATCAAAGCAGTCATAATACGTCGCGTCGTGGCAAAATGAAAGAATGTATCCAAAATAATAGATATACTCATTTTATAACTTATTTGCCCGTTACTGGCAAACTATAAAAATAGCTTAGATGCCTAAGTGCAGGCAGCGCGACGAGTAGGTACCTACTTTTTGCGAGTACTTACTTTAGGTAGAGATATCAATTAAATTGTTCGAAGCAACTCCGAAAGTAGAATGTATTCAGCTCCGTGCATATTTGCTACTGATGTCAGTGGTGGTACAGAAAGGAAGAAATCTTTCGTTTAATGCCACTGTGCCACTGGATAGCCAGTAGTTGCACAAAAAGGAAGTATCTACCTAATCTTCGAATCACGGGCAAATGTACCTACATAGGTGCACGGGCAACTGTACCTACTCAGGTGCACGAGCAAATTTACCGACATACTTAAGTGCAGCGGCAAATGAACCTACATACATAGATTTGGGTAAATGTACTTGCATTAGTAGGTACATGGGGCAAATGTACCTAAAAACGTGCACGAGTAAATGCCGTTGCCGTACACACGTTAACATAGGGTTCCGTAGAAGGTAGGTATTTGCATTTGCATAAACAAGTAGGCACCAATACTTTTGATATATTTTTCTACCCTGAGTTGCCTCAGTCTTTTCTATAAAGTATATTTGTGTACTGTATTGATTTTTCCAGATTTTTAGAACACGTTTCCTCTTGAACTTTTGAATCTTATTGGATTGGTTATGGATATTTTTTATCACAAGAGTGTAGATATACTTAGCGGTTAATATAGGGTAGGTATGGCAATTAACGCCTTCTGTTGAATGATGCCCAAATTACAAAAAACATACTTTTATTCGAATGATCCGCATCATAGCTAAAGCACATTTAATACACTGAAAGATCCTTGCCTAGAAAGAGAGCAAGTCGCGCGATTTGCCATCGTACTAGTGACAGCCTGTGGTATCTCTTCGGTCACGGACGTCGCGATTTCAAAAACTGCTCTGCCAAAATCGTAAACATTTAAGTAATTTGTAATGTTCGTTGTTTAAATTAACATATGTTATAGTGTAGGTAAGCCTTTTTGTTTCGATATCATTTTAAGAAAATTTAATGTAATTTCGTGAAAACAAGTTAAAGATTACAATAATGCTCACTTGGATAATAATGCCCAGTCAAATAACCGTTTTTTAAATGCGAAACAAATTCAAAAAATAATTTCTTAAATCTGTCATTATTTAAACTTGATATTATGTATAAAATTATTTACTAAGTGGTACTAGTTTATTAATTTCTCATTAGAATCAGTTATGTTACGGCGCCATTGCCATTTATGGTTTAATAACGCCCAATGTACGTTTAGATATTTTAAAAGTAAACGGGCGTTATTGTCCCTCTATCTCGGGGTGCGTTTGTCATTTATGGTTTAATAACGCCCAATTTACGTTTAAATATAAAAGATTTTTTAACGGTCAACAGCCGTTAAAGTTCAATTTCATATGAATGTTTACTGTGAAACTTATAAAAGTTTTGTTAGAATGATTTGAACAGAAGTTCAGGTTTATTTTTACTTGCTAAGGAGTTTGATATTTTTTATTTTCGACAAAGAGACTATGAGAGAGAGATAAAGAGATATGTGACTGTTATGTTTTGATAGATATATAAACCCTAATGAAGTATGTTTGCATCTATCGTTTTCTTAAGCAAACCGGCGGTTATAAACATAGTATTATTAATAACACCAAAGAAAAAACTAGAGACAGTTATAAAGTATATTTTCAAAGTCTCTCGATACTAACATTGCCGTGTCTGTATTTATACGAAATTGCTATGTTCGTACGTACACGTTTAAGCAAATTCGCCAAACTTAAAACCACACTTCATTGCAATTCACTCAGTGCGATACCTTGTAGAATAACGCTAATGGAGTATTTTTTGTATAGCGCCGATTGTTTACAATAAGTTACCTAAATGTATTACTAACTTGGAAAATAACATGTACAAATTTAAGAAAAACTTAAGAGCTTTCCGAGTAAGCAAGGCTTATTAGTGTTAACAAATTTTTGAAAGATAATTTTTAAATGACTATATAATATAATGTAATACTAAAAATATTTATAACTTTAATAACTCATAGATTTAATGAAGGTACCATTACGGCTTAAGTTAAAGTTGAGTTACTATATTATACATAAATCTGTAAATGTTAATTAGTTATGTTTTTAGTTTCAATTACTGAGTAGTATAAATATAGGGATTCTGGCGCAGAGGATTGAGGATATTAAATAAGGGTTCCGTTCATACAAATAAATAAATATAATATAATAAACGTTTCATCCGACTCACACTTGACCATTGACGTCATAGAATAGATCTATTGATATCTGTCATAATAACTGATTAGATCTGCTAAAAAACTTGATGAGCAGATGAACAGATCTGTTAATATCTATCTAAATAACTGAACAGATCTGTTAAAAACCTGATGAGTAGATGAACAGATCTGTTAATATCTGTCTAAATAACTGAACAGATCTGTTAAAAAACCTGATGAGCGGATGAACAGATCTGTTAATATCTGTCTCAATAACTGAACAGATCTGTTAAAAACCTGATGAGATTCCATAATGTAAGTTGAAAAAACCTTTATGTGAACCATTTACAATATAGGTAGGTATCTAATTATTACTGTTGCTCATACAATGGAGAGATCTACTATAAATTGGTTTGTTTTTATTTAATAGAGCAGCAGAGAGATAACGATGTCGATGAACTATTAGGGTTCCATATGAAAATAAAACCTTTAAAATGTATGCGAACGTATGAACAAACTTATGTTTTACAGCTTTTTTTCATAGTGATTGGAACAAATTACTACTTGATATAATATTGTAAAGGGTTCACCCACGCACAAAGATAGTATTGTGCTGTGACGTACGTTATTATGATTACGTCATTTTTTTCATGTATGCCTCGATTTTCATAGCTATAACAATGCTGTTGGTCGAGTGGTTAAATGTATCGACTTTGGTGCTGAAGTGTTCATAGATCGAATCGTGCCTCAAACAAAAAGTGTTAAGTACTCTATATATTATTACTATTTATAATGTTTGATGCATGCTACTAACAACGTATAGTTTATAATGTTGGTTTATAGATGGCGCTTTATGTTTGTTGGCAACACTGATTAGTTTATAGATGGCGCTACTTGTATTATGTCGGTAAAACTGTTTAATATTTATGTTTGTAGACAACACTGTTTGTTTTATGTTTGGTTTGTTGGTAGTTAGTACACTATTTTATTTAATGTGATCAAGGTTATCTATGACAACACCGGATGTGATGACGTAAACAAGATTATCTATGACCACAACGGATGTTGATAAACCGGATGTGACTGTGATGACGTCAATGGTCAAGTGTGAGTCGGATGAGACGATTATTATATTTATTTAATTTATTTGTATGAACGGAACCCTTATTTAAAATCCTCAATCCTCTGCGCCAGAATCCCTGTATTTATACTTTACTGCTTGTTAAAATCGATTTAAAATGCTAATTAGTTAAGTTTTAATTTTACTATCTCTGCTTTGTTTATCTACAAATAATATTTGCATGCCTGAAAGAGGTAACGTATAGTAAGGAAACATGTTTTACTGCAGCAAATAAATAAATCGAATTGAATTGAATTGCTGACCCGTGCAAATTCGTCTGCGCCACATTTATAAAATACAACATCTATAAGAATATTCTATGCTATTATTTTGTCAAAAAATAAACATATGTATAGGGAGTAGCGCGCCATCTAGTGATAAGCAAAAGGTATTAGCCGCAGTCGATTATTTAAAGTACAATGTCTTTCATAGGGACCTTATATTTGTAATATATTCGTTTCAATTTAATGGTGTAAAAAGAAATTTTAGTTTTAATTAAATACGTAAGATGAATAATAATATACATATTTTATTTAGATAAAGAGATCACCCAATACGCGCCGTTTTCAGTTTACGACAGGAGTTTAATTTAAATCGTTTATATCTTGCAAAACATTTGAATAAAACATATATTAATGTTTAGAATAATTTTCATGTACATTACATAACCAAAGTGACTGTAAACTTATTTGAATAAGGATTGATAATTGAATAGGCGAAAACAGCTTTGCAAATAGCGTAATATTATTTATTAATTATGTAAATATTAAAATTGTTATCTTAGGACAGATATAAGCTATCACGGACTTTTTTATAAAATGTTTTTAGAGAACAATCCCACCAAGTTATTTTCGAGTAGGTAACTTTAACTACTTATTTAGACAACGCACATCACGACAGGTCTTAGCAGGGATTTTTTCCCGTTTTTTGAAACGCGTTTCCCGTTTGGGCTTAACCTGATGTCACATAGCCTATGTTTCTTCCAGATAGATACGCTATCAAACGTAAATAGAATTTTTGAAATCGGACTGGTAGTTCCAAAGATTACCCGTTGCAAACAAAAAACAAAAGTTCCTATACACGTAAATAAGTAAAAATATGCGTAAGTTATTTATTGAAATCAACATTTTTTTCATAATCCGTAAAAGCATTCCTTATTTATTTATTTGTCAACTTTTTTGTAGGGCTCGGTCGTTGAATGACGTCCACACATTAATGAGCGGCATCCATCTTATGGCCATTCAGGGCGGTCGGAAGTGGATCTGACCTATTTGTCGAGGCTTGTGATAAATGGAAACGTCGCGAACACTCGATCATATAATATACACGTACCTACGTCCGTACTGCGGAAAACCCTAAGAAAGGAACTTTATGGTTAGGTGTTATAGGTTGTCCAATACCTACTGGCGGTAGTACCTACCAGTAACTACAGTGGGAATTGCACTTCCCCTGTGACATTTTAACATAATTAGTAGTGTAGCAGGCACACGGTAAAAACAGATAACTTAAAACAAGGCAAATTGCTTTGTATCAAAGCAAATTTATTAACTCCAAGAAAATCATCCTCTCCCTATAGACGTAAGAGAATATTTACTAAGTAAAAGTAAAAAAAAAAATCTTGAAAATATTTATTTGTAACGAGACAAAAAATATTCAATGCAATTAAACAAATGAATCGACTCAAAGATAAGTTATTCTTTAGGTGATGATAGAAGATATTTCGATTTCCATTAAGGAAATTTTTTGGTAAAATAAATTATTCTTTTTTCTAGCAATTATATTTGATTAATTGATTCTTCAGAGTAGGTTACAAATATTTCTGTTTAAAATATGCAATTACAAATAATGGTACTTATACACAGTACCGACGTTTCAAAAACACCATTCTTAGAGATGTAACTGCGTTCTTATGAAGTATCTGTGTACTATGTATTTAATTATGAAATTAATCATTAAATCATAATAATTCTAAATAGCGCGTTCTTGCTTAGTGTCAATAACTGTGCAACACCATCTGTTGATATTATTAAGATTTAGCTTAGAAAGGATTAAATTCTTGATTTTAAAGAAGTCCATCTTTTTGACTGAAATAAAACTAAATCTCAAAAAAAACATATTTATATTAAAATTACAAAAAATCTTAGAATAAAATAGTATCAGAAACAGACAGGTGGTTATTTTATAACAAAAATATATTTTTAATCTGAGAAAATATATTTTTGATATAACTAAATGTTTTGAGAAAGTACTCCGTCTTGAAAAAAAAAATCATTTTTATCTGTGCACCCAGGCACCTACATACCTGGCAACGAATAAACATTTGTAAACCAATTTAAAAAAAATATTAGCTAATACCAACTAAAGTCTTAATTCCCTCGTCCGTAGCATAGATTAATTCCTATGTGTATACTGTTCCGTAGGATGTGCACACAAAGGCTAGGAGGCTGCGTGGGTCCATTTATCGTTGAAAACAAGCCTCCCATTCCTGTGTACTTTTTATCCTGTGTCCATTCTTATGAATAGATCAGTCCACTGTGATCCCCTGGAGGTCGTGTTATAACCCCGTTCGTAACCCACGGGCTGTAATGACGAGCCTATTCTATGAAGTTGGTCTTGTGGGTCCTCTATGCGATACTAAACCAATTATCTGACTGCGGTAACTCTTTGGTGAGTCATTAAACAAATAAAGATTTTTGGACATTACACACAGCGCTGTGTTTCTAAACTAAGCAAAGTATGTGCATAGATACCAGACAACGAATACAAATACATATACTTTTTTTTTGTAAATACATACATAATTTACATAGAAAACACCTCAAGACAAACACAAATACCTAATAAATGTTTCTCTTGGGCGGGAATCGAACCCACGCCCCTCGATTTAATAGGCCACGGAGCTGATTAAGTATGTATAAAAGCAGTACTGTAGCTCAAAATAGGTTTTTTTACCTTTTTATTCATAATTTCTCTAGATTTATTATTACTACTCCCGCCATTTTGATTGTTTTGGTGAGTTTATTTATTTATTCACCTTATATTTTATTTATTTATTCGCAAATGTTATGAAAAACATTGTGTAACACGGGCGGTACGGAAAAACACGAGTCATCAAAGCTTCGGCCTTCGGCTTCTAAATAGCCTATCGTTATTATTTTTCTCCTCACTACCCTTAATATACAATGTACTATTTTATTTTACTTTAGAGTTTAAACTATAATCAGTCTTAATGAAAGGACATTGTACTTGAGGACAGTAGTCTTATGTTGTACGCATATACTAAGAATGAAAAATTCACCTCTTAATAGGGTAAAATGGCCGGTGGTTGTATCCATGAAAATGAGTATTTGGCCTTTTGATTAAAAAATCATCGAGCGAGAGATTCTTACAGAAACAGAATACACCAGCCAGTTCTGATATGAAATAACTGTTGATGTCAATTGAAATACTAAAACACAGGTAGAAGTACCGGAGTGTGATCTCGAGACAGTTACGGACATATACCATTTACCTAACGGTTGCATTGTAGGTAGGTACTAGGATCGGTACAAAAATGTATGAATGTATGAACTTTATTTTGCTATGATACTCTCAAGTCATAAGACTTAAATTTTGCTTCTTATTTTTGTGCCACGGCAACCAACACGGTGAAAAAACAAACACAAATGTTAAATTCAAAGTTTTTTTTATAAAATTTACAATTATATTACATGCAATATTTAATATTTACAGTAAGCTTAACAATATCACATTTTTAAAAAAAGGTTGGTATTGATATTTTAAATTAAATTACTTTTTTACTTAATTTAAATACAATACAAGAGGCTTTGTAGCAGGTATTAGGCCATTATATATGTGCTGGTTGAAGCAGTCGTGCGTGAACGACCACTTCAATCTACGACTGCACGGCGAACTATAATCTTCTGTTTATCAACAAAGATTAAGCAGTCTAGACACAACATTTCGTCGAGCAATTGTAACATGGACTGCTCTTCACTTCTCCTATTGTCAACTGCCTTAGCGCAGTTAACGTGGTAAGTACAAGTACCTACAATAAAATTGCAAGAACTTAAACGACATATTACGAACATGCAAACAATTGTCGATCGTCCCGCGCTTGGTCATAAACAAACTTCACGTTGTAAATCGTATTGCAGAGTGTACCAAGATAAGTATTTCTCTAGCGCCATAGGGAACCCAGACGTTTCAGTTCTTACAATAACCGGTAGAGCCGCGATAACAGTGCTTGTACAGCGTTTCCTTGAAATCTAAACTAAAGTCGCCAACGAGTATCGAATGTGCAAGATTATGGTAGATACACCCGTTAGAGTTATTATGTTACAAGGTCTTGTAAACACAATTTCACAACATACATTTAGCCTTCTAAAGCTGAAAAAACATTATTCAAATATAGCACCATGTGTACAGTCGCGTGCTTATAATGGTAAATAAAACCAAGATACCGTGACCTGGCTTCTGTACTTGAATATATTTATGTGTTAAATTCATTAACAATTATGCTTTTTTTTTTAATACCACTAAGGTGGCAAACAAGCTTACGGCGCGCCTGATGGTAAACGGTCACCGTAGCCTATGGACACTTGCAACACCTGGGGCATCACTCGCGCGTTGCCGACCCTTCAAAAATCTAATAACTTCTTTCTTGAAGAACCCTATACTGTAGTCCTTAGAAAAAACCTTGGTAGGGACAACAACCCAAGCGTTCGCGGGGGGAAGTTTCTCTGAAGCCGTACTGTACTCGACATTTCGGTAAGTGCGAGACTGAGTTTGGGATCTTCTACAATTCTTACAGCCCGTCGTTGAACCGAGTCAAAAGCCCGCCCGTAGATGGCAGCAGTACTCTATATGGGGCCGAACTTGCGACTTGTAGAGCAGCAACCTCTGCCTCAAGGTCAAGTACTGCTTTGCTCTATCGAGTACACCAAGTTTCTTAGACGCCAGCTTCACCTTGTCTTGCAAGTGATCTCGGGATTGAATTTCAAAATTTTATATAAAATTAAAGATTGGACGAACCTATTTATTTAGTTTGATCTGAAACATAAACACCCACGATACCCTGCTAAAGCTACTTAACCGCAGGCATAACGGGTAGATATAATTCATTGAAACATCGTTCTAAACCCAAGTGACCGCCAGTGTTGCCAGCTACAGAACCTAAAATTAGCAAATATTAATTTATTTTTCCCCTTTTTAGGGTTCCGTACCCAAAAGGTAATTAGCAGAACCCTATTACTAAGACTTCGCTGTCTGTCCGTCAGTCCGTCCGTCCGTCCATCCCTCCGTCCGTCCGTCCGTCCGTCTGTCTGCCACCAGGCTGTATCTCATGAAGCGTGATAGTTACGACACTTGAAATTTTCACAGAAGATGTATTTCTGTTGCTACTATAACAACAAATACTAAAAAATAGAATAATATTTATATTTAAGGGGGCTCGACAGTTTACATATAACGGCAACAGGCAGACGCTTAAAATATTCACAAAATATTTAGTTATATAGTCACTTTAAAAACTCATAATTAAATTAAAATAAAACAAATATTTCAGGGGGGGCTCCCATACAAAAACGTAATTTTTTTTGCTGTTTTTATAGATAACGGTACGGAACCCTTCATGCGCGAGTCCGACTCGCATTTTGCCGATTTTTTGTCTCTAAAAACGCAATGTGAATGAACTAGTGAATGAAAATAACTACTATTACTGCTATAATGTTAACCAGATTATGTTTCAGAACAAACATTAAACAAAATAGCTAAGATTAATTCATAATGTTACACATAACACTGCAGCGAATAGCGACTGCTTTAATATTTTGTAAATGTAAGTAGATAATTTTCAAAATAATTATTTGGTCCTATAAAATAATAAATCCTTAAATAATTCTCTAATTGTACTTTCCTCGTAAACAGCACACTATTGTGACATTTTCTATACAGTGACTATAGTCTACACAAAAGTGAATACAAACAATATAAATTATTTAAACACCAAAACAAAACAAAAGATAAAAAAATCATAACAGAAAAATTAATATTTCCCTTATTTCCTAACTTCGTGATGAATCCAATACAAGAGTTTACAAGATAAATTATAATTGCCACCAAAAAGAAAACAAATTGATTGCCATCAGGTATCAGCCAACCTGTACACTGTGCATATGTGGACATTATTTATTTAATACATAAAATCTGTATGCTGTGGTTTAAATTCATACAATTTCAATCAAATATGTATGTAAGTCACATATATTGTATTAGTAGGTAATATTAATAGTAGGTATTATATGGTACTGCATGTTAAACTGTTATAACAACCGCCATCTTCTGTTGCAGCTCCATTGTTATCAGTAATTCGTATACCACTAGATGAGTTACCCTTTTCCCAGAGACCAGGAGTTTCAATTATCTACAAACAGAAAATGGTATAAAAAGATACTGAACTATTCATTTATTTTAACAACAGTACTAACGAAAAACGTTTTAGGTTAAAACGTTACGCATAGGCTGTTTACTCATAATGTACGTGAGCGATACCTCACCATCATCATCTTCCACTTGCGTAACCATTTCAGCCGAAATTCAGCAATTCGGTAAATAATGGCGGAAATGTACCTAATCCTGTTTTACATACCAAATATTTGTAACAATAGAGAACCTGACTTTTACCTAACTATCTATAACAATAGTTTACCTTCTGCACTAACTCCTCAAATGCTAAGTTTATTCCTTCTTGTGTCTTGGCACTGCTCTCTATAAACAGCATCCTATGTTTCTGTGCAAATGCTTGCCCATCTTCTCTAGTTACTTGCCTTGATGACTACAAATGAAGAATATGTTAAAGTTCTCATTTTTTCAACAGTAATGTAGGTATCAAGTTATTCATCGGTATTGCGGTAGTTTGATATAGGCAATTTAGTATTTTTATTAATTTATTATTTTTATTTTACTATAGCTGTATAGCGTAATTTGCATAAAAGAACTACACTTAGATTCGTTTTAAAATAGTTTATTGTTTTAGGGAACACTTAAATCTATACTAATATCATAAAGAAGTATTTAATTATCTATGTGTAGGGGATAATCTTAGCAACTACTGATTTTTTTAAAATGAGCTTTTAGTTTATGTAGGTGAATCAAGCTAGGAGAAAGATAACTTGATTTTTTGATACTTTTATCCATTGATTTGATTGACAATTCCCACTGTAGAATTTTTTCAACCAGGTGCTATTCCTCGTGTTGCTTGTAACAGTGCATACAATTGACTTAGATTTTAGCACTCTGTTCCTAATACACCTATGTATGATATAGAAAGACAAACAATAGGTACTTTTATGCCAAATGATACTTCTTACGTATTAACAGGTTTTTCAGTGGGTAAAAAACCCAAAATTAAAACACTTGTAACCTTAAAATCTAGTCAAAATTTCATGATACCTTATCAATTTTATTGCCAACAACTAAGCAAACAATATTCTTCTTTGTGGAGTATACTTGTAACTCTTCAACCCATTCATTTAACTTTGCCAAAGTTCTGGGTTCTGATACATCATACACTAGTATAGCACCATGCGCATCTCTGGAATAAATGTTTAGATTACATCTCCAGCATACAAGGAAAGTTAACCTATATATTTAACTATGTAAATAATTAGATCTTTAGCAATATACTTGACCCCTCAACCTACTATCCAAAAGTCAACACTTTTGTAAATATTTAACTTTTAATGCTTTAATTATTTTAATTTTAGACTCTTAAGGTCCAATTTTTTTGCTGTTATTATGAAGGAGATACGCCACAAACCCTCCCGAAATAATAATAATAAAACATAATTATTTTCCACATACACCTACTAATTTTTTTTGATTATATTTTGTGCTATTTTTTATACATATTTAGATATATGGGACAGAAGCCCAAACTAGGTAAACCCTGTTTTATGTATCTGCTGGTGTGTGAGTGTGAATATGTTTTGGTGTGTGTGTGTGTGTGTGTAGGGTGTATGCATGTGTATGAGTACTATTATATTATATAGTATAAATGTTGTGTTTATATATTTTTATTTTAAATATAGGTTTAATATTTTATGAGAGCATCAAAAATAAAATTATGGGTTTGTCGTAACATGTTAGCTTCAACAGCCAGTTTTTAACTGTTTTCTTGCATTCTTTTTGGGATATATACCGCCAGTATAGCTAAAGAATTTTTAGGCAAAGGCAGTTCTAGTGGGTTTTACTGTGCATATCAAATAGTTACGTCTTTTGGAGGAGTTTTCATGATTTACAACATAATTTGTCTGCCTTAAAATTAAATATAAAACATATACTTAATTGTCTTATAGATATTTTTTTATATTACTAAATAAATCTTGGGTTTATAAAAAAACAAACTTCACCCCAAGAGAAGATAATAATTTAGTACAGATTGACAGAGTAAATAATGTAAACTGTTTTCATTAAATCTGTGCTTGCTACATGTCGGAGGTTTTAAAAGAAATATTTAAGCCTCCTAATTTTTTGGACAAGTTATTGTGATGCCTAATAATTTGATTTTTTTCAAGAGTGAACTACTTGCAAGTGTATTTAATGCACATGAGTATGTGGTAATTTTAGAGAAATATAGTGTTATAGGATTTACTATTAAACTTTTTATGTGTATAAACTTTTTGCTAAAACAGTGGACAGAACCCCCACACTAAAGAGTTAGTCTTAGCATTCAAAACATTATGTTATTATAATACTGTGAGGGGAAGAATTAGATTTTTTAAAACCATTTTTTCAGTAGTTCATAAAACACACAATACAGGGACTTTGTTCTTATATGTGATTTTTTTTTTAATATCAGGTAATTTTATAGTGGACACAAAGATAATCATCTCAAACAGATATTATAAAAACTTGATACCTACCTATAGAAACTTGAAGTCAACGTCCTGTATCTCTCTTGGCCTGCTGTGTCCCAAATACCAAGTTTGACTTTAACACCATTGATATCCATGACTTTGCACTTGTAGTCAACTCCAATAGTTGCTGGGAAGGATGCATTATAGTCACCTGTTGTAAAGGCTAAAATAATACTGAAACAAAAAAAAATCTTAAATTAATTACATGCATGTATATTTGGGGTAAAAAAAAGGAAATGAGAGTGGAAAATAATATTCCTTGTTGCAGAGTTGCTTGTCACATCAACTATGGTGCCATCAAGCCTAGTTCCTTCCAGAATCTTAACAAATTACCAACATCGCCTCACGCCTCCTCCTGCTGAATGTGGGTCGTCCACTGTTTTTTAGCGACTGACTGAGCGGCTTGCACCCAATTGCTTACAGAATTTCAAACCATATTGTCTGTCAGCTAGTAGGGGACAGTCCCGATTTTGCAGGGACAGTCTAGATTTCGAAGACATTGTCCCACATCCCGACGGCCTATCAATTTGTCCCGATTTTCGACAATATGCAATAGGCTCAAACAATTCATTCATGGGTACTCAACCCAGTCACGCACCACCGCGCCATCTACCGCGCGCCGCATGTACCGCGTTTGTCTTGCCACACACACACATACATAACAATTGTGCATTGTGGTGAGTTTCCTTCTTCATTGAGTTAAGTGAAAAAATTACATCCGTTGAGTTTAAAGTATACGTCCTTTGAAAAACATTATGTAAATATCTCTCTCTCTGATGGATGCCCGATCGTCCGGATTTTTTTCCCCTAAAGGTGGCAACCCTGGTGGTCACGACTTAATAACCTTTCTTCACCATTGATTATCAGTCTGACAAGTGATGTCTATATTCATTTCAATCATCTCACTATCCGAACTATTATCGTTTTTTGACAGATTTTATGGTGAAAGATACACATCCCCCACCTCCTTACCGTTACTCTGCCCCAACAATTTAGCCAGTCATGTAAACAGTCTATTTTATTAGCCGGTTGTAGTTTGACTATCAATAAAATTATGGGACAAACAGAATGTATGAAATATTATGCTTTTGCAACTGAAAATCTACTAGACAACTGCGATGAGATCATCAGAGTAGGTACATAATTGATGACGTATTTACCAACCTGGACTTCCCAACACCACTCTCTCCTATGACCAAAATCTTTAACGTGGTAACATAATCCATTTTAAAAAGCGCTACACTTAATTAAACCGCTCTAAATAATGCAATTCTAATATGATTGACCGTATAACTACTTTTTTATTTATTTTTAGTTAAAATTAGATGATTTTCTTTACATATTAGTCGTAGTATGCATTGCAAACAAAAACAAAGAAAAATATAAAAGATTTTTTTTTTATTTATTGAGAAGGTATGGATACTTTTTTTGTCGCCTAGTTTATAGTTGCAATAAATAATATTAACTGTCACCAAGAAGCTAAGTTATATTCCTATATATAACTTTTGCTGTTTACTAATCAGATGCACTTTTTAAATAATACCATAGAACAGTAGAAAGCAGTAGTTAGATTTTTTTATTTGTTTTTGACATTTACTGATCAATCACAGTGAAATTTCTAAGTCGGCATCCCAAGCCGAATACCTCTACGTCTGTGGTTTTTCAAAATGTTTTATTAACTAGAAATCTTTTTTTAAACCATTTTTATGAAAATTTAATATCCTGTATAACTTTTGAACAATACAATTTAATAGAAGAGCCCAGCGTGCGGTAACTTTTTTCATCACTAAGCGTTTATGTAAAATGCTATGCTCACTACGTGTCGAAATATTTGTTTCTTCGGTTATAAAACGTACACGACGGTCTGCTAAAACATTTTATTTCAACTTTTTTAACTATTTCTTCGGTCACCATCATTGTTGGGCCACCCATGCGAGGGTCATCTTTGGCAGAAGATTTAAGTCGGCGCACCATCGTGCAACTGTAGCATACAGCGGAGCATTTGCACCAAAAGTATCCTTTGAATCAGACTACCGATTTGACTCCCGTGCTGTGCGGACGTGTTTCTGAGCGCTCAAGTGCTCTCACTGTGCTCAACTTCGCACAATTCTGTGTTTGTGTTTTGCCTCAGTGCCGACTACTGAGTATCGTCGTATGGTTCATTGTCCGCGATACTTGGAAACTCTGCCGGGGTGTTTAAACACTGCTCAGTTACGTTCTTGACCGGGACATCGCTCCTCGGTCCACTGTGGGTATACTGTTTCGAAATTTTGAATTCACCCCAATGCGCAAAGTATATCGAAGCGATACTGTGTGTTTTTGTATGTGCTTGTCATCTCGTCGTTGCGGAACTACTACGCAAAACGGTGAACCTCGTTTCGATCCTTGACTGTCGTTGGTTCGCCCACGGCTTTTATTAAGAGAACCCAGCCTTGGGTAGATTGCAGGCTGTAGTGCCACTACATGCATTCTTGCGTTTTAAGTGTCGATTGCATCAATTAGTCTACACTAATATTTTAAAGAGGAAAGATTTGATTGTTTGTTTGTTCGAATTGAATAGGCTCCGAAACTACTGGACCGATTTGAATAATTCTTTTACCATTAGAAGCTGACATTATCCCTGATGAACGTAGGCTACTTTTTACCGCGGGAAAATGATTCATCCCTACGGGAAAACGGGTAATAGGACAACGGGTAGTAAAAATTATCCTTCCGTACTTATATCCTTATATTATATCCTTTTTCAGATAACTTCTAAACGGCTGAATCGATGGGTTGAAATTTTATATGTGTATTTTGATGGTTTCCTGGATGATTTAAAAATACAATTGGATCCGGCATGTGGCGCTGCTGTCGGTATGTCAACTACTAAACGGCATGACCGATTGGGTTGTGAATTTTTATATGTATATCCATGATTTCACAGACACGAATGTATTGTGCCGTTAAACAGGAAAGATTTGATTGTTTTTTTTTTATAATTAAGGAGTTGCCGTAAGAACCTACACCGTTAACGAAATTTAGGGTGGGCGAAGCCGCTGCAGAAGCTAATTTGTAATAAACCCAGTTCCAAGTGCTCCGATCTGGTGAGTGAGATCGTATAGCTCTTTTCAGAGCTTTGTTCTACCTAATTGTTTCGCCGATTTAACGTCCCGTTGCTTGGGGGGAAACCTAACGGTAGCAACAGAACCCCAGCCGTAGGCCAGTCTTACCTAAACAACCGAAGCACTGCGGGTTTTTTGGGCACACTTAGGTATACTTGATCAGAAAATGACGTGGAGTAACTAGGTACTTACCACCTACACTTACACCAAACGAGGACGATGAGGGTTATCAAGTGGTTGGCTTGGGCACCATACGTGGAAAAAAGCGGAAGAAATCCACCAAGAAGTCAAAAGCGACCTCGACGACCTCCGCTTCGGAAAATTCCTCATAGCCGATGAGTGTACTTTTAAGCGGCTGGCTTCAAAACTGTGCTGTCGGGAACTCCGTGATAGAATAACTAATATTTTTCAGCACCGGCAGCTCGGGTCTGGTGCCTAAGGAGGTTGCGAAGCTGCAGTTTATGCAGCTCATACTTTCCTCTCTTCTTCGGATTATGAGGTATTTTAAAAATGGATGTTCAAAATGTTTTTAATGCAGTGGACAGGGGTGCATTACTAAACGAAATTCATAAAGTAACACCGGATATATATACGAGTATAATGGCTATATGTGGCAATGTTACGGCATCCCTTCATAATTATTGTTTGGTCATAATGAAATTTTGTCTATTGTAGGATGCCAACAAGGAGATCCATTCGGGCCTGCTGCTTTTAGTTTCACAATTCAGCCTATCATTGTAGATTTGATTACTAGTCTTAATGTTTGGTTTTTAGATAACGGGTCCAGTGGAGTGGCTGCGTCTGTGTTGGAGGGTTCATTTTAAGACTGTTGAACTGTCACTAAATTTTAATTAAATAAAAAAAAATTTAAGGAGTAAGACTTTAAATATTTATGTTATTTTAAATACTCACTATATTATTTGTATTTATTAGAAATTTTGTAGCAAAATTTATTATCTACGTAATTTATTTAAAACACCATACTATTCTGACACCATTCTATTCTGTTATGGCTTTTAGAAATATTTAAGTATTTATAACATTTGTTATCGATGAATTTCGATTCTATTATAATCGAAATCCAACGACACTCACACGCATGGACCATGGCTTCTCTCTTTGCTTCCTACCTTGGAGTGGAATATCCTACTAAAATTATAAATGTAAATGTTTGTATGTATGGATGTTTGTTACTCAATCACGCTTCAAGCACTGGACGGATCGGGATAAAACTTGGCATACATATAGGTTAAAAATTTTAAACTAGACATTTTTAATGAATTTTCTAACCGCCGCGCGCCTCTTTGAAATCGAACCACACATGGCTATTTTTCTTTTATGCTAATGTCTGTTCATACCAAAATTTATGTATCTCTTACGTAGCAGTAAGTAAGTATCCTTTCGTCGTCCTTCAAATTACTCTAACCAAAATTTTGAATTTGCAATTCAACGATTGCTGATGGACACAAGCGACTCAGCCAGTTAGGTTTGGTGGCATAGACCTCAATATTCGTATACTACGAACAAATATTCGTACCTCGTCTATATCTTCATCATATGGTACTTTTCCTCTTATGAGATGTATTTTTAACCGATCGATTGCACGTCACATCGACATCTGACGTAGAAGTGGCGTGCCTAGACGAATTTAAGGTTCTTCGGAGTGCTAACTGTCCTGGAATAAATATTCCTTTGGACTTGACTCGCCAAGGTCTTTGGGACCTGCCTTCAGTAAAATCATCTCACGTTTCTTTGTTACGTGATAGTGTAAATTAGATTGACCGAGCTCGGTTCTTAGCAATGTCTCAAGAAGAGTCGCTACACGCTCTACCATCCCCGAATTTGCCAAATTTATTAGATCTTATGTTACGAATAGGGATTGTTTTACGTCTTGGCATAAAAGTGTGTAAGCCGCATACGTGTCCTTATGGTTTTTTCTAAGAGCGCTGGCCGCCTTTATCACCACGGTGCCATTACCGATCTTATACGCAGGTCTCTTGCCATGGCATCTATCCCAGCAATTTTGGAACCTTGCAATATGCTAAGGGACGATGGTAGAAGGCCTGAGCCTAGGACGTACACTAGTACGGGTTGCCACGCGTGTCAAGTCGATATTCTAGCTCCATCTTTCGTCCAGGCCACGTCAACCAAAGCTGGTGCAACAGCTGAAGAGGCACAATTACGCAAACGCTAAATATTCTAAACTTATTAACAGTAATTATGAATTTGTGGCGTTAGCAGTCGAAACTATGGGCCCTTGGTCATCCCAAACAAAAATAATCATAAAGGACTTGTCAAAAAGACTAGCCCTCGCTTTTGGTGAGGTTTGGAAGAGGTTTTCTTTTTTTTATTGTATGTATTTAAATTTATTATTATATCTTTAATTATTTTAATAAACAGATTAAGCTTTTAAACAACAATTTTAAATTGTTACTCAATTTTAACAACTTTTGTTACTTTGCCAACTAAACTGTTTGTTTTCAATAATCCTAATGTTCTAAGGAATATTGCTTTATAGAAAGTAAATAATAATTAACGAAAATTTAAGTTCAGTGTACTAAGCTAGCTAAGTGTAATAAGCTGATTATTACACTGATGACAATGCATTTCCCACTCTCTCTCTTTAACACTTTTGTGACCGTTTTTACTATAGACATAGGATTATTTCACTACGTTTTACTTTACAGCTGTCTAGAAAATGCGATGTCCAGCCTCTTCTCTACGTCTATAGTCGAATGAAAACAAAAAAAAAATACCCTCTGTTTTTGTTTACATCTTTTTTTGGCGGGAACGCTTGAATTTGGCGGGTATAGATTTTTTGGATTTTAATAAATTTAAATTATTTAAGCCTATTTTCATTAGTTTTTTAAGTAAGTGCACATAAGTGCAATTTTATGAGTGCCAGCAGTGATGGACTGATATCAGAAGAGTCACAAATGAAAAGGAAGCACAAATGTTTGGATGAAAGCTCTGACGATTAATCATCTTCCAACATGAACAAAAAATAGATTAAAAGCAAACGAGGCCTATTTAAGGATTTCCACCCTATTTATTCAGATGACAACAAAAAAGAATATCCTGTACTCTTATCAAATAATTTACCTAACAATTCTGAAAAACCTTATTAGATATTTTGACAGTAAACAAATCATTAAAAAATGTTCCTGGTATTGGATATGTTAAGACATTTGGAAAATATTATATTAAGGTATTTTTCGGAAGTAAGAAAAACGCAAACAACTTTATTCTCAACAATATTATATTACAAAAGAATAACTGGTCGGCAAAAATCCCATATAACAGCCTGGAATCTTAAGGCATAATACGTGCTCCAGTTCAGTTGACAGAAGAGGATTTACTCGATACTCTTAAAGCTTCGTGTGAAATTGTTGGTGTGAAGAGATTCCAAAAGAAGATGCCAGATGGAACTTTCACTCAGCTCAGTACCGTTCTTGTTACTATTCTCTCCGCTTCCAGACCAGATCATGTAACATATGACCGCCTCTGGTTTGACATCAAAGAATATGCAAGACCTTTACTGCAGTGTTTTGTATGCTATAAATTTGGTCACGGTAGTGGGTCATGCAAAAGCAAACAAATTTGTTCCGTATGTCTGGAAATCCTTTCTTTAAAGAATGTGTTAATACAGACAATCCTAAATGTTGTAACTGCAGTAGTTCTCATATTGCCATTTTATATTCTTGTCCAACAAAAGCTGCGAAAATTCAAAATATCAGAGATAAAATTTCTGGTAAACAATCTTTTGCCTCAGTTGTAGGCAGTCAAAAAATTAATATAGTACCTACACAGCAACAAAATAGTCCTTTACCTATGACTTCATATATTAAGAAACCTGTATCTCCACAAAACAGGTCCTTATTGACTGATATCATCAATTCTGATTCTCTTATTAACTCCATTACCAAGACCATCGTAGTAATTTTATCAAAAAAAGAAACAAATGGAGTCCGTATTAATTCAAAAGTTATAAAAGAATGTCTAATAAATAATTTTAATCATAATGGCTAAGTCTTCTTCACTTAACATAATACAATGGAATTCTAGAAGTTTATTGCCAAAATTAGATGAATTTAAAAGTTATGTCCACAATTTTCATGTAAATATAGACCTAATCTTGTTCAATGAAACTTAGCTATCTGAAAATAAATCATTTCAATTGCCTGGCTTTAAAATAATTAGAAGAGACTCTGTCCTTCCACATGGTGGAGTAGCTGTATAAATATAAATAACATGATTAAGTTTAGAGTAGTTGATATACCTTTCTCTTATGATGTCCAAAATGTTTTGGTATCATTATAGTTACCACAATGCAACTTAGATGTACTATGTGTTTATTGCCCACCACCACCTAATAGTAAATTTAAAGTGTCTGTACTTTCACAGATTGTAGGCCATATTTTTAGTCAGAACTATTTAATTATAGGAGATTTCAATGCACACCATGCTTCTTGGGGTTCAAGGACCAATGATAATAGAGGTAAATCTTTGTATACATTTATTGATAACCTAAATTTAGTTTGTTTGAATGATCACAATGTCACCACTCTAGCTCCATTTGGACAAGCTGGTAATGTCTTAGACTTGGCTTTTGCCTCAGTTTCTATTAGTTAAAGTTCCTCCTTTTCTGTTCTATAAGATCCTTTAAGCAGCAATCATTTTCCTATTTTTGTCAACATAAGTTTTACAAACAAAACGGGTCCTCGGCAGTGTAACTACTCATGCCATGAGTCAAAAAATTAAAATGTTGTCCGGTTTTGAACACAAACTTCAAATAAAATAGAGTGTGTATTGTAAAATAGTAGTACACTATGTAGTACTGAAGAGCTAAAAGCGGTCAATTTTCATATCAGTCTGTATACTCCTATAACAAGAGTCGAGGAAACACGACAGCGTCATACGTTGGTATTTTGCTTCTTATTTTAAGGTTTCCAACCAAAATGATAAAAACGAACCTAAGGTGTCTGTCTGTGTGTCTCAGTAATATTTAATATTAATCTCAGTAAAAAGTAAAAGTGTAAAAAAATGTGGATTCGATATACGTGTACGCATAGGAGCCTTTAGTTTGAAAACCTTGTTAAGGGTAAATAAGTCAACCATACAAAAATTCATACAAAATTAATTTGCCATAATTTTCGCAGTTCCCTAAATTTCACTTTGTAGTAACGTTTTTAGTGTCATTAGTATTTTCTGAGCCAAATGTTGCTTCGTTTAGGCCTATCTGGTGTTATGCTATTTAAAATGTCTAAACCTAACACATAAAAAGTAAAAAATCTTTAAAAGCAGGCAGTACTATGTACCGCCACCAAAGCATTTATCAATCAACTATGACATTATTTATTAATTTATATAACCACACACATATATATATTTACAGTTAAAATACATATTACCGTGCATATACATTAAACTCTACATGTAGGTAAATAACGAATGCAGAAACTTGAGTGACAGCAAGTATCAATGAACTATGAAACATTACTGACTGAATTAATTCAGGTACTAGATTGAATTGTAAAATAAAATTCTTCTTGCGTAAAATAGATTTTATATTGTGCATTTTAAAGTTGTAATTAATACAAGGCACGAAGCGCTTAGGTCTTTTATTTCTTAGTTTTCGCGGTCATAGTTTGGACGCGCATACCGCTCTCAGTCATGCGTCCATCTTAGCACAACTGAGATAGAAGTAAATTCTTTCCAGCGCTGAACGCAGCGCTGTGACCGAACGATTACGCCAAGCATTTGTTTCATTCTCTCTCATCCATAGTTTGTTCCTTTGCTGTCGTACATGTCTGAAAAGAACGAGACGGATAACGCTTAGGGAATAAGTTCATTCTAGTACAGTACATGTAATTAATTCCTTTTCATTCATCATTCATGTACTACACAAGACTATATAGTAGCCCAAAACTTTTTGGCGCCAACCGTTAGGGCGACTATGGCAGCCTCGCTGACTTGTTTCCGTTTTATAGATTATGGTCTGTGGACATTCTGTGAAGCTTCTTAAAATTGATACTAGATGTTTCTGTATTAAAAGACGCGTCTATTGGTAGTAAAACTGTCTAACAAGCCAAAACAAACAAAAAAAAAAAAATGTTTAAAGTCAGTGTGAAATAAAATTTCACGTTTTTGTGTGCTCCGTGTTTACAATTTGGTTATTATCTCAATGTATTATAATAATAAAAAAAACCTCAGAATATCCAAAGTAATGATATATGGGCCTCAAAAAAAACCATATTTAGTCTAGTCTAACTATAAATAGAATTTTATTGACAAACTAAGTAGAACAAATATTTTACACAAATTCAACCCTAATTCTCAGGTTTAACCTATTTTTAAAGTACTTTGGATTACTAGTTGTACTTTAATTGTCACATATATTGATTGTGTATAGTTTTGGGTACACAGACGTATTTTTTGTTATAGTATAGCCGTAGTAGTTTGCTAGATAATAAGCTTTATGTTGGAAAAGGCAGGAGCCGTTCGGTGCAAAAAATTTCGATCGCACGGGTGGACGTTCAGCGCACCCGGACGTTTGAGTGGATAAAGAGTTATCAACTTTAGATGTTACAGAAAGCCCTGTCACAGACTATAATACTTTTATCCGAAAATTGTACGACATTCTTTCTAATTTCCCGAAAAAAAACCAATGCTGCCAATTTTAAAAAAAAGGTGTTGTATGGTGGAATGACCTGTGTGATAAAGCAGTTTCTAAAGCTAGACTAGCTTTAGTGTCATATAAAAAGTATCCGACACAAGAAAATTACTTAATATATAAACAATATGATGCAAAAGAAAAGAGAATTATAGTTGAACAGAAATTAGAAAGTTGGGCTAAGTTATGTGGAACTTTTAATAGAACAACTCCGTCTAAAATGATATGGGAGCATATTCGTAGATTTAAATTTGCTAAAGAAAATTGCAATTCTAATTTGTCAAAATTTTTTTACGATCCTAATCCTAGAAAAGATCTCGTCAGATTGTACTATGGGTGATTTTAGTTTTTTTACAAACCTTGTTCTCCGGCAAAGGTAGCGATTCTGCACAGTGGCTATTAGATAACTTTTCTTTTGATGAAATGTTGGCTGTCTTAAACTCCAAACGTGACACGGCTCCTGGGCCTGACAGTATATACTATATATCCAACGGCGGATCCAGGGGGGGGGGGGGTCATGGGGGTTATGACCCCCCCCTGAGCTGGTTCCAGGACTTAGGTGGACCACTAATTGAACATAATGATTTTATTTATATATTTTGTCAGCATACAGATTTTATGTAACTACATACCTTCAATATTTAATTAATTTAATATAATATAATAACTTTGTATGATGGCAAACGTTTGGGAACGAACGCATCGAAAATTTGAATTTTACCTCGCCACACTTGCGCGCGCTTGTCGACTACGTAACGTCTAGCTAGACCTAACCATGACCTAACCTCAATCGGAATCGGAACGACTAAACTTCAACATATCATAACATAGTTCTAAGTAAAAAAAACAAAAATTTCTTTCTACCTATAATATGTTTATAAGTGTACAATAGAATAGAATAGAATATACTTTTATGGTACACCAAATAATTTAAAACTAAACATTTTTACAATTTTATAGATTAAAATACAACTAGGCGGCGTTATCGCTATAAAGCGATCTCTTACAGGCAACCTTAAGTTACAAGTAATAGAAATAGAAGCAAGATAAGTAGGTGTCATAGGTGGAGAAAATTAACAAAGAGAAAATAATACTAAATACTTATATAATTGTATAAAATAAATAAATACATAAACATACATTTATTTACATTAACATACTTATATATACGTGTATATCATATATATATTAGATTATTGTAAGGATATTCAAATTGAACTAAAGAATTAATAAGAAGACAGAAATTATAAATTGGAGTAAAGATAGTAGATTTTAACCAGTTTTTTAAAAGTGTTAACTGATTGTGAGCGCCTGATAGATAAAGGTAGAGAGTTTCATAATTTTATTGCACAAACAGTAAACGATAGACCATAAAAATTGGTACCATGACTGGGTATTTTTAATATGAGGCTAGTAGAGGCGCGGAGAGTTAGAGTAGAAGAGCTAATAAACTGGAATAGCTCCTTTAGGTAGATTGAGGTTGCTGGATTGAATAGCACGTTATATAAAAGACTTAAAACATGAGCATTCCGGCGAAAGCGAATTGGGAGCCACTTGAGTTCAGTGCGAAATTTAGAAATATGGTCATATTTGCGGGGTCCAAATATAAACCGAATACAAAGATTTTGAAGCCTCTTAAGTTTGCCAAGTTGCTCCTCTGTAAGATTAGTACAGCAAGCGTCAGCATAATCGAGGACAGGAAGAAGCAAAGATTGTGCAAGTAAAATTTTAGTGGGAACCGGTAGAAGATTACTTAGACGTCGTAGGAATCCAACTGAGGCAAAAAAAAATCGGCTAATTTCTTTTACTTGAGGAATCCAAGTCAAATTATTGTCTACTAAGACTTCAAGATTTTTAACTGTGTCACTATATGGAATAGGAATTCCATTAATTTTAATTTGTGGCAAGTAATTCCAGTTAACCCTGGACGTGAGTTTTGAACTACCTATATAATTATGTCTTGTGATTTTGAAGGATTTATTCTAAGACCATAATACTCGCACCATTCCACAATATTCTAAAGGGCAGAATTTAATGACTTGATAACATTGTTAAGATGGTCAATAGGTCCACTTGCATACATTTGAAAATCGTCTGCATAAAGGTGGTAGGGAGAAGAAATCTTTAGAGTGATTGTATTAATGTAAAGTGCAAATAGGAGCGGGGACAACACACCACCTTGTGGTACGCCAGCAGTAATGTTGCACCAGTCAGAAAAAGAATTATCAAACTGGATGCGCTGCCGCACAAGTAACTACGAAACCAGTCAATTACTGTTGGAGATATGTTAAGAGAGTGTAGAATGCCCAACAAGATATCAAAGTCTACTGAATTGAAGGCATTGCTAAAATCTTAGAGTACCTTTAGCAATGCCTTCAATTCAGTAGAGACCCGCGTCTCGCTCGCCGCGCTCTTCGGGCCCCTGCGCCCATTCGCCCTCCCACTCCGGTAGCCGATGAGACCCTTTCTCGGTCTCTCGCTACCCCGCCCCCCGCAACCTCCGAAACCGCACCCCGGTCTCCAGCAGCCGTAATGTCCGCTGAGTCGGCGTTGTCTGAGGACGACGAAGGCTTCAAAGTGGTTGGCCTGGGAACCAAAAAGGGTAAAAAGCGGAAGAAGTCCGCCAAGTCTAAAAAGGCTTCGGCGGCATCCTCTCTGGAGTCTTCTACTCCTCCTCCCTCCGACTCTGAGGCTAAACGCCTCAAAGCGCCTAGCGCTTCCCCCTCTCCGTCCACCTCGGCGGCCAGCCCTGAGCTAGCCGCCATGGACACAACCCCCCCCGCCGCCACCTCTTCGCAGTCCGACTGTCCCACTTCGGGACGGAAGGAAAAATCTCCGCCCCCGATTGTCATCAAAGACAAAGGGGCCTGGCCTAATATTGCTAACGCTATGAAGGCCAAGCGTATCAATTATACGCACGCCCGCAATGATGCCGAGCGCGGCATCAAAGTGCAGGTCCCGACACCGTCATATTTCCGAAATCTGACGGCCTTCCTCACGGCTCAAAAATATGAGTACCACACGTACTCATTGGCCGAGGAACGCGTTTTAAGGGCAGTCGTAAGGGGAGTCCCTAGGGAATTCTCCACCAAGACTGTCCAGGACGACTTAATCGTCCAAGGCCTCCCCGTACGGGAAGTACATCGCATGTACAATGGCCGTAACAAGTCCGAGTGCTACGACATGGTGCTCGTTGTACTAGACCTGACAACAGAAGGCAAAGCCATCTTTAATATTAAAGATGTTTGCAGCCTCAAAGGCATCAGGGTCGAGACTCCGCACAAGCGGTCGAACCCTAGCCAATGCCACAGATGCCAGCTATATGGCCACGTGCAGCGCAACTGCAGACGCAGACCGCGCTGCGTCAAATGTTTACGCGATCACGCCACTCCGGACTGTGATCGCGATCGCTCCAACGCTTGCGTACTCTGTGGGAGTGAAGGCCACCCAGCGAATTACCGCGGGTGCCCCAAAGTTCCCAAACAGAGCTCGCGTAAACCCAAACAGGGTAAATCGCGTCCCCCCGCCCCCCGCCAACAGGCTCCGCTCGTGCCTGCACCCCTCCCCGCTGTCAACGCCTGGAGCCGTCCTCCAGCGCTAGTCGTCGCGTCCAAATCAAAGGAGACAGACAAACTTTTGTCTACTCTCCCCGGGCCCGTCTCAGTTACGGGTATTCCCTACCCCGCCCCTCTCATGTCTCGGGACATTCCGCGTCCAGCGCCTATGAGAAGTGCTCCCGCACCTCTCGCGCATACGCGCCTTGCCACCCCGCGCCCCTCTTTCGCGCTGCCCTGCAACGCCGTTCACACGGCCGAGCAGCAGCAGCACCTCGGCATTCTCGCCGAGATTTCTTGGGCCTTCGACGCGGCCAATTTCGAGATCGTGTACGCCGAATACGTACAGATCACCGATTTCACTCAAATGCTCAGCTTCATGGCTAAGCATCGCGATTTCTTTGCCGCCCTCCGCTGGGTAGCTCCAAAACCTTAGAACCAAAATGGATTGCACAACCGCGCGCGAAAAACCCCAGTCCGTCTCCATAGGCTATTTTAACGCTAACGGTCTCCGCAACCAAAGAGAGGAATTATCGCAATTCCTCTCGTCCCAAAAACCGGACGTCTTCCTCATCCAGGAAACGTTCCTAAAGCCCGCTGTCCGTACCCCTTCGATCGCGAACTATCGTACCGTCCGTAATGATAGAACTGCCTCCAATCTCGGAGGCACTCTCATCTATTACAGGCGCTCCCTGCATTGCTCCCCTATCGATCCTCCACCGCTTACAAATTTAGAAGCATCCGTCTGCCGCCTAGCGATGACCGGCCATCAGCCGATCATCATTGCATCGGTTTATCTCTCTCCCCTAAAAGACTTGCTCGAGAGCGACCTTCAGTCGCTCTTAAGTTTAGGCGACGCCGTCATTCTTGCCGGCGACCTAAATTGCAAGCATCGCCGCTGGTACTCTTCTGTAACTTCACAAAGAGGCAGACTCCTCGACGATTTAGTTGACAGACTAAACTTTGACATCATCGCTCCCATGACGCCCACTTACTTTCCCCACAATACTCGGAATAACCCCGACGTACTCGACATAGCACTTCTAAAGAACGTAAGGCTAAGCTTTCGCTCTATAGAGGTGCTTGACGAACTTGACTCGGACCACCGCCCTGTCGTCCTCCGATTAGGTTTCCCTTCGGACTCTCCTCCCGACACTAGAACCGTGACGGACTGGGATAAATTTGGGCGATTGCTCGAAAATCCCAACTCGCCACATCTAGACCGCGTTCCCGACGTAATCTCATCCGCGACCGATCTTAACGTAGCTATCGACTCACTCACTAGCCACCTGACCGCCACCGTTGGCGAGTGCTCACGACAAGTGCCGGTTGGTGATTATCACCACCTAATCCTGCCTCAGCACATCAGGTCGCTAATGACTGCGCGTAACGCGGCCCGCCGCGCTCGCGTTCGCGCTCCCACTATCGATAATAAAGCTCGCTTCAACGACTTACACCGCCGTGTAAGAACCGCTGTAGCTGAGCTCCGCGCCCAACGTTTCGGTGATCTTATGGAGAACATTTCTCCCTCTCACCAAGCTTATTGGCACTTAGCCAGAGCTCTAAAATCCGAAACCGCGAACTTTCTCCCTCCGTTATCTCGTCCCAACAACGTTCCCGCGTTCAACGACGACGAAAAAGCGGATTGCCTAGCGTCTAGCCTCCAAGCCCAATGTGCCTTAAGCACACAGCCCTTCGATCCCGACCACGTGCGCGAGGTAGACGGCGAAGTGGAGCGCAGAACTTCTCTGCCTCCACAAGACCCCCTGCCCCCTGTCACTGTCGACGAAGTCGTACAGGTCATCAAAGACCTTCGCCCCCGTAAGTCCCCCGGTGCGGACGGTATCTCTAACGATATTCTAAAGCGCCTCACTCTGCCCCTCGTCTGCCTCCTAGTAGCGATCTTTAACGCTGCTATGGAACATTGCATCTTTCCTTCTCAATGGAAAGATGCAATTGTTATAGGCATCCATAAGCCAGGTAAAGCTCGTACCGAGCCGTCCTCCTATCGCCCCATAAGTTTACTAAAGGCCCTTGGTAAACTCTATGAACGCCTCCTCCTTGCTCGCCTACGGAACGTTATAGTTTCCAGAGGCATTTTAATAGATGAGCAGTTCGGCTTTCGTGCCAAACACTCATGCGTCCATCAAGTCCTCCGCATAACGGAACATATTCTTACAGGCTTTCAGCCAGCGTTAGGTAAGACCCGTCACACGGGCGCTGTCTTCTTCGATGTAGCGAAAGCTTTCGACAAAGTCTGGCACAACGGTTTAATTTTTAAACTGTACAACTTTCAGTTGCCAGATCGTCTCGTGCTCATCATACGAGACTATTTGTCGAATCGTAGCTTTCGCTACAAAGTCGAAGGCACTCTCTCTTCCCCCCGTCCCATAGAAGCAGGAGTCCCGCAAGGCTCCGTGCTCGCCCCCATCTTGTACCTTCTGTACACTAACGATATCCCTAAAACGATAGGTACAAATCTAGCCCTCTTTGCGGACGATACCGCTCTCTATACCACGGATAGGCAAGTGAGTCGAATCACTGAGAGACTCCAACCCGCTATCACCGCCCTAGGCGAGTGGTTTCGGAAATGGAGAATCGAGGTGAATCCCGACAAAAGCTCTGCCGTCCTTTTTACCTTAGGCCGCCCTCCACGGCCTACTCCCCTTTCTCTTTTCGGTCGTGCCATTCCCTGGCAAAATAAGACCAAATATCTCGGTGTGACCATGGATAGTCGTTTGAACTTCCAAGCTCACACCAAAATAGTCAGAGACCGAGCCGCTTTTGTCCTCGGCCGTCTCTATCCCATGATAGGCAAGTATAGTGGGATGTCGCTTAGAAATAAGCTAAATCTTTACACAACTTGTATCCGCCCCATACTAGCTTATGCTAGCGTAGTCTTTGCGCTGTCCAAGCGCAATCTCCACAAACTCCAGACAGACTCCAAAACCGCTTTCTCAGAGCGGCCACTGGAGCCTCTTGGTACGTTCGCAATGCGGACCTACACAGAGACTTCGAACTTCCCACGATTCCCCAATATTTTAAAGACTTGGCAGTCCGCTTTTTCGAGCGTACGCAAAATCACCCGAATCGATTAATTGTGCAATCCACAACGTATCGTCCCCCCGATCGACCCGGTCACGGTCGTAAAACTATTGTTAGGCGGCCTCGGCACGTACTAACGTCCCCAGATGACGATCTCGCTGTCCGGATAGCGAGATTAGTCTCTACGACCTCCCCGAATAGGGCCTCCCTCCAAACACGACGCCGACGTCCCCGGGTTCGTCGGCGCCCACAAGGATACACTAGGTATCAAAGAGTGCCGGGGCGCTTCTCGCCCCCACTCAATCGCAACCGCACCCGCGTAACGGGGAACTCCCCTCCTGGCGGTGACTCACCTTCGGGTTCGAGACTCACGCCGGTCGAAGGGACGCCCCCGAGAGCGACAACCCAAGCCGAGGCTTCCCCCGCGGGGAGCCCTTGAGCGTTGGGCGCTATATGGGCTGAGGCTCCTTCAGAGTCTCGCCCCAAAAGTCCGGTAAAGCAGTAATGGATGCAACAGCCAACTGCATAATCAGCTCAGAAAAAAAAAAAAAAAAAGTGCGTGACAGTGCTTCTCTGGATGTCTTCAAGAGAAGATGGCAATATGTACGTGTATATGTACAAGTTATTATGTGTTAAATTTTTCAAGTGTACAATAAAGAATAAATATTTTTAAGTACAGTACTTACGTACATTAATAAAATACTTACTTTTTACTTGTATCTATTGTTATCAAAATTAAATTATAAGTTCTTGACTTGACCACGACTATATGACCCCCTCCTGGCGCCAAAGCTGGATCCACCCCTGTATATACCCTACCCTATATACTGATTAAAAATATGCCTTACGTTTCTAAAATTTATCTTTTCAAAATATATAATAATTTATGGACTAATAAAATAGTTCCAGAAAGCTGGAAAACTCAACATGTTATCCCCATCCCTAAAGCTAATCAAGAAAAGGATTCCTTGGATGGTTATAGAGCCATTTGTCTAACTTCATGCTTTTGTAAATTATTTGAAACTATGCTCAAAAACAGGTTAGAATGGTATATTGAGAACAACTCTTTAATTCCTAGCAACCAATATGGGTTCCGTAAAGGCAAAAGCACTATGGACGATTTGGGTTGCTTCGTTGGTGATATACATAACAACTTTTCTGAAAACCAATTGACACTGGCAGTATTTCTTGATATCAAAGGCGCTTTCGACAATATTGACCATAGTTATTTAATTAACAGCTTATATAATCTAGGTATCCCAGGCGAACTTCTAAAATGGATCTTTAATTTTCTACATGATAGGAAAACGTTTTTAACATGCAAGACAACTCTATATGGTCCAAAAGCTAGTCACAAAGGCACCCCACAAGGATCAGTAATATCTCCTTTATTATTTATTTTAATTAAAAAATTATGCATAGTATTCCTGAACATGTGAAACATTTGCTATTTTCCGATGACCTACTATTATATGTTAAATGCAGCAACTTTAATGAAGGATAAATCATTATGAATTCATGTTTAAAAACGATCAGTAATCTTTTTAAAAACCATCTCAAACTCGAGATCTATACATCAAAAAGTTCAGTCATAGTATTCAGCAAGAAAAATTTGCTTTCACCTAAAATAGTTTATGATGACTCTATTCTCCCTAATAATAGTTTTGTAAAATATGTTGCTTGATTTTACTTGATTACGACTTATCTTGGAAGTCTCATATCCTTTATATAACTAAGAAAGCTGAAAGAAGTTTGAACATTTTGAAATCATTATGCGGACTGAAATGGGGTGCTGACCCTAAAACATCAAAATCATTATACATTGCAATAGTTCGAAGTCACTTTGACTATAGGTGTACATTTTATAACAATGCTTCTTCTCATTTATTAAAGAAACTTGATGTATTACAAAATAAAGCACTATGTATAATATGTGGAGCTAGGAAATCATCTCCTATAAATTCCTTAGAAGTGGAGACTGGTATTGTTCCTTTATTTATTAGAAGAGCTTACATAACTGATAAATTCTCTTTGAAATTAATTAGCCGTGACAATGATGTAATCTCTAGATATATTTCTGGATTTGCAATACCGAAATATAATGTAATACCGTTAATAATCTGCCCTTATATTAATCAATCGATAACCTATCTCAATTTCGAATTTCAAGACATAGCGCATTGGACTAATTTATTACCCTGCTACGATATTGATTTTTACAGTAAAATTGTGGATATTACAATTAGTTTAAATAGGTTTAATTCTCAGTTTGATTTTTTTGAATTTTTGAGCAGTAAATCTGACTTCATTAAAATGTATACTGACGGTGCTAAAACACCTCATAGGACAAGCTTTGCTTTTTACGTTGCTAATTATAAACTAGGTCATGTCTATACATGCAATAACTTTTTCTCAGTTTACTCAGCTGAGATTCTTGCTATTATATATGCCGTTAATATTGTTATTTCCCATTTAAATGAAAACAGAACCATTAACAAATATTTAATACTATCTGACTCTATGAGTGCTCTTCAAGCCCTCTCGAGTATAAATTTAAATGCATCTACCAATTATTTAATATACGAACTAAAGGTATTAGTTTTTAAATTAAAGAACTTGAACATCTTAATTGAATTTTGTTCGGTACCTGGTCACTCATTCTTGGTAATGAACTTGTAGATTCTCTTGCTAAATCATCTGCTAACACCTTAGAATGCAACTTCCATGTTCCTTATTCTGATCTTGTATTGTTTTTAAAACAGAACATGATCAAAAGATGGACTCCATACCTTAAAACTAGTAGAGAAATCAAAGGTTGCAGAAACAGATCCAGAACCGTCAACTAAAGCATAGTTTGAGAAATGCAAAGGCTATTGTCCCAGGGATTTTATCACCACTCTAAGCAGAATCAGAATAGGCCACTGCAAATTACCATCTCATTTGGCCCGTTTAAACATAATAAATAATGCTAAGTGTATATCCTGCAACTACGATACTTGCGACCTTCATCATATAATGTTTGTATGTTCCGCATTTTCATTACAACGATTGTTATTTATAAGTGTTTGCCAAGATTTATTAAAAAACCAAACTATACCTTGTGATGTTCAAAAATTATTAAAATTCCGTATTATATATATCCTGCAATTTATGATTTTATTGTAAATACAGTTGGTAGAATTTGATTTTTGGTATATATAATTAAGTTAATTCCTTTTTTTTCCATTTCTTTTATAATTTTCCATTTCTTTTATAATTTTTTTATGTTATGTACTGTAAATTTTTTTTTTGTTATGTAAGTTGTAATTTTATGTTCTGTTTTCCTTTGTTTTCAATTTTGATTGGTTTTGTAAAGCAATTTTACTTGCTCTTTTTAAAATTTTACTGTATATGTTGTTACTTATTTATGTGAAGGTTGATGGCTCATAGTTAATACCTAAATAAAATGAAAAATAAAAAAAAAATTTTGTTTACATGTTTATGGTTTTTTTTCACTTTATTCTTCTTCATTAAGAAGTAAGATATAAATATGCTGTGAGTGAATTATCTTTATTTGACAATTAATAATTTGGTTAGAGTAAGTAAAATGAAATTTAATAGCATGATTTAGTACCTATCTCATGTTTTTGTTAAACTTTTTTTTTTTGGTAGGCTTAAAATCACCTTTACGTTTAAACCCCTTCAGCAGATACATACTGTCATTATTACCTAAAATATCAGTTGGGGTGTACAAAAGGGGGCTTGCGCCCCCTTTTAGTTAGTCTGCCCAAAATATCAGTTCCGCTAAATATCAGCTTTAGGTTTTCACTTTCATTATTCTAGCAGGAGTTCTTTGACGAAGAATAGACGGCGGAGGCGCAAAAATGATAAAGAAGGTGATGTAGGGTCTAACAGTGGCACAGAAGGGTACTTAGATAATCAGCCTTTTGAAGGCGTACAGCAAAACACTGTATCAGAATCTAAAACGTAAGCTGCATTTATTATTTACCTATCACAGCATACAATCAAATAAAATTTTACCCCATATAATATTAGTATGAATAATATATCAATTTTGTTTAAGCTTACTTTCTTTTTCTTGCAGAACTGTGGCAAATCCTGATACTTAAGCAATTCAGAAAATAACAACAATAAAAATGGATTTATAAAATATTTGCCAGATTTTCCTCCCCTTAAAGAATCTTCTTGGACTGATGATCCGTTAAACATTAAAGTAGCTGTTCGATTAGCAACAGGAGAAGATTTAACCAGAGAAGGATCAGCAAAAATTCACCCTTTTCTAGATAAAAAAATATCTGACAAGTTTTGAATCTAGATAATCCAAACATACCAGTGTTTAAAGGCAGAACATTTTATTCAGATGGCTCACTCAAGTTATGGTGTAATGACAAACAAACCTTGGCCTGGCTTATAGATACTATAAAAATTGTTTCTCCTCCATCTGAAGGTTCAGAATTAATAGTGATAAAACAAAAAGACATTCCTAAAAGATTAAAAGCCGGTTTATTTGTACCTGCTCTGAATATTAATACTGAAGACTTCAAAAGGATACTGAAATGCCAAAATCCTTGGAGTAAAGTTGAAACTTGGTCGATATACTATACTGTGCTACAAAAGGGTAAGAAACCCGGGCTGTTTCTTACTGTTGGCATTCTTGAAAATGATATTCAAGACATTTTGGACAAAGAACGCCGCCTAACCTATCTAACAAACTCTATATATTTAAGATTTTTCCCTTCAAGTAAAAGACAAAAATCAAATCTATTTAGACCTGCTGCAACTTGTTCACAGCTAGTAAGGAGTTTTTCACCTATTTTTGCTTTTTAAATGATCATATATTGTATATCTTTTATGCTTAATTAAAATGAATAATAATTATTGTCAGATAACTAATTTTGAAGGTGATACCCATTGTAAGGCCCTTGCACTTAACCTACGGCCAACTTAAAAGATTCCAGAAAACAGTTTTTTTTTAGATATAATTAACAATTCTAGTAAAAAGGGGCTTAAAAACAATGATCAGAAAAATCACTAATATTACAGTGATTGAGGCATGGGCACACAAACTTGTTTTTTTTCTCTCCCTGGGTGATTCCCCACGTAGGTGCTTAAGCTGAATGGTCGGATGCCACTAATTTTATAGGCCTGCCAGTATTATATATAGGGATTTAAAAGGTGCATTCTGCAAAGCAGGTTCTTTCGCCTGATCATATTTTATGCTAGCATAGTTTTCCGTCACAGCAAAACTGCCGTGCATAAACTTAACTAAATAGAGGAATCGTGCTCAAGATGACATACTTTATGTTTTAAGGCAAATATTTAAAAATTCAAAGGTAATAAATATAAAATAAATTTAGAGATACATTATAAACATTTATTTTCAAAGCACAATAATGAATCCTGATGCTACAGAAAATTAATTAATTGAAATAAAATAAAAAAAACACCACAGATCCATGTGGGTAAGATGACACATATTAGTCTAAGTTGTTATATCTAATTATTGGTGCACAATTCACAGTTGAACGTTGTTGTTGAAGATATTCTTGGCACAATGCTGAAGATGGAAGGGTTGCGCTCTCTAAACTCTTTCAAGCATTACCAACCTACCATTTGTGTATCTTTGGCGAATCTCGTAGACAATCATGCCTTTTTTGCAAATTGATATGCCAATTTTCAGGTTCTTGTTTTCTTTGATGCTTTCAATGGCCTTCGTCATATCTTTTTGGGACCACAAATGACGCTTAGACTTTTGTTGGTAATTGCCGAGCATCCTGAATAAATAAAAGGATTTTAAAGTATTCTTATTCATTGTAAAGAACTACAGGGTACGATGACATACTATGTCTTCTTAAACTGAAGGTTGCTATGTCATCTTACCCTGCGAGGTATAAAATATTTGCTGCCATTTGTGCCTTTAAACTTTAACGTTCCTTTATTATAAATCTGTATTCATAACTCATATTAACTAAGCTCATATAGAAGTATTCAAACAAAACACAAAACTTACCTAATACATATTTTTCGGCACAAACACTTTGAACAAAATATTTTTTAATAACAAAATCACTAAAATGCGCTCAACCAGCCAAACTGTGCAAGCGGGCGTTGACTAGAGTTTTTGGCGGTGACGCCATCTGTGAGCCAACGTGTTAACCACGTTTAGGCGCTTGCGGTGCGTATATCTAAATGGATGTAAGCAGTATGACATCTTACCTGAGTATGTCTTCTTAAGCACAATTTCCATACACACAAACGGCTCTACTCTAGCAAACAAACGGCCTCAGTTTTAAAACTACGGGAGTTCAATAGTTATAACTTCAGCTTTAGGCCACAAGGCGGTTTCGCATCTGTTCAACTCTGTTTGGCTGACGCCGCTCAGTGGAAGTCACAGCCTAGGTTATGTGTTTCCAAGACATATTTCTTAAGCTTTTTGAGCGCAGTTTGTAACGCAAAAAATTTAAATCAAAACGATATCGAATAAACAGGGCAAATATTTCACTTAAGATATTTCACTTGTAGCAGCTAACTAGCGCCGCCATTAGAAATCCTCAATTTTCTCTTCGTAGAAAAAGAATTTCTAAAAAAAAATGTCGCAAATATAAAGCTATATAGTTATAAGCTATTTTTAGAAGGTTTTATATTGTTTCTAAATAATATCTGTGAGTTGTAGTTGGCATTTTTGCTCTACCCCTACTAATACATAACAACGGTGAATTAAAAACATTTAGTCGTGCCGAACTATCTCCATCTCCATGTTGGAGCACATAGGTGTGAGTTTGGTTCAGTCTGTATGTCACAGCTACTTTTTACAGCATTTACAAATCCTATCGACTAAAAAGGTACCGTTACTTACATCTATTTAAGGTTATGGTTGATTTTCTTGCACTGTTCTTTTTATTAACAATGTAGGTCGGTCGGTATCCATCCGTTGCCTCGATTTAAATTCGGATGGCGATTAAATTCGATTATCTCACGTACTTGTCGCCGTATTTCGTTTCTTTCTCGGTTCAGAGATAGACGTAGGATATAGGATCAAAACGCATGAACTGTTTTATTTCCGTATCCTCTAACAATAATTATCACTTTAAAGCTTAATATTTCGCAAGCCAAACGTCCATCCTCATATGGATTACTGCTGCCAACTCTGGGCGGATGCATCCGAAAAACAGCTTGGCCCGTTTGTCTCGGTGCAACGACGGCCTGTGAGAATTGTCGACCATCCCAAACTCAAGCCGTATTGAACTTAAGTCTGAGGAAAGACACCCCTGAGTGTGTTCTACCGCTTGTATAATGGGATGTGTTCTGAGGAATTGTTTAAAATGATGCCCACCGCTATTTTATATTATCACATCACACGCCATCGGCAGGGAATTCATCCCCACACCTGAGAACCTGAATGGTCACGTAAAGTGAGGTTTCAAACAAACTTCCTCCCGCAAACGCTTAGGTTGTGGATTGAGCTCCCTGCCAAGATTTTGTCGAGTCTAACGACTACAGTATAGGGTTCTTCAAGAAAGAAGTTATTACATTTCTGAAGGGTCGGCAACGCGCGAGTGATGTCCCAGGTGTTGCAAGCGTCCATAGGCTGCGGAGACCGCTTATCACCAGGCGGGCCTTGTTTGCCACCTTAATGGTATAAAAAGAAACGGATCCCTTAATCGAAAAATGGTTTTCACACAGCCGAAATATTTTTGAACGGCACCGTTCACCATGGGATAGGCGAGAAAAAGGATCATCCCCACTTTATGTATAGGAACGTGTTGGACGTCATTTTATTGTTCCGAATTGTATAAAGACTTATGTCAAAGACCGTACATCTCTGCTTTCAGAAACTAAACACCTTCTCGAGAGCCAACAGTACCTTCACTACTTCCATAGGTAGATTTCGCCCCCAACTCATCAACATTAATAGGATGCAACTACTACTACTGCAATAAGGGACTGATTTGGAAAGTGATTCAAACGGATTATTTATTCGTTTAGTCTCCAGTGTAGCGTACGTCAGGGCTTGGTGTTCACAAATAGCTAGTCGCGACGAGATTACCGTGCTCAATCGTACTCCGAGCGCCAATACATAACGCAAGCGTTGCCGCTCGCAGATACGTTTAGTTTAACACGGTACAGGTCATAAGCGGACAGCGAATTTATGACGATGTGGACCTTATCTGTTACCATAAAAATAACTAATAATATTAACGTAGTAATACCAAGTTATAAAAAGTTGTCCGGCACAGTGTCTTCCAAACACAAAATTTGAGAGAATAAAATTTTTACTTGCACACTAAGCAAACTCACTAATTTTTAAAATTAAGTTTACCAATATACGATTTTATACGCGTTTAAAAATTTCGTTAGAGTCAAATAATGAAGCGAGGAATACAAGACCGCAGAATATAAGGATTGTTATAGAAAAAAATGTTCCTTCGAAACATACTTTTAATGCGATACCTTCGCGATAGTACTTTTTTTGGGATTCAAGTTATATAAACTACCTAGATAGTAGAAAGGATGACTCATATACCTATTTATTTTGATTTCATTCCCCCCGTTTTAATGGGTTACTTTCTTCTTTCAATCGCATCATCGATGTTTAAATTTGTAAACGTCTACAGTTGAATGTTAGTTTTTCCTCGCGTAGTTGAACAACAGCCGGTCTAGAATGACTGCCTGCATTCAATGACTAATCAGGTTGTCTGTCTACCTGGTAGAAGTTCGTCCTAAGCTTCGTCCTTATAAGTTATTGATTTGATAACGACGTGGTCCACGCTTTTGCCATTTCAGCTGGCTAACTTTTTAAGCTATGCTGGTGAATTTGCTTCTTCAGTAAATAAGTTTTGATAACAGCTTTTACCGCGCAAAGGAACACCTAGCATAGCTTTGTTCAAGTCCGGCTGATAAACTTTGAACTAAGTAAGTAGTACATAAGTCATTTTTGGTAGTAGAAACACGTTTCTGTACCAAGTCAGTAAAACTAGATTCTAAAACTGTTAAAACTTTGAATAATTATCGCCCAAAACTTGCACCAGTATGTACTTACGATGCACAGCTTCCAAATCGAAATGCATTTGTCCGAGTAACGCCTCTATTTATTTTAGAAACAGCGCTTTCAGCTCCTTGATCGATTTGAGAAAACAATCTGATTTCAAAATGAGAAAGTACTAAGGGTAATTTCACTTCATCTCAGTTAAATAAGCTGTCTTCGATTGAAGGGCAAAAGTTATTTCATTTCGATTGGCGGTTGATTTGCTTCTGATAATCGAGTCTACTTACTTTATAAAGAAGTTATTTATGTTGTCTACATAGACAAATGACCTCCCATTCCGATGTCGACGATTTCCCAACAAATATGAGACTTTGTTCAAAAATAACTAAAGCTTATATTGATGAAAATAAACTTTAAATCATCCTACTTATTAGGGACGCCTTAAAAGAGATCCTAACTGAAAAGTAGCTATAAATAAATTTCTCTGTAGGCAGGTATTTTAACAAAATAAATTTATATTTTGAATGAAAAACAAACAGTGATTCAGCCGTAACTGGCTGTGAATTAATCGATCGATTTCCAAGGCTCCGGCAACAAACAATTTGCTAAAGAACAATGGAGTCGCGTGAATCGGCGGTGATTGCGGAAACATCATTCGTGTGCTGAATCCTGATGAAAATACGAATGAAATCATGATGAAGCGTTGCAAACTAAATAAAGAAATATAATTATACCTACTCATCCGTCCACACAGTTTGGGTACGTCCTACCCTCATCTTGGGTGAGAGGGATTTAGGCCATTGTACATCACGCGGGCCCTGTGCTAATTGTGGACTTTATATATGTACTTAAGAGGAAACATCACAACCTAGCGAATGCCGATATCAGTATTTGAAAAACAATTGCAGTCGCGCTAGGAGCCGGTCCAAGTTGCGGGTGTGCGATAGGGACAACTGCGCCTCGGAATGTTTTACGTAGTCGTAATCATCAAAATCGGGGTATTGTATTCCCCAATTTCCTCTTCCAAATCTCAAACAATTTTAATAAAAATAACTTCACCTTAAAGGTTATGAATTTTTCCGTGTCTGAATGTTTTGCTTTCTTAAAAAATAGTTTTCATTTTGTATTGCACACGTCTAAAGATGTCATAAAAAAGAGGAGATTTTTTGGACTTTTGCAGGGTCCAAGATTTTTATAGGAATGGCATATCAAAAAAAACATAGAGACATAGTGATTGTGTATATCTTTCATATATAAAAAAATAGCAGCTCTAATGCCAAAATCCAGGAAGGTAACAGGGGAATACGTTTGTATGGGGAATAACAGCAAGATATTTCCTCTTAAGTCGGTACCTAAGTCTTTTTTGACACGCGTGTTTCTTGTCGATGTTTTCCTTCATCAAAAACCACTCTTCCTTAGAACGCAAGACAGCACAAGTATATAAGTAATATTATCTTTATTCTTTACTTACTTATAAGTAGGTAGGTATTCGTTCGTCCGCGTAGCTATTCGAACCTCTTATAAATAGCCATAGCCAGTCCAGCACTGTACAAGTAACGTCTGGTGTACCACAGGGTTCAATTATTGGTCCATTACTTTTTATAATTTGCATAAATGATATTAAAGATTGCTTTATTCACTTAATTAAGAAGTTTTTATTATACGCTGATGATTTAAAAATTGATCAATATGCTCTAATGTCAATGACTGCATATTGCTTTAAGAAGATCTTAATAGACTTTTTAATTTCTGTGTTATAAATAAATTGCTGTTAAGTCTGCCGAAGTGAAAAATAATAAGATATAGGAAAAATAAAACAACTGGGAAATTGACTATAAATTAGTTAATTATGCTATAACCACAGTGTATGCCATTCTTGGATCTTGGAATAGTTCTGGTCTTAAAGCTGCATTTAGACCAACACATACAATTAATAAATGACAAAGTATTATTTATTATATATAATATACATATCACCTTCTGGTTTTATCTACGTAACAACACTGTTCGTATGTATAGTAATCTGTGGATAAGTAATTACAATTTTTTAGTATATTTATATTTATTGTATAATCTGAGATACATTGTAGGTATTACTGTTTTTTGACCCGAATAAAGCAAAAATAAAATAAAAATAAGTATAAGCTTTGTGTTATCTAGTGCATTGAGTGTTGGTTATAGAAAAAAGTCAAATAATGTGAAATTACTACAAAACGGTAAAAACGTATAATTCCATAATAACGTCTTCTTAAGTCTACTTACTTAAAAAATATAAACATATACCTAAATCTCATAGTAATGTATATGACATTGTGTAATGATTTTTAGTACATTGGGGAGATTAGACCAAAATCGGGACAACACACCATAGCCTCTTACACGTTTTGAATTTACGCGCGTTTGAGTTTTAATTTACCTTAGGGTCCCGATTTGACTCGTTTCCCCTATAGGTACATGATCATTAGTATTACAAATTTTAGCTTTTTGAATATTTTGCAACACCTGGGACAATTTTAATGACGGACGAAACAAAAAAAAAAATTACTTATCCCTTGAACTTTCGTATACCGAGTTACTGCTTCTTGTAATCCTCAAAATTAACATAAAATCTTTGTTAGCGCGAGCAGTTTGTTCTGCAAAACCGAAATTGCAACGTTCTACGTTCTCCTTGAAATCTAATTTCTCGGAAAACCTCCCAATAGTGTCGGTATAAAAGTTGATTCAAACACCTAACACAGTTACAATAAATGCAATCTAAAATCTTAACAGATGGCCAGTTATTATTCAACAAACTAAAGCTCGTAAGCTTGTAGGTTCCGTACATTTGAAATGACTAGGTTTTGCAGTCACAATCATAGATTTGTTCAGTCCTTAGTAAGTTTCTCAAATAAAAACGCCAGAAATAATATTACATCACGCGCGATCCCTTCTGTTAACTTCATCAAAGCGACCAGTTATTGCTTAGAGACTTGTGTCGCGCCGCCGGCAAAGTAAGTAACAGCTAAATTGAATTTTCCTCTTCTCTTCAGTTCGCACGAAGCTTACATAATAAGTTTTTATATTATTAGCTATGTAGAATAGGCAAACCTAGTAGGTTCATATATTTACCTAAAGCTGTTCAATAAATAAATGTAAGTAATAAAGAATATACGTCGGTGTGAAATTGAGACTGTTCGTAGGTACGTTAAAAAATCTCAAAATTTGGAGCAAAGCGTTTAGAGCTATGCACCCAAAGTTTGTCGAAACAAGATAAAATCAAAAATATCTTACAAAAAGACAATGATCTTATTTATTTTTTGCATTACCTATTTCTTATAATTTTTATTTATTACTTATAGACATTTTCGACGGTAAAATGTATTATTTATATAGGCATATATCACCCATAGTACAGTATTATATTTTATATATTATATTATTCCAACAGTTACCTAATTTAAGAAGGTTTTTTTTGGTTTTAAAATTAATTTTAATATTTCGGACCAGAGAAATGTGTTGGTCCTATGTGTGTGATTTGTATTGCTATTATTATAGGTAAATAAATCTAAGGAACTTGGAGTGTAAATCTCTTTTCAAAACTGTCTCTCGAGAAAATAAATGCTATTACTCTTTGTTACTGACTAAGGGTAAGTGTTTGCATAAGAAATTAAAAACCTATATAATTTCAAAATTCACATAGATGAAGCCGCGGGAATGAAGTTTCATCAAATAATCAAAATATGCTGGTTAGGTTACGTACACATATTTATAAAACCTATGCAAATAAATGTATTGGAAGCAACCGAAACCGCGGTCGAGGTCGCTAGTGTAAATAATGGTTAATCATTTAAATGTAAATCCATAAAACTATTAAAATTTGCAATTTGAATCGTTTCGGAACACGAACGAAATAAATGCAAATGAACGACTCAGTGAGCAACGCAATTATAATTATTATTGCAGAGTTTATATCTGCTAGTATCCGCTTGGTAAACTATATATAGGTACCTACTTAGGTTTATAGTTAGTTATAGTTCGTATCATTACTATCCGTATAGTAAAGTGCAAAAGTTTTTGGTAAATCTTGTCACGGGGTTAAATATGTGATGAAACTTTGTATGGGAATCCGGTTATTCTTGCAAATAAAATTTATAATTTTTTTTTTTATTTACACATCAAATTTTCGAAATTTAAACACTAGGTGGGTGAAAGTGGGCAAAGTTTGTATGGGAAAAATATATTTTTATGGTGATATTAACTCTATACTGGGTATATGTTCTTTAACACAAAAAATTAAAGCTCGTGTCTCAGGGTTTCTTAAAATGCAACCCGTACGGGGGTGAAGTGGAAATTTGTGAGAATAAATAATATGTTATAGTCATTTTAGTCAGAATTCATGTGTTTCAATTCAAATGTTCTACAACAATAGCAATAAAATATGTAATTCAGGAAAATTTAATATTCAAAGATTAAAGCGTAAAAGGAATTTTTCTTAAAAATGATATATTTATGGTTAAATTTACTTGAAACTCAGAATTAATGCTCTTTAACACACTGAATAAAAAATGTGTTTTGGTGTTTTTTTTTTATTTTAGCCTATAGGTGAAAGGGGGATAAGAAATTTTTGTAAGGTTTATTATTTCTACAATTAATTTAATTAAAACCTGGTAAACATAAATAATAACTTACATTCGACAAGGTTTCAGAAAACTTAACCTATAAGAAGGGCAAAAAGAGGGATGGCAATATTTTATACAGAAAATAATATTTTTATAGCTAACTTTACTTTTACTAGCTATACTTGCAACTGTTCTTTAACACATTTAACTCGTGTTTCGGGATTTTTGGAAATGGTTGCCCGTAAGGGGAGAAAGGGTGTTGCAAAATATTTACAGCAAATAATATTTTTATGTTTAAATTAATTGGAAATTCAGTATGAAACTCTGTAACCAATAAATAAAATACGTATTTCGGTGTATTTTAAATTCGACCCTAAAGGAGTGGAGGAAAATTTTTATTTTAGGTGTTTTTTAGAATATAGCCCCAAATAAAAAAGATACTTGAAACTCGGTATATGTATATGCTTCTCAACACTCTTAGCAAACCGTGGGTTTCGGGTTCACTGAAAATTCAACCCCTAGGGGAGAAAGGAGTATAGAAAGTTTGTTTTTAAATATTTTGTTATGTTTAAATTTCGTAAATATCCTTGGTATACATACTCTTCTACACAATTAATAAAAAAAGAGTTTCGAGGTAAAAATACAACCCTCAGGAGAGAAAAGAGGTGGCAAAATTTGTAAGGTGATAGATACAACTCAATTTTCTTGGAACGGAAATATGTATATGCTCATCAACACACTTAATTTTTCGAGTTTTATGAATCTTCAACCCCTAAGTGGATTACGGTCAAATTTACTTAAAACTTCGTTTACATGGTGTTCTTTTTTGCAAGGTGGCAAACAAGCTTACGGTCCGCCTGGTAGTAATCGGTCACTGTAGCCTATGGACGCTAGCAACACCAGGGGTATCACTCGCGCGTTACCGACCCTTCAGAAATCTAATAACTTTTTTCTTGAAGAACTCCATACTGTAGTCCTTGCAGAAAACCTTGGAAGGGAGCTCATTCCACTACTTAAGCGTTCGCGGGAGCGAGAGCGAGAGTCTCTGAAACCGCACTGTACGAGACCATTTCGGTTCTAAAGTGTGAGAATGAATTTCCTGCCGATGGCGAGCGGTGCGATGGTAGAAAGTAGCCGTAGGCATCATTTCACAATAATAGAAAAAAACACAATATGAACGAAAAATGTGTTTCGGGGTTTTTAAACATTGTGAATTTCGACAAGGGATTATTTTATTGTAGGTTTCTTGGGCACTTTTAAAATTTAAGTTTTGAGTAAGTGAAATGGAGTAAACATTATAGAATTTTGATAAAAGAATTGTGTAAAACTAAATCAAATCAAATCAAACAATATTTATTCAAATAGGTTTCTGAGAACATAAATAATAATAGTAATAATTATAAAATAATAAACAAAATTGTAGCAAGTAAAAAACTGAACAAATCGGTTTTTATAAAGTGTTCTAAGTGCAATATTAAGCTAGATATTAAAGATCAAAGCCGTTTTTTATTTTGCCTGCAATTTAATCGATGTATTCAATGCCATCTAGCGGCGAGCAGATACATTTTACGCATTCTAATAAAAAAGGGTTTTGTAGTGCATGAAATAAGCTTTAAAATGAGCACTGTTAAAAGTCTTTTTGTACGTAAAATGAGATAGCTGTAATGAAAATAAGAGGAACATCTAATGGTTTTTTTCTTATAAATAAATGGGTTTCATAAGTGCCTTTTCCACCAAACTTAAAATATATCTTATTCCGTCTAGAATTAACTTTAGTATAAAGAGTTTGATGGATTCTAGCAGTTTGGCTGCTTTGGGACACATATTTTTCAAAAAAATTACGATTTTAAGAAAAAAAAAATTTCGAATTTTTACAAAAACCACCTCCTTTTCATAATATCTCAAAAATGATGAAAGATACGTATAAAAGTATATGATAAAAAATGTAGGTCTTTTCCTGACAAAAAATTTGGTTTTTTTTTTCTGTCACATAAAAATTGACGGAGATATGATTGTTTAAAGAGTGCGCGGCAGCGCAATCACAGTCTGTCTCGAGCCCTTTGACCCTTCACTTTTTCAAAATAAAAGGTTTTTCACTATATATTGTAAAAAAGTTATAGCTCTTTTAATTACCTTTGAAATGGTTTTTTATAAGTTGTAATAGCATCAAAATTGAAGGAGTTACGGTCCAAAAACTAATCGTATTTTTTTCTCTACTTAGTAAACTGAAAATTTCGGACTGTGAATATTTGGAGCAAAGTGAAAATAAACAGTAATAGAGACCCAAAACTATTGTCTTATGTATATATATAAATTTGGAAACGTAGGCATAAAAATGGTGATTTCTTACTCTATAATTAAATTATTTTTAAATGTGTAATCACATATATTTACTGTTTTAATTTAGGGGTAGTTTTAAGAGTTAAAAAGCTTGAGAATATTATAATCATTTTCGAGAATGTGGAATAACATTTAAATCCTTTTCATTTAATCAAAAGAAATCTTTTTAAACAATTTTTTATCACGGGGTGGTTTCTAAGGGTCGAAAGGGGGTTAAAAATTCGACAATTAAGATAGAAAACATAAAATATTATTTACTCTATACTTAAATCTTTTTATGCCATACTAAAGGAATTTTTTGAGATTTTTTTCAATTTAGGGGTTGCTTGCAAGGGTTGTAAGGTTTTCAAGGGGTTGAAAACGATTTTATTATGACGTAATTGTGTTAGAAAATACTTTACAATTTCACCCCTTAATATTAAACACGTTTTCTAGCGATAAAATGACTCAATGTCAATTTTTCCATTAATGGGGTTGTTTTAAACCCTTCAAAATAATAGGCGGAGCTCAGATCATTTTCACTTTTGATGCTAATCTTACCCGATGAGCCTAACAAAACTAAAAAACAAAACGTTGCCAGCTGGCAGCTGGTAGGCCGCGCGAGAATGATGCCGGCTGCTTCGTGTCGTGTCGCATGGTTTTTCATTCTAAAAAGGCATAAATTTTGGCGGGTAAACATGTCGATGTTTGCTATCTAATTTTTTTTATTTAATACTATATAGGACTTTCAGGTAATAGAAAAAGTAACGTTCGTACCGTACACAAAATGGCTGTTCTTAACTCGGAATAAGAGCTTTTGACGTTTGCCTTTAGAAACTAGTTTATTCCTTTGGGTAACAAAAAGCGTCATTTTGTCCTCTGTACGAAAGTTACTATTTTGCACGAGCAATTACAGCATTTAATAACAAACCACCTCAACATACCTTTTTGTAAAAGAAATTACACCATTTTACAAGTAAACCACCTTTACATAGGTTCTTTCACGAGAAATTATAGCATTTCACGAGAAAACAAAAAGCGTCATTTTGTCCTCTGTACGAAGGTTACTATTTTGCACAAGAAATTACAGCAACAAGGAAACATATCTACATTTTAAATTCATGTCACTACATCTTAATATTTTACTCTGCATCGCTCCTGTTTAAAACTATTTCTGATTCTGTCATTTAGAGAAACACTACGCATACTTCAGAATGCTCTCATTCCTACCAGTGTATGAATCCCTACACATTTATTCTACTTCCTTGCTAATATACATAAATTTTAAAATTAAGCATAATTCAATTTGACAAAGTAAATACTTCATTCAAACATAGTTTACGAAATGAAAACCGACGAAACGAGAACAATCTATGCTTGGAGTTTCATTTTCTGAACACAATTTTGTTATGAATCCAGGTCATAGATTGCACGAAGCCATAATTTGTTAAATTTTGGTTTGTGTGGGAATTCGTGTCGTTATAGTTTGCCTTTACAAATATTTGGCCTTTTAAATTGTTTTTTTTTTACGTAATAGGTTTTGATTTTAATACTTTTTTTATGTTACGCGAAAGTTACGTATGTAACAATTTGTGATTTATTTTTATTTATGAAAGTAAAATTAAATATTTATCAGTAATTTTGTGTCTGCAAAATAGATAACAATAATTAGTATATTAACAGAATACGAACGAATTTTCCATTTCTTTTAGACATTTAGTGATTAAACATTGTGAAATTTTTTACACATGATCTCAAGCCGAATATCTATGTCTATGGTATTTCAAAATCCTGAAAAGAAAAGTTTATACTAACACAAAATCTTAATTAAGACCATTTGTATGAAAAACTAGAATCCTCTATAACAATTAACGTATACAAAATAATAGAAAACTGGCACACTGAAGACTTAGATATTGATCTTCAAAATTTCGTAATGTTTGATTAGTAAGTGTCAAAAATAAGTGGAAAATTCTTTTATATGAAGCACGCTGCGGGGCGGCGCGAATTGTATTCTCTTAAGGGTATGGAACATCCTAGAAAAAACGCGTTAGACCAGTGACCATATAACACTATCGAATTATACAAAGAGACACAGTTCCATGTACGATAGGCGCTAGCAGGTGACCGCACGTTGAAAATCTCGATTTTCTTGGATTTTCGTCGGTATAAAATTCAAATATTTATTTAGAACTATAAAATTACCAAATTTACTTGTTCATATTTATGTTTATTTTATGAAATAAGAATTAAGAGAATAACACTCTTAGTTTCCAAAACAATTGAAATCAAAACCGAAAAATAGAGTGTCAGATTTTTTTTCAAACTGTTTTCAAAATAGCCAATATTTTATAATAAGTATTAGCGAATCTACTGAACTATGGTTTGAACTATAACATATATTTTATCACGTCAAAAAGTGTACTCAGGACTGTAACAAAATTAATCAAATTTTTGCCAACTCTACTCCTTTGGGTATACCATCACCTTAAACAACTTCATTAAATTTCATTACCTAGAATTAGTACTTTCTGGTGTTATATTTACTATTTTTTCACGTTTTTCTAATTAAATTTCATTTAAATTTCCATTTAGGTTAGTATAGGTATTTAGTCATAAGTTACACTTACACTATTAACAAATTAAAATTAATTAGATTATTTAATTTTATCTCGCAAAGTTATCAATAGTTTAACTTGAAGTATGTCGCTACTTACTAACTGGCGCACTTACAGATAATCAAAATTACTTTCAGTTTTACTAAGATCCTTAGATATTCTATAATATAATAGACTTCCCAGTGGCCCAGTCGGGAGAGTGACACTGCCTGCTGCGCTGAGGGCGCGAGTTTGATTCCTGGATAGGACAAATGTTTTAATACATATATATATATATATATATATATATATATATAATATAGTCTACGTGTTTTTATGTATATTATGTAGGTATGTATGTATTTACAAAACAAATATTATCAGTATTTGCTTTCATTGTCTGGTACGCATATTACAAGCCCTGTTCACTTTGGGACCTAATTTTATTAAAAAAAAATGGCACATTTATCTGTCACTTCAAGGTTAGCACTTTCAAACAAATTACGTACAGTAATACATATCTTCTACTGCTATCAGCGTTTTAGATAAAAAAACTGTCAAATGTGTTCTAAGGTTTGACCCATCCAAAAAGGTCTCCCTTTCAAAGCACCACTCTCTATACAATATGGAGCCGGGCACTTTACCAGTTTAAAAAGGTTTTGATTATGTGACATCATTGTCTCGACCCTACAATTTAAAATAATACCTCGGATAACCTTTGTTGAAATGGAATATTAAAATTTACAGTTGAATATAAATGAAAGGGTGAATCGTTTCGTTAAGCGACGAAACAATACGAATTCAGGATTAAAGGGTCGGAGAGTTACAGACATTATGATTACTTTGGAATATTACATTCTTTTATATATTTATGGATATTAATATGATGTATTCCACATTTTAATACAATTTGACTAAATATTTAGCTCTAGAGGAATTTCTCCTATTGCCGGACTAACCTACAGCCGGACACATGCGCTATCTTCAGTAGGTTGAGGCTCGAACGATTCAAAGACCATTCAGTGTTCAGTTATTCAGTGCTGGGAGGGCTAAGGTTGTTATAATGCACATATGCTGTACGATAAGAGTTAGTGTCGTGCACAAAAAAGTTGGGAGTGGTCGAAAGTGATAATCAGCAAAAATACTGCAGCGATACTGAAGTAGCTTGCTTAGAGGACTATGATCAAGACTATATATAGTCATCAAACTGTATGGTATGGGTTCACGATGCTTGTGCTGACGTACCTGAAGGCTGAGGAAATTATGACTGATTACTTATTGTACTCAATTTTATACATTAGGCGTTCTATGTTTATAATTTTCGGTAAGAGGTGTCACTTTTCGTAAATTTTAGAAGTTGAGTTTTTTTTTATTTATGTATTTTGATTTATAACATTGTTAACTTTAATTATTCTCTACTTTCATTTCATTCATCTAATCGACATGTTTTGAAACAGTTTCTTATATGCCCATGTCCACCACATAGGAACTCTCCACGTAAGTTAATTGTTGCGTTAGATAGTTATGGATACGTCATTTCTCTAATATAAGTGCAGTGAACACAGCATGAGCTTTTTAAAGTTTCTTAGTCAGATTTTTTAACTTCCAGTTTTGATGATTAAAACTTCTAGTTCTTGTTTTACTACAAAAAAAAACCGGTTGCACTCCGGGAGTGCCGGTAGAGGTTAAACCAAACAAGCTATTTACTTCCCATCACTTAATTATATATATATGTGTATGCGTCAATAACCTGAGTTATGCAGACGACATGGTGCTGCTGAGCGCCTTGGTCTGTGGCTTCAGGGAACTGTTACAAGTCTGTGAGGAGCACGCAAGTGGCCATGGGTTGAAGTATACCGTGACCAAAAGCCAATACATGGTCTTTGAGGACGACAATGCTATATGCCCACAAAGTGTAACAACCGTGCGACTAAACGGTGTACCTTTACAGAGAGTGCACAAATTCAGATACCTTGGGCATATAGTCATAGTGGACCTCAAGGATCATGATGATACTGAACGGGAGCGGAGGGCTCTATCAATAAGAGCTAATATGTTGGCCCGTAGGTTCGTGCGATGCTCGGCTGAGGTAAAGATTACTCTTTTTAAGTCTAACTGCACGTCGCTGTACGCATGTAGCCTGTGGGCGGACTACACGAAGAAAAGCTATACCTCCCTCCGCGTTCAATACAATAACGCGTTTAGGGCGGTTTTGAGGCTGCCCCGCTTTTGCAGCGCCTCAGGCATGTTTGCGGCGGCGCGCACTGACTGTTTCCTCGCCAGTATGCGTAAAAAGTGCGCGTCCCTGGTGCGAAGGGTGAGGTCTAGCTCCAATGCTGTCTTGGCTATGATATCAGCAACACTGGACTGCCCTTATATCCGGCACTGCTGTGGCAGACATGTCACAGTTGGCGTCGGCTAGTGGTACTGGTTTTTTGTTCAATTTTAATTTACCTAATTTAAATTTTGATTTTATATGGTTTTAATTGACTTTATTTAAATTTTTTTTGACGCTATTTGATTTTATTTATTTTAATTTTGATTTGAGCTGATTTTAATTTAATTTTTAATCAGTTGTTGATTCTATTTATTTTGATTATATCTATAATTTATATTTATTTATTTATTATTGTGTGGAAATTTAAATGTATATGGGTCAAAGATACCTGAAATAAAATATTTTTATTTTTTATATATATATATATATACATATTTTATATACATATAACACATTTATATATATCACTTATTTATTATAAATAAAATAATGTTTTTGACGTAGTCGTAATGTTTAACTTTTTGACGTAGTATATTTGACATCTCAATCTGTCATAGAATTAAAATCCCATATCCAACCTCCCTGTACTACTCATAATCGCCATATACTAAAAATAAAAACTATCCTAATGTAAATAAAGGTCACGTGTGCTGACGCGAGTTCCGTCTTATGAATTTTCGATCAGGTCACGTGACCTGGTGCGAGTTTAACATTTTTTACCCATCACAAAAAAAAAGTCCACAACGCATCTAAAGATTTTTCACTTCAAAAACATAATACAACAATAAAATTGCTCATACATCATTATCAATTAACAAGATGGCGCTTGTAGTAGGTACAAGACTATTTTATTAACTCGTTCAGCGTTTGCTTTCATTTTATAAAATGGAGCTTCGTGTGACGGCATATATACTATATTAGCTCATTCCCGCTACTTGAAAATAAGAAAGCTTTTAACTTTTTATGGTGTTCTACAAAAATATCGAAATTCTCTTAAAAAAAATACAACCTCTATATTGCTTTCTAGATGATGATTTCTCAAAAACTTTGAAACACGTTAATCTTAGTTTTCAACCTAAAGGACAAATACAAATATATATATATATATATATATATATATATATATATATATATATATATATATATATATATATATATATATAAATATATAAAGAAGATCACATTCTGTGGAATAAGAAAAACAAATGATACCTCATTTGCTGAAGTCTATTTAGTAGCTAAGGGCGGCTGAATTAACAAACTCACACACATGCACATCTAGTAAGATTTATAACATAGAAACCCTTCCTAATACATAATGTTTTAGGTAGATGCCTTAAAAAATATAAATTTGTTTTTTTTTAGGTAGCATTGAATAAAAGACCTTAGTAGTTGTTTGTATCAATCGATTGGTCCCAACCCAACCCAAAGTAATAAAGCAACATAGATAACAATCTATGTGTGTGTTTTCTTTAGTCGCATTGAGTTGTTGTTTTGTGGACTTCCGTAAACCGGAAGCCTATCGAGTAGTTAAATGAGTCCATCAAAACTTGGGTACTCTCGCACACGGCTGACTGAAGTTGTTTACGCAGGGAGAGATATCGTGGGATTATTAAGGCGCAGTACCTATCTAACTAGCGCCGCCAAAATATATTCCTTATTTCTTCTTTTTACAAAACACATTTCCAGACTGTTTCAAACCAATTATTTAGAACTAGATATAGGCTATTTCTAGAACTTTATGTATTGTATCTGGAATGTATCTGTGAGTTATGATAGCATTTTTGCTAAGAAAGGCCACTTTTAGCAGAAACGCTATCCACAACTCACAGAGGTATTCTAGAAACGATGTATAAACCTTCTAAAAATAGCTTATAACTAGTTGATTTAGATATTTTTGAAATATATTTTGTACAAAGAGGAATTAAAGAATATCTTTTGGCAGCGATAGTTAGGTAGGTACTGCGCCTTAAATAGAAATTTCTTAGGATATGTTTTGCAAAGTAGATAGACTACTAGTAACGTTTGATATGAATACGTTGGTAAATAAGATTGCTTACATAAATGTATCCATGGAGGTTTTTTTACCGATTCCAACTTTCCTTCGAAAACCCTTCACGTCTTGAAAATGTTTTTTACCTTACTTATATTCCCCATGACCACCGTGTAGTCACTTGTACTTGGAGTAGTTAGCCTAGTATTGCCGCACCACGTGCGGGATTTGAATCTTTAACTTTCTGCACGAAAGTTAAACCATAATTTATCATAAGTAGATCTTTTTCCGACTTAATTAAATTAAAGAGTTTGGAATCGTTGACAATTCTCACATCCCGTCGTTGAACCGAGTCAAAAGGGCCAAGCTGGTATCCGGGTGCACCTGCCCAGAGATGGCAGCAGTACTCCATATGGGGCCGAACTTGCGACTTGTAAAGTAACAACCTTTGCCCCGACGTGAAGTACTGCTTCGCTCTGTTGAGTACACCAAGTTTTTTGGTGCAAGCTTCACCTTATCTTGTAAATGATCTCGGAACTGAACATCGCTGGAGATGTCGACACCAAGGATCCCAATGCTCTTGGAGATGGAGAGGGGAGTGTTCTGGAATTGTGGGACTACAGTGAATGGAGTTTTCTTAGCGGTGAACGCGCACACTTGTGTCTTTGTAGGGTTGAATCGGACCAAGTTTACCCGTCCCCAGTCAGAGACCTGGGACAGTGTGGTCTCGATTTGAGACACAAGTTCTCCGCGGTTTTCCTCCACAACGGAACGAGGGATGTTTGCACGACCCGTGTAAAAAGCGTCTCCAGTACTGTCATCTGCATAGCAATGTATGTTGTTGATGTCCAACATGTCATTGATATGCAGTAGAAACAGCGTAGGAGACAGCACAGAGCCTTGCGGGACACCAGCATTAATGTCCATGCTATCAGAGCAACTACCGTCAACTACGGCTCGTATGCGCCTGCCGGACAAAAAGCTAGCCACCCATTTGCACAGACCCTCGGGCACTCCGTAAGATGGCAACTTCAATAGAAGACCCCGGTGCCAGACCCGATCGAACACCTTCGCTATGTCCAGGCTACATGCCAATGCCTCCCCCTGACTCTCAATGGCTAGTGCCCATCGGTGTGTGAGATACACTAGAAGGTCACCAGTCGAGCGACAGTGGCGAAAGCCATATTGACGGTCACTGATCAGAGGAGAGGAGAGAGGTAATAGCGATAGGCCTGTAATTTGATGGATCTGATCTATCGCCCTTTTTGGGCACCGGGTGCACATTCGCAGTCTTCCATGAAGACGGAAATTGCCTAGTGTGGTAGGAAAGCGCGAAGAGGCGCGTGATTACAGGACATAACTCAGGAGCACACTGCTTAAGCACCACTGCTGGTATACCGTCTGGCCCACTCGACTTATGAACGTCTAGAGAAAGCAACGCCCGCCTGACCTCCCGCTGCGTTATGGAGATTTCCGGCATGGTCTTACCGCACCACGGTATAGTAGGTGGTACAGCGCCTTCATCGTTCATATTCGAGTTCGAGGCAAAGAGACTGCCCAGTAGATCGGCTTTCTCTTTAGCACTATGGGCCATGTCACCATCAGTCTTTCGCAGTGGTGGTAACGACGACTGGCAAAAGTTCCCTTCGGCAGCTTTGGCAAGCGACAAGAAAGCACGACTCCCAGAAGGATAGCTCGCAAGTCGCCCACCTATTTTGCCGATGAATTGGAATTTTGCTCTGGCAGTTGCTTTCTTACTGAACCTCGAGGCAGCATTTAATTTGCGTTTTAACTCAGAAATATTCGGATCCTTATTATAATTAGCCGTGGTCCAAGACTCATATGCATTTTGCTTAAGAATTTTAGCTTTTCTGCAAGACCTATTAAACCGCGGTCGTTTTTTGACACCGGCAGCTACTCGCGGGTTAGGAATATAGCATGAAATTAAAATATTAAAATAAAACATGTATATTTCTTATTGGCTTTTGTTTTATTTATTTTATTTCTTTATTTATTTATTTACTTTACCGACTTAATTGATGAATATCAACATTACTACGTCTTTCTGGAATAATGTACCTTCTAAATAGTAAAAGAATTTTTCAAATAGCTGCAGTGGTTCCGGAGTTTACCCTTTACATACAAACAAACTGCCAAATATAGTGAATACAAATTTGCAAACACAAATCGCGAAGTGAAGATCCAGCAAAATAAGCTTTTTTGACAAGATTCTTTTTGACAAGTTTTTTTAAAAATTTAAAGTTTTTTTAATTTAATTTACATACTTCTGCAGTGATTTTATTAACAGGCACCTACATTTTCCTTAAAATTTAGCTATTTTCTTAAGCCTTGTGATCATCAAACTCCGGAACCACTGCAGCTATTTGAAAAATTCTTTTACTATTTAGAAGGTACATTATTCCAGAAAGACGTAGTAATGTTGATATTCATCAATTAAGTCGGTAAAGTAAATAAATAAATAAAGAAATAAAATAAATAAAACAAAAGCCAATAAGAAATATACATGTTTTATTTTAATATTTTAATTTCATGCTATATTCCTAACCCGCGAGTAGCTGCCGGTGTCAAAAAACGACCGCGGTTTAATAGGTCTTGCAGAAAAGCTAAAATTCTTAAGCAAAATGCATATGAGTCTTGGACCACGGCTAATTATAATAAGGATCCGAATATTTCTGAGTTAAAACGCAAATTAAATGCTGCCTCGAGGTTCAGTAAGAAAGCAACTGCCAGAGCAAAATTCCAATTCATCGGCAAAATAGGTGGGCGACTTGCGAGCTATCCTTCTGGGAGTCGTGCTTTCTTGTCGCTTGCCAAAGCTGCCGAAGGGAACTTTTGCCAGTCGTCGTTACCACCACTGCGAAAGACTGATGGTGACATGGCCCATAGTGCTAAAGAGAAAGCCGATCTACTGGGCAGTCTCTTTGCCTCGAACTCGAATATGAACGATGAAGGCGCTGTACCACCTACTATACCGTGGTGCGGTAAGACCATGCCGGAAATCTCCATAACGCAGCGGGAGGTCAGGCGGGCGTTGCTTTCTCTAGACGTTCATAAGTCGAGTGGGCCAGACGGTATACCAGCAGTGGTGCTTAAGCAGTGTGCTCCTGAGTTATGTCCTGTAATCACGCGCCTCTTCGCGCTTTCCTACCACACTAGGCAATTTCCGTCTTCATGGAAGACTGCGAATGTGCACCCGGTGCCCAAAAAGGGCGATAGATCAGATCCATCAAATTACAGGCCTATCGCTATTACCTCTCTCCTCTCCTCTGATCAGTGACCGTCAATATGGCTTTCGCCACTGTCGCTCGACTGGTGACCTTCTAGTGTATCTCACACACCGATGGGCACTAGCCATTGAGAGTCAGGGGGAGGCATTGGCATGTAGCCTGGACATAGCGAAGGTGTTCGATCGGGTCTGGCACCGGGGTCTTCTATTGAAGTTGCCATCTTACGGAGTGCCCGAGGGTCTGTGCAAATGGGTGGCTAGCTTTTTGTCCGGCAGGCGCATACGAGCCGTAGTTGACGGTAGTTGCTCTGATAGCATGGACATTAATGCTGGTGTCCCGCAAGGCTCTGTGCTGTCTCCTACGCTGTTTCTACTGCATATCAATGACATGTTGGACATCAACAACATACATTGCTATGCAGATGACAGTACTGGAGACGCTTTTTACACGGGTCGTGCAAACATCCCTCGTTCCGTTGTGGAGGAAAACCGCGGAGAACTTGTGTCTCAAATCGAGACCACACTGTCCCAGGTCTCTGACTGGGGACGGGTAAACTTGGTCCGATTCAACCCTACAAAGACACAAGTGTGCGCGTTCACCGCTAAGAAAACTCCATTCACTGTAGTCCCACAATTCCAGAACACTCCCCTCTCCATCTCCAAGAGCATTGGGATCCTTGGTGTCGACATCTCCAGCGATGTTCAGTTCCGAGATCATTTACAAGATAAGGTGAAGCTTGCACCAAAAAACTTGGTGTACTCAACAGAGCGAAGCAGTACTTCACGTCGGGGCAAAGGTTGTTACTTTACAAGTCGCAAGTTCGGCCCCATATGGAGTACTGCTGCCATCTCTGGGCAGGTGCACCCGGATACCAGCTTGGCCCTTTTGACTCGGTTCAACGACGGGATGTGAGAATTGTCAACGATTCCAAACTCTTTAATTTAATTAAGTCGGAAAAAGATCTACTTATGATAAATTATGGTTTAACTTTCGTGCAGAAAGTTAAAGATTCAAATCCCGCACGTGGTGCGGCAATACTAGGCTAACTACTCCAAGTACAAGTGACTACACGGTGGTCATGGGGAATATAAGTAAGGTAAAAAACATTTTCAAGACGTGAAGGGTTTTCGAAGGAAAGTTGGAATCGGTAAAAAAACCTCCATGGATACATTTATGTAAACAATCTTATTTACCAACGTATTCATATCAAACGTTACTAGTAGTCTATCTACTTTGCAAAACATATCCTAAGAAATTTCTATTTAAGGCGCAGTACCTACCTAACTATCGCTGCCAAAAGATATTCTTTAATTCCTCTTTGTACAAAATATATTTCAAAAATATCTAAATCAACTAGTTATAAGCTATTTTTAGAAGGTTTATACATCGTTTCTAGAATACCTCTGTGAGTTGTGGATAGCGTTTCTGCTAAAAGTGGCCTTTCTTAGCAAAAATGCTATCATAACTCACAGATACATTCCAGATACAATACATAAAGTTCTAGAAATAGCCTATATCTAGTTCTAAATAATTGGTTTGAAACAGTCTGGAAATGTGTTTTGTAAAAAGAAGAAATAAGGAATATATTTTGGCGGCGCTAGTTAGATAGGTACTGCGCCTTAATAATCCCACGATATCTCTCCCTGCGTAAACAACTTCAGTCAGCCGTGTGCGAGAGTACCCAAGTTTTGATGGACTCATTTAACTACTCGATAGGCTTCCGGTTTACGGAAGTCCACAAAACAACAACTCAATGCGACTAAAGAAAACACACACATAGATTGTTATCTATGTTGCTTTATTACTTTGGGTTGGGTTGGGACCAATCGATTGATACAAACAACTACTAAGGTCTTTTATTCAATGCTACCTAAAAAAAAACAAATTTATATTTTTTAAGGCATCTACCTAAAACATTATGTATTAGGAAGGGTTTCTATGTTATAAATCTTACTAGATGTGCATGTGTGTGAGTTTGTTAATTCAGCCGCCCTTAGCTACTAAATAGACTTCAGCAAATGAGGTATCATTTGTTTCTCTTATTCCACAGAATGTGATCTTCTTTATATATTTATATATATATATATATATATATATATATATATATATATATATATATATTTGTATTTGTCCTTTAGGTTGAAAACTAAGATTAACGTGTTTCAAAGTTTTTGAGAAATCATCATCTAGAAAGCAATATAGAGGTTGTATTTTTTTTAAGAGAATTTCGATATTTTTGTAGAACACCATAAAAAGTTAAAAGCTTTCTTATTTTCAAGTAGCGGGAATGAGCTAATATAGTATATATGCCGTCACACGAAGCTCCATTTTATAAAATGAAAGCAAACGCTGAACGAGTTAATAAAATAGTCTTGTACCTACTACAAGCGCCATCTTGTTAATTGATAATGATGTATGAGCAATTTTATTGTTGTATTATGTTTTTGAAGTGAAAAATCTTTAGATGCGTTGTGGACTTTTTTTTTGTGATGGGTAAAAAATGTTAAACTCGCACCAGGTCACGTGACCTGATCGAAAATTCATAAGACGGAACTCGCGTCAGCACACGTGACCTTTATTTACATTAGGATAGTTTTTATTTTTAGTATATGGCGATTATGAGTAGTACAGGGAGGTTGGATATGGGATTTTAATTCTATGACAGATTGAGATGTCAAATATACTACGTCAAAAAGTTAAACATTACGACTACGTCAAAAACATTATTTTATTTATAATAAATAAGTGATATATATAAATGTGTTATATGTATATAAAATATGTATATATATATATATATAAAAAATAAAAATATTTTATTTCAGGTATCTTTGACCCATATACATTTAAATTTCCACACAATAATAAATAAATAAATATAAATTATAGATATAATCAAAATAAATAGAATCAACAACTGATTAAAAATTAAATTAAAATCAGCTCAAATCAAAATTAAAATAAATAAAATCAAATAGCGTCAAAAAAAATTTAAATAAAGTCAATTAAAACCATATAAAATCAAAATTTAAATTAGGTAAATTAAAATTGAACAAAAAACCAGTACCACTAGCCGACGCCAACTGCAAGGGATTCTAGGGATACAAAGTACGTCGCTCGAGGTTCAATAATTTTGGTAGAAACTGTGGGGCACAATCTGCTTTTCATCGTCTACCTAAGTGCAATAGTGTCTTCTTATCGGAGACTTTGACGTCTCAATCGTACTGATCTTCTTTTCGAATATTGTTCAAACAAATTTTGTTCTGACACTAAGGATTTTCTGAGAAAATTTACTAGAAAGCTGGTTCTAAGTACTTGGCGCTTACCGTGCTTAACGGCTTATCATAACGATCCAGCAAGTTAATGCTGCCAGTATTTTGGGCACCATGCATATAACAGACATGCATATAATATACGTCGCAAGGCGGTATACTTGATGAAGGGTATTGTTTTTATAAATAGGTACGTTATTTTTCATGTTTTTTTTCTCTTTTTTATTCTTATTTTTGTTCAGATAAATACTGTTAATTCTATTATGCTATGCAATATTGTAAGTGTTTGAATTTAAAATCACTTGAGAAATTCAATATAAAAAAATTTTTTTTGTAAGAACTTATGTACGTAAATTTAAAATATTGTAGGCATAACTCTGTAGCAATAAAGTTTGTAATGTAAAAATTGGTCCCTACTCATGTTCACATTATATGCATATAATTCAAATACTACTTACTAAAAATATCTAATTATATCTGTTTCTCCACGAAAGTTGGTAGCAGAATAAATTTAAAGGCCAAAAAAAATTTGCACAGTAACCTAGAAAAATACCGAATTCACATAAAAATGCACTCGTTTCGATACCAACTCTTCTCCCTTAAGAATATTTAAAAACACAATTGTTTTGCTGATAGTATTCTTTCTTTTACACAACTAGAAATTAAGTGAAAATATATTGATAATAGTTCCAATTGCAGGTGTAAAATCTTAATAATTTTTGTTTGGATATTTTACAGAAAGACATTTTCAAAAGTTTAGGTCAAAATATTGAAAACTAGTGAAATTACAAGCTGCGAGGAATGTATACTATGTTGAAGTACGGAATTTTTAATAAAACGTTCGACATTTCAGTGTTTCATTGCAAAAGGTAAATCAAAAATTTGTAACGAATTTTAACATATTCTATTTGAATAAAAAAGAGAAAGCATTTCACATTGCAAACAAAATATTTCAATGCAAATTCGGGATTGTGGGTGTACGGTGGGTCAACAGGAATTATGATTATAATGGGATATTACTCGTTCGGTAGTATTTTAATTGGTTTCTTTTTTAATAGAAATATTTTTTTAAATTTCTCTATAAATAGGTATATGTAAGTATTAAATGCTATAAAGTTATTAATTAAACAGAACTTAAAAAAAGACGATTTTTTTTTTCTTTTATCGCTTTCCTTATGTTTTTGTCTTCTATAACTGTCCTTTATTCTGTCTATTGTAACTACATGCGGCAGACGACATAGCATTTTTATTAAAAGAAGAAATTAAGAATAGAACTAAGAACTGAATTTCATAGTATACCTAAATTATAATAACTTTCAAAATCCATACATTCGATAAAGACGGTACGAAAGGTATGCACTTAAATTCTAAAATTGGGGACTTGTGAAAATATTTTTTTAGTTTTTTACATGAAACTGAGGCAGTCTGTATGAATGTACTTTAAAATAACCTTTACACAAAAAAATTTTAGAGTCAGGCAAGTGGATAAATAAAAAGATCTCAGTATTAGAGTAACATTAGTATTTCTCAGATATGGAACCCTAAACGCATTACTTCTATGTGTGACCTTTTTTACACCGCTTAGGTGAAAACTTTTAAAGCATACTTAGTAGAAACTAAGTTTCTCTAGATACCAGCCTTAAGAGAAGTATTACATATTGATTCTATTCAACCGCGTCCTATCGGTGTTATAATGGGCATTACTCCATAGAAGTGGCGACACCGCTCAGTCCTAGCGGCAACCCGAATACAGCGGTCAGGGTTGTCAATTAACATGTCGCATATGTGTGTGCAATCTACTTTGACTCTACCGTGTTTTGTTTCTATTTTTAATTTATTAAATTCCAATAAAATAAAACCAATACACAATGGCCCTTTTATTTAGATAGATAAAATATATTGTTTCATTCGGATCGGATATAATTGGAATAGCGCGATAGGGAATCAGAGCTGCATGGTGCCTGCGGCAACCCTAGTGCAGCGGTCTAGGGGTGTCAATTAGCCAGCGTCTCATCCTACTAGTGTACAACGTTAATTGGATTTTGTTTAAATAGCACTTTAAGTAATAAAGAAAAGCAATTCCAGTATAGAAAATGTGCGGTGATATTAAAGAGAGTGTAATGGGTAACGTAACGAAGACTAACACCCTAACGAGATCTGAACATTTGAAATAAAAGGCTCAATAGGGTAAAGTTAGAGAAACTATTGTGTATCTGGTATCCTTACCTATGTCCCAATTATGAACGTGCGATAGTAATGTAATGTTAACATCATCGATTTTCAACAGCAATCTTAATATGCGGACCTTTTTTACGATCAAATCCTGACAAAAAGAATTATTACCATTATATAAATTTGGTTATTGGCGTTGGATTCTTACAGCAACTCCTTAATTATACTATTGAAGTTTTCTGTAGCAAGCTATAGTTCGTTTAAGCTAGGTTGTAGTTTTCGGGATAAAAACTATCCTACATCCTTCCCCGGGACTTAAACTATTACAATACCAAATTTCATCTAAATCAGCGGTTTAAGCGTAACAGACATACTGACAGACAGAATTACTTTTTCATTTATTATATAAGTATGGATTAAAGATATATATAAATATGTTTAAAAATTAAATTGCCCAGTGATAATAAAAAAATTTGTTTAAAAAAAAACCTGTACATTTTTTTTGGATATGTCAGTTTTCATTTAATAATATTAACTTCTAGACCATTAAATACTATATTACTAAGATAATTTGTATACGACACGAACTTAGCCAATTTTTTATCAAACTGTCTGCTACTGCCTACATAAAGTTCAGATACCCATTTTACACCTTGTTTACCAAATGAGTAATAAAAAATTATTTAAATTTGGTAATATTTTGAAGTATGAAATCAACTTTAAAAATCTTTTTAAATTAAGGACGTATTCGGTAAATCTAAAATCAATTTGCGTCGGAGTAAACTTGAATCCATTCAAAGAGTCATTGGAAAATAAAAAGTAAAAAAGTTAGATTGCTTTTTGTTTTGTTTCTTCTTTTTCTAACTTTTTACCGTTAAATTAAAAGCAGCAACCAAATGGGCCATTCGAATAAAATGTCATTATAAATTATTTTCAATAAAGTAGTCCTAAATATTAAATCGCCTTTGAGTATTTATTTCAAATTATTTTCTTAAAAACTTAAATTAGTTAATTTGACAGTGCGAATTTCACAATGGAAGTAATAGTAAATATATTACAATTTAAATAGACTAATATTTTGACAAAAAACATAGGTACTGTATAAGCTTGGGAAGTGGCTAAAGCAAACAATGTCGTGATGCTTTCCATTCCACCACATTCATCACATCGCTTACAGCCTCTGGATGTGACTTTTTTTGGGCCGCTCAAAAAAGCCTACAACAAGGAATGCGACATGTTCATGAAATCAAACACCATGGTAAAAATTTCGCCATACGAGATTGCAGAAATGTTCAACAAAGCTTATGCCAGAGTAGCAAGCTTAGATAAAGGGATCTCGGGCTTCAAAGCCACAGGAATATTTCCCATGAACCCTGCTGTATTTTCAGAAGACGATTTTGTTGCTGTGGATGAAGATCAGAATCTAGTTAATGAGCAAGCAAATTCAACTGCTGTTGCTCAGTCGCAGAGACCCGTTTCTCAACAGCTAGTCGCTGGTAACTCTGACCTACTTCCTTCTACATCTCGTGGTACTTACAACTTTCAACTACTTCCGTCTACATCTCGTGGTATTCAGCAGGAGTTGGAAATGTATAGCTCTGTCCTGATCCGATCCACGCCAAATGTTTTGCAAGAGCAGTTATCTGATATTGATCATTCTGCAAGTCCATCTATATTACATGATCCACAAGATGAGGCATCCACAGCAAATAGTACACCAGCACTGTCGCCAAACACAAACCTTGGTACAATCCCGTTCATGTTGAATGATGAAACACGCCTGGAGCCAGCTACTGCTAACCCTGCCACGACCTCGTCCACAACAAATGACGTTCAAGAACAGTCACTCTATACAGACTCAACCATATTAAACGATACACAACAGTCAAACTTAAATGCCCAAACATCTGCTTTTCCCATAAGAGCAGAAAAACCAGATTTCGCAAAAGTTCTATCAGTTGTAAGTCCACTACCTAACATATCTACCAAAAATAAAACTTCGCGACAAAAACACCATTCAGTAATTTTATCTAGCACGCCAATGAAAACAGTGTTTGAAGAGAAAGAGAAGAAACGTATAGAGAAAAAATGTAAAACTAAATTCAATCCAAAGAAGGAAGGAACCAGCCAAATACAAAAAAAAATCCAGAAAAACCAAGAAACCTGCAAAAAAGAAAGAAAATGCACCGCAGAAACAGGAAAAAAACGAAAAAAGACAACCAACAAAAAACAAAAAGATTGAACAGTAAAAAAGAAACTTTTTGAGGATGAAACTGACACGTCTGAAGAAGAACACGTTGAGAATCTTTGCGACGATGAGTCAGAATACTCAGAAGAAGAGACATTGTGTGCTATTTGCTGTGACACAGGAAAAAGTAATGAAATGTGGTACCGTTGCAGAGGTTGCGGTAAATGGGCTCATAAACAATGTTCTGGTTCTGACAGCCCGGTTGATTATATTTGCATTTTTTGTTTGGATCCGTAAAGTTATATTAATATTTATATGAATAAGTGAGATTTCAGACTGACTCATAGATTTTTTTAAGACTGACTTAATAATTAAGTAGCTCCCATTACACATATGGGATTTTATAGGCTCTCATTTCCCGCAAAGTCGGGTAATGGGAGCGATTCTGTTATTTTGAAAAAAGTTTATCTGTGGCCAAATGCCTAATAATGTAACGTTGACGCTGTGATTAAATGATAGTCAAATAAGTAAGAATTTAGTTTCTAATAAAAAGTTCCTAGAGAATCCATAAATTTGCCTTTTATTGAACTTTTTCCTTAGTAGGCTCCAATTCCCCCCGTCTCCCCTACAACAATACAAGCGGTAGAACACACACAGGGAGGCAAAGTCTCTCCTCAGACTTAGGGGCTCGCTACCGCAAGTGAGTTTAGGATCGTCGACAATTCTCGCAGCCCGTCGTTGAACCGAGTCAAAAGGGCCAAGCTGGTATTCGGGTGCACCCGCCCAGAGATGGCAGCAGTACTCCACATGGGGCCGGACTTGCGACTTGCAAAGCAGCAGCCTTTGCCCCGACGTGAAGTACTGCTTTGCTCTGTTGAGTACACCAAGTTTTTTGGACGCCAGCTTTACCTTGTCTAGCAAGTGATCTCGGAACTGAACATCGCTGGAGATGTGAACACCAAGGATCCCAATGCTCTTGGAGATGAAGAGGGGAGTGTTCTGGAATTGTGGGACTACAGTGAATGGTGTTTTCTTAGCGGTGAACGCGCAGACTTGTGTCTTTGAAGGGTTGAATTGGACCAAGTTTTCCCGTCCCCAGTCAGAGACCTTGGACAGACCGATCTCGATTTGAGACACAAGTTCTTCACGTTTTTCCTCCACAACAGAACAAGGGATGCTTGCACGTCCCGTGTAATAAGCGTCTCCAGTACTGTCATCTGCATAGCAATGTATGTTGTTGATGTCCAACATGTCATTGATATGCAGTAGAAACAGCGTAGGAGACAGCACAGAGCCTTGCGGGACACCAGCATTAATGTCCATGCTATCAGAGCAACTACCGTCAACTACGGACCAGATCGTGTACTTCTAGGTATCTTAGAAGCTGTGTGTTGATCACATGCTCCATCACCTTAAAGAGGAGAGAGGTAATAGCGATAGGCCAGTAATTCTATGGATCTGATCTAACGCCCTTTTTGGGCACCGGGTGCACATTTGCAGTCTTCCATGAAGACGGAAATTGCCTAGAGTGGTAGGAAAGCGGGAAGAGGCACGTGAGTACAGGACATAACTCAGGAGCACTCTGCTTAAGCACCACTGCTGGTATTCCGTCTAGCCCACTCGACTTATGAACGTCTAGAGAAAGCAACGCCCGCCTGACCTCCCGCTGCGTTATGGAGATTTCCGGCATAGTCTTATCGCACCACGGTATAGTAGGTGGTACAGCGCCTTCATCGTTCATGTTCGAGTTCGAGGCAAAGAGACTGCCCAATAGATCGGCTTTCTCTTTAGCACTATGGGCCAAGTCACCATCGGTCTTTCGCAGTGGTGGTAACGACGACTGGCAAAAGTTCCCTTCGGCAGCTTTGGTAAGCGACCAGAAAGCACGACTCCCAGAAGGATAGCTAGCAAGTCGCCCACCTATTTTGCCGATGAATTGGAATTTTGCTCTGGCAGTTGCTTTCTTACTGAACCTCGAGGCAGTATTTAATTTGCGTTTTAACTCAGAAATATTCGGATCCTTATTATTACGAGCCGTGATCCAAGCCTCATATGCATTTTGCTTAAGAATTTTAGCTTTTCTGCAAGACCTATTAAACCACGGTCGTTTTATGACGCCGGCAGCTACTCACGGGTTAGGAATATAGCATTCCATACCATTAAGGATTGTCTCAGTGACTGCGGCTGCGCAGACGTCAGGATCTTCTGAGTTAAAGCAGATCTGCCTCCACGGGTACGATGCGTAAAATTCTCGCAATACATCCCAGTCTGCCGACTTATAGTGCCACACACGATGCCAATTAGTTGGCCCAGAAGGATCGGGTTGTGTGCATGACACTTGAGTCCGAACGAGACAGTGGTCCGAGGAGCCAAGAGGCGCATCCACTGAGACGGAGTATCCGTCCGAACGAGTAGTCAGCAGAAGGTCCAGTAAGGAGCTCGTATGTTCCTCTATATCTGATATTCTCGTTGGAGAAAGTACCAGCTGAGAGAATCCATAGGTCTGAGCAAATTCATGAGCAGATATCCCAGCATAGTTATTGGTTCGAGAACTGAGCCACTCGCGATGGTGGGCTTTAAAGTGTCCCAAAATAACTAGTTCTGCTGTGGGATATTGGTCCAGAACTTTGTCAGTCGTCAAACTCAGGTGCGTGAAGAGTCAAGTTACGTCCGTGTCACCGCTATGAGACCTGTATAGGCACGCATAGATACGAGTGTGGCCGCCGTAATCTACGCGCACCCACAATATTGACAGGTCCTTATCTTCAGGGCTATGAAGGCAGCGACAGCAGATATCCTCCCGGACGAACATACATACAACGGCACGACTCATAAAATTGTGTTCGAGTTTGTAGCCGGGATAGTGAAGGTATGATGTTTCGGCCGGGCAGGATATCTGCGTCTCCGTTAGAAAAAGAATGGTCGGCTGCGCAGTTTCGAGATGGTGGTGGACTGCGTTAAGATTTGCGTGAATACCCCTGATGGTCCCAAAATCCACATTATATGTGGATGGAGTAGCCGCTGTACAAACTCTTTTCTTTTTCGTTCTCATGGCCATAATATATAAAAAAAATTACTAAAACTAAGGATGAGGATTCACTGCACAGACAGCTTAGAGGACAAAAGGTGCGGTTCTAAGACTGCCGAAGCTCGCCACAGATGATACGGTTGCTGGCACGGCGGGCGGAAGGGCCCCTGATCCCCCTCTGTTGTAGTAGCCGGGTCCACTCCGGTCTCCTTCTCTGGCACGACTACCATTTCAGATACTTTACACAGGCTGGCGGATCAGCCTCCCAGGGCGTAGATTAAGTGATCCCTGGGTTCGGGATCCCGTTCAACCTGCGGGCGGCCAGCGGTCAGCCGTTTCATCAGGTCTCCCTGACCGCCGAACCAGCACGCCGCGTCTACACCGAGCAGGACAGCAACAAGCACCGTCGGTCCTCCGCTGTCCGCGCAGCGAATCCTCAAAGAGCTCTGGCAACCTTACTCACCGCCAGGAACACAACACTACTCAATGTTAGTGTTATTATGGCCGCGGTTTTCTGTAAGGTGGAGGTACTTCCCCAGTTCGGGCCGCTCATTCGAGCAAGTACTCGCTATGCCTTGCTTAATTTGTTCGGGTGGCTTATTCGAGCGAGTACTTGCAGTGCCCTACCTCTCTTTAAAGTTATTATATTATTTAGAGTTATTCATTTAAGCTGTATGTGGTGTTTTATATTGTTTGTTTAAACTTTTTATTAATAGTTAAAAATATTTTTTTTATATAATTCAGTTTTATGATTTATGGCGATGAGTAAAAACTATGTATATTGTGTAATTTTTTATATTTTTATAGCCTAGTATCAATACTAATCTTTAAATGTATGTATAATTTATATAAGTTCTTGCAATATTTGAGTAGAAAATTACGATGAAAAAACCAACAAAAACTAAAAGTTATCGGACTTAGCCTAGGCCTATTATTCTAATGTCGAGAGCTTTAATGAGAATTGGCTGATTTATTTTGTATATTGAGTTGATTCTACTACTATGTATTATTCTATACTGATACTTAAAACATTTTTTTCGGACACTGATTACGAAATGAATAACCACTGAATCCTAGATAGATATAAATGCGTATAAAACAATATAAATATAAATTCGTATGCTCAACAAAAATATTTTTTTTTTCCTTTGTAAACAACACAATAAAAACAAATAAAGGAAATGTTTTATAAAGGATGTTTAAAAACCTACTTGAATTTTGAATTTCGGATAATTTTCCTTGTGTCAACAATAAAACGCGAATGTTTTGTAGTTGTCATAAAAGAAAAGTTTGAGGTTAAGTTATGCAGCGTTTTTTATTAGAGCAACGCTAAGAAATTTAAAAAATCCACTACCAAAATAGTGAGAACTAAGCGGTCTGAAAATGTCTGCGGTGTGAAATTTTTCGGTCATCATCATGCACCATCTCAAATTGCTGTGGAGAATTTAATTAATAAATTTGAAACTGTTGGTTCTGTATAGGATATCAAAGCAGTTGTTCGTCCTTGTGCGGGAAGATCAATTAAAACAAAAAATTATAAGATTCAATTAACACAACATCTAAATCCAGTAGACCATGCGCATGCGCAGCGCCGAACATTCGTCAATTGGATACTAAAGCATCAACGAGTCGAATTTTCAAAATAATCATCTTTAGCAATGAGGCGCACGTCCAATGATCGGTAAGTCAATAAACAGAACTGTCGAATTTGTGGGACCGAAAACCCACGAGTGATCTATCAATAGCCTATGCAACCCTCCCCGTGTAACCGTGGGGTGTGGATTTTGGACTGGCGGAATAATTGGTCTGTATTTTTTAGAAAACGCAAACGGAAATGCAGTTACAGTCAATTGTCTTCATTATCGCGAGATGTTGACTGCCTTTTTGTGACGTGCAGAAATGAAATTGATGTCGATGACATTTGGTATCAGCTGTATGTTGCATCATGTCATACTGCGGCTTAAACAATGCAGTTATTGCAGACATTATTTCCAAGACGAGTTATTATCTCGCGGCGCTCTGAACCGACACCGCTGGACTTTTTCTTTGAAGTTTTCTGAAGGCATTAGTATATGCAAGTAATCCACAGATAATTCATGAGCTCAAAACCGAAATTCTTTCGTTCGTTATTGACAAAATTCAACCACAATTATGTCAAAATGTCATCGAAAATTTCATAAAAAGGGTGAACGTTTGTCGAGGCGGAGATTTGTCGGGTGTTGTGTTCCACAAGTAACCTCCGTGTCCGTATTTAAAGTTGAAAATGAAATATTCTAAAAAATTCAACAGTAATAAGTATATTGCTAAAAAAAATAAATTTCAAGTAGGCCGCGAGTGGCAGCCTAAATTTTTATCACGATATTAAGTTTCTACGTTTTTTAGTGAACCTACCACAAGAAAATAGGAAAAGAGGATATTACTTATAAATACTTGAGTTGATCAAAGAGGTTTTGGTATTGTTTGGAAATTTTTGTTCACTTTAGTTTTCTATTTACATAAATATATAAATAATTATATTTTCACACATAAAGATTTTACATATACGAGAACTGAGTGTCGCGGTGGTAAAGCGTGCGGCTGCAATGTCAAATGTCCCGGGTTCGATTTCCGTCAAGAGGCAACTAATATTATAACAATTTGTCTCGGCTCCAGTTTGTACTCGGCACGGCGATACGCTCACCACCTGTCACATTTGTGGGACGAAATACAATCGGTGAAACGAGGTTGTTACGGGCATAAACGTTGGTAACATCTCTAACAACCCCTTCAGGGTTGATGTGATATTATATTATCATATACATATTTTATTTTCGCAATATCAATAATGTTTTTGTGAACCGTTGTCACATGAGTGCGCCGAGTTCTTTGTGCCAGAGTGTCATCGATCCGTTTTGCATTCACTGAACCTTTTAGATGTTAAATTAAATTTTGAGCGAATGAAACAAAATTTATTGCAATTAAACAAGCCTCGAGTAAATGACGTTTTATTAAACTGGATATTAAAAACTGTTGAATTTGATTTTAAGCCAATAACACAGGCATAACTATCGTTATAGTAATTATAACGTTGTTGTATATTATCTGATTAGTATTTGTAGTATTTTGTAGAAAAAACATGGTAGTTGTGCTAGAAATATGGTGGTTGTTCTAAAAACATTGCAATTATGCAAAAAAAATGGTGGTTATGCTAAAACATGGTGGCTGTGCTTAAATCATTATGGTTGTGCTAAAAACATTATTGTTTTTCTAAAAACATTGTAATTGTGCTAAAACATGGTAATTATGCTAAACAAAATCATATTTTTTAATTATGAATCAATTGAAGATTGTAAAAATATTTTACCCAAAATTAATAGCAAATTGTGTATTAAGGGTGGTAAGGAGAAAATCACCAACGAGGGGCTATTGAGAAGCCTAAGGCCCGAGGCCGAAGGCTTTAATGACTCGAGTTTGTAATTTTCGTACCACCCGTGTTACACACAGTGTTTTTTAACACTCATCGCATTTGCGAGGAAATAAATAAAAGTATAAGATGAATAAATAAATAAACCCACCAAAACAAAATTGGTGGTAATAGAAGTAGAGAAAACAACGTCACCGCCAGATGGCGCTAAAGAGAATCTAGAGAATTTATTGAATTAAAAAATTTGGCTAAAGTTAAAACTCGTGATTGCTCGCGTGTAGCTCATATTTTAAACAGAGAGCTTTTATTTTATACATGACATATCTACTCGTATGTCTATCTCTAAATACTTGATAAAATAGGCGCGTCATTACCACCCGTGGAATCTGTGAACGCACGCTTTGCTTTGAGAAAAATAAAATTTACAGAGAAAAAGCCCGTGGGAGTAATTAACGTCTTAGCACCCGCTTTACCTGCACACAATTTTGCATCGTCAGATTTACATTTCACACATAGAATCTAAATCGATCTATGATTTTTCATAAAACATAATTTTTAATGAAAAATTGTAATTTTTTTGACAATTTTACTTCTATATTTTATCGGAAAAAATACGTTGAACAACCGGCCAACTGCCTTTTATACACGCCTTTTATTTAGGGTTCCGCAGAATAAGAATTACTACGGATAATCTATCAAACTTAAGAACCTATTTCGTTCATAAATAATTTTCATTGGTAGTATTTATAAAGCCATATTATTAGAGGGAAACTGCGACAAGAATTTCTCAAGTTCGCAAAATATAAAACTTAGATAAAAAGTGTTTCAAGAACTTCAAATAGATTTTAAAGCCCTATTAAATGACTAACTATGTATGGAGGGCTACTCTTAAAATACTTATTCTCAACTCTCATAAAATATCTGGTGGGTCACAAAAAAAAAACTATGTCAAATTTATCTACGGCGGGATTATAAGGCTGCGACATACGGATATGACGAATTCATAAGAGTTTCGTTTTTTCCATCTGGCTACAGAACCCTGAAATCGGCGGCATTATTATAGTTTAAAAGTTGCTTATGCTTTCTCTTTAAAAAACACTTAAACATAAACACATATCTGTCTAAAAATAATCTAAATATTGCTCAGTATTCTGTAAAACGTAACATTGATTAATTTGTAACTTTATAAACTTTAATTTAGTTTAATAATGATATGAAAATAAAAAGTTGAAATTTTAGATTGCTTTTCAACCACAAAAGCAATCTAACCTTTCAACTTTTTATTATCAAATCATTGTTATTTGAATTTGCTAATTTAATGCTTTAAATTAAAAAGTTAGCTTTGAAATATATTTGTTTTAACAATTCACGAATTCGTAAAACCAAAAAGCAATAGAGTTAATGTGATAAATTTCAGCAGGCAATTGAAGATTGTGGTTGGCGATTTGTTAGTAAACATTTCAGTGATTTTAATTTGATATCCTAAAACCATTTTTTTGATGTGTGAAAAAATACTGAAAAACAGAGTCAATCAATACGTTAAAAACTAGCTGGTTTTACCCACGCGATCTAACTTTCGAACTTCCACCAGTTTATTGATGCAAATTAGCAGGTCATAGGACATCATCTTCAATTCAGTGGATTTTCGATACCCTCACATATCCTTCTTGGGGCGGAATTTTCGAAGCGGTGGTTATCTTATATCCACTCAACCGCTTAGCACGGTTTGAACTGCTGTAGCAGATGTCTCAGAGCTTTTGGAAAAAGTTTAGCGAGTGTGTTGGTCGAATAAGACTGAACCTCTAAATATGGGTGATCCTGTCCCGGTCAAGGAGATGGAAATGCCACCTCGTCTCTGGAGGCGTAGTCGCATCCTTTGAGACTTCTCTGGCTCGAATGGCGTTCCTTGCTTTACTGAAGTTTTAGTAGGCAACTCGATTCTTACGAGAGCTGTTGCTACTCTGTCGCAATTGCCGATATCTTATTGTTTACAGTGTCTCAGTGAGAGCCGATCTGCCTAGGATGGGGGATTGTTTTGTACCGTTGCTATCTGGGTCACGCCTTACGTACGAAACGCTAGGTTACGAACGCAGCCTTTTTGTTTCCGGCAATAATGTGTGGTTGTCATTAGTCTGCAAAATAATTAACCTGACAAAAGTTTTGTGTTTGTTAATTATATAAAAAATGCTTATACCTAATGTAGTACTGCGTTGTAATAAACATTACTTATATAAAAAGTGTTAAGAGTAAAAGTGAATGTTTCGTCAATGATGACAGGTACGAACTAAACCAAAATGAAACTGTAAGGCGACTTACCTTAATTGTACACTTGTGCGTACCTGTAAGGACTACGTCTGTAATAGTTAATACACAAAAAAAATTACTAGTGTGAGTACTTAAATATTAATCACAAAACACTTTTAAATATAAAAACGAAACACTTTTCTGACAAAAAAGGTTATTTAATTCGTCGAGTACCATAGAGTAATGTCTCTAAGTTGCGGTCCCATTATATATATAGGATCGGTATAAAACAGCGTTTGATGTGCCTATTATTGTTCAGTTAGGATCCCACGAACTTAAGGTTGTATTTTTCTATTTGTATAATAATACTAGTTTTAGATCTTGTCCTTATCTTTATGTCTCCTCAGATTAAATCATTGCAGTATCCCTTAGGTCCCTTTAGAAGACATAGGACAGATAGACGTGGTCCAAGCAGGTACAACAAGGCTAGAAACTTGTGGTAACCCGCATTGTAGTAATTTGGGTTTAACTGTACCTGTCATCATTGACGAAACAATTACAAAGGCGGAATACATTTAACGCGGTTTTTTCATTTTTAACAAACTTTTTTTTGGTCTGCCCACAGCCAGTCAGTTTTATTATTGTTCATATAATGTTCTTGATCGATCTCTATAATCCACATTCCAAACTGAAATTACATTGCGTCCCTATGGACTCAAAGTGCAACTTTAATCCCTGTTTACGAGGAACAGACCAGCTCTTTTTGAATAGAACTGATAAAAAAAATATTTCCTGTCGAAGTTTAGTCAGTTAAGCACTGAATTTTAAACTGCATTCAAAAATAAAAAAAAAGAAACACAACAGAAAAATCGAACTAGCCCGTCAAGCCATCGTGGGCTTTGTTTGCAGATAACAAACAACTGAATGACTGAAACTAAATCCGACAAACTTTCATGTAAAATAAAATGGCGCATATTCATGTGTTTAGCACCATTATGATTTTAAAGAACTTTTTATTTTAAAGATTTTGCCTTATGGGATGACAATGATAATAATATTATAAGCCAGCTGGCCAACCCTGGGCACTACCGCGCTACAATGCTCTAGCACGTTGGGGCTGTCCAGCTTATTATGGAAAATAAAGTAGATGTGCTCTAGGAGAGCCATCTTACGCATCAGCTCCAGGGTGTTTATTCCTATCATTTCCCCCCACGAACAACGAAGGGAATAAATAAGTATATAAAGAAAAAAAAGTATATAAATTAATAATACCCATACATTTTTTATGTAAAAATGTAAGAATTTTTTCTGTACTCTTTCCACCATATGACTAATTAGCCTCATGTGGGTCCCAGATGATTGCTTTGTATTCTATTTTACTGCGGACATATGCATTGTACAATGCCACTATTGATGCGCTGTCGGTAAAGCGCGCCGTTTGTCTCATTACGACGTTTGGGCTTTCGAGGTCCTGTCAAAAATTGCAATGGCCTGGTTTTTGATACCACTAAGGTAGCAAACAAGTTGGCTGCACGTCTTATGTCACCAATGGTGATCGGGGTGACAGACACGCGGGAAGAGTCTGTGGCTGGGCGCTATCCACGTCTGGCTTCGGACTGTCAGCTCGGAAAACAGATTTAAAATAATCAGCAAACGCAGACGCTGCGTCTGCCCCTGTAACGGTAACTTCATTATGAACGTATTGTTTATGAGCCTGTCAAGTAGTCCGTTGGTCGTTAATGTAAGTCCAGAATTGAGTCGGGTACGTCGTATATAGTGGTAATATGCCAAATAGCTCTTTAACTCACTGCCCATAATTTTTACACATTTCACAGTTAAAAAGTTTTCTCTCAGCCTTATATTTCTTTAGATGAAAATGTTTCATCTTAATGTTGCGCATAAGATCAGGTGTAAACTACGAAGGATACGTAAACTTCGAGTTCACAGCGATACGGTTTTTTCTGGGCACACAATCATCAAAGCATTTATAAATTTTCTGGTAAAAGATGTCAACTGCGATGTCAATATCATCTACCAAATACCCGCGGAAGGGGCGCCCCCGAGAGCGACAATCCAAAAAACCCGGTGAAGCAGTAATGGCTGCAACAACCAATTGTATAGTCAAATCAGAAAAAAAAATTACTGTTGACCCACGCTTATCACAAACAGTTTTTTGATTTTGCACGAATTGTTTTATCAGTACACACCTGCTCACAGATTGTTTTCTCCAATGACACAACTTTATCACTAATTAACCGTTTTATGAAGTTCGCGGATAATCTCGTCAACTCTGCGACATTTTTGAGACAGCAAATACACATAGCAAATAACACGATCAGCTCGTCTGTTCCCATATGGGGGCAGTGTTTCTCTATGGTTTCTGTATACGCTTACTGCAACTCCAAAGCTCTAAACTTTGACTTTAATGGATTTCAATTATTTTATTGACTTTTGGTAAAGTCTAGATGCACGAGGTTAATTCGTGGGTTCAATGTTGTAGTAGTTTGGATAAAAAAAAATCGCTTATTTTTCATTATGATGGGCGAGCTATCACCTGCGTGATATAGGTATTTCTTATAAACTGTAAGTCGAAAAGTATGTTACGCTCTGCGGTCGCTATATCGGTTAAAACATTTCCTTCCATCGCTGCTATCCTATGCTGATATTTGTTATTTGGACCTGACACAAAATTTTCTCGATAAACTAGATCGACTTCTTATCCTGCATAAGATTTATTGTCGATAAGCGTAAATTTGACAACATTTCTATGTACCGCGCACGCAAATAAACTGGCTATCTATACGTGAACGCAGATATGTCAGAATTTTATGTTTTCTTTTTACTTTTTTGAATAATTCCGTCTCCCCTTTTTACGACAGAGAGCTTCGTTCTTCCACTAAAATGCTGCACAAAGTCCATCTATTGTGACTTCATTGCAAAAAAGAGTTTATAAATAAAATAATAAAAAAAGAAAGTTATAGATAGTGATTTGGAATATAGAAATTGTTTGACTTTTGTGAAAGCCTAAAAAAACTAAAGCGACAAAACAAACATTGCCTCTTATATGACACTTAATTTTTAGTACAAATCATTGTTAGTTTTACAATAATTACGTCTGCAATACTAATATTCAAAATTTTAAAACATTATTTTAACTTATTTGACAAAATTAAATGACATGTTTTAGCGTAAATTTCAAGGACTTCAATACGCAATTTGTGATAATACTTAAATCAAAAAATTACGTGTCAATCTCTCATACAATTAAAAGTAAAATTAAAAAAAAACAATACCACGTAGAACATGACACATACACACGTAGGTATACCACATACACACGTAAGTATAAGACATACACTCGTCGGTATAACACATACAGACGTAGGTATAACACATCCACGCATAGGTAAAACACATACACAGGTAGGTATAACACATACACGCGAAGGTATAACACATACCCACGTAGGTACAGCACATACACACGTAGGTATAACACACACACACACACACACATACATACACACGTAGGTATAACACATACACACATAGGTATAAGTTAAATTCAAAATAGGTAGCTGCTTACATAGCACCTAGGTATATAAGCAAACGCAAACCAAACTGAGACGTTTTTATCATAATGATAACTCAGTTATCTAGAATCATATTACATTTCCAAAAATTAGTATTATTATAACATGAAATTTCATAATAACTTGAAGATGATAGGCAAGTACTTCAGAATAACTTGAAAATTAAAGGCAAGTACTTCAGGCTTTTAGTGCGCATTAAAGGAGATTGCTTACTCATAGTCCACAGAAATGTCCCTCGATAATATTATAGATCTACATAGTATTCGCATGTCGGAGTTTAGTAAAGCTTCTATGATAAAGCATTTAATATGAAAAATATACGAACAAACTTTAATATAGTATCTATTATATCCATTTCACCCAAATTTTAAAGTTTTTTTACTGCTTTGAGATTACATTATACCTGTATTTTTAAAAGTTGGTGTAATACCAAACTTTGCTCTCAGGTGAAGTAGCAACTTTTGCCCCGAGGTGAAGTACTGCTGCGCTCTGTTGAGTAAATCAAGTTTTTCGGACGCAAATGATCTCAGAACTGAACATCGCTGGAGATGTCAAAACCAAAGATCCCAATTCTGTTGGAGGTGATGAGGGTACTGTTCTGGTATGGAATTGTGGGACCTCAGTGAATGGGGTTTTCTTAGTGGTGAACGCGCAAACTTGTGTAGGGTTAAATTAAAACAAGTTTTTCCGTCCTAAGTCAAAGACTTCGGACAGATTGGTCTCGATTTGAATTTGATTTGAATAGGACTCAGCAGTTTAAATTACTTTTAGAAAAAATAATTTCTTTTCTATTTAAAGTCTTGGGCAACAAACAGTAAAGTTTCAGGTTGGAAACTTAACTTTGATTCAGTTTAATTTTGGTTTTAAGATAATTATGTTTCTGTAGTTAATATGATTTTATAGAATATAAATAATTTATAGATGCAACCGTTAGCATCTCGGGCAAGCTCAAATACGCTTTGCAAGCTAAAGGGGTGTTTTATTGCGTGATACATTTATAATATTAAATATTCGCCAAACCAACCAAATCCACTAGACAACCGTCTATCTTTTTATTTACCCTTTTGATATATTTCCCCCAGCTTTTTCTTAATGTTTTTTAACACCTAGCTTATTTTCAGCCTCACACCGTGTCATTTTTCTTGTCGAAAAATGTATACATATATGATAGCCCCACGCCCTTATCTTTCAGTACGCCATCTTAATGTCGGTTTACCGCTTCGTCATAAGCGATCAAAATTTTTCCATGTGAAATTTAAGGAAAACTGGAAAATACCGGTAATACCCGTTAACCGGTAAAAAATATACTTTTACCGGTTAATTTACCGGTAATGAAAACATCCGGTAATTGCATGTCAATGCTATAGCTGTATATACAGAAATTCAGTTACAGTTATTTCTGCAAGAGCTTTTAAAAAAATAATAATAATATAATTAATTAAAAAATAGCTATAGTAAAATAAGCTCCGTTTCAAATTTCAGCCAAATCTATTCAGTTGTTGTGGCGAGAAGAATTAACAAAAATAATATTAAACACACTCACAACATTTTGTATTTATAATACACTAGCTTCTGCCCGCAGCTCCGACTGCTCAGTAGTAGGATATTGAATGCGAAATGGTCCCGTTGTATCCTTACGTTTTCACAAATAATATTTGTGAATTAACATAAAATATATTATAGGATAGTAAAAATATTTAATAAACTTAGAGCACCGACCAATTCAACAAAATAATATTCTCTTTTACAACTTTTTTGCATAAATATTTGAGATGCTCTTTTCCCACGACAGAATAACCTAAAACAAACACTGCTAACAAACTTTTGTTTATTTTTGTACAATGGACACTGTATTTGGCTTTTGTATATTTTATGCAAACTAAAACTGCTTCTCTATCCATCTCTTTTTCTTTTTCTCACTTTCTCTCTCTGGACCGCGCACATACTCGTTTTGCGTACTCTATATCGAATCGTTTGGGCCGGTTATAATTGAAATAACAGGATAGAGCTCTGACACCGGCGAGTGCCTGAGGCAACACTGCGCTGCTGCGACGGTCGGGGTTGCCAGTTTACATATCTCATCTCGTTTGTGGATGATATCACTCGTAATGGAGTCAATGAATATTTATACTGCATAAATCTGAGATTTTTTTTTATTTTAATGGTTTTTAAAGCTATTTATATACCTATTAATTAATCAGAAAAATTATTTTAAGGGGAACATAAATATTAGTATCAAATAAATCTTCATACACAAAAGAGATGGATAAAACATCTTTTTTAAGACATGTGGAGTATTATTTAAAAGATAGCTGTAAGCTAGTTGTAAGTAAAGTTCTAAGCGAGGTACGACTTTGAAACCGCCATAAATAAATGTATTTATATATGTAGAAACATACATGCTGTGTATGTACGTATAGGATACATTGAAGACAGAAGTACATACATACTACTATTAAATATTTATCTGAGATAAGCAGGAATCTCTCATTTTAACGCTGATTTGCAAACGGCGGCCATAATTGCAGAATTATACCAGGTGTGGATCTGAATACTGTCCTATCTATCCGTAGTTACCTGCTGTGGATCTAAATACAATCCTACCTATACGTAATTACCTGCTGTGGATCTAAATAGTATCCTACCTATCGGTAATTATCTGCTGTGGATCTAAATACTATCCTACCTATCCGTAATTACCTGCTGTGGATGTAAATACTATTCTACCTATCCATAAATACCTGCTGTGGATCTGAATATTATCCTAGCATTTTATTTTGATCATGTCCGGATATATTGTATTAACACAAAGAATACTTTCTATCGCGATCGATAATTTCCACGTGAAAAGTTTTGTGGGTAAAACTGCGGCACACAGCTATCTAGAAATAAAACTAATATTAAAATAGAACGTCCTCATATATGAGGGAGCCGCAAACTTTTTTTATGCAATCAGAACACATTCAGATGTTTGCGTCGCGGGAACGGTTACGGTTACGGTAGTGAAAAGTAACTCAAAGTGAAGACGTAACTTCGTCGTCAGTCGTGTCGACACGTCTCGGACAAACTTAAACATAATACATGAGTTGATTCTTAACTTTAGGTACTTCTTCGTGAGTCGAAATACTTTTGTATGTCTCTCCATGAATAAAAAAAATCTTAATTTTATACTTTGGTTTCACAGCCAAACGGCAAGAACAGAAACAGTCTTGTTTCATCATATCCGTCCGTTCATGCGTAATTTAGTAAAAAATATCTATTTAGCTATTTATGCAATTGTGACAAAAATAAGTACTTTTTAACACGAGTGATGCAACCGAATTTTACAATAAACAGCGCGAGTTTTAAAAATACTCGTGCAATCGCATAAAATGCTTTATACCTACGACCAGAAAAAATATAGTACTAATAAGTACCTATAATATAATAGGTTCTATTATATACCTAAATAGTACCAATATACATACATACTCATATATTGCCTTGCCTTTTGATGTAATAAGACTTAGGTGTCGCACTTAGCTATTTGTATTTAATCAGGGGTCCTAAGAATATTCTCTCCGTTGCATTCCTCACATGACATTGCTTGTTAGTCTGGGCGCTGTTTGGAGTTAGATTCTGACTGAAAATCATCAAATTGCTTTGCTCATGGAATTGTTTGCTTCTACCCCAGTTTTATATTGCTTATGATGTAATTTTTTTTTATCTCCTTTGTTTATTTTTAGTGTAAATGATTGAAATGTAATCTTTTTGTGTGTATTTATTTATGCTTTGTAGTTAAGTAGCAACAATAAACTTATTATCTTTTCACTTAATTCATTTTAAATATGTTAAAAATTTTATTACTATGAATCTCAACTCAAGCTTATGACGCAGAAAACGCAGAGCGCCATCTAACGAAAGCGTGTAACACCTTACTTTTCAGTACGGTTTACGCGTTGCTTGTGTTTTATTATTGCAAACACATACTTCAAATAATTTCTGCCTGTTATGGTTTGCTAAAATTTTTTAAATTAAGTTATTATACATATACTACAGAACTATCTATTTATGTAATAAATAGTACATAACTACCGCGGCCCGCAAATGCAGCATAACCGCCAATCGTAAGTATGCGGGCCGAGGCACTCATCACAGAGTCCGATTATGCTCAATTGTGGCCTAGGCTTGAGTGATTTTCTCAAACATGCGTGAAAATTAAAACAATAACATAATAACGTACATGTTTATTGTAAAAACAAATTATATTGATAATTGCATTGACAATAATAAAAATAGTTTACGTAATTTTACCGTCAATTCGCAACGTTCAAATATCGATTTCTTTTTGTACGGTTTTAATTAATTTAATGGCGCATTATTTTCGTTGAGCCAGTCCAAAATTAAATAAAACTTGATGAGTTATCTCTTTAGTTATCAATGTTCGGGTTTAAAAAAGTTCATTCCATTTTCAAATTACATATTCAATCGCTCGAGCGTACGGCTAAGCATTGCGGGCCGCTGTCTGATCCCGAAGAAGCTTGTGCAAGATATGGTCGCATATCGTAGCATGTTTGAGAAAAATAACTTCAACAGTTTTAATCGAAGTTTATGTAACTATTGGGGTTTTTAAAGATGATATACCGACTCGATTAGGTGCTGTCTCAGGAAGATTCGATTTAATATTAGCGAAAAATCGTTTTGAATTTTGTAATAGGTGTTATAAAATTTATTACTTATTTAAAACTACTCAACTTTAACAAATGTCTAGCCACAGATATAATATATGGTGTTCACAAATACTATATTCGTGGACTTTAAAATTTTTTTATCAAAATGATGATGTAATATTATGTTATGATAAAAGTTGCATTCCACTGAACAACATTTATTTGATATCGCAACATTATTTGTATTTCGCGGAAATAATCAAAACTATTTGTTTAATCAGAATGTGATGTTATTTACAGATTTTCTATTAGTATCATTTTGTGGACTGCAGCAATAATCCGAAACATGAAACGAATGTTCAACCCGAGGCATGTTTGTAGCTCGCAACCACATGTCTAACGTAATCGTGAGGAATGTTTGCACCCCGCCACCATATGTCTAACAATGAACTCGAGGTATGTTTGTACCTTCCCACGACATGTCTAATAATGAACTCGAGGAATATCTGTACCTTGTAGTGGTCCCAAGCCTTTTATAAAGAATTGTAATAATCTGGACCCCACGACACGGTGTTGACATGCTAATTTAAGTTTTAAGAGAGCAGGTGAATTAAAGATAGAATTTATCAATAATAAATATAAATTTGATTAATCACCTTCGTAATTCATACCGATCGGATACTCCTAATAAATGGATAGAAAGGAGATCAATGAAGTATGAAGTAAGTGAGGGGCCCGGATGTCCTCACCGGGGTTCGATTAATATGGTTGTACCTACGTCATAAGGCGTAAATCGCAGTGGGATCCTAAAATCATCAACACAAAGAAAAATAATTACTCGTTAAATACGACCGATTCGTAAAGTAGCAGATAACCAGGAGGTTAAAATATATGGAGAATATCGATCGATTATTTTCAGTTAATTGTTATAAATATCGTAGGGTGCGAGAGGGATAGTAGAGTAGGCTCCGCGCCGCTTACGACGAGCCTTCAATGTGTAAATTAATCGAAGCTGTATAATCGAGTCACAAAGAAGCGGAGAAACTAGTTCGGCAGGTAAAGAGTTTAGTAGAATCGGGTGACGATTTCGATATGATTGTTCGATTATTACTATAAAGTAACTGGCCACTAAAATGCGAAGCACGTGGGTACACGTGGAAGTAAAATAAAGAAGAAATTAACTGGCGCCACAATCCCTAGACACGCCACGTGTTCAGGCCGCGTCTATCGGGGGGGAGGGGAGAACGGTTATAAGCGATAGGCGTCAGTTGCGGCACCCTTTTCCACTGTCGTCGTACCGAGAGGCTGGCCGTGCTCGAGATTCCTGAGGAAGCGGGAAGGACAGGACGAACAAAGATTTGAAGAAATTTAATACCGACGCCGTGCACGTTTCGCCTACATCAAATATCAGTAAGTGTCTTTTGTGAGAACTGAGGCTAGCAATGTCAACTTATTATTGATGGGTTTGTACTATGGGGCTTTGTGAGGGACTTCCTTTATACCATGGCGTAAGGACTGTGTAAGGGACCGTGTAAGATGCCACCTTGGTTAAAGTGAAGGGTTGGTTGGGGAAAATTGAAAGTGGTTGACTTTTTGGTTGGGATTCTAGTTGTAAATTTGGAGTAGAGAAGGGAAAAACCCTTGCTTATTAAAAATGCAGAGGTAGTTTGTTGACATTGTTGGCTATGTACTCTTAAAGGAAAAGAGATTGCCGATTTCTGCAGAAAATTTAGTGGAGAAAAGGGCTCCTGCCGGGATCGGCGTCTCTTAACATGATGTTGTAAATTTTGTGATACTTTGTGGGAAGAAACCCCGTAATTAGGCTCTGATCTGATTAGTTAAGAAATCGTTTAAGATTAGGGTTAAGGTCAGGCAACCCTTGTGTAAATCCTGTCCTGTGTATATGTATATCTTATTGATGAAAGCCCTACGCAAGTCCTAAGCATCGACTTCGCGCTTTGATCGGACTCGAGGTGACGGGGCATGCTTACATGACTTGGCAGGCAACCCTTGTGTAAATCCTGTCCTGTGTATATGTATATCTTATTGATGAAAGCCCTACGCAAGTCCTGAGCATCGACTTCGCGCTTTGATCGGACTCGAGGTGACGGGGCATGCTTACATGACTTGGCAGGCAACCCTTGTGTAAATCCTGTCCTGTGTATATGTATATCTTATTGATGAAAGCCCTACGCAAGTCCTGAGCATCGACTTCGCGCTTTGATCGGACTCGAGGTGACGGGGCATGCTTACATGACTTGGCAGGCAACCCTTGTGTGAATCCTGTCCTGTGTATATGTATCTTCATTGATGAAAATCCTACACGCTTTGGTAGACGCTCATTAGAATGGTACAGTTATGTTACATGTAATTGATGGTTATGTTAATGATATCTCTATATCCGCTACTTACTATCTCAATCATTTTAGTCCCGATGTCTTGTTGCGTTGCGGTATGGGTGACCCCCAAAGCAAGCAGACCCTTGGTAGATAGAGGTAGGTGAGGACGGGGCAATCACAGTAGGGGTTCTTCAAGCGGGGTCTGGCTTGTTATAAGATTAGGGAAGATTGGGGCTTGATGTTAGAGACATACTAGGATAACTGCAGGCTTCAGGAATCTAAGGGTGTGAGGGGGCTGATAAAACCTAAATCTGGGTTGGCTCCAGTTCCACCCTTCACCGGCGTCGAGTGGGGAAGCTGAACTGTTAGATGCCGTTTAGGTAATGGGTGGCTAAAATTTAATGTGGGATTTTTAACCCAATCTCCTTAAGGAATCCATAGATAAATAGTACCTCCACTCCACCCATTATTGCGACGGATAGATTTGGAAAGCTAAGTATTATTGTGTTCATATTTAAATATTTGTTTCCTGTGTAAAAATAAACGTAAACCTCATATGTTTTTCAGAGCCGCGACATTAATCTAGAGAGTCTAATTTTTAATTAGACTATCTAAGCTTTATTTTATTGCTTTATACTGTTTAATTTATGTTTTGACTAAGCCATTTAAGATAAAGATGACAGAACTTCAACATTGACCAAACTTTATTAACAGGCTATGAGGTGACGTTAGTGGGTCAGGATTTGTTCTATTCTTCGCCATGAATCACCCCGTTGAAGACGTATTAGTATAATCATACACAATTCTCTACTAACTGATGAGGCTCTGAATTGTTGTATGGAAAGCCGAAACGTTAAGTTCTAAACACTCAGAAAGGGCTAACCCTTACTTGATCTGGCTAATGCGCCGGGTCCTGAGTGTGGATATGTCTTCCTTACAATCCACCTTAAACATATTTATTGTGTGTCAAACTAGGTGTTCTGTCGCCTTAATTACTCTGATGAACAATTCACCACTTAACCATGTGCGTAATCGCACACCTATTTTATTATTTCTTGTGAACTTAGCTTGCACGGCATATGTTTCGGGCGAGTATAGCTTCTCCGGACTAGCGGCTATTTAAACTTAAGGAGCCTCGGGTTCGAACCGACCGATCGTAGGTTATATTCAAATAATAACGAGATGGTCCCTTTAGTTCCGTAGTTAGTCATAGTAGTAAGGATAAATACATGGTCGTCTGGTTGTTTGCCACCTCCGCAGCGTTATAAATGTAGGAGTTGGCGGGGAGCACTACTTACCTATCCTAAAGAACAGTTTAAGGCACGGTGTACGAAGGATAAAGGTTATCTATTAACTCAATTACTAAATGACAGGAGGGCGAAGCCACAAGGTAAGCTAGTTTGATTAAACCTATCTACGAGTCTGTCAGGAGTTGGTCGTTATATACCTTCCTTGTTAAAGGTTCCAAGACGTCAGTCAGATAATAAGTACGATACAATTGACAACCGCTTAAGGCCAGACGGTACCCTAGGCCCTTAAGGCTATTCAAATTCAAGTTATACATAATTAATTTTCAATATTCATTTTAGCGATCAAGTAGGAACAACCTAGTGTATGAGTTAGGCGAGCGTTAGGTTTTGTCTCAATTTTATAGTTTTGTTTTCATAAACTTTATATTCTAGTGTAGATAATCGCCATAGCTTGTAACCATAAACTCAATTTTAGATCTAAGAACGAAATTCGTACTGACCGGGTCGCGAGATACTAAACCAAAACCGAACCAACGTAAATTAGTCGAAGGAAGGTCGAGTAACACGATTAGACTCTGTACCTGCGCAGAAGACTAAAATGTGAACTCTGCGCACCCACGTGACCACGAGACGCCAGCTGGGCACTTCGACGCACAGGCAAATGTATGGAAAGTCTGACCGGTTAGTCTTTAATTGGCCGAAGGGATAATTCGGTGGCGGGCCCAATAATTCTGAATAGAACAACTTACGAACCCTTAAGGAATGGTTGTATATGTGAATTTTCCTGGATGATTCCCAGTTAGGGTTACCCGTAAACGACCTGGAAACTAGGATTGGTAGATTTAGATAGACTTCCATACTAAATCGTCCGTCCTTAGCGCCCTCTATAAGACCTCCTCAATATCTCCATTATTAGACAGTTAGCTAAGATATCGATCGACCGAGTAATTCCACGATTATTACACAGATGGCGTGAGTTTCAGTGGTAAAATAATAATCATGAATGTATGTGGATTTCTGGATACCTACGGTTAGGACTATGTTATAACTTTATTTAAAGGGTAGGCTGTAGATGTATTTCAGGGTTACATTTACTTCTAATTTGTTAGTTTGTCTTTACGGCGATTCTACATATATTATTATAAGATTAGATTAGAAGAGAAGCTAGTAAGGATAGTGGTAGTCTTTTTATATACTTAGATTGCCTTTGGGGTGGCTTCTCGAATACCATTACGACTTTATAATTTCACTTAGGGGTTGTTAACGGGTTGTCAACAGGCTCTTTATGCAATTACTAAACTTATCGGTCAGTCTGTGGTGCATTCTTAAGTGTTATTGAGAGGGTTGTGTAATTTACGTAAGGGCCAGGCCGCGAGTATATTCGTTTTTATCTATATATATATTCAATCTGTTAGTTCATCCGTATGGTGACCTTTCATATTACATTACAGTTTTATAACTTCGCTTAAGAGATCGATAGCTAGTCTACTAATAATTTATCTATGTACTTAATAGGTCCGCTTGTCTCCCTAATGCCTTATATATGTTGTTATTAGTTCCGACCTTCACTTAAGCGCAAGCTAGAGAACTGGTGACAGGTTAGTTGTGTAGGTTATAGGTTAATTAAGGGATCAATAGCGTACCTGCTAATAATTTATTTAGTTATTAAATAGGTCTGTCTGTCTCTTAAATGATTTTGTTATATTATAAGTGTATAATTTTAGTTAAGGGGAAGCCAGTGAGCTTATTAGTGGTTAGTACTTTCATATGTCTAAGGGTTCTTCCTTTTAAGGTGATTTTCCTACATTACTATGAGGTTACAAGTTTACTTAAGGGCAAGATAACTAGTGTATCGATGGACTACTTACCGTTTAAGAGTTCTCCTTTAAGGCGATTTCATACATTACTATAGGATTACGACTTCACTTAAGGGGTATGCGGTCATAGTCGTTATAACTTCAAGGCCTATCGTGTTCGAGGGGTAACCGTGTTATTACGAGACATGTTCGGAGTTGTAAGGAGGTAGCTAGGCTGGTGAATAGGGTGACTTAGGCTAGGGTACTTCGACTACGTTAGGATAATAAATCGCATATATTTTAATCTGAAACTCGCATTTAGTAATTTAAATTCTGGTCTAATGCTAATCAGGACTTAGTGGTTCTGCGGTTAAGGATTAGTTATAGGCCATTGCTTTTAATGTAGGTATAATGTAAAATTAGGGTTTTGATTTTGTTCTTTCACACCTGGGACTGATTGAATCCATACCTCTTAGGATCTGGGGTTATTATCGGTCACAACGAGGGGTCCAAATAGACGATTACGCCATTAGACGATCACAGCCAAATAAAATATTAGCTTTCTTTAATAATAACATTAACGGTTACAAAATACTATTAACATTTCTTTATAATAATAGAGACAACAATAATATGTTAGAATTACACATGTCTTCACGTATTCAAATTGGCGAGTACGTCGGTATACTCCACGTGAGTTCAAATTTATAATTTTATTATTTTATAAGTATAAGGGGAGGGTTTCTACATTTTGGTGCCGTGACCAGGATAGGATAAAGAACTAAAGGAGGCTTGTAAAAGCCTACATTTTGTTGTCGTACAACGGATGGGAGGTCATTAAAATGGATTCCAGAAGAACAGGGGTGACAGAATGAGAAGTAAGGTACATACCTAAGCTTTCACTTTAGTAAAGGTAGACGGAGACCAACGTTATATTGGATCCCAAGGCTAGCCAGCAGGCAGAAATACACAAAGATACTGAGATTAAGGTATGTTTAATAAAAGAAAATCAAAAAATCAAAATGTTATTAAACCTGGGGACGGAGGTATTTAGGTAGTCGCACCACTCCCCGGTGATGTCCACCATTCTTTTTGCGACGACCTCGACGCTTCCGTCGTTTCCTCTTCTCTTGCGGTGCGGATTCCGGTGGCGGTGGCCTACCCTCGGCGTTGTGGTCAGGAGACGCATTGTGATCGACAGGAAGGTCACCGGGATTGACCACGCTGGAACACGTTGGAAAAGAAGGAGCGGAGACTCCGCCTGGGACATCGAGAACGTGGCGGATAACGCCACTGGACATAATAATAAGCTCGGAGGGCCTCCCCTCTACGACCAGACGAGAGCCGGTCTTCGAATACTCCCCTCGGGTCCGGGCCATTTGGGATTTCAGGGGTTGTTATTTTTTAAACAAAATGGGGTTATTAAAGGACGATTTCACGGCCACGGAGTGAATGATACAAATAATGCTGGTATAACATCGAACTATATTAAATTTTCTGGAAGGAGGGTAGATTGGAAATTGGATCGGTAACCTAAGGGGTAGATCGTTTTGTTTTCTCCCTTTTCCATGTGAGAGACCGAAAGGCGGAATAATAGTCTTAAATCCATACTATATCGAGATATCTTTTAGAAGGTAGGTTGTAAATTAGTTGTTATGTAAAGCTAATTATAGACACAAGTTTAGGATAAAACCATATTAAATTAGTGTAAAAGAATGGGTTTATTTTAGTTAGGTAGTACAGTACATCTATTTAGGTACTAGTATAGTAAGATATATTCTACGACTTAGGCTTAGATATAGGAAGGCATTACTAGTAATATGTAGACATAAAATTACGGCTAATACGCAAAATTAAAATTACATTTATAGAATGGTAGGCAGGGGTATGTGTATGATCTAATAACCTTATTTATAAATACATATTCGTATATCTCAATCATCCGAAACCTAGGGAACGGTATTCGTAAGATAAATCTTACTAGTCTCGTTCAATCTGAACTTCTATGTGGTAGTACCTATATGCTTATTGTCATAACATAGGTTCAAGAAAATGTTTAAAAACTAGATTCGAATAAATTTATTATTGGATAGCACTATTCAATAATTATGGACCTTAGCTTAATATTGTGAGTACGGTTCGAATAAGCTTGTGAGTGTTGGTTTGTACGTATATGTGTGCGTAAGTAGATGTGGATAAGTATATAAATTCGCAGGTGTTTTATGGAAGGATTCTTGAACTTGTGATTGTCAACTGATAAAGTGGAGGAGTTAGCCGTACTATTTATAAAAAGGGGAACCCCCTTATGGACTTTAGTGGCCTGTCGCGAGGCATATTACCGTATGGACATAGATTAGAGATCAGTATAGTTGGGGTGGCCTTAATGAACTGTCTATATACATAGAATTATTATTAAGAGGGGGGGGGGGGGGGCACTGTGGAATAAAGGTCTTATATGCTGGGGGAGGGGGAGGACATAATAAAATAACGAGCACTTAAGAGGGCCCCAACGCACATATACCTTTGCTATGCGGGTGTGTAGCGGGAGTCGACAATGTTAGTTTCAGATAGAGCTCGTTTTCCAGTGGCGTAAAAATATTATAGATAGGCCCACAACTTAGCGTAAAGGGGGGGAAATATTTGATTACAGTTACATCACATGCGATATAAAAATTAAATTACAGTAATTTTCTAGCTATGTAGTTATTTAACATGTCATGGAATAAATTATGCTCTCGCTAACTTGTTGATAACGAGTTATGAATTAAAAATAGAAAACGGGAAATTCGGCTGTAATTTTCTTAAAGAAAAAAAAAAAAATTGGTTTGGACAGAAACCGCGCAACCAAATGCAGTAATCTGCTAGTCAAAGAATGTAGAAGGCCATGTTATTTTCGGTTTGGAACTTGCCATAGGACAGCGAAATCGATTTTAAACCCAAGCAGAAACCTGTACATTAAAGTAGGGTGCAGCCTAAATGTATCATTTTACTATTGAAGAGTTAGAGTGAGCTATTTTATGATTAGGGAATGCATTGAAAGGCGGGATAGCGAGCATTTGGAATGTTAATGCAGAAGTGAGGTCATAAGGTCACTAAGATATTAGCTAAAGTAGGCCTCATCCATCTCAGTACTTTAATTTTATACTAAGTAGCGCTGACTTAGTAAGTTGGGATCATCCCCATAGGCCATTTAGACATATCTGTATATATGTGTAATTATCGGTTTATAAGTTTAGTTAAAAGGGTATTCCAAAGTGCGAACATCTAATTACTGTTTCACTTGACGGTGACGTCTGTTAAGCCCTTAGACCAGGTGAACTTCCTCCAACGGGAAGATTCATGTCTGGTAGAAGGTAACCTTAACAAAGTAAACAGTAGATGTTAAAACGACTAAATGTACTTTGTGAGTTGTTAGTTTAGGGATATGATATGGTGAAAGAAAATTATATCAAATAATATAAACGAAAGGAGAAAAGGGTGTGCGCTCGAGCGGGGATTTGAACTCGGAGTTTCCCGGGGTCTTGGCGCGAGCGTGAGGTGTTTCGCCAACGGAGCTGTCTGAGGTGATTCTGTGCGATCGAATGTAGACGTTAGGTTTAGATCATCTTTTATAGATTCGTTGCTACCGGTCACGGGCTATTAGAATCAAATTTTAGGATACTTTTAGCTCATGCTTTTGCTTGACAAATTATATTACGTTTTGCTTGCCGATAAATATTTTATTACTAGGCGGACCGGTAATGTCAAAGGGTTTAACCTATTGTGATATTATTTATGAAAGTAATGAATTGGAAGTGTGATACTGAAATGTAGACGGGAAGTGCACTTATGTATGTATATATATATATATATATATACACAAATCGGATTAGGGAATGTAACGTATTTAAAGGTAAGGTAGGGTGAGGGAGGGTATTAGGTGGTGTTCGGGTCGGCTATGCCTATTAACATGTTCCTTTTGAACTAAATAGGTTATTGTTAATAAGTATTATCTGTTCAAAGGGTTTGTTGAGTAGGTGATATGTAGCAACTGAGAAATGAGGTATGTGTCGGGGATTAAAACCATTGGCAAAGGTCAGGGACCGGGTTTTGTTAGTGTAGTCATGTTAAGGGCAGTTAGAAATAAAATGTACATTACATGAGGGGAGGGTACCACAGGATAAATGGTGGAGTTGTTAGGGGAGGGGTCAACATAATAAGTGTTTATTAAACTGTATTAACGTTTATTCAGAATTAGGATTCGCATGAAATATAAATATATATATATATATAAATTAGGTTCAATGTAGGATTAGAAGTGAGCTAGAACGTGGATAGATACTATTACCTGCTATGTAGATGTGAAACTAAGGCAAAATTATTAAACCCAGCCGAGTAGGACAAGGTTATTATTTAATTTGGTACGAGTCGTGAATTGAAATGATTTTGGATTTTTATACATGGTTAGTGTAACCCCTGAGATTTTTGCCGTGTGAGTTGCAGGGGGTCGTAATGTTTTGGCAGGTGCGATCCCTGAGTGACCGCGGGCGGTGCATGTCTATGTGTGTGTATACATATCAGTATGCATACATGTGTATATGTGTCGAAGTTGAGGTCGGGCCCTGCCTTAATGGTGGGAGAGTCAGGTCCTTAACTGAAGGAGCGAAAAGGGTTATGCTGAGGGTGTGTTTAAATCGTCGCGGGTAAAGATTGTTATTTGTTAGGGCCTGAATTGAAATGATTTGGATTTTTTATACATGGCTAGTGTAACCCCTGAGATTTTTGCCGTGTGAGTTGCAGGGGGTCGTAATGTTTCGGCAGGTACGATCCCTGAGTGACCGCGGGCGGTGCGTGTCTATGTGTGTGTATACATATCAGTATGCGTACATGTGTATATGTGTCGAAGTTGAGGTCGGGCCCTGCCTTAATGGTGGGAGAGTCAGGTCCTTAACTGAAGAAGCAAAAGGTGTTATGCTGGAGATGTGTTTAAGTCGCCGGGGGAAAAAAAAAAAAAAAAAAAAAAACGTGGGTGTGGCAGCCCTAACAAATTTGCCTTGTGGGATTCAGGGAGGTTTTAATGTTCCGGCAACTGCTGTTTTGATGGATCGCTTCCGGTGTATGTTTGTATAAGTGTGTGGAGGTATGCGTACATATGTATACGCCGTTAGTGGAAGTTAGGCTTAACGTGAATGAGGGGTGAGTAGTTAAGGGGAGGAGGGGGATATGCGGGGTATGGGTTTAGGCCGCTCTAGTATCAGCATTATTACACAAGGTTTAAATTTTACAACCGGTTCTTATAGTTGCTGATAACAATTTAATATTTGCTTCTTAATATCATTAAATAAACAACCCTCGGACGTCATTGCCCTATTCAGACTTTTGTACATCATAACGAGCCTAGATTGAGTGAGGTCTTTGGTCCTTAACTAAGGCAGATCCGTCCTAGCTATTTATTGCTAGAATGAACAAACTCCACCGTTTGCGTCCAAACATCATCGCCATATTCTAATTACTATATCTATCATAACGAGCTGAGGTTGAGTGAGGCCCTTGGTCCTTAATCGAAGCGTATACATTATAATGAGCCTAGATTGAGTGAGGCCTTTGGTCCTTAACTAAAGCAGATCCGTCCTAGCTATTTATTGCTAGAATGAACAAACTCCACCGTTTGCGTCCAAACATCATCGCCATATTCTAATTACTATATCTATCATAACGAGCTGAGGTTGAGTGAGGCCCTTGGTCCTTAATCGAAGCGTATACATTATAATGAGCCTAGATTGAGTGAGGCCTTGGTCCTTAACCGAAGCATATCCGTCATAGCTATCTATCGCTAATATTGGACCAACTCAACTGTCTGTTTCGGAATATCGCCAAATGGAAAAACTCAACTGTTTCCATCATAATTATCTAAAGCCAATAATGGACAAACTCAACTGGTTGTTTCCGAACGTCATCAAAGGGACAAACTCAACTGTTTGCGTCCTAACGTCATCACCATATTCAAACTACAATATCTATCACAATTACCTACGGCTAAAAATGGACAAACTAGACTGTTTGCTTCCGAATGTCATAAAATGGACAAACTCATCTGGTTGCTTTCGAACATCGTCTAAGGGACAAACTTAACTGTTTATTCCTGAATATCATCAAATGGACAAACTCAACTGTTTGCGTCCTAACGTCATCACCATATTCAAACTACTATATCTATCACAATTACCTACGGCTAAAAAAATGTACAAACTCAACTGTTTGCTTCCGAATGTCATCAAATGTACAAACTCAACTGTTTGCGTCCTAACGTCATCACCATATTCAAACTACAATATCTATCACAATTACCTACGGCTAAAAATGGACAAACTAGACTGTTTGCTTCCGAATGTCATAAAATGGACAAACTCATCTGGTTGCTTTCGAACGTCATCTAAGGGACAAACTTAACTGTTTATTCCTGAATATCATCAAATGGACAAACTCAACTGTTTGCGTCCTAACGTCATCACCATATTCAAACTACAATATCTATCACAATTACCTACGGCTAAAAATGGACAAACTCAACTGTTTGCTTCCGAATGTCATCAAATGGACAAACTGAACTGTTTGTTTCCAAACATCATCGCCATATTTAAACTACTATAACTATCCCGACAAGCCGAGGTTGAGAGAGGCCTTTGGTCCTTAATCGAAGCATATTCATCATAACAAGCCTAGATTAAGTGAGGCCCTTGGTCCTTAACCGAAGCATTTTCGTCGTTCCCGTCCTGATTATCTACGACTAATAATAGACAAACTCAACTGTTTGCTTCCAATCATATTTCCCTTCTTCGATCTACTATATTCTTCATAACTATCCATTATATCTGGTGTTTCCTATCGTAGCGTTGCAGGGGACTGACTTTGTTTCGACAGGGTGGGTTCCTGAGTAGTCGCTGGCTGAGGTTGAGTGAGGCCAGTGGTCCTTAACTGAAGCTGTGTTCGTCATAGTTATTTGCTGCATTTGAGTAAAGCACGATCTTAAGCACTATAATTTCCTTTTAATCTCTTACGTTCTATTTCGAGTAATTATTATGACGTGTCATTCATTATTATTAGGAGGCTCTTAGGTGATGATCGTAGCTTTTTGGGTACAGCGCTTTAAACCATAAATTAAGTTAGATTAATGAATAAAACAAGTTGGATTAGTGATCGTCTGGGTACGGTGCTATATTGGGATATTCACTAATATCTCAATGAAAGGAGACTTTGAAAGATGAGATAACCTTGGGGTTGAGGGTGATCATAGGATGGGAGTTGTCCTTTAAGTATGATTTGTTAGAAACCAGTGGTGTCGAGAGACCGATATAAGCTTAGGTGCTGAGACCAGTTTTAGTAGGGTGAATGTATGGTTATGTTTTAGGGTGAACTAAGTTGATGTTACGGCGGGGGAATGGAAGCAAAACCATCGATCATAAGCGAGAGTGAGTTGGAGGAAATGAAGGATAAGCCTAGGACTGAATGGGTAAAGTGCAGTAAAACGAAGGATGATCCTTATGAGAAGACACATTGAAAGGAACTATTTCAGTCAGGGAATTTGATGGAAGCGCGTAGAAATGATAACTCAAGTGCGAGGGTGAAGTGGATGGAGAAGTTTTCATTGTTGTATAGAGCCCTCGTGTATTAGTCGCGATACCGCTCCCGAAGGAGATTACGGGAAATTTCGATGCGATTTCTATTTTACTGACGGTGGGGCTAGGATTGGATTTAGGCTAATATTAGGTTTATCAGGTTTAGGTTAATTAGGTTTAGGTAGACATGAGGTTTGTAGGGTTTAGGTTAACATTAGGGTTATTTAGGCTTAGGTTAATATAAGGTTTATTAGGTTTAGGTAAACATGAGGATTATTAGGCTTAGGTTACAGATATGTTTAGGAGGTCTAGTTTAACATGAGGTTTATAGTGTTTAGGTTAACATAAGGTTTATTAGTTTTGGGTGGACATGAGGGTTATAAGGTTTAGGTTACGGTTATGTTTGGGAAGTCCAGGTCAACATGAGGGTTGTTGGATTTAGGTTTATGTAGGGGTTTTTAGGTTAAGGTTAGCGTTATTGCTGAATTAAGGTTAGATTAAGTCTCGAGTAATTTATATGTCATTACTGAACTAGGTTCGAGTTGTAAGTCGAGGTCTTAAAACTTAGGTGTAGAGATCCAGTGGTTAATTAAGAAACAAGTCACAACTGATAAGTGTACATTTATGACTTGTTGGGGAGGATTGTAGTGGTCCCAAGCCTTTTATAAAGAATTGTAATAATCTGGACCCCACGACACGGTGTTGACATGCTAATTTAAGTTTTAAGAGAGCAGGTGAATTAAAGATAGAATTTATCAATAATAAATATAAATTTGATTAATCACCTTCGTAATTCATACCGATCGGATACTCCTAATAAATGGATAGAAAGGAGATCAATGAAGTATGAAGTAAGTGAGGGGCCCGGATGTCCTCACCGGGGTTCGATTAATATGGTTGTACCTACGTCATAAGGCGTAAATCGCAGTGGGATCCTAAAATCATCAACACAAAGAAAAATAATTACTCGTTAAATACGACCGATTCGTAAAGTAGCAGATAACCAGGAGGTTAAAATATATGGAGAATATCGATCGATTATTTTCAGTTAATTGTTATAAATATCGTAGGGTGCGAGAGGGATAGTAGAGTAGGCTCCGCGCCGCTTACGACGAGCCTTCAATGTGTAAATTAATCGAAGCTGTATAATCGAGTCACAAAGAAGCGGAGAAACTAGTTCGGCAGGTAAAGAGTTTAGTAGAATCGGGTGACGATTTCGATATGATTGTTCGATTATTACTATAAAGTAACTGGCCACTAAAATGCGAAGCACGTGGGTACACGTGGAAGTAAAATAAAGAAGAAATTAACTGGCGCCACAATCCCTAGACACGCCACGTGTTCAGGCCGCGTCTATCGGGGGGGAGGGGAGAACGGTTATAAGCGATAGGCGTCAGTTGCGGCACCCTTTTCCACTGTCGTCGTACCGAGAGGCTGGCCGTGCTCGAGATTCCTGAGGAAGCGGGAAGGACAGGACGAACAAAGATTTGAAGAAATTTAATACCGACGCCGTGCACGTTTCGCCTACATCAAATATCAGTAAGTGTCTTTTGTGAGAACTGAGGCTAGCAATGTCAACTTATTATTGATGGGTTTGTACTATGGGGCTTTGTGAGGGACTTCCTTTATACCATGGCGTAAGGACTGTGTAAGGGACCGTGTAAGATGCCACCTTGGTTAAAGTGAAGGGTTGGTTGGGGAAAATTGAAAGTGGTTGACTTTTTGGTTGGGATTCTAGTTGTAAATTTGGAGTAGAGAAGGGAAAAACCCTTGCTTATTAAAAATGCAGAGGTAGTTTGTTGACATTGTTGGCTATGTACTCTTAAAGGAAAAGAGATTGCCGATTTCTGCAGAAAATTTAGTGGAGAAAAGGGCTCCTGCCGGGATCGGCGTCTCTTAACATGATGTTGTAAATTTTGTGATACTTTGTGGGAAGAAACCCCGTAATTAGGCTCTGATCTGATTAGTTAAGAAATCGTTTAAGATTAGGGTTAAGGTCAGGCAACCCTTGTGTAAATCCTGTCCTGTGTATATGTATATCTTATTGATGAAAGCCCTACGCAAGTCCTAAGCATCGACTTCGCGCTTTGATCGGACTCGAGGTGACGGGGCATGCTTACATGACTTGGCAGGCAACCCTTGTGTAAATCCTGTCCTGTGTATATGTATATCTTATTGATGAAAGCCCTACGCAAGTCCTGAGCATCGACTTCGCGCTTTGATCGGACTCGAGGTGACGGGGCATGCTTACATGACTTGGCAGGCAACCCTTGTGTAAATCCTGTCCTGTGTATATGTATATCTTATTGATGAAAGCCCTACGCAAGTCCTGAGCATCGACTTCGCGCTTTGATCGGACTCGAGGTGACGGGGCATGCTTACATGACTTGGCAGGCAACCCTTGTGTGAATCCTGTCCTGTGTATATGTATCTTCATTGATGAAAATCCTACACGCTTTGGTAGACGCTCATTAGAATGGTACAGTTATGTTACATGTAATTGATGGTTATGTTAATGATATCTCTATATCCGCTACTTACTATCTCAATCATTTTAGTCCCGATGTCTTGTTGCGTTGCGGTATGGGTGACCCCCAAAGCAAGCAGACCCTTGGTAGATAGAGGTAGGTGAGGACGGGGCAATCACAGTAGGGGTTCTTCAAGCGGGGTCTGGCTTGTTATAAGATTAGGGAAGATTGGGGCTTGATGTTAGAGACATACTAGGATAACTGCAGGCTTCAGGAATCTAAGGGTGTGAGGGGGCTGATAAAACCTAAATCTGGGTTGGCTCCAGTTCCACCCTTCACCGGCGTCGAGTGGGGAAGCTGAACTGTTAGATGCCGTTTAGGTAATGGGTGGCTAAAATTTAATGTGGGATTTTTAACCCAATCTCCTTAAGGAATCCATAGATAAATAGTACCTCCACTCCACCCATTATTGCGACGGATAGATTTGGAAAGCTAAGTATTATTGTGTTCATATTTAAATATTTGTTTCCTGTGTAAAAATAAACGTAAACCTCATATGTTTTTCAGAGCCGCGACATTAATCTAGAGAGTCTAATTTTTAATTAGACTATCTAAGCTTTATTTTATTGCTTTATACTGTTTAATTTATGTTTTGACTAAGCCATTTAAGATAAAGATGACAGAACTTCAACATTGACCAAACTTTATTAACAGGCTATGAGGTGACGTTAGTGGGTCAGGATTTGTTCTATTCTTCGCCATGAATCACCCCGTTGAAGACGTATTAGTATAATCATACACAATTCTCTACTAACTGATGAGGCTCTGAATTGTTGTATGGAAAGCCGAAACGTTAAGTTCTAAACACTCAGAAAGGGCTAACCCTTACTTGATCTGGCTAATGCGCCGGGTCCTGAGTGTGGATATGTCTTCCTTACAATCCACCTTAAACATATTTATTGTGTGTCAAACTAGGTGTTCTGTCGCCTTAATTACTCTGATGAACAATTCACCACTTAACCATGTGCGTAATCGCACACCTATTTTATTATTTCTTGTGAACTTAGCTTGCACGGCATATGTTTCGGGCGAGTATAGCTTCTCCGGACTAGCGGCTATTTAAACTTAAGGAGCCTCGGGTTCGAACCGACCGATCGTAGGTTATATTCAAATAATAACGAGATGGTCCCTTTAGTTCCGTAGTTAGTCATAGTAGTAAGGATAAATACATGGTCGTCTGGTTGTTTGCCACCTCCGCAGCGTTATAAATGTAGGAGTTGGCGGGGAGCACTACTTACCTATCCTAAAGAACAGTTTAAGGCACGGTGTACGAAGGATAAAGGTTATCTATTAACTCAATTACTAAATGACAGGAGGGCGAAGCCACAAGGTAAGCTAGTTTGATTAAACCTATCTACGAGTCTGTCAGGAGTTGGTCGTTATATACCTTCCTTGTTAAAGGTTCCAAGACGTCAGTCAGATAATAAGTACGATACAATTGACAACCGCTTAAGGCCAGACGGTACCCTAGGCCCTTAAGGCTATTCAAATTCAAGTTATACATAATTAATTTTCAATATTCATTTTAGCGATCAAGTAGGAACAACCTAGTGTATGAGTTAGGCGAGCGTTAGGTTTTGTCTCAATTTTATAGTTTTGTTTTCATAAACTTTATATTCTAGTGTAGATAATCGCCATAGCTTGTAACCATAAACTCAATTTTAGATCTAAGAACGAAATTCGTACTGACCGGGTCGCGAGATACTAAACCAAAACCGAACCAACGTAAATTAGTCGAAGGAAGGTCGAGTAACACGATTAGACTCTGTACCTGCGCAGAAGACTAAAATGTGAACTCTGCGCACCCACGTGACCACGAGACGCCAGCTGGGCACTTCGACGCACAGGCAAATGTATGGAAAGTCTGACCGGTTAGTCTTTAATTGGCCGAAGGGATAATTCGGTGGCGGGCCCAATAATTCTGAATAGAACAACTTACGAACCCTTAAGGAATGGTTGTATATGTGAATTTTCCTGGATGATTCCCAGTTAGGGTTACCCGTAAACGACCTGGAAACTAGGATTGGTAGATTTAGATAGACTTCCATACTAAATCGTCCGTCCTTAGCGCCCTCTATAAGACCTCCTCAATATCTCCATTATTAGACAGTTAGCTAAGATATCGATCGACCGAGTAATTCCACGATTATTACACAGATGGCGTGAGTTTCAGTGGTAAAATAATAATCATGAATGTATGTGGATTTCTGGATACCTACGGTTAGGACTATGTTATAACTTTATTTAAAGGGTAGGCTGTAGATGTATTTCAGGGTTACATTTACTTCTAATTTGTTAGTTTGTCTTTACGGCGATTCTACATATATTATTATAAGATTAGATTAGAAGAGAAGCTAGTAAGGATAGTGGTAGTCTTTTTATATACTTAGATTGCCTTTGGGGTGGCTTCTCGAATACCATTACGACTTTATAATTTCACTTAGGGGTTGTTAACGGGTTGTCAACAGGCTCTTTATGCAATTACTAAACTTATCGGTCAGTCTGTGGTGCATTCTTAAGTGTTATTGAGAGGGTTGTGTAATTTACGTAAGGGCCAGGCCGCGAGTATATTCGTTTTTATCTATATATATATTCAATCTGTTAGTTCATCCGTATGGTGACCTTTCATATTACATTACAGTTTTATAACTTCGCTTAAGAGATCGATAGCTAGTCTACTAATAATTTATCTATGTACTTAATAGGTCCGCTTGTCTCCCTAATGCCTTATATATGTTGTTATTAGTTCCGACCTTCACTTAAGCGCAAGCTAGAGAACTGGTGACAGGTTAGTTGTGTAGGTTATAGGTTAATTAAGGGATCAATAGCGTACCTGCTAATAATTTATTTAGTTATTAAATAGGTCTGTCTGTCTCTTAAATGATTTTGTTATATTATAAGTGTATAATTTTAGTTAAGGGGAAGCCAGTGAGCTTATTAGTGGTTAGTACTTTCATATGTCTAAGGGTTCTTCCTTTTAAGGTGATTTTCCTACATTACTATGAGGTTACAAGTTTACTTAAGGGCAAGATAACTAGTGTATCGATGGACTACTTACCGTTTAAGAGTTCTCCTTTAAGGCGATTTCATACATTACTATAGGATTACGACTTCACTTAAGGGGTATGCGGTCATAGTCGTTATAACTTCAAGGCCTATCGTGTTCGAGGGGTAACCGTGTTATTACGAGACATGTTCGGAGTTGTAAGGAGGTAGCTAGGCTGGTGAATAGGGTGACTTAGGCTAGGGTACTTCGACTACGTTAGGATAATAAATCGCATATATTTTAATCTGAAACTCGCATTTAGTAATTTAAATTCTGGTCTAATGCTAATCAGGACTTAGTGGTTCTGCGGTTAAGGATTAGTTATAGGCCATTGCTTTTAATGTAGGTATAATGTAAAATTAGGGTTTTGATTTTGTTCTTTCACACCTGGGACTGATTGAATCCATACCTCTTAGGATCTGGGGTTATTATCGGTCACAACGAGGGGTCCAAATAGACGATTACGCCATTAGACGATCACAGCCAAATAAAATATTAGCTTTCTTTAATAATAACATTAACGGTTACAAAATACTATTAACATTTCTTTATAATAATAGAGACAACAATAATATGTTAGAATTACACATGTCTTCACGTATTCAAATTGGCGAGTACGTCGGTATACTCCACGTGAGTTCAAATTTATAATTTTATTATTTTATAAGTATAAGGGGAGGGTTTCTACAACCTTGTGGTGGACATGTTTAAATTCCTTTGTTTACATAAACATTAACTTTCGACGCTCCGGTATAATATTTATATTTTTCCAAATAAAATTTGAATGCAATCCGGGGTGGATTGATATTTTAACAAAAAATAATTGGCATCATTTAACTCAACAACCACTTATATTCAATAGCACGTTTTACTCACCAACCATTTATCTTTAATAGAACCTTTAACTCAACAAATTCTTATTTTTAGTAGCATGTTTAACTCAACAACTATTTAGCTTCAAAAAGAGGTTTAACTGAACAACCAGCTATCTTTAATGGTACGTTTAACTCAACAGCCACTTATTTTCCATAGCACGTTAAATCAAAACCCCTTATCTTTAATAGCACGTTTAATTCAACAAATATTGATTATTAATAGTACCTATAGTTTAACAATTTCTTATCTTTAATAGCAAGTTTAAGTCAACAACTATATATCTTCAATAGCACGTTTAAATCAACAACCATTTATCTTCAATAGCACGTTTTACTCAACAACCACTTGTCTTTAATAGCAGGTTTAACTCAACAGCTAAACTCAATTATATAATAACCATACATGTTCACGTATTTTACCAATTCCTAAATTTTTATAAATATTCAAAAATATTATCTAAAGCACAATAATCTATCACACGCTTCTGAGCGCGTTCAGTCCTTCGCTTTCCAGACCAGTAACACTTACCACCCCAGCACCAGAGTATAGCTTTACCAATCGTTTTGCCCCTTGCGAAGATCACCTAATCAGTTGCATTGCGACTAAATTTCTATGTATTCATAACGAATGTCAAAAAGGGCAAAAAAAGAAAATAAAAGTACAGATAGTCCAGCTATTTCAATGTCACAAATGACTATCTATCGGTAGGTATCTCGTTCAGGTACCCGTTCCAGCATCTTACCAGCCAGTTTTCCACTGCAAGGGCTCAATAGGAACGAGTTACATAGAAAAAAAAACTGTTAATAAGGTCAGAATCTATCGGTAAGTATCATCAAAAAAATAATAAATTATTCACTTAATATTATGCGGTGTTTAGATTATGTACCTATGCAATATATTTATTAATTTCTCATTTAACCAGAATAATAACCATTTTCTACTAACATGTGGAATCCGGAATGTACAGAAACCTTTCTTTGGTTTACCTCGGGATCTCTTATTAAGTATGAAAGGTATCCGATTTTCCATTTTACTTACTGCTGTGTCATATTGACACTTAAATAATAGTGCGCGTGAAACAGAAAATGTATATTTATGTTGAAAAGGCTTCCCTCGGGATAGCACGGCAGACGAGCGGAAGTATGCTTATGTTCGGTAATCCTATAAACTATGTATTTCGGTGTCAAATTTTAGTTTAACGTGTTTTAAGGGTTAAAGATATTTATAGCCCTCGCTAAATTTGTTTATCGGCGCGGAATTATTACGGGAATTCCTTGATATAATTTTTATTGTATTTTGTTGTCTGTGATATTAATAAAGAAGTCTTCCGTGCATTTTTTTTTTCTTTTTCGCAAAAAAAATGGGTTACTCCCTGAAATAGCCTATGTGTTGTTACAAGTTGCAGCTAAATCGGTTTAGTTGTGGCAGCTGCTACTTAACTTCACAGTAGCGCCGCCGATACCCACAGAATAGAATGGAACATCCTAATAAGTACCTATGTTGCTAAATAATCAGTGACAGATCATAATTTTCATACAGTTACTTAAACCATATTTCGTTAAATTCTGTTTCCTATAGTCAAACATTAAGCAGCCGAGTTGTGTTTATATTATTATAATCTATATAAAATAGCTGTGAAAAGTAGGTAAGCACTTGCGTTCGGTTGTGTGTTGTGTACATTAATGCGCTATAAGCTGGCATAGAAGTAATTCACTCGCTCGGATGCTTTCTGTAAAAGCAAAAGGCTTTGAGCGAATATACAAAAGCTGGAAGGAAATTGCAGCAAAATATGCTTTACAAGAAAACAGTAAGTTAGGTACATACTACGAGTTCCTAAATATGTATACTTAGAACAGAGTTTTTAGTAATTAAAGGGTTATATTAATGGTCCTGGTGATGTAAAGAGGCATATACTTAACTGATAATAATTATTATAATGACATCGAGTCACTAAGTATAATATAATTATTGTATTGCTTTTTTGCAATTGTTTTGACTGTCGTGATAGCATCGTATGTAGCAAAAGTGTTGTGGAATTGGACCAAACCTAGAACACCTTGTGCTGTGATACAGGACCAAACCTAGAGCACCTTGTGCTGGCGTATAAGACCAAACCTAGAACACCTTGTGCCCTGGAATAGGACTAAACCTAGAACACTTTGTGCTGTGGTGTAAGACCAAACCTAGAACACCTTATGCTGTGGTATAGGACCAAACCTAGAACATCTTGTGCTGTGGTATAGGACCAAACCTAGTACACCTTGTGTTGTGGTATAGGACCTAACCTAGAACACCTTGTGTTGTAGTATAAGACCAAACCTAGAACACCTTGTGTTGTGATATAGGACCAAACCTAAAAACACCTTGTGTTGTGGTATAGGACCAAACCTTAGAACACCTTGTGTTGTGGTATAGGACGGAAACTAGAACCTTTATTTTCACTACTAGTTGTTGCCTGCGACTTCGTCCACGTGGACTTTTGAAGAAACAAAGACAGCTCTTGACTGCCTTTTACTGACCTAGGATTAACCTAAAATTGTATCATAATTCTTTTTCAAAGTTTCATCCCCTATTTTGCCGTCCCAGGGATAATTTTTCAAAGTCATGTCAATTTTAATTTTTAACCTCAAGGCCAAATATCAAAATTTGAATGCATACATTTTACTTACAAAAAATGTCGGATTTCCTTACACACTTCCAACTCTCATTTTCCCCCTTAAAAGATAAATTTCGCAAAATTATTTTTTAAATGCTCGTGTTTGTTATAATTTAAACGTTTATAAGTGTCGACACAAAAATATCTATAATATATAATATGTATAATATATTATTTTCATCCCCTATTTCATATAAAAACAGAAAGACAGATTTTAATACAAACTTCTAACCTCCATTTAACCCTTTTAGGCAAAAACATTTCATACACTTTGGATGTAAAAAGTCTTTGTCAAATTTAGACAAAAAAATATTGGATTTCTTATACAAATGATCACTATTTTTAGATGATTTTCTAACTTTCTAACATGTACGTCATAACAGAAATCTCTGAAAATCTCTAGAAACAAAAATGTTAAAATATTCATTTTAACCCCAATTTTACCCATTTAAGGGCAGATTTTCCAAAAACGGTGAAATACGTTGTACCCATCTGCCAAGCCTACCCGTCTACCAAGCCATCTTCGTCCTTTATAATATTAAATTTTATAAAAATAAAATTTAATAATAAATAAAAAAAAAAAAGAAAAAAAAGAAAAAAAAAAATAAATATATAATAAAATTGTTATATAAAACTAACATAATGATAAAAATAATAATTAAATAGGATCGTGGAAGATCGAGGACTTAGAAAAAGTTAGCCAGGATCGTGGTGGTGGAGGTCTTTAATATTTTTGTAGACTTTCTAAAGACGGGCTTAACACATTTATGTAGTTAAATACCTAAATTCGAAAATAAAATAAATTTCATTACTAGAACACCCGGGACAGCATAAGTTTACGTAGACATACATAGGCAGCGGCGAGCGTCGCGTAGCCACAATATATAAAGAAAGCGTATGAGGTGGGCATATGCAAAATGCGATAAATTGATATAAAATGCAATGTATTATTAAGTGAATACATTCTAACATGAGAGGAATTATGTACCTTTCTGATGGCTAATAAAAGGTGGTAGTGTTGTAGTGACCTGAATATTGGAATGCGACTCTTTTGCTTGATTTAGCGATGGATGTTGCTTCTTATGTTTGATTGCTTATACTGCTGCTATACAATACAGGTAAAAAGTCCTCGCCTGAGTAAAGTAAAGTGGAGACAAGGAGATGATGGAGGCATGCCCGGGGATCGGAAGCTTAAAACCTACTGGTCTCTCAGAATGTTTGTCGTTAACATTCGTTAGTGGCTTCAAGTTACATCGGCTGAGCTCACAGACGGTTTAAAGAAAGCGTATGAGGTGGGCATATGCAAAATGCGATAAATTGATATAAAATGCAATGTATTATTAAGTGAATACATTCTAACATGAGAGGAATTATGTACCTTTCTGATGGCTAATAAAAGGTGGTAGTGTTGTAGTGACCTGAATATTGGAATGCGACTCTTTTGCTTGATTTAGCGATGGATGTTGCTTCTTATGTTTGATTGCTTATACTGCTGCTATACAATACAGGTAAAAAGTCCTCGCCTGAGTAAAGTAAAGTGGAGACAAGGAGATGATGGAGGCATGCCCGGGGATCGGAAGCTTAAAACCTACTGGTCTCTCAGAATGTTTGTCGTTAACATTCGTTAGTGGCTTCAAGTTACATCGGCTGAGCTCACAGACGGTTTGAACATCTCTCGCCTAATGTTTCGATCCGTTTGTTTGGGTCAAATACGAATGTGAGTTCAGTGCCGAGCGACTTGAACGACGACAGCAGATTACACAGTGTAGAAGGGTAAAGGTCCTTGCCCCGAGCTGTCTGTCAGAGTCGAAAAACTGCGAAAGAAGGCAATTGTTGTTTTATTTAAATTGACACGTAAACCGTTGCCAAGTTGTGGGGAGTCGGACGCTGATTACGCGAAGGCGACAGTGATACTTCACCTACGCGACTGGTAACAACTCATGGAATCATATTTGGTTCGCGACTAAATTCCTAAAAAGCTGCGATACTGAATATTACATAAATCGATCAAATAAACTTTAAACTATAATTCTTCGTACTTGAACTGATAAAATACCTATACATTTAACCTGTTTATGAATCCTTGATCATGTATGGTGTGGACGCCGGCTTGGAAACCGAAATATATCATTTATAATCTACGACTGAAGTTACATGGATGCAGTGGGGCTTATTGCGTCTTGCTCTTCGGAGTGTGTTAAGCATGGGGCGTGCCCTCTTGGTGAATTCCATGGCTGTTCCATTGGTACATAATAATTATTACCTTCTACAAAAATGGTTCAGTGGGGTTTATTGCGTCCTGCTCTTCGGAGTGTGCTTAACACGAGGCGTGCTCTCTTGACAATGTCATGGCTGTGTCTGTGCGAACGGATGTCACACTCTTTGGCCTAAGGCTGAGTGTTTGTGCTATGCACGCACAAGGATTTGTTCCTGAAACTACATATTAAGACTTCGGTCTTCAGCTTCGGCTGCAACGATAATTTAATGGTTATACCATTTATGATTTCACACCTCTACTCCTTCGGGGGATGTGCGCTAAGTTAGCCTCGGTATGGACACGTACCGTGGGAAGCGCTGGGTGGAGCTTTCCGCCTTTTTATTTTTTTAGAAAAGTAAAAAGCGCATAGGGGTAGAGGATACTATTTTCATTACTAGAACGGTGTTTCAGTCTTTCTCTTAAAGAACCTGCGGTCTACGTTGCACAATTGGGTCCTACCACTTAGACGATCACATAGCCAATCCTTCTATAAATTTATACTTCAATTTTCAAGTTTCGTGTTTATATTGTCTTATAATCTTTTATGTCCATACTGGTTAGTTAGGTAGGTACGTTAAGGGTAGCTAGTATAGATGTTCTTTGGGGGGTTAGTTACAACGTGAATCTTTATTTTTAACTCTAAGGCCGAATACCAATTTTATGCATTAAGCCTTAAAATTTACTAAGTTTCATACAAAATTCCAATCCATGTTTTACTCCATTAAGGGATGAATTTTGCAAAATTCGTTCGCTTACGTTCGTCATTACAGAAAACTCTGTACTTAACTACAAAAAAATATAAAAATAGAAATTCCCATACAAACTTACAACCTCTATTATTCCCTTTAGAGGATGATTCTCCTAAAACGTTGGATAACGTAAATCTTGATTTTCAACTGTAAGGCCAAATACCGAGTTGAACGCATTTAGCTTTAAAAATGACGGATTTCCATATAAACCTTACACCTTTAGGGGCTAAATTTTTAAAAATTCTTTTTTAGCACTCTTACATCATTTAAGGACCGGTTATACAATGTTGCATGCTTCTAGGACCAACAGTTTCAGCTGTACGTTGCTCGATCAGTCCGTGAATCAGTCAGCCAACCAGTTTCTTCTTTTATATATATATATATATATATATATATATATTTCGAAAATAACATTTACAACGTTTTCATTTAAATACTTAGACCACAAAGTCAATTAACTTGCATTGCAATGAACTCAAAACCATTACACAATGTCATATACATTACTTCATGATACATTTGTTACTAGCTTTTGCCCACAGTTCCAACCGCCCTAAATTCGGTTATTGGTGTAGTATTTCAACGGCAACTCCTCAATAATAGATAAAAGAGCCGACTCACAGTTGACATTTTCAAGTAGCCTACGTCCTTCCCAGTACTCAAAATATCTCCATGACAAATTTCATCTTAATCGGTACAACGGCTTAAGCGTAGAGTGAAGAGGTTAATTACAGACAGACAGACTTACTTTCGCATTTATAATATTTATATTAGAAAAAAAACTGACGCCTATTTGAAGTTTTCAAGTAACCTATGTCCTTCTTCGGGACTCAAACTATCTCCATGCCAAATTTCATCTTAATCGGTACAGCGGTTAAGGCGTGAAGTGAAGAGGTAAATTACAGACAGACAGAGTTACTTTCGCATTTATAATATTTATATTAGAAAAAAAACCGACGCCCATTTGACGTTTTCAAGTAACCTCTGCCTTCTTCGGGACTCAAATTATCTCCATGCCAAAATTCATCTCAATCGGTACAGCGGTTTAAGAGCTACTTTCGCAATTAAAATATTTTTCTCAAACATGCTACGATATTCGACCATTTATTAGTTTTTTTGAATACACGCATATTTGAAAAAAGCACTATACAAGCCTTGGCCATAACTGAGCTCATCCGGATCGCCCGGTTTAGTTGCGTTTGGTGGCAGGGGCAGTAATGTACAATATGGCAATAATGATATATTTGTTAGGTAAATTATGCATTGAAACTTATTTTTTTTTGTATGAAATATAATTTTAAGGACGCGTTGCACATTTCAGTTCTGAAAAGTTCGTCGAACTGACTATTACACCAAATATTTCAAAGATGTGATGTTGTACCTCTCCGTAATACTAAATCTTTGGCTACCAATCAATTAGCCAAAAGCTTACATTTTTATAAAAAGTCCAAATCTGATGTAATACTCGTAAGTAAGGTTTAATAATTTTTAATAATAAGTCTTTGAAAAACAAACATTGCCTCGATTTAGGTCATTTGGCAAATAAAAAGAAATCTTCGCGTATGAGAGAGCAGGAGAGTAAACACAACTAGATCACGTGACAACGAGCAATGTACAAAATTGAAATTATAATCTGTAGCTCGCTAGGTGGTACACCAGTTCTCAGTATTTCTCCTTAAATGTTTTAATAAAAAGGGAAAATTTTATAGAAAGGTCTGTTATGTATACCGCTATACAAATTTGTAATAAAAATAGAAAAAAAAAAATTTTTTAAGGGTATTTCTCCATTTTTATACATTGAACTATTTTTTTTTACACATGCCATTGTTGTTTTTTCGAAAACCCAACAATACCCTTGTTGAATAGGTCTTTAAAGATGCGTTTAAGCTGTTTGTAAATAAATTTTCTCCCAGGCGATTTCTTTGAGAGTTGCCAGCTTCCAAAGTTAAAAAAATATGTGTCTCCTCTTCTTACTTCTTATCAGTGAGATCTAAATTGAGCTAACAAAAATTTTTAACAGAAATTGTTTTTAATAAAACAGTTCATAAGTTTTTTAAATATCCACGATAATTCTTGCTCTATGTCACCCTGCACGACAAGCGCTTGGCCAGCGCTTTACAATTCCGGTGGCTGACTTTCAATGATAATCCAGATTTCGATCGTCCATCAATTTTAAATAATCTCGTACAAAAGCCAACACTTTTAAATAATTAGGTACATACAATATAACAAACTTTTCTGACCCGGTGGTCAAAAATCAAAACTACATGGTGTGTAAATGTCAATGGTGTCAACTTACCCGACACTACCGACCATACACCGAGACAGAAAAGTTTGTTGAACTCTCCATTACCTTCAGTTGGTGATTAGTAATATTAATATTCTATTTGATTTTGAGGTAAAAATATATTATAATTGGTTGAATGATATTAAGATAGATGAGATATCAATACTTAATTCCTTAACCCTAATGGCTAAATGAGTTTCAATAAATTTGCCACACATATAGAATGTCCTAAATTTGCCACACATATAGAATGTCCTAAATTGAAACATAAGATTCGTGCTTACGACGATTATTATAAATATTATTATTATTTATTATATGATTATTCATACCACAAAATATGAATACTTTCAATCAGAAAGTTTTCGAGGAATAAACCGTAAATTGAATTCTTGGTGTTCATCTGATTTAATAACTTTTTCTACAATCTGGGCACATTCAGATGGTATCGTCAAGGGTATAGACCTAGGGTTATCAGAAGGTCCGGTTTTATTGTGGATTGCCGAATATTTTAAATAATGTATCCTTACTCTTACTTTTTATGATCTTGCTACTAGCAGCATAAAATTATAACCCAATTAAATTAAGAATACTTCATTGATTAACGGTTATAAAAATAACTTTATATCGTTATTTTTAACACAAAATGTCAATATTATCAAAACGCAATTATTAAAATTATAATTTAATTAGACCTTTGAAAGTATGGAAAAAGTATGTTAGAACTAAACTACACAAAGAAGTTATGAGATATGCACTTAACATTAATAAATTAATAATATAGGTACTTTAAAAAAAAAATGTTAAAAATGTTGCAAAAATAGTAGGTTTAAACAGCTGCAATTTTTTGATAGATTATAGTTTTGACTAAATATGGGTTATCTGTTCGCTTAACTCCTACATAACGCTTATTGAAAATTTTCTACTTCCCACCTTTTTTAGGGTGCCGTACCCAGAGGGTCCGTCTGTCCGACCATTAAAAGGCTCTTTCTTTTAGACCGAAATAGGTAAAAGTCTGAATTTTTTACAGAATATGATATGATATGATAAGATATATTTATTGGTAAATTTATTGAATTTACAGGTCATTATACATTTCTTTATACATAACAATATACATTTTACAATTAAATAAGAAAAACAATATGATATATACAAAATGAACAATAAAAGTGCATACGTATACTTATGTCTGTAGATACATTTATAATTCGTCACCCTTTTTCTTCAAGAAACTCTTTAAGCGAGTAGAATTATAATGGGTGATTATATAACAAATAAAAAAAAAGTTAAAAAACTAAAATTTAAGAGGGGTCCCACAAGATATAAGAAACACATTTTCGTTGTTTTTGCTCTATCGTAAAAACGGAAAGTGTCATTAAGAGACACAGTAACCCATTTGTTTGGTAGAAACGGTATGCAAAGTTAAGCAACGTCGGGTTTTGTCAGTACTTGGATGGGTGACCGCTTTGCGACATACTTTTTTTTGTTTGTGTTTGTAAATTATCTGAATGATGGTAGGGTTCCGTACCCTCGGTGCGCGATTCCAATTCGCACTTGGCTGGTTGTTTTGTAAATTTATTCTTATGTGATAAGTACGCCCTTCGCACAATTTTTCTAGAATTATAATCTCTTGTTATGTTTTTTTTTATACAATAAAGGATTTAATATATAAAATTGGACAAAACGTCGTTTATTAACATTTACCTTGTTTTTCAAAAAATGGGCAGAAGAAGGAGAAGTTATGCCCCTTAAGAAGTGTTTTGATTTTATTTCTTGTACTTCAGCAAAAAAATCTACATCAAATCTTTAAAACTATTACAGCATTTGATTTCTGGTAGCCCTAGTCGGACAGTGCGACGCGAAAGAGTAACTCTGTGGAACTCAAAAGGATAGTTGCCACTCACGTAGACACGTACTCAACAAAAAAAACGAGTTGCACTCCGGGAGTGCCGGCAGAAGTGAAAACCTTTACACACGATTCGCACTTAACACTCAAATATGTCACAAGACATGTCTTTGACATTGTCAAGAAATAATAATATTTGTTTATTTACTTTTTTGACGTAGTATACTTGACATCGCAATCTGTCATAGAATTAAAATTCCATATCCAACCTCCCTGTAGGTACTACTCATAATCGCGAATACTAAAAATAAAAATTATAATAGACGTGGCATTACGGTTTCCGTCTTACGAATTTCCACGATTAGGACACGTGACCTGACGCGAGTTTATAATTTTTTACCCATACCAAAAAAAATGCACAACGCCGCTAAAGAAGTTTTCACTTCAAAAAATATGGAAGTTGACTTCAAAAGTTACGTGTGATAAGATTGTTCACTTTTTAGGATTGTTGTTATTATATATATATATTTCTGGCTATAAACTAATGATAACCAATAATTTTTATTTATTTATTTAACAGACATGATTTTTTACAAACTTATACATAACTTTGCGCCTTAAAACATATAATAATAATAAATTAATAAATATTTTGGACATTACACACAGCGCCGTCTGACCCCAAAGTAAGCTAAGCTTGTGTTATAGATACCAGACAACGGATACCGATACATATATATATTACTTTTTTTTCGTAAATACATACATATTCGGACGTCAGATAAGGGTAAACCGATTTTAATGAAAGTTTGGTAAGTTGTTATGGACACGCCGAAGAAAAATTCTGAGAAAGAAAAAAAGGGTTAAGTGCGAGTCAGACAGGGTCAAGTGCGAGTCGAACTCGAGCAATAAGGGTAAACCGATTGTAATTAAATTTTGGTAAGTTGCTATGCACACGCCGGGGAAGATTTCGGAATTTGTACAACCCTTTCACAATAGGTTGGTGCGGCAGTTGTTTAAAAAAAGAAACAATGTTCGCCGGGTCAGCTAGTATCTAATATAAAAACAAGACAAAGTGACATAAGGTATTACGCTCGTCTTAAAAAGATCGGATTCGCGGCGCCTCGCAGCGTGTTTCATACAAACGAATTTCCTACTTGTTTTAGACATTTACTGATCGAATTCTGTGAAATTTTGTAGACATGATCTCAAGCCGAATATGTATTTTTCGTGAGGGGGAGCACTTTTTTTTTTTGAATGAAATAGTTTTATTTGAGTATATAAATATACATTCATATACATAATGACATACATACAAACATACACGCATACATAAACTGTGTACACTAAGTACATCATACAAAAGTTCATGACTTTTTTAGATATCCGCAATAATTCTTATTCTACGAAACCCTAACTTAATGCACTATCCAACGGCATATTTCTTGCTGTAGTTCGTGATTAACTTAGATATTAAGGATATTTACTATGGACTCTTACTTATATCCCATCACAACTCGTAAACTTAAGACCAGATTATCTTCCTGTGTTTCATACTCTTTGACGCCAGTGTGCCGTGAAATTGCGTTGGCTGACTCCCGATAGAGGTCGCACCTGAGGTTACTACCTACGAAGCGACATTGACTCTATACTGTCGCTTTACCTTGTCCAGTGAGGGTTTAATGTAATGTTGATTGCTTTAGTTGCATCAATTTAAAGTACCCAGTGATTTAGTTTTCAGATATTTTTTTTCTAAAGCAATAGAAATCTAAATTAGCATTAGTAGCGGTCATTGTTATGATTATGAGCAACTGAAATGACATTTTGACAATCATTCAATCCATACTAGTCCATACTTATATTATAAATGCGAAAGTAACTCTGTCTGTCTGTCTCTTACCTCTTTGTATACCTATAACGCTGTATCTACCGATTAAGATAATATTTGGCATAGAGATAGTTTGAGTCCCGGTAAAGATCATAGGCTACTTAAAAACGTCAAGAGTTCGTCGATTTCTTCCGAATATAATTGAGGAGTTGCCGTTGAAATCCTAAGCTGATAACCGAATTTAGAGCAGGTGGAACCAAAGCTAGTAGATTATATTTTCATTACATTAACACATTTTTACTATAAATACAGATAAAGTGGACTGTATATTATACGTAAATAGCTACGAAAAATAAGTGAGTATAGGACAACATCTTGAGTGGCTACCATGTACCGGAAAGCGCAGAGTGTGCTGGGAGCCGATGGTTACAAACAGTTGCAAGCTGTGAGAAACTTAGGTGAGGCCTGTGTCCAAATGTGGAACGCTGATACAGTGATGATGATGAAAACTGAATAAAATGTAAAATGAAGGCCTCCCATGTAGCGAATAATAAAGTCATATAGGGACTTCCTAAGTTTTCAGTAGGTAAATAGTCTTCCCTCTTACCTCCCTGCATGTAACAAACAACTTCGCTTGCGAGAGTAACAAAGTTTTGATGGAGTCATTTAACCGCTTGATTGGTTACCGACTTACGTACAACCGCGAAATACACAACTCAACGCGACACCATTATTTAGGATATATCGATTGATAGGTTATTATGTTATGGTTCCGTTTCTTTCTCGCCTTGTGTTTTAGGATTTATCAATTTTTTTTTGTGATTCCATGCTTATATTATACACGTTCTTGAATAAAAATAAACACTTGAATTATGAAAAGTAAAGTAAAGTTCCTCAGTATTACAAAAAAGTAGTTAAAGTTATTTTTTTTTTCTTATTTACGTATTTATTTTTAATTAAGAAAGTTTATAATATATACTGTAGTGTAGTAGTCACTTTATTATTATAAATGCATAAGTGAGTTTTTTGTCTGTCCGTCGCAGCTATGCATGCTACGTTGCTACGAAACATCCAATTAAGCTGAAATTTAGCACAAGGATGGTTCAAGATACGGAAAAAGACACAGGTTTAAATTTTTTGTAGAAAATTCAAATGTTTCCGCATCCGCAACTATAGGATCAACGATTGATTTGAGAAAACAGAAGCTATACGCCCTGTCACGAGAAGCTGTTTTTTTTGTAAACACACAGCTAGGGGTTCGCTACTTTTGGATCAAATTAAAAACAACACAAATTGAGACGCATTCAAAACTCGAAGGACAGCGTCAGCGTTAACTTACTTCAAAATAATGCAATATAGGTTAACAGTCAGTTATGCAACTAGCCAAATGATAACTCAAGGCAATTGAATAATATATCATTGTAATGTTTAGGTCATTTGAAATTGTACGAATTTCCTGAGTTTATTTTGTGTTTTAGGACCCCCTTGGCATCTTAACTAACTGAAAAGAATTTGATTTATTCTCCTGCGTGAATACCACTGTATACTTATATACGTAAGTAAGTAACAGTGAAATACACAAGCGAAAGCGATTTACCTATAAGCATTGCAAAGAAGTAATAGGAAAATTATCGTGATGTGCTTTTTTTATATTAAGATCTTGTTTCGCTATGTTTAATTTGATGGTAAGCAGTGGTGTGTGTGAAAACCAATCCCAGAACAGAGGTAAACTAAAAGAGGAAAGGTATAATTTAGAATCCCATACAGACATTTAAGGAGGTAAATATTCCGGGGCTGGCGAATATGGTAATGTCTGAATATGTAATAATTTGTAATTTTTAATATCACTATCTATCGCCTCTAACCTGCACCGCGTCATTACACACACCTGCTGCGAACTTTTGATATTTGAGCCAAGCGATATTGGTTTCCATTTAACATGGCCGCCTGAAATATAGTGAGTAGGTTTCATGATTGCTTTGTTCCGATATTTTGTGTTGTTAGGTCTGAGCCTGAGTACTAATTAAGCAATTTATTTAAAACTTGTAAGGTATTTGTTAGTATTAGTTCAAAATGTGATAAAAATTATATCGTCTTATTCCCAACACTTCACACTCTAAATTTTTTTGACACGGGTCGATGTTTCTAGTGATAACATAAAAATTGAGACTTTGTCTATAATCAGGAAGGAGTGGAGGCTGTGATCGGAGAACGCAGTTGAACTGAGGAAATGGTGAAAACTGCGGGAAGCCACTGGATGCTGCTCGAGGGGCTGGTTCGTTGGTAGCTTATAATCAGTCATTGCTTTTAGTTTGCACCTTCTTTATTGAAATAAAGATATTAAAACCAATACAAGTGAGATCTTTGATTATAACGTTAAACCAAAATAGCTACTCATTATTATGCACGAAATGAAGGTAATTTTATTATCAGCGCAGTTTTCATAGCGAACAAAATAGCATATCACGAGTCTTAAAATACTAGCTACTGCTACCATTAAAGATTTATCCTATGACTGAGAAACTAAACCACATAGGCTACGATGACCGTTCACCATCAGGCGGACCGTCATCTTATTTGCCACTTTAGTGGTATAAAAGGTAAATAAGCTCTTAGTTCAGCAGTGGATGTCTTCCGAATGAAACGACGTTGACAATCTTCATACTTTTATTGTTTTGTGACAATGGACCAAAGTCTGACACAAAAAAATCTATATGACACTATTCTATAGTAGGTACTCTATAATAATATGTATTGTTTGAATTTATCTATATTTTGCATCATTAGAACATGGAAAAAGGGATTTTAGTAATTTTATCTGTATAAGAAAATAACTACATATCGAAATTCTGAAGACTACAATTCAGAAATTGCTTGATGGTTAGATTTAAACTTTCGCGTTTGTTACTCATTATTATTAATATTATAAACGGTACAGCCGTGACCACCATAAGGTGCAATCCTTGTCAAAACGTCGGCACCTAATAATATAAATAAGTACGTTTTCGTATACGTACTTACGTGCATCACGTTAAGACCCGAGTTCTGTAATAATAATTGCTTGATGGTTCTGGTGATGTGGTTATGTATATTCTCTTTGATCATAACTAACTGTGATGGCGTACAGTCATTTGAGATTCTGATTTTTAATGAGATACAATTTAGGTCTACGTACATTACTTAGCGTTGTTAGTGTATTTTTATTAATGTTGCCAGGTATACTGAGCTAATCACATAAATACATATAGAAATAATTTTATTATTTTTTGTTGTGATACCTCATAGATTAATAATCATACTATTAAAAATACAGTCCGAAACATTTGAAGTAAATTTAGAAAAAATAATTGTATTTGGTTTAAAATAATCTATAGTTTCTATAACCGAAAAATCCAGTAATCTTAATGTGGATTTTGTAGATCTTTCGAAATTATATTTATATAGCATATAATTATATAGCAATTTATGTATTTATAACTCGACGATTAAATTTTCCACAAAAGCTTCATTCATTATTTACACTTTGTATTCAAAATCTAACAAATAGTGTGTTTTTACATTTAAGATATTTTTGTAAAGGTAAAGGTTGTGTTAAGGTATACTTGCTTTTCGCTTTCTTTATTTAAATTAATTGTAATATTGGCCCATCTTGGCGAGCATTGTTGCAATTTATAAATACCATTTTTGTATAAGTCGACTATACGGAAGACAACAAACTTTTAAAAGGAATTATTCCTGTCTCTAGGATATTGATTAACAATTAACAATGAAAAGATTAAATTTCGGTTAAGAAGTGGGCTAAAGTCTAAAAAGTAGAGTAGATGACAGATAGACATGGAGAGAAACGGACAACGAAATAATTCGATAAGGATTCTGTTTATTCCTTTTATGGTACAGAACCCTATAAAGACCAAAGGAAATAAATTTAAAATTAATTTTCAGTATCTAAAAAAAACCAATCGGGCCTTCCTATTTACGATCTGGGGGCTGACTCTTGACGACAATCGCAATTTTGAACTTACAGCATTCTAAAAATATTTCGAATGCAAGCCGATAATTTTAAATACTTACATTACAATTTCACTTTGTCTGTAATCTTGATTATACTATTTGATTTTGTTGCATAAAAAGATGTTATAAGTTGTTTGCCAAATCCAAATGGTGCCAAAAACACAGTGAAATTATAATTGAGGGTCGAGAGTTACCCCACTGGTCCAATGTGTGGGACAAACAAATGACATTTAGTAAAAGTGCATCAACATTGTGATTTTTTAAGAGTTACTTACTCATAATAATAATTTAATAATAAAAGTTTATTCGATATTACACACAGCGCCATCTGGTGTCCAAACTAAGTAACTTTTTTGTGCTATGGATACCAGACTAGAATACAAATACATATATGTATGCTTGTTTTTGTAAATACATACATATTCTGCATAAAAAACATCCAGTCTAAAAAGAAATACAAATAATATTTTTCCTGTGCAGGAATCGAGCCCACGCACCTTGATTTAGCAGTTGGGTTTTTACCCACTAAGCCACAGAGACGACGAAACATTTAAAAAGTTACTGTTTATTTCTATAATGTCATACGAAATAACACCTGATTTATTCGTCTCACAAAGCCTCATTAACTTCAACTCTCAGGCGCAGCTGGCTATATGCGATACCTAGCTAGCCGGAGCTGTGAGCATAAGTTAACCTAATACAAATTAGAGTTCAGCTTCGCTTTGTCTCGTGTTAGGTGTTCCGCAGCTTAACAGCATAGACGATCTGCTCTGCGGAAATGGAATAAAGTTACCCAGCGAAAAGCTTTGCCACCGCTAAATTTAGTTGGCTACTAAAAGCTCAGAACAGCTTTCAGAAAGTTATGAGAGCTAGTCTGAAGGCTGCGCTGTGGGAGCTTTGAGTGGATAACTGAAGCGAACTATTGAATATTGTTTCACTTCTAAGACAAAATAATCCTCTCAGAAAATAAAAACATCGAATCGAAAAACAGATAAAGTTATGAAGATTTTAAATTTTTGTATGGGGTATAATTTCATATTAACAATTCTTTGTATGGGGTACATATTATTTTAAAAGGCTAGATTTGATATCTTAATTTGAAAATTAAAGTATGGCAGTATAAAAAAACATTTAGGTACGAACATTATTTAAAAATATAGGAATAGGGATACATCTCCTTTTTCAAGTGGTGAGAAATAAAAACACTTTCCATTACCTCATCGAGTGGTTGAATTTAAACTTATTGTAAAGGTTTACTTACGAAATTATGCCTGGTTTTCTGAAAATTTATTATTTAAATTATACATTCATATTGCGTTAATTGCTATTAAAATTTCTAATTGTAACGAAGACGGTATTACGTTACACGTTTTACAGCGTGTTCTGTAGACGCGGCAGTTTCAATATGAATACAAATTGTCAACCAAATCTATGAACTCAATTACTAATATTATGTACGTAAAATGTAGAAGGTTCTTCTCGTTTTGTCACTTTGAGCAAAGGCTGAGGAAGTGATCTAAAAGACGGTTTTGTTGCCATTGCCATTTCGCCATACGTTTATTAGTAGGTACCTACATATATGTCACGGTAGATTATAAGCTACTGTATATACGACGTTTTTATAGAATTTCGTTACTCGTGCACTTTACTAACTTTTGATTACACTTATTTTTTTAAATTTTTACACTACCTACATACGACGTTTTTATAGAATTTCGTTACTCGTGAACTTTACTAACTTTTGATTACACTTATCTTTTTAAATTTTAACACTACCTACATTTCCTTTACATTAAGTTTTTTCTGTAGCCAAAGGTTACCTGGTAAAAATTAGATTATTTCAATAAGGCTATACGCTTCTAGGATCTTGTTATAAGGCAGTATTCAATTATCGAATTGAAAAATAAAATACACACAATCAAGAAATAAATTCATACACAAATATTTATATTTTTCCTCACTCAAATATTTTTCAATTGAAATCGAACCGCGCAGGTCATACACCAAAGTAATTATAATTTCCGTAAATCACTCACCCGAATAATCCTTAATTTGCATTGACGTTTATATTTCGTTACATAAAATTATATTTACGTATATACGTTATATATTAACAAGTACTATTTTACGTAATATTATATTATTATAATATTTAAACACGTTATTCCCTTGTTATACACTGATCCTTTGCTCTATTCGGATTTGACTATTTTTGTGTGCATCACAGATATATCCAGCAATTTCAGTCTGAATTTGACTTCTTTATGTGAAGGGTAAACCTAAAAGGTGGCTATATAAATTTGGTACTTACCTAGCCAACGCAAATGGAATGCCTGAGAATTCTTCCCTTCCCTTTTTACCCGAAAAATGTCAAAAGTAACCGTAAGTATTTATTTTATATTCCTGTCATTAGGAGGCATTATTATATTACCTAAATTTTATTTTTTTTGTCAAAGGTTTCTCCGGATCCGCTCAGCAGATCGGGCTTAAATTTAATGAGTGTGTTCTTCGGAATATGGTTCAGATCTTTAAAATTCTATGTGCTGTTAGTTTACAACTTTGCTTAAACACAGTCGTGATAGTGCTTAAAACCCTTAGTAAAAGCATTTTTTGATAACATTATGTATTATAAAATAATAATTTATTTCTGGTATTTCAGTGAAAATCTCAGTGAATTGCAATGAAGCACTACTCACATACATTTAGTTACATATCGCGTCATCCTTGTTTTTACTTAAGTATTCTGTCACTTAGTACTGCCTCTTAAACCTGTAAAGTTTTTTACTATTACTATATCGTTTAAGAACCTATTCAAGTCCTTTTAGAAATAAAATGCTTATAAATTCTGCGCCATGGGCGTTTGCTCAATAACTGACTACACATTTTTCGCAATTTGTTTACTCATACAACATATAATTAATATTATATATATATATATATACTACTATCTTACATTTGTTTTGGTAGCAAAATTATTCTTTATTATTCTTAATTTTAATAAAAAGTTGTAATAAAAAGGCACTGTTGTAGTAAGGTAACAAATTATTATATATATATATATACTCCCCATGGTTATTTCTTTGACCAGTTCAATCAAAACGTATTGAACAGTATCTTTTCTTGTATCACGTTCCACAAGAAACTTCTAACTCTCGGTAACTTCGCTTACAAGATATAATACGAACTTTTTTAATTTTGTTTGTAGGAACTTTTGGTTTATATAATGTCATAAAGTAGAGGTCCGACTGGTCGTGTAGTAACTTCAGAGATTTGTATATTGATATTTTGACAGAACATTTCACAGACACTGAATACACTTCTAAGTAACCTCTGTTACAGATGATATTATTTTCTTCTCAAAAGCACTAACTCAACTAGAAAAATGGGGAGCAAACTTTATTTTGCAAGCAGTGAAATGGGTAGCAAACTTTATAGTGCAAACATGCAGTTTAATGGGTAGCAAACTTCATAGTGCTAGCAGTAAAATGGAAACTTTATATTACAAGCAGTGAAATGGGCAGCAAACATTATAGTGCAAGCAGTAAAATGGGTAACAAACTTTATGGTACAAGCCATAAAATAGGTAGCAAACTTTATAGTAAAAACAGTAAAATTGTTAGCAAACTTTATAGTAAAAACATTAAAATGGGTAGCAAACTTTGAAGTGCAAGCAGTAAAATAGGTAGTAAATTTTATAGTGCAAGTGGTAATGAGTAGCAAACTTTATAGTTCAAGCAATAAAATGGGTAGGAAACTTGTTAGTGTAAGCAGTAAAATCGGCCTGGAAATATATAGTGGGGCAAGAAAATAAAATAAAAAACCAGCCAAGTGCGTGTCATACTTTTATTAAGTAAGGATTCCGTAGAATGAAAATTATTGCGAAGCCTAGAAAATCTTGTTAACCTATTTGTTCCAACCCCGTACCATCAAGCGCCGCTAAATCTAATGCGTTCTATAAACGTAAACATGGTTCAAAAACTTGTTAAATTTTTTATTCATGAACACTATTATTATTAGTGATATTATGAGTTAATGTTTCCATAATTTAAATCGTTCAAAAACTTATGTTTACTTGCTTATTTACAACTCCATTAAACTAATTATCAAAGGAAACTGTACGCAATTTTTACTTCTCAAAGTAAATCTTATAAGTTAAAAAAAAATCTGAAATAGAAGTCTAACAAAGTGATTGTGAATTAAACACATAATTTTTTTGCAGTTTTTATTATAATTTCTCTTACAATATAATATATAGGTTGTAATTCGCAAGTAAATCCGTTAAATTTCAAATATTATTGTTGCCATCTTAAAATTCTTTCGTTACTTATCATATTATTATTAAAATAGAGGTTTTCTCTTTTATTTTTAATAATTGTGTTATATTACAACATATTTAAATAAAAAAAAACAGTTTTTTTTTTATTATATTGAAAATATATTCACAGTATAGACTTCTTAAAAACGCATCTTATAAATATCTCATTTATTAGATGCGGGAAGATCGTTTCCAACCTTTTGTTATTCCGAACCCATTGTGGACGTATATGATGCGGTTCGGTCGGTTCACGAGTATTTTATGCTGCGATATTTTTATATTAAGTTTTGGAAAACAATTTTTAGATTCAGACGTCAATTATTTGATAAACTTTATACGTCCTTGAGACTATTGTATTGTGGATAATCACGTTATTAATAAATTACATACATATATATAGGTATTATGTATTTCGTAATGGAGTATATCACGTTAGTGCGTGTCATTTATAAAAAAGTTGTATGTTTTATATGGATTTTTAAATGAAGTCGGTTTTAAATAGTGAAATCATTTAAACTGTTTATGTCAATGCTCAATTCAAAACTGACAACTTTCTCAATTAAGAAAGAGTTCCTTTGTGAAGTAGTAGCTTCTTAACATCAGGATAAACAATAGTACAAAAATGGTACACCATCTATTAAGAAATCTAAGATCAAATTTGAACGGAAAGTTGTTGGCTAGGTATAGTTTTTTGCAATTTCAAAGTACTTCCTTATATTAAAGCATATTATTTTCAATTTATGAAATCTCTTTGTATTTGCAAAAAACTATAAAGACATAACCATAAACTTTCTGTTCACATTTGACAACTAAGATTTCTTAATTGCAGGTTTACCTTTTTGTGCTATTGTATCGACTTATGCTTAGAATGAGGTTCGAAGCGAAGAATTCATATTTTAACTTAATTCACATTCTGCTTCAAAATACTCTGCAATGTAAACAACTAAGTTCCGGGTTAAATACAAACTTTATAAATTTAATATTTTTACATAATTATTCATTTAGAATTAACTTCCAGAAATACGTAACTGTTTCACCTTTGCTATATTTTATATAAAGTGCAACTCCACGGGACAAACTATCTGCTCTGTGAAAGTAGAACAAAGTTACCTAACGGAAAGCTTAACCGTTACTAGATTTAGTTAAAAGCTCGGGGATGGTTTCTGAAATATATGAGAGTTTTCAAATTGAGGTAACTTAGACTCTGGAAGGAGGATAAAGGAGATGAAATATTACACAGTTTTTTCAAAAACACTTATTATTTGGCTGTGCTAATAAATTAATATCCTAAACTTATAGTCGAATAGATTATTAGAACTTTCGAAGATACGTATTAACCTTGTAACATCGAAGTTTCATTATGACAATCTATTTTCTAACTAAAACTAAGCTACAGCAATGCATGTTTGACATCAAAATCTTAATGCAACTCTTTCTATACAAAGTCAATGTTTTCCAAACCTGTGGTAAAATATTTTTTCCATTAGGTTTAATGCGAACAACGTTTATGGCCTTTCAGTGGATGGTATTATACATCACGCCATTATTCTGGTTTACAGGCCGTTAAGCCTAATAGTGTATGAAAAACTCAAGAAGCGTCATAAATCCAGGTGAAAAGAAGGTAAAGACCTATTATTCCTGACTTTATACATCGGATAAATACAACAAAATATGGTACATTTATGCTACAACACTTGTAATAGTGCATTGTTGCAGAGGCAAAGAAATAAGTAAGCAATTTGTTGGTTCAGTGTATAAGTTAGAATATTGATCCGCAGCTGTCTGTCATTGAAGAAAAATAGGTAACAATTATTGAAGTTTTAATTCAAACCGGAATTTAGTTTGCCTAATCCAATGCATCTGAATCTGAAGTAGTCTGAGAACCATTGTCCCTTTAGAAAATCATTTTGCAAATTTTGCTTAATTGCTTATAGTGATTTGTTAAGTGTTTAGATCATTTAAAATTATTAGTAGACACAATAAAATTTGCTAAGTGCTTAAATAATTTTAAATTAATAGTACATACAGTCAAATTTGTTAATGGTTTGAATAATCTAAAATTACTAGTAGATTTAGTCAAACTATTGTCTTAATAATTTAAAATTAACAAAAGATACAGTCAGTTGTTTAACTTTAGCTACTGCAAAAGTATATAGCTAAAGTTGAATTGATTGTGATCAAAATGAGTGTTAAATTTAAGATATGTGGTCTTTATTGAGAACAACTGGGAAGTGATATAAACGGAGCGACCTTACCTTTTGTTAAGTCTCGTTTGTGGACCGTCGCCGACTATGACGGTCGTCAGAGATCACAAGAGTGTGAAGATTTTCTGATAGTTTTATCGGAAGCCTTTGGGACGTCATTTACCGTCATTTTTGTGTCAAAATAGACCGGTTTTTATTCAATCGGAGATCCATTGCGTTCATGTAGTATAGCACGTAGTATTTTTTCAATTTATAACTTATTACTACTATTACAACTTTGTAACTTACTAAGTGATTTACGACAATCATAAATACAAAAGCGCAAAGTTCTATAATCTTTACTTTTTTAATCCCTGTCAAAAAACGTAACGTTCTTACGTCATCACGGCTGGAAATGGGTCCCCTTATATGTGTCCACATGAGACGCCTGTGCCTATCGGCTTCCTGCGGATCTAATCTGGTAGGAGGATGACTTGAAAGATCGAAACAAATGATGAAATTCCTCGTAGAAACGTAGTATTTCTTCTTCTACTAAGTGCTTTATAGTGATAGGTAGGCGTACGTAACCGTAGGCGTGCACTAACCCGATTTTTTAATCAGCCGACCGATGAGTGTCTCGAAATGTATGAACTATTGGCCGATTACTGATCGGGCAGTGCGCGCGGTCTTATATAAAAACAGCTGGCGTAGTTCCCCGATTCTTTGATCGTCCCAGTCAAATATTTGAGGTCCGCGACTACGCTAATAGTTTACAAAATAAAAGCAGCTCACGCAACCCACATCATTTATTTTTCGCAAAATATTACATACTTTACAAGTTTATGGCTTTTTAGGGAAGCTTATTTTGTGTCACATAAAACTAATGGGTCATATAATAGACATTAAAGGAATACTTTGTGATCAAGTGGTGTTTATAGACACTATTAACTATGAGTACACAATATATTAGGCTATAATCCCGGTTAAGGTGCCGCAGAGCTAAACATTGCGCACGAGACTGCAGTCGCTCGTAAATTGTCAGCTGATATTAATACTACTTTGTAGGTCTACAATGACTAAACGCTGCACATAACGACTTAATACTAGCTTATTTATATATTTTTAAGAAAAACCGAAACAAACTATGGGTATGTTTCTCTAAACACCCCAATTACTATATGTTTTCTTTAAAAATGGCGTCAACTTTTCTACTTGTGTTTAAATTATTCCTGATGCAAAAAATTGTTATCATCAAAGATCTTTTAGATTTTTAACATCAAAGATTAAATTATTATCATCAAAGAACGTTTAGATCTTTTCTTTATTAATAGGTTAATAATTGAAATCGCAATTTGTTGAATTTTATGTTTAAGGTATAGTTATAATATTACTATCACAATTGAATTAATTATCAAATACATTAAACGTTTAAAACTAACTTATCTAAAATAAATATCCAAAAAAAAAACCTAATTTAAAATAAAAAATAAATAAATATCTTAATAAATAAATTATGTTTGGTGAAAAAGTCCACCACGAAACATATTTCGCTCAAAAGTATTTATGACGCTAGCCGCATTCCCACGTTGGATGGCTAGCGAAATTCTTTGAACCAGATATACGGGAATCATGTACTCTGTGTTCTAATAAATGACATAATTTTTTAACATTTTTTTTGCTTCTGTACACTAGGTACCAAAAGTTTCAACGTGTAAGGAGGTTCAAGGTTTGAATACTTTTCATGTTTGTTCCTTGTATATTATGAATATATTAAATGTTACACGTGTAATGTAGGCATGAAACAGTTTCAAATTCGAACTTAAACCGTTAAAACGTGTTCAGTTTCGCTGTATTTCATGTTGGGTGCAGCTTAACGGTACAGGCCATCTGCTCAGCGGAAGTGAAACAAAGTTGCCCAATGAAAAGCTTTGCCACCACTAAATTTAGTTCGCACCTAAAAGCTTAGAATTGCTTTTGAAAAGTTATGGATGTTTTACAATTTATGCTTATATATATATATATGTGAGAGCTTTGAGAGAACAGATGAGATAAATGAGACATTACCTATCATATTTATTTCCTTTATTATAAGTTATTTATTGAAATAGCTTATAAACCCTTAAGTGACAATGCATCAATTGACTTTAATTAATAAATTATTTGCTTCACAACATGGCTTTTCAAATTTTCTTATAAAAAAGTGTTAAATGATTTTAAAGAGATTTATTATCATGTTGAAGTAAATAGATTCCTACTAAACATATTTTGAAGAACAACGTGAATTATAAAAATGTTTTATTTTGAATTTGATTTTTATGTTTATAGGATTATGTTAATTTTATTAGTTTTGATTTTTTGTTGTTCTTCATTAACTTAATGGAGAATGAAGCTAAATTGCTTCAATCAAATTTGTATCTCTTGCTAGGTTTACATTGACTGTGAAAAAAAGGTTTCTTTAATACACGATTGCTGTAATAAGGTTGCACGATTCGAAATGTAAATTAATGCTATTAGGAATTGGCCCCAATAAATAGAATAAAATAAATATGTGTCAAATTTCAAAACGTATTCTTAGAATTTTTTTTTTTTGGCAACATGGTTGAAATAACTTTGCTCGATAGAAAAAAAATCTTAAAACTTGTCTTAGAATTAGGAAATTATCGTACCTAAAGGTACGAACCTATAAAAATAGGTTCTTTATGTTGTTTCTAAATCCTTTTACAAATTTTAAGCAAATTTGCGTTGAATGTCATCTATTTTGAAGTATTAATTCCCCCTCGGTAAACAATTGTGACATAAGGTCAGTGCATGGAGCCAAAGAGAATATAATCACTACATTCGCTGGGCTGGCATTCGAGTTAAGTAGGACTCATGTCGCTTTGCTGAATGGTGGCTTGATGAAATTCAAAATTTAAAGAAATTTTTACACTTTAGATTTTGAAGCTTTATCACTATTTTTGTTTTGTTTTTATTAATATTTTTACATGAATTTTACTTATTTCCAAAAATTTGATCTGAATTACAGTTTGAAGTTGGTGTCATGAAAGTGAAGTGTGTTATAACTTTAGGTACATAGCCACCAACTTCAAATTGTAATTCACATTTTTGGGAATAAGTAATTATTTTAACCTTTTTAGTGCATCTTTCTGAAGCCGGTGGTTTTTTGTTGCTAAAAAGTTATTATTTTTAACTTTTGAGTGACTAATTGCTGTTTTATCTCGTACACTAAAAACATCAACATAAAAGGTATTTTACCAGTTCCATATTAACACCAAATATTTTTTTTGACCAAAAATTCAAATTTTAAATTCACTTCATTAATATGAGACCACCTCGGAAGTTTACCCTTTTAAATAAAAACTGAATTTTGAAATTCCGTCTCAATATGACGGAGTTATGCCCAAACATACATAAAAAAAACGAATTGTAAATGTTGACAACTAGCTCGTTTCCTGTGGAATTACCCACGCGATACCTACAACTTTACGTTTCATACAAACTTTAACTCCTATACAACCCATTTCTCCCTGTTTTACCCTTTTCGAAAATGGCCCTCTTAAAATATGAAATTAAAAGTCTAGTAAAAGTAACTATAACACTCATCAGCTTACGTCGTACAAAAGTCTGTTGCTACCAAAGACATAGGATTTTTCACATGGTTGCTACCATAGACATAGGATTTTTTCATTACGCTCAAAAGACCAATAAAGCGTGGGAGCGAGAAATCCAAATTAAGTGCATAGTGCCCATGAGAAAATGAGATAGAAGAAAATTGCCGAATGTGACAATAATTACGTTGATTAGCGGCGATATCGGCGGGTCTATTCTATAGCGATTGGAATTTTCTGTTTTCCTTCTTGAATCCTTGATTTATAATTTAGAATATTTAAATTATAAATTTGGTATCTATTTTGTGAGCCAATGGGACGTGACAAGTCGCAATAATCCGAATAAATACACGTTTTACCGGTAATTTATGATTTTTTTACTGCTTTGTTGTTATTTATATTTTATCGAATTTATCCGAAAAATTAACGTAAAAATTAATTTGAGTTGTAGTTTATATATTATTCTCTTGATTTAATACCATATTTCATTGCTAAATCAAGATTTGGGGGATATTTTGTGTAAAATATGTAATCATTGAGAATTTTACGAAATAAAAAACAATTTAAATCATAGCTTGAATTTTTTTTTGTCTTGATTTACTGAGTACCATTATTTCGTTGTTAAATGAGGATTTGGAAAATATTTTGCGTAAAATATGTAGACATTTAGTTACCTAGAGCTTGACAAGGTGTCGACCGACGGCATCAGTATAGAATTATGTAATTATACATGTATAGAATATTAAAAAGATAATTATTCATAGCTATCCAAAGGTGATCGCACATTTGTCCGCATCGTACGCACCGTTCGAGCCACATTTATAGAATTAGTATGAAATGCAATATGTATTACGCGCACGGTGGGGGTGAATTGTAAGAGGTTGCATGATGGAAATAATATAAAATACTTGGTTTTTATGACGGTGTTTTGTTCACCAGAAGTCTACTTGCGAATAGTTCCTATATTTAATGTTCTTATAGTTTTAGTATTATTACTAAATAATGTTAAATTTGTTATTTTAGCTACTTTCAATAAAAAAAATTGAGACGTATCAGTTAAATTTGGTATTTATTCTTTACAATTACTCAAACAAAATTCTCTCAACTGGTACTTTCTCCAACGAGCATACCTGATATAGAGGCTAGGAGTGCTAACTACACGTCCAAATTGATATTCCGTCTCAGTGGATGCGCCTCTTGGCTCCTTTGACCACTCTCTCGCCTGGAATCAAGTGTCATGCACACTAACCGTTTCCTCTGCGCCTGCGCCAATTAAAACTTCCTCCTACGAACGCTTAAGTTGTGGAATGAGCTTCCTGCCAAGGTTTTCTGCAAGGACTACAGTATGGAGTTCTTCAAGAAAGAAGTTATTAGATTTCTGAAGGGTCGGCAACGCGCAAGTGATACCTCTGGTGTTGCAAGCGTTCATAGGCTACGGTGACCGCTTACCATCAGGCGGACTGTAAGCATATTTGCCACCAAGTGGTATAAAAAAAAAAATGTGTGGCATTATAAGTCAGCAGATTGTGATGGATTGCGGGATTTTTATGCATCGTAACCGTGGAGGCAGCTTTGCTTCAGCTCAGAAGATCCTGACATCTGCGCAGAAGCAGTCACTGAGACAATCTTCGCTGGCATGGAATGTTACATTTCTAACTTTCGAGTAGCTGCCGATGTCAAAAAAAACCGTGGTTCAAAAGGTCTTGTAAAGAAGCTAAAATTATGAAGAAGACTGCATATGAGGCTTGGACCACGGATCGATCGATCAATAAGGATCGGAATACGTCTGAGTTAAAACGCAAATTAAATGCTGCCTCGAGGTTCAGTAAGAAAGTAACCGCCAGAGCTAAGTTTCAATTTATCGGCAAAATAGGTGGGCGACTTGCGAGCTATCCTTCTGGGAGTCATGCTTTCTGGTCGCTTGTTAAGCTGCCAAGGGAAACTTTTGTCAGTGGTCGTTACCACCACAGCGAAAAACCGATTCTCCCATAGTGCTAGAGAGAAAGCCGATTTACTGTGGGCAGTCTCATTGCCTCAAACTCGAATATCAATAACGGCGCCGTACCAACTACTTTACCGTGATGCGGTAAGACTATGCCAGAAATCTCTATAACACAATGGGAGGTCCGGCGGGCGTTAAGCGTTTCAGGATTCAACCCAATAAAGACACAAGTCTGCGCGTTCACCGCTAAGAAAATCCCATTTACTGTGGTTCTACAATTCCAGAACACAGCACTAACCATCTCCAAGTGTATTGGGATCTTTGGTGTTGATATCTCCAACTATATCCAGTTTCGTGACCATTTGTAAACCAAGGTGAAGCTGGCGTCCAAGAAACCAGGAGTACTCAACAGAGCGAAGCGATGCTTCACCTCAGGGCACAGGTTGTTGCTTTACAAACCACAAGTCCGGTCGACTGCCATCTCTAGGCGGGTGCTTCTGGATACCAGCTTAGCCCTTTTAATTCGGTTCAACGACGAGCAGTAAGAATCTTCGACGATCCCAAATTCACAAGTCGTATCGAACCTTTAGGTCTGAGGAGAGATTTTGCCTCCCTGTGTGTGTTCTACCGCTTGTATAATATGTTCTGTGTTTTGAGGAATTGTTTCAAATAATTACCACAACTACTTTCTACCACTGCTCCGCTCGCCATCGACAGTGAATTCATTCTCACTCTTCGTAACCTAAATGGTCACAAACAGTGCGGTTTGAGATGAACTTACTCCCGCGAACGCTTAAGTTGTGGAATAAGCTCCCTGCTGAGGGTTTCTTGAGGGACTACGATATGGGGTTCCTTAAGAAGAAAGTGATTAGATTTTTAAATGTCCTATAAGACGTGATTAGAGTCCTAATAGTTTAGGTTCTAATGGTATGTTTACACTCTTGCATTCAACGCTATGTCATTGGGCACATGTACGAGCACAAGCGTGTAAACAGTTTGCTTTGTCCGACAACGCGTTCCGAGGCTGCGTGGCGCGAGTGTAAACGCGACATAGGTAATATTTAATTTCACCAGCGCGCTAGTTTGCAATAATTTTGTGCAGGTAAAATTAATGTTTGACAACACTATTCCACTCACACATTTGCAATTTTTTTTCTGTTTCGTTTTTCATTTGGCATGGTTGATCTTGTACATTCTATATCTATGGTTGCTACGGTGTAACACGAAGGAATATTGATAGATAAGTAAACGAAACAACTGACATTTGCTTTTTTTTTTTTTTTTTAATATTATAATGGGCTCGCACGGTCTTTATGCATTTGCATTTTCAAAGTCAATTATATTATATCGTATCGTGGCGCGGGCGTTACCGCGCGTCCTCGTTTTCAAGTCCCAAGATTGGGCGGGAGATTTGGTGTGGATCCTCAGACATTGCGCGTCATGTCCTGAATGAAATTTAGAAAAATTAAACAGAAAAAAACACAACTCCTTCTTAAGATTCGCGCCAAAACTCCAGTTACCTATTTACTTACTTTTTCCGTATGTTTTTTTTTTTTATTTGCATTGATGTGAATATTTTAGATAGCCAGTTTTCCTCTTTACTGTTACTGAGCTTTTTTCCTTATCTGTCCCTCTCCTCTACACTGAAAACACACAAAATACACTAATTTGTTAAAACGAATTGCGCGCCATCTGGAAATATTATACGTTATAATATTATTATTGTATGCAAATTTCGCGAAATTATTATGACTGTGATATAAGTGACATTCAATATATAGACGATTTTAAGGAAATTATAAAGCTTCCGTAAACCAGGATAAAAATATTGTCATTAGATTTGACGTAGGTGTGACCAGATGCTATAAAGTGTTTATAGCCTCGGTGTAGATAGTGTCATATATCATGCGATAATTCTGATTTACAGGACGCTAAGCTCAAAGAAGCTTTAATACAATACTCCTATAGGTGTTGAGAATTCCGATTACCAAAAACAGAAAATATTTAAACGCTACGTACATACATGGAAGTAGAAATTTTCTAAAATGAAAGAAGGCAAGGCAGCGGCCGTACGTGGCTCAGTGGGTAATAACCCGTCTGCTGAATCGAGGGTTCAGTTTCGGCACAGGACAATTATTTATGTGATGAACATTAGTGTTTGTCTTGAGTTTGCTTGTTTACTCTATAATATGGAGGTATGTATAAATTTACAAAAAGTATTCGTGTATTTGTATCCGTTACCTGGTCTATAATATATCCATAATACGAGCATTGTTTAGTTTGGAACTTGATGGATTATTATAATTTTTAATAATAATTAAATTGATAATTAAATTTTAAAACTCGCCCTTTCCCCCCAAGTGCATATGCCACGTATCATCGATCGCAAGATCAAGAAATTTGAATGGAAGTCACATGTTAATAGAAAATACCTCCAAAAGTAGACCTTCCTTACCTACACTTACTTTTTTGCAGTATTGTGGAACTGTAGCGAATATTAGCTGTGGCTGAAAATCGCAGCATTGTAGATTCTAGTACAAGGAAGCAAATTAGTATTTTTATAACGAGGGCGCAATTTCAAATTCAGAACGTAGCGAAAGATTTTACTTTCGAATCCAATCGAGCTTCAAATATTTTGTGATTGAGAGATACACTTTACTTTACTTTTTATCCTCATCTATGAAAAAAGAAATAAAAGGCGCTTTTAGACACAACTCATGAAACATTTTAAATTAATAAAAAAGTATAAATAATGTTTAAAGCAAAAGAATTTATTAAAAATTTGTAGTTAAATACATTTTGGCAGTTTTGAAATGTTATATTTATTGAACTATTGTTAAAAAGAGTAGAGAACAAAGACACAGTTCGCATTTTTTTTTAATTAGAAATTGATCAAAGTTCATAACTACCCGCTGCGGGAGCGCGAGCAAACACGCACATGAAAAATCTATTTTAGTTTTGAGCAGGATAAAAAGTCAAATAATCTATGTCAGAATAAAATGGTTTTATTCCAGGCCAGTGGCTGGATACCTACACATCCACGTCATTATGTGAGGAAAAGCCACCAACCAACCACTTAAGTCCTTTGGACAAATTGTAAGCTCGATCGTTGCAACACTGCTGGTGCAACACAAAAGCATGTACCTATTTGAAGAACTTATATTTTTTTCCTCCAAGTTTCTTACACTTAAACACACACGTAGGGACATAAATTATATTAATAAATCATGGATTAGTATGTAGTAGTAGTTACTTTACTAGTGGCAACACTAGTATCGATTTGTCATCATTATATTTTGGCTATAAGACATAGTCAAAATATTTCAATTTACTGTTTTTTTATTTTAATATATTTATATGTATCTAAGTTAGTATTGGACAGTCAGAAAATATTTTTAAATTTGTGCCAAATTTCATGATAATCCAAATCCAAAATAGACTTACACGCATGCATTTATAATATCTGTATACAAATCGAACTGACAGGGATAAAAGTTCTAACTATCTTATCCTCTCAACGCCTGCTATCTAATAAGCCTGGTATCAAACTCGCGGCCCGCAAACCACATGCGGCCCTCTATGCACCTGGCTGTTGACCACTGCACTTTAATAATAATGTTTTCCTTTGAGAAAACAAGGCTTAAAATATGTTCTCTAGAATGCTAGTAGGAAACTTGACAGGTCACTTGTAGATTTTCTTATTTTAATAGCTAAAAATTTAAATTAGAAATTCAGTATGTCCTATGATAGATGCAATGTGTTTTTTATTAGCTTTGCGGCCCGCTGACGTTCCGATCTTTGTCCATTTGTCTTAACAATGACGTTAAGTTTGACATGAGTGCTCTGAACTATACTGTAGCCTGAGATTTAAACAATTGGTTTTCGTTAATTCTGAAATAACTATTTCATAGTTTAATTTATGAAAATCTATTAGGTACCGGTATTTTCCGGAACATTACCGAATCCGAATTAGTCAATAGTCCAAATATCAGATATCAGCCCTAGTTTAATTGCGATAAATGGATTTAACCGGATATCCGAGCGGTGTCGCGATGGCTGCCGCCCCGGGCAGGTTGGGTCAGGGGAACCAATAATCACGTCGCCTCGTCTCGTGTTTACATGTTTACCAGTGTTTAATTATTTTTAAGATTAAATATTTTTTAATCATTATTGTTTGATTTACTTATAGTTTTTTTTGTTTTAATAATTATATTAGCATAAGTGCTACTGTTAATATTTCGTTGTTTTTTTTAATTTCGTTACTAGATTTTGCCAGCGGCTTCGTCCGCCCTAAATTCGGTTATCGGCTTAACTAAAAAAAAAAACCCTAATCGATGGAATTAAAATATTATTAACAGCAATCAACTTTCTTATTTAAATACGAGCCTATAAAGTATCCTGTCAACAGTTATAAACTTAAAATTGTTGATGGGTCAATTATTAAGCTGTTTATTTGTAACTAACAATAATTATTGTAACTTGTATAAAGTAAGGTTTTTGAAATTAAAATAGTATATTGTTGCTTGTATAAACCCATTTATTTAAAATCAAAAGGAACATTTTTACTTCCATCAATTATCTTATTAAAAACTCGAATGAATAATTGTAGCTTTTATAAAGCTGCTTGTTTGAAATAAAAAGGCGCATTGTAGATCCCATTAAGCTTCTTATTTTAAAATAAAAATTCTTATTTCAGTTTGTATACGGATGTTTATTGGAATGTAGTTAGGTACATTATTGGAATGTAGTTAGGTACATTATTGGAATGTAGTTAGGTACATTATTGCTTCTATCAAGCTCTTATTTGAAACTGAAAAGACTTATTTCAGCTTGTGCAAATATGCTTATTTGATATAAAAAAGTGTATTGTTGCTACTTACACGTTACTTTATTTTTTTCGTTAATTTCTTCCAATTAAGAAGAATGTGTGAAGGAGATCCGCTACATCACCAGACCGTAGGTCGACACATCTTGCAGAAATGCTTGCGCACTTACAATCTTGAAAATACCAAGTTAATGTCTACTGGTCCGTGTACCTAGGTAGATGAAGGAGAAGGCTGGCTTACTGTGGAAGATGCGTCAATATTTAGCTCGGTATCACCAGGCGAGGTGGAATGCCTGGTTTTCTTTTTTTTTTCTGAGCTGACTATGCAGTTGGCTGTTGCAGCCATTACTGCTTCACCGGGCTTTTTGGGGCGAGACTCTTAAGGAGTCTCAGCCCATATAGTGTCCAACGCTCAAGGGCTCCCCGCGGGGGGAGCCTCGGCCCTGTGGTTTTTCGCTCTCGGGGGCGTCCCTTCAACCAGCGTGAGTCTCGAAGCCGAAGGTGAGTGGAGAGTTCCCCGTTACGCGGGTGCGGTTGCAATTGAGTGGGGCGGAAATCTTACTACTCCTATTCAATGGAGTTCCCGAAACTCAGCGTCAGCCTTAACGCTTGTCAGCATATGTACTGGTCCCATTGTGTGGCTACGGGATGGCTTCAGGTGCGCTCCTTACATTTCTCCTAAAACCTCGTGGTGCATGCTAATGCTACTTGGTGAGAGCGGAAAGATTTGCCTCAATTCAAACTGTTGCTGTGGATGCGAGACAAGAGAGTGTCGCACCATATTACAACTATTATCACGCGGGATAAATCTGCTTTTCTTTTATATGCAAATCGTTGATGCTTATGTTGAATTTACTCTAATTGCCCATAATACAATACAAAACGACCCATCTCGGATCAAGCATCTGACGAGGGCGTCTAACAAGTGAAGGCTGAACAAAAATGCATGCGATGCATCTTTCCATATAAATCTAAATTTAAACATATTTTTTTATTAATTGTTGTCCCTACGCAAATATCAAACCTTATTTACGATCGATTTGTATTCTATGTTCAATATGACCTATTTAGTGACACGAGCGGACAAAACCTGCTCCAGTACCAATCGTTTTTTTTAACCCAACCCCGTGCAGAGGTGTACGCACTTGTGCTGTATACGCTGGACGGTGGCGGTCCCAAGTCCAAATAAATGGGGAGGGCCCTGGCCTACATTTATCAAAGAGCCTATGAGCTGTAAAGCGGGCATACTTGGAAATGCAGTCCTACATACACATACACACACACACACACACACACACACACACACAGCAATACACACATAAACCCACACACCATTCAACACCACACACACAATACACATCATACCCAAACCAGCAGAAAAGTTTTGAAATGGAAGTAAATTTTAAAAGAAAACTGCCACGACGCTGGAGAATCCCTTCCTGAACCTTTGAGCTCAGGCTCGGGGGCTCAGGCTGCTCTACGTATTCTGGGGGGGAGCAAAACTTCACAAACCCACACAATAAACCTGCGCGAGCTAGCTGATGCTATGCCCAGGGCAGAAATTACTTCTAACGGCTCCTGGCAGCTTGCTCCACGTCGAGCAGATGAACGCAGAAATGCCATCGTCAACTCCGCTACGCCAGCAGCCTCTGGAGGGAAAAAACGCAACGAGCGCCGCCATCACCGGGGACGGCGCTCAAAAAACAACACTGTGTAACCGGGAAACAGCGAGCCTTCTAAGATCAACGCTGACCAGAGTGCACAGCAAACCAACGCTACTGAAGGTGAGACCCGAAAAGAGGACCAAGCTCTGACCGATGCCGCTGCGAGCGCTCAGTGAGGAACGTAGCCACAACGGGCGTGCAAGAACCACACAGTCAGCGGGCGGGCCTAACGCAAATTCGACTGGACAGCGCGGAGCACTGGGCGGGGTGACGTCTGAGGCTCCTCAAAGTGGACCCCTGGAGCGAGCTAGGGACACCACAATGTCAACCCAACCAATCGCGACCACAACAAGTCCGAGTAAAAAAAGGGAAACGCGGACCTAACGGTGAAGCAAGTACAGCAGCTCGAACTCTCCATTGAAGAGAGGATTATTGAAGCAGCGCTTGCTGCACTGACAGACAACGAGCCACCATTCGCACCCGCATTCAGAGGGAAAACTATCATAGCAGAAGACGTACTAAAAATGTGGTGTGAGAATGATGAGTCGCTAACTTGGCTCAAAAACTCTGTAGCCACCCTACAGTCACCAATCTCGGACAGCAAACTGACCGTCATCCGACAGTCAGACATAGCAAAGCGAGTCCGCGCTTCGCTGTGGCTTCCGAAATTCATTGGTGTCGACCTTACGAACTCAAAACTCAAAACAAACTTTATTCAAGTAGGTTTCTAAGAACACTTTTGAATTGTCAATACAATGTAAACAATGTTAATTTCTGCCAAAAAGAGCTGGTTAGAAGTTTCATTTAAAGTAGTAATACAATACTTTGACAATTAGCTAAAGCGTATACAATATGTACCAATACAATAGGTAATAAAAAATAAGTAAGCACGCTACTAAAAACAAAGTCAAACATGTCAATTTTTTTTTGTTTTTATGTAGCATAGGGGGCGCACCATGTGAAGTGTCAAGTATCGTTAATCGAGTGAAGGAATTTAGATATTTAAGAGAATTCCAATATTTAATAGTACTAGTGACATTAGGAACATCATAATTATATTTTTGCACAATCATATGTACATGTACAAGCAAGCAAAAACTGCAGTACTTGTTAAGTTAATAAAGTACAATTTTGAATCAATAAATTACATGATGCTTAAAACAATAAAGCGCTTTTTAATATTTATAAAGCTTCTTATTGTAACGACTTATCATAATATTGCATCAACATTAATTTCTATTTGACGAATTTAAACATATTTTTGTTTAAAATGACAAGCTGCTTAGTTGAACGACCTATAATTTTATTGCTTTTAACACTATTGAAATGGTTATTGCAACTTTTTTTACGCAAAAATTAATACAGAATCTTAGCAAACCAATCAATCATTTTTATTGTATTTATGTAATAATAGTATTACATTAACTTTAAATTATTTTTTTATTTTTGCAATTAAGTTCTGGTTAATAAAGTGCTTTATTGAATTTAATTTTTTTCAGTGTTGGAACTTCTTAAACTGTATTATAGCACATTGTGTATTAAGGGTGGTAAAAGAAAATTACTAACAAGAGGCTATTTAGAAGCCTAAGGCTGAATTACACTCAATGTTTTTCATCACATTTGCAAGTAAATAAATAAAAGTACAAGGTGAATAAATAAATAAACTCATCAAAACACTATCAGAATGGCAAGAAAAGAAGTAGAGAGAACAACGCCGCTGCCAGATAGCGATATCTATCTAACTAGATATCTAAAAGAAGTAGAGAGAACATCGCCGCTGCCAGATAGCGATATCTATCTAACTAGATATCTAAAAGGAGTAGAGAGAACAACGCCGCTGCCAGATAGCGATATCTATCTAACTAGATATCTAAAAGAAGTAGAGAGAACAACGCCGCTGCCAGATAGCGATATCTATCTAACTAGATATCTAAAATAAGTAGAGAGAACAACGCCGCTGCCAGATAGCGATATCTATCTAACTAGATATCTTAAAGAAGTAGAGAGAACAACGCCGCTGCCAGATAGCGATATCTATCTAACTAGATATCTAAAAGAAGTAGAGAGAACAACGCCGCTGCCAGATAGCGATATCTATCTAGCTAGATATCTAAAAGAATTTGTAAATAAAAAAGTTTTGGCTCAAGTTAATAATAATCAAAAGTAAAAAAGTATTTGCTCGCTTGTAGTGTGCGAGTAGTTCATGTTTTAATCAATTTTATACATACTTGATAGAATAGGCGCGTTATTATCGTCCGTGAGTTGTATGAAACTAAGCCCTATGAAAAGTATTTAGAAAGAAACCCCTCCCCCGGGGGCAGTTATTAAGGTCTTAGTTGGTTGTGTTCTATACTTGTGTTCCCACCATTTCAAATGTATTTTGGTAGGTTATTTAATAATTAAATATTTTTATTTAACTACTCGCAAATGTGATTCGGCCTCAGGCTTCTAAAAAGCCTCTCGTTTAAAATTTTCTCCTTACCACCCTTAATACACATTCTACTATTTCTATGTATAACTAAATTGAGTATCGTTGTTCGATATTGTTCTTACTATACTTTATTTTTCAGATGATATTTCTATTTTTGTTTTATTTTTTACTTTTATTTTCTTGCACTCAAAGTGAAAAGCAGTGTGTATACCTAGGGTCTTAAACCCATTCATACTCGATTTTATAGCATCCATCGCTCTCGCTCGGTAGGCTTAACATCTCGTATGTCGTTTAATTTGGTGAAAAATCTACTAAATAACACGATTTTGTTATATAAATACGTCATACAGCCGTTTTAAATTTGAGCAGCATAAAGAGCATTAAGAGAATTGTCTGTCTGGTACTAATTAAAGGACAAAAAATATTACAAGGCAAAGAAATTTTTTGAGTGTATTTGAGTGGGTCCTTGAATGGTTTAGATTAACAATTAAACCATCTGCACCCGTGTTTTTGGATTTTTACATTAATAAAACTTTGCTGAACTCATTAATAGCAAGCGAGCTATCGTTCAGGCTTCAGACGTCTGTCGGCTCCGCTGGTTAGGTATATTTATTTTTTTTGGTTAAATATATTTTTTAGGATGGGATTGATCTAGAAAAATCTTGTATATAGATAAAACTGAAAAGAGTTAATTTTGCAAAGCTGAAAAAAGAAAGTTAATGTTTAAATTTCTAAACAAATGATCTTTTTAATAAAATCTTTGTTTTCTTTGCCTTCTCTTTTCCTCGAGTACTTTTAACACTCTTTTAAATGTAAGAACTTCCAGAATATTATTTAATAATAGCTCTTTGTCTAGGTATTATTTTTATATTACAAATACAACATCCAACGACATCCGCTCAAAATTACATACGCAAAAAAAACTTCATCCCTCAATAATTTTTTTTATAAAATTTTTGCTAAGTTGTGTTTATTTACAACACAATATCTACACGTGCCTAAATTTAATCAGAATGGAATGGAAATATGTCAGAATTATAAGGCTCATGTCATAAAGCTTCATCGATACATATATAAGCTTCTTGGGCCATGTACAGATTCATGGAAGTATGGATATGATGAAACCATTTAGCCATGTCGTATTATATCTGGAAAAGTAATGAATCGTTTTTCTTCGAGATAATTCTTATTGGAAGTAGTTGTTCAGATTTCTAGAGCTCGTAGTTTAAGAGTAAGAAAGCGGAAGGGACACAAATTTTTCAATCTTGATTACTGCAAAACATACATTTAAAAAAAGAGTGAAGAAATGCATTTTTGAAATTCTGTTCAACGTAGGTATGGGTCTCCATAGGTTTATTTTTTTTCTTAATTTTAAAAGAAAACTGTCTGAAATTCATTCTTCTGTTCAACGTAGGTATGAGTCTCCATTGCTTTATTGTTTTGCTTAATTTTAATAGAAAACTGTCTGGCATTCATTCTATGGACTGCGCAATAGCCTCACGTCACACTTTTGCGACCATTTTTTTTTCACATCTGGCTTGGCAATGCACTGTCCAGTTCTGCAATTCATTCTATGCACTGCGCAATAACCTTACAAAAGGCCGTACTTTAGAAAGAGACAAAGCAATCCTTTGGCCTTTTTTCTCTTGGTATTAGAGAATTCAGTTTCGCTTAGTCTCTGTCACACTTTTGCGACCATATTTTTTCACATCGGGCTTGAAAATACACTGTCCAGTTCTGTTGTCTATGTTTTACTCATAGATAATTTTTAAAAGTGTGATCAGTTTTGTGAGGCTATTGCGCAGTCCACATAATAGACTACAGAACTCAAAGTGCATAATGCATAATGACCCGACTAAACCAGAAGGAGGGTAATGTTTTTCACTGTATGTGGGTATGTCCGTTCTCCTGAGATCTCCTGTAGCCTTAATGGCTTGACCGATTTCGATGAATGAGTTCTCAAATGAAAGTTATTTATCTCCGCTGTTATAAAAAAAAAAAAACAACAAAAAAAACGAAAACTAAAAAGCTGTAAATAAAAGTTTGGTGAAGTATTTATGCTGTATTATATTTTTCTTTAATTGAGTTATGTGTATTACTAAATGGTACGATATTGATTTAGACTTTGATTAACAGTAATTTTTCATTAAAATCACAGATTATTTTTGTTTGTTGAATCATTTTTCATAAAATGGCGGCTGCGGGTCGATTCGTACATTTTTGTACGATATTACCCGCAAGTACGGTATCAGCCGCACGTCTTGATTTGATTTGTTTTTTTTTTCAGATGTCGCGAGGAAAGAAGCTTACCTGGTCTCCTCGCAAAATGAAACTAGCTATAGAAGAAGGAAAAAGCGGGTTCCAAATTACGTAAATCAGCAGAGAAATTTGGAGTACCAGTAATGACTCTTCACGATCATATAAAAAAGGGTTCTGAATATAAGCCAAGACTAGGGGAAAAGCCTGTATTTACTTCGGAGCAAGAAACAGAGATCCGAAATGAGTTGATCAAGCTATCTAAAATGTTTTATGGGTTCACACCGCAAGCATTACGAAGAGGCGTTTATCAGTATGCTGAGACAAATAGAATTAAGTATCACTTTAACAGAGATAAGGCAGAAGCCGGAAAGGACTAGTTATATGGTTTTCTAAAACGCAACCCAGAGATAAGCATTCAAGTACCTGAACCAACCAGCGTAAACAGGATCACTGCCTTCAACCAGACTGAAATAGAGTTATTTTTCAAGAATTTGATTCACTTACTCGATAAACATTCCATAACTCCGAATAGAATTTTTAATGTCGACGAATCAGGAATAACAACCGTCCATAAGCCAGGCAAAATACTTGCGCCTAAGGGTCAAAAACAAGTTGGTGCTGCTACTAGTTGGGAAAGGGGCAAAAATGTCACAGTCTGCTGTTGCATGAGCGCCACAGGCCACTTTATCCCACCGTTATTCATTTTTCCGCGGATTAGAATGACACCAGCATTAGAAAGAGGTGGTCCTTCAGGTTCATTGTATAGGTGCTCTAAGTCAGGGTGGATGGTTGAGGAACTTTTCTTAGATTGGCTGAAGCACTTTGTTGAACACTCGAAGCCAACTTTGGAGGATGTCGTGCCTTGATTCTGGACAATCATGTGAGCCACATATCGAAAGAAGTGGAGGATGTCCATGAATATTTTAGTGAATGTTCTATAGCCGTGCCGCAGAAAAAAGACTCAGACACTAATATAAATTTGGAGAAAGGGAAAGGGAAAGGCAGAGGGAAGGGAAAAAGCAACATTCTGAAATTTTTACTTCAACTCCTATCAAAGAAGCCTTGGAAATAAAAAAGACTCTTAAAACTATGAAGACAGAAAAAGCTAAAGAAAAAGAAAAGCTTAAAAGGGAAAAAAGTCTAAAGAAAAACAAAACTTTAAAAGCAGGAAGAAAGCCATCGAACAAGAGAAAAAATTTAAACAGCTCGAGCTCTGATGATGAGTCTCAGATGCTAGGTGAAAGTGATGACAACGATAATGTCTTCTATGTAGAAGGAGAAACAGGTGTTACAAACGAGCTTTGTATAATTTGTGGTGAATTTGGAAAAGATCGAGAGCTCTGGGATCTCTGCATTGTATGTGGGCAATAGGTTCATGCACTGTGCAGCGATAAAGATGTGCCAGATGGTTATATTTGTGGATTTTGTCATGGTAAATAGGTGAACTATGTAACTAAGTTACTGTACGCATTTGATTGCGTACATTTGTGTTTTTAAAAAACTTAATAAATTCAATTCTTGTAATTGTCTGGGTTTATTTTTTGTTCAAGCATTTAATAGTAAAATATATCCTCTAAAAATAATGCTTAGGATTATTCAAAAAAAGCTTTTAATTAATGAGTAATGAGCGTTTTGCTTTAAGTGTACGGTAATCCCCACTGTTCCCCTACACATAGCATTTTTTTTTATTATAAGCAAGCAGGACTTATTTTAAGGTAACATACAAGTAGTTTAAGCAATCTGTACTATTATTTGAACTTGCATTGAAATGAGTACCGTCTGCTTATAGTTAAATATTTGGTAAAACATACCACACAAGGTTTACTTATTTATTTCTTTTTAATCCTTAATGGTATTGCAATTGGGTTTTTTTATCTATTTAGTTTTAATAAAAATGATACATTAAAAAATGTATTCCAGATTCCTATGTCACTTTTACCCTGAGCTGTATATTTTGCGAGCTGTCAGTTTTAAAAACCATTTTAAACGGAGGGTGGCTTAGCTAAAATCCCGCAAAGGGGGAGAATTGTTAAATAATAAAGACATAATAAAGGTATCGTTGCAGCCGTAGCTGTAGAAATGGAAATATTTTTAATAAACATTCCTGTTTTTTAATTCCATTTATAAATATGTATGAAAGAAACAAAAATTGGCTCAGAATACAAATCTCATAAACCGACGTACAGTTTGAGGCTCAATGTTCATTGTTATTCCGGGAGCTAGCGTCGTTTTTGTTCGCAGTTGATCTCCTATTGTTAAGCATTCTCTGTTGCTGTTTACAAAGATATTAATTAAGTTGTGCCTTTTTTTGGTAAATTATAACGATACATCGATTTTGGCATACCTGCGTAAATCTATGGAGAAAACTTATATATTTTCATATACAGAAACAAGTGTACTATTAACAGTAACTAATAATTATGGTTTAGTGATTTTTGGACAGTGAAAAAGTATTTTTAGTGTTGATTAAAACTAAAACTTCTACTGACGAATGCATACAAGTGACTGGCCTGGACAGAGGTTTAAGTCAGGGTAGGCAAAAACAATAAAAAAATCTACTTACCAAAAAATTGCTGCGTGTTGTCGTGTTTATTGTTAATGTTAATTGTGGTATGCCATCCCGTATATAATTTCATACATTTTATTATTATTTGTAAGTTATCACGAAAATTGCCAGTGAAATACCTATTGTTTTAAGTTTCTTGGGTGCATACATATCGATGGTACATACCTTGTTTTCCCCTTGCTTTTTCTTTTCATTGAAGTTACTCTGATCAGATCACAATCCGGAATACTTACAACGGCCGTTCACTATAACAACCCAGTGTTGACAAAGTTTGTTTTTTTGTAATCAAAATAATACTTAATTTTTGTTTGTATACACTACTGCACATACTGCCTAAACTACTTTCAAAGTTCGTGTTTTCTATCATACTTAACCTGTGCACTCACTTATTATGTTAAGAATAATGAGAATTATGTACAAAAATGACACCACAGAGTACATTATTTATACACACGATGACACAAACAAAAACAATGGCGACGTTTTTAATCAACTAAAGTAAGTAGGTATGACACACGAAATGAAACAAAAGACAATGTGCTGATTTTTAAATAAGTCGAATAATTACAGCCTTTGTACCCGGTTATCGTGAAACTTCGTCGACTTTCGGTCATGTTCGACAGGTGTATAAATGCAAGCTGTTTAGAGTAACATATAAGTCAATGCTGTTTGCACAAAATAGTTTGAGATACTAGTCGCAGATAAAAACAGTTTTTTTGTCATTGTGCGTGAATAGCTGACTTTTGATTTGAGGCACTAACTTCACGCTGTGAAAACCATGCAAATATAGAACTAACGTTTATATAGAACTCTTCAGAATTCCTTTTTTCTTATTCTATACCACTAAGGTGGCAAACAAGCTTACGGTCCGTAGCCTATGAATGCTTGCATCACTTGCGCGTTGCGGACCCTTAAAAGTACCTTTTTTTGGAAAAAGAAAAATAAATCCAACGAGTTTGACAAATCCATTAGAATAATATCAATTTTTTACAACATGTTTACACTCATATAAGTAATTACTAACCTACAAGTGTGTATTACACTCTTGAGCTCTGCTCAGTAACACACTCGACTGAATTACGCCCTCGCCTTCTGCTTGGGCTGCATGCAACCCACGTCTACAATGAGAAGCCTAGCTTACTTGTATCATAATGTTCTATTGCTCAAGTATTGAATATAATTATAGTTTTTTTTTACAATTAATCTTAATCGATATAATTGCTTAAGTAAATATGTACCTTTATTTTAATAATATTAAAAGCTTTTCTGACCTATCTAAGATAAAACAAAATTTATCAATCCTAGGTATATAATAATGGACCCATCACCCATAGGTATATAATAATGCAGCCATCACCCATAGGTATAATAATAATGCACCCATCGCCCCTACGTATGTGATAAATATTTTCTCAAACATGCTACGATATGCGACCATATCTTGCACAAGCTTTACTTCACTTCGAGCTACGTGCGTGTCACCGCTTTGAGACATGTAAAGGCACGTGTAGAAACAAGTGTAGCTAAAATAACTCTTATTATATTAATTCTTGCCATTTTTTTTCCTTTAAAAAAACTAAGACTAAATATATATTCACTGCACAGACAGCGGTGCGGTACTAGAACTGCCGATGCTCGGCACAGCTAATATACGATTGCTGGCACGCCGGCGTCGGGCGGTAGGGCCCCTGATACCTTTTGATTTGTTTGTGTCACTATATGTATGTGACAAAAATTACTGTATTTTGGGCCTATTTTTTTATTGCATTGACTTAAAAGCTTGAGATTTTTAAAAATGTATGTGACTGTAGTCTTTAGCATTTGATATTAATTCCAACTTGATACCTCCACGTGTTCTTGAGTAAAAGGGTCCTGACAGACACAAAAAAAAACTTTTTTTTTATGTCTGTTCGGTACAGATAAGCGGGACGTCCTCGGCTTGCGCCTGGCGCGCAATTCAGATTTCGGTTTCAAGCGGATCGTGGAACGGCGGCTAACGGAAATGTCGCCTACCAGGGAACTTGAATTATCGTACACATTATTATTAATTTTCTAGCTCCCACTTTTTATTGATATCTCAAAGTTAAATACCCTCTATACAAGCAAGTATAGAGGGAATTTACTAACGATAGGATAGACGAACAGGCAACAAAGCATCGCGTTCAACGTTTATGGTCAGTACCAATCAATGTATTATAACTACAAATTAACGAATTTCAGATGTTTTCCTATATTTGTGAAGACCTTAAATCTTGTGAAATCTCATGATTCTAAGACAACGGAAATAACGCCATAGGTTTTGATTTATTTACGAATGTCCAAATATGCGACAAAAATGATCGTATTTCGGCCGCAATCATTTATTGCGTTGACTTAGAAGTTTTATTTTATTTCAGCTTCAAGGGACCGTAGTCTAGATCGAAGATTTAATACCATGACGCGTTCGTGAAAAAAATGGTCTTGACAGACAGACAGACAGACAACAAAATGATCATATAAGGGTTCCTTAACTTTTGAGGTAACCTCAAAACCACGGTTACCTAATCATTACCTAAAAAGGGGGTAGGGGTGTTCAATTTTCGAAAAGCCCCCCCTTTTCAAATCTAATAGTATAGTTGCCATGGCAAATGGGGTGTCATATGAAAGAGCTTCGTTTGCATATTCAAAAATATATTTTTCACCATTTAATGAAATACAGTTTTTATTATCATCTCCGAAACTTGTAAACCGAAAAATCTAAAATAATAAAGACTGACGGACTACTGTTACTAGAGGGATAAAATTATTATCTATATTTTACAGAAAAAATAAAACGAAGTTCAAATTAAGCAGTTTTTGCCACGTATTTCACAACTACCCCCCGTCCCCCCCCCTGTTCATGTTCTAAACAGCTTTTTTGTAAATTTCATCCTTTCAGATATTGACAGCTTTTTTGCGACCATCGTTTGGCCGTTATGTAGATATAGGTATTATATCAAGTGAAGTAAATCACGTGCAAAACTCTACATTTACTGGAGTGTGCAATGTATTTACATCTGAAGTTACTCCGACCTCTCTTTGAATCTAACTTTTTAATACTTCCTGATTTTAACTTACTTTGATATTTTCTCATGTTATTGATGAAATATGGGAAATGTTCATTTCAACGTTAAACATTGAAAATCATCTTTGATCTGAAGTGAAGTTCCAAGCCTCCGCCTGCGGTTTTACTGTTGCACGATTCTGAATAATATATTATTTGACTAGATTTAAACACATTTTTTTATTATAATAAAGTTGGAAACGCCTCAGTGGATTACATAAATAGCTAAATATATTGCGGAATTGCAGTCGATCGCAATTAACTTTTATGTACCTACTATATTCGACGTCGCTTACGCTTATGTCTTGCACCGAGTCGTTTCACGCACCTGATACCTGAGCGGAAGCGATATTTGTTTGTGCTCGATATCGCGCTGGAAATATAAAGTGGTGGTCTAATTAATGGCTTTGTTCGAGGTTTTGTGATTGGTTTCAAATTATTATTTTTGCTAGCTTTTGCCAGCGGCTCGGCTCACACTAAATTCGGGTAAAGTTTCTACATTAAGTCCTTTTAATTATCATTAGAATTTTTTTTTTGTTTCACAACCAATTCTAATTTTGTTATTTCTAATTGTATGTTAATTTTAAATTTGTGGTAAGCGGTGCTGGTGGCACGGTAATAATTACATTGTATAATTGTTTATTTTATAAGATGCACTGTAAACACTGCGTGTCGACCCAATTAAAAAAAGTAATAGGATTGCTATATCAATCTATAGCCGTAGTTATAGTTCGACTTCGTGGAATCCGGTTACAGTTATTCCCGTTGGAACTTCAACATTTTAGCTTTTGTCCTTTCTCGTATCTTCAACTATCTCTGTGCTAAATGTCGGCTTAATCTGATGTTCCTCTGCGACGCGTCATGAAGAAAGGAAAACAAACTCACCTATACAATTTATACCTAATATTAGTATGGATTTTATTGGAACTCGCTCAAAAACCGTTTCTTTTTGCCATTATTTGTTTGCTGAGATTTTTGAAAGTATATGGTTTTCTATAGATCACATCGACACGATGTACATGTATGTGTACGTGTACACTCCAATTGGGGGTTACATCAATATAATTTAAGTGATAACGAAACTTCAGTACTTAGAACAGTTTAAAGGCCACTTTCAACAGAAGACACGATGCACTAACCTCTAGCAGCTCCTGCTGTTCTTCCTGGGTCCTGGACTCGCTTCACTATTGGCCGTACTGACCAACTCAATTCAGGCACAAGCTTTTGAAGTCAAGGTTCCGTTTCGTAAATGTCCTTATGATATGATTAATTGAGAAAAGTACAAATAGACGATCTCTACTGGGCAAACCATTGTGTAGGTTTAATGTTGTTAGTAGTATAAAAGTATAAAGTACCTAAGTGTATAAAATGTATACTTAATTTAAACTTGATTGTAAAACTTTTGGGACCACACTATAACCACTGCAAGTTTGAAGCTTGTATTTATAGCTGGTTTTTCTGTAGAATAAAGACAATGAAAACGCGTTTCTTGTATATAGTGACCTTTTCATTTTACATTACATTTATAATGTTCATTAATTTATTTTATTTTCAGGTAATCCGCCATATTCTGTTATTTAAAAGATGGAGCTCTTTTAAGATCACACATACAGAAACACAGCGTAGCCTTAGTAATAGGGTTCTGTTGCCACCTTTGGGTACGGAACCTTCAAAATTGGAACCCTACCATATTGCCATAATAATTTTGTCGTCAGGGTAGAAAAATTGCCGCCATTAAACATGAGGCTACACTAGCGTTTTTTTTCTTTTCACGTGAATTGAACCCCTTGGGGTTGATTCTGAGCAGAGACGGCTCGTCCTAAGGAGCGCTGGTGCAGCGCACTCCCATAAATAATTATATACTTTAGGGGCATATAGCAGCTAACTAGCGCCGCCATTAGATAGATAAAAACGGCCACGTTTAGCAGATTAATGCCAACTTACAACTCACAGATAATATTTAGAAACTATATAAAACCTTCTAAAAATAGCTAATGACTAGTTTCATATTTGAATTTTAAAAAATCGTTTTCTACGAAGAGAAAATTGAGGATATTTAATGGCAGCGCTAGTGGGCTTTAAAAGAAACAATATGTTTTTAGAATTTACTTAAAATAATTAATTATAATGCTTCGATTACTCATTATGTTAAAATGGCATTTCATTAAAAATATTCCGTACATACACAGTTAACTCAAAATTTAGTATGGAATTGCACTGAGACTGAGTCACTACGTGGAGCGCTAGCAATTGAGCTCCTATGAAATAATTTCAATACAAAGACTTAGGGCTAAAATCAACGAGTGTGAAAGAGAAAGTTCGATAAAGTCTCATACGGAATATTATATATGAATAATTAGCAAACTGTAAAGCGGTGCTCCTGGGCTACAAGATAAATACTGTTGCCAGCTTTTCCCCAGCTTTAGATCCGACCGGCGCGCTGTTGCCGCTCTTATCACAATAAATGTTTTAGTTCGATGGCGCGAGTTTTTGATTAACAAATTAAAGTACATAAACAGTTTGTTTACTGTCTAATAAGTTACTATAACGAAGTCAAATGTGATGTAATTCAACAGTGCGAAAAGATTTTAGTAATTCAATTTGTAATAAAGGGTCACAAAAATGTGGCGCCAAAACATAAATGCCCGACGACCATTTGTAATTTGTAAATCTGTATAGGCGAATGAAATTTAGTTATAAATAGAATTAGCATTTAAGGCTCATTAACAATTGTCTCGAGCCGCCTCTGATTCTGAGCATTGAATTATTCCGGTATCAGTATGAACTGTGCTACAGTCCTAAAAAGTAGTAGCAACTAGTCGTTAAAAGATGAATTTGCAGCACAGTGACTAAAGTCTGCAGTTTATGTATTTTTACTTAGAAACTAAAATATAACTTCGTCCTTCACGAATGATATGCTTAGAAAGGAAACAAGTTTATGGGAAAGTCAAAAGTTTATTTGCAAATGAAGCTACAAGAATCAAAGTAATAAAACCGAGATTATTCAGCAAAACACATAAAAAGCTTGTTAGTGAACATAAAAAGAGTTCCGTCAGCAATAAACATTCGTAAACCAGGAAAAACTTTTTCCTTCACAAGTTTTACACAATGGCATATGACTGACGGCTGACTTAGCAATCGAAAGTAATTCCTACATCTCAGCGCTCATAAAAATAAAGTTTTCAGAATATAAAACTGAAAAAACACAATGTATTTATCAGCATTTGAATAACAAAGGCGTAGGTATATGTTTTTATCAGATAAACCAGGAAAATTTTTCAGACCTTATTTACCAAAGTCACTAGAGGTAATATATTCTTCCATACATTTTGCCCCCAAGAACGCGAGATCAGATTACTCCAGAGTTTATCGCAATAACCTCCTAAGTCAAAGGTTTCAGGTATCGTGTTCAGTTTGATTTATTTTCTTGTCCGTTTTCTTAAGACTTTGATTTTTATATTATAGCGATTTTACAGCACCAAGAGACCGTAGATTTAAGTGTTTTATATTATTTTCAGTATCAACCTTTACGCGTTTCCGAGAAATTGGGTCTTGACTGACAGACGATTTCGTTTTCAGCAGACAGTTGATACAACTAATCTCTTTTAATTTTCCTCTACTCATGCTACGAGATCTTTCTCCTTACCCAATTTCATAGGTCGACAGAAAGTACCTTAAGGTTGTAATTGACTGGTGACTGTCAAAGTATGCAAACAGTCGTTTTATTTATTTGTTTTTAAATTTTGATTTTTATACAGCTTGAAGGGACTTTAGACTTAAGTATAAATCGCGGCACGTAAGTTAAACCTGCGCAGTAACACATTTTTGGTTCGTTAGTACATTTGTCCGCACCGTACATACGCAGACGGCCGCCATTTTATTTAAACTTACGAGGCGCGAACTATATCAAATATTAATTTCCTTAATATCACCTTCCATTAATATCATAATCACCGGCATTAATGTCTATGCTATCAAAGCACCTACCATCAACTACTACGGTTTGTATGCGTCTGCTGGACGGAAAAATTCTGCACGAACTCTCGGAATGTCTGTAGTATGGTCGAGAAAATGCCAAAAACAAGATTATTACGAAGTCCCTTTTTGGTACCACTGTGTTTTTGGTCTGAATATCTAATCTAAACGTTCCATGAATTTATTTTCACAGCATCGAGCGTAAAAACGAAAGGTTTTATTAGGTATTGAGCAGCTTGAGTCAGGTCACGTGTTACTCGCGTTTGCAGACAATTTGGTACAAATTGGAAAATATGTAAGTAACGAATCGTTTCCTTATTTTCAAGTTACAAGTGTTGATGCCGCTCCCTTCTAAATTCTAGTGTTGCATTTTGTTAAATTTCGCCTTGATCTTAACAATAACAATAAGAAAATATTTTCAGCAAATTAATGAGCTTCTTTTTAAATCAGAATGCAATTAGACCACTCCTACGAATTTATAATTAATTAAATGTGCTCCTCGGAAACGCCTGTATCAATTTTGTTCATATTATGTGTTCAGATAATGTTTTAATATTGCTCGTAACATCCACGTATTCCGTCCCACAAACGTGATAGGAGGTGGTGAGCCTACTGGGTGAAAACCAAACTCGAGACTGCTCTACGTTTCACCCAGATATTACATAATATACAATCAAAACTTATAAACAAAAAAAATCGTCGTTGATATTACGTATAAAGACTTTTCTCTGTATATTTAAGAAATAAGATTTACGCGATAGCAAATACGTAGCTTCATTAAAGGTCTATTAAATCAAGTCACTAACTTTAGTAATTGCGCTTTACGTGATACGGTACGCAATTAGAGGCCTTAATGTCGTTAATTTGGGTTGTTTTGGGAGCATAATTGATTTAGTCCTCGCTGTTTCCTAACGCAATAAGCTTACTTTTACTTTTTGTCACCTTAAGTAATATTAGTACCTTACTAAAAATATAGATAGAATATAAATAAAGTAAGCAACATCGTATCCATAAAGTTTTTGCAGTTTTTATATTATACGAACGTTATAGCACACAGGCACTATACAATATTTTTTTTTTAATTATATCATTAATTATTATATTTTAAGAAAAATCTATCATTATCAGTTCACTGTTAAGTATATACTGTTACTGTTAAAGTAAAATATAGCAAGAAATTATCGTATCATTAAGACAACGTTATTTTTGTTAAAAAGTTTTTTTTTTAGCTTAGCAATAATGATCTGGAAAACGTTTTAACTTATTACCTAGATTAGTATAGGTAATAAGTTAATTGTGTAAGTTTACTGTATTGTTTGCTTGTATTAATTGATGATTATTAGTTACATAATGTGGCTGAAGCTTCTTTTATAGGTATAATATAATATTATAGCTCTGAGGCGACTACTAATTAAGTAATATGTATCTAAGTACCATGTTACTGAAATAAATTAATAAATAAAATTAAATAAAGTTCAATATTATAACGTTAAAACTTATTACCTATTTTTAAATACTATAAAATTAAATAAATAAATATTTTTGGCATAAAAGCATTACGCCTACCAATCTTATAAGGCACGCATTCTGAAACTACTTTGCTGGGTGGGCAGTTTCTCTATACTAAGAATATTTAAGATATATTCTTACCTAAAAATACCTTCTTCTTTGTTATGATAACGTTGTCTTAATGATACGATAATTTCTTACTTAAAAATGTAAAAATAATTAATTATTTCCAAAAATCTGATCTGAAGTACAGTTTAAAGTTGGTGTCATGAAAGGCGTTTCACCAGTTTCATTTACACCAATAATGTTTTGTGACCAAAAGTTCAAGTTTTGAATTCACTACATTAATATAGGACCACCTCGAAAGTATACTTTTTTTAAAAAAAAAAATTTGGAAAATCCGTGTAATAAAATGTATTACAAAATTGCAGTTACGTACTAAGTAAGCTACCGTGAAACATATTTACAAATTTAAAAGCAAGAGCAAATACTGACAACGTTGCCTGCGCTCGCTCGCTCGCTCCATATCTAAAAGCATTGTTGGCAGAAAGCAATAAACGAAAATTTGTTAAACAATTTGATGTTTCAGCGGGATACAGATACAGATACAACCTGGTGACAGACGAACAGTGAAGGCTTACTAATGGGGTTCCGCTTATTACTCATTGGGTACGGAACCCTAAAAAATGGACTTAGAGGCAATAATTTGTTGAATATTATCTTAATGATTAGATCTTAAGCTACCTATTGATTAAGGGCTAGAAAGCGAAAATACCCAAACGAGTTAAGGTTGCAAGAATTTGATTAATTTTGTAACAGTACTGAGTACACCTTTTGACGTGAAAAAAAAGTATGTTATAGTTTAAACCTTAATTAAGTGAATCTGCTAATATTATAATAATTTGGCTATTAAAACAGTTAGAAAAAAATAACTCTAACACTCTATATTTAGGTTTTAATTAAAATTGTTTGGAAAACTAAGAATGATATTCTCTTGATTCTTGTTTCATAAAATATATATGAATATAAACAAGTGCCTTTGCTAATTTCATAGTTTTAAATAAATATTTGAATTTTATACCGACAAAGAAGGATGCCGAGGAAATAGAGCTTCAATAGTGTAATATGTCTTTGTACACTGGTCGAAACGGCACGCTTTTGCTAGAGTGCACCTTAAAATTTGTTATTTTGTAAATTTGAGGAGTAAAAAAACTACGCCTGGTGAATGCTTTGAAGCCGATTTTGTGTTTGTTTTATATGTTTGATATATATTAAACACTTCTTGAATTTTAAGCTAAGTTAATAAGGAAAGCAATACAACGTTTTAAAAATAATTTTGTAGTTTACTTTACTTAAAGATTAAAGGTAAATTAGAATATACCTAAGGAGAAATCGAATGCAAAATTATATTTTCTAGTAAACTAGAGAAGATACAAAGTCGACGATTCATCAGAGAAACAGCTCACGTACGAACTCTTGAAAGAGGGTGTAATATATTTTCATCACAAGTTATACTCCATTCTCTCCTTTGACGCAAACATCTGAATACGCCTTGATTTTGTACTAACTTTGATATTTCAACACGTTATTACTGATGAAACATGAAAAATCCAAGTTAGGTGATGGTGAAACCTAAAGAAAATATATTTTACTGGCATAAATGTAAAGTAGGGTGTTATGTTATTACTAAGGAATTATTTTTTACATTTCTGTTTATTTGCGTCTTATTTTTAATTAAATTACATTTTATTGATAGAATTAACTTTATTTTTAATTAAAAATTTGTCAATTTAGATATAAGCTCATATGATGTTATTTTTTCATAAAAATTACTAAATAAAATTTAAATTCATAGAATCTCTTGAGAAACAACGTCTTTAACGATATTTCTATTTTCATGAACTTTTTTAGTTTTTATAATACTTATATTAAGTCGGATAAAATCGGTTTTTTTTTGTCTGGAAAATAATCCATATCTTGAATCATAAACCTATTATGGCAATTTTTAATGGAGTTTTTTTTTCATTATCAAGATAAACTCTTTAATAAATGCATTCCTTGAATGAAAGGTGTAAATTGCTTCAAGGACCTTCTACTGCTGTTCGGGATTAAAGCATCAATTTTAAGCTCAATAATTAGAACTTTTTTGGATTATTGGACTGCTCAATAGCAGACCTGCGGTCTCTTTTCTCTTTCTATCAAAACCCGCCATTTCATTTGTTTATGTTTATTAAAAAGAGTTAAAAAAGGACAAAAGACCTGAGTTTTGTTTCGTCTCTGTCACATTTTTTCATACGAACAATCATAGATGCATTAAACAGGCAATCAATTTGAGTTTGAAAAAAAAGAAAATCTTTCGAATACTAAGTCAGCCGTTGATTAATCATTATTGTGCAAAACTTGCGTCAAAAAACTTTTTCTTTCTTTTCTTATTTTGACTGTTCTTATTTTGACTGTTCTTATTTTGACTGTTCTTATTTTGACTGTTCTTATTTTGACTGTTCTTATTTTGACTGTACTTGCTGACGAAGCTATTTTTATGTTCACTAACAAGCTTTTTATGTGTTTTGTCGAATAGTCTCGGTTTTATTACTTTCATTCTTATAGCTTAAATTATTTTTGTATCGGTTGTACCTTCTCGTATGCTACATGTTCGATTATTCTACAACTTTCTTATTATTTTTACAGTAAATAAATTTAATCACACGTAAGTAAGTATGTATCATTAATCTCAATGGGTTACCGATGTTAATTAGATTTTTTTTATTTTATACGAACTAGCTTTTGCCCGCGGTTTCACCCGCCTTAAAATCGGTTATCGGTGTAGGTAAACTCCTCAATTATAGAAAAATTAGACTCACACTCGGACGTTTTCAAGTAGCCTATGTTCTTCCCCGAGACTCAAACTATCTCCTTGCCAAATATTTTTTTTATCGGTACGGTTTAAGCGCTAAAAGGTATAATGTTAGTATGGACCGCTTGTTTATTACCTTAATGGTAAAAAAATTTAGAATAAGTATGTTTTCAATCGTCAATTTTACTTAATGGCTTTATTATTCAGATAAGTTATTTTTAAATAAGTTACTTTAAGTATATTATATTATTAATTATTATATATATTATGTCTTTTAAATAAGTTATAATTAAATTGTATACATACTTATATAATATAATAAATAAACATAGTATTAGAAAAGTAAATAACAGTTCCATCTGTTCCATATAAAACAATACTACCTTCGCTTTGAAATGCCTACATAGTGCATTTTGTTATTACTTCTGCGGTTTGTCGAGATTTGTTTTATATTTATAAATATTAATAATAACAGAAATAAAAAAAAACTAAGACGAATGCCTTAGAGGGTATTTTACGCAGATGGAAACCTTTTTAACGTGATAGAAAATCATCAAACAAACTCCTGACGGCTTTAGTCCAAAATTCAGCCTAATCAGATTTTACGACATCAAATTCATGAATCTTCAAAGTCCCACCTCAATTTTTTTTGTTAATAGATAGGTACATATTATATCTACATAGAAAACACCTAGACTAAGTACAAACACACATGTGCACTAATTTATGTTTATTATGTCCGGGGATCGAATCAGCATTTTTCGGATTAGCAGCTTTTAAACGTCCATTATCTAAAATTAAATTCATAATTTCTTGTTTTGCTAGTTATACTCAGGTATTTTTAAATGTCCTTATAATTAATTAGTATGTGTAAATGTGTACGTATTTATGTATGTGTATTTCGGTTTAGGTGATCTAAGTCCTATCACTTTGTTTGTTTGCCCTTCCTTTGTTTGTTTGCCCTTCCTTTGTTTGTTTGCCCTTCCTTTAAGTTACAAAGTTTCTTTCAGAAATAGTTAAGGAGATGGAAAAGGATATAGACTGCTTTTACCCCGGACAATTCAAAAGTTTCCACAGGAATACCAGAAACCAAAATCTACGTAAGCGAAAAACAAACAGCAAATTTAAGAAAGACACAATAATCAAGGTTCTAAGTATAGGCACAAACGTAGCGAAGGTTTTTTCATTTATAAAAATGCGTAGTAACAAGTTTTCCGGTTGCATTATGAATTGCTTTGCATTTGCTTAATAAAATACTGAGCGTAAACAAACATGAAGCCATATACCGAGTACGCTCGGGCTCATGGCGGACGAAACAATTCCTAAAATTATAATAAGAGAGCTTTTAAAGTATGAGACATACTCAAGGGTTTGTGTACTTACATCAAATTTAAAATTCGCTTAGATATTATGTCTTTACCCACGGGACTTCTAAACGGGGTAAGAAATACACAATTTTATTTTCGAGATACGTAAGTAGTATATAGTATAGTATATATATATATATATATATATATATATAAGTATAGTCAGAATATTAAGAATCTATCGTCATTATTTATATCGCAACTAGGCCAATTATTTTTTTATTAAAAGTCTTTGAGAAGGAGCTCGTGGTTAAGTTACATTAATTCAAATTTTATGCAAAGTTAAGCAAACTCGGAAGTGATCAGTACCTAGATAGTTAACGGCCAAGTGGCACATTTCTAAGCTCCTTCGTGTTACGGACGGCACGTGGCCAACCCGCACTAGGCCGGGATGGTGGACTATAATCGATCCTTCTTCTCCAAGCCCCTGCAGTGGGTAAAGTTACCCACTTCTTTTTCCGGGACCTTAGCTAAACATTTGCCAATAAAATATGGAATATAAACAAATATTATTTTACTCAAGGAAATCCTGAGCCATGTGTCTACTTTTAATGCACTACAAATTAATAATACCTACATAAAAGACAAGCAAATCAAAATGTCAAATACATAATCGGCCATTTTACTTAACTGCGCCAGGCAATAAATAACTATATTTTTTTATCTCACGACATAGGTATGATGACGACACAAAAAACAGCACCTAGAATGTTTGTTAAAAAAGTTTTTATAACAATTTATATTTATTATTTATTTATTATATTTTTCACTTCGTCTGTTCGTGAATTCTTGATAAAATTTATTTGCGTCGTTGACTGTACGAGTAAGTAACATTCGCGTTCTTGACTGTACGAGTAAGTAACATTCGCGTTCTTGACTGTACGAGTAAGTAACATTCGCGTTCTTGACTGTACGAGTAAGTAACATTCGCGTTCTTGACTGTACGAGTAAGTAACATTCGCGTTCTTGACTGTACGAGTAAGTAACATTCGCGTTCTTGACTGTACGAGTAAGTAACATTCGCGTTCATGACTGTACGAGTAAGTAACATTCGCGTTCTTGACTGTACGAGTAAGTAACATTCAAAGTAAATCCAAAACTTATCATCAAAATACATAAAAAGCTTCTTACACAACATAAAAACCAACCGAGGAGAAAACGTCTTTTGTCCGAACTTTTATAACGGTACGTGATTGACGACTGATTTGAAAAAATGGACGTTTGTGTTCTCTTTGTTAAATATACTTTACAAAACAGTATGAAGCTACAGCACGTATTTTCAAAAAAAAGTGTTATTTTTTCGTCAAAGTGACGGATAAAGCGAAACCCTATTTAAAAACCTTAGGAGGAAAAAAAATGCTTACCTCAAATTGGTTAGTTGTTGTACCTACATGGACCACCTAAGTCTGTCCTGATGTCCTCTAAGGGGACATAAGGCCCTAAATTACAGTTAATGAGAATAAAAAAATAGTAACAGCAACGTGGTGAAGCTTATAAGTCGATTGGCTTAACTTGTAAAAATGTGTCAGTAAACATAGGTGTGACCATATAAAGAAAATTTTCTCATATTTATCGTCGAGCAGAAACCAAATTATTCCCGGTAACATTGGAATTCAAGGGAATGGCATCAACACTTGTAACTGGAAATAAGGGAACAATTCATTCCAAATAATCCAATATCGAACAAATTGTCTGCGAGCGCAAATCGGACGTGACTTGACTACATACAAGCAGCTCATTACATAACAATCATTTACATTTAAACCGGAAACATTTTGTCTCCAGTCTTTTTTTATTATACCACTACGCGGGCAAGAAAGCATGCGGCCCGCCTGATGCTGAACTGTCACCGCAGTCTATAGATATATGAGAATCGTTGACTGTGGTGTTTTGTTAAAAACTACCATCAAACGTAGCATTTGATAAACATATTTTAAATATTATAGATAGGTAGGTATTTTTATTTTATTTACGTTTGCTTAAGTTAAGTACAAACAAATTAAAAAATGAGCTTAATCCAAACTTTATTTCATGTGGGAAACCAGTAGATGAAATGCCAAGGGAAAAAGCGTACGTACAAACTCTCGTATCAAAAGAAGAAGTAAATTATTTTCATGTAAAGTTCCTCCGTCGACTCCCTCGACGGCAGCTTGTGAATAAGCTCTGATTCTGTACTAACTTTGCTATTTCCACATATTATTATTGATGAGATATTAAAAAAAGAAAATATACTTCTTCAAACCTTAGGAAAAATCTTAGTACAAGTACTAAAAAACTATAGAACTATCTATAAACTACTAACAATGAGGTAACAATATAAACCCAAAATCAAACTTAAATAAACTAAAAATCAAAATAAATGAACTTCTATGCTCGTCTTGATATCGAAGATTTTTTATTTTAAAAACTAATAAAAGATTTAAAATAAAAGATTTGCTCTGGACACACATACACACTGAAAATAGTCGCAAATGATTCCTAAGGTCTCAAAACGTAAAGAAAACACAATTTCAGCAACTAAGTACGTTTTTCGAATCCATCATACCTACCTAGTAACTTTTGATCTAAAAGAGAAGTTTAAAATTAAAGTAATTTTGTAGATAGGTACTAATCTAATCGATTTATTATCTTGTCTAAAAACTGGAGTTTAGGAAAAATTTCACAAGTTTATATATACCTACACTTATGTTATTTAATAAAGTTATATAATCCATACTAATAATCCACAAGGTTTTTGTTTGTTTGTTTATTTGTCCTTTTCTCACGTCGTAACCGAGCGTCTAATATCTGAGCTAAAATTTGGGGCTGTGATAGTCAAAGAGACGGAGAAGGACATACATTACTTTAATCCCAAAAAATTTTAAAGCAGGAATAACTGTAAACAAATCCTACGTGGATAAACCATAGCTATCTAAGATTTTGCTTTAGCAAATTTCACAATAGTTGCCAAATTTAACCAAATTAACCTTTTCGGAAAATAAATGATTTAATTCGGTGTAATTTTATTTATATTTTACAGTTAAGCTATAGCAACCAAATGCATTTGTTTTCAAAGAATAAAGCAATTGGAAAAAAACAGTTTTTCCTCATAAACCCGCACTAAACTGATATTTATTACAAAATTTAAGATTTAGTACATATATCAGATTGCAGAGTGTTATTAAGATAATACTTTGACAATGTTTAGAGTTAGTAGTCTGGGCACGTGTGTCTCGGGCTTACACACAATTTTGTTCCGATACAGGCTTATTACGAACAAATCGTCTCCTTGTTTCCGGGTCATAAGCTCTGATAGCTCTTGTTATGGCAAGGATATATTAATCGTGATGTCTTACTTAGAATATGGTTGCATCTTTATTGGAATACAAATTCGTTTTTATGTCCTAGGCATAGTATCTTTTAGTTATTCTAATTCTAACAGTCTGTAAAAGCAAGAATGTGAATGTTTTAAATAAAATTTAAATAAGCACAAAATAAAGGTAGGAAAACAAGTTTAAAAAAAGTTGTATCAGTTTTCTGTGGTATCTACAACATTGTGTATAATAATATATAAGTACAATATTCTTGAGCTCTAGTGCGGAGAGGTTTTCTGATTTATTAGAGCTTTAAAAAAGCATCACGACAGATTTCCCGTGAAGGGGTGGTTAAAGATGTTACGACACACTGAGTTTCGGTAAGTTTATGTATATATCGCACATTTGCAAATTTTAGACTTGACATAGCTAGAACATGACAGTAACTTGCATCTTATTGTTACTTTGAACCTCATTACATCACTTAATGATTGATGTAACTGCAATGTAACGTATGAAAGTTTATAAATGAACTTTGCAGCAATATAACAAAGTGTACAACGTGTCACTACGTATTATAGGCCACTGCAATAGCTTGTAGGTATTTGTGTCGGCGAGCAGGTTCCGAATCTTAAAAATCGTAATCTGTGACGTTGATCACAACTGTAACATTGCTTTAAGGCTTGAAGCTCTTCAGGAGTGATTTTACTTTTCATACGGAAATCGCTTTGGCGTTGGCGCGACATTCATACCCATTGCCAGAACTGATATTGTAGGCTCATCCAGAACAGTGTCTTAAATATGTATGACTGTGTTTGTGTTTTGGTTAATGTAAGGTAGGTGTGATGTCGATTGTCGTGTAACTGCCGTTTTATTTTAAATTAGTAATGAAACGCGATAATTGAGATTGAGACTTGCCTCGTCTTAAAATTGTGACATATCGACTTGCCTAGTCTAAAAATCTAAAATCCGGGGGTTTTTAAATCGAGCGTCTGAAGAACTATGAGTATCACACACACATTGATAGACAACATAACGGTATTAATAGGTATGGTACATCTATTAATAGATTATAAAAAAACAAATGGCTGTTACACGTTTTTTGGCAGTGAATTATAATTGGTCTAATATATTTTGTTAGGATATTTTGATTTTAGAGCAGTTTTTGCTATTTTTATCCCACCATTTGTCTTGCCACCATCGCTGCTATTGTATCATAATACATAATACGGTTACGGTTAAAAATGTACTTTAGCACAGTGAATATTCTTTCCAGATATTTAAAGGACAAGAGTTTCACAGAACGGCTGGGTAAACGAATAATTGAAAAACTATTTACGTGATTTTGGGATTATGAGCAGTAAATTAGAGACGGAAAACAAAAAGCATGGTACCTACTGGTAATAAGGATAGCTTAGATTGCTCAGCACACAGTAAGCAAGTAAAAGAATGCAAAAACTAATTTGAAGGCGCGAAAATTTGTTCAGTTATAGCATTGATATAATAAGAGTGTTCAGGATCAAGTTGGTGTAGGAAGGAGTTTTCAAAAATCTGCTGATTTTGTCCATCTGTGGAGTCCCAGACAACATGGTTTTTTTTATAATTTGTGTATTATAATTATTAATATTTAATTTATTATCTGATGATTGATTTAATCTTTTCTAATACCTTCAATAGAAAGTTCCATTTATACTCGAAATTAGTTTCGAAAGTTGTTCTTTCTGGACACCGGTGCGAAATTACGCACAGGTCAGTAAAAAATATTGGTTAAAATTTCAATTCGTACTCGATGTGGCCAGTTATTAGCGCCCCGCTTCGCCGGCCAATCTACCGGCGCGCACTGTTTTACTGTACTGTACTGGCCGTTTTGCGACGCGCCAGGGGGCAAGGTCATTATTAAAGTTATAATTTGGCGGAAAAACATTGAATACAAAGCAAGAAACAAAATAGAAAAAATCTAAAAGAGATTGTGATAATGGATTATGATCTAGCTTTCAATTAAAAGTATCGTTCGTACCGAGAACAAAATGGAACAAACGGAATAAAAGTTTTCAACGCTCACCTTCGGATCATGTCGAAACTAGCGTCCTTCCTCGGGTAGAAAAAGGCGTAATTTTGTATTTGGTACGAAATATAATACTATTACAGTACTTACTTATTTTGTTATTGAATTATATAATCTAAATCTAAATAACTAATATAATAACCATTTTTCTTAAGAAAACAAGAACACAATGGCGAAAAGCCATTATTTCCAGGAAATATGTAAGGCTTTCACTACTCAAACTTTAGAAATTGTGCGTCGCACAAGTTGATAGAATTGCTTTTTCTTGTTTTTATTGTTGCAAAGTAATAAGAAACTAAGGTATTGAGCTTCGAGGGGCATTGAAACTTGCAAAAGAATATAAAGATTCGTTGTCATAAACAAACGCTTGGAACTGTTCAAAGATTCTTTTGAAACTCTCAGATCGTTATATAACTTTCGATTGTCTAAATAAAGTTTTCTGAGAACAATGATAAAAGATGAAGAAAGAAGGCATATACATCGAATTCAGTGTTCAAATAATAATTAAGAATATAGGCTATATACTAGCACAGATTAAATATCAGTCACTATAATAGTTCGTTTGTAGAGTAAGTATGACTGAATGAATACATATGATTATACTTACCTTACCAAAAAACGTAAAGAATATTGTAGTAAACACATATCTGGGCCACCTCATCGCTAAACACCGATCTCCGCCTAGCAATCTTTGACTAAAGAAAACTTAATTGGAGCAGGTACCTATAGTAAATTTTAAAATTTTAACATGTATAAATAAATAGTACCTGGAAGACCGAGCATTGCTCGTTTTTTTTTCAAACAACGCCATCTATTGTCAAGTAGCTTAAGCGTCGCTTAATAAGCTTTAGTGTTGGTTATTACTACTCGCCAATAGATGTCAGGAAGAGTCATATTTTTCAGTTTATTATTGCCTGAAAACACGGATAAAACGACGTTTTCTAAAAATGAAACCTAGCTAGATCGATTTATCGTCCCCAAAACCCCCCGCATACTTAATTTCATGAAAATCGTTGGAGCCGTTTCCGAGATTCAGATTATATATCTATATATACATATAGACAAGAATTGCTCGTTTAAAGGTATAAGATAGTACAAAATAACAGCAAATAAATTTCACATAATTTATAAAAGTTAGTAAACATGTTTGAATGTATTTTCTTAAAGGAAGTAAGCTATACTTACATCGTGCACGTAAATATACAATTGTAAGTCTTTTATAATGTCCTTGCCATTTGGCGTGGCACGAAGTGGCCTGTATCATTCTGACAGTGCGCGCTGGTCTATCGGCCGGCGGCGGCTATAAACAACTGACCAGTATCATTCTGTCAACTGCAGGGCTGAAAATAGTTATTTGTTAAACAAGTGAGTAAATGCGTTTTTTGGTAGAAGTGCCGACTTTAAATCCTGAGCTAGCGCTAAGCTCGTGATTTAATTATAGACTACTGAGCATAGTGAAGGATTTAAAGGCACGAAACCGAAAAAATTTGCTCACGCGTCTAACATACAACTTTTTACCTTTACCAGCGAGAAAAATATTTTCACGTGACTTTTCTGGTAAAAAGTTAGTTGTTGTCAGTTGTTGTCTTAATTATTCTGGTGTCAGAGAAATATCTTCGTAGTTTGTATCGCTCATTTTTCAAACAAAACAGAATTATTAATTAAATAAACAATCTAATGTTCAAAAAACTAGCTTGGCGCCATTTTACTTTGTTTTTTTGTTTAATTGAGGTTGCGTTCGGAATTGTACGTACTACAACCTCTGCCATTGCTATCAAAACAACGTATGATATTTTTTAAATTAGCTGTATAAACTTTTAATAATACTAATAATTTATAAAAACTCGCTTAAAAACGAAAAAACATTCTTAATTTTTAAAATGAACAAGGTTAAGTATTTGTCCCGAAATTTGTTTCTGACCAGTCATTGTATTGTTTTTTTTTTTATCATCGGGTTAATTCCAAAATTCAATGTTCGAACAGTGAATTACTTTGCCCGACTAGTCAGCAAAATTCGATTTCGCTGACTGAATTTGGACAGAAAAACTATCCTTTTCGTGCTGGTGAGGTAAAAACATAATTTCGACGTTTACGATTACTGAATAAAATCTTTACCAATATTTCGCATCGGGCTCCAGAAAGTTAAATTTTCGACACTAATTTAAAGTATGTAATGGAAGTCATCATTGAAACATACTGACATAACATCGCGCCTGTTTCCCATGGGGGTAGGCAGAGACAAAAGAATACCACTTGCTACGTGTCACACTTCATATGATTCATGTACAAGCAATGCTTTCATACACTATAAACTACACTAGGCCGCAAAGAAAGCGGATCGGTAACAAAAACCTCAATAACTCCCAAAATATTGAAGCTATCTTTATAAAATAAAGACTGTGTTGTAGACAATATTATAGTGCTTGAATTAAAGCATATAGTTCAAGATTTTGAAGTTTTTTTAAAACGAAATAAAATAAAAGAAGTAAGCTAGGTAAAAATTACCATTTTTCACTTCAGGGGTTAATGGCATTTTTTTAAATTAAATTTGACAAAAACAAAATTAAAACAATTGGTTTTAAATTTGTTGTTCTTTAATTTATTTTTTAATATAATACGATCGCCAAAAAGAAATAACTAGAAGAAGGTTTAACTTATTCCTATCTTTGTAATGAAAAACATTTTAATTTAGTTTTTATTTCAAGATGACTGCTCATATATTTTAAAAATGAGTGCTTGCTTTTCGGCTTTTTGTCATTTTACACTATCGGAGGGATGGAAACGAATTTTTTTTCTGCCCGTGGCAAATCTAAAAATCAATAGATGTTAAGAACGGACCAAATGAGTGTCGTAATCGCAATAAGTTGAGGTTGATTAAGGATTCCGTAAAATGAGTATAATTGCAGTTTTTTGAGAAAATTTGTAAACCAATTTTGTTCAAATCAGGTTAGCGGTACTTTAGTAATTTAGAGATTAGGAATATATAGGGAAAACTAATAACTTCGTCTTAGTAATTTTAAATAGAATTTTTACGAATTTATTACTTTTTTTTTTACCCCTCAGGTGGCACACGGTCCGCCTGATGGTAAGCGGTCACCGTGGCCTATGGAAGCTTGCAACACCAGAAATATCACTCGCGCGTTGCCAACCCTTCAAAAATCCAATAACTTCTTTCTTGAAGAACCCAATATTGTAGTTCTTAGAAAAAAACCTTGGCAATCGCAATGTACGCGACCATTTCGGTTCTAATGTGTGAGAATGAATTCCCTGCCGATGGCGAGCGGTGCGATGGTAGAAAGTAGCCGTGGGCATCATTTCGAACAATTCCTTAGAACACATCCCATTGTACAAGCGGTAGAACACACACAGGGAGGCAAAGTCTCGCTTCAGACTTAAGGGTTCGATACGGCAAGTGAGTTTGGGATCGTCGACAATTCTCACAGCACGTCGTTGAACCGAGTCAAAAGGTCCAAGTGATGGCAGCAGTACTCCATATGGGGCTCTGTTGAGTACACCAAGTTTTTTGGATGCCAGCTTCACCTTGGCTGGTAAATGATCTCGGAACTGAACATCGCTGGAGATGTCAACGCCAAGGATCCCAATGCTCTTGAAGATGGAGAGGGGAATGTGCTGGAATTGTGGGACTACAGTGAATGGAGTTTTCTTAGCGGTGAACGCGCACACTTGTGTCTTTGTAGGGTTGAATCGGACCAAGTTTACCCGTCCCCAGTCAGAGACCTTGAACAGTGTGGTCTCGATTTGAGGCAGAAGTTCTCCGCGGTTTTCCTCCACAAAGGAACGAGGGATGTTTGCACGACCCGTGTAATAAGCGTCTCCAGTACGGTCATCTGCATGGCAATGTATGTTGTTTAAGTTCAACATGTCATTGATATGCAGTAGAAACAGCGTAGGAGACAGAACAGAGCCTTGCGGGACACCAGCATTAATGTATATGCTGGCCACCCATTTGCACAAATCCTCGAGCACTCCGTTAGATGGCAACTTCGATAGAAGACCCCGGTGCCAGACCCGATCGAACGCCTTCGCTATGTCTAGGCTACATGCCAATGCCTCTTCCTGACTCTCAATGGCTACTGCCAATCGGTGTGTTTGATACACTAGAAGGTCACCAGTCGAGCGACCGTGGCGAAAGCCATATTGACGATCACTGACCACGTCGTGTTCTTCTAGGTATCTTAGAAGCTGTGTGTTGATCACACGCTCCATCACCTTAGAGAGTAGAGAGGTAATAGCAATACGCCTGTAATTCGATTGATCTGACCTATCGCCCATTTTGGGCAACGGGTGCACATTCGCAGTCTTCCATGAAGACGGAAATTGCCTAGTATGGTAGGAAAGCGTGAAGAGGCGCATGAGTACAGGACATAACTCAGGAGCACACTGCTTAAGCACCACTGCTGGTATGCCGTCTGGCCCACTCGACTTATGAACGTCTACGGAAAACAATGCCCGCCGGACCTCTCGCTGTGTTATAGAGATTTCCGGCATGGTCTTACCACACCACGGTAAAGTAGGTGGTACAGCGCCTTCGTCGTTCATATTCGAGTTGGAGGCTAAGAGACTGCCCAATAGATCGGCTTTCTCTTTTGCACTATGGGCCAAGTCACCATCGGTCTTTCGCAGTGGTGGTAACGACGACTGGCAGAAGTTCCCCTCGGCAGCTTTAGCAAGCGACCAGAAAGCACGACTCCCATAAGATAGCTCGCAAGTCGCCCACCTATTTTGCCGATGAATTGGAATTTTTCTCTGGCAGTTGCTTTCTTACTGAACCTCGAGGCAGCATTTAATTTGCGTTTTAACTCAGAAATATTCGGATCCTTATTATTACGAGCCGTGGTCCAAGCCTCATACGCAGTTTGCTTAAGAATTTTAGCTTCTCTGCAAGACCTATTAAACTACGGTCGTTTTTTGACGCCGGCAGCTACTCGCAGGTTAGGAATGAAACATTCCATACCAGCGAGGATTGTCTCAGTGACTGCGGCTGTGCAGACGTCAGGATCATCTGAGCTAAAGCAGAGCTGCCTCCACGGGTACTATGCATAAAATTCTCGCGATCTATCCCAGTCTGCCGACTTATAGTGCCACACACGACGGCAATTAGTTGGCCCAGAAGGATCAGGTTGTGTGCATGATATTTGAGTCTGAACGAGACAGTGGACCGAGGAGCCAAGAGGCGCATCCACTGAGACGGAGTATCCGTCCGGACGTTTATTCAGCAGAAGGTCCAGTAAGGAGCTCGTATGGTCCTCTATATCTGGTATTCTCGTTGGAGAAAGTACCAGCTGGGAAAATCCATAGGTCAGAGCAAATTCATGAGCAGATATCCCTGCATAGTTATTAGTTCGAGAACTGAGCCACTCACGATGGTGGGCGTTAAAGTCTCCCAAAATAACTAGTTCTGCTGTTGGATATTGCTCTAGAACTTTGTCAGTCGTCAAACTCAGGTGCGTAAAGAGTCGAGTTACGTCCGTGTCACCGCTATGAGACCTGTATAGGCACGCATGGATACGAGTGTGGCCGCCGTGATCTACGGGCACCCACAATATCGATAGGTCCCTGTCTACAAGGCTAAGAAGTCGGAGACAGCAGATATTCTCCTGGACGAACATACATACACCGGCACGACTCAAGAAATTGTGCTTGAGTTTGTAGCCGGGATAATGAAGGTATGATGTGTCAGCCGGGCAGGATATCTGCGTCTCCGTTAGAAAGAGGATGGTCGGCTGCGCAGTCTCGAGGTGATGGTGGACTGCATTAAGATTTGCGTGAATACCCCTGATATTGCAAAAATCCACATTGTATGTGGATGGAGTAGCCGCTGTAAAAACTCTTTTCCTTTTTCTATTGCTGGCCATTTTATTTGAAATTACTTAGACTAGGGATGAGGATTCACCGCACAGACAGCTTAGAAGACAAAAAGGTGTAGTACTAAGACTGCCGAAGCTCAACACAGATGATACGGTTGCTGGCACGGCCGTAGTAGCCGGGTCCACTCCGGTCTCCTTCTCCGGCACGACTACCACTTCAGAGACTTTACACAGGCTGGCGGATCAGCCTCCCAGGGCGGTGATTAAGTGATCCTGGGTTCGGGAACCCGTTCAACCTGCGGGCAGCCAGCGGTCAGCCGTTTCATCAGGTCTCCCTTACCGCCGAACCAGCACGCCGCGTCTACGCCGAGCAATGACAGCGATAAGAACCGCCGGTCCTCCGCTGTCCGCGCACCGAATCCTCAAAGAGAGCTCTGGCAACCTTATTTACCGCCAGGAACACAGCACTACTCAATGTTAGTGTTATTGTGGCCGCGGTTTTCTGTAAGTTACTTCCCCAGTTCGGGCCGCTCATTCGAGCAAGTACTCGCTATGCCCCGCTTTATATGTTGGGGCAGCTTATTCGAGTAAGTACTTGCAGTGCCCTACCTCTCTTATTCGAGCGAGTACTTACAGTGCCCTACCTCTCTTAACAATGCAGATATATTTTTTTTTCAAGATTTTATTTTACCATTTTGTGGGCATGTATCTAGATCATGTATCCATGCCAAATTACAGCTTTCAAGTACTATAAGAGTCTCTGAGCTAAGCCGCGGTCAGACAGACATATGGACGGCCATGGGGGGAATTATAAGAATTTCTTTGTTGACTACGGAACCCTGTAGTTTAGTTTGCTAAACTAATATCAACCACTCTAATAAGCATAATAACTGAAATTAGAAACTGTAGCAATGTACAATATTAATATTATATAACGCGCAATTAGCGACGTGGGAGGCAATCAAATAAACCTTTAATGAAGCTGCCTCTCGTACCTGCTATGCCGGTGCTACTTTTCTCACAATTGCCGTTTCTTACCTACATTATTTTATAATGTTAATTGGTGTTTCATACTGACTATATTGTAATATTTACTTTATACGAGAAAGAAGTTATTTATGTACTTAGTATAATATTTTATTGCGTAGGAAAATGTCACGAGTAGATTGAAAGATGTCAAACTCAGACAGTATCTTTAGCAGCCAGGATTTACCTTATAAAAAAATTGAGAAATTGTTTGTGCCGATCCAAAGTACCGAAACCAAATGTCGGCACATAAATTATACATACCTTTTTTTTTTTGAAATCGTCAAACTTATGAAATACGATTTTTTAAACCGAGAAGAATCCGGCAAAAAAACTCGATAAAGATTTAAAAAAATCTTTAAAACTACAAATACAATGAATGTTTTTAATATTTTTTTTAAGCCGTACAAGTTTATATTATTTTCATTTAATTTTAGTTTACCTATGCATCATGTAATTGAGCATCTTCAGTCCCAAGGATTTTTATCATTTCATAGTCTGAAATAGTGTAGTATGCTTTTTTACAAAGTAGTTGTATGATAAAAGATTTTAATTGTATGATAAAAGATATAAAGACAGCGGAGTCGTAATAATAGGACCCTTTGGGTACGGAACCCTAAAAACCGGATAAGTATGCGTTGGTACTCGAAATGTAGTATTCTGTACAAATGGTACTTTATTCAAATAGAAATTATCCATGCCATGCCGTTTTCCTTCAATGGGGGTGTGCATTCCAATGTTGTTTACCAAGATTTGACTTGGTAATAAATTTTTTGATATACGGGTTGAAACAGTGATAATTTAAAAATTTGCCTAAAAATTCTGAAGTATGGAATACTAAAAGTACCTTTTAAACTCCCGTAATTTTACTTTTAAGAAATTAAAACTAATATCATATTTATAGTCTTTTGCTGGTTGGACGTTTCGAAATGTGTGTACATGCAACATTATAGTTTGATGGTGAGATATGTCTCGCTTGTCTTTTTAACACTATAGTTTTGTATTAAACTTGGCTGCGACTCGTTTCACAAACTATTAATTGTTACAAAAAGTACTTACTTTCGCAACAATATCTCACTTCAGCAATCTCACTTCCATAAGCTACGGTGACCGCTTACCATCAAGTGGACCGTAACCTGGATTGCCACCTTAGTGGCCACAAGAAAACACATTTTTCAACATTATAAACAATTAAAATATAATTAGGTAAACTAGTGTTTGATTGTGTCTTACTGTAATTAAATATGTTTATTTTTCGGTTACGTAGCTCAGTGGTTAATGACCCGACTGCTGAATCAAGGGGCGCGGGTTGGATACCTGCACAAGACATAACATTAATGAGATGAACAATTTTTTTTTTATGCTAACCAAATTTGTTCTAAAATATTGCATTATTAGCGAAGGTGTTTTATAAACATGATATTAATCCTCAACCAAATAAATACGTTATTCACCACAAGTATTTAATACCCTTTACGTCAATCGATTTCCATAAATATCTTAAGAGATATCGCAGTTTTAAAATCACATCGCAGCAAAATAATGATCAATAATGGGGCGCATTTATGATGTGCAAGGCCGGCGGGCAGTCAGAAGGGAAAAGGAGGATACGTATCATTTAAAAAAATATTTTTACCTTCTTCGTAAACAAAGTCGCGGGTTAAAATTAGAATTAGCCAAAAATAACTATTACTGACTGACTAATTAACTGATCTATCAACGCACAGCTCCTACCACTGGACGGATCGAGCTGAAATTTAGCACACATATAGCTTTTATGATATAGTCGTGCGCTAAGAAAGGATTTTCCAAAACTCACCCCTAAATAGGGGCTCAAAGTTTGTATGAAGCACCAAGATCGCGAGGTTAATACATCAGTTAATTCATTCTTAGTAGTTAATTATTTATTATTTCTGAGAAAGAGAAAGAGAGAGAGAAATGGAGAGAGAGAGAGAGAGAGAACGTCAAGTGTAGGTAGGTTTTTTTTTCTTTAATTGAGGAGTTGCCGTAAGAATCCCATGCCGATAACCATATTTAGGGCGGGCGAAGCCGCTGGCAAAAGCTAGTGTATTTTCAAAAATAAGTATGTTTGTGTATTTATATCCGTTTACTTTTCATCCCGAAAAAATTAAATTACCCACAGGAAAAACTATAACCGTGCTCTAAAATAAACTATAAACACAGATACAACTTGCTATAGCAAACTTTATTTGTATAATTAAGGAGTTCCACGCCGATAACCGAATTAAGGGCAAAATCTAGTGTATACATATAAAGAAGAGATACTAATATGTCATGTCCTATAAGTCTAGCCGACCATTTAATTTTTACAGTAAATATACAAATTTTTACCTTTGAAGTCAAAAGATATCGGTTTATTTTATTTAGTAAAGCATGTTATTTAACAAAAATGGAAGCTTTAAAAATCAACTTCGTACAAAAACGTTTTCCTTTCCCGGAATATCAATGAACCCGTTACCGGAGAGCTTAAAACTGAGCTTTAGATTTTTGATATTTGTGAGCCCGATGTATGTCGTCATATGCATATTCATAAACAAGGATTTTTTTATGTAGCAGGCTATGGATGTTTTAAATTAAATAAATTACTACAGGTTCAACTCCTACGTGTTTTGTTCTCGTATTAAAACTGTTTCTTTTATATATGTGTTATTTTATTTTGACAACACACCGTGGGTTCTGTGCCACTATACAATTTACGAAGAATAACAACAAAAAGTGTGCCGCTGAGCGATCACCCATCCAATACTCTACTCCAAACGTTGCTTAACTTCGGATCTCGTTTCTAATACATAAATGTGTAACTGTTTCTCTTAATGATTTTGAAACGTAATCAAGGTTTTTATAAAAATAATACCTCATCTAGAGTAAAGAAACATCTCTGACCGGGTGTCGGGGTGGTCAAAAATCAAAACTACACTTAAAATGGTGTGACCAAACACCCAAGGACGGAGGGTCAGAAAAGTTTGCACTACACCACTCTGTGGCGTGGTTCCTATAATACTTGCTAAATTACCTTACTGTATCGCTCATCCTTTGAGCAAGGTTAAGTCACCAGAACTGAGAACGAGTTCTAGATAATTCTTAAAGATTTTTTTTTAGTAATAGAAAACCATGGGATGGGACCAAAGACTGAAGAAAGCATAGGGAGATTGTAATTGTAACCAATAAAGCCTGACTTTGCAGGAAAAAAATATTGTGCAGGAATGTTACATGTAATGATTATTATATAACTCTTGAAATTTTAAGATTTACTGTTTGTAATCTTATAATGTGTAGTTACACGCTTTAACAAGGTTATTGCGTAACGAAAATGTGAAACGACAAAATGTGTTTCTTAAGATTTGATGGACTGTTTGTTTACTGCGGTATAGTACTTCGTCATTCATATGAAAAGTAAAGATATGGTTTAATTTAATGTTTACTAGTTCGATCTTTAAATTCTTTATTTTTTATAGTTCTGTGGAATATAAGAAACTCATATAGATATATTATTTTTTGCTAAGATACCTACTATTATTTTCTTTTAACTATTATTAACTAGGATAATTCAACAATTACTTTACGTAGCTATGTATTTAGACAAGTTGTAAAAAAATATTAGGTATTATTAGTAGTGACGCTGCGGAATATATAATACTTACGTGTGTAGCTTTTGCTTAGGTTGTTGAAAAATATATTTAGGAAGTAAGGAGCGATGACGCGGAATATGACGTTTTGCTATAAAAGAAAATTTTTAAAGAGATGAATTTGGCAATTTAAAGTCTATAACGCAACAAATCTTACCTACATACGTATATACTATCGGTACAAGAATGGCGAAAATGAAACGTTTTCATAAATTTCCGTTTAACTCATTTATTCTGTCAATGTGAATGCGATATCTAAAGTTTATCTTACATTAAAGAATTTTTAACAAAAAACTGAAAACCGACTTCAATTCTTGACAAACTTAAACTAAAAAGTTAAAAATTACTTTTTTTTATTAGTTCAAAGGGAAGAACATTAAATGACAAAAGACAAAATTACTAATATTAAATTAGTATCAATATCCAATCTGTTATGTCTGGAGTTGCTGTTACAGCAGCGGCAGAAAGTTTATAAACCTCCAATGATTCTGATTTAGGTATATGGTTCTCATAAAAATAGGTATCTACAAAGTGGTAAGGTCACTCGACAAATTGCTAAAATACTTATTTAAAATTACTAGGTATTGACTTCAATGGGAACAATTTTAGACCAAAATAAAAGCAATGATATAAGTCTTTAAAACCTTCGCTACGTCTGTGCCTATACTAAGAACCTTGATTATTGTTTCTTTCTTAAGTTTGCGGTAAGCAAACACTAATTTTTCTCGGCTATATGCAAGCCCAGAATGCAAGCTCGATTTATGTTCGTCTGTTTAAGGATTTTGAAGAGCTACGTTCTCAGAACCTCGCTTTGATATACGTAGCTAGCTACCGAAGAGCTACGTTCTTATTGACTAGGCTTGATACACGAGGTACGTATAGTGCAACAAATTGTTCTGAACCGCCGGTGGTCAAAAATAAAAAACTACAGTTATTATATTGAAATGGTGCGAACTTAAAACGATACTAGCGACTAAACCAAGGTCAGAGGGGCAGAAAAGTTTATTGCAATATACCTATATTTTGAATATAACGCGCAAGTATAATGGAGTTAGTTAATGTGATAGCGCAATAGAAAGAGAACGCTGCATATGGAATGCTTCTACCCAGGCACTTACATATAGAAAGTCTTAGGCCGGGGAGGGTCAACTCATAATACAAGCAGACGAAAATGCGAGCTTAGCGAGCGCGTAATTTTTCAACAGCAATAAGACAAATTGAAAGACAAAGTTTATTTATATCATTACTAGCTTATTCCTGCAACTTCGTCTGCGTAAACTTTTTTAAAAATAACAGCTTTTGATTGTTTACTGTTTTACATACAATAACATCGGAATTCTCATACATATTTTCATCCTCTATTTTGCCGTCTACAGAATAATTTTCAAAAACGGTGAATCACGTGCATCTTAATTTTTAACGTTTAAGCCAAGGTTTAAACATTGCCATGCAAACTGCCAACCCATATTTTACCCCTTAGGGGATTAATTTCCAAAATTCCCTTCTTAGTGCACACTTACGTCATTTAAGGAACGTTTGCGCAAAATGTCATAATTCTAGACACAGCGGTTTCAGTTGTTCATTGATCGATAAGTCAGTCAGCCAGTCAATTTCTTCTTTTATATAAATAAAGCTGAACCGGCGAACGTTGTTTCTTTTTTTAAAACAACCTAATACGGTTGTACTAATTCAGAAACCTTCCCCGGCGTGTGCATAACAACTTACCAAAATTTCATTACAATCGGTTTACCCCTATTGCGTGACACTTTTTTTTCTCAGGAACCTTCCCCGGCGTGTCATAACAACTTACCAAAATATCATTAAAATCGGTTTACCCTTATTGCGCGAGTCCGACTCGCACTTGACCATTTTTTCTTTCTCAGAAACATTCCCCGGCGTGTGCATAAAAACATACCAAAATTTTATTACAATCGGTTTACTCTTATTACGCAAGTCCGACTCGCACTTGACCCTGTCTCACTCGCACTTTACCCTTTTTTTCTTTCTCAGAAACATTCCCCGGCGTGTGTATAACAACTTACCAAAATTTAATTACAATCGGTTTACCCTTATTGCGTGAATCCGACTTGCACTTCACCCTTTCAGTAAAACCTTATCTTATCGGATGCCTACGTCATACAAAGACACACTCTCCAAGTTTCAGGTCTCTACGATCAGCGGTTTAGGCTGTGCTTTGATCCGTCAGTCAGTCATTCAGGACAAAGCATTTTATATGTATAAGATAGGTAGAAAAAGAAAACTTTAAGTATTATTGTACACAAAAAATCAAACACCTAAAAAACGCATAACCTCTTTGAACTTTGAAATCCCTTAAATGAGGTACTAATATAGTACGGTGACATTCGAGACATTCCAATTTTAAAAAGTATTGAAGTTGTTTTTAAGTAAGTTCAACCTTTTTTGAATAAAATTGGATTGAGTTTTCAAACTTGTGTCAAAATAAAATGTAATTTAAATCAAAAGCACTAATGAGTATTGATATCAACTTGGAAGCAAATAACCGCCAAATAACTTTTTACCCCTTTTTAACCCCGTTAGGGGATGAATTTCAATAAAATACGAAACACGTCTTCCATGAATTCTGTTAAAAAAGGTTTATGCAAAATTTGAAGTAGATTGGACCAAGGAATCACGTTGTCCCATACAAATTTTGCCCCCCTTTTTCACCCCCTTGGGGTTAGAATTCTGGAAAATCCTTTCTTATCGGATGCCTACGTCATACAGAGAACACACCCTCCAAGTTTCAGGTCTCTATGATCAGCGGCTTAGGCTGTGCGTTGATCCATCAGCGACATCATTCAGGACAAAGCTGATGTTCAGTGTGTAAAAAAACCCTTTTTTACAATGGAGAGAATAAATGTTTCTTTGTCGTCCAAAACGAAACGATCAAAATGTACGCGTCAAGCGTTACGGTGGGACTTCGACGAGAAGTTGAAAGAAAACAATGGAGCATGCACCGATGACGTCACGAGCTGTGGAGCTAATAAATGGTTTGCATGCTTCTGATGGGTGTATTTAATGATGGTATGGACAGTATCAAGTTAATGAAGGCCATAGTAGTATTATAATTATAAAAAAAGAAAACATAATATTTACAACATCTCAACATCGTGCTTACTGCTAGCAGTAGCATAGGCAAAGACAATAAATAAGACTACAAACTCAAAAAAAGAGCTACGCTTCTTATATACCCCTTATTTGGCCCAGTGCAACTGATTTTAAAAAGCAAAACTCGGGCTCCACTACTCTATGGATTACCGTGTTATAATGTTTTCTACAACGAAACTAATTGCTGATGGGAGTATTTTCAGAACGTATGTACAAACCTACTTGAGTTCCAAAATAAATCTGATTAGCATTTTACCTTTACTTCAACTTCAAATTAGGTGGTGGCGGCAGTGCATATTCTGGGATTTTTAACCGCATTTTCACAAACAATTTATATTATCTAATGATTATAATAGTCTAAACTTACTATGGGATTTTTCCAATCATAAAATAAATGATTTTGAAAGTTAATAGCGTTTGATTGTTTAATCAGTTAACTTTATTTAATAACTTTGAAGTTGTAAAAAACTTTTAAATTTATGTAAGTAAAGTTTGTAATGATATTACAAAAGATGATAAATATAAAAATTCTATAAACTAAGTTGTGTAAACTATAAATTTTGTTTCCAAAAGTTGTTTTCGCTAACAAAGCTCGAGGACAAACTCGACTACACCACAGCGATAAAGTTGATAATATATATTTTTAAATGTTTAAGCATTGTGAAATAAGTCCAATTTTATAACAAAAATTAAATTCAGATATATATTTTTACCCACGACGAGACGGAACGATCGGAGACAGGTACGTGTTTATGCGTTTAAGATGGAAGCTTATTTGTGTCTGTTGCAATTTGGAGAAATAGCTGGTCTGTTATAGATGTAGTTTGTTGCACTGCATCGTTATGACCTCAGAGCAGCTTGTCTGTCATGGTTCACGAGTGTAGACCACCAGAGCACTACGTTTTTTTTATGTCCTTGGGCTTTTTCATCCTTCGTCATGGGTTTATTAAAATTTTATATTTAGTCTGTTGTTGTCATATTGTGATGTCGGTCTACGGCTTTCCTCCAAAATTACCATTATAAATTATAACTTTGAAATCGTTTACGTTTCATCATGATCGAATGAAATTTGAATAACACCTGCCAAGTGTGTTTCGTACACACATTACGCTAAGGTTCCGTATAATGAGAATTATTGTGGATATTTGTAAAAGCTTGTATACCAATTTTGTTCAAATCCCGTACCGCCAAGCGCTGCCCACTCCACTGCGTTATTCGAACGTAAACATTGTTATTAATTAAGGATATTTTGATTTTTTTTTCCATAATGTTACAAAGTTCATAAACTTACATTTACTATCTGTTTTCTGTGTGTTTGTGTTGTGTGTTAGCTGTAACAGATTTATCTAAGTAATTTTTAAATGGAATTTGAACGATTTTTTTTTCTTGTCCAAGTACATTTTATACCTAGTTAAGTTTAGTATTACTAGTTAACTTGTAAAGCCTACTTAGGTGCGATAATTTTACTTTCAACTTCGTTATATATACTACTTGAATTGTCTCACATATACGAAAACAACCACTTAACTTTTCCTACCCGATATAATTAGACTTAAATAATGTATGTACGAAAAAAAATCAATTATTTACTAAAAACAGTGACTTACACAATGGTTAAAAAATAGTAAAAAATTACAAAAGACTAAATACTGAGTTTCTTGCTGGCTAAAAATATTTCCGAACAGATGGATAATTTTGTAAATTTGATAGTTAAATGGAGATTTAGGCTATTTAAAAGTCTACTTTAATATAAATACTTTGATTTTGAGCTGGAGGGTAAGCCCTTGCTTACAAATATTGGCACTTAATGTGCGATTTCTGAATTCCAAACTTCCAACAATATTGTATTTTATTTCACCACTTTAGCGTGATTAATATGTATGTCAATAGCAACTAGCACTAAGAGTATCTTTTTTTTTTTTTTTTTTTTTTTATACCACTAAGGTGGCAAACAAGCCTACGGTCCGCCTGATGGTAAGCGGTCACCGTAGCCTATGGACGCTTGCAACACCAGGGGCATCACTCGCGCGTTGCCGACCCTTCAGAAATCTAATAACTTCTTTTTTGAAGAACCCCATACTGTAGTCCTTAGAGAAAACCTTGGCAGGGAGCTCATTCCACAACCCAAGGGTTCGCGGGAGGAAGTTTCTCTGAAACCGCACTGTTCGCGACCATTTTGGTTCCAAAGTGTGAGAATGAATTCCCTGTCGATGGCGAGCGGTGCGATGGTAGAAAGTAGCCGTGGGCATCATTTCGAACAATTCCTCAGAACACAATCCATTGTACAAGCGGTAGAACACACACAGGGAGGCAAAGTCTCTCCTCAGACTTAAGGGTTCGATACCGCAAGTGAGTTTGGGATCGTCGACAATTCTCACAGCCCGTCGTTGAACCGAGTCAAAAGGGCCAAGCTGGTATCCGGGTGCACCCGCCCAGAGATGGCAGCAGTACTCCATATGGGGCCGGACTTGCGACTTGTAAAGTAGCAACCTTTGCCCCGACGTGAAGTACTGCTTCGCTCTGTTGAGTACACCAAGTTTTTTGGACGCCAGCTTTACCTTGCCTAGCAAATGATCTCGGAACTGAACATCGCTGGAGATGTCAACGCCAAGGATCCCAATGCTCTTGGAGATGGAGAGGGGAGTGTTCTGGAATTGTGGGACTACAGTGAATGGGGTTTTCTTAGCGGTGAACGCGCAGACTTGTGTCTTTGAAGGGTTGAATCGGACCAAGTTTTCCCGCCCCCAGTCAGAGACCTTGGACAGACCGATCTCGATTTGAGACACAAGTTCTTCACGCTTTTCCTCCACAACGGAACGTGGGATGCTTGCACGGCCCGTGTAATAAGCGTCTCCAGTACTGTCATCTGCATAGCAATGTATGTTGTTGATGTCCAACATATCATTGATGTGCAGTAGAAACAGCGTAGGAGACAGCACAGAGCCTTGCGGGACACCAGCATTAATGTCCATGCTATCAGAGCAACTACCGTCAACTACGGCTCGTATGCTTCTGCCGGACAAAAAGCTAGCCACCCATTTGCACAAACCCTCGGGCACTCCGTAAGAAGGCAACTTCGATAGAAGACCCCGGTGCCAGACCCGATCGAACGCCTTCGCTATGTCTAGGCTACATGCCAATGCCTCCCCCTGACTCTCAATGGCTAGTGCCCATCGGTGTGTGAGATACACTAGAAGGTCACCAGTTGAGCGACCGTGGCGGAAGCCATATTGACGGTCACTGATCAGGTCGTGTTTTTCTAGGTATCTCAAAAGCTGTGTGTTGATCACACGCTCCATCACCTTGGAGAGGAGAGAGGTTATAGCGATAGGCCTGTAATTCGATGGATCTGATCTATCGCCCTTTTTGGGCACCGGGTGCACATTTGCAGTCTTCCATGAAGACGGAAATTGCCTAGTGTGGTAGGAAAGCGTGAAGAGGCGCGTGAGTACAGGACATAACTCAGGAGCACACTGCTTAAGCACCACTGCTGGTATGCCGTCTGGCCCACTCGACTTATGAACGTCTAGGGAAAGCAACGCCCGCCGGACCTCGCGCTGTGTTATAGTGATTTCCGGCATGGTCTTACCGCACCACGGTAAAGTAGGTGGTACAGCGCCTTCGTCGTTCACATTCGAGTTAGAGGCAAAGAGACTGCCCAATAGATCGGCTTTCTCTTTTGCACTGTGGGCCAAGTCACCATCGGTCTTTCGCAGTGGTGGTAATGACGACTGGCAGAAGTTCCCCTCGGCAGCTTTAGCAAGCGACCAGAAAGCACGACTCCCAGAAGGATAGCTCGCAAGTCGCCCACCTATTTTGCCGATGAATTGGAATTTTGCTCTGGCAGTTGCTTTCTTACTGAACCTCGAGGCAGCATTTAATTTGCGTTTTAACTCAGAAATATTCGGATCCTTATTATTACGAGCCGTGGTCCAAGCCTCATACGCAGTTTGCTTAAGAATTTTAGCTTCTCTGCAAGGCCTATTAAACCACGGTCGTTTTTTGACGCCGGCAGCTACTCGCAGGTTAGGAATGAAACATTCCATACCAGCGAGGATTGTCTCAGTGACTGCGGCTGCGCAGACGTCAGGATCTTCTGAGCTATAGCAGATCTGCCTCCACGGGTACGATGCATAAAATTCTCGCAATCCATCCCAGTCTGCCGACTTATAATGCCACACACGACGCCAATTAGTTGGCCCAGAAGGATCGGGTTGTGTGCATGACAATCGAGTCCGGATGAGACAGTGGTCCGAGGAGCCAAGAGGCGCATCCACTGAGACGGAGTATCCATCCGGACGTGTAGTCAGCAGAAGGTCCAGTAAGGAGCTTGTATGGTCCTCTATATCTGGTATTCTCGTTGGAGAAAGTACCAGCTGAGAGAATCCATAGGTCAGAGCAAATTCATGAGCAGATATCCCTGCATAGTTATTGGTTCGAGAACTGAGCCACTCACGATGGTGGGCGTTAAAGTCTCCCAAAATAACTACTTCTGCTGTAGGATATTGCTCTAGAACTTTGTCAGTCGTCAAACTCAGGTGCGTGAAGAGTCGAGTTACGTCCGTGTCACCGCTATGAGACCTGTATAGGCACGCATAGATACGAGTGTGGCCCCCATGATCTACGCGCACCCACAATATCGACAGGTCCCTGTTTTCAAGGCTATGAAGTCGGCGACAGCAGATATCCTCCCGGACGAACATACATACACCGGCACGACTCAAAAAATTGTGCTCGAGTTTGTAGCCGGGATAACGAAGGTATGATGTGTCGGCCGGGCAGGATATCTGCGTCTCCGTTAGAAAAAGAATGGTTGGCTGCGCAGTCTCGAGATGGTGATGGACTGCGTTAAGATTTGCGTGAATACCCCTTATGTTGCAAAAATCTACATTATATGTGGATGGAGTAACCGCTGTCAAAACTCTTTTCTTTTTTCTGTTCCTGGCCATTTTGTTTGAAGTAACTTCGACTACGGATGAGGATTCACTGCACAGACAGCTTAGAAGACAAAAAGTTGCGGTACTAAGACTGCCGAAGCTCAACACAGATGATGCGGTTGCTGGCACGGCGGGCGGAAGGGCCCCTGATCCCCCTCTGTTGTAGTAGCCGGGTCCACTCCGGTCTCCTTCTCCGGCACGACTACTACTTCAGAGACTTTACACAGGTTGGCGGATCAGCCTCCCAGGGCGGAGATTAAGTGATCCCTGGGTTCGGGAACCCGTTCAACCTGCGGGCGGCCAGCGGTCAGCCGTTTCATCAGGTCTCCCTGACCGCCGAACCAGCACGCCGCGTCTACGCCGAGCAATGACAGCAACAAGCACCGTCGGTCCTCCGCTGTCCGCGCAGCGAATCCTCAAAGAGAGAGCTCTGGCAACCTTACTCACCGCCAGGAACACAACACTACTCAATGTTAGTGTTATTGTGGCCGCGGTTTTCTGTAAGGTGGAGGTACTTCCCCAGTTCGGGCCGCTCATTCGAGCAAGTACTCGCTATGCCCCGCTTTATTTGTTCGGGCAGCTTATTCGAGCGAATACTTGCAGTGCCCTACCTCTCTTAAAAATCTGAACTAAGCTGCGGACAGACTGGCAAACAGACAGACGGTCGGACATAGCGAAACTATATAACGGTTCCTTGTTGCCTACAGAACCCTAAAAAATATTCTAATATATATCTAACGTTTCAACTAAGCAGCTATTTTTTTTAAATAATTTATTAATTCATGATAAAAATTACAAAACGTCAATTTAAAAAAAAAAAAGTTTGTGTAATATATAAGGTAGACAAAAATAAATAAATCATACAAACGTTTTGTTTATACTTACATTAATATTTATTTATATATATGATAAAAGGAATATATCGCTTCTGAATGTAAAAACTTCAAAGGTAACAACGTAAAGTACCAATAAGTAACAGTCTTCATTTACCTATTGCGAGTAATAAAACGTATCGAGTGTTTCTCACTTGATCTTTGTATTCTCGAGATAAACATCACTCGTGCTCGGAATACAAATGGCGCCATCTCGCGGCTACGGAGACAGATGTGCAATTTTGAACTGGAATTGTTTGTTATTTTGTGTTTTAAGCTTTTACAAAATAATAAATGTTGTAAAACGTTATAAAGTACGTGCTCGGTTTTACGACTTAAACTAACAGTCTTTATACAAAATATATAAGTAGGTACTAAGCAAACACTATTAAAAATGTTATTTAAGTTATTTAAACGCTACTTTTCTATACAGGCGACCTTTACCTAAAAATCTAATCCCCTCTTAGAGCCCCATACAATACGACGCCACTTTATGAGTTAACAAAGACACGTGTGTGTTTTTGTACGTTAAAGGATTTTGCGAAATTCATTGTGAGTAGAATTTGTATGAGATTTCCGTGATTTTTTGTAAGTAGAACCATAAAAGTTAAAAGCTTTCTCTTTAAAAAGTCCAGACAGACGAATTCGCGGGAAAATGCTAGTTATATAAATATTTTGAATTTGATATATGAGCAGGTATGTCCACGAGAATATGACGTGCATTTATCTAAAATGTAAATGCGACAAAGTAGCCAGATATCTGCATTTTTATAATTGCGTCACGTGGTCACTACGTGTTCTATGTCATTCTATGCAATGAGTTCTAAACATTATTGTATTGTCCTTTGAAAAATAATATAATTGAGTTTCTAATTCCGTTTTCAGGTTTGGGACAACATCTTACACAACACATCCAAATTTCAGATCGTAACTTATTCCTTGTCCGAGCTAAAAACCCGTGACATACATGCAGGCAGCAGGGTCTCAGCAATAGCACTGTGTTGACCAAAAACTCGACTGTGTAAAAGATGTTCTTAAATTACAATTAAATTGTAAAATATAGAAATTTTGTAAAGTGAATTACGATCAGTGATTTAAAATAATTGGAATTATAAATATAAGTGATGTAGAAGAGGGAGAGCTTCGTTAGCATAACGTGATTCGTTATCGCGTGGGAATAAGCTTCTCTAATTAAAGTTGTCGTCGTTGAATTTTTCGTTCTCACCCAAGGGTTATAGCGAGCGCCTTTGCCGGAGAGTAAAATGTCTGAAGTCTGCTTGGCTCATTTTCACACCACTGCAGGCTGGACTAAACTTAATTTGATTAGCAGTTAATTATCTTTATATAGTTTAAATACATTATTATTAAATGTATCTGTCTATACATAGTAGTAGTCTGCATATATGGGTTACTTAAATAAATATACTTAAATAAATTTTCAACTTATAATGTTAATGAGACTAGAGGTTAAAGAGAAAAGCAGAAAGTTTTACGTCGACAGCTTTTAATTAGCGCGCGACCGATAGATGCTGATTACCGAGTTTTGTAGAATCAGCTTGTTATCGCCCTCTCTTAAGAGATTAAAATTGATGATTTAATATTTTACTTTGGAATGAATGAGCTTTCATCTTGTTAGACCTTGTTTCAATTAAATTTTACACCTTTTCACCTTACACAGTTTTAAGGTGAATTTTCGAGTGCTTACTTCTTGTTTATTTTATTATTGTTTTTATGTATGCACATATATATACAGGGTGAAAGGTAAGGTAACTCACTCGATTATGTTTAAACCAAAGACGATATCGAATACTGAATATTGATCCTGAAATCTTCACGTCGGGGCAAAGGTTGCTGCTTTACAAGTCGCAAGTTCGGCCCCATATGGAGTACTGCTGCCATCTCTGGACGGGTGCACCCGAATATCAGCTTGGCCCTTTTGACCTGGTTCAACGATGGAATGTGAGAATTGTCGACGATCCCAAGCTCAAAACTCAAAACTCACTTGCGGTATCAAGCCCTTAAGTCTGGGAAGAGACTCCTCCCTGTATGTGTTCTACCGCTTGTACAATGGGTTGTGTTCTGAGGAATTGTTCGAAATGATGCCCACGGCTACTTTCTACCATCTCACTGCTCGCCATCGGCAGAAATGTTTCAGTCAACTAGAAGTACTTTAATATGACATATTGTACCAACCCACAACTATGACAAAAGCTGATAAAAAAAAGCAGAAGTAATTTAAGACTCTTGAAACTAGAAAGCAAATAAGAGTTACAAAATATTACTCCGCATAAATGTTCCAAGCGACTTGGTCTTATACCTTAGACAAAATAATATTTGCTTCAAAAGCACCTGAAATATTTCTGCAGTTTGCATTTTGAAATTCTAATTTTGCAAAAATGATTCAAACCCCGTGAATCTTTTTCGATAGAAAGCATTTTACAAAAAATCATCTAGCAAAAATGTTCCATGCAACTTCTAATGGTTGTTTTTGTTCTGAAATATATTTAAAAAGCATTTTTGAATTTTAATTGCAAGAAGTTGATATAAGTATGTGAAAATGGTAAATGTTATAATATAATATTTGAGTATATTTTATTATTAATTTAGGTTGGATCATTTCGGCAAATACATATAAAATTTATTTCAATATAAATTTGAATTTAGTAGAAATGATCCAGGGGCTTTTAACCAAATTATTTATAAGTATGAAGGATATTTTTTAGAAACAACAAGTAAATCTAAAATCTATATTCAATTTGCTATAAACGTATATGCATTACATATAATAATAGGGCTACTGTAACACAAAAAATGCATTTATCTTTCAAATCGTTATAACTTTTTTCAATGCCTTTGTGGGTTGAAACATTTCTGCACAACACGGTCCACTTTAGAACCGAAATGGTCGCGTACATTGCGGTTTCAGAGGAACTTCTTCCCGCAAACGCTTGGGTTGTGGAATGAGCTCTCTGCCAAGGTTTTCTCCAAGGACTACAGTATGGGGTTCTTCAAGAAAGGAGTTATTAGATTACTGAAGGGTCGTTAACGCGCCTTATCGTTAAACATATTTACTCCTGTACCTGTAAAGTCACGTTTACATTAATGACAATTTGTATTAATAAAAGTCTCAACGACCTCCGTAAACAACACGACGCTGAAGTCCCCGAGTTTGTCGGCGAACGCAAGGACCCACCTCACACACAGACTCCGTCAGAGTCTCACCCCAGAAGCCCGGTGGAATGGCGGCATCAGCCAACTGCATAGTCAGTGGAGAAGAAAAAATTAAGTATATTTTGAATTCATGATAATATAGTATAATGTTTTTGCAGTTAAAATTTAAAAGTTCAAAAATATTTTTGTAATACATACATTTATACATAACGTTAAGCAATATACTTTTATCCGAATTATACTTATAGTATCGAATACGAATACTCTTGTGACTCATTTTTATTAGAATTGCTGATTTTCGCTTTAATTTTGCTTTTCCATTCTTTGAAATGATTTTTGTTTCTTTTCGATAATGGTCACACATCCATTATATGGTAAATTACAATGGTAATGACGCGAGCCCGTCTCACACTTGGCTGTTTTTTATTGTATTTTTGTTACACTTTAGAGACCACTCTATAATTATATTTTTTCGTTTTTGCTCGATATATAACGGTAACAGGTAGACGCTTGAAATATTCACAGAATGTGTAGTGATATATTCACTTTAAAAATAAATATTTAAATTAAAATAAAACAAGTATTTAAGGGGGGCTCCCATACAATAAACGTGATTTTTTTGATTTTAGTATGGAAACCATCGTGCACGAGTCCGACTCGCATTTGGCCGATTTTTTTTTGTTGCTCTCATAATAAGAACATTTCTAAAATAATGTCTTCATAAACTTTAGCTTATACGAATAAATATTAGTAGCTTTTGCCCGCGGTTCCATCCGCTCTAAATTCGATTTTCGGTTTAAGATTTTAACGGCAACTCTTCAATGTATAAAAAAAAAACCGACTCACGCTTGACGTTATCAATTAGCCTTTGTCCTTTCATGGGACTCAAAATATCTCCATGGCAAATTTCTTTTCAATTGGTACAGCGGCTTAAGCGTAAAGAGGTAACAGACAGACAGATAGACAGACGGAAGGACGGACGAATGGATGGGCAGACGAACGGATAACGGACGGGTAGACGAACGGATTAGCAGACAGACAAGCAGACAGCTGACAGAGTTACTTTCGCATTGATAATATTAGTATGGATAGCGGACCCGGCAGACGTTGTTCTGCCCGGAGAAGCAGCGACACTTTAAATATGATATTTTAAATTAAACATTTAAATTTTTAAAATTTGCGATTCCATAATTACGAGTACTTATAACGAATCTACGGTTAAGTCATATCTCACTGTTTACTATGACCTCTATGTCTAAATTATTCAATTCTTTATTTTCTTCCAAATCTTCTATGGTGTTGGCTCCCCGCCTTTCTTTAAATCCTTTTGGATTTAAGCTAGCCCTTTCGATACGTTTATTTACATTGTATGTAATGTGTCGTTTCCAAGCTACAAATTTCACAATTATTGAAGTTGTGGTCTATGATAATAATGTAGTCTCATTAAATGAAGCGAATTTTGAAATCATTGTCGTATATTCAATCTTTGCGGTTTAGGAAAAGATAAGTGACACACCGAATGCAGTGCCACCTACCGGGTCCGTTTCTGAATTCAAACCATGCATGGACCCGCGCAAACGTACACAAAAATATCAATAAAATCATCCCCGCTGTAACGAGAAGATCAGTTACACACCGAATGCAGCTTCACATACCAAGTCCAATTGTGTTTTCAAACCATCATGAAACTTATTGAAATATTCAGACAAATTTCACCCAAATCGTTCCAGCCGTTTAGGAGGAGTTGCATCGTACGCACAGGTACAGAATTATTATACGTAGAAAAAGAACCGACTCACACTTGACGTTTTCAAGCAGCCTATGTCCTTTACCGAGACTCAGACTATCTCCATGACAAATTTTATTTTAATCCATACAATATTTTAAGCGTTAAGAGGTAACAGACAGACGGACAGAGTTTTTTTTATTTTACTATGGTGGCAAACAAGCTTACAGTCCATCTGATAGTTGGCGGTCACCGTAGCCTATGGACGTTGCAACACCAGGGATATCACTCGCACTTTGCTGACCCTTCCCAAATCTAATAACTTCTTTCTTGAAGAACCCCATACTGTAGTCTTTGAAGAAAACCTAAAAGTTACTTTCGCATATATATATACTATATCAAAGGTAGATATCCTCCACTATAGACTAAAAGAGAAAACTGTTTAAATTGTTTCTCTTCTATAGAGTCACGTTAATCTGTTAGGTTGTTTTGTGGATTTCAGTAAATTGGAAAACGATTAAGTAGTTAAATGAAACAATCAAAACTTTGTTACGTCTCGAGTAATAGCAGTTGTTTGTTTGTTTTGAGGAAAGACGCGGGCTTTTTATGAGCTCAAGTCTCGATTAGTGTCTCAATTAATTTTCGACAAACTTATATTAATATATTTGAGACCAAAACGTTGAAAAGGTTTTTGGCATTCTTGGATTCTTATCAATTTCACTAATGGTTCTTTAAGATTTTACCTACATAATTTTGCCATGCGTTTCATACACATGACATAACATATACGTTTTATATACATGACATAACATATACATTAAGCATTCTTACTCGGCTCTCTTTTTTTTCATATCCAACTTCCACTTTTTCTGACCCAGCAGTTTAGGTTTGCTGTTAAAGAGATAAACTCCTAAATAGATACGGATTTTCCAAGTGAGTTATTAATTTATGACGACGAAGATGTTGACTTTTTTGTGAATGTTATTGCATTACATTTTGAAATACTCAAATTTAGCCTATTACTCACACAATATTCACTTTTCTATCTAAATCATGTTGCAATTCGACAGAGTCTTCGTAAGTGTCAATAATATGATATACCTTAAGATCATCGGTGTATGCAAGAAATTTTGAATATTTAAAACACGTATGAATATAATTTATAAATAGCACAAAAAGCAACGGTCCTAAACTTGATCCTTGTGGGACTCCTGACGTGGTCATTACTGATTGGGACTCAAAACCATTAATTACGACTTTCTGTGTACGTTTTGTAATGTAGGACTTAAACCATCTTTAGAGGTTACCACGTATGCCGTTGTAAGCAATTTTCTCCAAAAGGAGTTTGTGATCCACTCTGTCAAAAGCTCTTTGGAAATCTGTGTATATACAGTTGGTTTGTCTATTATTATCAAGCATATTAGAAATGGTTGACCTGTTTTTGACGAAACCGTGTTTTTGGGCAATAATATTGTGCAAGCTTGGATATATTTCATCGTGAACGAAACGTTCAAAAAGCTTTGACAGGTTGGAGGTCAAGGATATTGGTCGATACTGCTCCACATTATTTATATTTAACGGACCATTTTTATGAATTGGTACAATATTAGCAGCTTTCCAAATGCTTGGAAACACTCCTTCTTCGAGACATTTGTTGAAAAGAGTAATGATGGGTAAGCACAATACGTCAGCTGTATTTTTTAGGAAAACAGGAGGAATACCATCTGGTCCCGAGCCTTTATTTAAATCTAGGTTGTAAGTTATGGACAGATCGAGCTGAAATTTAGCACACACATAGCTATTATGATGTAGGCGTGCGCTAAGAAAGGATTTTCCAAAACTGGATGAACCCCCCCCCCCCCTTTAAATATTTGTTTTATTTTAATTTGATTATTTATTTTTGAATTAAATTAAACCTAATTATCAGTGTATATTTCTAGCATCTACCTGTTGCCGTTATCAATATCGAGCAAAAAAGGTCTTGAGAACCTCCTCTTTTTTTGAAGTCGGTTAAACAGTGAACGCAATTATTTAAGCGCTCTTGAACAAAAACAATCCGATTGAAAATGCCTTTTTATTGACGTTTCATAATAAGCCATTTATTTTATTCATTAAAAAATCATCTTTCAAGGCACGAAGTATATTTATGACTAGACAAATATTATTTTCTAAAAGTTCTAAACACGAAACAACAAACGATTTCTGTAAAACTGCACATCTGTCCTGTCTCTCACCGCAGCCGCGAGGTGGCGCCATTTGTATTCAGCGAGCGGCTGATGTTTATCTCGAGAATACTAACCCCCGATGAGAAACAGTCGCAACGTTTTTACGTTTAACTGTTTGATTTCTGTTTGAAAATCCATAGCCAACTGGCAGAATCCGAAACTTTATTATTTCGTGTACGTGCGTCTGCACGTCCGGCGATCCGTCTGTATGTCAAAGGTTTCTGTTCTCTTTTCTATTGGTGTAATACATTTTTTCATGCAGCTTATCCTAGCTATATTACACCGTGAGCAGCCAAAAATTGCGTTGAAAAATCAGGTGACTGTTCAATGAAGACACAGTCACGGTGACACTCTGTGCAATGATACTGGGGATCCGTGATGACTAAATATAAATCCTATACGTTCTCCAATACGGGATATTGGTACTTTTTTTAGGACTCGATATGTAACTCCAGAAAAATTTTACGTTTTTATGTACACTTTTCTCTATGTTTTTGCTGTATCTATCGTAGCAAAGTTTCGAGATTTTTTTAAATCTAGACCTTTATAAGGAAACAATTTCATAATCCGATTTGTTTTTAATTTTTTTCCATTTTATCCAGGCCTGATTTTTATTTTTAAATAAATGTATGAGAGATGGTGTGAACCAGTTTGGATAATAAGAATTAAATTTTTGCTTATAGGGAACAATTTTTTTTATCGTTGCATAAAGAATCTCATAAAATACGGCCAGTTCCGACGTTAATTCTTTAAAAATCGTATTCCAGCTAACATCTGCAGGGTGTTTATTTAGTAGCATTTAGTAGTATTTATATATACAGCTTACATATATATACATCTTCTATAGCTATAGCAGCAACAGAAATACATCTTCTGTGAAAATTTCAACTGTCTAGCTATCACGGTTCATGAGATACAGCCTGGTGACAGACGGACGGACGGACAGCGAAGTCTTAGTAGTAGGGTTCCGCTTATTACCATTTGGGTACGGAACCCTAAAAAACAGTATAAAATAAATATTTAAGGAGGCTCCCATACAACAAACGGGATTTTTTTTGCTCGATATTGATAACGGCAACAAGTTGACGCTCAAAATATTCACAGAGTATTTAGTTATATAGTCAGTCTAAAAATAAGTAATTAAATTTAAAGGTACATACCTCTTTCGCAATACAAAGTTTATTTTTCTACAATAAAATTCCAGAACATGTGGTTAATTTACCCTCAAATAAATATAAAATATATGTCAAAGATAGTTTATTGAAAAAAAGCTATTACAACGTTGATGAATACATAAATGATAAAAATGCTTGTAAAAATTAGAATTTAATTGATTTGTATTGGGGCATTTGAAATATTTTTTTTTTTAAATTAAACATTGTATATTATGTTATTACCTAGTGTAAGGCTATATTGTATTTTTATATGATGTATAAAAAATTAACTAGTGAGTTTATTGCCGGTGCTTCTTGGTAGTAAAGCATTACGAACCTTCCAATGTTCTCTTATATTTTGTTCCTTTACTACACACATTGTAACTAGTACAATCGAAGTTTTTTTGGGTGTTGCTTGAGTGTGTCATGCTCTCTCAAAGTGTCTCTGCGGTGGTGGCGTGTGTGTCGGGTCGTTACGTTCCCTAAAACATGGTTGAGCGAAGCGATGGCTGATTCATGTGTTACACTCGTGAACGGGTGCCGCCTGTGGAGGCTGGTCTGCTCTTGCAAACTTCTTTGTATTCTTAGTATTTAGTCTTACTTTTTTGTTTTGTTTATTAATACTGTAAGACATTGATTATTTCTTAGTGATGAATACATAAACTGTCTTTTGTTTATATTAGATACTTTTTATGTTGTGCCTGTGCTTTATATTTCATGTTTTTTTATGTTTGTAATGGAAAGTGTCCTTTTATGATAGGGAGAAGAGAAATGCCCTTGCTGAGTTTCTCGCCGGTTCTTCTCAGTACAAGGTCTCCCGCCCTGTAGACTTACGAACCGATGGCGTAGTGACATTCATAAGTGCTCAATTATTGTAGCCCAAACTGAATAAATTATATTGAATTTGAATTTGAAACAAAAAAAATATTGAAGGAGGGCTCCTATACAACAAACGTGATTTTTGTTTTAATAGATAATGGTACGGAACCCTTTGTGCGCGAGTCCGACTCGCACTAGGTCGGTTTAAATAATTACAGAAAACAGTTCCGTTCTCACAGATTTAAAAATGTCCGTTCTGCAGGCATCACACTGTTACACTAACCCTATGTTATTCTGAATTCAATATTTATTGCAAAAATCAATCACGGTTCACAACTATATTAATCTTTCCTATAAAATTAAAGAGAGCAAGAGTGCCGGCAACTGCTTTTTTAATACCGCTAAAACCGTTGCCGGTGTATAAAAAAAACACCAACTTATTCATAAGTATACCAGTAGACAAAAGATTCAAATCAACTAGTAAGTAAACATTGAAATAGTCACTATATAAAAGCCATAGTATACACTGATTAACATTTTAAATCGTTAATAACATTAATTAAAGACAGAGGTTATTAACAGTCGCCGATCCTGAATGAGTGACTGTCCCAGACACAGACTGAGATTGTTAACAGTCGCCGATCCTGAATGAGTGACTGTCCCAGACACAGACTGAGGCTGTTAACAGTCGGCCATCCTGGATGAGTGTCTGTCCCAGACACAGACTGAGATTGTTAACACAGATTATAGAAAATCCTATAAGAAGTTCGTACTTGTTTCGTCAAAGTGACGGGTAAAGCGAAAGACAGAGATTATTAACTGTAGGTGATCCTGAATGAGTGACTGTCCCAGACACAGACTGAGGCTGTTAACAGTCGGCCATCCTGAATGATTGTCTGATCCAGACACAGACTGAGACTAGTTGTGTTGCAAGAAAAAAATGATGCGTTCGGCTTGTAGATAGTTGCTGTCTGAAACGGGACAAAACAAAGTCTATGGTAATTAAATAACATGGTAAATCTCTCAATGCTGACCGTATAAGCAACTTACATTTTCTTAGTTACCAAAAAAATAGGTCATATTTAGAAAAGCATGATAGATAAAATATCCTTCGTATATAAAACACCCTCCTCGCAAGCTAATTAAAGCGTCATAAAATACTAACTCAACCCGGCCAATAGTTTCCGTAGGAATCACACGGCGATAGTTAAATTCCACAGGCTAAGCTGCGGGCAAAAACTAGTTTCTTATACAAATAAATAACGTGATGTGACTCGATACAAGTTCCGATTGCTTGCTCACCACATAAATATAACTTGAACTCAACTTTTATTTCGTTTTTCTTTACGAATCGTCGATGAAGCTGTTTTTAAGTTCAATACAAAGTTTTTTGTTTTTTGCTGAATACTTTCATTTGCCTTTTTCATTGGTTTGAGGAAATAATAGCCTCACTTTTATGTAAAAATATTGATGTCAAATCAGGAGAAAAAATCTTCAGTTTTAGAATACTTTTATAGAAAATTTGGTTTTGCCCGCGGTTTCACCCGCCCCAAATTCGGCTATCGGTGTAGGATTTATTGGCAACTACTCAACTAAAGAATACCAAATTTCATTTTACAGCAGTACAGTAGTATAAGCGGGAAGAGGTAACAGACATTGCAAAGATGCAGTCAAAAGATAACTTCAAAAATTTGCTCGTTGAAAATTACAAAATAAATTTTAGAGTTACTTAGTTTAAGACAATTAAAAACACGTCGTTAAAATTTTAATCTAAACTGTTTTACGCATTTCCTTGTTTTGAAATTGAAAACTAGTCAAGTAGCTTAATGACTTAATCTCAACTTTGTTGCTCCTCTCGTACATCTCGTACCTAAGTTATTCTTCGACGTACACAAAACATACGTGCAATAAATTTGAGAATGTATATTTGAGTTTTACCCTACTTTAAGTAAAAACAAATTAATTGTAGTTTAAGAAATGCCAAATTTTAGGAAAATAATTTATATCTATACTCAATATATAAAAATACATGGGCAGATATGGGCTCATGGACTAATGCTCAAATGTTAAAAGGGATACGAAAAATCGGCAACAAAGTAGTGAAGTGTACTTCAATATAAAAACAATCTTTTTGAAATAAAACCGATCAAAATGTATAAAAAATTATTCAGTGGGGTTAGTATTAGTATAGATTTTTTTTTTTTTATAAATAGGTAGGGTTTATTTTTTTTTACTTATTATTTATTTTTTATTAAGGTCAATTTAGCACTATTTCTTGTTACCTGTGCTAGGACTCCTCACTTCAGTAGAGACCTCATTTCATAACCTAGCCCACAGACTCAGCTCAGTGTACTCAGTGGAGAGGGTTCTGGATGGGGAGGGCGTGGCGCTTAGACGTTTACATTTATGTATACACCTGTTTAGATTTTGTTTCTTTTATACCACTAAGGTGACAAACAAGCATACTGTCCGCCTGATGATAAGCGGTCACCGTAGCCTATGAACGATTGTAACACCAGGGGTGTCACTCGCGCGTTGCCGACCCTTCAGAAATCCAATAACTTCTTTCTTGAAGAACCCCATACTGTAGTCCTTAGAAAAAACCCTGGCAGGGAGCTCATTCCACAACCCAAGCGTTCGCTGGAGGAATTTTCTCTGAAACCGCACTGTACGCGACCATTTCGGTTCTAAGGTGTGAGAATGAATTCCCTGCCGATCGAGCAGTGCGATGGTAGAAAGTAGCCGTGGGCATCATTTCAAACAATTCCTCAGAACACATCCCATTGTAAAAGCGGTAGAACACGCACAGGGAGGCAAAGTCCCTCCTCAGACTTAAGGGTTCGATACGGCAAGTGCGTTTGGGATCGTCGTATTTGTTGGCGTGATTTCTTGTCACTTCTTCTTTCCTTAGGCTTGTTTCCGAAGTGACAGTAAGTTAAATAGTGTGCATTCGTTGCCGGACTGTCGTGTGGGAGCTGTGCTACTTTGTGATGTATAACGTCTGTGAGTATGTGTATGTATATATATGCATTTGTGTGATGCGCACTCTCGCATTTGGACCTTGGTGCCGGGTGGTCTATGATGGATTGCAGCGGGTATTTAATACTATATTTTTTATATTATTATACTAGTACCTATGTTACTTTGTATATATATTTGAGATCAATTAATTTTTGATACACTGTTTGTCATATTTATTTGTGTTTTTATATATAAATATATATATATTACTTGTTGCCAACGGCTCCCCCCGCGCTATAAAGTAGTGGGATTTCTACGGCAACTCTTTAATTATAGTGAGAAAGTTTTCTATAGTAAGCTCAAGATGTAGATAAAGCAATTCAGTTGTAGTTTTTTGTGCGAAAAATTATGATTTTCCGGGGTATAATGTAGCCTGCGTTAATCCAGGGTATAACCTACTTCGATTGTTAATGTTCAGTAGCAAATCGCTTAAATTGTTGTAACTTGAAAGAGTATCAAACATACTAAATTTATAATGGATATTAAAATGAAAGTTGTAACCAGGTGCCTAAGTCATGAAATCTAAATAAACTTATCGTCTTAGGGCTGGGTGTCGTTGGATAAATAAATGTAATGGAATAGGGCTGCGTGTCGCTAGATAAATAAATGTATTGGCTTAGGGCTGGGTGTCGTTGGATAAGTAAATATATTGTCAGAGGGCTGCATGTTGATGGATAAATAAATGTATTGTCATAGGGCTGCGTTTCGCTAGATAAATAAATGTATTGGCTTAGGGCTGGGTGTCGTTGGATAAATAAAAATATTGTCAGAGGGCTGCATGTCGATGGATAAATAAATGTATTGTCATAGGGCTGGGTGTCGTTGGATAAATAAATGTAATGGCATAGGGCTGCGTGTCGCTAGATAAATAAATGTATTGCCATAGGGCTAGGTGTTGTTGGATAAATAAATTTACTGTCATAGGGTTGGGTGATGTCAGATATATTTACATGTCGAGCGGTTATTATAACAAAAACTAGATATATGACTAAAGTTGAACTATTTGAATAATTTTACTGCGATAATTAATTTAATCCTAAATATTTAAATGAGACTGAAGGATCGACAGGAGAACGCAAACTTTACCGTCGACACCGTTAATTCGCGCGCCAGTGACATTACACTGATAAAGTCAGTGCAGGATTTTAAATAAATCACCCTAATATTACTAATATCTTCCCCTCTTAAAAGATTATCATTGATGATTTAATGTTGTGATTTCAATTTGTTCATATTTCATTTTTGGTAGTTATCTAAGTTGATTCTGATAAGCTATATATTTAGGTAATATATGATTTATCTTTGATGCAATTTTTTGTCATTTTTCTTTATAATTAGGGTCTAATTTCGGTTATTCCTTTATTTCATTTTACAAACTATCGTGTACGACGGTAAACGTTTACCAACAAGTCAAAATCCAATCGCCAACTTCAATAAATATGCATTTCAAGGATTTTGACTATCGTTTACATATCTTAAACAGAGAGCATCAAATTTGGTCTCCTGTAAATACTTTAAAATCCATATAATATTAAAAATGCGAAGGTGTCTCTGTTTGTTACCTTTTCATAGCTTAACAGCTGAAGCGATCTGTTACACCCCTAGCTAGTAAGTAGAAGTGCTGACTACTGTGCTGGCTCAGCTACATACAGTTCAGTCTAGCAATAGAGCCCAGCTCGAGCCTCAGTCTCCTTCCACCTTCCGACCGCGTCGGCTGCCCTTACTATTTCCTATAAAACTCTGTTTTGTGCTATTTCTAAGTTATTCTAATTTCATATTAAACAATTTTAATTTTGTGTTTCGAATTTCATTTTTTAAAACTCGAATTCGGGGTCTCGCTCTAACATTTGGTGGCAACTCAAGGGGATCAAAAAGATTCCTCGGTACGCCTTCTAAAATAAAAGTGAAACGAAACGCTAAATTAACAGCAACTAAAAGTGAATCGAAAATAAACTACGAAGATATAATCGACTTTAATCTCACTACAAAGTGTATTAAATAAATAAGAACATATCAGCGGTTTATGAAATAAAGTCGCAATTCCATACTCATTTGCGAAAGGTGATAGTATCCAAAAGAATACTATCCGCCGCTGTGCAACACAACAACGAGCCACAGCACAACGAGCCAGCTTCCTTATCAGCCAGCCTGCTGACGCTGCGTCTAGACAAGCCGCTCGCCCGCGTCGCCGCCGCTGCGCCGCCGCCGTCACGGTCACATCCGAGAAATGTCGTCTACAGCCTACGCTTCATACTGTGAGTCTTTGTCATTGCCAATCTATATTTTAAGTCGTTTTCCAATGGAAAGACCCGCTAATAGACCCGCTCGCTTCAATACTCCAAGGCAACCTTCTCTGACACCTTTCAGAAACAATAACACAATCTTCTGCTGGTATTGCAAGTATTACACAATCGAAAACTGTGGGAAAAGAGAGTTCAATAATCGATTTAGGAACTCTGATCCCAATCAATCTTCCTCGTCTGGCTACAGAGGTAGACCAAACGTACCGCGTGTAAATTTTATTGAAAACCCATATCCCGATTACCAATCCCGTGACGAACCGGATCACGAAACCCCAAAAACGAATAATTGTCTCGTCACGACAAACGCCTCAAAAGGATGACAGCTTCCGGGTCCCCGTCTCCTTTAAAACAACTCTGTCTCAAAGAAACCCTCTAAACCCGAACAATTCTAAATCCACTGTATCCAATTCAAAAGCTCCAAACAGACCGTTACATGGTCATCCACAGAGCCACTTTTCCACTTCTGTAAATAATAAAATAGCTCCGCAACAAGGATGCTCGCCGAACCCTTACATTTCTATATTCTCTGTATCTGTTCCTCAATCCTACATTAACCAAAGAACAAAATCTAACACCGTTGTACCAAATCCAAACCTGAAACGCATCTCTAGTCCAGAATCAAATAACAAACACCCATGCTCTACTATATCTAGCGGAATAAGAAACGCTACATTTACTACCGCTCCAAAAGCCGTACTAGTGTCACGGTCTCTGCTTCAGATGCCATTTCTCAAACTACCGAACTTATAGAAACGACTACACCCCATATCAAATCAAGTTACGCTGAAGTAATCGCTAAAGGAAAACAAGCCTCGGTAGCTGACAACAGCATCATCTATCCCACTCCAACTGAAATAAAACGAATCCTATCCGAAAATCACGAGATACCCGTCGCGGTACATCTTGGGTCCTCCCGCATGCTAAAGAGAATTTAAGAAAAGTATTATTGGAAAGGAATGCGCACAGATATCGAAAATTATGTGAAGAAATGTACCTCGTGTCAAGAATACAAAGCATATAGACGCCTCAACAGAGCACCCATGCAGATCACCACGACGTCCACGTCCCATTTCCAACGCGTATCTCTAGATATCATAGGGCCCCTGCCAGAATCAGGAACTGCCAAACTTAGGTACATACTCACATTACAGGACGATCTAACATACTCAGTAGCTTACCCAACACGTAGTGCCTCTTCAGAAGATACTACAGACTGTCTTATACACTTCATTTCTTTATTTGGAATTCCCAGGACGATACTGACAGACCAAGGGACTAATTTCACGGCGGATCTATTCAAAAAAACCTGTTCCTTCCTTAAAATAAAACAATTATGGTCCTCTCCTTATCACCCTCAAACCCAGGGAGCTCTTGAGCGGAGCCATTCAACCCTTAAAGAATATCTTAAGTCTTTCGTTAACCTAAACCAAGATAACTGGCCAAGATACGTCTACATAGCGATACTAGCCTATACTACAAATATCCATTCCACTACAAACTTTTCACCTCATGAATTACTATTCGGCCCGAAACCCTACATCCCAGATTCAATATTTGACTCCGCACCAGATGCCACATATCCCGAATACATTAAGATGCTTCAGCAAAGGTTAAAACTATCTCGAGACAAAGCTTTAAAAAACATAAACTGTTCAAAGGAAAAATCAAAAAACTATTATGACTCGCGTTCACGTCCTGTTACCTACAAAACTGGTGATTACGTGTACCTTAAGAATCACCTCCGCCTGAGAAAAGCCTTATCTCCCTTATGGAAAGGGCCCTACAAAATAACAAAAGTTCACGTAACAATACACTATCATTGCAAATTGACTAAGTCAAGCCGGCAACCACTGAAATATAATAATTTTTTTTTACGCGTAATCATGCACTTACAATAAGGCCTCTAATAGTTATAAAATACTCGTTTTGTAACAACCACTTGTCCCTTCGTTGCAGCACCACTGCCGCAGCAAGCGCCGACTATGTCCAACCGATCATCGTGGGATCTGGTATATATTTTAATTATATTGCAAGGATGAAAATTAACGGTGGTTCTCTTAATGTCCTCACCTCAGTAGATATATCTCACGTGAAGCCACATCTAGTCAATGTTAACTTCATTCTAAAAACTGTTGCAAATTATGCAGATAACCCGGTCTCATTGAAGAAGCAGCGTGTCGTAGTACACTAGAGCCACTCGAAACCCGTTTTCATGATGTCGCCAGAGAATCCGAATCCATTTCCTATTTAATAAGCAACAGAATTAAAAGGTCCGCCTGGTACGGCGGTATTGGTACAGTCTTTAAGCACATATTTGGAACATTAGATGAAGATGATGCTGTCAAATAAGATGAAGCCATACAAGCTGTCCAAAGTGACGAAAAAAACAAGCTTCACTAATAAAAGGTAATATACTGGTCACCATATCAACCTTAACGGCTTTCAATAATATTATATCAGCAATAAAAATTTATGAAGCTAGTTTAACCATGACTATCAACGAGCTCTCCGGTAATCTATCTATAGTAACCAATGAATTGGTCTTTAAATCGCGATTCTTTTCCATTTTCAATAGTCTAGAAGCAGCACTCTTAGCTATCTCTTTTCAGTTAGAAGAAATAACTAACGCGATATCCTTTGCGAAACAGAATATTCTTCATCCCTCAGTTATTAGCCAACCCAACTCTACCAAGAACTCGCTGATAACCATCGGCATCTGCCAAATGGCCTTGAATTGCCTTTGAATTTAGATTTAAGCCTTATACATACTATCAATCAATATCTCTAAGTTAAAATGTTATTACCTTAATGATAGAATTACATTTGTACTGGAAATACCTCTTCTTAATCCTCTAGATTAAACCTTGTATCATAACTTACCTTTACCTATACCACATGACGCAGTTAAACTAGATACTTTTAGCGTAGTTTTGCCCACGGATCCTTGTATTGCAATGACAAAAGACAAACCACAGTACTGTTATGTGATAAGGTAGACAGGGACTACCTCATTTGCGAAGTTAGCGACGTTTTCTCCGCAAGGGCTAGTCATAGTTGCGAAAGTGAATTAATGACGCAAGTGTTAAACAAATTACCCGTGCAGTGTGACTCTAAAGTGATATATGGCGAAGTAGATTTATGGAAGCCCTTAAAGGACAACAAGTGGATATCCGTGCAATCGCAACCTTGTAAATTGTCAATAGACTGTCAAAATCCAGATATGACAGTTATAAACACTGCGGGCACAGGTATACTAACCTTGCCAAAATCTTGCGTAGCTTATAGTAAGAGTACTAAATTAGTTCCTAAGTCGAAACCGTTATATATTGTAAACGCTACTTTACCAAATCCTGATTTTAGTTTAATAAACGAATCCTGTTGTAATTTAGAAAAAATAAATAAACTTATTGATGGTGTGTCCCCTATTTCATTAAAAAACATAGACCTAGAAGATTTTACCTCGAATTATAAAATTCAAAACTCACTTATCCAAACCGCTGATAAAATCATAAATAAAGAACCGTATATATTGAAGTCATTCTATACTTACCTTTCTAATTGTAGTTTTTATTGTACTTTTTATAATTTATAAGGCATATTATAATTTATAAGTCTAGTGGCAGCCAACGTTGTTAAAAATCGCGCTAAAGAAACAAATGATTCTGAATTAAATTCAATGTCCACACCGCGTCTAAGAGAAATAATCTGACTTCACGTAAACTTCGGCTGAAACCCGAAGTTTAGTCTTCCGCGGGGAGCTGATACACCCCTAGCTAGTAAGTAGACGTGCTGACTACTGTGCTGGCTTAGCTACATACAGTTCAGTCTAGCAATAGAGCCCAGCTCGAGCCTCCGTCTCCTTCCACCTTCCGTCCGCATCGGCTGCCCTTACTATTTCCTATAAAACTCTGTTTTGTGCTATTTCTAAGTTATTCTTATTTCATATTAAACAACTTTAATTTTGTGTTTCGAATTTTATTTTTTTAAACTCGAATTCGAAGTCTCGCTCTAACAGATCGCAATGAAATTTGACAAAACGATGTAAGCTACATCGGGGACCGGCATAGGCTACCTAAAAAACGTGTGAAACGGATGCCTTATCCTTCTACCTTATGTCAATCCAGCTGCCGTAGGAATCCCACGTCAATAACCGAATTAAGCACAAGCGCAGACGCGGGCACAAGCTAGTTAAAAAAATAAAAAAATTATAATATATTCCTACAGTTTTGACTATTTAAATAACTATTTAGTCCATACGTGCGAATTTCGATTTCGATAAAGGTAGGGGGTTAGTTCTAAAAAGTCTCGCGTACTCAACTGGAAGACAATTCCGTCTCTCAAAACCTATTGGTTACAGTTCTAACTGTGTGTTAAATGTTTTCCAAATTATTTTTGTTTTCTTTGCGTGGTATAAAAACATCAAAGCGACTTTATAAATTTTGGCTGAATTTAAAACTTGTTATTGCTCGCTTGACGCGTAGCGATTGACATACCTGCCAACCACAGATGACGCTTTCATACATACTTGATAGAAATAGCGCAGGACACTGGACATATTTCATATGCCATTATCGCCCGTGGGTTTTATCCTTGCGTTGAGGAAAGTAAAAATTACAAAAAAAAAGGCCCGTTGGAGTAATTAAGGTCTTAGCAACCGCTTTGCCTGCACGTAATCATTGGCGTAGCTATCGAAAGGCTAGGCGGTGCCATGCACGAGACCCTCAAGCTCACTCTGACCAGCAAATCTCAATCTGAACTTTCGTAAATTCCTTTGTGCAGTTTTGTGCTGATTTAGTGTAAGAAATACCCTTTTTTTTATATGTTTACGCAACCTATGTAGACTTTACTGATTTATTCAAAAAAATTATGCCTGATAGAACTGCGCTACGTGGACGGTTCAACTCCACGCATTCAAACATTCATGTCAATTGTTCGAGTTCGTAGTTTCCATCTCATTTAAGTATCAAGCCCAATTTCAAACATATGTTGATTATGTCAGCTTAATTCGGTGATTAATGTTTTATGTTTGGTAGATTTCTAAATCAATACTTTTTGTAATACAAAACAAAGTACTTCTTTTAACCCTTTTTTTCGTAAAGTTCTTATTTTTGAAGTTCCATGCTTTATAATATAATTTCATAAACTAAAAAAATCTATCGCACTGGAAACATCACTAACTTAGACAAGCTGACATTTCAATCATCCTCACAGTAACATGTATAGGAAAATAAGAAGGAGACTGCGAATTCTAGAATTCAATCCGTCCACGCACCGCTACCTGAAGCACTCATTTTATAATAGGTGCGTTCTATTGATGGCATTAAGAGCTATGACATCGCATAGGCATTCAATTCATTCTGTTCACCAATTGTAAACAAACAATATGGCCATTCACTATTTTGACAACGCATCCACTGTTCGACTTTCCGAGCATATGCCGCCAATGCGTTGAATGCGGTTCGAAAGTTACGTCATAGCGCATTCTTTTTGGTCAACAAAACGATCGAATGTGCGCATTCATTGCTTATAATTGTTGTCAGCAAGAAGCCCCTAATAAAAATAATCAATAAATAGATCCCCAATTATTTTTTTGCCCCAGAGCCTTTGGTTACCTAGCTACGCCACTGAACGTATTATGCTAATGACACTGTTTACGAGTAAATGTGATGAAAAGAATACTATTTACTAAATTTTGCCCACGGTTTCACCCGCCCTAAATTTGGTTATCGGTGTAGGATTTCAACGGCAACTTCTCAATTATAGAAAAAAAACCGACTCACATTTGACGTTTTCAAGTAGCCTATGTCCTTCCTCGCAACTGAAACTATCTTCATACCTAATTTCTTTTTAATCGGTTCAGCGGTCTAAGCGTGAATAGGTTACAGACGGACGGACAGACAGACAGAGTTACTTTCGCATTTACAATATTAGAATGGATGGTATAGATTTAAAGAAAGATTATTTCTATTTATGTATTATTTATAAAGTATTTTTTAATTACATGAAGATTTGTGTATTTGTAACATTGATGTACAATACAATATTGTTTATTGCATTATTAACAGAATACGCAAAAAACAATAATAAAAGAAATAGCACAATAAGGCGGCCTTATCGCTAAAAAGCTATCTCTGCCAGGCAACCTTTGGGTAAAGTAATATTTGACAGGAAGAGATAAGTGATCCACACAGGATCATGTAAAATTATAAGGAAGAATAAAGAATATTACAATATACATATATACCTATGCACTTACTATATAGATAACATACATGTACATACTAATATAAATACTATACTAAATAACAAATTCATAAAATACATTTTATATAATATAAATACATAAACATACATACGAAAACTAAAGTAATAATGATATATATGTTTGAATAACCAGAGGTTGGTCAAAATTCTAAAAAATAAGGAAGTAGTATGTAAGAAATAAGATTTTAAGGAATCCTTGAAAACAGGCAGTAACTTTATTTCCCTTATATGTATTTATCGGCAGTTTACAAATTAGTACTGTGTTCAGGTGGTTTAGAAAGAAGACTGGTAGACGAGCGAAGTGTTAGACAAGACGGGCTAATAAAACAGTCCATGCGGTCAAAGTCGCGGGAATAAGTTAGTTGTTTACATAATCTTATAGGACAAATAAATTCTGTTTACTAAGTCACAATTAAGTTTACTGAGTGTCTCACAAAATTTCGGCAAGGGCGATTTAGGTCGACTACGTGTGCCTAGTGCGAATTAGTTGACTTTACATACGACTTTTGAATGTATTCTCAGACATCTAGGAGTTACCTTATGTTTTCCACAACCGATAAACCAGTGGTGTAACGAACAATGTAGTTGCTTGAGCATTCAGCAAATGACTCACTGCATGCTGGGTCTAAACGTGCGGCCTTCCGGACGCAAGGCAGACGTCGAAATGCTGGGGCACCTGAGCTCCGAATTCTTAATAAAATGATACCTTATATTTCCTCCTATAAAAATAAGAACATGACCTTGTTTGTGTGTTGGTGTAAACATATCAAAAAAGTTTGCGGGCAGGAAACATTGAAGCCTCAGAAACGTATCAAGTTTAGTACAGAGGGAGCAGTGGGACCAGCTGAGCCGGGACGTGTCGGGACTAACTTGAGAATAAATTGATTTCCTTACTTTCCTTTGGATTTCAGCCAGACAAACACTAACCTAATATAAAAATAACTGTAAGGAATGCCTTCAGTAAGTTGAAACGGGGAATAATAATTTTAGACAGTTTGGCGTAATAAAACCTTAGATTTATACAAAATCGGCGTCATTCAACATTCTCGAAGAAATAGTTAAAAACTATTAAACTCCAGGTGAGTGTATTCATAGTATAACCGAGACGCTTAATTTTGAAGTAAGTACTCAACAGATTGATGCAGTACTTCACTTCAGGGCAATGGTTGCTGCTCTACAAGTCACAAGTCTGAAGAACTGCTGCCATCTCTGGGCAGATGCACCCGAACATCATCTTGACCCTTTTGACTTGGTTCAACGACGGGCTTTGAGAATCAACGACTATCCCAAACTCACCAGCTGTATCGAACCCTTAAGTCTGAGTAAAAACTTTACCTGTGTGTGTGTTCTACCGCTTGCATAATTGGATGTGTTCTGAGGAATTGCTCGAAATAATGCCCACGGCTACTTTCTACCATAGCACTGCTCAACATCGGCAGGGAATTCACTCTCACACCTTAGAACTCAAATGGTCACGTACAATGTGGTTTCAGAGAACGCTTAGGTTGTGGAATAAGTTATAATACCAATTTTAGTTAAAATGTAGGTGTAAGTAAAATGGCATAATATCAGCCACTTTGCAGATCCCTATCACCCTTGCATGTTAAATTTTGCATAGGTGGCAAGCTAACTTCCCTCGAAGTTAGCCGATCATAGCCTTTTTTTAAAAAGTAGCTCAAAGGCAAATTTTTAACATTACGGATAAAAAACCGGCCAAGTGCGAGTTTGACTCACGCACCGAGGGTTCCGTACCTACCACCATTTACGTTTTTAAAAACAAAAAAATATGTTTTTTATTATATTTTTATATTTGAGTTGATTGAATGAAAAGTAAATTGCGGTTTACGATTTATGACGTATTAAAAAAAAACTACTTACTAAATCTCATTCAAACCAATTTTCGGTGGAAGTTTGCATGGTAATTGTACATCATATATTTTTTTTAGTTTTATGATTCTCTTAATGTAGAAGTTACAGGGGGGGACACACATTTTACCACTTTGGAAGTGTCTCTCGCGTAAACTATTCAGTTTAGAAAAAAATGATATAACAAAACTCCATATCATTTTTGAAGATCTATCCCACGTGTGGGTTTGATGAAAAAAAAATTTTTTAAATAGCTCAACAGCAAATTTTTGAATATAACGGATAAAAAACGGCAAATTTTGGTATACTTTGTTTTGCATTTGACTAAAAATGGTATGCTAACTTTAAAGATTCCAGGAATGAACTCCCTGTCAAGGCTTTCTCTAAGATATACAGTATGGTGTTCTTCAAAAAATAAGTTATTGTGATTGTGATGTCCCGCTGTTGCAATTGTTAAATTGATACAGAAAAATCTTTATCCTTACTAGTGCGACAAGTAATCTTGTTTGTGCTCAAGTAGATTTCGAGGAATTCTGATAACGTCCAAGGTATTTATAAAGTCTACTGTGATAATAAGTTCGTAGTCTTAAGTTATGTAAGTGAACCCTGTTTTCGTTTACGTTAGCTGTGACTAGACTGCGGCTCAGCACACCCACTACTCCTACTACTGGCTGCGCTAATCCCGCACCGCAGCGTGGCCAGGCCTGTGTAATAACTGTTTTATAGTTTATTATTTAAGGCTAGGAACACCTAATGCGTTTAGGCTGTTTCTAATCTTTAAATTGTTACTCATTACAATGACATGCATTGAACTGTGATTAATCAACCCGTGACCCTGAAGTATCTTGTTTTCTTTCTTTGAACTCTTATACACCAATGTTGTGACGTCCACCGTGTCTGCTAACACGTGAAACCGTTATAAGATACTTTTATTGACTGCGGCCACACCCCAAGCAGTCACTGGATGACATCTTCGAAGCAACAAGCAACACGCCAGTTGACTTCCAAAACAAAGGGGACGGCAAAAAACCTTCTCTATAAAAAACACTGTCTTGGTAATCGGTCTAACGGTGTCGGAGTTCATCGATCTCGGATATACATATATATTTACCGAAATTTATTTTTTATAGGTATATATAGATAAGCAACATTTTTAAAAAAAAAACATAATGTACGATTAATTTGTGTCTGAAAACTGAAATGTTTTGAGAATAGTTTCATTTTCACAACTTGTTACCCGTAAGCGACGCCCCTGGCGAGATCTGTGTCGACAGCATCAACGTTAATTTTATATTTAGTTGAATGCTAGAGTATTATCAAACATAAATGCAGTTTTAAACATTTTCTGCATTCTTTAATCAAATTAATTTTATATTTAAAAACAAAGCATTTATTAGGCTTCTTTGTATGTTGGATGGAACAGAAAACAAATCTTTTTTTACTTCTGAGTAAATGTAAAAAAAACTTTTGTTGAAAAAAATCGCAGAAAATATAGGATTAATTGTTTATCTGCATCCGTCTTCAAGGAGATGGAAACAAATTCCAACTTAAATTGAAATGCTTTCTCAAAAATAGGATATCATATCACTTTTTTAAAACACTAAACTCAATGTTCTGTATACTTCAGGGGTTTACTTTTAACTTTGTAGAACATGTTACTTTTTGATGAGTGTTAATTTTTCTTTAAAAAGTATTTAATTTAGCACATCTTATTATAGGGGCGCTTGCCTGCAAACGGGGGCACAGGATAAAGATAAAGATATAAATATTATAAGTTGGCTTCTTCTCGGCAAAAACAACGAAATTGGAAAGCGCGTTTTTGTTAGGTTATAGGTTTTTTCTGGAATTGACGCTGAAAAAGAATAGAACTGGCTATTACTCTTCACACTAGAAGAACACCGTTCCAACAGCCGTTACTATTTTTTATTTCTCTGTATTATATTGATACTTTGCCGTTCTACAGCTAGCGTGAAGCTCCTGTAGATGGTGCAAAATGTAGATATATGAAGTTCACCATCTACATGGTAAAAGAACAATCTTCTAATTAAGTCCTCTTCACAGCGTCACCGATATTGAGTTTGAGTCCAGAATGAACTAATTATACGAAATACGTTTGATACCACTTACCGTATGATATTCTTTCACTTCCATTGGCTGTGAAACGATTGTGAAGTCAATTTATAGTGACACAAGTCCCGGCAATCACCTGTTCGCCTTTATACCCAACATTCTGAATGTCTTTCTACCGAGCCACCGTGAAATTGAGTTGGTAGAGATTGGTAAAAATGGTGAATCAAATGTTTGATCGCAGGTTGGAAATCCTGTAAGGCTTTGAAATAAATTGGATATAGTGACACCGTCGCGGATCAATTGATATGTTACCACAGTATAGCACTAAACGGATGAGCTGTTATGTAGAGAATTAAATGGCTTATTGTTTTTAAGAGCTTTCTTATTATTTCATTATGAATAAAGGAATAACTAATCAGTACAGAATATGTCCATAAGTTATGAGTTATATTTGGGTAAAAAAAAAGAATGTGTGTTGAGCAGGTGATGTCTTAGGCCAAGGCCACATGAACGCGCAGGCGCTAGGGCTAATGCGCTAGCACGGTGGCGGAGTAGTAGTAAATGGTATTTTTATATATTTAATTGGTTGTGGCCTTCGTCTTACAAGAGTAAGAGGTGGTCGCTAACGATGGGCTTATAGGCTTATGAGAGAGGCTCAAAGTCACTCTGCAGGCGATGAAGAGAGCTACTCGCATATTTGAGGTGTCCCTGCGTGATCGAATCAGAAATAACTGAAGTAGCCGATAAAGCTTATAAAGATCCAAAGCTAAAATGTAAATGGGCATAGCTAAAAGAACCTATGGCTGTTGGAGGAAAAAGTTTTTCAAGTGCAGATTTTGCCAAATTAAGATCGAAAGAATGTATGAAAATTCATTATTTTTGTAGTTAAACTCATGAAAATTGGTATTTGGTCTTTCTGGTTGAAAATTAAGGGCGTATTTCACCTTTATTGGAAATTATCTACTAGGGGGTAAGACAGGATATATTAATTGGTTTTAGAGAGTTTCTTCCTTATTCTTTATGCCTTATATTAACGACTAACTCTGCCATTTGGCAGACAATGGCTGCAAATGATCATTTAGTAAAACCTGACGCCACGCGCCGGTCTGGATAGCAGCAGTTAGTTATCTCAAATTGCTCTTGAGGATTTGCCAAATTCACTGCACTACGGAATGGCTTCAACATTTTTAACCTTTTAAGAGAACTTTGGTACACAGACAAAAATGAACCCCTTGTTTTAATAGCCATAATAATACTAAACCATTCATGAAGTTTTACCTGATAAATAACAAGGCGTCTTAACCTTCGTATCAACAGGATACCGATGTAAAGTAACACTTAAGTACTGTGGTGTAACATGTTATTGTGTCATGCATAAACTAAAAAATATCGATAAATTTAATTCTTGTCGTAAACAGTCTTTTTCGTTGTAAATTTTAATTTTCTCTAAGCAGCGCCCGCGTTTATAGAACGCGGTAATGAATCAAGTACTCTTAAACGCTGCCGGTCCAAAATATACGTAAACTACGCGCACACTACAAGCGTTTTAATTTTTAAATTCTCTAGATATCTAGCGCTATCTAGCGGTAGCGTTGTTTTGGTGATTTTATTTATTTATTCACCTCATATTTTTAATAATTTACTCGCAAATTTGATAAAAAATTATGTTTAGAGTTACCTTCGGCCTTAGACTTCTAAATAGTCTCTAGTTAAAACTCACTTTTACTCACTGAGTTAATAAAAACATAACAATGAATAAAACTCACTTTTACTCACTGAGTTAATAAAACATAACAGTGAATAAAACTCACTTTTACTTACTGAGTGAATAAAAACATTTTGAATTTGAAACAATTGTTAAATTGTTTTAATTGAAATTGGTTGTTTTATGTTATTATTCTCTCATCACCCGTTAATAATTACGGAATAATATACCAAAATGTGATAATAGTACTATTAATTTCTCGCAGTCAATGGTATAAATTAGAATATCCAACACGTGAAAAAAATCATCTATAAAATTATCTATTGATCACTTTGCACCGGCTAAGTGCTCAAAGAGAGGGTTCAGAAAAGAAACAAGGGTTTGCAAGGACAAGGTTCAGTTGTAATACACTTATTCAAGATAACTGAACAAATATTTATTGATTAGTATTACCTAATCACATAAGGTGATTCCTAGCCCTTAAATTCCATAATAATATTATATATTAAACTATATATAATAAGAAAGTAACTCTGTCTATCTGTCTGTCTGTCTGTTACCTCTTCACACTTAAACCACTGAACCGATTTAAATAAAATTTGGTATGAACATAGTTTGAGTCCCAGGGAACATAATATAGTTTTCATCCTCAAAAATGTATAAGATCCCGCGGAAATACTTTAACCGACCTTACACGAACTGTAACTTGGTATAGCAAACTTCATTAGTATAATTAAGGTGTTGCCATAAGAATCACATGCCGATAGCCAAATTCCCATTATAATAATATAAATGCGAAAGTTCTGATCTAAAGTTGTTTGTTACTGAAATGAAATGTAACTTGGCACACATATAGGTTAGATCCTGGAATAGGGCATATGCTATTTTTTATTCCGGAAAATTCAAAAGTTTCCGAGATTAAACTTTTTGTTACTCAATCCTGCCACAACGGAGCATCCAATTGAGCTGAAATTTTGCACAGAGATAGTTCTTCAACTATACGGATAATACAGAGTAACGATAATGGCTACTTTACTTTAATGCAGAAAATTCAAAAGTTCTCGCGGCAGTAACTATAACCGAAAACTTAAAGTTAGCTGGTTTAGATTATGGTAGAGTCTTGCATGATGTCCTCGCACAAGTAGGCTGCTAGATCAGACCGCCATCAGACATCAGAGGAAAATAGTACGCAAAATAAATCCCCTGTGAGCTTCCTAGACCAGTTACAAGAGCCTTCGGGTGGATATGTGTTGCAGCTGCAGCTCGCCCCGAGATATCGACGAACAGTGCAGGCTGGACCAAGGATCTGAAATGCTCACTACTCCAACTCCCAGAAGCCATTGCAACGTAAGCAACGTGCAGTACGCGCACGCAGTAAGTCACGCAAGAACATGCAGTCAGCAGTCGGTGGGGAATAGTCCGATTCCATTGCAAATTGTTTTATATTATTTGATATAAAGTAGACGTTTTTCCAGAGCCACCCGACCTGCAGACCCACAGTCTCCTCAGACTAATAGGCCTATGTTTTTTTTATGGTAAGCAATCACCGGGGCCTATGGACGCTTGCAACACCAGGGGTATCACTTGTGCGTTGCCGACCCTTCAAAAATCCAATAACTTCTTTCTTGAAGAACCCCATACTGTAGTCCTTAGAGAAAACCTTGGCGGGGAGCTCCTTCCAAAACCCAAGCGGTCGCGGGAGGAAGTTCCTCTGAAACCGCACTGTACTTATTGGAGTCATTATTATAATTATATATGACTGCAGCGTTTGATAAACTCAGATTATTAGCAGGATTTCTACCAGTTGCCAATCTAACCAAACGTAAAGTAATGTGTTACAAGAGGTGTCAGTAAGCATTTTTCTTTTTACAGTTCATTCGACGACCATGTCATTGAGTCTGAGTGTTGAAAAACATCTCCGGTATCCCTGGCCCGGCTAAAACCAGAAAAGGATCTTTATCCTGTTGTATTTTAATGTTTGTTTCTATTTTTAACCTATTACAATTAAAGTGGTTAGCAGTTAAAAGCGAAGTAAAACGTAAGTAAAGTATAACTATTATTTTCTCTTAATTTTAGCGCACAACTTAAAAAAAAAAATATCTCGCACCTTAGAAAAACTCGTTCTTGACCTTTTACTCTTGAACCTATCGCTTCAACTATAGAATCGGAATAACTTAGGTCCGCGCAATAAATTCTGCTTTTTTACACTTGTTGTGCAATCTAAAACTCCAAAGCAATTAACGGATATTTTCTTCTCTTTTGTTACATAAACCTAATTTTTTATCCTTATAATTATTTCAATTCACAGGTAAATAACTGGATACCAACACATTTCTTTTCACGTTACTACTAAGAAACAACATTTATTATGATTAAATGTTTTATTTCTGCCGTGTGATGTATCTACGCAAATTGTGAAAAATTCAAGTATTTATGCTATTTAGGTAAGCTAATGGCATTAACAGTTTTGAAAAAAGTTTTATGAATAAAAATGTTAAAAAAAGTAACATTTTAAAACTTTTATTCAAAACTGTTAATGCCATTAGCTTACCTAAATAGCATAAATACTTGAATTTTTCCCAACAAAAAACTTCGACAAACCAAAACAAATTTATTTGCTAGAACTGGACCAGTAGTATTTATTTGTCTCGCCCGCACTTTTATTTTATGTTTGGCTTTTGTTTGGTTAGTTCGTTGATTCGTCGTCTGATTGGGGACTATACGTCGGGACTGACTGTCTGCATAATATTTATTAAGAGGACGGGTAGTCTTTGCAGCGCTCTCCATACAAACATAGTATAGGTATAATCAGTCTTATAATGCTCTGTGGGTATAATGTTATTTTTGACATTTAATAATGTAACACTATGGTCTGTCTGTCTTAAAAATCAGTAAGGGAAAGAACCAAAAATCGTTTATTTGTAGTTTTATCACATTTTTTTTTTTCATTTACTTATATTTGCAAGTATATTATATTAGCCAAGGTCAGTTGGCGTATATCGATGTATGGAAAAACACTTAAGTACAAATTAACTTTGTCCTGCAATCCGCTTTTGGAGGTGAACTTAAACCATATACTCAATAAACCGGTCAAGCGCGAGTCTGGCTCGCGCACGGAAGGTTCCACATAAACTTATCATATGTAGATAGTTCTTCCATCATGATCAAGTCTCACAGGTTTATGCCTGAATTATGTTTTTATCATACTCAACTTCAGAACTTAAAAGATTACTATAGGAAAAATCGATTCATTATGCATAGCTTTTAAAAAAAATTAAGAAGTGTCTGATAAGAAGAAGCTATTTATGTTACTAATTATTCTCCAAATATTGCTGGCATTGATACTTATTTTGATAAAAAACTCATAATTTAGGGGCGATTTTTATTAAGAAATACCAACCCTTGATAAATTCCGAGATCGGAAACGGATAAAATTTAAATAAAAATACTAAACCAATAACAAACCTATGAATTTATGAAAAAACCATGTTTAGCAAATAAAAACAGAAAGCTTTAGAATAGACTTAAAGCTTTGCAGGGATTAGTTTGTCGTTATCGATACAACGGCTATCAGTCAACATGGTCGACCTTGTTAAGCGTGTGCTTCATGATTGTGTTAAGGCAGGCGTACACTGAACCTAGTCCTCCTCAATACATTTGTTTTATTTTAATATTTACTGAACAAATTGAAATAACAAACCAAACTAAAACCCGACTACTGAAGAATTACGGTCTAAAACATATAAAACAAGAAAACATTCTTATCTGATTTTTTGTAGAAATCGCACAAATTTACGTCTTAAAATTTGGATTTAAGGAGTGAGTTTTCTTGAATCTCGAACAACTGCATTTGTAAGTGTATTGAAGTATTTTGTTAATTACATTTTGTAGGAGTAGCAAATAAACTGAAACAGTCTTCCATGTTTTTAAAGTCGCTAAATCTGTTCGAAAATTGTTCCGACAGTAACTTGAGTTCTTCAGCATATTGCGCATAAGCAATATTTTCATACGCAGAGAGTGTGTTGAAATGGTAACTGTTACCAGACAGTATCTGTGGCTCCCACAAGCGTAGTTTTATCTGAAACGCTTTCAAATGGCTGTACAAATCATTTACTAACTGTCCTTTTTTTTGAAGTTTCAAATTTAAATCATTTAAATAGCCTGTAAGATCGACCAGAAATGCTAAGTCACACATCCAGTTTGGGTCACTTAATTCAGATAGTGGTTTATCTTTTATTTTCATAAAGTCTGCTATCTCATTTCTAAGCACGATAATATGTTACGTTACGTGTTACGTCGTTATATTCAGCTGGTATTTAGTCCTTGAACTGACGATAAAGTTTATGGTTTTTACTATCATATTCATCACAAGTCGAATGGACTTAGAACACAAGTGTTGTTGGTGGATAATGCAATGAAGGACTTTCAAATCTTCTTTTTGCACAATTAATTCTGTTGCTTTTTCATTCAAAATTCCGATGAAACCTTTTCGTAAGCCGACCATAGAAGGGGCACCATCAGTGCATACTCCAATTAATTTTGACCATGGCAAGCCAAAACTTGTGAATACCTTTTGAACTTCAATAAACTAGTTAAAGCTTTCAACATTAAAGCTAGATGGAAAGAGGAATGGAAGTCGGACACCCCCGGGGACTCCTTCTCTGACTACGACCCAACACAAAAACCCTATGGCTTTTCAGCTCCAAGACCGAAATGCTGCCAGCTAAACAAGCTACGCACTGGGCACGGACTCACGGGGGAGTACATGTTTATTTGCGGCTGGCGTAACACACCTCAATGTGACTGCGGGGCGCCTGTGCAGTCCATTCATCATATCATTCATGACTGTCATATTCGAAGATATCCTGGAAAATCCCTGGACCTTATGTTTCTTGATGAAGACGCAGCCAATTGGGTCAAGAATTTATACTTAAAGTTATGACATCCTACATTATCAAGCGACTCTGTAAATCAAATTCAATAAAAATATCCTTTCCTGTAGTAGTTCCTTTTAGCGGCTGTAAAGCAAGCAATTCCTCAGTAACAGTGAACTCCTTATCAACACCTCGAATAAATATAGCCAGTTGAGCTGTGTCAGAAAAATCGGTGCTCTCGTCTAATGCTATGGAAAATGATTCAAAACCAGCCATACGGCCAGTCAATGTTGTTTTTATATAATTTGCCATCATTTCTATACGTCGAACAACAGTTCGTCTTGACAAACTAATTTTTTCAAATTCATTTTTCTTTTCAGGACACAAAAAACCACAATCTTCTAACATACACTCCTTGATAAATTCTCCTTCGGTAAATGGTTTTAATGCCTTTGCTAAATTTGAGCTAACTATAAAACTAGCTTTCACAGCATTATCAAGTTGTGTTCTTTGTTTATGAAACATTTGTTACTGATTTTCCAAATTTTCGGTAAGCTTCTGGATTTTGTCCTGCTTAGTTGAGTAACGCCTCTTTATATTGAATTCTTTGATTACTGAAATGGATTCACTACACAGCAAATAGGCTTACCATTGTGCAAGATAAAAAAGAATTCTTCAGTCCATTTTTCTTAAAACTGGCAACCCTCTGTATCTACTTTTCGTTTCTTTCCACCAGACATCATTTTTGTTTACTTTTCGTTCAATAAACTTAATAACAAACTATAGTTAGTAACCACTCAAGATGCACACAAAGTCACAAAGCAAGTTGACGGCTCGAGCAGCTCGCTAGGATATCGCTTGTCCAAGTTATCACCTCGGTAGCTCAAATAGAACTGAACTAACTTTCGGGCCATCCACCCGCTTATATAGGCAAAATGAAGGAATAATCTGGAATAAACTAGTTTAGAATAATTGAGAAGCAATAAATCTTTTGATGTGTCGCCCGTGACGCGGCAAACCTCAAAGAATTTGATCGAGCAAGCCGAGTGGCGGCGATTATATCAAAGAGTGAGGCGACAAACGTAAAAGGATTTGAAGGCAATTCGACTTTTACACCTATTTAAGTAACATCTCAGACATTCAGACGAAGAGAAGTTAAAAATAATTTAAAAATTACATTATTATCTCGCCTTACGCCAAGTATCTGAACTATTTCGTGGGTTTCTTCTCTATCACCCTATGGGTGTTGAGGTACGGGTGTTAGGGGAGGGGAATTTACCTCCCACCATGATCCGGGCAGAAGCTCAGGGTTGCTGAACACCCCCTATGAAAGTATAAGGGAGCCTCCTTTTCAGGCCCTTGTATCAATGCATAATATCGCCTGGGGCGATATAAAGAATACTGAACTGGTTGAAATAACGCATTTTTGAAACGTCAGTGTGCGATGTACTTTAATGACAAACCTACACGTTGCAAAACTAGGTGTGACACATACATTTGAAAAGTCAGTGTGCGATGTGCTTTAATGACATACATGATGGCGCAAATCTACTTGTGACACATATCTAAATTTGAAAAGTCAGTGTCTAGTGCGCTTCTGTGCAAATCTATGTGTGTGAAAAAAAATATTATTATACTAACTGATTGTATAAGTACGCGAAGTAACACACAGACCTGATTGTTACTAAGTTAAATAGGTTAAATTTAAATTTAAAAAAACCCCTGACATCAAAATTATATAAAAAGTAAAAATTAAGAAATTCCGTAAGTCATCTTCGGAGTCCATGATTAGATGGTTTTGTCGTAAATTCCTTTGGTTTTTTTTACTTAACATGGACCATTATATTTCCTGTGTTACAAGAATAGTTTAGTAATTATGTTAAAGCCCTACACAACGGTACCCGCTCAATATTAGGTGGGCCATTTGCTTGTTTGTCACCCACAATAAAAAAAATAGAAACAATTCTACAGTCTTGTAACCATTTTTCTTACAAACTACTAAGTAAACAAAGTCGCAGCAAATCTTGCACAATTATGTACAGCAAATTCAAGGAGTCGTAAAAATTAACATCTAAATTGTGCATATCAACGTTATCTGTAACATTTCTTGTGAATTTACATGCAGAGGGGAGAACGGGGACAAGATAAAGAGTAATGTTGGAATCTTGTTATTTCTTTTGTACTTACTAAAGAATGTTGATATTAAGGAATATATTAAGGAACGGTGAAAATATTTTTTTTCTATTTCGTTCACTATTTTGAAAAATATGGGCTTCGCAGGTTTCAACTCAGTAATCATAAATGGTCCTCACCTTCGACTGATCAGTCCAGTCAGTACAATATTGTTTAAGCAACACGCGAATAGTCTGCTACAAGCGTCCCTGATGTGCTACCCCTGGTGTGCTACAAGCGTCCCTGATGTGCTACCCCTGGTGTGCTACAGGCGTCCCTGATGTGCTACCCCTGGTGTGCTACAAGCGTCCCTGATGTGCTACCCCTGGTGTACTACAACCGTCCTAATCTGCAGCAGTTTTTCTCATACTCATAACCCCGAGACGGTCTGTGATACCGCACTTAATCTGTTTACAATTCCAGATATGTGCAAACCCGGTCAAAAAATCATTGGTCGCTATAGAAGAAACTAAGGTTTTGTGTTTAATTGTTTATTAATTTTTTGACAGCGAGATTTTAATATTCTTAATTTAGTCCATTTTGTGGGCAATTTTGCTCAATTTAATCTCTTAATTTCTGTATTTAGTTAATATAATTACCAAGTGTAATAACTCACTATCACGTAAATTGTTACAAAGAGAGAAAGGAGTTTATGTAGATGTACCTACGTTGAAATCTTAAATTACCACAATTACGTATTACGTAGCTTTAGGCGATGTAAGGCAACGCGTCAGTGCGTAAACACAGACATACAGTCTTTGGCTTTGACATGTGGGCTTAGCTTTGTATTTATGTGTTGATTAGAATTTGGACCTGTTCACTCTCTCCATCTCAATCTAAATGGACCTGCAACATTCGTGACACAGATATACTTCTTCAAATTAATATTTTAAGTATTAAAAAAAAACTTTAGTCGCAATAAATATTTATGATTTTTATTAACTATAATAAAAGTGACTTTACTTACAAAAAACTATTTGAAGTTTCCATTTAAAGTTTACATAATCATATAGTCAATCATCATCTTGTATGTAATTTTTTTTTTCTAATAATCATAATAATAAACTAATAGTAACAGTACATTCAGGATTAACTATTATTGGACTGCCTTGGTAGGTCAATTGTTGGACTACCTCGGAAGCTCGATTGGGAGTTTGGGTTAGTTAAGGTGTGATCCTGCCGGCTGGAGTGAGGGTGCAGGTTATATTCCCGAACAAGACAGGCATTTATGTAATAAACATATAGGTATGTATAATATGTATGTTTTTACAAAAATAAAATGTCTATAGTAGTATCAGATTTAGACTTTTTTGCTTTTAACTAAAAATTACCGGCACAGTCGCGTGTGCGAACGAAATCCTATTTGTAACTTACCAGAATGTGGAACATCGCTGAAGTTTCGTTGCTGGGTGTGAGTAATGGAGTACAATTTACAGCGCTGTCGAATCTGATATCAAAGGATTACTTGTCCCACATTTTTATTCAAGCTGAAAATAACACCAATATTCTTTGGAGAACTTTCGTTCATTTGAAAGCATAATTTAAAGATTTATCAGTGTCATATTAGAAAATGCTAAATGCTAGGCTTACTAGTAACTAGGAGAACAGACATGTTCTTTAGACTCTAAGTTCATTTTAAGAATAGTTGGTACCAAACGCACCACAGCAGTCCTTCTTTTAACCAACAAAATACAAAATGTTGATTTCTGCAACCAAAACAGGAAGTCGCGATTTGGATCAGAATGGGCATCATACCTCATGGGCGCCGTGTAGTCCTCAAAATGGAACCGAAAATGTCGTTTACACCGCGTCACAGTTTAACTAGCTCCTTTACCGCTCTTCGGTGTAATTATGTAAACTTGCTATCGTATAGTGGGTTCATTATACATTATTCATTTGGACCTGTCTATAAATACGCCTATCTATATTCAACACTAACAACGTGTCATAATGTAAAATAATACAACGTGGCAAAGGTTTCTCCTTTTAATCGTAAATTATGCAAGTTATTTTTTAAGGAAACAAACAGGAAAAAAATCAGTCATATCATAAAACTCAGTCATATCGTCAAAAGAAATAGAAGAAATAATCTTGACATGCAAATTGGAGATCTTCGTCGTAAATAAAGATTGGGAAACTTACGAAATCGAGTTGGGTTTGAGTTGCGCCGACACTTTCTTCGGCCGAATGAGCAGTCGAAAGTTGTTTAACATGTTAAATGTCTTTGTATAATATATGGCTTTTTACACTCTTGTTCCTGCAACGTAACTATGTATTTTATTCTTTCTTAAATTTTTGGCGATATATAAGCACTACTATTTTATATTGGTATTGAAAGCTAGCCTAAACTTTGTCGTCATAGTTTTACCAAAAGTTGCGTTACGGCATTTTTCACCTAGTTTCGAGTGTATTGGGTATTTTCGTGTATTTACTTGTAACTTAAACTAAGCTGACATACTTTTTATATTAGTACAATCTATCTTATCTTTTAAACAAGCATTTCTTGTATAATCTAAATCTCGAAAACGGCTCCAATGTTTTTCATGAAATTTAGTATGCAAGGGGTTCCGAAGGCGACAAATCGATTTTTATAAAACGTCGTTTTATCCGTGTTTTCAGGCAATGATAAACTGAAAAATATGACTCTTCCTGACATCTATTGGCGAGTAGTAATACTATTATTTTTACCGACACAGCAACACTAAAGCTACTTGACAATAGATGGCGTTGTTAAAGAAACGAGCAAAGTTTGGTCTTCCAGGTACTAATGTATTAAACACTGTAGTTTTTAATGGTACAGTTTCAAAAGCCTTCATGTCAATATACAATTTATCAAAGTAGTCATGTAGTAGGTACCTAGTAAACAGAGTAAGGAGATTATTCTATTTCCAAGTAAGGAAATCTAATTAATAACTTGACAGAACTTAGGCACTAGCTGTGGGTAATAGAATATAAATTATTATACTGAGGGCAGAATCTAAAATCTACATAGGCTCGAATAAATTAAACCTATTTAAATATGTTAAAAATTGTTTTTATGTTTTGAGCAGGCAAATCAAATCAAATTAATTCAAGTAAGTTACTGAAAAAACTTTTGAATCGTCAATAAAATCTATTTAACAATGTTAACAACTAACAAGTATACTACAGTATGGGGTTCTTCAAGAAAGAAGTTATTGGATTTTTGAAGGGTCGGCAACGCGGGAATGATACTTCTGGTGTTGCAAGCGTCCATAGGCTACGGTGACCGCTTACCTTTAGGTGGATCGTGTGCTTGTTTGCCACCTTATTGGTAAAATATAGCTGTAACTAAATAAAATAAAACACTTAGTAATATAAATAAGGTAGTAAGCAACTAAAAACAAAGCTGTGATACACATGTCAATTAAATTTTAAAGTTTTTAATATCGTCAATCGTGTGAAGGAACGCAGATAAGATAAGAATTAAACAATAAATAATAGAACTAGAATGGAGGAGGTTTATTGGGACACGTGGGTATCTGGTAGTATCTACTACCTAACATAATAGTTTGAAACTGTGAGTCTCAAAAGCGTTTGAACTTGCTTTTTTGTTTTATCAGATGCAATTAAACAAAGCAAAAAAGAACATGACATTCTAAGAATCTTAAATGTTGTCACAATCACACATCGGTATGTACGTATATGTAGATAGAAGCCTTATTATTTTTTTTTTTTTTAAATATTTATTAAATATGCACCCCTTGAAAATTTATTGATACTTAAACTAGTGGAAATGATTTTGACGTGAAAAAAGAAAAGACGTTTCGTAAGTAAAGATTGGAAAAGTTGAAATCGAGTCGAGTCGGGGTTGTGAGTCGGCACGCGTCCTGACAGAATGAGCAAAAACCTACATAGCTGACGACACGTGTGAAACACACTTTCTGAAATATGAAGCTGGTTCTTTTTTGTTCAACGTGTCTGCTAAATTCTCTACTCAGCAAATTTGTTAGACATTTATAAATACTGGTTAAGCACATACACTTTTAAACCTTGGCAAACAATTATAACTTGACATTTTAAAACGCCGTTTGGTCTGCGTATGTACTTGTACAATCTTAATTCAAATCAAAGCTCAAGTGAAAATCGGAAGTGATTTGACTTCGCAGGTATACTCATGTATTATAAAGGTTTTAAGATTGTGGATTGGACCGCTATTAGAAGTAAAGCGAACAGAATCAAAGAAAATATTTCAACATTTCTCCTTACTTAAAAATTTAAGATGCCAAAAATTACTACTGTGACGTTTGGTAAATAGATATAGATTTTTGTTTATTTCAAATGGTAATTTATAAATCACATCAGCTGACCTGGCGAACATTATTATGATAAAGCTATCACTAAAAAATTATCATAAACTATAAGTACTTTTAACTTTAACTTCACACTAACTTACAATAAAAACGTGTCACTACTCTTATATTTGTGTCTTGATGCAATCATATTATTATTATAATTATTTAACTATCTATAACACCAATAAAATAAAACTAATTTTAAAATTAATTGATATACTAATTACTTCGACACTAGACGGAACACGTCCACTACTAGACATTGGCTTCTTCCTTATATATTTCTAAATGAAATGAGGCTAAACTCCTTACATCAACGACATTCCACTAGTGAAAAGCCGGTCCATAATGTGATTTCCAGGTTTATCTCCACTCGAGAACGTTGTTTTTCTGACGTTTTTCAATTCTACAAGCCATATGGCCCACCCATCTCCACTTCAGATAACTAATCCTTTAGGCTATATATTAACGCTAACTCTTATCCCATGGATCAACCAACAACACAAACACACCCCTAATAGTGTTTGCAATAGTTCGCATCGCAAACCGGCCGCGTAACGGCATGGCTGGTCGGCGCTCCGAGTGCGGATGAGTGGCTAAACTGACTCTCGCTCGGTTAAACAGGACTTTAACTCCTTTCTAGCTCACTTGGATTGAGCTGAAACATTCTGTGAATCCTCGCTTTATCGCTCCGCATGCTGTTTAAACATGTATATGGCTCATTTAGCTCCATTCTGCGCTTGTCAGAATTTCTAATGTGCCGTTTGGAAATGGAAATTTGTAGATGAAATAACTTTATATGTATAAGAGAGTCTTTAAATGTCACCTATTACGTTTTGATGAGTCGCGATAGTACAGGTAACAACCATAGTGTCCGCAGGTTTGTGATCTGCATTCATGATAACCAATTAATGAACTTTGGAGTTTGCAATCCAAGATTCTAGAATCTCCCGAATCTTAGATACATTTTTACAATATTGCAATTCCATAATTGAGCTGCTTTATATCGATATTTCAATATTCATAAGTGTTAATAAGACTAATGTATTTGCTGGAAAAAGATATGAGTATCAATTACACTTTATTTAACAATGATTCTAGATATTTGGTTACCAGCCTGTTTTTACAGTGCAATTAGTGTACGAAAATGTTTGTTCTCTTAAATTCATGATGCTTAAATTTTTTAATCTACAAATAATATTTATTGTTTCAATTTCTGTATCCGATTCTACTAACATTACTGTAATATCTGTACTGCAGGTAGTTTTTATATAGATTATGTTCGCTGTCAGAGACCTACCTACGTTTGTATAGATAACCAAAAGGTTGAGTATTAAATATGTCTCCTGGCCGTACAGTCGAGTTTTATTGATTTATCCTTATTAATTAAGTAAATCGAAATGTGAAAGTATGTAAAAGTGCTCTCGGGAATAATTAACACCGACCTTAAATTAATGAATAGCTTCAGCTGTAGCAAACTTTATTATTATAATTAAGGTGTTCTACGTCGGTAACCGAATCGAAGGCGGATGGAGCCCAGCGGCTCGGCTAGTTTACTGTATATATATGTTTCACAAATATTTATTTACTAGATTTTTTTCTGATAATATATACCGCAACTTTTGCAATAAGTAACTTAAAAAACTTAAACGTGCTTATGAACAAGACGAATATCTAAGGCAGAAAACAACTCAAAAGCTACCTGGAAAGTAATTTAAAAATATTGTTCAGCCTCGTTGCTCTAAAAACCCTACAAGTAAGTTATTCAATGTTAAATCTGATAAAATTACATCCGTTTGTAACATAAATAAATATTTTTCAACTATTGGCCAAAATTTAGCCCAAAATATTGGCCACAGCCTGCAGAATGGACAACTACCTCCGGATGATACGATTTTTTGAAACACTATGGTACTACCTACCTGTACCTATTTCAAGAGTGGGGATACAGACAGTATAATTCATTACAGACCAGTATCTATATTTTTTTTAATTTGGAAATGTTTGGATGCTGGATTGAAGGATTCGCTCACTAATCAAATAGTCGATATCCTTGGCAAAAAGAAAAATGCCTAGGCGTCTTCCTTGAGGTCATAAAAGCGTTTGACATCGTCTCTATTTCACACCTCTTATTGAAAATGGAAAGAATGGGAATCCGTGGACATGCAATATAACTTTTTAAAGATTTTCTTTGTAATAGGATACAATGCGTTAAAATAGAATTGTTCGTTAGTGATAATGCTCCTCTGGAATTGGGCGTACCCCTACTCTTTATCTTCTTCACAGTTATTCCCTATGCAAGCTCTCCCTCCCTAACATTTCCATTATAAGCTATGCTGATGACACTCGTTCATGGTAAAAATTGGTCTTATTTGACTCATTCACTGATAACTTCTACACAGCCCGCTCATAATAGTTTCTCTCTCAAAGCACACATGTGCTCCATAAACACCACCTTGATACCATGTGACTGTCCTATATCAATTAGGTCCACCCACATAAAATACCTTGGTGTATATATCGACAACCACCTTAACTGGAGAGCACACATAACCAATCTTACCTCACTCGTTCGAAAGATGATCTATACTTTCAAAACACTACGTAACGTCGCTGACACCGATACCCTCAAAATGGCCTTACGCCAGTCTATTCTAAGGCATTGCATATCCGTCTGGGGCGGAGCATTCAAAATGCAGCTAATGTGCTTAAAGTTATGAACTATAGACATTTCAGATATCCAACACCTCAGCTTTACAAAGATAGTCAGACTCTTACAGTGAGACAACTCTTTGTGCTTGATACAATAACGCAAATGCACACTACCTTAGAATACGACTCTTAAATTATACAAAAACGCCGGTCACATAAAGTGTGCTAAACTCAATGTTTTAATGTTCCGTTGCTGCACGGTCTTATAAAGTAATAGATAGCCATCTGTACAACTTGGCCAATGAATGCTGCAATATCTATTCACTTTCTAGATTCAATTGCAGAAAGAAAGTGTCTGATTGGCTCTTTCTTAAGTCCTATGAGGAAACTGAAAAGATAATAAAAATCTCAGGGCCTTAGATGGGCTCATATCTATACATATTTCAGCCATCATAGGTATTACTAACCTTTATAAATACTTTAAAATACGTACATACCCACACACACACACACACACACACACACACACGCTAACACGCTCTCACAATAATACTCAAAATTACTCATAATGTAATGTAATGACGAATTGTATATTAAGTTACAATTTTCTCTTCGTCCAAGGGCTCTGACACCTAAAACACAGGTTAAATCCTAATTTGGGTACCAGAGATTAGATAAATAAGCACAGATTTTAATTTAATGTTATTCACCTGTAAACTGTAAGACTATGTATGTATTGGAATGGAATGGATAAACGTTTTCTTTATCTTTATATCATTTAGTTAGATGTGCATCTTATTTTGCACGTTGCCTAGGAAATCTTTTAAGACAAGAAAACATTTTATATAGTTAGTTTTAGATTGGAGGTAAACGAATATTTAAGTGAATTCTCAACATTAAAATAAAATAATGTATAACGTCACAGTTTTTATTCCCCATAGGGGCGAACTCACAAACCAGTGGCGGACACACACCTACACAACAGTGTGGGGGACACCTTTGGTTCAATTGGTTCACCAACCACTTTAGTCTTGCGTGACAGGTGGTTAGCCTAACGCCGCAATACTGCCTATGACACGACACTGTATTTAGACTAGGGTGGTTTTGTATATGAACCATACGTGGTACATACCGAGTTTATACGCGATTTTAACCTGTAAGCTATGCATGCATTTATGCAACTAAATGTACATCAAAAGAACGTTCGCAGCTCTCCACCTGTCACACAGGACTAAAATGGTTGATTATATGGCTGACTCCCACATTATGATGTGGGTCTGTATTGAACCAATGGTTACGCCCTTCAGGAAAAAAAAACTGTAAACTTATACATACATACATACTAAAAAAAGTTGTTTATACGGATTAAATTCAACTGAAAAAATATAAAAACAAAAAAAAATTAAAAAAGTAATATATTTAAAAATGTGATAAATATTTTTGCTTCAAGAAAATACACAAACGTAAAACGTAACATTATGTATTCAGAAGTGAATCTTTACATAAAAAATCGGCTTCGCAATATGTGAAGTGGGAACAAAGCGGGTCATGTTAGATTAGTTTATGGATAAGTCGAGGCTCAAATATTTAATAGTTCAATGCAGACACATATTTATATTGGTTTCTTCCTAAGGAATATCTGATAAAGAAAAATATATCCATTATTGTGCGGTTAATCGCATCTGCAGTTTACATTTTTGAACCGACTACACAGAAATCGGTCATCGGATTAGCTCAAGTGAAAACCAACGAACCCTGTAGTTCAAATAATTGATATTCGTCATCCATCCGTCTGGATCCACCACAAGCAAAACCGCATTAATGGAATCGTAGAGGCTGACTTCATAATATCTTCTTTTCTTCCGACGATAAATTATAAATAATAAATACTTTTAGACATTATACAGCGCCATTTATGGATACCGGACAATGGATATAAATACATATACATACCTTTTTTACAAATATATACGTATTATACATTGAAATTACTCAGTCTCAAGCCAAACACAAATGTTTTTACCTACTGTGCTGCAATCTAATCAACAACCCTCGTTTTAGCAACCCGGTTTTTTTTGTTTGTCCGCGCACGGAATCTTGGTGATTCTAAGACCGCAAGTGAAATAAAAAAACCATAAGCTTGTACAATACAGGTCTGGTTCCGTTGGTATTTTATACTTACAATATTTGATTGAAACATTTAAAGGAAGAAGAAAAAACATTATTTCATTTTCTTGTCAATAACATAGAATCAGTACATTTATTTCCAAAAGTCGATTACCGGAAGGAACATGGCTTTTTGAAATATCCACTAGGAATAGTGTTATAAAATTTCTACGCAATGACTAAACATTACGCTCTACAACAAAATAGGTAGATACCAAGCGCTCCCTCCACACTTAGCGCTTTAAATCCTTTCCCTACACCCGTACATCCGAGCTCAAGGTATTCTAAAGGCATCTGTAGGGTAAGTTTAAAGCGCTTAGTGTGGAGTGAGCATTCTAAATCTTTTTTATGCTCGAACTATTTTGAGACGCTATGAGCCGAGCGTAGCACACGCGTAGCGTTCTTATTATGTTGACAGACTACGAGCTAAATGCAAAACCCACGTAGCGCACTTGCTACGATGACAGATTTTGTTTTTTGAGTATTGAGGTGTTTGTTTTACTACTATACTAAAACAACCAGTGTTGCCACTTTTGTGATTTTGTCACTAGATTTGGAGTTCTATAGCGGTATTCTGAATAAAAAAATCACTAAAAGGAAATTTGGTGACTTTTAGTGATATTTATTGAATCTAGTAGAATATCAAAAAATAAATACTTGTCGGTGAATACACCGTCATATATAATATACTATATAGAACTTTACCTCCAAATACTAGCACCAAATACTATATAGAAGATGATAGCACTATCCTTTTTGCACCTTAGCAAAACGAATTAAGACGTCTTTGTTTGGTTTCCCGACAATAAACTGCTTATTCACAAAAATATCGAACGAAATGTGAAACCCAAAATGAGTTTTAAATGTGATTACGGCCTGTAGTAAACGATCCTATTAAAGCTATCTGTAGTTTTTGCAATTATGGAATATTTGCATGAATTAATGACAAAGAAACACAGAGAAATGAAAAAGCATAAAGAAAAATGTGACTTAATTTCTAAAAACGATAATCGAAGTGTATCGAAATTGTTGGGGATAGTATTTAGATTGGAAGCAATTTAAAATATTCTTTTAAATCAAAAAGATTGACGAAACTGACGATTCACCTACACCCTCTACGTCTGTTCAACAATGAATGAAGATGATGATAGTGAAGAAATAACAATAGAAGTATTTGATGTTGATTTTATTTTATCGCCTACCTTTTATTTATTTTTCACTTATTTAGTGATTTCTATTCCGAAATCTAGTGATTTTTGAGAGCAAATTTAGTGATTTAATTTTTTGAAAGGTGGCAACACTGAAAACTACTAAGCCGAATCAAATAAAGTTTTGCACTTGATTCGATTAAATAACAAAGACGGATATGGCGAAAATATAATGATGGCTTGTTTAAGAGCACCATATAAAAAACATCCATTTTTTTTCTTTCCAAATTTTCTTATGACTTTTATATTGTCAGAAATTTAGTAGCGGGTTTGAGCAACATAGAATCATTTTGGACCCCCGGACACGATGGACCTCAGCATGCAAATTACAAAAGACAATTGTCCCTTGGTACACAAGAATTTAAAAATGTAAGAGTATACTTGGAATTCCACCTAATCATATTCAACATATTCGGTTCTGAGCTCCAAACACATATCAATAACTTGCTGAACGTAGGCGGCCGGTTCCGAATAACGGAATGTAATTTATCATACTTAATATCGAATCGGGAATCGAAGTTATTACCTTCGCATGAATTACAATTTTCGTTTAAACTATTACGAATAGGTATGTAGTTACCTTACTTGGTAATTTATTCATATATATTTTCATTCTGTCTACAATTCCAACCATACGTTAAGCATATAAAACTTAAATGGTACTTATAGCCTAATTAAATTAATCATCTTACTTAGCTAGAATTCATTGTAGGTACTATAATTTCTTTGTAAGACCATGAAAACCAATTATGATCAAATCGTATCCCAAAATGATTGCAACAACCTCAAACACGGTTAAGATATGTTGTTCCTGTATTCTCTTTCCAGTACGTCACCCTAAAAATGTTCCTAATCTTTGCAGGTAATAGATTACATATTATTAAGGTGAAGAATATATTAGTTTACCTCAGATAGTTAGCGAACTTGCGTTTGTGTAAGTTTGGTAAATAAAAAAATGTATCTTATGAACGAACTCGAGCCTAAGATTTCATGGTCATGATTTCTGGAATAATTGACTTTTCTTGTTCTGAGTGCTGAGCCAGACACAAGAGCGCCGCCTTTATCGAATCTCTTGCTTTAGCACTCAATGCTCATGTTGGTTGAGCGACGAGACACCAGATATCTATTATCTAGTACGTGGGTACGTTACAAGACAAAATCTATATACATGTAAAGAGTGCGTTTCAATAATCTAAAGAAACCTTGCGCCATTTTTAACGCTGTAGGTCGTAATTCGATAATGGCCTCTAAGAAGTGATATCAGCGGTAGGCTTGGCATGAGTTAGCTTTAATATTCGAGTTTTTAATATGAAATGACGTAAAGCAACAATTTTGTATCAAAAAAGAGAGTTCTACTCACATCAATAGATAGCGCTATTCAATTATTTTCATAGTCATTTTTCTGCTTTATGCTGGATTACACCAAAACGTCTGTTAAAGTAATTGTCAAAAATAACTTTAACAATTATTATTACTATAACCGTTACAATTCAACAATTTGGGTCGCACCGTCTCACAAGTTGTCAATGCTATTGTTACGTTTTTAGGGTTCCGTAGCCGAATGGCAAAAAACGGAACCCTTATGGATTCGTCATGTCTGTCTGTCTGTCCGTCCGTATGTCACAGCCACTTTTTTCCGAAACTTTAAGAACTATACTGTTGAAACTTGGTAAGTAGATGTATTCTGTGAACCGCAAATAGATTTTCACACAAAAATAGAAAAAAAAAACTATAAATTTTGAGGGTTCCCCATACTTAGAACTGAAACTCAATGATTTGTTCAAAATCCAACCCATACATGTGTATATGGATAGGTCTTAAAAATTATATTAAGGTTAACTTCTAAAATAAGAGAATTATAAAACTAAAAAAATATATGATGTAAATTACCATGCAAACTTCCATCGAAAATTGGTTTGAACGAAATCTAGTAAGTAGTTTTTTTTTTAATACGTCATAAATCGTAAACCGCCATTCACCTTTCATTCAATCAACTCAAATATAAAAAAAAGATCAGTGTCACTCGGGGACTGCCGCGGTAAAGCTATTGCATATTATTTTTTATCAACTTATGCAATTATAATTATTTATATATTCTTTATTTACGCAGTATTTTTTTTTATTTGATTTTATACACAAATTTTACGCGTACAGCTCATTCACCAGCAACGATGCTATTCACTGTTGTACATAAGTATATTTTATTATATTTTATATTATTTTCTTTGTACCACTAAGGTGGCAAACAAGCACACGGTCCGCCTGATGGTAAGCGGTCACCGTGGCCTATGGACGCTTGCAACACCATAAGTATCACTCCCGCGTTGCCGACCCTTCAAAAATCTAATAACTGAAACGACGTTAGACGATGCACGGCTTTCTGTTTGATTTTATTTCCGTTTAGAAATACACTGTAGGTCTGAGGATAGGATTTTGTTCCGACTTATTATCCCAGATTGTATTGATCTTTGGCCCAATGATGTGCTGTTTCATACCGTTAATCTCGTTTTGGCCAGGAATCCATGCAAGAGTTACGTCGATGCCCTGGACATGACATTGGTATAAAAAAACGGGTTGTACTCCGGGAATGCCGGCAGAAGTGAAAACCTTTGCACACGATTCGCGCTTAACATTCAAATATGTTACAAGACAACTCATACGTCATATTTAATTGTACAGAACCAATCTCCTTAGCACACAATTTATTTATTCTATTTTTTTTTTATTTATTTATTTATTTCCACTTAACACTACTTTTACAGGATAACCTAACCCAATTCAGCAGTGTTGACTATAATACTAAAAAAGATACCAAAATAATACAACTAATATAAAAAATACAACAATTATTTTAACCTATAACATATTGCCCACAATGCTGTCATAGTGAATTCACTCAAAGCACAATGGAATATATCAGTAAAAGTTGCAATAACGTTCAGATTACGAAGTGCTCGCGTCAGGGGCGCCTCGTTAAGTAGGTTTGTACGGCAAGGGGGGCAACCAGCAGGGCAGGCCTGCGCCGCCGCTCCACACACCTGTCCCAAAATATCCCCGTTAACTATTTTTCCTCGTATTATTTTAAAAATATACGACACCAATGCTAGTACCCTCCTAACACTCAACTCGTTATACCCGACCATACTTAAAATAAATATAGTCGGATACATCAATGGGTAGAACGGGTATACCCCGTACTGTTTAAAATATATATATCTAATAGACTTGTTTTTTATTATCTCCGACATGAGTTTATATTTAATTTCATGTGGAGACCAGGTAACTGCATATCATTCTAATTGAGTTCTAACTAGAGCATTATAAAGAGCTACTATAGCTTTTACGTTGGTGAACCCACGACCGACCCGAAGAATGAACCCTAAATTCCTATAAGCTTTCTTACATATGTTTATGTTATGATCACAAAACGTTAGCCCAGTATTCAGACAAACTCCTAAATCTTTTACTTCTGTAACTTTCTCCAAAGGTGTCCCGTCGATCATATATGTATATGAAATTGGTACTTGCGACCGGGAGAAACTAACTGTCACACATTTTGAGATGTTAAATTGTAAAAATCCTTGCTCCAAGTGACTACCCTATCTATGTCCCTTTGCAATCTTTTACAATCACTCACACTGTGTACAGTTAGTGATAGCTTAAGATCATCGGCGAACAGTAAGCATTTTGCGTCCTGAAGAACATTCGGGAAGTCATTTATCATTAAAATAAACTGTAATGTACCTAAATTGCTACCCTGGCTCACCCCGGATCTAGTGAAATATGGTTCTGAAATGTATCCGTCATATTCTACATATTGTTGCCTGTCTCCTAGGTAGCTCGCAAAAAAGTTTAGTGTGGGGTGAATCCGACACTGGCTAACTTTTTTAGCAATATATCATTATTGACCAAGTCATATGCTTTTTTTAAGTCAAAATACGCAGTGTCAGTTAGTCAGACACATTAAATTGCTAGTAGTTTTTCTAGCCGGTCGGAACCCATGCTGCGCGTCAGATAGCTGTGCACTTACCTGTGAGTATATATTAGTTTGAATTGTGGATTCAAATATTTTAGATGGTGACGATAACACAGCCACCGGTCTGTACCCATCCACTGCTGTTACAGACTTTCCTTTTGGTACCGGAATAACTCGTGTTATTTCCATCGATCGGGAAACTCTGGTATCTTTAAACAGAGATTAAACATATAAAGTAGTGGTTTGGCTAAGACTATATGGCAATCTTTAAAGATGTAAGGCGAAATACCGTCTGGTCCAGCAGATTTCTTTCACTTGAGTCTCCGAAGCCCTTGATGTACGTCTTCCAACTGAAGTTGGTCGATGTGAACCCGTGCCGCTCCGTTGTCGCCACCCGCCTCAATCATCGCCCTATCCACATTCAACTCCGCTCGCTCCCTACTGTATACTGACTGAAAATATTCAGCAAACTCTTTCACACATTCTTCACCACTTAAAACCTCCCCATTCCTTAAAATCCTATTCGGATTTCTTTTATGTTCTTAAGAATTTGCATATTTCCAAAAAGACTTTGGGTCTTTAAGCAGTTGATCCTGAACACGAGTGTTGGCTTTGTGCAAGTACTATCATTTTTTTAACTTTGATTCTGACACTGGGCGAACGCTAGGTAATCTATCATCGATTTGCTTGCCTTATATCGTTTGTGAAGGAACGATTTCAGCTTAATGTCACGAATTATTTCAACATTGTACCACTCGGGGTAAGTGTACCTCGAGCTCACACGACTTCGTGTTTTTCTGGGAACGCAGATGTCTATAATCGAGTTTAAAGTGTCATAAAAAAAGTTCAAACTGTTATCTAAATCTAATTCATATAACTGAGACCGGTAACTTTTAATTCTTCGCAAAACAACAATCTTACATGAAAAAAATTGGACAGGGAAAAATCCCTTTATACACAGATGCTATTTAGAAATTGATGCAAAACGCAAATTTTACCTTAAAAAAATATTTAACGTAATATTTTACACCATACAAATACATTACAGAACGTAAACAAAAGATTTAAACCAATTTAGACAAATGAATAACAGGAAACAACATTTTTTTTATGAAAATATTGCCAGCCTAAAAAAAGTACTCCCAAAAACTGACGCTAGATTGAGTTCTTAATATTTTTGTGGTTACCTATTTCAATGCGGCCGCACAATTTTAGGGATGTGAAATGAGAAGGAGAGAGCATTAATATTTTTACCTTCCTGAAGTAATAAATAGTTAATATAAAATACTAATTTAAAATTTGGATTTACAACTTCAGCATTTTTATAGATGTACATAAAACCATAAGGCATAAATACGTCCAAAACCTGTCAAAGTTAATAAGCGTTCGTAAAGAAAGTCATAAAAAACACTAATTTTAATGTGCTCCGCTTCGTTTTACGCGCCAGTTTTGCAAGTTTACAAGTGGGACGCCCTGACTACATTAAATAAGTACAAGTTCTTTCTGGCGCTCGCCGGCCGCTGCCGCGACACGCTCCGTTTGGCTTCGCGCGCTAACTTTCATGTGCCCCGCTTCTTTTTACGCGCTAGTTTTCAAGTTTACAAGTGAGACGCCCTGACTACATTAAATAAGTACAAGTTTGTTCTGTCACTCGCCGACCGTAGCCATGGCACGCTTCACTCGGCTTTGCACACTTACTTCCATGTTTTACCATAATCTCTATATCAGGCTGGCAGTAAACTTAACAAGACTCTGTATAATAAAATGTAAGTTGTATTTATGTTATTTTCTATTTAATGTAGTACGTTATGTAATCTAATTGTCTTATCGGTTATTTGGGAGTTTTTTTTTGAGGCTGATAACATTGCAATCAAAAAAATGTGTTCGTGTTTCCTTTTTCTTAATCCGTTTACAATATTTAAAAAGTGTAATTACATGGTTTTTAAGTGTAAATTATGTTTTTTTTCAGCCTATTCTTTAATTTTATTAGTGTGTAAAGGATGATTTGGACAGCTACAAGAAATCTGAACTGCTATAATGCCGAGCAAGTGAATTTTATATGTTATTTCGACCATTTGGCGGGAAAAAAAAATCTGGTAGTAAATATTTTTTTTATCGAAAACTATTATTTGGCACCGACTTTCATACATCATTTCTATATCAGGGAGTGCTACTCTATCGAATAAGTTTTTTTTTTTTAGGTTAAAATGTCGTGTTGCAGAGAAGTAAATATTTACCCTGAGACCAATCTATCGCTGCTATTGATGAATATAATAGCAAAAAATCAGCTTTATTGAAATTCCATCCTGTATATGTATATGTGTTCGTGTCCGGCATATGTGAGGTGATAAGTGGGTCCCCACTTTTCAATAAAATACTTACCTCAAGTGGCGGGTGGTATGGATCGACCTGCACTAGCGGCGACTTAGAAACGCGTACGCATACACTCCCTGGTTCTACAAATGTAATAAGAACTATTCGCGCTTAACACTCAAATATGTCACAAGACATGTCTTTGACATTGTCAAGAAATAATAATGTTTGTTTATTTACTTTTTTGACGTAGTATATTTGACATCGCAATCTGTCATAGAATTAAAATCCCATATCCAACCTCCCTGTTCTACTCATAATCGCCATATACTAGAAATAATTATGAGCAGTTTACAGCTAGTCTACACGCATACGTCTCGTCGCACGCACACAAACACCGTGCCGAAGTCTGCCGAACTGAAACGACGTTAGACGATTATTAGGTTTTTCCGTTACGGAATTTCTTGATTCGGTCGCCGCGCTCAGAGCCCGCGATAAAAGCTATGCAATAGCTTAAAAACATTTAATTTCAATACTACTACAACTTGGCCCTTATTATAGATAATGGTAAGGAAACCTGCGTGCGACTCTCACTTGCCTTACACAACGAATAAAAAAATATTGTGCAAAGCTGCCAAAGCATAGCCAGAACAGAACAGTCCTCAATTTTCATTATGAGTCAATACTGTAGAGTAGATTGGCAGTAACCGTGAGAAAAGACAAGGATGGCGCGATATGTAACTAAGCGTGCATGAGTAGTGCAGCTATAATGTAAATACTAGTGCTGGGTTAGGTTCGGTTATGTTTTTTTTCCCCGAGCGGAGCGAGGGCAGCCCTCAGAGGGGTGTGTTTAATACATATCAAACAAACATTTTTTAAAAATCCATAATAAAAAAAAATTCAAAAAATCCAATCAAATTTTTTTTTTTCTTCAAAAAATCCATATAATTTTATTTTATCCGAAAATCCATACAAAAGAATTTAAAAAATCCATACAAAAAAATATATTTTAAAAAAATTCCATACAATTTTATTTTTTTTAACCAAAAATTTCATACCAAAAAAAATTGGCCGCCGATTTCTGCATTTCATTTGGGGATAAGGGGATGCATCTTCATCCATTAAAATCATTTTTACGCAAAAATGACGTGGTGCAGAGAAGTAAAAAATTACCGCAATGCTAACTACATAACATTCAAAATACCAGGTAATTCAAATATGTAGTAATTCACATAAATAACCTCATTTTATGATCATTTACCGGCTTGTCAATTGTAACTTTAACTATAACTAGTCATTTTCGGCTGGTCATTGTTAACGTTAAAGTTATGACGTATATTAACAATTGTCAGATGGTGCACTCCATTTTTTGCTTAACCGAGGATTTGACAAGCCGTCGGCCTGCAACCCAGCCTTAATGTTGTCAATTCAGGTAACTAATTCAATAATATACTAAACTCGTGCTAAGCCCGTCATGCCACGAACTGCCACCCTGCACACAAAACAATTGAAGTCCACGTTCTGTCATCTCCTGTTTATGAGACTATTTGGCCTACAATGAAGTTTCTATTTTCTTACGGGCTTTTCAAAAAGTGAGTTCTATCTGCGATCGGCGATAACAGGATATTTAATGCCATATTCAGAATGTCTAGCGACTCGTCCTTTAAGGTATTCAACGCATTTGACTTTGAGTACTTCCTTGTGCTTTGTTAGCTCAATTGTCTGTCTGTTGCAGGGGCCTGTATTAGATAAAAAATATTCAATATTTTAAATCAGTTTTTGTATGAGGTTTTCAATTCATTTTTAGGAGGTTATACACAAAATAAATTTATATAAAAAAAATAATACAAAATTACGAATACAAAATCCAGTTCACTAAAGACCCAAGTCAACCTTTACCTTAGACCCGCCAATATTAAGTTAAACTTAAGCTCCTTTTAATTGTATTGAGTCTTAAACAGCCCCTCAAGCACTCAGTCAGTCAAGTAAAAGGTGGCCTAAACCTGTTCATCTAATACATCTAGAAATTTCATATTTTTGGAATTCACTCATAAAGTAATAGCACAAGAATAAATCAAAATTAGAACTTAGAAAAAGATGATATATAAAAATAAACAGCCCATTTCCTTCCTCTAGACAATTTTATTGGACTTGGGGAAATGTTTGAACGCAAACTTGCCTCGTATTCATCAAAGGAACTGTGAAGTTTGACCTAGAAACTAGAAACTTTATGAAAAATAAATAAAATTGTATGTAGTTTTATGCTCAATAAGATAGTATCATTTGACGACTCACAGATATACTTATGTATTTATTACCTACTCGTATATATGTATGTCGGTACAAAAAGTTAAATAGCAATACAATACAACATTATTAAGTAATCACGTGACGTGATTAATACAATGTAATAGTACTTATCATCTCAACATCTTTCTAATTACAATATCGACTACCTTTTTGCAAATATTGAAAAGGAAAATAAAAGAAAAGAAATAATTCATTTTTTTTTTTTTATTTTTTTTTTTTTTTATACCACTAAGGTGGCAAACAAGCTTACGGCCCGCCTGATGGTAAGCGGTCACCGTAGCCTATGGACGCTTGCAACACCAGGGGTATCACTTGCGCGTTGCCGACCCTTCAGAAATCTAATAACTTCTTTCTTGAAGAACTCCATACTGTAGTCCTTGCAGAAAACCTTGGCAGGGAGCTCATTCCACAACTTAAGCGTTCGCGGGAGGAAGTTTCTCTGAAACCGCACTGTTCGCGACCATTTTGGTTCCAAAGTGTGAGAATGAATTCCCTGTCGATGGCGAGCGGTGCGATGGTAGAAAGTAGCCGTGGGCATCATTTCGAACAATTCCTCAGAACACAATCCATTGTACAAGCGGTAGAACACACACAGGGAGGCAAAGTCTCTCCTCAGACTTAAGGGTTCGATACCGCAAGTGAGTTTGGGATCGTCGACAATTCTCACAGCCCGTCGTTGAACCGAGTCAAAAGGGCCAAGCTGGTATCCGGGTGCACCCGCCCAGAGATGGCAGCAGTACTCCATATGGGGCCGGACTTGCGACTTGTAAAGTAGCAACCTTTGCCCCGACGTGAAGTACTGCTTCGCTCTGTTGAGTACACCAAGTTTTTTGGACGCCAGCTTTACCTTGCCTAGCAAATGATCTCGGAACTGAACATCGCTGGAGATGTCAACGCCAAGGATCCCAATGCTCTTGGAGATGGAGAGGGGAGTGTTCTGGAATTGTGGGACTACAGTGAATGGGGTTTTCTTAGCGGTGAACGCGCAGACTTGTGTCTTTGAAGGGTTGAATCGGACCAAGTTTTCCCGCCCCCAGTCAGAGACCTTGGACAGACCGATCTCGATTTGAGACACAAGTTCTTCACGCTTTTCCTCCACAACGGAACGTGGGATGCTTGCACGGCCCGTGTAATAAGCGTCTCCAGTACTGTCATCTGCATAGCAATGTATGTTGTTGATGTCCAACATATCATTGATGTGCAGTAGAAACAGCGTAGGAGACAGCACAGAGCCTTGCGGGACACCAGCATTAATGTCCATGCTATCAGAGCAACTACCGTCAACTACGGCTCGTATGCTTCTGCCGGACAAAAAGCTAGCCACCCATTTGCACAAACCCTCGGGCACTCCGTAAGATGGCAACTTCGATAGAAGACCGCGGTGCCAGACCCGATCGAACGCCTTCGCTATGTCCAGGCTACATGCCAATGCCTCCCCCTGACTCTCAATGGCTAGTGCCCATCGGTGTGTGAGATACACTAGAAGGTCACCAGTCGAGCGACCGTGGCGAAAGCCATATTGACGGTCACTGACCAGATCGTGTACTTCTAGGTATCTTAGAAGCTGTGTGTTGATCACACGCTCCATCACCTTAGAGAGGAGAGAGGTAATAGCGATAGGCCTGTAATTCGATGGATCTGATCTATCGCCCTTTTTGGGCACCGGGTGCACATTCGCAGTCTTCCATGTAGACGGAAATTGCCTAGTGTGGTAGGAAAGCGCGAAGAGGCGCGTGAGTACAGGACATAACTCAGGAGCACACTGCTTAAGCACCACTGCTGGTATACCGTCTGGCCCACTCGACTTATGAACGTCTAGAGAAAGCAACGCCCGCCTGACCTCCCGCTGCGTTATGGAGATTTCCGGCATGGACTTACCGCACCACGGTATAGTAGGTGGTACAGCGCCTTCATCGTTCATATTCGAGTTCGAGGCAAAGAGACTGCCCAGTAGATCGGCTTTCTCTTTAGCACTATGGGCCAAGTCACCATCGGTCTTTCGCAGTGGTGGTAACGACGACTGGCAGAAGTTCCCTTCGGCAGCTTTGGCAAGCGACCAGAAAGCACGACTCCCAGAAGGATAGCTCGCAAGTCGCCCACCTATTTTGCCGATGAATTGGAATTTTGCTCTGGCAGTTGCTTTCTTACTGAACCTCGAGGCAGCATTTAATTTGCGTTTTAACTCAGAAATATTCGGATCCTTATTATAACGAGCCGTGGTCCAAGCCTCATATGCATTTTGCTTAAGAATTTTAGCTTTTCTGCAAGACCTATTAAACCACGGTCGTTTTTTGACGCCGGCAGCTACTCGCGGGTTAGGAATATAGCATTCCATACCAGCAAGGATTGTCTCAGTGACTGCGGCTGCGCAGACGTCAGGATCTTCTGAGTTAAAGCAGATCTGCCTCCACGGGTACGATGCGTAAAATTCACGCAATCCATCCCAGTCTGCCGACTTATAGTGCCACACACGACGCCAGTTAGTTGGCCCAGAAGGATCAGGTTGTGTGCATGACACTTGAGTCCGAACGAGACAGTGGTCCGAGGAGCCAAGAGGCGCATCCACTGAGACGGAGTACCCGTCCGGACGAGTAGTCAGCAGAAGGTCCAGTAAGGAGCTCGTATGTTCCTCTATATCTGGTATTCTCGTTGGAGAAAGTACCAGCTGAGAGAATCCATAGGTCAGAGCAAATTCATGAGCAGATATCCCAGCATAGTTATTGGTTCGAGAACTGAGCCACTCGCGATGGTGGGCGTTAAAGTCTCCCAAAATAACTAGTTCTGCTGTGGAATATTGCTCTAGAACTTTGTCAGTCGTCAAACTCAGGTGCGTGAAGAGTCGAGTTACGTCCGTGTCACCGCTATGAGACCTGTATAGGCACGCATAGATACGAGTGTGGCCGCCGTAATCTACGCGCACCCACAATATCGACAGGTCCCTGTCTTCAAGGCTATGAAGGCGGCGACAGCAGATATCCTCCCGGACGAACATACATACACCGGCACGACTCATAAAATTGTGTTCGAGTTTGTAGCAATAAGCGCAACACAAGTACATACTAAATACTATACTTATACTAAATAGATACTCTTTTGTTGCGCCAATCCAAAAAGGACCTCACTCATAATAAAGCTGAAGCAGTAAGCCACAGTACTGATTTTCAGTGGAATATTGGACATTTGATTGTTGAGTCTATACCTACGACAGATTCAAAAGGAATCTGTCAGAATCTCTGCAGGGCTACATCCTACATATCCGTTCCGTTCCGTTCCAGCGTCTTACCAGCCAGCGTTCCACTGCAAGGACTCAAGGAACGGGTCACATAGGAAAAGAACTGTCGATGAGAGGGTTCTGTAGAGTGCTCAAAACTGCGGGCTGGAACAGCGCAAACTTTCAAAAAGGTGGTAATTGAAGAAACGGAGGGTCCTCAACCACTGGAAGGTATGCGGCGCTTCCAGTCCGCATTTGTGAGTGATTCTAGAAGTGTGCCGTCCATCTCATGGCATTCCTATGTGTGCCTATTACCTCTGCCCAAGACACCAGTAAGATGGAGTAGATAGGGCAGGTAGTGTAGGACTTCGCAGTCTGGAATGTGGAGGGGGAAGGATAGAGCCGACCGGTACCAGCACCCTTTAGCCAGCAGGATGATAAATATATACAAGTGTTAATATATACAAGAAGGGAAAAATGACTGCTTTGCCGTTTGTGGTCTGCGTGTTGGCTTCTAAACTCTTCTGTGTTCTGATTCTTCTTTGATGGTATTCATTTGCACCAGCTTATTCGGTTTACATCAACGTGGCGTTAGAAGTTTCCAATTAGCAATACAACTCTTGTTCCTTTGATGCTTGACTGGCGTTCCAACTTATGCATTTTATTGTCTAGTAATGGCATTCAGTTTATGTCGTTAATAAGGCATTTTCCATTAGTTTCCGTTATCACTAGGTTAAACATAAATTTAAATATTCAGTGAAGGATTGTTTTACTGTTGCAGTGTTCCAACACTTGTGTTTTATTTTACCCCAGTGGCAGTGTTTGTTTTTAGTGACTGGTTTCCTGAGCTTCAGTTATTATTCTTAGATATACCTACCATAGTATATAGAGGAATTGTTCGAAATGATGCCCACGGCTACTTTCTACCATCGCACCGCTCGCCATCGGCAGGGAATTCATTCTCACACTTTAGAACCTAAATGGTCGCGTACAGTGCGGTTTCAGAGAAACTTCCTCCCGCGAACGCTTAAGTTGTGGAATGAGCTCCCTGCCAAGGTTTTCTGCAAGGACTACAGTATGGAGTTCTTCAAGAAAGAAGTTATTAGATTTCTGAAGGGTCGGCAACGCGCAAGTGATACCCCTGGTGTTGCAAGCGTCCATAGGCTACGGTGACCGCTTACCATCAGGCGGGCCGTAAGCTTGTTTGCCACCTTAGTGGTATAAAAAAAAAAAAAAAAAAAAAAAAAAAAAGTATTCGTAGTTCGTAAATGGACATAGCCAGTGCAAAAAAAATTATTTTCTTCTTTTGTTTTCTTAACTTCAGCAGAGATTGTGGGCGGTTGCAGTAGCGGTGGATGAGTCGGATTGACTTTTCTGTCCTCGGAATAAAGGGCTCGTGGGCGGTGACACGTCCTTGCTCGGATGGCTTGATTTAACGTCCAGATTGTTTATACTATTTGCGCTGTTTAGTTTCAGTGTTCTGTTTCCATAGCTTTACTGTTTCCATAGCTTTACTGTTCTTAGGTGTCTATAGGCGTAAATAATAAGTTGACTCCGCAAAAGTGTCGGAAACTCGTAGGAGATTGTAGGTGGTTGCAGTAGCGGTGGATGAACTGGATTGGCTCTTCTGCCCTCGGAATGAAGGGCTCGTAGGCGGTCACATGTCCTTGCTCGGATGGCTTGATTTAGCGTCCAGATTTTTTTTATACTATTACCGCTGTTTAGTTTCAGTGTTCTGTTTCCATAGCTTTACTGTTCTTAGGTGTAAGTTCGTAGGTGTGTACTTAAAATAGGATAGTAGTTCCATCTTTTGTAGCAGAATACCAACGTTTGGATTTTTTTTATTTCTTAATTGACAGTTGTTCGTTTTTCTCGTTCTGTTCCCATAATAGCAGTTACTTTTTTAGGCGTACCTAATTTTTAAGTAAATCATAAATGGATGTTACCATTGTTTGTTCGTTCCGTTGCGGCCTTTCAAAACTCACGTTCCAGTTTATTATAGCAGTTTTCAGTTTTGGTGTCTTTTTTCCAAAGCTTCATTTATTATTGTTCGTACTTGCTAAAATTAAAAGATAAAAATATTTAATGGCGTAGCTCAATTACATTGTAGCACAATTTCAATAGCTGCATTTTTTTTTATTATTTATTGGCTTTTTTTCAGTTTCTTTAACCTCTTATCGTAGCTTCAGTTCCTTTTTAAGGCGTACCTATCTAAGTGTATTATAAATGGAGTTAATTATTGAAGTGTAACGTCGGTCTTTTATGGAAGTATCCACGACATGCGTTTTTGTCTGTTTATCTGTAACTTTCAGCTTCGTTGTCCTATTTCCCGTATCTTTAGTAACTTTTTTTTAGGCATACCTAATAAAATCATAAATTAATATAATCAAGATTTTTTTTGTTTTTAAGGAAGTATTTCAACCATTGAGTTTTTCGTTTCTTTGTGTTCAGTTTCAACTTCTTGTTTCTATAGCTCAGTTACTATTTTCATACATATCCAGTAAAATGATAAATGGAAACAGTAATGAAGTAGTTACATTCCATTGTAGCTAACTGTAGTAGACAAAATCCCAACAATTGCATTTTTAAGTAGGTCATAGATAAATTAAACCAAGAAAACAATTTCGTTGTTTTAAGGGAGTACGAGTATTTCATCCATTTAAGTTTTTGCTTCTTTATTGGCAGCCTTCAATTTCAGTGTTCTTTTGCATGGCTTCAGTTACTGTTTTAGGGCGTGGTACCTAAGTAGATTTTAAATGAAAATCACTATTAGAGTAACTTAATACTTGTAAAGAGAACGTCAAACTCTTGCGTTTGTTGTTTCTTTGTTGGCAGTATTCTGTTTCAGCACCGTATTTCTATAGCTTCAGTTATTATTTTCGAACATATTTTGATTTAATGATGAATGGAGATATTTATGCAGTAGTTTCATGCTTTTGTAGGTGAATCCCAATAAACAGGTTTTTTTTTTTAAAGGAGATCATAAATGTATATAACCAATTAAATAATTTCGTGGTTTTAAGGGAGTGTTCCAACCATTGACGTTTTTGTTTCTTTATTGACGGTGTTTAGTTTCGGTGTCCTTTTTTCATAGCTTTAGTTACTGTTTTCAGGCGCACATAAATAGATTATAAATGGAAATTACCAATGGAGTAATTTAAATCATATGAAGCGACTGTCAAAACTTTGCGTTTTTTGTTTCTTTATATGGTAGTATTCTATAACAGCTCTCAATTACCTTAGCTTCAGTCGCTATCTGCAGGCATACCTAATAAATAATAAATAGAAATACTCATAAAGTAGTTTTATTCTGTTGCAGCGGAGTCCCAACGATTAAGTTTTCGTTTTTTGTGACATTTTTCACTTCAGTAACTTTTTTAGGCATATTTAAATAGGTGTCAAAAAGTAGAGTGATGGAGTCTATTTATCTTATAGTAGACTTACTTACATTTCTTTTTATTTTTTTTATTAACTGATTTTTTCTCGTGTTATCATAGCTTCAGTAACCTTTTTCAGGTGTACTTAAGTGGATCATAAATGAAAATAAACCGTGAATTGATGTCATCCTTTTGTGGGGTTATTTCGGTGCTTGTTGAGTAATTGGGCTACTGCCTAAGGGAACGTAGCCGTCGTGAGGTACATATGCAACTTTATTTTTAGGCGTACCTAAGTTATTCATAAATAAAAATAATAGTCATTTCGTTCTCACAATTATTATTTGCTTTATCATTGGTGGTGATTAGTTTCGTAATTAAGGTAGTAGTCGTACAGCTTCTTTATAGGTGTATACTGATCAATGGTAGATTTTGATGCAATAGTTTGTATTTTCCGGTGCAGTACCTAGTCAAAGTCATTGTGTTTTTTAATTTATTGGTGGTATTTGGTTCCGATTGGGCCGGTCGGTCAGTATACGTTCTGTGGTTGGTTTTAGTGTAAATATAGCATAAAAACTATTGCTTGCTGTGATAGTTTTTTTTTCTTCGGCAACTTTTGAGTGTTTGTCTTACTTCTGGTTTTTTTAAATGCGATATTGATGTACCCATAGCATGAAAAATAGGAATATCCTCTATTCTGTACACCTTTTATGCCGATTCTTATTTTTTGTTCGGTTTTTAGAATCGTTTTAAGGTTATTTTTTTCACTCTGTTTTGTTCTTTGGTTCTAGAGTTTGACAACAAAGTATTTTTTCCTCTTTTATTAATTGATTCCAGGATCTTCCCGTTCAATAACCGGCCTTAGTTACCATAAAAACCTTCTGAAAACTACTGAAACTCGTGGGGATGCAATACTCTGTAATTACCCCAAGGCTCGCGAATGTGTTATTTCGTTACTCGCAGCCTCCATCGCTTGGTGTAGCTCCGTAAAAAGGACTTTTGTGTCGCATAATTACATAAAGAGCAAAAAGCCAAAAAACACAAACAGACTAACAGACAGAGACACGTTATGCCCTGCAATATGTGATACTCAAAATATTTATACCTTCAAATACCTACCTATACTTCTATTAATAGGGTAAGTACCCAATGCATTCTCAGCAGCTGACAGTTGTAATCTGTGATTATTACCTTTTCTATCAAAGCCTGGTAAAATAAGAGTTGTTACGTTAAGCGCGGGGTCACACTCGAAATACCAGGGCTATAAGGACTTTAACTGAAAGTAGTTAGGTTTGAGTAAAAAAAAAAAAAAAACTGAGTGAGGAAAAATACTTTTAAGTCCTTCAAAGAGTGGTTTTTAGCCCAGGTATCTTCCGATACCCGTACTTATAATGTCTTGTTTTGATTTTCGCCAGTACGAACAATGCCTACTTAGACAAAGAAACTGTATTATTACTAGGTACTAATCTGTTAAGATATGTAAGGTCAATGTCATTTTCTTTTACACAAATAAGGCTTCCACAAACACCTCTAAGTCGTCAAAATTATGAAATACTATATTTTGGAATAAGTGAGTGGCTATACAGTATGTACGTATGCTTTGTAGGGGTTCAGTGAATTACAGCTGCATAATCCAATCTAGAAAAACGTGCGGTCACATTTTATACTTAGAAACGATAATTATACCTATTCAATTATTTAAAGGAAAGATTTATACCTATACCTAGTTAAAAATGTTATCTACGCAGGTACATACGTTTAGTCAGATCAATAGCACAAAGTACTTTCCTGTATTATATACTAGCGGTCCCCGCGAACGTTGTTTCGCTAAGTTCCTTTCTGACCCCGCAAACGCTGTTTCTGCAGGCGCGCCACTGCGATGTTATTTCAAAACTGCGACATCTCCCACGACATTCGTCGAAATCGAATGATGTAAAGGGCAACTCTGTTTTAAATCAAATACCTGTGAAGAACAACGAACCCATTCGGATAAGGATCAATATCATGTCTACAAAAAACACCTTCGCAAACAATACACCATTCCAGAACAAATCTGGCTAGCATAAAAAAGGTTATAGTGAGCCAACCCCAAAAGACGGACACATACTGTCGCGGACCCTTTTCTAGAACCTTTAAAGGGGCACAACTCTGCCATACACGACTTCTGCGAAACTTCAACCGTTCACGCAGCGAAAGCTCTCAACAAAAAAAAAAAAAAAAAACCCCGACTTCGAAACACTCCCATTGGCGCTCAGCTCCTACCGGTCCCAGCGCGATGATATACAGCCTTTCTCGACAAATGTGCTATCCAACACTGAAAAAATTTTTCAAATCGGACCAGCAGTTCCTGAGACCAGCGCGCTCAAACAAACAAACTCTTCAACTTTATATATTAAATATGTATAAATGGGCTATCCAACACTGAAAGACTTTTTTCAAATCGGACCATTCGTTCCTGAGATCAGCGCGTTCAAACAAACAAACTCTTCAGCTTTATATATTAGCATAGATTTTTCCAACATAAGAGATTAGTTTGTTTTCAATCTACATAAGGACATAAGGTTTTTTTTTTATTATTCAATTGCAATAGATCGTGGTTTGTATTGTATTTTCTTGTATAATATATGATGAAATCAGGCGTTTTGTAACGTTATATAAACCAAAAAACTGGTGCTAACAAGGAAAAACGTGATATACCCCTAAAATCGGTGTATCGCTGTCTACTATCTTCACCAATTCCTGACGTATACCTACAATTTTATCCGTATTCATTACGTGTGCAAACCGAATTCACCACCCGTCCAGCTCCTACTGGTCCCAGCGCGATGATATACAGCCTTCCTCGACAAATGTGCTATCCAACACTGAAAAAATTTTTCAAATCGGACCAGCAGTTCCTGAGACCAGCGCGCTCAAACAAACAAACTCTTCAACTTTATATATTAAATATGTATAAATGGGCTATCCAACACTGAAAGACTTTTTTCAAATCGGACCATTCGTTCCTGAGATCAGCGCGCTCAAACAAACAAACTCCTCAGCTCCATATATTAGCATAGATTATTCCAACATAAGAGATTAGTATGTTTTCAATCTACATAAGGACATAAGGTTTTTTTTTTTTATTATTCAATTGCAATAGATCGTGGTTTGCATTGTATTTTCTTGTATAATATATGATGAAATCAGGCGTTTTGTAACGTTATATACACCAAAAAACTGGTGCTAACAAGGAAAAACGTGATATACCCCTAAAATCGGTATATCGCTGTCTACTATCTACACCAATTCCTGACGTATACCTATATTATAACCTAATATTATCCGTATTCATTACATGTGCAAACCGAATTCACCACCCGTCCCCGTTTGCGCCGGCCGTTATGGCGCCAAGGGTCACAGCCACTGTAAACTGTCCGCATCTGTTAGCCATTACCACCAATATTTTTACCTGGGTTGTAGGCATCTCTAGTGACATGCCATGTTTAAAGCTTTCATAAATAACAAATTAACACTTTATGCTCAGTCGTTTAAATATTTAATATATACGGAAAACTAAAGACACCCACTACTTATATGTATGTATATCATATTTCTTAAAACTGTACTCTCGTCATGCGGATTTTATTAGTTTTGTCAGATTATCGCCCGCCAATTTTAATTTTGAAATTTCAAAAGGCTTTTATATGATTATGCTATTTTTGTTACAATATTTTCGCTCTACATATTATAATTCACTTATTCTTATGTATCCTTGGATACAAAATGAGTTGCGCTCTGCAGGGCTACATCCTACATATGTGCTTAAAATTCTTAATTCTGATGAACTTTCAAGGATACACGCCTATTATTTATTGCTTACAAGCATCAAATCACATCGATGCCACATACAGAATAGCGTCATCCTCTATATTAGATATGTACATACGTAAAACTCTGAAAAGAAATCTTTTCATGTATTCCACGGGAACGAAGTCGCGGAAAATAGCTTATTTTATAATCGGCCGGCCGCATACGCTGTTATTCTAATAATGGTTTTTTCATATATCATAATCAAACATGAAGATTATGATATTCAAAGAAAAATTAAACTGCGGATTTTTTTAGAGTTCCGTTCTTCAAAAGGAAAAAAGTGAACCTTATAGGATCACTGTCCGCCTGTCTGCATTCTTTTTCTCAGGAACGCTTCAAGATATCAAGTTGAAATTAATATTAAATACTTAGGTCTACGATCCCTTGAAGCTGTAGAAAAGTTAAGCTTCTAAATCAACGCAATAAAAAAATACAGTCGAAATACGGCCATTTTTGTCGCATATTTTGACATTCACAAATAAATCAAAACCTATGGGGTACTTCATGTTGTCCTAGAACTATGAAATTGGACATGAAGCAAGGTCTTACATCACAAATATAGGAAAAAATCCGAAATTTGTTAATTTAATTTTTTAATAACCCATTAAACAAAAGTTTTTCTACCCTACTTTACCTTTGTTAGCCTACTTGTCTGTCCTTTCGGCCAGGTAACAAAAAAAATAGCTTCCGTAAATTTCGATTTTTTGTAACTTCGTCTACTTTACTTTTATTTATGATTATTACCTTTTTGGTTTCTAAGCAATTCTTTCTAATCTTATATTTTGTATTAAATTTTAAGAACTTGATGATATTAGTTAGCGGGATATCTAACTTTCATTCTATGTATGGTCCCTTTAAAAACTATCTTTATAGCGCTGAAACTACTTGAATGAACGACCACCCAGTCAAATCTGTGACAGCTTATAATTTTCCGAGGGTGGTCAAGGATTAAGAAGTTTAACTTCAGCATTGAACTCTACGAATATCTGAATAGCCATTTAATGGTGGCTTAAGAATCATTCATATTTTACCTTTAAATCTTGTGATGCTAAATTGTATCTCTAAAGTAAACGCAAAGCCTCTTATATTCACAAACCAAAACCAGACACTATAATTAACCTTTTTTCGAGATTCTCACAAATTCGGAACAAGTCAATTCAATTCACCCCAGGCTTTATGAAATATATAAATTTATCGAGTTTTAATTATTGTATTAATTAAGACTGCAAACTAATAAAAAACTAAGTTTTTTCCATTGTTACAATTTACCCTGAGCTTGTTATGTATATGAGCCAAGTAGTGACTACTCCATTACTTTTAAATGTTTTCTTGAATGGTAGAAGATGATTATTTAGATATTTTTAATGTTAATTTAATGCTAATATAATACCTCTAGGAACCCTGTAGTTCACAATTAATAGAACACTAGCTTCTGCCTGCGGTTCCACTCACCCTAAATTTGGTTATCAGCGTGGGATTCGAACTGCAACTCCTCAATTAAAAAAAAAACAACAGACAAATGACGTTTTTAAGTAGCCTTCCCCGGAACTCAAACTACCTCCATGCCAAATTCCGTCTTAATCAGTACAGCGGTTTAAGCGTAAATAGGTAACAGACAGATAGACAGAGTTATTTTCGCATTTATAATATTTAAATGGATTAATAGTTTAAAAACTCACCCGGCCCTACATCCATTTGAGGTAATTGTCTTGAAAATCAAACTATCTTAAATCTTACTACTACTACTTTAATTACGCTATTTTTACAGCTTATTTTGTTTAAAAGATAACTCCTTCACCTCCGAGCCTCCAGTTTAAGTAATGAGAAAAGTTAGTAATGAGAATACAGGCTCCGTGGACTATTACAGAACTTTACTTACTTAAATTTTCTGCAGCGATTACAGCTCTAAATTACAATAACTATTAGTTGGTAGCAATCTTAATTTAATTTTTAAAATATATCTTTAATCAACTAAACAATTTAATAGTGTCATCTCAATATTATTTACAACAATCGAATCGAATTTGTTCATATTTTAAAAAACTAACATGAAGAAGATACATACTCAAATACTAAGCTGACAAGTGACAGGGGGGGAGCATATAACTAAACTTACTGTAACAAATTGACGAGAAAAACTTATTTAATTTCCCATATCTATATTTCGAGTCAATGTATTGTGATGTCCAATTCGAAATCGAGGTTTTGTTCTTTCGTCTTTGAACAATTAAAAACAATCGTCGGAGCATTGTCTTACTTTACGTTCGGACGAAAGGAAGAAATAAATATTAATAATTTTATTTGCTACTGATTTCTGGTGCTACTGAAAACTCCGATTCCATTTAAGATGTAGGTCTTGCATTCCAGCTATTACTGGACTGCGGGGACTAGTGGGCTAATCCGGCATCACAGCGTTGCCAAGCCGTTTGTACGGCCACTGCGACCGTGTCTCACCGCGCACCTTGGCTTGGTATCTTTAATCGAGACTTTACGGCGTTTATCTTGCTGCGTCTGCCGTGCCGCCACCTGAAAAGCGGGAACTGTGACCAGCAGACCCTCAGCCCTCCAAATCAGCCCATAGGTTCTTGACTCTAGTCGCCGCCACGTTAGCTAATCCGCGCAATAGTCTGCTAGACTTCGGAGCAGGTGTCTGCAGCCAGATCGTTGTCAGCGACGCAGCTTCTTCACGTCGCAAAGACACCGTGCAAGCGTGTCGTGCTGAACAAGATTACGTTTAGCTCGAGCCATAGACTTAAGAACGGACGCGAGTGTACCGGTCCATCCTGCGGAGTAAAGACTTTTTCCATACCGATTCGAGTAGTCAGGCACAGTTCGTTCTATTAACTAGGCAGGGTCTGTGTAATAACTGGTTTATAGATTATTAATTAAGTTTAGGAACACATTAAGTGTTCAAATTGTTACTCAATTCATTACAATGTCATTAAGTTTCTAGGTTTCTTTCTTTGGTTTCTGATACACTAATGTTGTGACGTCCACCGTGTCTACTAACTCGTGGAAACGTCATACAACGCTATCTGTCCGTCTATGTTATGTACAGTAATATGTTTCCATTCGAAATTTTCCCATTCTCTACTCCTACTATGGTCAATCTGATATTCCAAATAATAACAGTTCGCAACCCTCAGTCTGCTAGTTCCGTATTTAACCACATTTTTATTTTTTATCTTAATATTTTTAATTTAAACTTAAATAACACTTAGTTGCTAACTTACACAATACATTTTAATTTGTACGGATATAAAAGTGATTCCACAACTGCGCACTGTAGGAAACGTCAAAAGGAAGGAAGTGAGCTGTCAGAGGAAAATTGAATTCCTTTCACCAGTGAAAGGGAAAATTTGCGCTTTCTATTTCAAGGAGTTACTTTGAAGGAATATGATATTTTGCTGAGTTTGCTGTTACCATCTAACACCTATGAGAAATTTGCCAATAATGTTTTATTGATTTTTATTATTAAACAAATGTTCTACTATAGGAGAGTTTTTAAAACATATCTATTTTACATTACTAGTTTACAATCTTTCTGTCTATGCTCGATGCATTTTTTTATTTGTTTAACGAATGATAAGGTCTGCCCATTGTTAATTCTGTTTAACTATTGGAACAATGTTTTTTATATACCACTTTAGTGACAAAGAAGCTTACGGTCCGTCTGATGCTAAGCGCTTACCGCAGCGTATGTCTTTAAGTCTATGTCGATAGCTTAAATTTTTCGGCGAATAGCTTGATTCCTCTTTCATCGCGCAAATAAATTTACAGTTGTATTTTATTCTTACTCTTCATAACTCGCCTAGCTTTTTTTGGTCTTATTTAAGAGGCCAAAAGTAAGAGTCTAAATTTTTGACTGTTAATCATTACTGGCAATACACACTAATTGTAAACTTTCATCTCAAGGCACCGACGTATTTTGGACAAAAGATGTTACGCGATTTCCCAAATGCTTCAGAGACAAGCTGGATCCTTACAAGTAGATTCTTAATGTTTGCTGACCTTACTGGATGCAGGTATATTAAATATCTCAAATAGAGTTAATTAAATGGATGGTAGTAAATATAAAGTCAGTGATGTACTCAAATAAGCACTAAGATGTTAAAGAGAAAGCAGCCAAAACTAGCACACGTCTTGACAAATTCAGTTTTCCTTGTTATGAACGGTGAACGAGGGTGGCGCCCTAATCGAATCTCGTGTCTAGCGCCTTAGGTTATGCTCTAGTAATTCGGAGTATTGAGATAGTAATAACATTAAGTTCATAAGTTACACATAATAATAATAAATTAAGAATATGTAGGTATTTCACTTTGTCGCATATATAAATTTCTTAAAGTCTGTTAGACGTCGAATTTAGGGTCTTACATGACAAATGACAAAAGAACTGGAATTTGCTCAGCGAGCTATTGAGAGAACTGTTTCTGCTTCCTGATTCTTTGCTAAACGTTATCCGTGATGAGGAAATTTACCAAAAAAAACCACATAGCTTGAGAAGTTGGCAATTGTTGAAAATCTTCCACGTCACAATAACAGAATATAAATAATTCTTAAAGATGCGTGCAAATGAAGCATCGCTCAACGAATCTCAGTGTGAATTCTCTGATGTTCACAGTAAGTTAGTAAAACCAAAACTAGACTCTTTAAATTCCCTATTTAAACTAACAAAGTCTTCGAGATCTTCACAAATACAGAGCAAGTTAATTCAATCCACGATTTTTATTTATAATTTAAAAACCCAAATTGAATATAATTATGCTCCAGTATTTTAAAGTTCATAAGGTTATAATTATTAAGACTGAACACTAATAGAAACCTAAATTTTGCCGTTTAACAATTTGAGTTAACAGAGTTATAAATTATACTGAGCCTCCAATAAGAGACAGCTTTTTAATTTTTTTATTTGACAAATTTAATTTATAAGTACATTTATTTTAAATGGCAGAAGACGATTTTAGATCTCTATTTAGATTTTATGCTCAAAAAGTAACTCTAGAAACACAGTCGTTCACAGTTATAAAAATATTAATTGTCTAAAACTACGAACATTTATAAAAAACCATTACAACAAACCCCGTCTTTCCATATATCCATTTGAGTAGGTATTGCCTTGAAGATCAAATTACTTAAATCTTTTTAATTACACTATTTTTTGCTGCTTATTTTGTTTAAAAGATAACTCCTTCACCTCCGAGCCTCCAGTTCAAGTAATAAAAAATGTTAGTAATGAGAATACAGGCTTCGTGTACTATTACAGGACTTAACTTGCTTACATTTCCTGCGATTACACCTCTAAATTTCAATAACTATTAGTTGGTAGCAATCTTTATTTAATTGTTAAAATATATCTTTTATCAACTTCATAATTTTAAGTGTCATCACTATATTTATTTACAACAATCAGCAAGATATCTCATTGTTTTGAAATTGCATATATATTGGTCAGTTTGTCTATTTGAATTTTTATCTCTTAAACATATTAATTTAGTTCTAAATAGAAATATCAAATCGAAATTTGATAATACTATCAGAGTAATTGTGTGTATTTTTATATAACTTTCTGTTATATATAACTAAAATAAAAAGTTATTTATAAGTGCATATAGAACACGCATTAAGTTAAATAAAATCTTTGTGGATTTTTTTTTTAATTTTAATTACTTACATACGTCTTCAACCGACCTAATAAATTTAAGTGTGATCTTAATATTTATGTATACTAATATTATAAAGAGGAAAGATTTGATTGTTTTTGTTTGTTTGTTTGTGTGTACTGAATGGGCTCCGAAACTACTGGACCGATTTGAAAAATTCTTTTACCATTTGAAGCCGACATTATCTCTGATGAACATACTTTTTACCGCAGGAAAATGCTTCATTCCTACGGGAAAACGGGTAATAGGACAACGGGTAGTAAGAATTATCCTTCCGTACATTCCTAATTACTTATTTACGTAATTACTTCCTTTTTCACATTACTTCTAAACGATTGGGTTGAAATTTTATATGGGTATTTCGATGGTTTTCTGGATGATTTAAAAATACAATTGGATTCGGTAGGTGGCGCTGCTGTTGGTATGTCAACTATTAAACGGCTTGACCGGTTTGGTTTAAATTTTGTATGTGTATTTCCATGGTTTCACAGACAAAAATGTATTATGCCATTACAGAGAAAAGATTTGATTGTTTGTTTTTTTCTATAATTGAGGAGTTGCCGTAAGAACCTACGCCGATAACGAAATTTAGGGCGGGCGAAGCCGCTGCCAGAAGCTAATTTATAATAAAACCTTGGTACGGTAAGCTATCAACAAGACATCTACTCATTTTTAGGGTTCTGTACCTCAAAAGGAATCAAGGATACCTTATAGGATCACTTTGCTGTCCGCCTGTCTGTCTGTCTGTTAAGACCCTTTTTCTCAGAAACGCGTGAAAGTTTTGAAATTATTATCAAATACTAAGGTCTACAATCCCTTAAACCTGTACTTCTCTATGTCCTAGGATCATGAAATTTGTAAAGGTGTTACATCACATATATAGGAAAATATCCAAAAACTGATAATTAAGGTATAAACCGGTGAGAATTGGTTTCACAATGGAAGACTATCTACATATAATAAGTTTGTACGGAACCCTCCTTGCGCGAGCTAGACTCGTACTTGGCCGGTTTTTTTTTTGGAATTGCATATCTATTAATCAGTTTGTCTTTCTGAATTTATATCCATATTATTTTTATTTACTTATTAATGGCTCTTAGAAATTTAATAAATCTGTCGGAGTTATTGTGTGTATTTCTATTTACTTTGTTTTAAAAAAAACAATATACTTCCTTGTAGTAGGTACATGCTCAAAAATTAAACTTGATTCAAACTTTCCTACCAAACAAGTGACAGCGGGAGCATATAACTAATCCTACGTTTTTACAGTAATATATTTCCATACAAAAAAATTTTGGAATTCAAACTTAAATAAATTTAGCAACATAATTACGGATATAAAAGTGATTCCACAACTGTGCACTGTAAAAAACGTCAAAAGGAAGGAAGTGAGCTGTCAGAGGCAAATTGAATTCCTTTCGTCAGTGAAAGGGAAAATTTGCGCTTTCTATTTCAAGGAGTTACAAAGAATATGATATTTTGCTAACTTTGCTTTTACGATCTAAACATCTATACAAAATATTCCAATAAAGATTGATTGATCTTTATTTTTGAATATAATTTCTACTATTGGGGAGTTTTTGAAACATATCTATTTTACATTTTTTTTGTTTTTTCTAGTTTCTGTCTCATGCTCAATGCATTTTTTTTACGATTTATCTGTTTAATGAGCGATGTAGTCTGCCTATTGCCAATTCTGTTAACTTTATTTAGTTTATTTACGTGAACTTCTGTTATGTTACATACAAATTGCAAAGAATCTGAAATTCCTGAAAAGCCTGATTCTTTGCTAAACGTAATCCATGATAAGGAAATTTACCAAAAAAAACCAACATATAGCTCGAGAAAAATCGTCCACGTCACAATAACAGAATACAAATTTTTTTTATAGATTAGGAGTTCTTTCGAGAATATAACGTATAATTTTGGTTTGTTTCATTGTAGTGTGTGTGACTAAAGTAGTGTGTAAGGTAATTAGTTTTTTGTCATTTTTAGTTAACAGTGTAATATTCCCTATTTTGATGTTTTCAAATTGCTATGATGACAAAAAATTAGTAGATTATACAACCAGTAAATAAAAGGGAATTTAATGCGAGGGGCTTAGTTGGATCTTCACTTCACTTCACGTTCCAAGTGGCGGAGGTTCGAACCCCGGGGTCGACGTTTACCAATGAGTCTTTTTTTTAACCCGTAATTCCGTAAAGAAGTAAAATTGTGAGAAAACCTGCATACTTCAAAAAAAAGACGAATTTGAAGTCCACAATCCGCAAATCACCCTCGCTGAGGGTAGGCCGTGCCCCAGCAGTGAGCAACACATGAAAAAGAAAAACAAAAGGAAGATTTTAATTGGCTACAATCTTAAAACGTTTCATGGTAATTTTTTACTTCTCTGCAACACAGCAATCTTACATGAAAAAAATTGTAATGGACAGGGAAAAATCCCTTTATACACAGATGATATTCAGAAATTGGTGCAAAATGTTAATTTTACCTTAAAAAAATATTTAACGTAATATTTTACATCATACAAATACACCATTACAGAACGTAAACAAAAGATTTAGACCAATTCAGACAAATGAATAACAGGAAACAACAATTTTTTTTATGAAAATATTGCCAGCCTAAAACCAACCTATTTCAATGCGCGACCGCACAATTTTAGGAATGTGAAATGAGAAGGAGAGAGCATTGATATTTTTCCCTTCCTGAAGTAATAAATAGTTCATATAAAATACTAATTTAAAATTTGGATTTACAACTTCAGCATTTTTATAGATGTACATAAAACCATAAGGCATAAATACGTCCAAAACCTGTCAAAGTTAATAACCGTTCGTAAATAAAGTCATAAGAAACAATAATTTTAATTTGCTCCGCTTCGTTTTACGCGCCAGTTTTCAAGTTTACAAGTGGGACGCCCTGACTACATAAAATAAGTACAAGTTCTTTCTGGCGCTCGCCTCGCTTCGTTTTACGCGCCAGTTTTCAAGTTTACAAGTTGGACGCCCTGACTACATAAAATAAGTACAAGTTCTTTCTGGCGCTCGCCGACCGCTGCCGCGGCACGCTCCGCTCGGCTTCGCGCGCTAACTTTCATGTGCTCCGCTTCGTTTTACGCCCCAGTTTTCAAGTTTAGAAGTGGGACGCCCTGACTACATTAAATAAGTACAAGTTTGTTCTGTCACTCGCCGACCGTAGCCATGGCACACTTACTTCCATGTTTTACCATAAGCTCTATTTCTAGTCTATGGCTGTAAACATAACAAGACTCTGTATAATAAAACGTAAGTTGTATTTATGTTATTTTCTATTTTATGTAGTACGTAACGTAATCTAATTCTCTTATCGGTTATTTGGGAGTTTTTTTTTGAGACTGGTAACATTGCAATTAAAAAAAAGTGTTCGTGTTTCCTTTTTCTTAAACCGTTTACAATATTTTAAAAAGTGTAATTACATGGTTTTTAAGTGTAAATTGTGTTTTTTTCAGCCTATTCTTTAATTTTATCAGTGTGTAAAGGATGATTTGGACAGTTACAAGAAATCTGAACTGCTATAATGCCGAGCAAGTGAATTTTATATGTTATTTCGACCATTTGGCGGGAAAAAAAAAATCTGGTAGTAAATATTTTTTTTATCGAAAAGTATTATTTGGCACCGACTTTCATATATCATTTCTATATCAGGGAGTGCTACTCTATCGAATAAGATTTTTTCAGGTTAAAATGTCGTGTTGCAGGGAAGTAAATATTTACCATATTATCTTACTGAGATCACACTCACTTACATTTTATTTTTCACATAGAGTTAAATCCAACGAATTATTTTATTTGGCTTTGTTCCAAAACAAATAATCCAAACCAGAGACTATACTTAACGGGACCGCTTGTTAAAACTTTAAATATTACTGCTGTGAATATTTCATTTATTTTAATAACGTTCTAATTTATTAAAATAGCGCATAAAATCCTAAGTTTACGATACGAGTAAGCTAAATTAATGACCAACTTAGCTTATTCGTATCATAAACTTACGAGGCAGGATTTCCGAGCAGTAAGGCGAATGCGCAACGGAACCAAGTTGTTTTTTTTTTATACAACTACGGTGGCAAACAAGCTTGCGGTCCGCCTGATGGTAAACGGACATCATAGCCCATGGACGCTTGCAATACCAATATTTTGTGTAATTAATGACCATAAATCACGGGTTTCATACGACATCTTTTAACTTACTTGAGCATAACAAAAACATTACAACAAATTCTGTTTGCACAAATATTTGTGATTAATGGCGCTTTTAGAAGTTAGCATACACTGTTATCACAAAACATGCAACTACACCGTTACTAGTGCAGTTATATAAAGTAAAAATAATAAAAAAAAACCGAATGCAAAAACATTTAGAACTAAAAAAGGAATAGACTAGTTTACTTAAATAATACCAAATATTTTACTCTCCCCAAGAAAAGGCGTATATTTTGACAAAGAATATTTTGAAAAAAAATTAAAATTATATATGAACAACAAAAAGTCATACATTTATGTTTTTGTGGAAAAGATGTTTGATGATTCAAATTACGTTGGTGAAAAAAAATATCAGCTTCGTTCCTGCAAGTGTTCGAAGGTTAGAAAGCAGGAAATGGCACCAAATTGACTTCTTGTTGACGTGAAAGTGAACAAATTGTATTTGTTGCCTTTATCTGTTGAGAAAATAATATCATGTTTGTAGATTAAACCAATGAATGATCAAAAGTTTTATATTCATTAACATTTATGATATACGCTTGACTTTTCCAATTTTTTTTTATTTTCTACAAGCTTCTGCCAGCGGCTTCGCCCGCACTTAATTTCGTTATCGGCGTAAGTTTTTACGGAAACTCCTCAATTATAGAAAAAAACAAACAATCAAATCTTTTCTCTGTAATGGCATAATACATTCGTGTCTGTGAAACCATGGAAATACACATATAAAATTTCAACCAAACCGGTCAAGCCGTTTAATAGTTGACATACCAACAGCAGCGCCAACTACCGAGTCCAATTGTATTTTTAAATCATCCAGAAAAACATCGAAATACCCATATAAAATTTCAACCCAATCATTTAGAAGTAATGTGAAAAAGGTAGTAATTACGTAAATAAGTAAATGGAATGTGCGGAAGGATAATTCTTACTACCTGTTTTCCCGTAGGAATGAAGCATTTTCCCGCGGTAAAAAGTAGTCTATGTTCATCAGGCGTCAATGTCGGCTTCTAATGGTAAAAGAATTTTTCAAATCAACAACAAACAAACAATCAAATCTTTCCTCTTTATAATATTAGTTTAGAAGAATAGATTTACTTACTGAAAATTTTGAGATAAGTTTATAAAATAACAGCGACGAAATATAAACAAATAAGGAGTTGATTCTTATAATGTGGTATATATTCTATTCTGCACATATTACTGTAACAAGAAAATTTATAATCAATCCAATTGAATCCTTTGGACTCCGTTGTGTCTATTATGTTATGATTAAATTATTGCCCTCATTTCATATAGAAGTGGCCAACAGTCTGTTAGTCTTTGTAGTTACTTACTTAGAAAGAGTCAAGTAACTAAGTAATATCTTTGAAGTGCTTTTAACATTTCTTTCATTAATAGAAAATACAGGCCAAGCGCGTGTTGTTTAACTAAGGGTTACTTAGTTTAAAAGTTACAGCGGAAATCTGAAAAGCTGTTCAAAAAATAATGACAAAGATAAATTGATTTTGTCTCTCTTAATTTGTGTGCGTGCGTGCATGCGTGTGTGCGTGCGTGCATGCGTGCGTGTTTGTGTGTGCATGTGTGTGTGTGTGTGTGTGTGTGTGTGTGTGTGTGTGTGTGTGTGTGTGTGTGAATGATGATAATGATGGATGTAAAATTTAGAAATGGTGTAGTCTCAAAATCAATTTCAGGTATATACTAGTATTGTACATAGATTTTAACATAATAATGGAAGTACAAAAAGGGATTACATTATTGCTTGTATAATTCCTAATTGTTAAGTTCCTCTATCTCAATATAGCTTTTGTGATTTAACCAATTTATTAACAAAAGTTTATAGACTTTTTTAACCTTAGGCTATATATTAATTTTTTTATTTATTAGATTATATAAATGAGAGGATTTCTTGATCGTGACATACTGGAGCTACTGAATATTAATATATTCTTTTATTAGTCAGGGTGATGTCATATCTAAGAGACTTGTGCAGCTTTGAGACAATGTATGTAGCACATAGAGTTTTCGTACTGTCAGGAGATCACAGGAAGAGTATAAGCATTCTGTTGGAAATCTGTATGATTTAAAGTACATTACTTTTAACAGATCAGATCTCTGAGCCCTCTCTATTTCTAAGAATTTACTTTTTGTAGTTCCTCCCCATATCGGTATGCAATAAACTAGAACAGATTGCGCTAAGGAAGTGTATATTTGATACACTTCCAACAGAATAGTTTCAAATTACAGATTTCCAACAGAATGCTTATACTCTTTGCTTTTGCTTCTCAACTCAGAATTGCCCTATGGGACTTGGCATCCCCTCTTGTTGCCAAAGACCAGGTTGAGTTGTTGATCAGGGACCGCCATGTTGGAATTGTCATGCTGGTCTCAATGCCTTGCTAGCTAGTCTGCAACGAAATTTTTGGATTTTGTCCGCCAGACGAGCAACTCGTCGACTTGTACATCTGGAGCTCGTTTCAGTCTCGTCTACGGAGGCTTCCATCCCTTGCCTGTCACAGTTCGTCAGTCGGCGTGGACTCCTTCATTTGATTCGTTCTGACTGTGGCACGAATTTCAAGGGTGCAAATCGATATCAGAATTAGGTTCTTCAGTTCTTGTCTGATGATCACACGTACATCCATTCGGGGTTGTCTAAACGAGGCGTGACGAATATATTTGAGCCTCCCGGCTATCCTTCGTGGGGCGGTATTTTCGAAGCAGCGGTCAAGGTCGCCAAAACTTACCTTCGTCGTGTGATTGGTAAAACGGTCCTTACGTATGAGGAGTTATAAACAGTTTTTTTTTAATGTAGAAGCGGTCTTGAATTCGCGCCCGCTTTGTCCGATCTCATCGGATCCTAAAGACCTGGAAGCCTTGTTTCTAGGCCATTTCTAGATCAGTTTAACGTCGTTTCGTTTGAGTATCCGTTTATGTCTGTCAATCAGTTATCGCGGTTTCAGTTGCTTCAATAAATAACACAATTGTTCCGCCGTCAGTGGTCCTCGGAATATAAGCATTTGTTTTATCCTATTAAATTATTCGAATTTACCGCGGCGCAACGGCGGTTAGGTCGCATCATTCAATTATTACCAGGGTCGGACGGTATCCCGCGGCTCGCAGAGGTTATGGTTAAGCTATTCGGTATTACAGCGTGCCGTCGCGACGCTCTCTCAGTTGCCAGTAGACTAGCTTCTGGCTTGTTTTTTTCTTATCCAGACACGGTCTGGCTGGGGCGGGGCATAGATTAATATATGTATACTGGGGCGCGGGCTGGTTCGCTAAAGAGCGGACCGGTATTGTTTCCCGTGCGCTCCGCATGGGTCGTGTGTCGTTAGTGCAGCGCAAGAATTGAGAACCGGTGACGTTGTAACTTTTAGTCATGCTCCACTACACAGTGTGTCCGTTCAGTTGTCTTGATTCAAATAAGCTTTTTGATATTTGGATTTGTGCATCAAGTGGATTTAAGAATCACAGTTCAATGTTTCGTAAACCAAGGGGTAATATTATATATTACACATCTACATACGAGTACCTACACACACACCCCCTTTCACACGGGACCATAAACTTGGCCCCTTGGCACTCAAGGTAAATTTACATATTTTCAAACCGATTCCTAGGTAGCTATTCAGATATAACCACCACCCTGTTTTACTCCCTTAGGAGATGAATTGAAAAAATCTCTTCTTAATTAAAATTAAAATTAAAAGTCATTTATTTCGACTATCAAGGATCATAATATAAGTGTAAAAGTACAAAATAACTAAAATACAACAAACTTAAATTAAGTAAAATTAAACATTACATTATTTATGAGTATATGTACTTATTATTATTATTATATTTATTATGTTGTCGGTAAATGAACCATTACAGCATAATTCATTTGAATGCACACTGACGTCATTTAAAAAAACGTTTGTGCAAAATTTTAATCTTCTAACGGTTTCAGCTGTGCGTATATCGACCAGACAGTGAATCAGTCAGTCAGTCAGCATCGGGTAATAAATCTTAGTTCAACATCTTCTTACCTTACTCTGATCTAGTATAGTATTTTATAATCTGTGCTCTGGGTTTCATGATCACATTCTACAGACGGGACCACTTTTGATTCATTTCATGAGAACCAGAGTGAGGATAGATGATGTAGTTTTAAGAGAATACAGTTAGACCTATCTAAATCGGCCAAAAATACGGTAAACATTCACAAGAAAAAATGCGTTTAAGATAAAACCTGCTCCTTCTTGAAGTTTGAAGAAATTTAAATATCAGCAGTGACCATTATTCACATGGGTAGCTTAATCCTCGGTCAATACTGCCGACTGCCTACGTCGTCGGTTCTAAGAAAAAGTCGTTGTACTCCAAGTCAATTCAATTTCACGGTCCGGTACTCAGACAGACGCCTTTGAGGTTTAGACGCCATAACTAAGTTACTGCATTCATCTCATATGAAACCTCTAGTGTGTAGAAGTGACGAACCAGAAAATAAGTTATTATTTGGACACGACTCAAAGTGTCTGATGAAATATTATTATTAGAGACCAGTGTAAAAGACACACGCGGTATTTAATTTTTTGACGATTGATGACGAGGGTTCCGTACCACCACTATTAGTAAGTTATTTAAAATCACAAACAAAAACAAAAGGTGTGCTGCTAATCGGTCACCCATCCAATTACTGAACAAGTCCGAAGTTGCTTAACTTTGAATATCGTTTGAAACAAACAAATATGTTACTGTTTTGCTTAATAATAACTATATAGCGCTGTAAAGGTTAATTTAAGATGTGAAATGGCTCGGGCCTGTTTCAAACTTGGCATGTTTTTATTGTTTGTTGTTATTCTATAGAGCTTACACACACTGTAGAAACCCCCCCCTTTTAAAAATAATAAAATTATAAATTTGAACTCACGTGGAGTATACTGACGTAGTCGCCAATTTGAATACGTGATGGCGTACGTAATCCTAACATATTATTATTGCCTTTATTATTATAAATGTTAATGATATTTTGTAACCGTTAATGTTATTATTAAAGAAAGCTAATATTTTATTTGGCTGTGATCGTCTAATGGCGTAATCGTCTATTTGGACCCCTCGTTGTGACCGATAATAACCCCAGATCCTAAGAGGTATGGATTCAATCAGTCCCAGGTGTGAAAGAACAAAATCAAAACCCTAATTTTACATTATACCTACATTAAAAGCAATGGCCTATAACTAATCCTTAACCGCAGAACCACTAAGTCCTGATTAGCATTAGACCAGAATTTAAATTACTAAATGCGAGTTTCAGATTAAAATATATGCGATTTATTATCCTAACGTAGTCGAAGTACCCTAGCCTAAGTCACCCTATTCACCAGCCTAGCTACCTCCTTACAACTCCGAACATGTCTCGTAATGACACGGTTACCCCTCGAACACGATAGGCCTTGAAGTTATAACGACTATGACCGCATACCCCTTAAGTGAAGTCGTAATCTTATAGTAATGTATGAAATCGCCTTAAAGGAGAACTCTTAAACGGTAAGTAGTCCATCGATACACTAGTTATCTTGTCCTTAAGTAAACTTGTAACCTCATAGTAATGTAGGAAAATCACCTTAAAAGGAAGAACCCTTAGACATATGAAAGTACTAACCACTAATAAGCTCACTGGCTTCCCCTTAACTAAATTTATACACTTATAATATAACAAAATCATTTAAGAGACAGACAGACCTATTTAATAACTAAATAAATTATTAGCAGGTACGCTATTGATCCCTTAATTAACCTATAACCTACACAACTAACCTGTCACCAGTTCTCTAGCTTGCGCTTAAGTGAAGGTCGGAACTAATAACAACATATATAAGGCATTAGGGAGACAAGCGGACCTATTAAGTACATAGATAAATTATTAGTAGACTAGCTATCGATCTCTTAAGCGAAGTTATAAAACTGTAATGTAATATGAAAGGTCACCATACGGATGAACTAACAGATTGAGTATATATATAGATAAAAACGAATATACTCGCGGCCTGGCCCTTACGTAAATTACACAACCCTCTCAATAACACTTAAGAATGCACCACAGACTGACCGATAAGTTTAGTAATTGCATAAAGAGCCTGTTGACAACCCGTTAACAACCCCTAAGTGAAATTATAAAGTCGTAATGGTATTCGAGAAGCCACCCCAAAGGCAATCTAAGTATATAAAAAGACTACCACTATCCTTACTAGCTTCTCTTCTAATCTAATCTTATAATAATATATGTAGAATCGCCGTAAAGACAAACTAACAAATTAGAAGTAAATGTAACCCTGAAATACATCTACAGCCTACCCTTTAAATAAAGTTATAACATAGTCCTAACCGTAGGTATCCAGAAATCCACATACATTCATGATTATTATTTTACCACTGAAACTCACGCCATCTGTGTAATAATCGTGGAATTACTCGGTCGATCGATATCTTAGCTAACTGTCTAATAATGGAGATATTGAGGAGGTCTTATAGAGGGCGCTAAGGGCGGACGATTTAGTATGGAAGTCTATCTAAATCTACCAATCCTAGTTTCCAGGTCGTTTACGGGTAACCCTAACTGGGAATCATCCAGGAAAATTCACATATACAACCATTCCTTAAGGGTTCGTAAGTTGTTCTATTCAGAATTATTGGGCCCGCCACCGAATTATCCCTTCGGCCAATTAAAGACTAACCGGTCAGACTTTCCATACATTTGCCTGTGCGTCGAAGTGCCCAGCTGGCGTCTCGTGGTCACGTGGGTGCGCAGAGTTCACATTTTAGTCTTCTGCGCAGGTACAGAGTCTAATCGTGTTACTCGACCTTCCTTCGACTAATTTACGTTGATTCGGTTTTGGTTTAGTATCTCGCGACCCGGTCAGTACGAATTTCGTTCTTAGATCTAAAATTGAGTTTATGGTTACAAGCTATGGCGATTATCTACACTAGAATATAAAGTTTATGAAAACAAAACTATAAAATTGAGACAAAACCTAACGCTCGCCTAACTCATACACTAGGTTGTTCCTACTTGATCGCTAAAATGAATATTGAAAATTAATTATGTATAACTTGAATTTGAATAGCCTTAAGGGCCTAGGGTACCGTCTGGCCTTAAGCGGTTGTCAATTGTATCGTACTTATTATCTGACTGACGTCTTGGAACCTTTAACAAGGAAGGTATATAACGACCAACTCCTGACAGACTCGTAGATAGGTTTAATCAAACTAGCTTACCTTGTGGCTTCGCCCTCCTGTCATTTAGTAATTGAGTTAATAGATAACCTTTATCCTTCGTACACCGTGCCTTAAACTGTTCTTTAGGATAGGTAAGTAGTGCTCCCCGCCAACTCCTACATTTATAACGCTGCGGAGGTGGCAAACAACCAGACGACCATGTATTTATCCTTACTACTATGACTAACTACGGAACTAAGGGGACCATTTCGTTATTATTTGAATATAACCTACGATCGGTCGATTCGAACCCGAGGCTCCTTAAGTTTAAGTAGCCGCTAGTCCGGAGAAGCTATGCTCGCCCGAAACATATGCCGTGCAAGCTAAGTTCACAAGAAATAATAAAATAGGTGTGCAATTACGCACATGGTTAAGTGGTAAATTGTTCATCAGAGTAATTAAGGCGACAGAACACCTAGTTTGACACACAATAAGTATGTTTAAGGTGGATTGTAAGGAGGACATATTCACACTCAGGACCTGGCACATTAGCCAGATCAAGTAAGGGTTAGCCCCTTTCTGAGTGTTTAGAACTTAACGTTTCGGCTTTCCATACAACAATTCAGAGCCTCATCAGTTAGTAGAGAATTGTGTATGATTATACTAATACGTCTTCAACGGGGTGATTCATGGTGAAGAATAAAACAAATCCTGACCCACTGACGTCACCTCATAGCCTGTTAATAAAGTTTGGTCAATGTTGAAGTTCAGTCATCTTTATCTTAAATGGCTTAGTCAAAACATAAATTAAACAGTATAAAGCAATAAAATAAAGCTTAGATAGTCTAATTAAAAATTAGACTCGCTAGATTAATGTCGCGGCCCTGAAAAACATATGAGGTTTACGTTTATTTATTTTTTACACAGAAAACAAATATTTAAATATGAGCACAATAATACTTAGCTTTCCAAATCTATCCGTCGCAGTAATGGGTGGAGTGGAGGTACTATTTATTTATGGATTCCTTAAGGAGATTGGGTTAAAAATCCCACGTTAAATTTTAGCCACCCATTACCTAAACGGCATCTAACAGTTCAGCTTCCCCACTCGACGCCGGTGAAGGGTGGAACTGGAGCCAACCCAGATCTAGGTTTTATCAGCCCCCTCACACCCTTAGATTCCTGAAGCCTGCAGTTATCCTAGTATGTCTCTAACATCAAGCCCCAATCTTCCCTAATCTTATAACAAGCCAGACCCCGCTTGAGGAACCCCTACTGTGACTGCCCCGTCCTCGCCTACCTCTATCTACCAAGGGTCTGCTCGCTTTGGGGCCACTATACCGCAAAGCAGCACGATATTGTAATTTAAGATTGTTATGATAATAAATAGTGAATATATGGATACCATTAACATAATAACGAATTACATGCAACAAAGTCGTACAACTTTGATGAGCACCTACTAAATCGTGTAGGGTTTCCTTTAATAGGAATTCAAGACAAGGTTCACACAAGGATCACCTACTCAACATATATATGCACAGCAAGGGCCACACAAGGATTACCCTAGCAAGTCCTTTGGGGGGTCCCTTCACATCGACTCAGATCAGTGCGAGTAACCACGGCCCAGGGGCCCGCGTAGGGTTTTATCCAGTGAGGATATCCAAACTCATACACATACACGCTCTAAAGGGAATACACAGGGGTTACTACTTATACATGTATATATGCACAGAAAGGGCCACACAAGGATTACCCTAGCAAGTCCTTTGGGGGGTCCCTTCACATCGACTCAGATCAGTGCGAGTAACCACGGCCCAGGGGCCCGCGTAGGGTTTTATCCAGTGAGGATATCCAAACTCATACACATACACGCTCTAAAGGGAATACACAAGATTTACCCTAGCCTTAACCCTAGGCTTAGCCGATTTCCTATCTAATCAGATCAGGGCTTAATTACGGGGTTTTCCTCCCACAAGATATCACAAAATTTACAACATCATGTTAAAAGACACCGATCCCGGCAGGAACCTTTTACTCCACTAGATTTCCTACAGAAATCGGCAATCTCTTTTCCTTAGAGAGTACATAGCCAACAATGTCAACAAATTACCTCTGCATTCTCAATAAGTAAGGGTTTCTTTCTTCTCTATCCCAAATTTACAACTAAAATCCCGGACTAAATCCCAACCAAAAAGTCAAACACTTTCAATTTTCCCCAACCAACCCTTCACTTTATCCAAGGTGGCATCTTACACGGTCCCTTACACAGTCCTTACGCCATCGTATAAAGGAAGCCCCTCACAAGCCCCATAGTACAAACCCATCAATAATAAGTTGATATTGCTAGCCTCAGTTCTCACAAAAGACACTTACTGATATTTGATGTAGGCGAAACGTGCACGGCGTCGGTATTAAATTTCTTCAAATCTTTGTGCGTCCTGTCCTTCCCACTTCCTCAGGAACCTTGAACCCAGCCAGCCTCTCGTCACGTCGACAATGGAAAAGGGTGCCGCAACTGACGCCTATCGCTTATAACCGTTCTCCCCTCCCCCACTATAGACGCGGCCTGAACGTGTGGCGTGTCTAGAAATGATGGCGCCAGTTAAATTCTTCTTTATTTTACTTCCACGTGTACCCACGTGCTTCGCATTTTAGTGGCCAGTTACTTTATAGTAATAATCGGACATCATATCGAGATCGTAAACCGATTCTACTAAACTCTTTACCTGCCGAACTGGTTTCTCCGCTTCTTTGTGACTCGATTATACAGCTTCGATTAATTTACACATTGAAGGCTCGTCGTAAGCGGCGCGGAGCCTACTCTACTATCCCTCTCGCACCCTACGATATTTATAACAATTAACTGAAAATAATCGTTCGATATTCTCCATATATTTTAACCTCCTGGTTATCTGCTACTTTACGAATCGGTCGTATTTAACGAGTAATTATTTTTCTTTGTGTTGATGATTTTAGGATCCCACTGCGATTTACGCCTTATGACGTAGGTACAACCATATTAATCGAACCCCGGTGAGGACATCCGGGCCCCTCACTTACTTCATACTTCATTGATCTCCTTTCTATCCATTTATTAGGAGTATCCGATCGGTATGAATTACGAAGGTGATTAATCAAATTTATATTTATTATTGATAAATTCTATCTTTAATTCACCTGCTCTCTTAAAACTTAAATTAGCATGTCAACACCGTGTCGTGGGGTCCAGATTATTACAATTCTTTATAAAAGGCTTGGGACCACTACAATCCTCCCCAACAAGTCATAAATGTACACTTATCAGTTGTGACTTGTTTCTTAATTAACCACTGGATCTCTACACCTAAGTTTTAAGACCTCGACTTACAACTCGAACCTAGTTCAATAATAACATATAAATTACTCGAGACTTAGTCTGACCTTAAGTCAAACATAACGCTAACCTTAACCTAAAAATCCCTACGTTAACCAAAATTTAAAACCCTCATGTTTACCTAAACCTAATAAACCTAATGTTAACTCAAACCCTATAAACCTCATGTTAACCTAGACCTCCTAAACATATCCGTAACCTAAGCCTAAAAATCCTCATTTTTACCTAACCCTAATAACTCTTATGTTAACCTAAACCCTATAAACCTCATGTTAACCTAGACCTCCTAAACATACCCGTAACCTAAGCCTTATAATTCTCATGTTTACCTAAACCTAATAAACCTAATATTATCCTTACATTAATCCTAGCTCCGCCTCCAGTAAAAGAGAAATCGAGATATCCTGTAATTTCCTTGGGGAGCGGTATCACGACTAGTACACAAAGCCCCTTATACAACAATGAAAACTTCTTAATCCACTTCACCCTCACAATTGAGTTGTCAGTTCTACGCGCTTTTACCAATCTGTTCCTAGCCTCCCTCTACTCTCTCGTTTATTATCGACGGTTTCCCTTCCATTCCTCCGTCGTAACGTCAACTTAGTTCACTCTAAAACATAACCATACATCCACCCTATTAAAACCAGCCTTAGCAACTAAAGTTCAAATCGGTCTCTCGACACCACTCATTTCTAACGAATCATACTTAATGGACATCTCTCATCCTATAATCAACCTCAACTCCAAGGTTCTCTCATCGTTCAAGGTCTGCTTCCATTTAGATATTAATGAATCTCATACTATAGTTCCGTACCAAGACGATGACTAATCAAACCTGGTTTAGCGTGGTACTAGTTGTCTCATCATGTTCCTCACTAATCTAAACTGGTTTAAAGGGCTGTACCCAATAAGCTACGATGATCACCTAAGAGCCTCCTAATAATAATGAATGACACGTCATAATAATTACTCGAAATAGAACGTAAGAGATTAAAAAGAAATTATAGTGCTTAAGATCGTGCTTTACTCAAATGCAGCAAATAACTATGACGAACACAGCTTCAGTTAAGGACCACTGGCCTCACTCAACCTCAGCCAGCGACTACTCAGGGACCCACCCTGTCGAAACAAGGTCAGTCCCCTGCAACGCTACGATAGGAAACACCAGATATAATGGATAGTTATGAAGAATATAGTAGATCGAAGAAGGGAAATATGATTGGAAGCAAACAGTTGAGTTTTTCCATTATTAGTCGTAGGTAATTATGATAGATATAGTAGTTTGAATATGGCGACGACGTTTGAAAACAAACAGTTGAGTTTGTCCATTCTTAGATGTAGGTAATTATGATATATATTGCAGTCTGAATATGGCAACGACGTTTGGAAACAAACAGTTGAGTTCGTCCATTATTAGTCGTAGGTAATCATGATGGATATGCTTCGGTTAAGGACCAAGGGCCTCACTCAATCTAGGCTCGTTACAATGTATATGCTTCGATTAAGGACCAAGGGCCTCACTCAACCTCGGCTCGTCATGATAGATATAGTAGTTTCAATATGGCGATTATGTTTGGACGCAAACAGTTGAGTTTGTCCATTTGATGACGTTCGGAAACAAACAGTTGAGTTCGTCCATTTGATGACATTCGGAAGCAAACAGTTGAGTTTGTACATTTTTTTAGCCGTAGGTAATTGTGATAGATATAGTAGTTTGAATATGGTGATGACGTTAGGACGCAAACAGTTGAGTTTGTCCATTTGATGACATTCAGGAATAAACAGTTAAGTTTGTCCCTTAGACGATGTTCGAAAGCAACCAGATGAGTTTGTCCATTTTATGACATTCGGAAGCAAACAGTCTAGTTTGTCCATTTTTAGTCGTAGGTAATTGTGATAGACATAGTAGTTTGAATATGGCGACGACGTTTGGAAACAAACAGTTCAGTTTGTCCATTTGATGACATTCGGAAGCAAACAGTTGAGTTTGTCCATTTTTAGCCGTAGGTAATTGTGATAGATATTGTAGTTTGAATATGGTGATGACGTTAGGACGCAAACAGTTGAGTTTGTCCATTTGATGATATTCCGAACCAGACAGTTGAGTTGGTCCAATATTAGCGATAGATAGCTATGACGGATATGCTTCGGTTAAGGACCAAGGCCTCACTCAATCTAGGCTCATTATAATGTATACGCTTCGATTAAGGACCAAGGGCCTCACTCAACCTCAGCTCGTTATGATAGATATAGTAGTTAGAATATGGCGATGATGTTTGGACGCAAACGGTGGAGTTTGTTCATTCTAGCAATAAATAGCTATGACGGATCTGCTTCAGTTAAGGACCAAAGGCCTCACTCAACCTCAGCTCGTTATGATGTATAAAAGTCTGAATAGGGCAATGACGTCCGAGGGTTGTTTATTTAATGATATTAAGAAGCAAATATTAAATTGTTATCAGCAACTATAAGAACCGGTTGTAAAATTTGAACCTTGTGTAATAATGCTGATACTAGAGCGGCCTAAACCCATACCCCGCATATCCCCCTCCTCCCCTTAACTACTCACCCCTCATTCACGTTAAGCCTAACTTCCACTAACGGCGTATACATATGTACGCATACCTCCACACACTTATACAAACATACACCGGAAGCGATCCATCAAAACAGCAGTTGCCGGAACATTAAAACCTCCCTGAATCCCACAAGGCAAATTTGTTAGGGCTGCCACACCCACGTTTTTTTTTTTTTTTTTCCCCCGGCGACTTAAACACATCTCCAGCATAACACCTTTTGCTTCTTCAGTTAAGGACCTGACTCTCCCACCATTAAGGCAGGGCCCGACCTCAACTTCGACACATATACACATGTACGCATACTGATATGTATACACACACATAGACACGCACCGCCCGCGGTCACTCAGGGATCGTACCTGCCGAAACATTACGACCCCCTGCAACTCACACGGCAAAAATCTCAGGGGTTACACTAGCCATGTATAAAAATCCAAAATCATTTCAATTCAGGCCCTAACAACTTACAATCTTTACTCGCGACGATTTAAACACATCCCCAGCATAACCCCTTTTCGCTCTTTCAGTTAAGGACCTGACTCTCCCACCATTAAGGCAGGGCCCGACCTCAACTTCGACACATATACACATGTATGCATACTGATATGTATACACACACATAGACATGCACCGCCCGCGGTCACTCAGGGATCGCACCTGCCAAAACATTACGACCCCCTGCAACTCACACGGCAAAAATCTCAGGGGTTACACTAACCATGTATAAAAATCCAAAATCATTTCAATTCACGACTCGTACCAAATTAAATAATAACCTTGTCCTACTCGGCTGGGTTTAATAATTTTGCCTTAGTTTCACATCTACATAGCAGGTAATAGTATCTATCCACGTTCTAGCTCACTTCTAATCCTACATTGAACCTAATTTATATATATATATATATTTATATTTCATGCGAATCCTAATTCTGAATAAACATTAATGCAGTTTAATAAACACTTATTATGTTGACCCCTCCCCTAACAACTTAGCAATTTATCCTGTGGTACCCTCCCCCCTCGTAATGTACATTTTATTTCTAACCGCCCTTAACATGACTAAACTAACAAAACCGGTCTCTGACCTACGCCAATGCTTCTAATCTCAGACATCAACCTCATTTCTCAATGACTACATATCGCTTACTTAACAAAACCCTTTGAACAGATAACACCTATTAACGATAACCTAGTTAGTTCAAAAGGAACACGCTACCAGGCATAGCCGACCTGAACACCACCTAATAATACCTGACATTATTCTATCTTACCCTTAAGTACTTTAAATTACCTAAACAGAGATGTATAAATTTATATACATAGTAAGTACACTTCTCGTTTACACCTGAGCACCTCCACACTGTCAATCTATAACCTTTCATAAATGGTACCACAATGGTTAAAACCGGTTGACGTTACCGGTCCGCCTAGTAATAACATATTTATCGACAATCAAAATGTAATATAATTTGGCAAGCAAAAGCATGAGCCAATAGTATCCTAATATTTTAATCTAATAGCCCGTGACCGGTAGCAACGAATCTATAAAAGATGATCTAAACCTAACGTCTACATTCGATCGCACAGAATCACCTCAGACAGCTCCGTTGGCGAAACACCTCACGCTCGCGCCAAGACCCCGGGAAACTCCGAGTTCAAATCCCCGCTCGAGCGCACACCCTTTTCTCCTTTCGTTTATATTATTTGATATAATTTTCTTTCACCATATCATATCCCTAAACTAACAACTCACAAAGTACATTTAGTCGTTTTAACATCTACTGTTTACTTTGTTAAGGTTACCTTCTACCAGACATGAATCTTCCCGTTGGAGGAAGTTCACCTGGTCTAAGGGCTTAACAGACGTCACCGTCAAGTGAAACAGTAATTAGATGTTCGTACTTTGGAATACCCCTTTAACTAAACTTATAAACCGATAATTACACATATATACTGATATGTCTAAATGGCCTATGGGGATGATCCCAACTTACTAAGTCAGCGCTACTTAGTATAAAATTAAAGTACTGAGATGGATGAGGCCTACTTTAGCTAATATCTTAGTGACCTTATGACCTTACTTCTGCATTAACATTCCAAATGCTCGCTATCCCGCCTTTCAATGCATTCCCTAATCATAAAATAGCTCACTCTAACTCTTCAATAGTAAAATGATACATTTAGGCTGCACCCTACTTTAATGTACAGGTTTCTGCTTGGGTTTAAAATCGATTTCGCTGTCCTATGGCAAGTTCCAAACCGAAAATAACATGGCCTTCTACATTCTTTGACTAGCAGATTACTGCATTTGGTTTCTGTACAAAACATTTTTTTTTTTTTTTTTAATGAAAATTACGGCCAAAGTTCTCGTCCTTCTATTTTTAATTCGTAACTCACTATCAACAAGTAGCGAGAACATAACTTATTTCATGCCATGTTAAGTAACTACAAAGCTAGAAAATTACTGTAATTAAATTTTTATATCGCATGTGATGTAACTGTAACTAAATATTCCCCCCCCCCCCCTTTTACGCTAAGATGTATGTCTACCTATAATATATTTACGCCACTGGAAACTGAGCTCTATTTGAAACTAACATTGTCGACTCCCGCTCCACACCCGTAAAGCAAAGGTATATGCGCGTTGGGGCCCTCTTAAATGCTCGTTATTTTGTTATGTCCTTTCCCTCCCCGAGCATATTAAATTTTTATTCCACAGTATCGCCCTTCTGTCAAACGATTCTACGCATATAGAAAATTCATTAAGGCCACGCCAAATATACCGATATCTAGCCTATGTCTATACAGTTAATACCCCTCGCGCTCGACCACCACAGTCAATACAATACGGCTAGCTCCGCCTCTCTTTCAATTAGCCATCACAAAGTTCCGAAATCCGTCCATAATACTACTGCAGAATTATACACCCGTCCACATCTACTTACGCACACGTATACTTATAAACCAGCACTCACAATCTCATTCAAACCGTACTCACAACATTAAACTAAGGTCCATAATAATTGAATAGTGCTATCCATTAATAAATTTATTCGAATCTAGTTTTTAAACATTTTCCTAAACCTATGTTATGACAATATGCATATAGGTACTACCACATAGAAGTCCAGATTGAACGAGACTAGTAAGATTTATCTTAAGAATACCGTTCCCTAGGTTTCGGATGATTGAGATATACGAGTATGTATTTGTAAATAAGGTTATTAGATCATACACATACCCCTGCCTACCATTCTATAAATGTAATTTTAATTTTGCGTATTAGCCGTAATTTTATGTCTACATATTACTAGTAATGCCTTCCTATATCTAAGCCTAAGTCGTAGAATATATCTTACTATACTAGTACCTAGATAGATGTACTGTACTACCTAACTAAAAAATAAAAACCATTCTTTTACACTAATTTAACATGGTTTTATCCTAAACTTGGCCTACAATTCCCATATATGCTATATTAAAGTATGTGTCTATAACTAAGCTTAAGTAACAAACAACTACAAAATGCCTTCTAAACAAGATTTATATCTTGCTTATTGGTTCCATTCTGTCACACCAGTCACCAACTCAAATCCATTTTAATGACCTCCCATCCGTTGTACGACAACAAAATGTAGGCTTTTACAAGCCTATTTTAGTTCTATATCTTATCCTGGTAACGGCAACACATAATGTAGAAACCCCCCCCTTTTAAAAATAATAAAATTATAAATTTGAACTCACGTGGAGTATACTGACGTAGTCGCCAATTTGAATACGTGATGGCGTACGTAATCCTAACATATTATTATTGCCTTTATTATTATAAATGTTAATGATATTTTGTAACCGTTAATGTTATTATTAAAGAAAGCTAATATTTTATTTGGCTGTGATCGTCTAATGGCGTAATCGTCTATTTGGACCCCTCGTTGTGACCGATAATAACCCCAGATCCTAAGAGGTATGGATTCAATCAGTCCCAGGTGTGAAAGAACAAAATCAAAACCCTAATTTTACATTATACCTACATTAAAAGCAATGGCCTATAACTAATCCTTAACCGCAGAACCACTAAGTCCTGATTAGCATTAGACCAGAATTTAAATTACTAAATGCGAGTTTCAGATTAAAATATATGCGATTTATTATCCTAACGTAGTCGAAGTACCCTAGCCTAAGTCACCCTATTCACCAGCCTAGCTACCTCCTTACAACTCCGAACATGTCTCGTAATGACACGGTTACCCCTCGAACACGATAGGCCTTGAAGTTATAACGACTATGACCGCATACCCCTTAAGTGAAGTCGTAATCTTATAGTAATGTATGAAATCGCCTTAAAGGAGAACTCTTAAACGGTAAGTAGTCCATCGATACACTAGTTATCTTGTCCTTAAGTAAACTTGTAACCTCATAGTAATGTAGGAAAATCACCTTAAAAGGAAGAACCCTTAGACATATGAAAGTACTAACCACTAATAAGCTCACTGGCTTCCCCTTAACTAAATTTATACACTTATAATATAACAAAATCATTTAAGAGACAGACAGACCTATTTAATAACTAAATAAATTATTAGCAGGTACGCTATTGATCCCTTAATTAACCTATAACCTACACAACTAACCTGTCACCAGTTCTCTAGCTTGCGCTTAAGTGAAGGTCGGAACTAATAACAACATATATAAGGCATTAGGGAGACAAGCGGACCTATTAAGTACATAGATAAATTATTAGTAGACTAGCTATCGATCTCTTAAGCGAAGTTATAAAACTGTAATGTAATATGAAAGGTCACCATACGGATGAACTAACAGATTGAGTATATATATAGATAAAAACGAATATACTCGCGGCCTGGCCCTTACGTAAATTACACAACCCTCTCAATAACACTTAAGAATGCACCACAGACTGACCGATAAGTTTAGTAATTGCATAAAGAGCCTGTTGACAACCCGTTAACAACCCCTAAGTGAAATTATAAAGTCGTAATGGTATTCGAGAAGCCACCCCAAAGGCAATCTAAGTATATAAAAAGACTACCACTATCCTTACTAGCTTCTCTTCTAATCTAATCTTATAATAATATATGTAGAATCGCCGTAAAGACAAACTAACAAATTAGAAGTAAATGTAACCCTGAAATACATCTACAGCCTACCCTTTAAATAAAGTTATAACATAGTCCTAACCGTAGGTATCCAGAAATCCACATACATTCATGATTATTATTTTACCACTGAAACTCACGCCATCTGTGTAATAATCGTGGAATTACTCGGTCGATCGATATCTTAGCTAACTGTCTAATAATGGAGATATTGAGGAGGTCTTATAGAGGGCGCTAAGGGCGGACGATTTAGTATGGAAGTCTATCTAAATCTACCAATCCTAGTTTCCAGGTCGTTTACGGGTAACCCTAACTGGGAATCATCCAGGAAAATTCACATATACAACCATTCCTTAAGGGTTCGTAAGTTGTTCTATTCAGAATTATTGGGCCCGCCACCGAATTATCCCTTCGGCCAATTAAAGACTAACCGGTCAGACTTTCCATACATTTGCCTGTGCGTCGAAGTGCCCAGCTGGCGTCTCGTGGTCACGTGGGTGCGCAGAGTTCACATTTTAGTCTTCTGCGCAGGTACAGAGTCTAATCGTGTTACTCGACCTTCCTTCGACTAATTTACGTTGATTCGGTTTTGGTTTAGTATCTCGCGACCCGGTCAGTACGAATTTCGTTCTTAGATCTAAAATTGAGTTTATGGTTACAAGCTATGGCGATTATCTACACTAGAATATAAAGTTTATGAAAACAAAACTATAAAATTGAGACAAAACCTAACGCTCGCCTAACTCATACACTAGGTTGTTCCTACTTGATCGCTAAAATGAATATTGAAAATTAATTATGTATAACTTGAATTTGAATAGCCTTAAGGGCCTAGGGTACCGTCTGGCCTTAAGCGGTTGTCAATTGTATCGTACTTATTATCTGACTGACGTCTTGGAACCTTTAACAAGGAAGGTATATAACGACCAACTCCTGACAGACTCGTAGATAGGTTTAATCAAACTAGCTTACCTTGTGGCTTCGCCCTCCTGTCATTTAGTAATTGAGTTAATAGATAACCTTTATCCTTCGTACACCGTGCCTTAAACTGTTCTTTAGGATAGGTAAGTAGTGCTCCCCGCCAACTCCTACATTTATAACGCTGCGGAGGTGGCAAACAACCAGACGACCATGTATTTATCCTTACTACTATGACTAACTACGGAACTAAGGGGACCATTTCGTTATTATTTGAATATAACCTACGATCGGTCGATTCGAACCCGAGGCTCCTTAAGTTTAAGTAGCCGCTAGTCCGGAGAAGCTATGCTCGCCCGAAACATATGCCGTGCAAGCTAAGTTCACAAGAAATAATAAAATAGGTGTGCAATTACGCACATGGTTAAGTGGTAAATTGTTCATCAGAGTAATTAAGGCGACAGAACACCTAGTTTGACACACAATAAGTATGTTTAAGGTGGATTGTAAGGAGGACATATTCACACTCAGGACCTGGCACATTAGCCAGATCAAGTAAGGGTTAGCCCCTTTCTGAGTGTTTAGAACTTAACGTTTCGGCTTTCCATACAACAATTCAGAGCCTCATCAGTTAGTAGAGAATTGTGTATGATTATACTAATACGTCTTCAACGGGGTGATTCATGGTGAAGAATAAAACAAATCCTGACCCACTGACGTCACCTCATAGCCTGTTAATAAAGTTTGGTCAATGTTGAAGTTCAGTCATCTTTATCTTAAATGGCTTAGTCAAAACATAAATTAAACAGTATAAAGCAATAAAATAAAGCTTAGATAGTCTAATTAAAAATTAGACTCGCTAGATTAATGTCGCGGCCCTGAAAAACATATGAGGTTTACGTTTATTTATTTTTTACACAGAAAACAAATATTTAAATATGAGCACAATAATACTTAGCTTTCCAAATCTATCCGTCGCAGTAATGGGTGGAGTGGAGGTACTATTTATTTATGGATTCCTTAAGGAGATTGGGTTAAAAATCCCACGTTAAATTTTAGCCACCCATTACCTAAACGGCATCTAACAGTTCAGCTTCCCCACTCGACGCCGGTGAAGGGTGGAACTGGAGCCAACCCAGATCTAGGTTTTATCAGCCCCCTCACACCCTTAGATTCCTGAAGCCTGCAGTTATCCTAGTATGTCTCTAACATCAAGCCCCAATCTTCCCTAATCTTATAACAAGCCAGACCCCGCTTGAGGAACCCCTACTGTGACTGCCCCGTCCTCGCCTACCTCTATCTACCAAGGGTCTGCTCGCTTTGGGGCCACTATACCGCAAAGCAGCACGATATTGTAATTTAAGATTGTTATGATAATAAATAGTGAATATATGGATACCATTAACATAATAACGAATTACATGCAACAAAGTCGTACAACTTTGATGAGCACCTACTAAATCGTGTAGGGTTTCCTTTAATAGGAATTCAAGACAAGGTTCACACAAGGATCACCTACTCAACATATATATGCACAGCAAGGGCCACACAAGGATTACCCTAGCAAGTCCTTTGGGGGGTCCCTTCACATCGACTCAGATCAGTGCGAGTAACCACGGCCCAGGGGCCCGCGTAGGGTTTTATCCAGTGAGGATATCCAAACTCATACACATACACGCTCTAAAGGGAATACACAGGGGTTACTACTTATACATGTATATATGCACAGAAAGGGCCACACAAGGATTACCCTAGCAAGTCCTTTGGGGGGTCCCTTCACATCGACTCAGATCAGTGCGAGTAACCACGGCCCAGGGGCCCGCGTAGGGTTTTATCCAGTGAGGATATCCAAACTCATACACATACACGCTCTAAAGGGAATACACAAGATTTACCCTAGCCTTAACCCTAGGCTTAGCCGATTTCCTATCTAATCAGATCAGGGCTTAATTACGGGGTTTTCCTCCCACAAGATATCACAAAATTTACAACATCATGTTAAAAGACACCGATCCCGGCAGGAACCTTTTACTCCACTAGATTTCCTACAGAAATCGGCAATCTCTTTTCCTTAGAGAGTACATAGCCAACAATGTCAACAAATTACCTCTGCATTCTCAATAAGTAAGGGTTTCTTTCTTCTCTATCCCAAATTTACAACTAAAATCCCGGACTAAATCCCAACCAAAAAGTCAAACACTTTCAATTTTCCCCAACCAACCCTTCACTTTATCCAAGGTGGCATCTTACACGGTCCCTTACACAGTCCTTACGCCATCGTATAAAGGAAGCCCCTCACAAGCCCCATAGTACAAACCCATCAATAATAAGTTGATATTGCTAGCCTCAGTTCTCACAAAAGACACTTACTGATATTTGATGTAGGCGAAACGTGCACGGCGTCGGTATTAAATTTCTTCAAATCTTTGTGCGTCCTGTCCTTCCCACTTCCTCAGGAACCTTGAACCCAGCCAGCCTCTCGTCACGTCGACAATGGAAAAGGGTGCCGCAACTGACGCCTATCGCTTATAACCGTTCTCCCCTCCCCCACTATAGACGCGGCCTGAACGTGTGGCGTGTCTAGAAATGATGGCGCCAGTTAAATTCTTCTTTATTTTACTTCCACGTGTACCCACGTGCTTCGCATTTTAGTGGCCAGTTACTTTATAGTAATAATCGGACATCATATCGAGATCGTAAACCGATTCTACTAAACTCTTTACCTGCCGAACTGGTTTCTCCGCTTCTTTGTGACTCGATTATACAGCTTCGATTAATTTACACATTGAAGGCTCGTCGTAAGCGGCGCGGAGCCTACTCTACTATCCCTCTCGCACCCTACGATATTTATAACAATTAACTGAAAATAATCGTTCGATATTCTCCATATATTTTAACCTCCTGGTTATCTGCTACTTTACGAATCGGTCGTATTTAACGAGTAATTATTTTTCTTTGTGTTGATGATTTTAGGATCCCACTGCGATTTACGCCTTATGACGTAGGTACAACCATATTAATCGAACCCCGGTGAGGACATCCGGGCCCCTCACTTACTTCATACTTCATTGATCTCCTTTCTATCCATTTATTAGGAGTATCCGATCGGTATGAATTACGAAGGTGATTAATCAAATTTATATTTATTATTGATAAATTCTATCTTTAATTCACCTGCTCTCTTAAAACTTAAATTAGCATGTCAACACCGTGTCGTGGGGTCCAGATTATTACAATTCTTTATAAAAGGCTTGGGACCACTACAACACTATGATCACTGCAAGATTATGTAAGTTACTGTTTTTAACCGTTTTCAAAAAAGGGAGGAGGTTCTCAATTCGTCGGAATCTTTTTGTTTTTATGTATGTTCCCCGATTTCTCGAAGACGCCTGGATTGAAGAAATTCTTTTTTTATTTAAAAGGTTATACTTTCCAGGTGGTCCCATATTATTACAGTGAATTTAAAACTTAAACTTTTGGAGAAAAAAAAAATTAATATCAATTTGGAACTGGTGAAACGCCTTTAATGTTGATGATTGTATTAAAATTTTGTTACGAGTATAATGTTTTTAATGTACAAGAAAAAAAAAAGCAATTCGCCACTTAAAAGAGAAAAAAAAACAACTTTTTAACAAAAAAAACAACCGCCTTCAAAAAAATGCACTAAAAACACACAAACTGTAATTCACATAATTGGAAAATAGTAATTATTTTTACCTTTTTAGTTCATCGTTCTGAAGGTTTTTTTTGTTAAAAAGTTTTTACGATCGAGCAACTAGATTATAAGTTTGCACGTTGTACCGTCAAGCACCGCGAACGTATCTTAATATTGCTATTAATTTAGTAAGTGGTAGTCTTTAGAATGATTTAATTTTATTTTTCTATAATGTTACATTGTTCATAAACTTATATTTAATACCTGTTATACACAAGTACCAACTTCATCTAAGTACCTTTTGATGGAATTTGTACGAAATTTTTACTTATCAAACTACATTTCTACATTTATAGTTTGTTCGACTATTACTCATAAAGCTGTAAAGCCTACTTAGCTATGATAGTTTTCCTTTTAATTTCGTTATATAAGCTATTCCCATGATTTTTTTCACCAGCTGGCATTGGAGGGGGGGGGGGGGGGCACTGTGCTTAAAATTGCCACTTTAAAACTTAATATTTGGCAAATGCATGCATATTTTTAAACGAGCTTTTCAACGACACCCCGCATGATGGGGTAGCGAGTAAAAAAAAAACATTTCCACTTTGTCTATTTTTTTCTAATTTTCTTTAACCACTTTGTCGGTTTAATTAATATGTATATCCATGCCTTTCTTGTACTTATGGTCTCTGAGCTAAGCCGCAGACAGAGAGACAGACGGACAGACGGACGGACATGGCGAAACCTTAATGATTAGGGTTCCTTATTGCCTAAGAACCCTAAAAAATTTTACTTTAACTTTCACTATTTCACTAAGTCAGTGATTGTGCGTTTGCCTGACGAGTCTGTGATCCTAGGATCGATTTCCGGCAATATAGAAATAAGCATATTGGTCCCTTCGTTGGTGCTGTCCCGCTTACTATGAGCATTTGCTCGTCAAACTAAAGAAAGAACCCTCGGATGCGGTATTTAGTCTGCGAAGGATGGTTTCGCCAACCAATAAAAATTTTTAATGTGTATCCTATTCGTTTTAAATTTTTGTCATTTTTATTTGATTAGAATATTTTATTAATGTAATATCAGTGTTTTTCGTATAAAAACTTTCGTTTTCTTAATTAAAATAAATAAATAATATTGTATCCTAAAACTGGGCCCCTATTGGGCCTTAAGAAAAATTGGTTTTACTTACAGTTTTTGGCTTCAGTTGTTTTGGATAAAGTTTTGTGTGCAAAATTGTATGTAGTGAGTTTGTGTATATGAATGTATTGTGTTTCTCTGATTCACTGACTGTTATCAACTCAATATATAATTAGCTCGAAAAAATGTACGGCAGCCACGCCTTGTAAAAGATTATAAGTGACTGAGGTGCCGGTGCACACAGAGTAGGCGCATCGATCCTATTAAGCACGCCGGTCCGACCGATGAGTCATAAATCTTTCCCGAACAAATATTAAACGGTAAACTAAAAGTGTATTGTAATAAATTATTAAAAACTATCTAAAATTATCACTTTATATAACTAAAATTTATATATCGTGCACAATATATAAGTTATATATAAGTTGGCCTTAAGGAATAACAATTTTGAAATGGTATGGTATATCATTTATTTCTACTTCTCTGAAGTTACTATTTTAGAAGTACGATTATCGCATGTGACAAATATGTTATTACATATCGGACCCATTTTGATGACAATAAAAAACCTTTCAGTCCGTTTAAAAAATATGAAAACTGTTATTACAATTAGCTGTTGATATTTTACCAGATTTTTTTTTATATTTTTCATAGAACTAACGCAACGTTGACACTTTATTTTTTCTATACCACTAAGGACGCAAACAAGCTTAAGGTCCACTACAATGTTTGATCTGCCTTTAGTCGGCCGTTTTGCAGGAAAGGCGATTTTGTAACAGATCAAATATTACTCAGGCTCTCTAACTATAAGCAAATTACAGAAAAAACCTGTAAAATCACATATAATGTTGCAGCTACATAAAACTTGTCGTTGTCACATACGAGGCAGATACTATCAAAAAAAAAATTATTACACTGCAGCAACGCCGTATATCTGCGAATATAGCTCTCCATATAAATTAATGGACGTGCACACACGGGGCGGATAATATACACATATTTCATCTTCGAACATCCGCGTCTGCTGAGCAATATTGACACACTGTGTCTCAGTTTTTGCAAATAAATACAGGTTGATGCAAAAATTTACAGTGCGGACGTGCCAATAATTACCATTTATTTTCATCCAATATCGTAAAAGAAAGTTCTGTTTTTTTGAACGCGTGGGTGTATCATTCAAAGTTAGTCCATTTTTTTAGCGTTCCGTACCTGAAGGGTAATTAGCGGAACCCTATTACTAAGACTCCGCTGTCCTTCCGTCCGTCCGTCTTTCTGTCACCAGGCTGTGTCTCATGAACCGTGATAGTTAGACAGTTGAAATTTTCACAGAAGATGTATTTCTGTTGCCGCTATAACAAATACTAAAAAACAGAATAAAATAAATATTTAAGGGGGCTCCCATACAAAAAACGTGATTTTTTTGCTTGATTTTGCTCGATATTGATAGCGGAAACAGGTAGACGCTTGAAATATACACAGAATATTTAGTTATTTATATATTTACTTTGATAATAAATAATGAAATTAAAATAAAAAAAATATCTTAAGATACTGATTATGGCAACAGTTAGACGCTTAAAATACTTACAAAATATTTATTTATATAGTCAGTTTTAAAATAAATAATGTAATTAAAATAAAACAAATATTTAAGAGGGGCTCCCATACAACAAACGTGTATTTTTTGGTTTTTTTATTGATAATGGTACGGAACCCTTCGTGTGCGAGTCCGACTCGCACTTGGCCGATTTTTTTCAAATTAGTTTTTCACTTTTGAATCTTAAATTTTAAATATTTAATTAGTTAATATCTGTAATGTATGTTTATACATCACTCGCTACAGACGGACGGGCATGGCAATTGCATTTGGCTATATACGAAACCCTAAAAAGGGAGATTTTGCGCTTTTCCATTCACACAAGGGTTCTATCACCCCTCCCATAAATTTGCGGTCCATATTTTACAATTTTACACACATATTATTCATCAACCTGTATATCAAAATTTTGATGAACCGGATGATCAGTGAGGGATTTTATACCAACTCCTTGATTATATAAAGAAAATTTAAGAAAAATTTGAATGTCTTATTCATATGATTTCTAAAGTTTTTGGTTTGGAAACACACACGTAAAAAGGCAATATTTGAGGACATAATTGGAACATACAAGTACAAACTTAAATATCGCAACTGAGAGATATAACGCGTCAAAGACTGAACTGGAGCTATCAATGTGCTTGTTCAATAAATGCACAGAAAATATTATTTTACAAAGAGATAGTTCTCTATTAATAGCTAAGATATTAGTTTGTTGTAAATTTTTTGTAAATCATGATTTTCCCCTTGCTACTATTTACTACTTACTATCGCATACGTCGCATTTGTCCCGTTTGTGGTACCTCGCAGATGTTATCTATCTAATACCTTTAAACGAGCAATATATATATATATACAAGAATTGCTCGTACCATATATATATATATATTGTATGCAGGGGGTTTCGGAGGCGATAGATCGATCTAGCTAGGTTTCATTTTTAGAAAACTTCGTTTTATCCGTGTTTTCAGACAATGATAAATTGAAAAATATGACTCTTTCTAACATCTATTTGCTCGTAGTTATACTACACAGCAACATCAAAGCTACTTCACAATAGATAGCGTTGTTAAAAAAACGAGCAAAGCTCGGTCCACCACCTACTAACTACTACGCAACTACTACTATGCAACGCTCGCAGACTAAAAGTATATTATATTCCTCGTATGTGACATGCTTAAAGAGTAATTTAGAATAATTTAACACGGCGACAACATAAATCCGCTACCCGCGGGCAAAACGAATATAAAAATATTCCAAAGCCACATTTTAATTCAATACGTGAAAATGCAACTTTGAACTTAAGTGTTATTGCTAGCACCGATCAATATTTAGTAGTAGCTTACATACTCTACATTCACCGACCTCCCACGTTATGGTTATTAGAAAATGTCCTTATACTCCGAGTCAATCCAATTTCACGGTCCGCTCCTCAGGCGGACTCCTTCGAGGTTCGGACGTTATGATTAAATTACTGCTCTCATTTCATACAGAGTCTCTAGTGAGGTAAAATTGACGCACAAGAAAGACAATTATGAAACGTATTTATATGTACCTAGATAGTATTATCATACGTATAAAAAACTCGTATAGTAGTTTAACTCGGCCTTTTTACGCCAACAATGAGGTGCGGTACGCATGAGGAAGCGGCGTCCTCCTTGTAGGTACCCGCGCGCCTAGATAAAATCCCGGTACTGTTATACAAGGGTATCGTTTACACGTGACCGCATCAATCAATAAATAATTTTGTGTTTCAAAGTGCATATAATTTATTTATGTGCTGTGCACCATTGTATGTACTGTACCGCAGAGGAAAAAAAGGATCCATCAATTGCCAAAGGATGACACTCATTTTACATAAAATGAGTAATAAGTACTACTACTTACATATATGTGAGTGTGGTGTATTTTATCTTTCCGTATGAAATACTTTCCTGAGTCCTGTCAGTCACTGCAAAGCAGTATAGGTATATGTAGTATAGGTCAAGCAGTTCTAAAGTAATGATATTTCATGAAGATAAATACTACATGCTTCCCTGTACTCACATTTCAATGCGAAAGTATGTGTGTTTGTTTTTGCGATTTCTTACGACTGCAGGATCAGTAAGATCCATCTAATTACCTGCTTAAATATTATTTTCTGTAAAGCTGAGATTTTCTATATCAATTTCTTTAGTATTGAAACTTTTGTATTATGTATTTTTCATATAAATGACAATGTTGCCAAACAAAAAAAAATTACAAAAATGTTAACCAGCTCAACAAAAATTGGAACTTCTCACAAAACGCTGCTAGATCTCGGACTCTCGGACTAAATTTCAATGAAATCATTTATAGCATATGTTCTATTATATAGTATAATTTTATGCCGAAATTCTACTGCAATATAACTTATATGAAAATACTTCAGTTCTGCACAAAATATTGCTACATTCATTTTCTTTTGGATTGTTGACAAAAGTAAACCATTAATTTTCAGATGCATGGGGCACAAAATAAACCGGTACGAAAAGTTCTTTTATGATATACACGATTGTTTAATACCATCTACCGCCATTAAGGCTGCGCCCTACTTGTATGTGCAGGTTTCTGCTCGATTTTAGAATCGATTCCACTGTCCTATTGCAAGTTTCAGACTGGAAAAAAATAACATGGCTTTCTACATTCTTTAACTAGCAAATTACTGTATTCGTTTTAAGATAACTGTTTGAAGATCGCTTTAAAAAAAATAACGGCCGAACCTCTCGTTTTTCTATTTTAAATTCATAACTCCTTATCAACAAGTAGCGGGAACATAATTTATTTCATAAAATGTAAAGTAAGTATAAATCTAGAAAATTACTGTAATAGAATTTATATATCTTATGTAATGTAACTGTAATTAATTATTTTCTACTTTTTACGCTAAGTTGTACACCTATCTATAATAAATTTTAGCCATTGAAAAATGAGCTCTATTTGAGATGAACATTGTCGATTTCAGCTTAACGCCCATAAATCAAATGTATATGCGCGTTGGGGGCCCTCTTAATAGAATTATTATACTAACATTGTTTTTAAGCATTTTCGTTAATAACAAAATATGGACTGTGGTCTGAATTAAACGTTATAACTATCATAACATTTATATAACAGCCTAGTTTTTATCACGCAAAATATCAATTTACAGAGAATAGTACCTAAAATAAAGATTAACGCAAATTGGATCAAGTATAAACCGGGAGCCATTAAGGGATTAGTCAGCTTTCAATCAACTAAATAAACGTTTACTTTAGAAATTTAAATGCTTTCAATTTCAAGAGATATTGAGAAAGCTCTTGATAAAAGTACTCAAAAAATTGTTAACTCGCACCTCACTTTACATATTTTATAAGCTAAAGACAAGCTAGTAACTGTGTATCTTCATATCTTCTTTAACTAACAAGTTTTTATTTTTTTATAATATTAGGTACATTATTGCAAAAACACTGAAACGGCTACCAAGAGATGATCCAGCTACCTTCACCAAAGTCAAATTACCCCGGCAACATACAACTCACGCCCATTGGACATTAAATGGTTACTAAGCGCTGGAAGGAGTAGACAAGTTACGCTGAGATATAATAGGGATTTTTGAAGTCCGAAGATCTGGGGAGGACTCAGTATTTATTAATTTCGATAACTCTGTCCATTACTAGGAAGGCAAACAATTGACCGAAGGTTGTGTCGGGTTTGTCTTTAACAAGTCTCCCACCCATTTGCCGACAAGGGTATAGCGTACCTTTTACTCAGAATGACCAAATGGTATTCACCTTAGGTGATATAGGTCTACTTCAAATATTTTTTATGCCAACGAGTTGAGGCTTCAAAGATATAAAGGAAACTATATTTGTCTTTGTCATACGACTTACATTTACGCGTAGACAGCTCCCGCAAGCGAGAGAAAACACGAGTTTTGCGCGCCGAGCCTGCTGAAAGTCTACCTTGAGGCAGTTGCGACCTGAAGCCGCAGTGAACGTGTTAAGAGTTTTGCCGTGTTTACGAAATCACAACAAAAGGCTTGGAATAGTCCGATTTCCTCATAATTAGAATGGCTTAATATGTATAAAAAAGTAAACAGTATGGCTGAAAATGTTATGTCTCTATCACCTCTGGTTAAGGTACGCTGTGCATTAATGACAGTCAATTATCACCTGACAGATGCATATATATTTAAATAATTTCAAGCGGGCTTTCTATCACAAAAATAGTTTTTCAGATCGGACTGGTATTCCCTAAGATTAGTGCATTATCGTTATTCGTTACATACCACTTATCCAAAACTTTTGAGAAGCAGGTAAAAGCCGGGTAAAAATACTCATTTAATACTTAAGTATTATATTATACAATTATACTATAATATCTCTTCGAATATAACTTGCTTAAAGGCAATGCCCTTAAACTTTGTGTTTTGTTGTTATCTTGCGTACCAAGCGCCAAGTATTGGTGTCACTCAGCGTCAGTGTTTGCCAAGCGCCAAGTATTGGTGTCACTCAGCGTCAGTGTTTGCCAAGCGCCAAGTATTGGTGTCACTCAGCGTCAGTGTTTGCCAAGCGCCAAGTATTGGTGTCACTCAGCGTCAGTGTTTGCCAAGCGCCAAGTAATGGTCTGTAACAAACAACTTATTCTTGTTTTCTTACTTGATTTATTATTCTATGGTAAATGGCAAATAAAATAAAAAAACAAAAATTTACTTTAAAATTTTACGAGCTTATTGGCAGCGACAGCTCCTACAGAATATTTTAAGACTGTATCCTGTAGTGCCTAAACGATGTACTGATTTATTAAATTAATAATAATCATAGAAGTAGATAATGATTAACGACATTTTAATTTCGTCGATTGTATAGTCCGGGCTTTACGATCCGGCTCATAGGACCAAAAACAATATTACAACTTCTGCATTGATTTATTGATTAATGGCAAGACAGTTTTTTAATATAAAATAATAAAAAAATAATTAAAATATATTGGTGAAAAAACACTAAATTATATGCTAAAATTAAAAATTATAAGTATAATGGTGGCCGATTGCGAACAGAATATGGTAATTTTTATAGTTTTGCAAATATTGACTTGGCGTCGACTGCCAATCATTTACGGTGTTATCGTCGATATGAGACATCTATACATACAAAATACTTTGTCCTGAATGACTGACGGATCAACGCACAGCCTTAACCGCTGATCGTAGAGACCTGAAACTTGGAGGGCGTGTTTTTTATAAGACGTAGGCATCCGATAAGAAAGGATTTTCCGAAAGGGTCAAGTGCGAGACGAACTCACACAATAATGAAATTTTGGTAAGTTGTTATACACACGCCGGGGACTGTTTCTGAGAAAGAAAAAAGGGTCAAATGCGAGTGAGACAGGGTCAAGTGCGAGTCACACTCGGGAAATAAGGGCAAACCGATTTTAATGAAATTTTGGTAAGTTATTATACACACGCCGGGGAAGGTTTCTGAGAAAGAAAGAAAGTGTCAAGTGCGAGTCAGAGAGGTTCAAGTGCGAGTCGGACTTGCGCAATAAGGATAAATCGATTGTAATGAAATTTTGGTAAGTTGTTATGCACACGCCGGGGAAGGTTTCTGAATTAGAACAACCGTTTTACAATAGGTTGGTGGGGCAGTTGTTTTAAGAAAAAAAACAACGTTCGCCGGGTCAGCTAGTATAATAAATTTCGATTTTATTATGCTTATCTCTTTTTTACAAGTTTTTATTTTTATTATTTTGGTACATACTATACCGAATTATGTACTGAAATCAGATCTAAACTAAAGTGAAAAGAGAAAGAAGTACTTGTAGACACCCACCCCCCCCCCCCTCCCCACTCTCTATATACAATTGTTTTATATCTGAAGTGGAGTATACCGACATACTCGCCAATTTGAATACGTGAAGGCATGTGTAATCCCAACATATTATTATTGCCTTTATTATTGTTAAAATGTAAATGATATTTTGTAACCGTTAATGTTATTATTAAAGAAAGCTAGTATTTTATTTGGCTGTGATCGTCTAATGGCGTAATCGTCTATTTGGACCCCTCGTTGTGACCGGTAATAACCCAAGATCCCAAGAGGTATGGATTCAATCAGTCCCAGGTGTGAAAGAATAAAATCAAAACCCTAATCTTACATTATGCCTACATTAAAGACAATGATCTATAACCAATCCTTAACCGCAAAGCCACTTAGTCCTAATTAGCATTAGACCAGAATTTAAATCACTAAATCCGAGTTTCTGATCAAAATATATGTGGTTTATTATTCTAACGTAGTCGGAGTACCTAGGCCTAAATCACCCTATTCACCAGCTTAGCTACCTCCCTACAACTCCAGACAAGTCTCGTAATAACAAGGTTACCCCTTGGACACGATAGGCCATAAACTTATAAACTTTTGATAGTATAGGAATCTTCACTATAAGGATGAAACCCTAAGACCGCCTACCCCTTAAGTGAAGTCGTAATCTTATAGTAATACATGAGAATCGCCTTAAGGAAGAACTCTTAAACGGTAAGTAGTTCATCAATAACTTCGTTAGCTTCCCTTAAGTAAAATTGTAACCTCATAGTAATGTAGGAAGACTGGCTTCCCCTTAACTAAAGTTATGCGCTTATAACAATATATGGAAATAGTTAGAGAGACAGACAGACCTATTTAGTACCTATTTATTTAAATTATTAGCAGATTCGCTATTAATCCCTTAAATAACCTATAACCTACATGACTAACCTATCACCAGTTCTCTAGCTTGCCCTTAAGTTAAGGTATGAACTTATAACAACACATCGAATCGTTAAAACCAGACGGACCTATTTAGTAACTAACCAAATCATTAGCAGATACGCTATTGATCCATTAAATAACCTATAAAACTGTAATGTAATATGAAAGGTCACCGTACGGGTGGACTAACAGATTGTATATATATTTATATATCTATATATATAACACACGAATATACTCGCTAGCTACCCCTTAAGTAAATTACAAAACCGTCATAATAACACTTAAAAGTGCACCCACGAACGGACCGACAGGTTTAGTAGTTGCATAAATAATCTGTTAACAACCCGTTAACAATCCCCTGAGTAAAATTATAAAGTCGCAATGTTATTCGAGAAGCCGCCCCAAAGACGAATGGACAATCTAAGTATATAAGAAACCCTACCACTATCCTTACCAGTTTCCCTTAGCTGGCTTATAATATTATAATAATATATGGAGAATCACCGTAAAGACGAACTAACAGATTAGAAGTAAATGTAACCCTGAAATACATCTACAGCCTACCCTTTAAATAAAGTTATAACATAGTCCTAACCGTAGGTATCTAGAAATCCCCATACACTCATGATTATTATTTTACCACTGTGGCTCACGCCATCTGTGTAGTAATCGTGGAATTACTCGGTCGATCGATATCTTAGCTAACTGTCTAATAATCTTGGAGATATTGAGGAGGTCTTATAGAGGGCGCTAAGGGCGGACGATTTAGTATGGAAGTCTATCTAAATCTACCAATCCTAGTTTCCAGGTCGTTTACGGGTAACTCTAACTGGGAATCATCCAGGAAAATTCACATATACAACCATTCCTTAAGGGTTCGTAAGTTGTTCTATTCAGAATTGTTAGGCCCGCCTCCAAATTATCCCTTCAGCCGATTAATGACTAAACGGTCAGACTTTTCGTACATTTGCCTGTGCATCGAAGTGCCCAGCTGGCGTCTCGTGGTCACGTGGGTGCGCAGAGTTCATATTTTAGTCTTCTGCGCAGATACAGAGTCTAATCGTGATACTCGACCTTCCTTCGACTAATTTACGTTGGTTCGGTTTTGTTTTAGTATCTCGCGACCCGGTCAATACGAATTTCGCTATTAGATCTAAAATTGGGTTTATGTTTACAAACTATGACGATTATCTACACTCGAATATAAAGTTTATGAAAATCAAAACTATAAAATTGAGACGAAACCTAAAGCTCGCCTAACTTATACCCTAGGCTGTTCCTACCTGATCGCTAAAATGAATATTGAAAATTCATTTTGTATAACTTGAATTTGAATAGCCTTAAGGGCCTAGGGTACCGTCCAGCCTTAACCGGTTGTCAATTATATCGTACCTATTATCTGACTAACGCCTTGGAACCTTTAACAAGGAAGATATATAACGACCAACTCCTGACAGACTCGTAGATAGGTTTAATCAGACTAGTTTACCTTGTGGCTTCGCCTTCCTGTCATTTAGTAATTGAGTAAGTGTATAAACATTAGTCTTTCGTACATTGTGCCTTAAACGGTTCTTTAGGATAAGTAAGTAGTGCTCCCCACCAACTCCTACGTTTATAACGCTACGGAGGTGGCAAACAACCAGGCGACCATGTATTTATCCTTACTACTGTGACTAACTATGGAACTAAGGGGACCATTTCATTATTATTTGAATACAACCTACGATCGGTCGGTTCGAACCCGAGGCTCCTTAAGTTTAAATAGCCCCTAGTCCGGAGAGGCTATACTCGCCCGAAACATGTGTCGTGCAGGCTAAGTTCATATGAAATAATAAATTAGGTGGGCGATTACGCACATGGTTAAGTGGCAAATTGTTCATCGGAGTAATTAAGGCGACAGAACACCTAGTTTGACACACAATAAGTATGTTTATGATGGGTTGTAAGGAAGATATATCTACACTCAGGACCTGGCACATTAGCCAGATCAAGTAAGGGTTAGCCCTTTTCTGAGTGTTTAGAACTTAACATCAGTTAGTAGAGAATTGTGTATGATTATACTAATACGTCTTCAACGGGGTGATTCATGGTGAAGAATAGAACAAATCCTGACCCACTAATGTCACCTCATAGCCTGTTAATCAAGTTTAGTCAAGGTTGTGGTTCTGTCATTTCTATCTTACATGGCTCAGTCAAAGACATAACTTAAACAGTATAAAGCAATAAAATAAAGCCTAGATAGTCTAATTAAAAACTAGTCTCGTTAGATTAATGTCGCGGCCCTGAAAGACATATGAGGTTTACGCTTATTTTTACACAGGAAACAAATATTTAAATATGAACACAATAACAATTAGGTTTCTAAATCTATCCGTCGCAGCAATGAGTGGCGTGGAGGTTCTATTTATTTGCGGATCCCTTAAGGAATTTGGGTTAAAAATCCCACGTTAACTTTAACCACCCATACCTAAACGGAATCTAACCCGGGTCTCACACAACCAATATATATGTATATATATATATATATATATATACACATACCCCCAAGATCCGGGTCAGATTTTCACACAAGTTCAGTTTCCTTACCTGTCACTGGTGAAGGGTGGAAATGGAGCCAACCTAGATCTAGATTTAATCAGCCCCCCCTCACACCCTTAGATTCCCGAAGCCCAAGGTCAATCTAGTCTATCCCTAACATTAAGCCCCGATCTTCCTTAATCTTATAACAAGCCAGACCCCGCTTGAAGAAGCTCCTACTGTGACTGCCCCGTCCTCACCTACCTCTATCTACCAAGGGTCTGCTTGCTTTGGGGGCCACCATACCGCAAAGCAGCACGATATTGGAATTTAAAATTGTTATGATAATAAATAGTGAATATAGAGATATCATTAACATAATAGTGAATTACATGCAACAAACTCGTACAACTTTAATGAGCACCTCCTAAATCGTGTAGGGTTTACTTTAATAGGAATTCAAGACAAGGTTCACACAAGGGTCACCTACTCAACATATATATGCACAGCAAGGGCCACACAAGGATTACCCCAGCAAGTCCTTTGGGGGGTCCCTTCACCTCCGACTCAGATCAGTGCGAGTAACCGCGGCCCAGGGACTCGCGTAGGGTTTTATCCAGTGAGGATATCCAAACTCATACACATACACGCACTACAAGGAATACACAGGGATTACTACTTATACATATATATGCACAGCAAGGGCCACACAAGGATTACCCTAGCAAGTCCTTTGGGGGGGTCCCTTCACCTCCGACTCAGATCAGTGCGAGTAACCGCGGCCCAGGGACTCGCGTAGGGTTTTATCCAGTGAGGATATCCAAACTCATACACATACACGCACTACCAGGAATACACAGGGATTACTACTTATACATATATATGCACAGCAAGGGCCACACAAGGATTACCCTAGCAAGTCCTTTGGGGGGGTCCCTTCACCTCCGACTCAGATCAGTGCGAGTAACCGCGGCCCAGGGACTCGCGTAGGGTTTTATCCAGTGAGGATATCCAAACTCATACACATACACGCACTACAAGGAATACACAGGATTTACCCTAGCCTTAACCCTAAGCTTAACCGATTTCCTATCTAATCAGATCAGGGCTTAATTACGGGGTTTTCCTCCCACAAGGTATCACAAAATTTACAACATCATGTTAAAAGACACCGATCCCGGCAGGAACCTTTTACTCCACTAGGTTTTCTACAGAAATCGGCAATCTCTTTTCCTTAGAGAGTACATAGCCAACAATGTCGACAAATTACCTCTGCATTTTCAATAAGTAAGGGTTTCTTTCTTCTCTACCCCAAATTTACAACTAACATCCCGGACTAAATCCCAACCAAAAAGTCAAACACTTTTAATTTTCCCCAACCAACCCTTCACTTTATCCAAGGTGGCATCTTACACGGTCCCTTACACAGTCCTTACACCATCGTATAAAGGAAGTCCCTCACAAAGCCCCATAGTACAAACCCATCAATAATAAGTTGACATTGCTAGCCTCAGTTCTCACAAAAGACACTTACTGATATTTGATGTAGGCGAAATGTGCACGATGCCGGTATTAAATTTCTTCAAATCTTTATGCGTCCTGTCCTTCCCACTTCCTCAGGAACCTCGAACACGGCCAGCCTCTCGGCACGACGACAGTGAAAAAGGGTGCCGCAGCTGACGCCTATCGCTTATAACCGTTCTCCCCTCCCCCACGATAGACGCGGCCTGAACACGTAGCGTGTCTAGAAACCGTGGCGCCAGTCAATTTCTTCTTTATTTTACTTCCACGTGTACGCACGTGGTTCGCATTTAGTGGCCAGTTACTTTATAGTAATAATCGTATAATTATTTAAAAAGTGCAAACCGATTCTACTAAATTCTTTATCGGTTGATCTATCTTCTCCGTTTTTTTTCCCATGGCTCGATTATGCAGCTTCGATTAATTTACGCAATGAATGCTCGTCTTAAGCGGCGCGGAGCCTACTCTACCATCCCCCTCGCACCCTACAACATTTATATCAATTAACTGAGAATAATCAATCGATATTCTCCATATATTTTAACCTCCTGGTTATTTGCTACTTTACGAATCGGTCGTATTTAACGAGCAATTATTTTTGTATTGATGATTTTAGGATCCTACCGCGATTTACGCCTTATGACGTAGGTATAAACATATTAATCGAAGACCGGTGAGGACATCCCGGACCACTCACTTAACTCATACTTCATTGATCTCGTTTCTATCCATTTATTAGGAGTATTCGATTGGTATGAATTACGAAGGTGATTAATCTAATTTATATTTATTATTGATGAATTCCATCTTTAATTTACCTGCTCTCTTAAAACTTACATTAGCATGTCAACACCGTATCGGGGGGTCCAGATTACTACAATTCTCTATTAACGGCTTGGATCCACTACATACTGTATAACTTATTAATGACTGAAATATTCAGTACCGAAAGAAAAATAAACAATAAAAAAATTACTAGTGATAAAATGTGAGTTAGTTATGTAAAAAGAGTTTGGACACATATGTGTCGGCCCATATGGGCCCCACCCTTTTATTAGCATTTTTTGCAATAATGTATTCATATACATGCCAACGTGTAAAATCATTGTTGGTCGGGTAACTGCTATTAGAGAAACTTTTAGTCAGTGAGTATAAACAAATTTCAGTATTTTATTCTCAAGTTTACACTACATACAAATTTGCGAGGTTATTGACTTCTTATTTCACTCTATATTGAATTTGGTGTGGTTTATCGATTTGACAACTTTAAAAAATGGATTTTTTTTTTAAAAAAAAAAAGCTTTCTACAAAAATATAGGATATCTTATACAAATATTTATCCCTTGTTAAAAATCTCAATCTTAGTTTTTAACCTAAAGACCAAGTTCCAATTTTCATGCTTTAAAAACGACGGATTTCCATACAATCTCCAAACCCCAATTTTACCCGTTAGGGGATGAATTTTGCAGAATCCTTTTCTGATGCTCACTTGAATTGTAACAAAAACCTCTGTGCAAAATTACTAGTCTCAGTTGTTTGCGTTGTGCGTTGATATACAGTCAGTCAGCCAGTAAAGTCAGTCGGTCAATTAATTTAATCTTTTAAATATGTACGTAGATCTATATAGTAATATATAGTTATATCTTAATATTATTATTTAGTTTTGGTGCAAATGCTTATAATATCTCTTTTCAACGGCAAGATCTCTTTCCAAATGTCATGAGAAAACAAATTAGAAACAAATAAAATATAAGGCATTAGAAGAAAACTCAAGAGCGTTCCCCATTTCAATAGCCTTGAGCATTTGTGTTTCCCCTTTCCCCACTAATCCCCTCTCACCTTTAGTTCTTAACGAAAACTCAGCCACCTAGCGGAAGTGCGCAGCACTTCAGTGACAATGCCATAGAATCTTTAGACTGGACATCAGTTTATCACAACTGCTAATTCCATATTATACTTTATTAAATTATTTTATTCTTGAGATATTTGTAGGTTTAGGACGTAGGTTATATTTCATTATTGGAACAAAGTACCTTAAACTTCGATTTGAAAATGAGGAAGAAACTGAAAAAGCGATACTTTTTTCACAATACCTATACTTGCATGTATGTGCGGATTTCTATGACGTTTGACCTTTTTAACGCTTATAGCACATATTCATATCATAAATACGAAAGTGTTTCTTTATCAATTAGGCTGAACCTCTGAGCCGATTTTAATAAAACTTGATTAGATTAGATTAGATTAGCCTAGACAGGGCAAATAAGAAATACAAACAGACTTTCAGAAATATGTGCTATTTACGATTAGAATAGGTACGTACAAAAATCAAATTAAATTTATAACAAAGATCATAGTAACATGTAGTTGATTAAAATATAATCAAGATTTTATTTTAACAATCTTTATTAATTATTATTATGAAGTTATACCTGAAATATAAATTTTAGATATTAAAAAGAACAAAAATTTGAGCCAAAATAGTAAAACAAACCGCTTATGATCAATCCGATTAAAGTTCACAACAGCAAAGAGATTAGCAGGTACACTTCGTATTCTATTCGTTCGTACACTTGAGTACAATACAGTACTTAGGCACTAGTTTTTTGCTTTCTTACAATAGTTTATTTAGTTACAATTATAAAATTGTGAGTTAAAAAGTATGAATGAATAAAAACAATATTATGAATGAACAACAAAAACAAATACTGTATTATTTATGCAAAAGCTCAAAAAAGCTCCATTTGCTTCTCACCCACCAAGGCAATGAGCAATGTAAAGGTCCGTGATTGCTTAAGGCCAGTACTTGTTGAATAAAATAAGAAAGATAAATTAATTTATTAAAAAATTATATATTCTTCTTCAAACGTGTTTTTCTTTTGTTTTTTTATATTTCTTCCGGACAAAAAATATCTGGACAAAAAACAGTTTATGGTTTGTATTCAGTAAGTAACATGCTAATGCCAAATTTTTAGTTTTGGTAAGCTATTTAGCACTGCATAAAAATCAGAGAATTGGGTGTATGTTTAGTTAATCTGAACTAACGAAAAAACAAACATTTTTTTTTTAACTTAAAGCACAGAACAAGATTTTTATATTTTTATGATTATATAGTTTTTAATGTAATTTTAAAATAAAATACTCTATGCTTGTATCACACAAAGTTAAGAAATGTAAAAAAAGTAAAATCTTACTTCGTAACGGTTTCCAACTTCTTTACATATTATATTGGTATTTGAGCCTCCTCGAATGATAAACTTTACCACTGGAAAACTATAAAATTAAAACACATTTATCATTACTATGAGAATGTGAAGTATTTCTTAGTTTACGAGTTACTCTAGGTTGCCCCTCTCCCCCTTTTTTTAATTGTAATGATTTCAAGAAAAAAAATTACGTTCAATATTAGGTTACTTTCATGCATTATAGCGTTGTGAAGGAATTATCGCCATTTTTCTTTCGGCGTGACTAACAAATATTGATATTTCAATCTTAAAACTTTTTTTAAGAAAAGCCTATGTTACTTAGGAATGGTGCAGCTTTTTATTCGTAAATAATTTTTAGAAGCTTTTTATACCACTAAGGTGACAATGAAGCTTGCGGCCCGCCTGATGGTAAGCGGACGCTTGCAAACACCCGAGGCAACACTCGTGCGTTGCTGATCCTTCAAAAATCTAATAACTTCTTTCTTGAAGAACCCCATTCTGTAATTCTTAGAGAAAACCTTGGCAGCTCATTCCATAACCTAAGCGTTATTCTGAAATTTAAAAAATACACTGTTTTGTATGAGTAATGTTAGTTAGTTTTCACCATAGATATAATACCACATATGTTTGTAAGAAATATCTTAATCGCTTTACTTGTAATAACAAGTAAAGCGATTTATAAAAATAATTATCTATTTTCGTATATTTTCCTACAGACCAAATTCGTAACCCCCAAACTGTCCCGGAAATGCCTGTATCTGACAGCCCTATTCTGAACGCAAGGGCCAAATTTATCTTCCCTTGTCGGTTAATTGCATGAGAAACATAATATAGGTTCTAATTCGATACTTACGGTTCATCGGTCCTGTTGGTAGGCCGTCCTCGGCTGCATTGAACGAATCAATAACATTTTCACCGAATGGGAATTCTAACGGACTGCATTCTACACTCAGGTCTTATTGTCATATTCTGGGTGAAGAAGAATGCCAACAATGTATTCACGGCATAGTCTCCCGGACTATACTTAAGAATATATTTATATTTATATTTGTGTGTCCTATTTATACGACGATCAACCTCACGGATTGAACTACGCTATAAATTATAGGTCGGTATAGTCTTCCAGAATATACTCAATGCACAAAATATAAATAATTGCATTCACAACATTGTAATAGCTACTCGGTAAGTAGGTCAAGGCCAGGCGTTACGTGCTCGTATTGCCGTTGTAAGAAAAGTATAGGATTAGTTAGGTTTAGGTAGGTATCTCCATTTCGTGTATCCTCCTGCAAATTATTTTCGTTCGTATACATCTGGTCGTCATATTCCTGATCACTCGATCTTGAAAAGGTACGAAATGCTTGATTTTTTTACTTTTTTGCTTTTTAATTTTTTCTTTTTATATATTCCTCGTTATCAGCGTCGTATTGTTTACGTTTTCCCATATTGTTGCAACACAAAAACAGTTATACATCACCAATTAGACTATTTATTTCACACACAAAATAAAAGTAAGTGCACGATGGCCGCGACACAAAACCTGTATAAAATATCCCCAAGTTAGATAACATTTTTTGTTCTCAAATGTTGCTCTAAAATGGTGTTCGATGGCAGCACTGCGCGTGCTACTACAAGTAAATCGAAGGGCGAATCACTGAAGTTGAATACACTAAAGAGTTGCTAGGCTAGACGCTCGACGCTCGACCGGTCGGACGGTCAACTTTAGTGTAATAGATACAAGTAACTACATACTCGTACCTACCCGCTTAATTTGATATCTGTCTGTGTAGTATCGCTACAAACTTAAATTGTTACATTATGTAGCTATTCATTGATGTTATCTATTAGTATTATGTTTTAAATTTTTCATGTTAGTAATTTTATTTGTAATTCTGGTAAAATTGCACTTTAGGCAAAAATGAGGGGGAAATTTTTTTTTTACAATAAGTAGCTATTTTGGGGCCTACAAATTATTATTTTTTATTATTAGGGTGCCGTAACAAGATTTCTGGGTAGAAATAAAAAAATAACTACGAAGGCTAAGGCAGGAGCGAAGCGAAGCAAGAAGCTTCTTTGTTAGTAAAAAATAGCAATAAACACTGCCGCGAACTTAGAAATCTTGTTAGGGCACCCCAACACAGCCGGGTTAGGTTAGAATGTGAAGGCAGGAGCGAAGCGAAGAAAGCTCCTGCCTTCGTGGTTATTTTTTTTTATTTCTACCCAGAATTCTTGTTAGGGCACCCCCAAAATAGTTATTAATTGTTTTCCACCAAAATTTTATTAATTTGTAGGCCCCAAAATAGCTATTTATTGTAAAAAAAATAATTCCCCCGATTTTGACGAAAGTGCCTAACGTGTAACTTTACCGTAATTCTTATGGGAAATAAAGAATCAAATAATACGTGAATTAACCTCATGTTATAAATCAGATGTTAAAATTTATACGATTCATAAAATAACCGGCCAAATGCGAGTCAGACTCGCGCACGAAGGGTTCCGTACCATTATTTATAAAAACGGCAAAAAGTCTCGTTAGTTGTAAATATTTTTTTTTATTTTAATTTCATTATTTATTATCAAAGTAAATATATAAATAACTAAATATTCTGTGTATATTTCAAGCGTCTACCTGTTTCCGCTATCAATATCGAGCAAAAACGAGTAAAAAAAAATCAAGTTTGTTGTATGGGAGTCCCCTTAAATATTTATTTTATTTTGTTTTTAGTATTATTTGTTATAGCGGCAACTGAAATACATCATCTGTAAAATTGTCAACTGTCTAACTATCACGGTTCATAAAATACAGCCTGGTGACAGACGGACGGACGGACGAACAGCGAAGCCTTAGTAATAGGGTCCTGTTTGTAACCTTTGGGAACGGAACCCTAAAAATGTAACGAAACAATTGAAAGAAAAATTATACTTGTATTTCAATTTTCACTATAACATTGTGTTTATTTCCAAAATGTAAATACTACTGTTTTAACTTTTAAACACATCTCTTTTCAGAATTTACCAACTAATAGGTATATTAATACAATTTAATATTTATAAATAACAATAACTACAACTTCACCTACTTTCAATTAAAAAAGGTACTTATAAATAAAAATACCTATAACTTAACCTATACCTATTCCTACTATCCACAGATTAAATAAGTGAATAAAAAAATATTTGCGACCGCGAAATTAAGTAGATTACGCAATTTTCTACTTATTCCCATCAAAATTGCTATTGCTCAGTCAATTTTTCTTCCTGTTATCGACTATGTACTATGCACTAGCATCTGCATATTTCATCTTGCATATCTTGTTCTCACTAAGAAGCAGCTAATAAGCTTAAGCGGCTTCAAACCTCTGCATTAGATTTATATTTGGTCAGCTAAAGTATGACCACATAATATCCGAATAACGTACAAAGTTCAAGTGGCTCCCAATTCGATTTCGCCGGAATACTCATGGCCTATTTCTTCTTTATAACCTGTTCAATCCTAAATCACCGGTATATTTAAAAAAACGCTTCAGTTTTATTGGTTCTCGTTTACATCATAACTTCAACGCTACATTCACAAATGTATGATCACTCATTTACTGTAAAAGCGATGTGCATTACCATTACATAAAAGGAGCGCAGTCCTTGAGAACATTCAAGAAACTAATAATTGACCACTTGAACAAATAAATAAACAAAAACTAATATATACACATCGCTAGTATAATATATATATATATATATATATATTACCACGAAGGTGGCAAACAAGCCTACGGTCCGCCTGATGGTAAGCGGTCACCGTAGCCTATGGACACTTGCAACACCAGGAGCATCACTCGCGCGTTGCCGACCCTTCAGAAATCTAATAACTTCTTTTTTGAAGAACCCGATACTGTAGTCCTTAGAGAAAACCTTGGCAGGGAGTTCATTCCACAACCCAAGCGTTCGCGGGAGGAAGTTTCTTTGAAACCACACTGTACGCGACCATTTAGGTTCTAAAATGTGAGAATGAATTCCCTGCCGATGGCGAGCGATGCGATGGTAGAAAGTAGCCGTGAGCATCATTTCAAACAATTCCACAGAACACAACCCATTGTACAAGCGGTGGAACACACACAGGAAGGCAAAGTCTCTCCGCAGACTTAAGGGCTCGATACCGCAAGTGAGTTTGGGATCGTCGACAATTCTCACAGCCCGTCGTTGAACCGAGTCAAAAGGGCCAAGCTGGTATCCGGGTGCACCCGCCCAGAGATGGCAGCAGTACGTATGGGGCCGGACTTGCGACTTGTAAAGCAGCAAACTTTGCCCCGACGTGAAGTACTGCTTCGCTCTGTTGAGTAAAGCAAGTTTTTTTAATATATATAAATAACATAAATATTAAAAAAAATAAAACGGGATTAGTAATGAAACGCGGAAATTTAAAAATTTATATTTTACATATGTTTATTGCAATATGTATATGTAGGTATAAATATTTACTTATATTATTATACATAATTATGTATAATATTACATTGCTTAGTAATTAATATAAAACATAACTTCTAACTCCCGACATTTCAAATCAATGACATTGCTTGATGACTATTTTGCTTTGAGGAAACTCGTCGGCAAACAAATACTTTGAAACTAAAACTTTTACTTGATTGCTTGTTGCAAGTTACAGGTTTGAGAAAGCATACTTATGCAGGGAGAAGTTAATTAGTAAAAGAGGAAGATCTCTCGCCAGGCAAGGCAGAGTGCTTGGGGACTGACACCCCTTATCAACGTCATACCTTCCCACTAATTTTGTACCAATGTCGTAAATCCTGGACAGGTATATGGATAAAAGGCTACACTGTATTTTCGATGTGCTTGCGTAGACATAATTCCATCCATTACATCATAGTCCACACGCGGGCCCAGTGCGGATTGTGGACTTCACTTACGACTTTTTTTTTCTTTGACGTATATGCAGGTTTTCTAGCAATGTTTTCCTTCAACGATAAGCCATTGGTGTCAATAAATAATTAACGTAGGATTCATTGAGGACACGTCGGACTTGAACCTCTGGCATTCAGGAGGTAAAGCCCCTAGCCCACCACTAACTCCGGAGATTGCCACGGTGGTTTACTCTTTTTTTAGTTCGAACCATTCTCTCAATAAACTTTGATCGCGCGATGTACGAGTATACGTGACGTTAGCCTTGCTTGCAACGGGGCTGATATGATCAGATCAGATTAGACAGTGTTCACTTCAATAAGGAACACATTATCTCTTATAATACTGTACAAATTACTGTATTCAAGGTCTTTCTGTATTCGCGGCATACTCTACAGAACGTATCTCCCTCAAATAAAAAAATTTTGCTTTACGCCTTTCCCAAACCAAAAAACAAAAATAAAAAAAAAAACGGGTTGCACTCCGGGAGTGCCGGCTGAAGTGAAAACATACTCGCTTTTTACTTCCTATCACTTCTTATCCATATTTATTTATTAAAAATAATAACTTTTGTTTATTTACTTTTTTGACGTTGTATATTTGACAGCTCAATCTGTCATAGAATTAAAATCCCATATCAAACCTCCCTGTACTACTCATAATCGCCATATACTAAAAATAAAAACTAACCTAATGTAAATAAAGGTCACGTGTCCTAACGCGAGTGATTCTTACGAATTTTCGATCAGGACACGTGACCTGACGCGAGTTTAACAGTTTTTACCCATCACAAAAAAAGTGCACAGCGCCGCTAAAGAAGTTTTCACTTTAAAAATATCTTCGGCGTCAGATTAGTTAATATAAACCAAACACCGCCAAATATTAATGGGGCTCAAGAAATAAATATGAACCTGTTGCCACCGAAACCTAAAATATCCTATTAGCTTACTTTGGAAAAATTGCCGAAAAATATGTTAAACCACATTTTCAAGTTCAAAAATTCCATCTATATAAAATTGACAGCATTTTTGAAAAGGTAGTCAGATGGATATGTGACTAAAAAATCAAAGGTACTCACGGGGGAAAATGTAGAAAAAAAATGATAATGAAGCTCCTTACGATAAATATTTACACACTAAGGTAAATTAAAAAACTTGTATTGTATTTTTAAAAATGGCACAGTAAATTTTTAAGTACTTATATAACTTTTTTCGCCTCATACTTCTATTTATCTACTCGCAAATGTGTTGAAAAACATCGTGTGTAATACAGACGGTATGTAATACCGCCTTGTCTTATATACGTCTTGTAATTTCCTTACCGCCCTTATACACAATGTACTATTTATTATCAAAGTATAGTTTACCAGTCATAGATATAGAATTACATTTATGATACTAGTATCCATGGATATGTAATCTGTGGCGGCGCAACTGTTCCGAACAGCAGCAAAATCTGGATTTGGCGCCAAAAATTTACTTTAATCTCATTAACGTTTGTTGGCTGGTCTTTCAGTATTGCCAGTTAAAATGCATGTTGAACAGGTAAATTTTTGCGATATTATTGTGTTTATATTTGTTTTCGACTAGTAGTATATGAAACTGTAGGAAGCAAATAGCTAACAAAATATAGATTTTCAAGAAACGTTGCTAAAAAACTTATTTCTTGAATAAACACAATACTCGTAACCATACTTTTTTTATAGGCAAAGTAATTATTTAGCAGGAAGAGTATTGATGTAATTTTATTTAGCGGGAAATCACCTCTGTTTACAAAGGTAAGCATAACAATAACAATTTGTTCACAGTGTTCATCCTTCCTGGCTTAAGTGTTATATTTATAGTTATTTGCTGCCAGTACCTCACATTTATTTTCTATTTATACTTTACAGAAATGCCTTTCACTTTGTTTTTACTTTAGCCGCTTTACGTCACCACTAGGGGCACAGTAATAATAGTAAATTGTGAATTAAGAGTGGACGAGGGCTTTGATGACTCGAGCTTGTAATTTCCGTACCGCTCGTGTTACACACAATGTTTTTCATCACATTTGCGAGTAAATAAATAAAAATATAAGGTGAATAAATAAATAAACTCATTAAAACACAAATTAAATGGCGGAATAGAAGTAGAGAAAACAACGCATTCGCCATATCTAGAGACTTTATGAATTTAAAAGTTTTGTTTGAAGTACAAACTTGTAGGTTTTTTGTTTAATTTTTTTTCTTTAAAGGCTCGCTGGTCGTGTGCACGTAGTTCGTGTTTATAACAACGATACAGCTCTTATACATTCTTGATAAAAAAGATTTGTCATTGCCGCCCGTGGGTTTTATGAAAGCGTGCTATGCTAAGAGAAAAAAAATTACAAAGGAAAGCTCATGGGAGTAATTAAGGTCTTAGCACCCGCTCCACCTGCACATAATAACACTGTTTACGAGTAAATGTGATGAAAAATAAGCAATAAGCCTGTTTTGGCCAAGTGGTTTTGATTTCATTTTGCGTCCTGAATGGCGGAGGTTCGAAATTGGGGCGTGAACCAATAATTCTTTTTCTGAATTTTTCAGGAACATTGATTATAGATCCAACTACCGGAAATTACAATATGATTGCCAAATTCAAATTGGATGGACAGCGTTCTGGAAAATGCATACTATTTTAAGATGGGAGGTTAGAAACCAGTGTGTGTTGCTTAGTTACTGGTGATGACGTACGGCCGCGGGTGATAGAATAAGCTATGCTTGGAGTTTCCCTACCTGATCTAATATACAAAATGCGATGATCCGTAGAAAAATTAAAGTCGTCGAGAAAGCTTATCCAGTCGCAAACCTAAAGTGGCAGTAGACAGGGCACAAAGGTAGTACCGGTAGTATCTGCATATAGGTAGTACCGAAAAGTCTTTTGTTGGACGTCACCCCGCCGGATGGATCAATGTGACCCTCCTGCGACCTTTAGGCTACCTAAGGTCGTTGATATGTTAATGTTTTAGTCGAAGGAAAAGAATTCCTCTTCCAGACTTTGTTTTCCGTTATCCGTATAGATTTTAACTTCATGCATGTTGGAGCTCCTTCTATTCTAAATGTAGCTAGACGCAGTATCTAAATGTAGCTAGACGCAGTATCTAAATGTAGCTAGACGCAGTATCTAAATGTAGCTAGACGCAGTATCTAAATGTAGCTAGACGCAGTATCTAAATGTAGCTAGACGCAGTATCTAAATGTAGCTAGACGCAGTATCTAAATGTAGCTAGACGCAGTATCTAAATGTAGCTAGACGCAGTATCTAAATGTAGCTAGACGCAGTATCTAAATGTAGCTAGACGCAGTATCTAAATGTAGCTCGACGCAGTATCTCAATGTAGCTAGACGCAGTAACTAAATGTAGCTAGACGCAGTATCTAAATGTAGCTAGACGCAGTATCTTTTGTCGAAGACGAGTGTTTTTGGGATAATGTCTATTGTTGAGTTCAATATCCACTATATCCTTGAGATGTCCATGAGTAATTATTTTGTCCCGTTTCCAGAGCTATACTTTCTAGTCATTTGACTGCGATAGCAGCTTCTTGCTGTATGCTTAGGTGCAGGGGTCTAAGATTTAATATAAACTATAGTCAGCCCGTAGGGGTCGTTTTCATACAGTAACAGGCAAGATTTTGCAGGCTTTGTAGTTTATTCTTGATGTTACTTGGTTAAGTTTGACACCACCAAACTACAGCTATACGTCAGCATGTGTCGAGTTATAGCTGTGTAAAGCCGTAGGGTTATCGACGATTGGGGATGGATAATTTCGCAAGGCCTTCCCATTACTTAGGGTTACTTAAGGTAAGAATGCGTGGCCCCCGTTACAAATAAACTTCCTCCTAAGTGCGCCAGCTTTGCAGCATTCCTTCATTCATTCCTTGGGAAATGTAGGTTTGGGACAGGCACTGTCCAGTTTGTACAGCCGAGGTCTTGGTTATTTACAGCTTTGTTAAGGCACTTTTACAAAGTCCCTCATTAATTATCGCATAAAAAAGTGTACTTCAGCTATCCCTGTGCCAAAAATGAGAATAATTAAATGTTCTGTTGCAACTTTATAATCCAATTATTACAGTAATATGGTGCCGAATTTTTCTCTAAAAACTGTTAGTGAAGTGCTTTTGATTTTCACACATCAAAATACTAAATCCCAAAGCTAATTTTTGTGATTTTATGATGTATGATAACTAATATGCTAACTTACGGGTTTTTGGAACTACTGATATATTGGCCTTGACCTTTACCAACGAGGCTATACAAAATAACAAACAAACAAAAAGACATCATTTTATATGTATAAGTATAAGGATTAGTGCTATTCTTGTTGGTTTGTATTTATTTACCCAGTTATATTGGTGATCGTCAACTTGTACACACATTGGTTGGAGTAATGGAAGATCTTTGTGGAAGTCATCAAACGACAAAGGACACAATAGTCTAGTAACATTAGAAAGCAATATATCCCTCAATAAAATAAGGAGGCTCAGCAATAAAATACGCATAAGTCGTAAAAAGCAATGGAAAGCTAAGAATAAATTTTCTTTTTGCGAGTTCTCGGAACTCAATCAAAAAGCCAAATAAACTTCCTTTATACTTGATTCTGGTGCTAAAAATGGTTAAATGATGGGTTGTATTATAACTGGGAAATAAATTAGAGTAACCTTCGAGAAATGGTCCTTTGGAGTTTACTTGAAGGAGAAAAAACGACCAAGAACGTGCTCAATGTCCGTACAAAACAGTTCTGTAGCCGTTTATATTTTATTTATTTTAATTCAACTTATTTAAAAGATAACTTTTACTCTTGCAAACACTCAGGTTGTTGTTTAGTTAAAGGATATCAGCTTTCTTATTTTCAGCGTTCTTTAAGGAGGGGTTCAAGCGTCCATAGGCTTCGGTAACCTTTCAAAATAGGTGGGCTGTGTGCTTGTTTGCTACCTGATTGGCAAAAAGTACTTATAAACGTAGCTAAGGATCAACACTTCAAGCATAGGTCTATTTTACAGGATATTATTGAAGAGCTCCAATGTGATACCATCTTCATCTGACGCTATCAACTACCAACTACATCAACATATTAAACATCCATGGTGTAGTAGCGGTGAATGCTAATCGCTTATATGTTGTGCGATAAGCTTTGACGCATAAGACTAATACAATTTTTCCATAGATATTTTCGATTTCTGCAAATATCTCTAGCTGATGGAAAATGTTTCTTTGTTAGATGTCGTCAGTTGCTATCGTTTGACACCGGCCAGAACGTTACTTACGAGCCCTTGTTTATTGCTTTACTGTGAATATTTAAGTGTATTTACTTTGTGAGCCGTTTGTTTAGAGTAACTATGTCTTTGCCTATAAGATTGAGTGTCTTGCTAGATACTTTGGAATTCGTTCTCTTTCGCACTTGCCGGCAAACGCTGGGGTCCTCTTTGGAAACAAAAAATGTTAAATTGTTAAAGTTTCAATTGGAATCTTTGTACGCCATCTTGGTTTCAAGGTGTCCCTAAAAAGTCGGTAATAGTTTTCGGTATTGAACCTTTTGCTCACTGAGACACGTTCATCTTGGTAATATTACATTATCAGGAGATTGCTTTCTCGCTCGCTCTAATTAAACTATAAAATTCAAAACAGAAAATAAAAACCCTATGATCTCTGAGTAAATTGGAATTTGATTTATCACAAGTTTGTATATTAGGTTAGGATTTTTTGTGACGTAAACGCAAAATAAAAAAAATTAAAATTCAATGTAAGGACAGGTTGATATAAAATTGGCTTTTGGTCTTTTGAATATAGATAGGATATTGGATGCTGGTATACTAAAATAAAGTGATAAAAAGGCATGTTATCTGGTACCGCGTTAGGACACATGTGGGTCGGACCCTCTATTAGCATTTTTTGCAATAACGTGTTTGTGGGCAAAGAAAAGTGGAAAATCATTGTTGGAGGGTTAGGGCTAGTGTGAAGAAAACTTTTATTTTATGCGTGACATGGGTGTGACTTTTTCAAACTTCGTCTAACGCCACGAGAAGCCAGTGAATTCTAATTCAGAATAAATCCACAAATACGAGTATTTATATATGTTAGAAAAACACGCTAATTTTTATATCGTGCTTAGACGTTGTCAAACAGACAAACACACACACACACACACACACACACATACACACACCAATTATATAACTCTTTAATATTATATAACTAATAACTCTTTCATACATACATGGAGGTTATACTGCAAATTTTTTTAATTTATATATTAGGTACTCGATATGAGAACACGTAAGAAAACTCTATCCATCGTGAAATAAAACCACGTCAAGTTGGAAGTTATTTCCTTTTTAACTACCGACAGGAAAAGTCAATTTGCCGGTTAACGACAACTTCCTTTTAGCGAACTCAGCGACGAAGAAATTCTTTTAAATTTAATCCTTAAATTTTTTGCTCTAAAATTGGACGCGAAAAATTTCCGGTTTTAACTTAATAACAATTATGTTGAAAAGAAAACTTTATAAGTTTATGGAACTGGTTTCCTGTAAAACTACATTCGCGCCATAACTTTTTCGGGTTTCCGTAGTTTAATTTATATCCCCTTCTCAACTTAAAATATTAAGACCGACATAATTTACATACTTTTTATAATAAAACTTTCATTAAGTTCGTAATATAAGAAAGGTTTTCTTTTAATTTCAATATTAGCTTCAGCTTTTATTCCATATTTACCTATTAATATAAACATTAACATAGGCAATTATGTAAGTATATTTTTAGTCAGAGACAGACATGTATTAATATTAATGGCGAGCAATTAGAACTTGTTAATTCAACAGTCTTTCTTGGCATAACGCTGGACTCCAAACTTCAATGGGGTCCTCATATTCATAACCTAGCCAAAAAACTTAGCTCTGCTATGTATGCGATCAAGAAAATAAGACAATTGACCGATGTCGACACTGCAAAAATAGTATATTTTAGCTATTTCCATAGTTTAATGACATATGGTATCCTATTGTGGGGTAGCGCTGCTGATGTAAATACAATATTTTTGTTACAAAAAAGGGCAATTCGTGCTATTTATAAATTAGGATCTAGGATATCTCTGAGGGATAGGTTTAGGGAAGTAAAAATTTTAACTTTAGTGTCGCAGTACATATATGAAAATCTTTTATATGTACATAAAAATATCAATAGTTTCAGCAAGAAAAGTGACGTTCACAAAGTAAATACTAGAAGTAAAAATAAGCTGTTGGTGCATGATACACGTCTACACAAAATAAGTAACTCTTTTATGGGGCAATGTATACACTTTTACAACAAAGTTCCCAATAAAATTCAAAATCTATCAATAAGTAAATTTAAATCTTTTATCAAGCAGGTACTTTGTAAAAAGGCATACTACAATATTTCATACTATGTAAATGATAAAAATCCTTGGGACTGATGATGCTCAATTACAGGATGCATAGGTAAACCAAATTAAAATGGAAATAACATAAAATTGTACGACTAAAAATTTTTTATTTAAAACATTAATTGTATTTTAGTTTATTTGTATTATTGATAGTGTTTTTAAAAGAGTAACTATCGAGTTTCTTGCCGGATTCTTCTCGGTAGAAATCAACAACATTGTGAACCGGCGGGAAGGTGGGAGGGTTCAAAAAATAATATTTTATAACTTTGACGATTCAAAAGTGATTGTAAAATCCTTATTTGAATAAACCATTTTGACTTTGACTTTGACTTTGACTATACTACTTTAACAATAGCTGTATCGAATGGTATCTATCAGTTATTCTAATAATTTACTATAATGCGTCTACAATATCTTCAATAATTTAAAAAATCAATCTTTTGTGCCTGAAAAATCGATTAATCGAACTCAGATTGCCATCCCTACACTACGTCATCATTCGACACCGAGGCGAGCGACATAAGAATATGCAACTCAAACGCGAAATAATCGACTAAATGGCTAGTCAATTGCGTAGGCGTAGGCATGAGACACTCACGGAAATTGATTAAATTTTATAAGTACATCAGTAAAATCCATCGATATAGAATGTACAAGATCAACAATGCCAAATGAAAAACGAAACAGAAAAAAAATTGCAAATATGAGAGTGGAATAGTGTTGTCAAACAACACTATCGATAATTTTACCTGCACAAAATTATTGCAAAGTAAAATTAAATATTACCTATGTCGCGTTTGCATTAGCCTCGGAATGCGTTGACGGGCAAAGCAAACAGTTTACACGCTTGTGCTTGTACATGTGCCTAATACCATAGCGTTGAATGCAAGAGTGTAAACATACCATTAGAACCTAAATTATTAGATCTGTAATCACGTCTTATAGGAAATTTAAAAATCTAATCACTTCCTTCTTGAAGAACCCCATACCGTAGAGCTCATTCCACAACTTAAGCGTTCGCGGGAGAAAGTTCCTCGCAAACCGCACTATTCGTGACCATTTAGGTTACCAAGAGTGATAATTAATTCGCTGTCGATGGCGAGCGGAGCGATGGTAGAAAGTCGCTGTGGAAATTATTTCAAACAATTCCTCAAAACATAGATCACATTATACAAGTGGTAAAACACACACAGTGAGGCAAAATCTTACCTCAGATTTAAAGGTTCGCTACGAATTGTGAGTTTGTGATCGTCGACGATTCTTACTTCCCGTCGCTGAAATGAATCCAAAGGGCTAAGCTGGTATCCAGGTGCACCCGCCTAGAGATGGCAGCAGTAATCCATATGGGGCTGGACTTGTAATTTGTAAAGCAACAGCCTTTGCCCTGAGGTGAAGTACCGCTTCGCTCTGTTGAGTACTCCTGGTTTCTGGGACGCCAGCTTCACCTTGTCTTCCAAATGGTCGCGAAACTGGATATAGCTGGAGATGTCAACACCAAAGATCCCAATACTTTTGGAGATAGTAAGTGCTGTATTCTGGAATTGTGGGACCACAGTAAATGGAATTTTCTAAGCGGTGAACGCGCAGACCTGTGTCTTTATTGGGTTGAATCCCGAAACGCTTGTGGAGATTTCTGGCATAGTTTTACCGCCCTACGGTAAAGTAGGTGGTACAGCGCCTTAGAGACATAAGCATCTATTTCCTTCTGTCTTATATGTCTCGGGCTCTATTTCTATTTAGATTTCTCGCTCCCACGCTTTATTGGTCTTTTTTTCTTGTGCGGAGATCGAACCTGCACCCCTCGTTACCGTAAATAGTCTTCACTACCAACATATACAAATATAAATAGTTACATATTTTACACAAAATATCCCCCAAATCTTGATTTAGCAATGAAATATGGTATTAAATCTAGAGAATAATATGTAAACTTCAGTCCAAATTGATTTTTAAGTAAATTTTTCGGATAAATTCGTTAAAATATAATTAATAACAAAGCAGTAAAAAATCATAAATTACCGTTAAAACGTACCGTACTTGCGACTTGTAACGTTACATTGGCTTACAAAAAAAGATACCTAATTTACAATTTAAATATTATAAAATATAAATCAATGAATCAAGGAGGAAAACAGAAAATTCCAATCGCTATAAAATAGACCCGCTCATATCACCGCTTATCGATGTAATTATTGACATTTACGGCCATTTTCTTCTGTCATTTTCTCATGGGCACTATGCACTTAATTTGGATTTCTCGCTTCCACGCTTTATTGGTTTTTTGAACGTAGTGAAAAAATCCTTTGTCTATGGTAAAATCATTATATGTGCAATAAGAAAAAACGTAAATTTTAAAATTTAGTATCTTCTAGCGAACAATGATTAATAATATTAATAACTTGCTTTTGTCAGTGGCTCCACCCACCCTAAATTCGGTTATTAACGTGGGATTCTTACGTCAATTCCTTAATTACACTAATGAAGTTTGCTTTAGCAAGCTAAAACGTAGCTATAGTTTGTTTAGGCTTAGCGGAATGTAGATTACAGAGCTTCAGTAGGGCCACAGTACACAATTGTTTGTTGGCGGCCTAAGATCAGCCGTTATGAAAACACACGACGTTAACTAAAGTGTGTGTAGATTTTATTTATCACATATGTACAAATTTACAAATTATGTACCACTCTAAGTTTTTTCACTACTATTAAGCGTAAATGAAGTAATTCATTAGTAGGAATCATTTTCAGGTAATACTTTTAAACAAAAATCTGTGTTTTTCGAAAAGACGGTGAAGGCGGCGCTGCAATAACAGTTTGTTCACAAACAACGAGGGTGCCCTAAATGTTATATTTATTGTTATTAGCTTCCTGTCGCTTAAATTTAATCATTATTGTATACTAAATTATATTGTGATGTAATTGTAAACATTTCGTAAGGGAAATCGACGCTACATAACATTATCATTATAATCTAACAAATAATAAAAATAACCAAATTATAGCACGACTTTTCTAGAAAATGATCTTGCTTAAAATACAGAAAAATCCCGCCACAGTAGTTTTTCTTTTGTAATTTTGTTTCGGAAAATAGAATGTAATTGTAAAATAGCATTTTATAAATTATACATAATAAAGATATAATTTACATCTTCAAAACTTAACAAGTACTCATTAACTTCATTGAGTTCATTGTGGTCTTCAATCTTCTTTGTGTGCTGCAATACAGTAAAAGGTCTCGTACTCGCCTTCATAGAGCATAGCATCGTATTATATGGTAAATGGAGTACAGTGTTCAGACTCAGTTCAGGCTATTTACAGCCATAAACATTTTTAAGGACAGTGGTTAAATTATTTTTGAGGACCGGGCCAACACCGTCTTACAGCGGACGTATTTTTTATTGTTTTGGTGTTTAAAGTTAACACCAACTCGAGGCATGACCGAATCAGTTATATACCTTTAGGCACCCCAAATAAGAAGTGTATTATTTTCAACAATATAAAGCCTGAAGTTTTAAAAAGCTTTAGAAAGTAGTAGAATTAAGTTTTAAAAAGTTTTAAAAAGTTTTTATATATATATATACATATATCAATATATATATATATATATATATATAAATTAAATATATAGCAAGGGATATCATGATATATTTTTAAAAATAAACTTCAAATTAGCACCGATGCAGCTGTAATATATCTATAGATATATAATATATCTATAATATATCTTAGTCGTGTATGGATATATTTAGGCATATTAATATATTATACATTATAAAGCTCCGTGTGTGATGGGCTGTATTTGCAGAAAACCTTTTTGGAGAAGGTTTAGAACATAGACAGAATCTTTCCGTTTGCAAAGCGGCGTCTGTCATTTCCCGCATGCGCGATACAAACCGTTATGTAAATGGATTTTCATACATTACTAAAATTAAAACTAAACTGCACTATTCTAATTATTTGTGTATTTGAAATACACAATGTGTGTATTAAAAAAATAATAATCATCTAACACCTCTTATAATGTCTACGTAAAATATTCAATCTCTTCGTATTTAACTCACAAAAGTATCTGATCCTTCTTCATTTTAAGGCAGTTAAAATTAAAAGTTTTCTCATTAATGTAAAGGAATTTAAGAGCAAGGAAAATCGGAAAAACAAATACAAAGTTAGAGTCGCAATTAAAATATTTTAAATTAACAGAATTATTTTAGTCCATATTTTGCCTCGTAATTTAAAATTAAATCTTTGTTATATTAAATAAAATATGTTTTATTGATCTTTTTTTCTAAAAGCCGGCACTGGTTAAACGACCTTACCTTACCTACCTACCTTTAAATATATTTTGACCACTATGTAATGTATGTGGTAACAAAAATATAACCTTTCTAGGATGTATGTACGTATAACGCTACAGTTTTTATTACCCAAAGGGGTTACCCAGTAGCTGAACACATATCCTCATCCTAATGTGGATGATAACCACTTTATGCCAATCAGGCGATGACAGGTGGTGACCACTACTCCCAATGCTGTGTATCTAGGCTAAGGTGTCTTCATTTATGTCCCATAGTAGGTGGTCGTTATTTATCAACTTCAGTAATAAGTGGTGAAATGAAAGACCATAGACACAATAATATATTCCCCTTTGCCATTACTTGACGAAGTAAAACTCGATTAGCGATTTTGTTTCGTGATGAAACATACTTATTCCATATTTCAATAAAATTTCAAACTTGTAAGGTACCATCAAAATCAATCAAAATCCTAGGTTATTTATAAATCGATAGACAAAAAGAAAAATTTTATTCAAAAATTCTCAAAAGTACTTAAATAGTTTATTTCAATATATAGATACGTTTTTGATACAAATGAAACAGATTCCTTTCAAACTCAAATTCATTTGAATCCTACATCATTACCGTAAACTCATACGTCAAGAGAAATAAGCTGAATAACATTTTCTGTTTGTAAAACAATTATAATTTCCAATAATGATGTTATTGTAAAAGAAGTCGACAGACGAAACGATCACTCCGTCTCGACTCGGTGCGATGCGGTGCGGTGCGGTGCCGTGCGGTGCGGTGCGGTGCGGTGCGGTGCGGTGCGGTGCGGTGCGGTGCGGTGCGGTGCGGTGCGGTGCGGTGCGGTGCGGTGCGGTGCGGTGCGGTGCGGTGCGGTGCGGTGCGGTGCGGTGCGGTGCGGTGCGGTGCGGTGCGGTGCGGTGCGGTGCGGTGCGGTGCGGTGCGTTGCGGTGCGGTGCGGTGCGGTGCGGTGCGGTGGTCGCGGTGGTGGCGCCGCGCAGGATGTCAGACCGTCCGCATAGAAGTTAGCTTTTATTGAATTTTCTTTTTCCGATGTTGTTCTCTGTTTTGTCGACTGTGGATTAAGTACTGACTGCAAAAAGGGATGTTAAATGTTGAATTTCGCACAAACCCTCAATCGATATTAGGAGTTTGAATTATTAACCATGCGATATTAATTTGGTAGCGTTCATTTATATAAATTTATAACGATGCCAAAATGCCAAAGCTTAATCAAATAATTCACATAAGTAATCTATGGTTTGGAACTTACTTTAATAAGAAATATTCCTCGATAGACATCTGTTGGTCTATTTGTGTACAAACATATATGTACAACATCATTAACTTATAAAGTATATAAAATTATAAAAAAATATAGCTAAGCTACCAGCTTCCACCTGATCTTATAAGTTACTTTCTCTCCGCATACAAAATAATGGGAACAAGACTGAATCAACAATTTTATTATAATACTACTGTAAAAAATTTAGTTTTTTTGTAAGTACAAATATGTTTTAATTAGAAGGTAAAAAGGGCTTTTTTTTATATAATTTAACTTCGTCTGCGTCATATTTATGAAATAATAAACTAAAAACTAAAACTAGGTTTTCATTTCCACACCTTAGCCTCGCCGAACCGGTTGCATAGATGAATGAACCTCCATAAATAAAGTACATAATAAACAGAATATTTTGTGTTTTTATTCTGTCACAAAATAATCACTTTCGCTACGTTTACAGCGTAGCGCGCCATCTAGTAATAAGCAAAAGGTATTAGCTGCAGTAGATTATTTGTAGTATATTGTCTGTAATAGAAACCTAGATAGATGAATATCTTAAGAAATATTTGTATTTAGATATTTCCTAAGATATTTAACCGATTGGAACGAAACAAAGATTAAATTAATTTTACAGAAATCTTGCCACACTTCAAGAGTGAAAACCGAATTTAAAGCGGTTCAGCCGTTTCTGAATGTGTACAAATTGATTTTTTTTGAAAAATATTTAATGTAAAAACTCTCATTAACAATTTTATTATATGTTAGATAAGGTTTGTCTTTTTGTCAGCATTGACACTGTTTATGTCAGGCATGACGCTCCACGCAAACAGTATTTTTGACAAGTTTATATTTTCGGAATCAAAAAGGAATTTTTTGTCAACAAATGTATACCAAACCGCTAGATTAGATTCTTAGATTAGACTTACCGTCTTAGATTTTACACCCCCGTGTAACTTTTTGTATCGTTTATTGTTTATCAACATGGGAATACTATACTTGACGGCAAAACTACAAACTATACACAACCAGAAAATAAAATGTCAATTATTTACAGTGAAAAAATATTTGTCGCATGTAACATAAAGTTTATTTTATATTTAAGAAAAAAAAGCAGAACTAAGAAAACCAACATGACCATTAAAAACTTCAAACAAAACATAGGAGGTACAATGGAATTCTTCCATGGGTCTTTTGGATTATTATAAATATTAATTTATACGAAGATAATATGTAAATATCACAAGCACACATCACACACATACTGTATACTAAGGTAATTGTGATTTTATTATAAATGTTATTGAGCTCCACACAAATATAAAAGCTAGCTAGCTCTATGCCGATAAATTAAAGTACCTTGAAAGTCCTTTAAAACAACAAAGTTGTTGATACTTTGTAAACAGAATGATACAAAATAAAATACTACATTCACAGCTGCATCGAAACAATAGCTGAACTGAAACGGAAATGTTCCCAACACAGAATTGAATGTTTGCAGCAGTAGCTTGTTATGTTTACTTTACCAAGGTTTTTTTATAAATAAAATACAAATGAAGTTTTATACATAGCGTTATTGGAAGGTTATATGGCAACAAATGTGATGAATATTTACTTTTTACCCGACTACCTAAAGGAGGGTTGTGTTTTTAAGGTGTATGTATATATGTGTATAAGTATGTCAAATTCTTTGCGCGTGTTGTCGTTTTGCTAAGCGACTGGATGGATTTTAATGAATAGGAAGTCGTTAGATTCGTCTTGATTGCGGCTTGAGGCTACCTGATCTTAGTTATAATAAACATGACGGCCGTAAACTGTTTAAAAATTGATTTTAGAAACATATAAACAAAAATTCATAAAGTTTGCCTTCAAATGTTAACGAAAACTTTTTAAATATATGAAATAAATCCATGACCTCAGCATAAAATAAGTATGGCCATAATCTGTCAAAATCTCGAGAAAATAACAGAAAATCAAAATTTCAGAGAATATGTATCAAGTGTGATATCATATAAAAGGTTAGTAAGTACATTCCATACACAATACCTTAATAATAATAGAAATATGGAAAATTGGTAACTGATAGTCAGGTTTTGACGAAACAAGTTATGTAATACATTTACGCTACAATTATAACGAGGTAAATAAAATAAAAAATATAAATTGGAGGTGATATCCCAACCACTGATAAATCTGCAACTATGACTATTTACATCCAAAACATTAGTATTACAAAATTTGGCTTTTTGTCCATACTCGCGACCTTAAAACTTTTTTGGGTTTATCTTTAAAGTTACAACAGACATAACTACTGCATCAGCAAATAAATTTAAGCTTTTAAACTAAAATAAACTTGCCCCCAAATTTTTACAGACCAGTTAACCTTAACGTCGATTTAACCAGCACACACATTAGTGGAAAAAAAATTAAGCTGTTCGTTTACTTTAACTAATCTTCGTGTCTTCAGTTGTCACAAAGCCACTTTACTTTTTTTAAACATAAGAACTTATTACAAAATATTCTCTAGAAATCGTCCCTTTTTCGACAAGACTGTACTAAAACAATAATTTATTCACAGTCGACGAGAGAGCCCTAAATGTTATATTTACAATTATTGGCTTCCTGCAGCTCTCATTTAATTATGGTTGTTTACTGTTATGTTCTACTGAAATTGTGTTGTGTTTATTGACATACTGACTTAATTTTGGTGTTATATTTTACAAAATAATATTTTAAATAAATCTGTACTAATTATATAAAGTAAAGATTTTGTTATTCTTTTTTTTGTTTACTACGCGCTAATCTTTGGAACTACCAGTAAGATGTGAGAAATTAATTTGGAATTTGATAGCCTAATTTTTGAGAAGGTTTAATAGGCTATTTAACCATAAAACAACAAATAAACTAATAAAAAAATAATAATACGCTTTGACATTTCTGAGCATCACGTGTTTAGGTTTACAGGCGTAAGTGTAGCGCGACCTGTTTATCGCGTAGAATAGAAACTAATTTTCTATATAAATAAAAATGATTCGCAAAATTTTATTTAAAAGGCGCAAGACTGGACCAATTCGGGTAATTTTTTTTTTGTTGTGTTTGTTAGTGTTAGGGCAGGGTTTTTATGAAACAAAAAAACGGTCAAGTGCGAGTCAGACTCACGCACTCAGGAATACTCAAAGACGGCTGAACCAATTCGGGTAATTTTTTCGTTGTGTTGTGTTAGGGCAAGGTATTTACGAAAGAAAAAACGGTCAAGTGCGAGTAGAACTCGTGCAATAACGGTAAACCGATTTTAATGAAATTTTGGTAAGTTGTTATGCACTGCCGGGGAAGGTTTCTGAATAAGTACAACCTTTTGACAATAGTTTGGTGCGGCAGTTGTATAAAAAAAAGGGAACAACGTTCGCCGGGGCAGCTATATAGTCTTTAATATTTATATGTATAATTTATATTAGTTATTGAAATAATCAAATAGTAATCAACGATTAAAAACCAACAAAAAAGACCATTCAGTACTCAATAAGACACCATTCCATACACAGAAAGTGATCCTAAACTGTATGAGTTTGAGTTGATACATACACTTCCAGCTAGCAAAGTCGTCCTATAATATAGAGACTAAATAACATTTGGTTATGTAGAGGTTATCTAATGGTATCTCACATTTTAAGAAATTGTGTTATAGTATTTTATACAAACGTTTAGTTGTACAATACTTAAGTCATTTAATTCAGTCCATAAAACGTTTACACGTTAAATATTTACATCTTAATCATTAAAATATATACATCTTATAACAGTCGCAGCGGTGACATTTATGGAACCTTTTTATACAACTCTGTTGTTTAAATAAAAAATATATGATTACAGTGTTCCTGGTCATCGTTACGACCACGTTAAGACTTTTAACAGTGAAACGACTCTAACAAGATGTACGTATATAGGTCACAATTATCTATAACGTGCTATTCAATCCATCTACACCATGTTATATAAAAGAGCGGTTTAATTTTATCAGCTCGCCTTGTCTAACTCTTCGCTCGTCTACTAGTCTTCTTCTTAAAACACCTGGACACAGTACTAATTTTTACAATCATTCTTTTACTGTAAAAGCCATTAGTCTTTGGAACTCTCTGCCGATAAATATAAGGCAAATCCAGTCGCTGCCTGTTTTCAAGAATTCGTTAAAATATTATTACTTACGTACTACTTCCTAATTTTCTATAATTTTGACCAACCTGAACCAGAAGGCACCTATCAGATATCATTTGGCATCCATTACTCTGGTAGCGGCTACCTATTAGATATCGTTTCGCGTCAACTCTTGTAGCGTCCACCTATTATATATAATTTGGCGTCAATTGCTTCGGTAGCGGCCACCTATTAGATATCATTTGGCATCAATTACTCTTATAGCGGCCAACTTTTAAAATCGTTTGGCGTCAATTGCTTTGGTATCGGCCACCTATCAGATATCATTTGGCATCCATTACTCTGGTAGCGGCTACCTATTAAATACCATTTGGCATCAACTCTGGTAGCAGGCACCTATCAGATATCATTTGGCATCAATTACTCTGGTAGCGGCCACCTATTATTAAATATCATTTGGTGTCAACTCTGGTAGCGGCCACCTATCAGATATAGCGGCCAACTTTTGAATATCGTTTGGCGTCAATTGCTTTGGTAGCGGCCACCTATTAGATATCATTCGGCATCAATTACTCTGATAGCGGCCACCTTTTAAATATCATTTGGCGTCAACTCTGGTAGTGGCCACCTATCAGCTATGATTTGGCATCAATCACTCTTACAGCGGCCAACTTTAAAATATCGTTTATCGTCAATTGCTTTGGTAACGGCCACCTATTAGATATCATTCGGCATCAATTACTCTGGTAGCGGCCACCTTTTAAATATCATTGAGCGTCAACTCTGATAGTGGCCACCTATCAGTTATGATTTGGCATCAATCACTCTGATAGCGGCCACCTATTAGATATCATTTGGCGTCAACTCTGGTAGCAGCCACCTATCAGATATCATTTGGCATCAATTACTCTAGTAGCGGCCACCTATTAGATATCATTTTCCATTCATGAAAAAAAAATATTGCATCAAATAAACCTATTATTTATCCTTTAAAGAAAATATCTATTTTTTATTATTTTTGGAATTATGAACAACAAAAGTAAATCGGATTATTCTCTTCAGCCCCCCTTGTATATGAACGGACAGACGGACATATAGCTACGACATAGTAGAATAGGACTTATTCTTAAAGAGATATTAATCAAACTCACAAAAGTAGGCACCCAGAATTATTTTTCCATGTAAAAATGTGGACAAAATGGACAACGTCTTGGTATTTTATTTCTTCAAAAGTATTTGATCCTTGTTAGTTTTAAGGCAGTTAAAATAAAACTTTTCTCATTACGAGACCGAAACAGTAAAGTTATTTAAAAGTGAGGAACGTCGTATCGGAAAAACAAATTTAAATTTGGAGTAGATCGAAATGAAAATATTTCACCGAAATAATTCAATTCCTATCTTTTCCGTATTTTATAAAAGAAAATCTTTAGAATGCTTACAAACTTTAACATTTTAATTTGTTTATTTGTAAATATCTGGGTATGACTTTATTTAATAATTTCAACTTAACGGTTCAAAAGGATTGTTAAAAGGTCACTCATGGGTTTGCCTGTTTGTTCCTCTGTCACAGCAAGGAAATTAGAAATTTGGCTTGGTAGTAGAGCTTTCAAGTTCTAGTGTGTAGGCATTTTTAAAATAAACATGTTTTTTATTGAATTAATTACGTTCGGAATCGATACTTCTTACAACAGTTAGCAATTTAACAGGCAGTACTACCTAAATATCTTTTTTTTTGGCAAATGTTTCTCCGGATCCGCTAAGCAGATCCGACTAAAATTTAATGTCCGTGTTGTTCGGAATATGGTTCAGACCCTGAAAAACGTGAAAACACGATTAATGAACTTTTTTCGATAGATAAAAACCTAAAGTAACCACTTTTCACTGTTTTTTTTAAGCTTTGGCAAAGAAATCTTCAAAGTCCTAAGTGCTATTAGTTTACAACTTTGCTAAAGCATAGCCGTGCTTTTTTGCTTTTCAGTTACTAAGATTACTTTTATTTTTTAATCTGCAGTCGGGTTTTTTTATTACTTTTTACTTGTTACTCAAGTTTTCTGTCAAGTAGTACTGCCTCTTAACTATCTTAGTTTCTCCACCCTTTAACATTTTTATTGTCCGTAGCTCCTGGTGAAAACGTCTTAAATTTTACACTTAAGAGAAGTGTAACTGTAACATCTTTAATATAAAATAAAGTAATCCTGTTATTAAGAAATTAAAAAAAAAAGAGTTTGGGAATGGACGAACCTAACAATAATAATTAAAAATAGGTTTTGGCAGCAACTACCGCACGAGTAACATCTCTTTGTTTGTGTTGATATCAAAGAATTTTGGCAAGACACCCATCTCAAAGCAAACAAAAACGTTGCCGGCCACACTACCAACTGGGCTGCGTAGGAATGCGCAAAAGATTTGAATTTAGCACCCTGCAAAATCTAACAGAACTTATATTCATAGAAATCAAAGTTCTTTTTCAAAATTATGTAAGTCATATTGGTTTACCAAAAAATATTTTTTAATAACTGATAAAACGAATTAAAACGTATAAGAAAATCGCACTGTATAAGTCATGTATGTTAGGTAAGGTTCAGTTTTTCTTTTGTAGACGTAGATGCGGAGCGAGCGGAGCGTTCCAGCCAAGATTCATATAATAATCTGTCCAGTTATATGATAATTTCTATTCCATACTTTACGATCTTCCTAGGCATTTTGTAAAACGGCGAATTATACGATTTGCCTGTGACATATGTCAATATTACCCAAGAAGAATGTTTTTTATTTATAAAGCAATGAAAACATCTTAATAATATTACTGTTGTAAGATATTTTATTTTAAATACTAGGAAAGCTCAAATATTTACCAAGGATAATAAAGAAACTTTATTTAATACGATGGACACCAAACCGCTAACGCTTATGTCTTGGATTTCACATCGCAATTTTTCACGACATTGCAAAACATAGAAGTTGCAGTATATCGTCAAAACGGTGAAACCATGTTTCTACTCATAGATTAAGTTTATATACAGCGTGTGAGAGAATAGGGGTAGTTGCTAACCCAGCCTCCCCAAAACGTGAAAAGTATGTAAATATTTAGCAAAACGCTTACGGTTTGTATTCCAGTCATAGATAAAATATACTCACATATAAACTTTTTGTAAAGAAGTAACCACTCTGTTGGGTTTATGTTGTGATACTAACTTAGTTGCCCTATTTTGGAACACGGTGTATACATAATAAAATAAACTAAATATACTTAAAAGTAAACTAGCATGTCATTTTATTAAAATAATATCAACAAAAGAACATGAAATAACACAACTGAAAAAGAATGATAAGCTTATATTAAACTTGTAAAGTTGCTATGTGTTTTACTATCACAGTTTAACTTAACAAGGATCCATATATCTGATCCAGCTAAGATACACCTCTAAACCTGATAATAATATAAAAAACTGTGACCTTGACCTGACAGCCACTACCAGCAGTAGCCAAGGTAGCCAGGTAACCAGAACTTTGTGAGAGCACATTCTACCTGCCGTTAGACTGCAGACAATTATTTCGTTCCACGCTATTCGTACCATTGAAGACCATTTTGCGCGAGAAGAGTCAAGTCAATTACTCTGAAAAGGATTATAAGATGAGTTAGCAAACCGCTGCCGCCGACCAGACAAATTTGTTCACAACGTTAATTTTTTTATCAATCTCTGAATTTGGCCGATTGACGTAGTTGAAGTTCAGAGTTCAGTGTAACTTGCTTTTTCTCTTTGCCTTTTCTTTCTGTTATATAATTTTTACTTAACATTTTTTGAGATGGTTGTTATAATTGGTCCGAAACTTTGAATTGCTGAGATGGTGTTTTCTTACTGTTATGAGGCCTGAAGAATCAGTTGCAACAATTTCAGAGTGATGTATGTGTGTGTGTGTGTGTCCGCGATCTTTTTTCAAACTTGAAAATAAATAGACCGATTTGCTTTATCGACATCTAAATCAATTATTCTTCGCCTGAAATTGAACTGATTAGGTTTCCAGAAACATAAATACAGCGTTTAATTTTTTTATCAATATAACAAACATTTATTTATACATATTGATACAATACAGATATTGGTAATTTGTTTTACTTTCTAACAAAAAAAATCATTTTGATGAAACTAAGTTCTATTAGGTTTTCGAAGGTGCTGAATTTAAATAATTAGAAGTTTTTGTTTTTATCCACGATAACAGATCCAATATTATAGCGTTTATTTTTTGATACCAAGGCAAACCAAGAGAAGTTATTCGTGCAGTAGCTCCTGCCAGACATTTTTTTTTCTTTATAATTGCGTATACTCCACCGAATCGAACCCAAGAATAACACACGAGTAAGATGGTAGAGACCCTCACACTTGTTATCTTTATAATAGCACAAAAATATTATCTTTAGTCCCAATGAGTTGCTACTTAAAGTTAAGTATAACCAAATCGCTAAGACTCGAGTCTTGGACTCAACAACTATCCACGACCGCTCGAATCATAAACCAACTGCTTTACAGCTTCGCACATTGCGCTCCCGGTCTAACGAAATAATAAAGGGAATATCTGTTGTATGTATGTATATATGGTCAGCAAAACATCATAAACTAGCAAAAGGAACCTAATTCCAAAAAAAGCGCTTAGTCCGCATTACAGTGGAAAAACTCATGTGTGTGTTTAGATACACTTATGTATCAGTTTCTTCCCCCTCATCAAATGTTTTTTCATCGAATATAAACTGATCCAGTCCAGAATGCCTTTAAGGAAGTCTATGTTTAAAATAAATTCGTGAAAACATTGTTTCAGAACGCTATGCGCCTGACACGCAACAGTGAATATTCTGCGTAATCTCATTTCCATTTGTCACGAATTTCATTTTTGGCTTTTTTAATCTTTCCTAGTGGTAGTGTGAAGCTGTAAGGATTGCATATTATCTATCTATATATTTGTTGCTAAGCGCAAAACTCGAAGACGACTGGACCATTTCGGGTAATTTTTTTTATTGTGTTTGTTAGTGTTAGGCCGAGGTTTTTATGAAAGGAAAAAACGGTCAAGTGCGAGTCGGACTCGCGCACTAAGGGTAAACCGATTTTAATGAAATTTTGGTAAGTTGTTATGCACACGCCGGGGAAGGTTTCTAAGAAAGAAAAAAGGGTCAAGTGTGAATCGGACAGGGTCAAGTGCGAGTCGGACTCCCGCAATAACGGGAAACCGATTGTAATGAAATTTTGGCAAGTTGTTATGCAACTGCCCGGGAAGGTTTCTGATTAGTACAACCGTTTCACAATAGGTTGGTGCGGCAGTTGTTTTCAAAAAAAAAGAATGTTCGCCGGGTCAGCTAGATTCTAATACAAAAGTAATAGTTACTGTGAATGCTAGTTACCTATGGTTGATTGATTTATTTGTTTTGACGATATTTTACGCTTCACATGATGCTCCCCCCCCCCCCCCCATCCCCTATGCTTCATAAATTATTACTTTAAATAGTCGAGTTGCTTGCCGGCTATTTTTGGCAGAAATTAACATTGAATCGTATTGACAATTCAAATGTGTTCTCAGAAACCTACTTAAATAAATATTATTTGGTTTGAAATGATTAAGGAGATGATAGTTTTAATGCTATGTTTATACTTCATAAAAAAATGTACCTTGCTTCTTCCACGCAGACAAAATATTGATCCAATCGATTGAACTTAAATATTTGATAACCAATTTGAAAAGTATGTTCTCAATTTTTATTTATTTTAAGTTATTTTCTTGTATAGATTTTTATATAAATAATTAAAATAACACAGACTACTTACTTACTTACATCTAAGTTCTTATTTAAACTTGAAATCAAGTCTTGTGAAATTGTTTCCAAAGAGACGTTACAATAAAACTTTCGTCGCCAATAATGTTACATCAGATAAATTTATTTTATTAAAGCTACATAGTTAATAACGAGTCTATAAGATTTAAATACAAATGGATAAAGAGACATTGTGACTAGAAGTACAGTTAAAAACAACCTTACAACTTGATATAGGGTAAGAGTACGCATTGACAGACACAATTGTCAAGGCCTGTCTCGGAGGCGCCACTACGGATATCAGTGCGCACTTCACGCCTAACTCTAACTTTATTGGACTTTCTCTTTGCTCGGTGTTGTTCTATATTTGACTGCAAAAGTAGAGATTGTAAAAAAATCAAAATATTTTAAGTCTAAATCTTCAAAGAGTGAGGATGCGGAAAGTTATTATTTTAAAAATATTAAAAGGCATTGTATAATAAGTTAGCTGTTTAAATGTTTTATAATTTTCTTTTCCTAAAATTTGGCTTAATTAAGTTCTTCAAGATTTGAATTTAGTTTTAGCTCCATTATTAAAACGGCTAGAAGTACTAAGTGATTAAAGTATAATCCCTAAAGTAAAATAACAAATAAAGTTAATCAACTAAACAACTTTCTCATTAGTTTTTTTTTATTAGGTAATTAAAACACGCGGACAAATATCAACCCTTTCCCTCTCAAAATTTAGCTCAGGTGCTAACCGTAGTCGTAAGAGGATATTAAAATAACACCCAATTATATGCTAAGCTCTCTAAATTATGCTTGCCTCTGCCGACCTTGTCCGGGTCGAACAATTATAATTATAACAATCATTAAACTGGCGAACGTTGTTTTTCCTTTTTTTAAACGACTGGCGAGCCACTTTTTGCCGTATGGTTGTACTATTTCATATATTCATACAAAAATTTCATTACAATCGGATCAATGGTGGACTTAGTATGCAAGCCCGACCCGCGCTTGACCGGTTTTTTCTTTCACTCAAACCTTGTTATGAGAATTACGAACACAGCATAAAAAATTAAATCGTTTAGGCCTTTCTTAAATGTTGCTCCGTCATACTTGTGGCAATTATTGTTTTATTTTGGTATATACAATCTGAAAACACAAGCCATAAACTACTTGGGAACATTAAATTACATAGATAGGTAATACATTTAGTTCATGATTCCCTTTTGCTATCCTTACTTTGCAGGAAGTCTGCTAAACTTCCGATGAACTTACACAAACTCTTATCGGATAAAAGGCAGTTGCTGCCTTTCGTGCAACGCTCCTTGTTTTTCAGTATCTAGGTACACGGCAGTGGACTATCCAAGTTTTGCCAAGATGAAAACAAACATTATTTATTGGATTTATAACTTGATAAAGCATTATTTTTCATTCTCACAACAAAAAAGAAATTATATATAATACCAGCCGGTACAACACAATAAGATGAAAGTCTACACTCATGCATGACTCATTGAGCTAAGTGCGTAAGTTTACTAGCGTCATTTAATTTCAACTTTACTTACTAAACTTGGAAAGATTACAATAAAAATACAAGTTGGGAAACTGGTTTTGTAATTATTTTTTTTTTACTTGATAGCACTGATTGTCCTTCTTATTTCTTATTTAACTCTCACATTTAGACTTACCCGTACACTTAGCCGGTTACTTATTTATTATTTATAGTTTTATATTGAAATAAAGTCTGCTCTAAAACCACTCCTTGTATGACACTCGTACTATGTATTACAGAATTAGGGCAAAAACAAAAAAACCTAAAATATAACACACATATCAAAGTATTATTTGTACTTGTTTCCTACATTTATTTTTACTCAGTTTCTTGCCGGCTCTTTTCGGTAGCAAAATCATTCCAAACCGGTGGTAAAATTGACAGTTAGAAAATTAAAAAGTGAGGCTTAGAAGTCGACTTGAATAAAATTAGTTTTGAGTTTGAGTTGCTTAAGATATTGAAATTTGTTACTTTGTTGTTTGTTAACCATGAATGGTATCTTCACCTACGAGCAAAAATAACTAATAACTTACATAGATGGCACCATGCTATGAAGTCAAAGGGACTTTGAAAGTATTTAATTATTTATATGTAAAATAAAACTCTTTTTAATATTCCTTTTGTTTCATAAAGCTCTCTTTCTTATCTTATTCTATAGTCAATGTAATTGACTAGTTATATTTGCTCGCCTGTGAACATCAGTGCTTAGGTACTTCGAAACATATATGTACTGTTTTTATGCTTATAAAGAATTTAAAATTAACAAAATGCTATATTTGATTTAAAGCTAAATCAAACAATATCACTAATTAAGAAGTGTCAAAAGCTTTTTGACCACAAACACGATCGCTAAGCTGCTTCAATCTTTACCACATTTTTTATCTAACTCTGACTTAATTTCCGTTAATTAATTAAAGTCAGAGTAAAACCGCGTTTCGTCGATTTCGACAGATATAAACAAGTAAATCATTTTTGTTTCATTACCTTCCTTTCTTGTTAAGAGCAAAATTCAATTAATGTTAGTAGGAGTATACAACACAGGCCAACAAAACAAGGGACCGCTTGAGCGTAGGTACCTATGAATTATGCAAATTCTATTTTGCTGTTAGATAATCTTGTTAATTTTGCGAGAAATAACAAGAATACATTTTTTATATACTTATACTAAGGATGCGATAATTCAATGGTCTAGATCTAAGGTCGATAGAGTTCAATCCTAGATGGTTCAGAATTTTCCTAAATTCCAAATTACCTATTAACAAGTAAAGGACCATACCCACCAATACTATGTGACTATTTTTTTACCATTGGGCTAATGAAGGCTGATTGTCTTTAAGTTAATTAAGGCAATCCATTTCGGTATGTTTGTTAATTATTAAAAACGTCAAAATGTATAAGTAAGGAATTTACTCTTTTCTTGAAACAGAACAGATGTATAACTAAAATATGGAGGTGTACACTTAAGAAGCTGTTGATTACCATAGAACAATGAGCTAACTGTTTGAGACGGCTGCTCTTTAACACTAGTTCTCTTTAACACTGGTTCTCTTTAACACTGTTGTTTGGCTACAATATTAATAATGAACTTGGATAGTTAACGTGAACTATTAATATAAAATTTCGGTCCTCCAATTCATTATTTTGGTAAATATATCAAACAAATTAAAAAATATATTTGTATTCTCAAGTTTGATTTAGACAATTGCCAGGTCATTGTCAAGCTAGATGTTCTAACACAAACCAAGGTAAAAAAAATATATTTTACCGTAGTTGGGATGCTGTAAATCATTTAATTATATTTCGGATACACCATTAGGTGTTGGTTTTGGACCAAAATTCTACACAAAATATCTAAATTTCAGATCTGTAAATTATTTCTTTTACGATCCAGAGACCCGTGACCGACAGATAGACAGACAGGCAGGAGACAGTGACAGTGAGAGCAATAAGGATACAAACAGGCAAATGCGAATCTAACTTACACACCGAGGGCCTTGTTACTCGTAGAGTACAACTTCACTTGTTAAAATATATGATTGGATACCATTTTTAGTCTCTTCTTAAAATAATGACATGTTGAAAATGGTTTAAGAGAAATATGGCGATGTCAACTCAATAATCTGTTCAGGCTGAATGTAATGAAATTGGCTGAAAGAAGAATGAAATTGTTTAAAATTATAAAGCCGCAATCAAGACTATATTATTATTATTTTATTGACAAAAAAACTGCCTGCCTGAGAGTAATTATTGAAGTCAGCTAGTTAACATTCGCAACAAATTTTAATGACTATTTAGGAATACCACTGTGGGAAACAAGTAGGTACCTACTAAAAAAAGAATATTAGGAGTTCCTTCCATAAGTAAACTACTTTATCCTGTTATTGATTGATGACCAACATTACTGATATTTTGAAAGCTTGTAAATTCTTAGGTTTGCTTTTAATTTATCCTCCCAGCTCTACTTAGTTTGATTCAATTTCGCCACAAGTCTAGCGACGCTCTGCATCGCATAACAAAGTCATGCTTGCAGACTTCTGCGGAGATTGAGATACGGACCGCTCTGCAGCATAGAGATTTCTCACTTATATACTACTTTACTATGCAAAGCAAAATTAAATTTTAGGGTGCCATTTTAATTCAACTAAAGTTAAATTATTGATACAAATGTAATGCTGATTTGCTTTGAATATATCAAGAAACAGCAACGAAAGAGAATATTTATTTTTTCTGCTCTATGCTCCGCTGTCTAAAATATTGTGAGAATTGGTGAAACCTGGGTGTACTGCTGTGAACCGGTAAGAAAAATCCAATCGGCAGAATGGGTCCTTCCTTTTAAAGATTTACCACCGAAAGTTAAAAAAAAATCAGCAAATATTTTTACTGTATTATAATTGAAAATACAAATACTTGCGATATAATATTTAATCAGTTGTCTCCATAGTTGCATTCCCAGTTGAGAAGTGTGACGTTGGCGAGGGTGGGAGGAAGTCCGGGCGAGTTCCCAGGATGTTGTTGACAAAAGTTGAAGATGAAGTTTTGTATTCTCTCCAGAGTTTAAAGATTTTCGTATTTTATTATTTTCAAGGTATCTAACAGTAATACTCCATTCCTTCTGACAGGATATCTTTTGTTAATCTTAACTTACTTTTGTTAATCCTAACTTACTTTCAATAGTTCGTCAGAAACTAGCAATGGGGGTAGATAATTCTATCCTTGGTCTTGTATTTTACCATATTTTACTTTAAAACTCGCAGGACTGAATTGGTTGATGAAAAGAGGCTGTGTCCCACATTACAGTGTACGTGTGTGTCGAGCCGCTAGTTATACATGGTCTTGGGGTAAAAACCGTAAAAATATACATATATGTATAGAAATGTTTAATTGAAGTTACATATTAAAATATTAGCAAAAGCTACGTAATTGAATTGTACAATTCATAAGAAGTATATTGACATTACAATGAAGTGATAGTAGCAGACAATATTACAATTACTTAATTTGTTTTTCATATTTTGATACATTATGTAAATTTTATGTGTACTAACCTACTAACAATAAATGGATATTATAATATTTTTATATTTTATTATATCACCAAACGCTTCTAAGAAAAAAAAATTAATTCAGTGGAAAACACAAGAAATAGTCCAAAGTTTTATTGACTTTTGATCTTAATTTTCGAAAGAGCAAATGTGTTATAAATTAAGAAAAAGATAAAGAACCCTAACGGGTTGTTTATGTTTTTGCATTGCACTACTAAGTATGCAAGTTTCGGCAACTAACAATAAAGTTCGAATATCTGCTATGAGATGGCTATCTTTAGAATAGCATTTTAGTAGTAGTAGTAGCATTTTAATAGTTGCCAATTGATAGACAATTCGTATTTACGGTAAAAAGCTAAGTTCGGCATCATACACTTTCTGCTATGTATTTACACACTAGGTACCTGTCATATTTGTTAAAATTTCTAGAAAACGATACACATTATATATATATATAAAAAGAATATAAATATCACACATATCCTAATAAATTTCAACATTACGTTTGTGGACGATCAATGAAATGTCGATAAATCAATATAAAACCTGTCAGTGGTCGTGATGTGACGTTTAGATCGAAGCTTGATTCAATATCTCTGCAAGTCCCACGTCGCGTCGCGTCGGTTCACGCCGCATAACGAAGTCACAACAAAGTTATGCTTTCAGATACTTCCTTCTTCCAGGTACTTATCTTTATTAGCCAGAAATATAGTACAGTGAAAATGTCAAATGAATTAATAGGTAATAATTTTCATTTCAATATAATCTCTACTTAAAAGTTATATAAAATGTCAAATTATTTTAATTTCCTACATTGAAATTTCATGTCAAAGAAATAAATAATACGTAAGTAAATTTGAAAAAATCGTGCAAAGTATAGAAGTTTTTCTTAATGAGCACTTTCTTTAATTCCATTTAGATTTTTTTAATTGTTGCTGACTAATAAATTTCAGAAGACTATTTAATACTTTAACACTCATTACGTCACAATTACTCTAATACAAGGTTGTGTTTCAATAAGGATATTTTAATTTTGTAGGATCTCGACATATAAAGTTACGCATTTTATTATCTGCTATCTTAATAAGAAAATATGAATTTTTTTTACAAACACACTTGTTTCATAAATATACATAGATGTTATTCACATTGAATTTCTTAAATAATGTTCGGCAAGACTCGTAAGGACCAATGCCAGCGATGGCTCTGATACATCTATTGTGTGTCACAAACGCTTTGTTAGAATCTGTGGAATAACCCCAGAGCAAAATACCATACCTCAGCACTTAGGCTACGTAACCATGGTAAGCCCTAAGAGCAGCTCTCTCACTGACTATTTTTCTTAAACTAGACTTTGCCAGCGGCTCCGCCGGCCCTAAATTCGGTTATTGGCGTGGGACTCCTTCATTTAATCACAGTATTAATACTGTGATTTACTCCCTAATTGCACAAATGAAGTTTGCTATATCAAGCTGTAGCTAAAGCTTTAGTTCGTTTAAGCTCGGTTATAGTAATTCCCACGGGAACCAGAGCCTAATCTATAGGTGTGCCAAGTTTTATCCCGATCCATCCATTGGCTGAAGCGTTATTGAGTAACAAACATCAATACTTACAAACTTTCGCGTTTTTAATATTAGTAGGATATGGCCTTTCTAGTTACAATGTTGATCAACAATAAATCCTAAAAATGTTACTTCCTGACCTTTCTCTAATTTTTGTCCATCACCTTCTATACTGAGAGCTCTGTACTGTTTGATAGGAAACATTACTGGCATCATCTGGTATGACTACCGATATGTCATCTGCAAAAAGTATAGTAATAAGTATACATTGGTGATTCGTTACAGATGGCAGATCGTTTATGTATTATATGAACAATAAGGGACCATGTATGCTACCCTGTGTTACGCCAAGATTGTAATGCTTGGACGACGTAGATTTGCATTCGCATTAATTCTTAATATCTCTACACATTGTTTTTTATTTGTCAAATAGCTTTTCAACCACATAAGAGTATTACCGTGGATACCATATTTTTGAAAGCCTTGGTCATGTCAAAGAAAAAAACCAGTGACTGCACTCTTTTTATCAATTCTTACAGTAATCCCGCGTATCAACATAAAACTAGCTAACGAGGTAGATCTGTTTTTTTGAAACCCGTTCTGTTCTGACTTAATAATATTATATTTTGTTAAAAAATTTCAGATGTTTCGGATAAAAAATTATAAATTCAAGTCTAAAAACTAAAATATTTAACAAATTACATTAAATTATTATTACTATTTTGAACGACTAGACGGCACAAACAAACAAGCGTGCAATCCGCCCAATGCAATAACTTTAACGATTCAAAAGGGTTTGTAAAAACCTATTTTGAATAAATCTTACAAACACACAAAATCTTCATAGAATTAACAAATACAATATAAATATAATTACATAGAAATATTCTTTCTTCGTTTATGATTCGCTGAAGGTTAAATCTTAGAGGAAAATATATTATACATGCCATATCTATGGCTATATCATCAATATAAATAAATACTTTTATAGCAAAGATGCAGTCAATAGATTATCCTCAAACCAAGACTTGAACCTGCAACCTTTCCATTCCATGTAAGCGCTCTACCAGTAAGCTATCGAGGTACAACTCTAGCTGATGAAAGTCCCAACTACATCTATGCTCTGGAAATATGCTCGTTACGAACGTCACATACAACTCCTAGTAGCTTATAAAGTCCTAGTACATAAATCTTACAAACACACAAAATCTTCATAGAATTAAGAAATACAATATATGTATATAATTAATAATACAAATATATATACAAAGAAATAACGGCTGCTTACCCATTTGATTAGGTACACATTATATCAAAGTTATTGCGTTACTAAAGAGCTCAAAGTGAATTATTTTTAGTTGCGTTAGTTATCTGACAATTGTTTATGAATTGGTTTCAACGATATAATGAAACAAAAGACTAAAAACTTGGAACCCTCACACAAATACCTCTCAGGAATTGGAAAAAGATCGATGTAATAATCCGATATCAAACGAATTGGCTGCGAATTTGTTCCGCACGTGGCTCGCCTGAGAATTAAGGACGGCATATGAAACACAAACTCGGCTGCGTCTTTATAGTCTGACATTGGATAAATCAATCTTAGAATTTTTGCTGGTACATTGTGTATCCATACTATTAAAGTTTGTTTAGTTGTCCTAACTTCACGTCGCAACGGAGCATCCAAATTAAGCTAAAGTTTGGTATATACAAGGATAGTTGAATAACGGAACAGAATATAGGCTACTTTTTATCCCAAAAACATCAAGAATTCCCCAAGCAATAACTAGTGCAATCCTCTGTAACCTGATCAATAGATATAAAGGGTAGTCCGGATAAACTAAAATCCGGAAAATTGAAGCAATACTATAATGCTGTAAATGGTATCATAGATTTAGAAAACACCTGCGCATTAGAATAGTTAACATCACCTATACATATATGTTGGATAATTACCATTATTTTTTTCTGCTATTATATTATATAAAAGAGAGTGGTCAGTCGATGTAACCGTGTTCCGTTATTAATATTAATTTGTGTTAAATATGTCGCACGTCAAGCTTGAAAAAGTGGTGCTAGACTTGCAGCAAACTGTGTTAAGTCTGGTGAAGAAAGTGGACTCTTTGGAAAATGTTGTGAAAGAACAAAATAACATAATTAAAACTCAAAGTGAAATGATTTCTAAACATGTGCTCCATTTGACAACAAATAGTGGTCAAGCTACCCACTTAGGAAGCGATTGTTTAATAAACGAGTCCGGTTCGTCGAAGCAGCCAATGCAACGCCTGCCAGCCCGAAGCGCGCGTATTCGCGCAACGACGGCTATACTCAGTGGCGAGAATAAAAAGACGGAGTGTTAAAACCACCTGTTAACGTCACACCTAAGGTCACCTGTACCGATAATAAACCTGCTTCAAACGTTTGTTTACCTATTGATACACCTGAGTCTCCAAGTACCGTTGTAATAAAAGACTCAACATCGGATAACGGCAACTGGTCGGAGGTACGACGCAAAAACAAAAGAGGTCCTCCACTAAATTTGATAAGGGGTGAGGCTGTCCCTGGTTCTACAGTACTCGAAGCAGCGCAGAGATGGAAGTATCTTCATTTTTTCTATGTGAAACACCTGGAACACCTGAAAAATATTAGTGATAGTGACTTATGCACCGTAGAAAAGCTTAATTCGAGAGGTAGTTACGCTTCATTTAAAATAGCGGTGCCTATAAATTTATATGATAACGTTATCTCAGCTGACAAATGGCCTGAGAGCGTGTGCCTAAAACCATGGCGCGGTTCATTTCGTAAGCCCGAAGAAACGAAAGAACAATTATAAACTACGTAACGGCTTCAAATTATATGCTTACTACCAAAACGTCAGATGGCTGAAAACAAAATTATTGCAATGGCGAAACAATATGTTTCTACTGAATAATTGCTACCTTGTTGCTGCCACTGAAACCAATCTAGATGGGTCAGTGCCTGACGCCGAGCTTTGCTGTGGGGATTGGAAAGTGCTGCGCCGGGACCGTGCTGATGGACGCAACGGTGGCGGCGTGCTTCTATGCTCTCGTCCGCCTATCCTTCTTGAACGTGTTCAGAAATACGAAACGTCTAGCGGTGAAGATCTCTGGGCGAAGTTTTTAGTCGATACACGTCATGTCTATGTATGCGTCGTATACATACCGCCGAAATCGTCAGACGAGTTATATATGACTTGGTTTGGTTGTGTTGAGCGACTATCTGAGAAACTTTCAAGTGAGAGAATTATTATTCTTGCGGACTTAAACCTATATAGTTTATTTTTTATCATTATGTAATATCGAACAGTACAACTGTGTGTCTAATATGAATGGGAGAATGCTTGATGTGGTGCTTACGAGCACGGAGCTAAGTGGTCAAGTTAGTGTGCAACAGGTGGAAGATGGTGAGGAGTTGGTCGCTATAGATGGGCATCATCCACCTCTCGCTGTTTGTGTAGAATATAGCTTCTATAAGCATGCAACATTATTAGAACCTTCAAACATAGATAGATCTAAAGATTGGAACTATCGTATCGCAGACTTTTATACACTATATTGCTGTATACGAGATACTGATTGGAAGTCTATTTATGAGTGCAGGAACGTTAATGACGCTGTTAATCGTTTTAATAGTTTTCTTTATACTATATTTGACCATTGTATTCCAAAAAAAATACGGAAGCAATCGTGTAATCGAACTTACCCTGTCTTTTACACAAGAAGCATAACCCGTGACATTCAAACGAAAGCAAGCTGTCATCGTCGGTGGAAGCAAACCGGGGATGCCAATTGGTTGGCTGAATTTAGGCAACTTCGCTCGAAAATCAAATGCGATACACATAAAGCTCATAAACAATATGTTATGGATGTTTCTGCTAATTTGAAAACTAAACCAGCGTTATTTTGGCAATATGTCAACACCTTACGTAGTCGCGGCGGTGTCGAACCATTAGTAATACGAGGCGATAACGAGTATCGGGGCCCCGAGGCAGCCAATGCTTTCGCAGCTTATTTTCAATCTGTTTTCTTATCCGATAAGCCTTCTCTCGACCCTACAGCAGCCAGCTCAAGTACTTCCGCCGACTGTCGTCGCGTTGATATAAGTGTTATCACCGTTAATGATGTTAACGACGCGCAGTCAAAAAGTTAAAGGCAAATGCCTCCCCAGGTCCTGATGGTATACCTGCGTATGTTATCAGGGGATGTACAGACGAGTTGATTGACCCTATTGTCTTCATTTTCAACCTGATTCTTAGTACCGGAGTCTATCCAACTATATGGAAAATGTCACGTGTCACTCCTATTCCAAAATCTGGACCTAGAGTCATGGTTGAAAACTATCGACCTGTAGCTAACTTATCTGATTTAGCAAAATTATTTGAGGTGGACCTTCATACTGACTTACTAGATCAATGTGAGCCTTACGTCACCGGTGCACAACATGCTTTTTTACCTAAACGATCTGTTGCCACTAATTTGATTACGCTGGTCGACTTATTGTCGGTCGAAGTCGATGCAGGGAATCAGGTAGACGTTATTTATTTGGACTTCAAAAAGGCTTTTGATAGAGTAGACAATGACCAGCTATTATTAAAACTAGGTAAGATAGGTTTTGTACCTAGACTTCTTAAACTTTTGTCAAGCTACCTCAGCGAAAGGCAACAATTTGTGAGGTATGGGCCTTACGAATCTTATCAATATTCTACGCTGTCAGGAATAAGTCAAGGTTCTAATTTAGGACCCTTCTTGTTTATTGTACTGATCAACGATCTCCCGGAAGTTGCCAAATATTCACAAGTATTGTTGTTTGCCGACGACGTAAAACTGGCTAAAGTAATAAAATCCTCTAGTGATTGCAGTTGCTGCAAAACGATCTGGACGCGGTGTATAAGTGGAGCTTAGAAAACAGGTTAGAGTTTAATATCAGCAAATGCGAAAAGATGACGTACGGGCGATCAAAAACTCCAATAGAGTTTCAGTATAAAATTGGAAGCCAGGCAATCATCGAAGTAGAAGAGGTTAGAGACCTAGGTGTTTACTTTGACTCACACCTCACTTTCCGAACGCACGTACAGAAAGTAACTTCAGCAGCGTCTCAGCGGCTAGGCTTTGTGATACGCAATGCTTCGCCTCTTTCTGTTGAAGCCACCTGCGCGCTATACTCAGCTCTAGTACGAACTATTTTAGAGACGAAGTCAGTGGTCTGGAGTCCTCATGAAAGTAAATATATTCTCATGATGGAACGTGTCCAAAAAAAGTTCCTTAGAGCTTTATATAAAAAGAAATTTTATTATTATCCATTTTTATTTCCAACTCGTTTTCTACAGGGACACCTAGGCTTTGATTCTCTAGAAATAAGGAGGTCACTGTCTTTGTTTAAATTCGTCCTACATATTATAAGGAATAAAATTGATAGTGTTGATCTATTAGGTAAGTTATTAAAGTTATTTGCGCCTGATTTCTATCTGAGATCTCGCTCACGTCCTTTGTTTAAGGAAGCTGTATCCCGCACAAGCCTGTACGCACGGTCACCGGTCCCACGCGCGCACGCTCTGCTCCGCTCCATGCTCGCAGCAGCACCACAGTGTGACCTGTTCGTGTCTGACATAGCAAATTTGTTGACTGAGTGCAAGAGTATGCTAGAAAGACGAATGTGAGATTTAGAAGTATATGTTTTTTGTATTTGAAATGTATGTGTTTTAAATGTATTGTAGTGATATGGTTTACAAACTGTTATACTGCAATTAATAATAAATAAATAAATAAATAAATTTATATTAATAGATATGCGGTATTTTTTTATCTCAATCCAAATTATTAAAAATTCCAAAATATTGAATTTGCGTAAATTCCGGTTTTAGGCTTTATCTTTACCCTAAGACCCTGGTACCGGCACTGCATTTTCACGTGTCATAATCGACTTAGAAAAATTTTGCAATTAAGATTTTTCTTGATCGTGAAATATGTTTCACTCCTCCATCAATAATTAATCAGCTGAACTGAAATGTTTCCAATAGAAAAAAATAAATTGTAGTCCATTTTGTAGTTTTCTGCGTGGCATGCCATGCATCCATCTCTACTGACAGGCGAATAGGGAGCGGGATACCAGACAGAGACGAGACTAGCCTTTTCCGTCACAAAAATGTAAGTCTGGCCTGTATCTTCCAAGCACAGCGTTATGGGCTTGATAGTTAGGTAACCCAATAATCTGGATAGTCGGGTGTCTGGATAATTGGTGAACGGACAACCGTTCTACTGTTATTGAATTCCGTTTTGGCGAACTATAGCTGCAACTATAGCAAAACTTATTATTAACTACTTATAGTCTAGGAGTTGCCTACGCCGATAACCGAATTCATAGCGCGGGCGGTGCCGCAGGGAAAAGCTAGTTTCTGTATAATATTAGGTAAAATTAGTGGTAAATTACTGAAACTTTTTTATTAATTAAATTTTTCATTTTAACGAAGTACACGCTCAAAGTAAGAGATATCTAAAAAGATTTTGTTTTCTTTGTCCTGTAAAGCAGCTCTTAAATCTTTTAGAAATATCAGTTTTTGTGTAATGCAAGCGTTTGAAGACCTCGCCTTTACTTTAAATTATTCTCACAGTCACAGCTTCATTATTTGGCTTAAAATCTGTAGCCACAAGTTGAGCTGCAAGTCGCTTTGCTCTTCATTACGAAATCTTATTTCCCTGCGACTTTGTACAGTAAGCCGCATTGCAGAGAAGAGATTTACTGTTTTTATTTCATTTAATTATTACAAACCTAAGTTATGCCATAATTAAGCTAATGCCATTATGGATCCAAACTAATATACATAATATATTTCTGAGAGTCTGTTTCATGTTTGTGATCACGTAACGTCGCGTCGCTGTGGAATAACCAATTGAGCTTATTTTTAACCGACTTCAAAAAAGGAGGAGGTTCTCAATTTAACTGTATATATTTTTTTTTTCATGTTCTGCCATAACTTTTTTGTTTATGAACCGATTTACGTAACTTATTTTTAATATACGTGGTTATACTTGCGAGTTGGTCCCATATTAATGTAGTGATTTTAAAACTTAAACTTTTGGTCAAAAAAAAATAATTGGTGTTAATTTGAAACTGGTGAAACGCCTTTTATGTTGATGATAGTATAAAATTTTATTACGAGTATAGATGTTTCTACGGAAAAAGCAATTCGTTACTCAAAAGGAAAAAATAAAAACAAAAAAAAAAAAAAACAAGCGGCTTCAAAAAGATGCACTAAAAAGGTAAAAATAATTACTTATTTCCAAAACTCTGATCTGTATTACAGTTTGAAGTTGGTTTCATGCAAGCAAAGTCTGTAAGATACATAGACACCAACTTGCCGGTTGTTTTTTTTTTTTGTTAAAAAGTTTTTATTGACACACAGATTAATGAAGTGACGGAAAAGGAAATAGTGTTATCGAATACTTTTCTCGAAAATTTTAAAAAGTTGCCACAGAAATAACTTTTAACGTATTTTAACTATAGTAAACTTCCTAACTGTCAAGTAATAGCCATAAGAACCCCATGCCGATAACCGAATTAAACGCGGGTGGAGCTGTGGGAAAAGCTATTTTTTTTAAATCTAAGCTAAATTTAAATGCCTTAATCAATTAAGCTAATTTTATCAGATGTTAATGTAGCGAGAACTGATAAAGTAAACCGAGGGGAAAGTGTTTTGTCAATGATGACAGATACAACTAAACCCTTAATTAAAGGAACAAGTTTACTTACCTCAATAGTTGTACTATTTTTGTGTCTATATGAACAAAGTCTGTCTGTCCTAATTTCTTTTAAGGGGACCTAAAGGAGCCCTAAATTACAATGATTTAATGAATCTGAGGAGACATAAAGATAGGGACGAGATCTAACTTAAAACAATAAATAGGTAGAAATATAAATGAACTTCCCTTAGTCCACAAGTTTTTTCTTACTTTAATGTAACTGGCAAGAAACACTTTTAAATATAAAAATAAAAGACTTTACAAAAAAAGGAAAAAACTTTATACAATATGTAAGTTTGCAGACATATGACAACCACAGAGTGTTGCCAGAAACACAACAGGTTGCGTTCGAAAACTAGGCGTGGCCCCGATAGTAACGGTAAAAAACAGGGGGTATCAAAAGTCTACGATCTAGTTGGTGCCAGGACAGTTATATGCTTCAACATCTTCTTCGTAATATTATTTGTATACACATTTATTTATCTGAATGCATACATTTATAAACTGACGGCTTAGCACCAAAACTTTAACAAACAATGATTCGCTTAAATTTTAAATTTGTTATATTTATTAACTTTTTTTTATTTATTTATTTAGTACACAATACTTAACTTACAGCTAAACTTGAGTCAAAACATGTATAATCAATATGAAATCAAGTAGACATGTGTACCTTAATTCAAATATACATTAAACTGTTTAAGTTATAAAACAAAACCTACAAAAACAATCTTAAAGTAATTTCTTGTAACGTATGAATACAAATAAATATAGTCAATTTTGCCTGCGGTTCCATTCACCCTGAATTCGGTTATCGGTGTAGGATTTCAACGGCAACTCCTCAATTATAGAAAAAACCAACTCACACTTGACGTTTTCAAGTAGCCTATGTCCTGCCTCGGAACTAAAACTATATCCATACCAAATTTCTTCTAAATCGGTTCAGCGGTCTTAGCGTGAAGAGGTAACAGACAGTTTAATATTAGTATGGATTATAGTAATAAATATGTGTATATTAATTTCGCAAAATATACATATAAAAACACAAATTTATTATTTAATTAAAAGAAGAACATAAATTAAACATTGAAACAAACATAAATAAAAGTTAACTGCCAACAACCGATAGATAGGCATTTGCAGCGGATACGATTTGACGAACAGCTCGATACCCGTCAGAGCTAAGGGATTTTCGATAAGGGTTGTGATACAACAAGTGGTAATACAAGATTGGCAGTATTTTCCTTCGTAACTCCAAAGTGTCAAAACCGACCATGCCCAAGACAGTGACGGATACAACAGTGGATTGCGGCAGATTTTTTTGTGACTTTTCTACTATGATGGTGTAGGTACTTTGCTTTTTAAATACATTACATTAGAAATATAGAAAGATAGAATCTTAAAATTGAATTGAGGTGATTCGCGAAAAAGATTTACCTAGGTAGGTACTTGCAGTCTAACGTGACTTTGTGACTACCTACTCTACGAGATTTAGAACCGAGAGATATTTGAAAAGTGTAAAGCGGGGGGGGTAACAACTGTGTTACGAGCTACGAGTTACTTAGACACAAAAACTCGAGGTTAGTATTTTACTGACACGTTTCTAGATTAGCTGCGTTTAATTGACCCTTATGACGGCATTAAGAGCTATGACATCGCACCAAATGTAACAGAGTATATTGTTTACAAAAGAAAGTTACTTCCATGCCGCTGCCCGCTCTGTGTGCCTTTACGTAGGTCAAGAATTGGGAAAAGAGCGATATGTAATAATGCAACGCCCAACAATGCCTGACCCAACGCCCGACAAGATACATATTTTCAAAATACTTTTAAACGTATTTTCCTAAAAAATTTATTATGAAATAAAATATATACTATAGATCGTTACATAGCCAACCCAATACATGCTTACATATACATTTCGTTAAAAAATTAATACAAAATTGTAATGTGTTCCACAAAGTACTCAACAGAAAAGTAAAAAAAATATTACAAATTTGAAATGTCCACATAGTTACTAGCAAGGGTTACTCAAAACCTATAAAATTACTCATTTTTTCCATGAAGTACGTCATGTAAATTTCCGTTATATTAAGGCTACATGAAAATTGGATAAAAAAAAGTTTATTTCATCGAATTATTAAAAGAGAAACTTACAATTCTTACGGAGTTCCTCTTACTAACGTTTTTTAAAATCATGTTGCGTTTTTTTTATTGATGGTTTCCATGTGTCTTTTATGGAAAAATGAAAAATACGTAGACTATAATTACTTTTAGAAATAGTATGACTTACTATTGAGTCAAATAGGCCGGAATATCAATAGTTAATCTAAATACCTTTTTTTTTTATTTTACGACTGTATGTATTTTAAAATCCTAGTTCTAATGCTGTTAATTATTGTATAACTTTACAACGGAGCGTCTGTTTTAGGCCTGATTAAGAGATCCATATTTTCCGCATTTGATACACGGGGCACTATTTCTTTGTGTCGCAGCAGAGCAATCATTAAAGTACCTATATCCGAAAGGATGAAAAAAAGTGTAACCATTCTATCCCAATTTCCCCGTTCAAAGTCCCGTTGAAAGGGATTTTACGCACGTGGAAATCCTATAGGAGCAATCATGGCCGATTATAACATAGCCTGCTATTTCCGTCAAATGACCCGAACACACGTCACATACACACACTTGCTCGGCCAAAAAAGCATTGTTATAAAAGTTTTCAATTTAAACAATTCTGAAATAGTGCAACCTTGTGCAATGTGCAACCTTTGACGTATACCTACATGAACCATGTCCGCCATGTTTTTGCGGGAATGCCATACCGGGCGTAGTATCTTATTGTGCTACGAGGGCAATATTTCGTCACGTCACGTCTCTCGTGTTGTGCGGTCGTGTTTTCGAGCGTCAAGTGCTCTCAGTGTGCTCCGTGTGTGGTGACTCAGTTGGTGCGCATTCCTGGGTGGTGTTTTGCCTCAGCGCTGACGACCTCGAATTGTTGTTTGGTTTATTGCCCGCAATTCTTGGAAAATCGGCCTGTGTGTTGAAGCGCTGCTCGGCAGTGTGTATTGGCTGGGAAATCGCTCTCGGCCCGCGCTGGGTGTGTTTGTGCGTTCTTCAACGCGCCCATAACCGAGTGTTTATCGAAGCGATACTGTGTGTTTTTGTGCGTGAGTGTGTGTTCTCGTAGTCGCGGAACTACTACGCATAGCGGTGACCCTCGCTTGCCTCTTTGACTGTTACCGGTTCGCCCGGTCTGAGTCCGGCTTTGTGTTAAATCGCTAGCGTAGTATTTCCGCTTCAGCGGTTCGCCGCTCCGTGCATTTACGCGTTTTAAGTGTCGATTGCGTTTTAGTTTGTAGAAATCCAGTTCCGAGTGCTCAAGGGCTGGTGGGTGAGATCGTATAGCTCTTTTCAGAGTTGCGGTCTACCTAAAAGTTTCTCGTTCATAAACGTCTCGTTGCTGGGGGGAAACCTAACGGTGACAACGTAACCCCGGCCGTAGGAGTAGGAGTTAGGTACACACCAGGCAATCCGTAGCACTGCGGGGCGCCTGGCCACATTTAGGTATTCTTGCTCCTCGCCAGCAATGGTGGGGAGTCACTAGGTACTCAAAAGCGACACCTCGGCCACTCCCGCGCGATGGCTGAATTACTCACCGGCATGTCCCGGGACCAAATAGGGGCGTTCATAAGGGCATGCCTTCGTGAACACTCAGATTTGGTCCAATCCTGCATTTCAGAGGATGTGGCTGCCCACATTGCGTACGACAAGTCGATACCCTCCCTGTTGTCGCCGCGTTCCGCGTTTCGCTCGCTCTCTCGCTCGCGCTCTCGCTCCCGCACTCGTTCGCGCTCTCTCTCCCGCGAACCCCGCCATCGCGACCCGCGTGTCGCTCGCCGCGCTCTTCGGGCCCCTGTGCCCAATCGCCCCCCCACTCCGGTAGCCGATGAGACCATTTCTCGGTCTCTCGCTACCCCGCCCCCCGCAACCTCCGAAACCGCACCCCGGTCTCCAGCAGCCGTAATGTCCGCTGAGTCGGCGTTGTCTGACGACGACGAAGGCTTCAAAGTGGTTGGCCTGGGAACCAAAAAGGGTAAATAACGGAAGAAGTCCGCCAAGTCTAAAAAGGCTTCGGCGGCATCCGCTCTGGAGTCTTCTACTCCTCCTCCCTCCGACTCTGAGGCTAAACGCCTCAAAGCGCCTAGCGCTTCCGCATCCCCGTCCCCGTCCACCTCGGCGGCCAGCCCTGAGCTAGCCGCCATGGACACAACCCCCCCCGCCGCCACCTCTTCGCAGTCCGACTGTCCCACTTCGGGACGGAAGGAAAAATCTCCGCCCCCGATTGTCATCAAAGACAAAGGGGCCTGGCCGAACATTGCTAACGCTATGAAGGCCAAGCGTATCAATTATACGCACGCCCGCAATGATGCCGAGCGCGGCATCAAAGTGCAGGTCCCGACACCGTCAGATTTCCGAAATCTGACGGCCTTCCTCACGGCTCAAAAATATGAGTACCACACGTACTCATTGGCCGAGGAACGCGTTTTAAGGGCAGTCATAAGGGGAGTCCCTAGGGAATTCTCCACCAAGACTGTCCAGGACGACTTAATCGTCCAAGGCCTCCCCGTACGGGAAGTACATCGTATGTACAATGGCCGAAATAAGTCAGAGTGCTACGACATGGTGCTTGTAATACTAGACCTGACAAAAGAAGGCAAAGCCATCTTTAATATTAAAGATGTTTGCAGCCTCAAAGGCATCAGGGTCGAGACTCCGCACAAGCGGTCGAACCCTAGCCAATGCCACAGATGCCAGCTATATGGCCACGCGCAGCGCAACTGCAGACGCAGACCGCGCTGCGTCAAATGTTTACGCGATCACGCCACTCCGGACTGTGATCGCGATCGCTCTAACGCATCCGACCCGGTCGCTTGCGTACTCTGTGGGAGTGAAGGCCACCCAGCGAATTACCGCGGGTGCCCCAAAGCTCCCAAACAGAGCTCGCGTAAACCCATACAGGGTAAATCGCGTCCTCCCGCCCCCCGCCAACAGGCTCGTGCCTGCACCTCTCCCCGCTGTCAACGCCTGGAGCCGTCCTCCAGCGCTAGTCGTCGCGTCCAAATCAAAGGAGACAGACAAACTTTTGTCTACTCTCCCCGGGCCCGTCTCAGTTACGGGTATTCCCTACCCCGCCCCTCTCATGTCTCGGGACATTCCGCGTCCAGCGCCTATGAGAAGTGCTCCCGCACCTCTCGCGCATACGCGCCTTGCCCCCCCGCGCCCCTCTTTCGCGCTGCCCTGCAACGCCGTTCACACGGCCGAGCAGCAGCAGCACCTCGGCATTCTCGCCGAGATTTCTTGGGCCTTCGACGCGGCCAATTTCGAGATCGTGTACGCCGAATACGTACAGATCACCGATTTCAGTCAAATGCTCAGCTTCATGGCTAAGCATCGCGATTTCTTTGCCGCCCTCCGCAGGGTAGCCCCAAAACCTTAGAACCAAAATGGATTGCACAACCGCGCGCGAAAAACCCCGGTCCGTCTCCATAGGCTATTTTAACGCCAACGGTCTCCGCAACCAAAGAGAGGAATTATCGCAATTCCTCTCGTCCCAAAAACCGGACGTCTTCCTCATCCAGGAAACGTTCCTAAAACCCGCTGTCCGTACCCCTTCGATCGCGAACTATCGCACCGTCCGTAATGATAGAACTGCCTCCAATCTCGGAGGCACTCTCATCTATTACAGGCGCTCCCTGCATTGCTCCCCTATCGATCCTCCACCGCTTACGAACTTAGAAGCATCCGTCTGCCGCCTAGCGATGACCGGCCATCAGCCGATCATCATTGCATCGGTCTATCTCTCTCCCCTAAAAGACTTGCTCGAGAGCGACCTTCAGTCGCTCTTAAGTTTAGGCGACGCCGTCATCCTTGCCGGCGACCTAAATTGCAAGCATCGCCGCTGGAACTCTTCTGTAACTTCACAAAGAGGCAGACTCCTCGACGATTTAGTTGACAGACTAAACTTTGACATCATCGCTCCCATGACGCCCACTTACTATCCCCACAATACTCGGAATAACCCCGACGTACTCGACATAGCACTTCTAAAGAATGTAAGGCTAAGCTTTCGCTCTATAGACGTGCTTGACGAACTTGACTCGGACCACCGCCCTGTCGTCCTCCGATTAGGTTTCCCTTCGGACTCTCCTCCCGACACTAGAACCGTGACGGACTGGGATAAATTTGGGCGATTGCTCGAAAATCCCAGCTCGCCACATCTAGACCGCGTTCCCGACGTAATCTCATCCGCGACCGATCTTAACGTAGCTATCGACTCACTCACTAGCCACCTGACCGCCACCGTTGGCGAGTGCTCACGACAAGTGCCGGTTGGTGATTATCACCACCTAATCCTGCCTCAGCACATCAGGTCGCTAATGACTGAGCGTAACGCGGCCCGCCGCGCTCGCGATCGCGCTCCCACTATCGATAATAAAGCTCGCTTCAACGACTTACACCGCCGTGTAAGAACCGCTGTAGCTGAGCTTCGCGCCCAACGTTTCGGTGATCTTATGGAGAACATTTCTCCTTCTCACCAAGCTTATTGGCACTTAGCCAGACCTCTAAAGTCCGAAACCGCGAACTCTCTCCCTCCGTTATCTCGTCCCAACAACGTTCCCGCGTTCAACGACGACGAAAAAGCGGATTGCCTAGCGTCTAGCCTCCAAGCCCAATGTGCCTTAAGCACACAGCCCTTCGATCCCGACCACGTGCGCGAGGTAGACGGCGAAGTGGAGCGCAGAACTTCTCTGCCTCCACAAGACCCCCTGCCCCCTGTCACTGTCGACGAAGTCGTACAGGTCATCAAAGACCTACGCCCCCGTAAGTCCCCCGGTGCGGACGGTATCTCTAACGATATCCTAAAGCGCCTCACTCTGCCCCTTGTCTGCCTCCTAGTAGCGATCTTTAACGCTGCTATGGAACATTGCATCTTTCCATCTCAATGGAAAGATGCAATTGTTATAGGCATCCATAAGCCAGGTAAAGCTCGTACCGAGCCGTCCTCCTATCGCCCCATAAGTTTACTAAAGGCCCTTGGTAAACTCTATGAACGCCTCCTTCTCGCCCGCCTACGGAACGCTATAGTCTCCAGAGGCATTTTAATAGACGAGCAGTTCGGCTTCCGTGCCAAACACTCATGCGTCCATCAAGTCCTCCGCATAACGGAACATATTCTCACTGGCTTTCAGCCAGCGTTAGGTAAGACCCGTCACACGGGCGCTGTCTTCTTCGATGTAGCGAAAGCTTTCGACAAAGTCTGGCACAACGGTTTAATTTTTAAACTGTACAACTTTCAGTTGCCAGATCGTCTTGTGCTCATCATACGAGACTATTTGTCGAATCGTAGCTTTCGCTACAAAGTCGAAGGCACTCTCTCTTCCCCCCGTCCCATAGAAGCAGGAGTCCCGCAAGGGTCCGTGCTCGCCCCCATCTTGTACCTTCTGTACACTAACGACATCCCTAAAACGATAGGTACCAACCTAGCCCTCTTTGCGGACGATAGCGCTATCTATACCACAGATAGGCAAGTGAGTCGAATCACTGAGAGACTCCAACCCGCTATCACCGCCCTAGGCGAGTGGTTTCGGAAATGGAGAATCGAGGTGAATCCCGACAAAAGCTCTGCCGTTCTTTTTACCCTAGGCCGCCCTCCGCGGCCTTCTCCCCTTTCTCTTTTCGGTCGTGCCATTCCCTGGCAAAATAAGACCAAATATCTCGGTGTGACCATGGATAGTCGTTTGAACTTCCAAGCTCACACCAAAATAGTCAGGGACCGAGCCGCTTTTGTCCTCGGTCGTCTCTATCCCATGATAGGCAAGTATAGTAAGATGTCGCTTAGGAATAAGCTAAATCTTTACACAACTTGTATCCGCCCCATACTAGCTTATGCTAGCGTAGCCTATGCGCTGTCCAAGCGCAATCTCCATAAACTCCAGACCCTCCAAAACCGCTTTCTCAGAGCGGCCTCTGGAGCCTCTTGGTACGTTCGCAATGCGGACCTACACAGAGACTTCGAACTTCCCACGATTCCCCAATATTTTAAAGACTTGGCAGTCCGCTTTTTCGAGCGTACGCAAAATCATCCGAATCGTTTAATTGTGCAATCCACAACGTATCGTCCCCCCGATCAACCCGGTCACGGTCGTAAAACTATTGTTAGGCGGCCTCGGCACGTACTAACGTCCCCAGATGACGATCTCGCTGTCCGGATAGCGAGATTAGTCTCTACGACCTCCCCGAATAGGGCCTCCCTCCAAACACGACGCCGACGTCCCCGGGTTCGTCGGCGCCCACAAGGATACACTAGGTATCAAAGAGTGCCGGGGCGCTTCTCGCCCCCACTCAATCGCAACCGCACCCGCGTAACGGGGAACTCCCCTCCTGGCGGTGACTCACCTTTGGGTTCGAGACTCACGCCGGTCGAAGGGACGCCCCCGAGAGCGACAACCCAAGCCGAGGCTTCCCCCGCGGGGAGCCCTTGAGCGTTGGGCGCTATATGGGCTGAGGCTCCTTCAGAGTCTCGCCCCAAAAGTCCGGTGAAGCAGTAATGGCTGCAACAGCCAACTGCATAGTCAGCTCAGAAAAAAAAAAAAAAAAAAAAAAAAAAAAGTCACGTCGCAACGGTGTAACTATGTGTCTTTTACTTAGCATAGAAGTTGTTTATTCCGAATTCCTATAGATACTTCATGAACCAAATGGTGCGTGGGCACTGCTGCAGATAAAAGCTACTATAACACCTATCAACTTTCTTTATTTCTCAGTCTAGAATTATTTTTAACTATCTTTTACCCGCGGATTTGACCCCGGTAAATTCATTTATTGGTGTGGGATTACTACTTATTATTATAGCTAGATAGATTATAAGCATATTATTTTATTATTTTTACGATAACAGTAAAGGTTATGTTTTCTTTCACTTCTTCGTCTTTTCAAGTATCCTTGTGCCAAATTTTAATTCAAGTAGATGCTTTGTTCACGTCAAAAAAGGACAAAATAACTTACTTTCTGATTTAAAATATTAGTATGGATGGATGTTAGTTAGGAAAAATAGTCTCTCTTTTAATAACCTCTTCTATAAATTTACAAAGTTGGAAGAAAGGAAAACCGTTTTGTGTTAGTTACACGGTCAGAACTTTACAGCTGAAAGCTTCTTAAAGAATTAAAAGCTACTACAGAATTCAAATAAGAACCTTTTGCCAACAACAAGAACAACACGAACTTGACCAGTGGTCCAGGAAACAAACTTTACAATACTTTTTCATTAGATACATCGACGTGACAAAAACTATGTAATGTGAGAAATAAATAAAAAAAAACCGAGGTGCGAGTCTGTATTGCGCACCGAGGAGGGCTCCGTAGAAAGTTGCATGTAATTAGTTCATATCATTACGGAAATCAGGTCTCAAAGATTTCTGGCCGCTTTTTTAGCGATTGTGTATTTTATTTTTATATATTTCGGGTTTTACACGCGAACAAACATTTACCTTGTTTGGTTCTCGACGTTTCGGCCAGGTGCACTGGCCGTGGTCACGAGTATACTATTTTCAGCGAGGTGTTGTGAGTCGATGTGGGCGATCAGTCTTAAAACTACCCACATATCTGATGTTCTTAAGAACAAAAAGTCACAGTATCTGAAAAGTTGATGACACAGCACAAGACACTAACGGTATCTTAACATCTATGACTGTCCTGTGTTCCATGCCAAGGATCACTTAAAACCGTCTTCCCGATTAAAATTTTTGTGTTTCTTAATTTCAATAGCTTTATGCACAACTTTACTGTAATAATGGCGATTAGTGGAGAGGATTTGTGGGGCATGAAGCTCTATCCAGTGTGTTATTTGTCTGGCAGTTCTTTACAGCTGCGATATGTTCTGTAACCCGTTCTGGTATTGTGCGTGTGGTTTGTCCAATATAAGATCCACAGCAACTGCAATCAATTTTGTAGACGCCTGGTGTCTGGTAAGGAATCTTGTCATTAGGAGTGCGTATATGATTTGAGACTTTTAAGTGAGGAACATATACAGACTTGATGAAGTTCTTTTTTAGAGCTGATTTAATTTTATCCGTTCACATACGGCATAAAGGTTGTCGTTCGACTTCTGAGTGGATTCCTGTGTGTTTGCGACTGAATCTAACTTTTTCCGTCCTATAACCATTTTTAGTGAAATCTCCTGAACATGTGCCAGTTCGTTCTCCAGATGTTTTGTTTTTGAATGGAACGAGTTTCGAAAGTTCACATACTGTTCCGTCTCTAGTTTACCTTCTTTAAGTATACAAAATATGTCGTCAACATACCTCTTTCAAAGCCTGACTGTTGAAGGTCCCGATCTCAAGACAGTGTCTTCAAAATATTCTATTTAAATATTGGCTACAACTGATGCTACTGGACTACCCATAGCCATCCATGGAAGTGGTACTGTCCTGGGTATAAAAAGTAATTTTGGTCCAGACAATGTTGAAGCAGAGTTATATAGTTATGTGGTAAATAATATCCTCTTTCTCTCTATTATTCTCCCAGCCTATCTCGTACTATGTCTAAACACTATTTCACTGGAACGTTGGCAAAAAGCGATTCAACGTTAAAACTTACCATAATTTCATCAGGATGCAACTGTATTTTCTTAAGTGTCCGTGGACTGTCCACCCATCACCCATTCGAAGACGCTCATACATTCATGTGCTCAACAGTATAGGTTAGTATGAAGTCTGGTAACAAACTTTATTAACACAAACAACATAATATGTACCTGGTACATATTCTTAATCCTTACTATTTTATATTATAAAAGCAGAAGTCTGTTAGTTTTGCTTTGCTTCAGGTCATCGTTAACATAACGAAGTATATAATTAATCTCTTAGATGCTTCGTCGGAGAAAATAACAGGATACTTTTATCCTGACGGTTCTCACAGAAATAGGTTTTACCGCGGGTCAACTGGGAGGTACTATTCCTTCACGTACAAGGACAAAGCATACTTTGACAAAAGAGACGTCTCATAGGAATCTAAAAATTCCATCGCGATAACCGAATCCCATGTAGGTTCAGTAGTATGTGAAAGCTAGTGTAAAGCAATCCTTTTTATACATGTAAGAACTGTTCCTACTATAGGTAGAATATTAGAGGCTGTGCAACGGAGCTTACAGGTTTACATTTAAATATTCGCCGAACACAAAGTTGTGTGTCGTTCAACTTAAAGGTTGGTTATATTCCGTCAAAGACTCGAATCTCACCAGATGCTAGAAGCTGATGATCTTAGTGGTAAAGGTCGTTTAATGGTGCATTATTTTAATTATAGTTTGTATTTTGGGATAAAATTTAGTCACTTCATGGGAATGCAGCCATAAACAATGTCTGAATGCAGCTGCCACCCACAGATGTCACCTTCACCACCTGCAAAATTATCTGTCTCCCCAACGGCTCTGTACGTATTGGTTCATAAAACGTTGTAATCGTCTATTTTAGAAATAAATTAATGGTACCCATTACCCACAGTTGTGAACCGGCTAAAATATGCAGCTCCGAATTAGTGGTCCGTTGAGCTGTAGATCAAATGCAATATAATCAGCTCACAGTTCTGAAATATTCAATGCAGTTCGGTTGCGTAATGATCTGTGATTTGTGAGTTTCATCAAGAAGATGCCAAGATTTTGCAAAAAGCATCCTGCGCGAGAAAATAAAGTAAATGACTCTTATTTCCATTATACTTCACATGTTGTTGATAAAGGTAGTATAAGTTTCTATTATTTACAGAAAACAGTTGTGCAGGGAAATTTAAATGCGAGAAGGCCAGTGTCTGACGCTCTCACACATGGCGGCTCAGGCATTGAAAAAAGATCAATGAAATAAATTGAATACCGAACAAATGGTTTCCTCGCGAAACGTCAGACTTGAGTTGCGTTACATTTTGCGAGAATGGGAAAATTGTTCAACTCACAAAAAAAGCTTCACGAACTTGATACACATGGTAATTAAAATCCAAAAATAAAAGCTAAATACGAATATTTTGTAACCACATCTAAAATCAAAAATTACGTAACGTTGACGAAAGACTTTAATAAAATGTTTATTTTAATTTTTTGTTTACCGAGCAGAAATTGGATATCACTTTATAAATTAAGAGTATCCTATATATACTAAATCGAGACCGTAGTCCATCTGGGTCCTAAATTTCATCCGAATCCGTTTACGGTCTATGATTTATTGACAAACATTCTCGGTCATAATAATAATAATTATAATAATAAAATTCTTTATTGCACTAATTTTGTACATAGGCAAACTTGATGCCTTCAGGCATTTTCCACCAGTTAACCTGGTGAAGTAGATATATATATAAGGGCTTGTGCAGTGTTTGTTGTAATAGATCGTAGTAGCTTCAATAATGATAATAGATTTTGTGATAAAAGATAGTATATAAGAATAATATCATATAGTATAATATGTTAATTAGAAGGTGGATAAATTATATATAATTTTATACATAAATATACATATATGTATATATATTTAGGCATAGGTCACTAGAAAGCACTAATACCTGAACCGTGTATTTTGGATGTCGATATAGTACCGATGCAGTAAATCTTTAAAGCTCTCTAGTGACATTGCATTACGAATATTTACTGATAAATTATTCCACAAACGAACTGTTTTGACCGTGAACGAATCCGAATAAAATGTCGTAATATGCGCAAGGGTGCCGAGGAGATTGGAACGGCAAAACCGTATCTGTCGCTCTTGGGAACCCAAGAACTCAAATTGTTCTATTAAATAAGGAGTTCTATAAAGGATTATTAAGAATTCCATAAATACATGTCAAAAGATAAGTATTTCAGCTTAAAACGGATATTGAGCCAATTTAACTGTGAACGATATTGGGAGACATTTTCATACTTATGCAAGCCGAAAATATAACGGATGCATAAGTTGAGAAGGCGGTCGAGTTTGTTAAGTAGTTCTTCAGTTATGTCGGGATAGCATAAATCTGCATAGTCAATTATGGGAACCAAAAGGAAGTTAACTAGCATCTGTATGTATCTTGAGTATTTTTGGGTCGCAGAAAAGAAATAATTTTTCGCGGACCTGCATAAGGGCATTGAACTTCTGTTTTACAAAAAGGTAGCTTTAAACTTTCGAGACAAGTTTGCAAAATTTCAGCAAGGAAGATTTACCAACAATATCCCCGAAGGCGGGAACTCGACCGGCCGTCCGGGAAACCAACTTTAAACAACTCAACGAGGAATACAGCAACTACAGAAGCTGATAAAATACTGTAAATATTACTGTTTTCTATTATTATTATGCTACACTTTAGAGATAAACTAAAGACCACGTCTATATTAGTTTTTTCTACGTGCATTTCTGAACATTTATATCAGTAGTGTTCCACAAACAGTGGGACCAATCTGGAGGTTGATAACTTTCATATATGCAAGAATAACAAAATCGGTTCACAATCAGTAAAGTTATCGCATAACATATACTTTGTCTTATCTGGATATCCACTGCCGGACATACGCCTTCCCATATGTCTTCACAACGGCTGGTCTTGAGCCGCTTAACTCCAACGGCTTCCTGCGTCTCTAAAAGGTGGTCCCACGCTTTCTCACCCATCCATTGCCACTTTACCTACATATATCGGTAAATCAATGATCTTCGACGAATGCTAACACGCCAAGAAGCATTCAACATAGCTCTCTCCATAAGTCACTGAGCTACTTTAAGCTTATTTAAAGGGCCAACATCTAGTCACCACGTTTCTGTATCATAACTCATTTCTGGCAACACACGCTGCTTATAGACTCTGATATTTAAGCACAGAGCTATGTTGTATTGGACGAAAAGATGTTATATATTATTTTAATATTATATTTGTGTAGAGAACGCAACTCACTTAATATAGCTATCTCATTCTGATCTCGCGGGTATCTTCTCTTTCACCCTTCTGGGTGTTGAGGTGCGGGTATCGGGGGAGGGGAATTTACCTCCCACCATGACCCGGGCAGAAGCTCAGGGGTGCTGAACACCCCCGGTGAAATTTAAAAAGGAGGCCTACTTTTCAGGCCCCTTTGTGGCTAATATATTATCGCCATAAGCGATAAGAAAGACAGTAAATGTAACGAGAGTAGGCGCCAGAGTAAAAACAAAAAATTAAAACAAAATAAAAGCAAAGCAAAAAGAAAAGAAAAAGAGCGAAATTAAAATAAAATAAAAACGAAGCAAAAAACAAAACAAAAAAAGAAAATAAAATAAAATAAAAGCGAAATAAAAACAGAAATAAAAGCAGAAATAAAATAAAATAGAGGCGAGATGGGCAATAAAAATGGAATGATATGAAATAAAGGGAGGAGGGTAAGGAGGTAGGAGGGTGAATAAGTAAACTTATTCACCCACAGGAATAAGCTCTCGGGGGAGAGCCCTGCCTTCCGGCGGGCGGGCGTGTAGGGGTGCTATGCCCCTAAGGTGTGTATGGTGACTGTTGTCAGCGCGGGTGAATAATCGTTTCGACAAACCAGATATGAACTCTGCGAGTGGCTCGGTTTTGGTGTCTCTGGCGATGGTGGAGTTGCGGACGTAGCGTCCCGCGCCGGTGATAAATCTCAGCGACTTATTTTGGACTGCCTGGAGCTTACATTTGCTGGTAGAAGATAGAAGACCGTACCAAGCAGGGGCTGCATAGGTCAGTCTCGACCGTATGTACAACTTGTACAGGCGAATTTTGGTTCTGAGTGGCAAGTCAGAGGAAAGCACCGGTCTAAGGCACGCCCGTGACGCGACCGCGCCTGCTGAAACATGGTCTAGCATTTTGCGCATGCGCAAGGGGCGGTCTATAATACAACCTAAGTACTTAACGCTGGGTTGCCACTCAATAACTTGACCTCGAAACACAAGTTTCGGTGGGAGAAACTTTTGCAGGCCGGTCAATAATGCTGATGTCTTGCTGGCATTAACGGCTATTCTCCACTTGTCCAGCCAGCCAGGCAAAGTGTCGAATAGTCGCTGCATTTTTTTGGCTGCTAAACTAGCTTTGCGGGAGGAGGACATATAGGCGCTGTCGTCCGCGTAAATGGCTAGGATGACGTCTTCAACACCTTCAGCTAGACCGGAGTCACTGAGAGTGGGGATGTCGTTGGTGTATAACGCGTATAGCAGTGGCGATAGGCAGCTGCCTTGAGGTACCCCTGCTCTAATGGGTTTGCATGCTGACTGGTTGTTCTCGACCGAGACATAGAAGCTTCGTTTGTACAGAAACGAGGCTATTACTCGCCCGAGCATCGGAGGGATGTCCGTCTCTAGCAGCTAGTGTAATAAGCCCTCGTGCCAAACTCGATCGAAGGCCTTCTCCATATCGAGAAAGACTCCGACTGTGCGCCTGCCCTTGTTTAGCTCAAAGGCCATGTGGTGGAGCACTCGTACAAGCTGAAGAGTGGTACTGTGGCTGTCTCTAAAACCAAACTGTTCAGGCCTAAGCTGGATATGCGGGGATATCCTAAGTAATAGTAGGCGTTCGAACAACTTGGCTAAGTTGGACAGCAATATAATCGGTCGGTAATGTTCTGGGCGATGACGATCTTTCCCTGGTTTCGGGAGAACAATAATTTTGCCGATCTTCCACGAAGATGGGAAATGTCCAGTGCGCAGTATCCCATTAAAGATGGTGGAAGGGTGGAAGGGTGAGTGCCACCAGACCCTTCCTGGGCAGCATAATAATCGCTGTGTTTGGAATCTCGTCGGGACCGGGTGATTTACGCTTGTTAAGCTTAGAGGCCTCCTTCCTAACCTCTTTTGGCGAGATAAAAAATCACCTCTGAGTGGTGGGGCTGGGGCCGCGAGAAACTGCTCTACGCGTTCTGTAACTCCTAACGTGTGGTCGGGGTCGATAATGGGGTTCGGCTTAAATTGGTCCTTAAAGTGGTCCGCAAAAAGTTCCGCACGTTCCGCTGCGTGGTAATGTCGAATACCAGCGGGGTCAATGAGTAGACAGATAGGGGCGGGTGTTTTAGTAATTTGACGGACCAGGCGATAGAGAGCCGTGTCGTTCTCGCTGGCTTTAAAAATAACCTGGTCCCATAAGTGATGCCTAAAGTTAGCAATTTCAGAAGAAAGTTCCGCGCTAATCTTGTTGAGGTCCCTCTTCACCACTGGGCAACGGGTGACGCACCAGAGTTTGCGGAGGTCCCTCTTATTTTTAAGTTTAGCGCGGAGATGCGCCGGTAGCAACTGCTTACCAGACGCTGTGTCTGAGACACTGGTGGACTCCCTTAGAGCCTGTGCAATGGCAGTTGTGAAAGTACTAACTGCCTCTTCGACTTCTAAGGGAGTGGAAATGCCACCAGCCGGGAGTTGATAGTCCAGCATGGAGCGGTGGAAAGTGGCCCAGTCTGTTATTCTGCGGGGGTTGGGGAGCGGTTTACCAGCTGCGGACACTCCTAGGACCAATAAGATTGGCAGATGCTGAGTGTCAGTGTCGTGGAGGACCTCTAACGACATTGACCAGCTGATTTTGTTAGCTAAGGCGATGTCCAATACGTCCGGTGCGTGATTGTCCGTAGAGGGGTAGTGCGTTGGGGATCCTGGACCGATGACTAAATAGTTTTTGCTCTCAGCATCTGCTTTTAGTTCACGACCCGATTTGGATTGATGAGATTAGTGAACCCCAATGTTGGTGTTTAGTATTGAGGTCACCTAAAATAAGTGTGGGGGTGGCATCGCAAAAGATATTGTCGATGTCACTTGGATCGAAGGGGGTTGATGGTGGCTTATATGCGGCGAAGACTTTAAGCTCCGCATTGCCAACCTTTAGTTTTACACCTATAGACCGAGTATATGTAAAATGGGGAAGGGGTAGTAATTCGTGAATAAGGTCACGTCTAATTAATACAGCCGTACCCCTGAAGGCCATATTAGCGGGAGAAATTTAGTCTCGCCTATAGGTGAAGAAATTTGGAATGCGGAGCTCATTCTCACCTCGGAGTTTCGTTTCGCCCAGTAACACAATGTGAACATCGTGTTCCTGGACTAACGTTCTGAGGGCGGCTGTCTTGCCAATTATGCCCCCAGGGTTCCAATACACAATTCTTAATTTAAGGCCCCGATGAGGCCCCATTAAATTCCCACGTAAGAATTGTGGTGAGTTGTGCCAAGCCGTTAAAAAGGGCTGGCAGGGGGTTTTGGCCGGCAGCTATGGCCTCTATGGCCGCGTTAAGCGCCGCTATTGCGGCTCTGGCCACGTTTAGGGCACCAGCTTGCATACGGGGTGGGCCCTGTGTGCCACTGTGGAGGCTAGTCGCGGGCGGCTGAGATTGCTGGGCAGCGACTGCACGTGGTTGCGGTTTTGTGGATGGCTGAGACGTTTTGGGGGGTTGCGGGGGGTCTGCGAACTGGGGGGGTGGCATAAAAATGTTGGGCATAAAGGAATATGTGTCCAGTGCAATTGAAACAGTATCCGGAACGGTTGTGGTGGTTTGAGGTGCGGATTTTTTCCGACGTGGCCTCCTTTTTTTCCCGAGCTGGGTTCTATCTGTAGGAGGGTTGGCGGGGGGCATTAAATTTGCTCCTGCAGTTAGGTCATACTCCTGCCGCTGCAATTGTGGCAGGGGAGTAGGCGATGGCGGGGGTAAATTTGTTGCCCGCTGGGCTTTGTTGCGGGGCGGTGGGGGATTAATAGACACCCCCTTACGCCTCGCTTCACGCCTGAAAACCGGACAAGAGCGGTTGTTGGCCGTGTGCGCCTTACTGCAGTTGGCGCATTTTAATGCGACCTTTTGTCGGTCGCATTCAGACGCCGGGTGCTCGCCGCCGCAGCGCACACATTTAATCGGCCGGTGACAATTAGTAGAAGCATGGCCGAATGCCTGGCATCTATGGCATTGCGCGGGGCCTGGGCGTGAGCGCCAGGCTTCTATAGATATGCCAGGCATGCTGAGTAGCTCATTGAGAGCGTACAGCTCTTGTAGCTCGGCGTGAGTGTGCCTGTGCTGCAATTGTGCGTAGTAAATACAGTTAGGTCGGCCCCTAACTGCAGGAATTTGCCGCACATGCGACACTGGAAAGCTGGCGAGAGCGAGGTCCTCTGTCAGCTCAACAAGCGAGGTGTCCTGAGGGAGCCCCTTGATGGCGATTTTCTGTGGTCGATCGCTGTCTAAGCTGTAGCAGTACCATGATACTGCATGGTCCAGCTTAGACAGCTCGTCTATATAGGCCACCACCGTACGATATTCCGAGGGCGACTTTGGGAAAAAACGTACCCCTTTGCCGAACGGCCGGGCGTTGGGGGCGTGGCCTAATATGGAGTGCAACTTTTTCAAGTGCGTCGACCACTGGGGGAGGGACTCCACAACTATCGGGGGGTGTCTGTCTTTGACCTTGTCTTTGGCATTGTCATTAACAATGATAGGCTGAGCAGTTGAGTTCGTTGGGAGGACTTTTGCTGACTGGGCACTCGTTGCTTGCGCATAGGAGTGTCCGCTAGGCGGCGCTGCCATTGGAGGTGCAGAAGGCTGAGGGGGGGTAATTTCATTAGTTTCCATCCCTTCGAGCGGGGTGGGGTCATGGTGGGGCTCAGCGGCGGCCTTTGAGGTAGACGCTTGGCCGGCCAGCGACTTGTGCCGATCGGCAATGGCCTCTCGGGCCTCTAAGCGTGCTCGCTCGGCGGGGTCCTTCGATGGGCTGAGGGAAAAGGGTCTCGGCCTTGTATCCCTGCTGCGTACCCTAGGGTCTCTCTGCGGCAGCGGGATTGAGGGCGGATTGAAGTTCCGCGGGACTGACATAGGGGGCGTTATCTTGTTTGCGCTGCCCTGTTTGGACGACGACGGGTTCGGGTCTGGCCGGGGCGGGGTGTCCTCAATTGGAGAGAGCATGGTTGGAAGGGTGGGGAGTTCTTCATCCCTAAACATTTCATCGCCGGTGTCTGAGGCCGAGTAAATCGACGATTGGGATATGGCCGAGGCCATAGAAACCCTAGATGGGGGCCGAGAAGGTGGGAACGCGACCGAAAAGGGCCGGTCCGCGGCAGAAATTTCGCCGGTAAACAAATTACGCGCCACGACGGCGGCTGAGGGTTGGGAGCGTAACCATACGCCCCGTTTACGTACGCCTCCTCTACGTACCGGTGGTGGGGGTCCTGGGGGTGGCGGCATTCCGCTAGTTGGCTGCTACCAGCATCCCTTGATGCGAGTCCGGCTGCAGCTGGGTCTGAGGGGTGGCCCAAAAGGGCCGCCCTTAGAAGAGTGACAAACGACGGCGATCCGTGGCAATAAATGCCGAGAAAACAGAATAAAAATCGCTTACCGCTAAATCCTCCTCAAGACCGCTGAAAAAGCGGAAACCGTCTACCTTCAAGCGCTGCTTTTGTAGGCGCAAACACGCAGAACACAACAAACACCTAGTCTCGTCTGTGCACGCACGTCCGCCGTCTACAGGAATTGCTGTCTTGAAGCACATACACTTTTTCACTTGAGATAATTTTAACTTGGAGAGTATTATACACAAGGATGGATGATGTGTAGGTATGAGGCCAACGTGACATCATTCTGATTTATCAGTTCCTTTTTTGTTGTGGTAGTTAAGAATACTTTAGAGATAGTATTTAAACATTTTTTTTTTTCTGAATAATGTTCTGTGGTATAGGATATGTTTATTTAGCCAATTCAGCGAGCATGTATGTTTTTTTGGAGTTCTGACGGCGAAATAAAGGGCTCCACTTAAAATCAGTGTTGTGGCTTTGGCCGCAGCTTATGCTGAGTGGATACCCTTTTGGCATTATGCAACACAAAAACTTGTAGTTACTAACCCTTTTTTTGTATTTTTGAATGTTTTGTTGTACCTATAATGTGTTGCTTATTTGCTAAACAAAAGTTTTTCTTCTTTTTCTTATTCTATATATATATGCATATGCGTATTGTTACATAAGTTTTTTATGTGCGGACCCCATTGCAGTTTCTTGTCGATGGTAATTCCTAGAATTGTTATTGTGTCAACCATCTCCAGGGAGTTGTTTCCTGCTTAAATTGTTAATATGAAGCTCTGTCTTGTTAAGGAAACCTTAACGCTTTACTTTAACGCTTTACCTTAACGCTTTACCTTGCACGCCGTAAGGTTGAAGTTTGTTGATTAACACAGTCAAACGCCTTGGACAGATCACAAAATATTCCTATGACGTCCTGACATTTCTCCGACGCATCCATTATATGCGTTACTAATTTAGCCCCCGCATTTACCGTCGATTTAGCTTTTGTAAAGCCATATTGCCGTTTATGCATGATATTATACTTATCAAAGTGTAATTTTGGCTGATTAAGGCAGTTACTCCTATAGCGGGGGGGATGGAAAGTGGACAATAATTTGTAGGATTATTTGCACATCCAGATTTGAATATGGGAATCTTTTTACCTAATTTTTCTCTCGCAAACGTTGAAGTTGTGAAATAAACTCCCTGCCGAGGTTTTCTCTAAGGAATACAATATGGGGTTCTTCAAGAAAAAAGTGATATTTGTGAAGGAACGGCAACGCGCGAGTGATCCACTAGTTGTTGCAAGCGACCATAGGCAGCGATAACCGCTTACTATCAGACGGACCGCAAGCTTGTTTGCCACCTTATTGGTATAAAAAATAAAAATTGACAACGGATACAAATAAATATACCTATATATATACCACCTGGATTTCAGTGACTGCCTCAAACGAAAACCTTCAGTTCATCATTGGTAACGGCAGAAAATAGTTTCGATTCGAGGGCGATATAGGCCCGAAAGCTAATTTCTGCAATTCTAACGTTGTGTACGTAAATGTACTATAAATCATTAGATAATGTCATATACATTACTATGAGATATATATGTTATATACTTCTTAAGTAATTTATACCGTAATGACGCCTTGAAACTTTAAATTTTTTGTATGGAATTTAATGTCATTACCGAATTGTAGTCACATTTTTTGACTTTTCGCTGCAACTTAGAGTCTATGCACTAGATAACAAGCTATTCTAATTATTTAACCAACTTTCATTACAAGCAAATGCAAAACACGCTTTAAAAATTTGCACAAGTGTTGAAACAATGCTCTCTTCCAGATTTTTTATTGCATTAAATACAATAAATGAAAATCATTCAGTAAGGAACAGCAAGACAAAAGCAAGTTTTACAACATATATTTTTTTCAATGCAACAGCATTTTTGAATCGTGATTTTAATTAATAAATACCATCGGTTCGGAAACATTTACTATCGAAAAAAAGGGGCTGAACTAAGTTTCCCTGCAAGAACTGAAATGTGAGCGTTCCATTTGCAGCCTATTTTTAATTATTCGAATATTAAGCAAATATAGTATTCACTTGCAACGAACTTGCTTGACAATACAATATTAAAAGATTTTTCTTTCTGTCCGTTTCCCTTCTGGAGTTGATTTCAACAATTTCTCTTTATGGGATTTTAGGTGCAATTTAACATGCACTTTGGGTTTAAATGACAATGCAATATACTGACTTTGTCATTGAATGATTCAATTAATGGGGGCCAACAGTGGCAGATACAAAGCCACATAACGGGGGCTGCCTTTTCCGCAAGCCACTTTAGTCTTGCGTGACACGGTGATGGTGACGCGGTGGTTACTCCAGCGCCGGAACACTGATTCTAATGTAGCGTATCTGTACTAAAATGTTTTTGTATATTTTCCATTAGTCAAAAACTCACCAATTTGAGATTATGTAATAAGCGGTAAAATTGCTAGTAATTGAAGAACACGAAGAAGTGAGTCAGGATTGGGCTGTTGGGCTATCATATTTCACCCACAACGGAGCTCATGAATTGGAAAGGAGATCGATTTAATAATGCGATACCCGACGGATACCCGACGGATTGGTCGCGAATTTGTGTGAGACGTGGCTCGCCTGGGAATTATTCGTGGAGGAGCGATAAATTGCTACTTCGTACTATTTCTTGAAATAGATCTTATATATTATATAAATAGCTATTTTCCGTGGTTTCACCCGCTTTAAATTCAGTTATAAGTGTAGGATTTCAATGGCAAATCCTCAATTAAAGTAATAAAACCGACTCTCACTTGCCGTTTTCAAGTAGGCTATGCCCTTTCCCGGGACTCAAACTATCTCTATGCCGAATTTTATCTAAATCGGTACAGCGCTTTAAGCTTGAAGAGGTAACAGGCAGACAGAGTTATACTTTCACATTTATTATAGATATATATATATAATAAGTAGATATAATAAGTCTCTCTCTAAAAAAAATACCATAAAGTCTCTCTGTCTGTTTGTCCGTTTATGTTCTTTTGATGGCTACACACACACCGCCAAACCGATATCTATGAAACTTAGAAGAGTGAGGCTTGCACCTTAAAGAAACTATTCAAATGTCAACAATTCGTAAGATTGTGCACACAAGGGGTGAAAAGAAATTGGGCTGAACCGCTCAGCCAGTTTCATTGAAATTTTACTGGGCTGCCCGAGAAGGACGTAGCAAACAAGCTTGCGGTCCGCCTGACGGTAAACGGTCACCACAGCCTATGGACGCTTGCAACACCTGGGGCATCACTCGCGCGAAGGCGGGGCCAGCCCAACAATAATATAATAATTCGGATAGTCGGATATCACAGAAAGGATAACCAAGACTAGGTACTGCAAATGTCTTTACTATAAATCAGGAGTTGCCATAGAAATCCCACGCCGATAACCGAATTTAGCGCTAGTGGAGCCACCAACAAGAGCTTGTATAATTTAAATGATACAGTGTGTTTCTTTTCTTTATGAATTCGGTTGTCGGTGTGCGATTTACTCCTTGATTATAGCAAGGAAATTTGCAGTAGTCTTGTTAATTATTGTTTTAAAGATTCACGGTTAATATCACTATTATACATAATGTTATTCGGGATTCTTACTGTACTGTACTATATTTCAGTGCTGTATCAAGCACCATGATCGCGGAATGACTGGCGGACTTAGGGACTGACTTTTCTTGGATCTGCAGTGCACACCTTTCACGTGGTATCCGTTTTTTAAGGGAAGTGTTAAAAACAACGGATACCACGTGAAAGGTGTGCACTGCGGATCCAAGAAAAGCCAGTCCTTAACTAATAGGGTAGAATATTAGCCCACATTTTTGCCGTATATTAAAGGAGTAACAGATAAGATCGGCAAGATATTGAACAAATATTCAATAAAGACCGTATTTATTCCCTTAAAAAAAATCGCACAAAGCCTGCGGTCCCCTAAGGACAGTTTACCGCTGGAAAATCCCACCCGGTTTTTACAAAATAGACTGCAGGTGCGGCAGTGCATACTTTGGACAAACAAAAAGATCCATCGCGTGCCGCATGAATGAACATATTAAGGTTGTTAAGAACAATGACAAACAAAAGTCGGCCATAGCTGAACATTTACTGGATTCGGGCCCTAACAATTGGATCGAATTTCACAATCCACAAATACTGTCGACAAAACGCGACTATGTGCCTAGACTAGTTAAAGAGGCAATTGAAATTCATAAATATATAAACTTCAATAGGGAAGATGGGTTAAAATTGTCGAATACATGGAATCCGGTGTTACGATTGATAAAAAACAGTCATAAAGTAGTACGTTCCGAAAAACGCAGTGACACAGTGAGTATATACTATCGTGGTAACATTCGAGTGAATTCTAGTAGTTCCGTAACAAAACAAAAAAGAAAGAGGCTAGATAGATATTTTGCCCATAGACTTTGTACAAACTTGCAAGTTCGCCAGTCATCATGTGATCATGGTGCTTACAACAGCACCGAAATATCGGGAGCTCATCTCCTCGGCTAATAACGGTAAGGACCCCGTATGACATTATGTGTAATAGTCTTGGTAATTTAATTTGTCTTAACACTGGTTAATTTATGTTAATAACTAAATTAATAAATTGAAACATGCACTCAATAACAAAGTCAGTACCTATGTGATGTAGTTCTTTCAGGAGCCCGGTTAGGCTAAAAGGATTACAATCACATTCAACCCTTGCACTGAGGGTGCTGCGGGATGTTTCCTACAAGGAAATTAAATGAAAACGTGAGGTTAGTCAACAATATAACTTTAGTGGTTTATAATCTATCAATCCTTAAATAACTGTGATTTCTTTGAATCTAATTTTATCCTACGGGACTCTTTTAACTGTCGCAACCCTAACTCTAACGCGCCTACTCGCATCAAAGGGGAAGTAGGGGGAAGTAAGGGTTTGGTATCCCTTTAAGCGAACCCGAAGTCAGTCATGGTTGCTCAAGAGAAGCGCCGGTCGGGATAAGTGTTGATCCGGGGTTGGTATCCCTCCGAACTATATACTCTATAACTATAACTATATAAATATAGACTCCGAAGTCAGTAGTGGTTACTCAAGAGAGATTGTTTACCAAGGGGATGTGGATTCGGAAGGTAGGCCGAAAGCTCTTGGAAGAGTGCTCTCTCGAGACTGGTCGACAAGGCTTTTTATATCCTTGCGGCGATGGCTTGGCGGAGCGGGGTGCAGCGGTGGGGTGATGACGTCACAGTTGAACGTGTGTGGGTTGTCGTCGGTGGCGTCACGTGCCATGTGCGTGTGCTTTGGGTGATGATCACGCGCTCCGGTCGTGGTCGCTCAGTGGGCCACGATAAACCTAGATATCATTGTCACTGAAACCCCATAATATAAGTTGGTCAAATTTATCTCCAAAGATTTGAGGCAAATGGATAGACAGACAACTCTTTTAATATTACATTGTCACGCAAGTTCGTCGCAAGTGAAGCTCTTAAAATTCGAAACAATATCAAAATGCTCTTATTACAAGCTGGGTGGCCGAGCTTTGCTCAGTATCTTTTGAATTAACTAGGGACGACATCTACATAGGTATATACACATCTGACCATCTGTCCAACATTGCAGGATAGGTACGAACTTGGGCTCTCTGGCATAGCATACCGTCGCTTTAGCCTTGGCGCGAGTGAGACCCCTGATGTTACATGCTAGTTTGCCACCTGAGTAGTATAAAAAAAAACAAGATTTCTGTGGAGAAATTACCAATCGTATTGAGAGGGCAATTGTTGTTGCATTTTGCATAAAAAATTTCATTTTCCCAGAAATGAGACCTGGCTAGATCAATTTTGTTACCGCTACATCGTAAATTTCATGGAAACCGTAAGTCGTTTTTGAAAACTATTTATATATAGATAAATATTGCTAGAACAATAGTATAGGATAAATTCGAATATTTCATTTCAGGGCCGATGTTTTAATCGTCCATTAAGTCCAAAAATGTATCTGGTGTTTAAACTGTAATTTTGTATGGGTTACCAGAGGAATAACTTTTAACTGATGATCAAATTATCTGCCCTAAATGATATTCCTTAACCCTATATGTAGTTATAGAAGTTGTATCAAGCTCGTATTTCTTGCGGGCATCTTCAATTCTCAGGCGAGCCACGTGCGGAACAAATTCGCAGCCAATTCGTTTGATATCGGATTATTACATCGATCTTTTTCCAATTCTTGAGAGGTATTTGTGTGAGGGTTCCCAGTTTTTAGTTCCTCTAAAAAAGAAAATTTTGTTGTCGTGACATACACGTTATACAGTTTTTAAGAACTTATCTATTCAAAATAATTTTTTTTTATTTTAAAATTTAAGTAGGTACATATTTGAACTAGCAGCCCCGACAAATGTTGTTCCGCGTCAACTCTCTCCCATCCATACCCCCCCACTATCCCGACTTTCCGCGCTTTATTCACACCAAAAACAAACAAACTACAGCTCAATTATAAGAAAAAACTCTCATATGTCTGAACGACACACCACCCATGGTAAAATGATTGTAGTATTTTGACACCTTTAACTTCATCAGTGTGCGCACATTTAACTTTATCAGCGTGCGCACATTTAACTTCATCAGCGTGCGCACATTTAACTGCTCTTAAAAAAATCAAACAAGTAAAATTGAACAAGTTCCAAAAGTTAAAAAGAAAAATAAATCTAACAGGAAGAATATCCTAGACCAGGCTTAAGCTCATCAGAGTCTAAACTTTTGTATGATGATATGAACAAATAAAATCTTCCGTAGTTTGTCTTTATCTTAAACAAACTTTAAAGAAAGAAAGACCAAACCAGACTGCAGTGGGTTAAATATTAAAGACGAAAGTTTAACAAACAATTTACAACAACGGAGTGCTCTCGGAACTTCGGAGAGTCTTTAATTACCGCAAGATTTAAATAAGAAACTTTTATGAACAACATCTCGAGGACTAGCCCTGTCTAGAAATATACTTTTCAACACACTTGTTTATAAACCAACCTTTACTGCACCGTTTTCATAATCATAATAGTGTTAAGTTACGTTGCATTACAGATTTCTTTTCAATTTGAAGGTAGAAGAAATAATGCCTATGAACTATGTTCTTATTTTCTTACGTATCAAAATAGTTCTATAGATTCCATTAAATATCAACTTTTTACTAGTACAAGTGCGTTAAAAACAGTCGTATAACACTCACGAACGTTATTTCGCTATAGGCCCTCTTATCACACATAATATATAGCCTATTGTATGTCTTATAATCTGGAATTATCTACCTTTATTATAGTGAAAGATTTTTTAAAAATATGCAGTGGTTCCGGCAGTTGACTCCCTCGTTGTAGTAGTTAGTAGTGTGGCCGGCTGCTGCGCAGAGGGTGTGGTTTCGATTCTCGCACTTGCAAACATTTATGTGACGAACATTTGTATTTGTCTTGAGTCACAGAATACACCCATTGATGTATGTATTTACAAAAAAAAAAAGTATATAAATATTTGTATCCGTTGTCTAGTTTTTTTATAAAACTCAAATATTAACGTCATTATTTGACGCACGTTTTTTAGGATTTTATATCCTAATAGTGCCAGAAACCAAGCCGTAATACACCCAAAACTGTATTAAATTCTTGGATTAGTTAATGCTGAACACGACTAGGCGGGCAGTAAATGTCAAGATGTCGCAACTTCGTTCGAAATGGGCCAGACGAGAAGAATAAATTCCTAAGGATAACGTTTTAGATTCAGGGTCATTGAATTTGTCGATTTGGACCATACTGCTATAAGACAAAAATTCTGATCGTAGTCTCTGATACCTACTATGATGATGCCAACTGGACTCCTCCAATTACTTATCCGAAGCCGTATATCTGTATCTAATTTACCTTATTTGGTAACCGACTAAATTTTTTAACGATCAAACATTACTATAGCCTCTTTTATACCAAAAAGACTAACAAATACATACAAATACATACTTACAAAAAACTAGATTAAAATTGCTATTCAAAGTATTCTTAGTATTATCATAAGTTTGTAAATAGATCTCTAAACGTTTGATTGCGGTTACAGGAAACTATTTGCCTGGCCTGGCCTGGCACTTACCTTTGCCAGCCAATAAGTTTGGCTATTCAACAAGGTAACGTCGCCAGTGTTTTGGGTACCTTGCCCTCATACAGCGATTTAAATGCAGTTTTTTATACCTTAATTTCTTGACCTAATTAATTATTTTACTCTGTGAAAAAAACTAAGAAACAAAAATACGAATACAATGGTTCTGTAACAGAAATCTAGTATTTATTGTTTAACTTTACACCATGTTTGTTTTCGCTGTTAAAAATACAGCAGCTACTCAATTGGGAATGTACGAAAAGTGCTAAAAGGTTTTCCAAATCAGTTCAGCCACAATACATCTGAAGCTTGGTCAATTAAAATATGGAATGGGATGTATTGTTTGTCGACACTCCGTTCTACAGTGTTATCTCCTACTGTTTTTGTAAACATGACAGTGCCAATTTCTTTTAACAAAGAACAATAGTGAAGTATTTAAACTTTTTGTTGTACATAATTTTAAATTCACTAAATCGTCATCATAATGACAGAAATTTTGATATTATATAGGTAGGTACTTGGGTATTAATTCCATTTACCTCGGAAACCCTACATGCATGCCTATATTGTTTTTATTCATTATCTATTTAATTATTTTACTTATATAAAACTTTTACAAAAACATGGGTTGCAATTTGTAACGCCTCATAGAATCTTTTATTTTGTTAGTCTGAGCCATTCTACTTATAAAATACAATTAATTTATGCATACATCTATATGACCTCCTGCCACAAGTATTTTTTATACTTACTAGGATTGTTCCAACCTTAACTTTAAGTTTAATGTAACCAGAAACGTTTTTTTTTGATATAATAATTTTATTAATATTTTTACATTATGCAACAACAACGAAACAAAAAAAGTGTATTTTCTCCACATAGTTCACAAACTTAAAAGGAGTTGAGAAAGACCGCGCTGTGTTGATCCATACTAGTATGATAAATGCGATGGTGAATTTGGTTGTGCTTCCTTAACATCGCGACTATATTCTTAGCATCCTTAACCTGCAATTTTTATAGTTAAAGAGTCAGAGAAGGAGGAGTTTAGGTAAAAATGCGAAGGAATTGTAGATACAGATATATCTTACTATAATCAAGGTGTTTCCGTACAAAATTTCATGTCAATAACCGAATGTAGCACAGCTTAAGCTACGGGCAAAAATTGGTATCTTATATAAATTGCGGCTGAAAGCTTCACAAAGAATTAAAAAGTACTGCAAAATTCAAAATAAGAAAGAAACTTTTGCCAAGAACAACAACAGAAACTTAACCGGACGTCCGCACAACACTTCCGCGTCCGCACAACTCACTTTACTATACTTCATAGTTCGAGAACCGCAGCGGGCTGCAACGAGAAATGTCACCACGGCAAAACAAAGATTCAAGGACTACATAATATACAGTTCAGATGAATAAAAACCGGCCAAGTGCGAGTCTAACTCGCTCATTACGGATTTTACTTTAGGGTTTACACTATAATCAGTCAGTTAGTTCGATAAGTTTGAAGCTTGCAAGTTACTGTTTTGTTGTCACGTCACGTTTTTCTCACTTTTTATCTCTTTTTGTATCCCCCTGCCTAATCCTGACTTACTTCTCATAGTTCGTCTAGGACCGGCAAGGAGTATGTAGGGTCATATTGAAATAGCTTATGTATATGGGTTACATGTGTAGTAGTGCATTATTGCATACGTTGCAATCGCTCGCGGGGAAACTTGACAGTCGTTCCCTTTCACTACGCGAGCATGGTTAAGTACATTGTTATAACTAATGTAACGTGTGTAAAAACTGTTATATATACCAGTGTGTAGAAATATACAACAGTACCGTAAAAAGCGATTTCATTTACTATGTCCTTTGAAAAATAACCGACAGCAGCAATAAGTATATTATTCTGTTTCTGATATCTCATTTTATCAGTTACTTCACAGTGTATTGTTTCCTGCTTGTATAATGGGTTGTTTTCAGGGGCGTATTAAATTTTCAAGAAATTATTGTTAAGATTTTTAAAGGGTTGACCACACCAGAGTAGCCTCTGGCTGGGCTACTTAAACAATCCTTCCCCTATTGTATGTTAAAAATTCAAAAATGTAATAAATATTTAATAACTGTGTCGAAGTGTTTATAAAAACCTAATTTGAATAACAAACACTGACTTTGACTTTGCCCTTGGCCCTTAGTATTTCAAGCGTCTATAGGCTACGCTGACCGCTTATAATATATATAGTGATTTTATAGAGCTAGAGAGAACGAAACAATCGTATGTTCGAAACTGTATCGTTATCCGATAAAATAAATCGAATAATTGCCGATAGGGTCAGAGAATAACGATCAATTTTATAACCCTACCCACCACCTTTTTACATCATGTACACCGCCCCTTTCTTCTCCTCAAGAGCGTTTCATGGTTTATGATTCGATAGCAGCAGCGATGAGCGTAATTTTATTAGTAGAGATGAAGTCTATACCGAAGAGCAATACCAGCTGTTGCTGTGGAACTTTGAGATTTTACACAGGGAAATATCGCTGCGATAATCGAATAGGGTATTGTATATGGAAGTCAGATTTTTTTTTTATACCACTAAGGTGGCAAACAAGCTCACGGTCCGCCGGATGGTAATTTCCTGACTTTGATGAACGCAGTAATCTACAATGCTATGTTTTTGATTTTTTCTAAAGCAGTGGCTGTTTACGTAAAAATAATGTTCCCACCCCCCTAAACCTAAGAAATGTTAATTTGAAAATATTTTCAACTGCGCAAAATATTTCTAATAAAACGTACTAACCTAGTCTTCTATAATATGTATATGCAACATTTTCAAAATCGTGAGATCGAACTAGGTTTAGAGAAAAGAAACATTATAGCATTTTAACCGAATTCAAGAACGGAACAGTTTTTATCTTTAAAGCGTATGTTTTAGTTATGTAGATTAGAAAATGTGGTTCTAAAATTTGTTCATATGTTTAGTTGTTGAAATAGGTTTTTTACCCGACGAAAGGAAATGGGTGAGGTTATCAATTAGATTTAGTATATTTTTAATATTATTTTCATTTATTATATATTTTTTATGGATAACTTTGTAAGTATTCCGATTTTGATAATTGTTTTTTCCTTCTAATCCTTCTAATTAGCCCCATTTAAATTTTATAAAATTAAATTTTATTTTAAATTTTATAATTAGCCCTATTTAAATTTTATAAAAATCCATCCCTGGGGGCAAAAAATCGGAGATGATTGATCTTCAGCCACTGAATTTTCACCTGCAAGCCGATTCTGTTGAAACTTGGCACGCATATGTATTTCTGATGACACACTACAACAAAATGGGACCTGAAAAGTCTGATGGTGGAGACGGAAGACAGTCGAGAGAAGTCCTCAACGGTTTACAACAGCTACCTTGTTTTTAGACTATTGAATTCACTTTGAAGAGAACTTTGGACGTAGTTATTACATACATTTAAATATCTTTTTAATCATTTTACTAAATTACCGATACATAGTATAAAACAAAATCGCTTCCCGCCGTCTGTATCTATGTCCGCCTAGGTCTTTTAAACTACGCAACGGATTTAAATGCGGTTTTCATCAATAGATAGTGTAATTCGAGAGGATGGTTTATACGTATAATTTAATATTTTTTTGTGTTAATTTGTTGAAATATGACGATAATTTTTCAATATGTAGGACGATGATGATTTATGCCGAGTGGGAGCCTTAAGTGACGTGCGCTGGCTAAGAATTCCTTACATTTCTAACAGATGGCGGTGTAAGTTAGTTTATCGACATAAGCATGTCCGGATTGGGTAAGTATCTAATAGAAATCTGCGCGGGTATAGGCGTGGCTTATAGCTATCCAGTGTAACAGACAGCGCATAAACTTTAAAGGCAGAACAACGTCTGCCGGACCAGCTAGTATTACATATTATGTTAATCCGTCTCTATGTTTATATACTAGTATATTCTTTGGTATCATAACAAACAGGGTAAATACAAAGTTATTTTCGAACTTTGCTGTCGAAACTTTTGTGTTAAGATCTCGAACCTCACGAGAAACCTATATAAAGTTGACGACAGCGAGCCCCTCCAAGGACAATATCCTCCGCCAAGCGTTGATTTGGAACCAAGTTTGGTAGTAAATGTAAGCAAGTGCGACCGGGAGCTTACTTCAGGAGCTGCCACTGAGATAACTACCGAACAACTAATTTGTGGAGATTAAAGTTTATCTATTTCAAAGTTTGGCTTCGGAGAGAAGAGAGAGAGAGGTAGCAGCTTAGATGTAAAAATAAACGAATCAATTAGACAAGAGTTCGAATCGTTTGTTAGCGTCTTATGCTTCGATACTTTTTCAAGTGAAAGTTTAAAAACTAAAACCCGGCTACCTACCGAAGTTCCATTAAATTCAACATAACCTATTAAATATATATTAAGAATGTGCTTATCTTTTATTCGATACTTTTTTAGTATTTACGTTTTATAACTATTTTTTGAGTCGATTAAATTTTATAAGCGCTTATTGGATTTCATATTATGTCACATACCTATTCTATGAAACGCCGCGGAAATGAAGTTAACACCTCGTTTGTCAAAATATGATTATTTATTATGTAAGGAGCTACGGTAATACGGAAACATGCTAATAAACATTCATAGACTACTATATTATACATTTTTATATAAACAAATAAGAAATGAATAGTTTAGATGAAGTTTGTTACCATAACAAAATCTTAAAAAGAAATTATGTCATATAATCAATCAAAAAACGAGGAAATTCACCGAAGAACTAAGGTTACCGACATAGCTCAAACAGATAGCAAGCTGAAGTTGCAATGGACAGGCCACATCGCTCGTCGAACCGATAACCGATGGGGAAAAAAGATTCTCGAGTGGCGACCACGGATCAGAAGACGCAGGGTGGGTCGGCCTCCTATCAGGTGGACTGACGATCTGGTCAGAGCCGCAGGGGCGCAGGGAATGGGCGCGGGCGGCTCAACACCGGCCGTTGTGGAGACATATGGGGGAGGCCTACGTTCAGCAGTGGACGTCTTTCGGCTGAAACGAACGAAATCAATTCCACATAATAGGTAGGTATCATTAAGTAGATACGTCTAGACACTAGCCGCCACTATAAGTTAAGTCCGTTTTTTAAGGCGATATCATTCTGTTGTCTTTGAAAAGGCGTGTGTTCTGCAAACGTATTAGAGTTCAGTTGCTGTGTCAAAAATCAAGAAAAAGTTTTTCAAAAAAGAAAGCATTATTTATTAGAGCAAGTTCATTAACTAAATAAATAATTTATTTTAAATTAATTATTATTAATTAATTAATTATTATTAATTAAATTAAATAAATAAATTAACAATATAATATCAACTGGCACTCTTGGTAACACTTCTACATTATAGAGTTTTAGTCCATTTATTTATACAACATTCTACAGAAACCTAGCTCCTTGCGCCGCAAACATTTTCAAGAGGAACTTCTTTTTTTTACAATAATTTCTAATGAAATCCTAATTTATCAGTTGGGTTAAGTTTTTGTTGTTCACCCAAGGCCCCCGTCTCAACCCCTCGCCATCCTCCCGCCCTATTCAACATAACATTTTACCTTTACCTCTAAAACGAGTTTGGACCGTTATAGCAGTAATAACAGTTAAATAAATATAAAAGAGAATTAAACTTTACTTTTTTAATTTTCTCGTTCTACGAAAAGAATACTAATAAAAGGAAATCCAATATTTGTATTTAGAACATAAGCGTACGTTCTGAAACGTTTTTAATTAAATTTTTGTTGGAAGGTTTTTTTCGTAGCCTTGTAGCTTCTTCCCGGTTAGCTTCTTGAATGGATACGGAGTCAAAGAGGGTTATACTTTTCGTGATTTATTATGAAAATGTTTGACATTAAATATCACATTCTCCTGTGTCATTTTGACTTACTTCTTACAGTTAATGTAGAAAATAGTTTATGTAGAATTAGCAAAGGAATAGATATATTATTTGGCCCTGTTCTTTAATTTCACCGCTTATTACTATAAAGCTGGTATTTACGACGTTTGGGACCGAAGATAAGTCATCTTCGTATGGGACATATATGGAGCCGCCTTAGTCCAGACACACTGCATCAGGAGCAGTGTTACAGTGATGAACACCACCTTTCATGCAAGATAGGACGAAGTAGTTGTTGAAAAGAGGTTTTCACCTCTCTAGCATCAAAAGGGTGGTCTTTCTGTTCAAAAAAGTGGGCAAAATCGATTTTTGCTACGAGCGTGAAACAAAGTAATGCAACGTTCGAATATTACATTTTGGAATTTTGCGATACTGAAAAAAAAAACAAAAACGGCGATGATTGGTTTCGAAACAAATTTATTTTAATGAGAAGCACAACTACATTGCATTTTTTCATTGTTGACGTTCTTAATATTTATGACCAATAATACCTACTAATAATTTATTTAAAAAAAATATGCTTTGTTTTCGATAAAAGTGTCACAACATAAATTTCTGAACGCACGTTGTCGGCCAAGTGCGAGTCGGACTCGGATATTGGTTTTAATTAAATTAAATTATTTATTTTTAAAGTGAATATATATAACTAAATATTCTGTGAATATTTCAAGCGTCTACCTGTTGCCGTTATTAATATCGAGCAAAAACGAGTAAAAAATTACGTTTGTTGAATGGGAGCCCCCTTAAATAGTTATTTTATTCTGTTTTTTAGTATTTGTTGTTATAGCGGCAACAGAAATACATCTTCTGTGAAGATAACAACTGAGATGAGATACAGCCTGATTACAGACGGACGGACGGACGGACGGACAGCGGAGTTTTAGTAATAGAATCCATTTTTAGGGTTCCAAATGATAAAAGAAGGAACCCTTATAGATACGTCATGTCTGTCTGTCTGTCCGTCCGTATGTCACAGCCACTTTTTTCCGAAACTATAAGAACTATACTGTTTTTTTTTAACTAAATAGTTTGCGCGAGAGACACTTCCAAAGTGGTAAAATGTGTGTCCTTCTAAACTAAAAGAATGATAAAACTAAAAAAAATATATGATGTACATTACCATGCAAACTTCCACCGAAAATTGGTTTGAACGAGATCTAGTAAGTAGTTTTTTTTTTAATACGTCATAAATCGTAAACCACAATTTACCTTTCATTCAATCAACTCAAATATATTTTTTTTTTGTTTTTGTAGATTACATAAATAACTCGCACTTGGCCGGTTTTTTTACCCTTTGGGTACGGAACCCTAAAAAAAAAAGAGAAATGGCGCGAAAATAATTAGTTATTTATTATTTCTGAAAAAACCAGTGAATTGAGTTGAGAAGATATTTGTTTAACACCAGAAGAGCCCAGACAACAAGTATCTAACGCTGTACTAAGCATTTTATCAGCATCATACGTCCCCACTGTTGGGGCACGGTCTACCCTCAACGAGGGTGATTTGGGTCATAGTCCACACGCGGGGCCAGTGCGAATCGTGGACTTCACATTCGTCTTTTTTTTTCTCCCGATGTTTTCCTTCTAATAATCAATGTAGGTACGTTAAGAAATACTGGTACATGCCGAGCTCGAACCTTCGCCACTCAGAACATAAGGTGAAATCGAAATCCCTCGGACCCCACCGACTACTGTGATGTTATACATACAAACAATAACTAACATGTTTTTAGTTATATACTAAATGGCTTAAAAACTTAAAAGCTAAATATATTAAAATATACGACGCGTGAGAGAAAGAAAAATAATTTATTCTCTACACAAAATTAATTTTCGACGTGTTATTCGTTATATTAAAAAAATATCAGAATAAAATAAAAGTACGAAATCTAAAACTTAACTACGCAAGAATATTATAAATAAACATTTAAGTCGCTTTATGATCTCGTTTTAGAGACTTTATTGTATTATTTACTTTCTTTAAAAATATTTTGTTTAATTTGTTTGTTTTTAAATTAAATCTTTTTTAAAAACAAAAAACCGCTACAAACAAACTACTTTACTTAGACGTTTAATTAAATATACTATGTTGAGTGCACCTGAGACCAACAATATTTTTGCGAAAAAATATTCAGGCTGAAGTTTTGTTGTGGTTTAAGCTTAACTTATTATTATGGCTTATAGCTTGAAGGGATTTGCAAAAAATTAAAGTATTCCTTAAAAACTCTTGTCTTGCTGTGTATAATGATCGTCATAATCAGTTTTAACTTTTCCATTGACTTTTAAAAAATGTTTTCGTTACAAATGTTTTGGACTGTGCCTAGGACGATCAAAATAAGATAGGCCAAGTCCCATATTACTATTAACTCATTAATTTCAATAGAGCAGCAGGTACTGACTTCGTGCTTCGTTTCCTACGATGCTCTGTTGGTCTCCGGTTTTGGCCAAAGGACGTATTATAAGCAAATTCTGAGACTTTATCAGCAGCTTAAAGGCTCTGACATTCTAGTGGCTTCTAGCTATCGACGCCTGCCGATCAGCGCAGGGCCAGTGCTTCAGACAATAATTTAAGCCTTCTTACTCAAAACAGTGGCCTGTGTCTATAGTTGAAACGTAGAAAGGCTGAAGCACCTAATGTTAGCAAGTTAAAAATTCATAGTAAGATTATAATATACTTACTTGTCGAATTCAAAAGAGCTAAAAAGTGACAAAAATCTAATAAAAAATCTCCAGTAGGAATATCACCGTTTTACCTACATTATTGTAGTTTATTAAATATGTATATAAAATTAAATATCAAATATAATTGCCCAAAAGCAGTCCTAAAGATAAATTAACCTTTAGGACTGCTTTTAGGCAATCGAAAACATACGGTATTTAATTTAGTCCGTGAACACAATTTGTACATTGTTCCCTATCCGAACCTATTTAACATCCGACGAAAATAGAGGGATAGTATAAGTTTGACGCGTGTATCTGCTTGCAGCATCGTAGCGCCCAAAAGCAAACGGATGAACCGATTTTGATTTAGTTGTTTTTGTTTAAAAGGTTACTTAATCGAATGTTCCTAGCTATGATTCAAGAAAATCTATTCAGCCTTTTACTAGAAAAGGTCATCAGGTATTTTCTAAGGATGAAAGGGATCTTCAATGATATTGCAAGAACATAGTAAGCTTTATCGGATACTGCGGCATCACCTGGAATCTCTAGGATACCCACCATTATATTCTTACCAACTTACAGCAGAGATATCATTTTTGGACTCATACGAATAGTTTTAATGAGTAGTTTATAGATGAGATGAGAATGGTGACTCAGGTGATCATAAACAACTACAAGAGACAATAATGCAGTCAAAAGATTAACCTAGAGCCAAGACTGCAACCTGCAATAATCCTTACAGTCCGAGTAAGTGCTCTGCCAATTGAGCTATCGAGGCACAACACTAGCCAGTGAAAATCCAACTACATATTTGGAAATATCCAACTTGGAAATACGCATTCCGAAAATTGTAACAAAGCGGTAGCTATTAGCCACGGCTCTGTTAGAAGCTTCTGGAACCAGGACATATTTCTGTCAACAAACCAACTAACACCGCTAATTGTTTAAAATATATGGAACTCTTAACCAGCAAATGCCATGTAAATCTCCCAGTCGGCATAATTGTCGTCATATTTCAACAAATTACCACAAAACTATATGTATAAATTATCCTCTTCAATCACTTTATCTATCGATGAAAACTGCATAAAAAATTCGTTGCATTGTTAAAAAGATTTATAACTTATTTTATATACCATGTAGATTGCTGAATGTCATAAAGATTTGTTTAATTAACTAGGTAGGTACTTCTGGGTAATGTACTTATTTATTATTATAGTAGTATTAGTTTACAATGATGATGAATAGACATGGGCGTAGCGAGGTACAGGCAGGGGGGGAGGAACTAGGTTCCCATAACCTAAAGGAATTGGCTCAAAATGAACATGTTTACTATATTAAAATGACATTTTCAATCAGATCTGCCCCACCTAATCCAAAAGCTAGCTACGCCCATGAATTAAAATATAAAAATAGTAATATAAATGATATATGAAGTTATGTACTAACGTTAGGTTACTACGTTTAGAAATGAATTTTATACCAGTATGTCCCCATACCAGTTTCCCCTTCAGCTTTGAACTTCTAAACTTTAGAATTTTTCATTAAATTTGCAAAACTCCAGCGGTTATTATTATTCTTGCCAGTTTATTCGACTTTCTAAAAGAATAACCCTTCTGGGAAATGTCTTTAGATGGAGATTTAAGTCGTAGGGCAGAGATTATAAAAAACCTTTCAAATAATAATATGGGTATTATCTTGTTTATTTCCTTAAAATTAACACTAAAATAGGCTCCATTGCACATTCTACTATATAAAAATTAAAAGTAAAAGATCCAGTATTTATAAATAATATAATTTAATTTTTTTTGATATCCACGTACGACTGCAATAAAAGCAAGGCGGTTAGACTGAATTTTTTATATAATTCTAATGTTTAAGAATGCAAATTTTTAAAAATTTTGAGTTAAATAATAAAAACGTCCTGCTAACCGGTCACCCATCCAATTACTGACCAAGACCTCAATTACTTCCACAAGCTGTTTCTTTTTAAATTTTACGTGCCTCAAGGCAAAGCAAGCGTTCATAGGAACATGGAGCGATAATGACATATGAAACCTTTCCTATGCGTATGCTACACGTACTTTATCTATTTTAACAAGCATGTACAAAAGTCATCTGTGGTTCAAGCTATGAATAACAAGTTTTGACTTCAGCCTAAACTTTTTTAAGCATCAATTCTATAGATACCGCTAGATTGTGTTGTTTTCTATACTTCTGTTCTCGCTATTTCGACTGTGTTTTGGTGCGTTTATTGATTTTTTCGCCTCATATTTTTTTTTCTTATTTACTTGCAAAACACAGGTGGTACCAACATTACAAATTCGAATAATTATAATTAAAGCGTTCGGCCTTCGGCCTAATTAAGCCACTCTTTATTTTTTCTCCTCACCACGATTTAAAGCACTATTAACAATTACAGACGTAACACTCAACAACTCAAAACTATGAACTCAAAAATAGTGAGGTAGGTTAGTTTTGTTGGTAAAATGGTAACCCTTTATGGTGAAATTTAGGAGACTTCTGTTTCTGAACAGAAAGTCTGTGACTGTATGAACAATATTAGTGTGTTATGTATAATATGCTGTATATTATATCATTTACTTTATTACACTGTGTAGCATGGCTAATTATTGCCTTAAAAGCTTGCTATAAATTCTTATTAATGATGTTAAAATATACAAAGCAAGTGTTAACTAAAACATACTCGTTCTCCTTACATTCACGAGGAAAACTAAAAAACATAAATTAAACAAAACAGTAAAATGTTTCTTTGGAATTCTTCTTAATTAGGTGAATCCACCTGAACCCAGCCACGAGATAAATAATAATCTTGTTATTTTTCCAAGGATTAAGTTTGTCGTGGAAACACCACAGCTTTGAGACTGCTAGTGGGTAAAAATAAGTCCTATCTTCTTTGGACTGAAAACTATATAAATATACGTATGTACTGTATACAATTTACGTTACGATATAAAAGCTTTCTTAAAAAAAAGTCAAGAAATAGTAGGTAGGTTATTGATGATTGGTTTGGACTATTCGGAGGTAGGTAGGTATACTTAGAAAACTGTTTGAATAAATCATGTTAATTTTTTGAAATTGTGTTTTTAGGGTTCCGTAGTCAACTCTGAACTCTTATAATTTTGCCATGTCCGTCTTTCCGCGACTAAGCTCAAAGACTCTTAATACCAAAAAGCTGTAATATGGCATGAGTATACCTTTATATATATTTATCACGTCTACAAAATGGTAAAAAATTGTTTTAGGGTAACCTGCATATAAAGTATAATAATTTTTTTCTCGACTATCCGATAGTGTGGAGTGTTGTTGGATAGGTCGTTGAAAATTAAAATCCATTTTTCGATTCAGGAGTCTGTTTGCAAAGTATTAAGCTTTATAGTGCTAATTTTTGTTAGAGTCGAGTGTCGCGTCGTCGTCAATCTGCTAGTTAAATGTTCGTTTTTGGATATGTGAAAAACGGAACCGTATACTACGCATGGCCCGACTCGCACTTGGCCCTTTTTAATGTATCTAAGTTTTTCATTTAATGAATCTCAAAAGATAATATATGTTTCTGGGTAAATGGTGTCCTACTATAATTCAACTGCTACTTAATTGCTAAAATAGATTGTCGCAAATAAACAGAGAGGTGGTGATCCTAATATGAGTTAGGGTCGCCAACTTTTTGTTGCATAAAATCAGTACAATTGTACTTAGAGTTCTGATATCTGTCCTATCGACTGCGCAACAGGCTTACGAAATTGGCCACATTTTAGAAACAGACAAAGTTAATCTGTGGCTCTTTTTGCATAGTCAACACACTACATTTTCGCTTCGTCTCTGTCACACTTTTGCATCAACTGTATATTTTTTGAGTAGTTTGAATTCATTTTTTTAATTTTAAACCTTTTTTGTAAAACTTATCAGTTAAATCTCGGCATATTGTAATAAATCATCGTTTCTAACATAGCAGAGAGCATTAACTATTGCTCCTATTTATTAGATGATTGCGATATTACTCTTTTTGGTACAGCCCCACAGCGCCACGCCACAGCCCCACAGCCCCACAGCCCCACAGCCCCACAGCCCCACAGCCCCACAGCCCCACAGCCCCACAGCCCCACAGCCTGACAGCTGTACACCATAGATCCATACTGAAATTAGGATTTGTTTGGATTTTGTTGTGGACGGCCAGAGTAAAATGTCTTCTCTGACTCATTATTATTAGTAATTCTGTGAACTTGGTCTATCGTGCAGTTCTTTTCCTTGAAGCCTTACTGATGACTTGGGATAAGTCCCTTTGTTTCCAGTTGGTATAGGTTTTAACAGACACGATAGTTAAAAGGGAAATTGTTTTGTATGATAATGTTTGAAAATATGTAAATGATAACATTTGAATTAAGTTGATGTTGTTCCTGCTTCTTCACAAAAAAAATACTAAATTGGTGAATAGGAAGATGGTTGCAACAGCCAGTTACATAGATACGATATTATTTTATCAATTTTTCTATTTTTAATCTTCGGAAACATTAATTTGATGGAAGTATGTTTTACTTCTTTTCTACTCCATAGATGGCAAAAACTGAATTTTTTGCATACCTACTTTATTGAACAGTAAAATAAATAAAATTATTAATTATTGTACCTACAAAACGATACGATACGAAACAAAAATCTATTTATTGTACCCGTTTTGTATACAAGCAAATGCATTCAGGTTTTGCTAGTGCTAATTACCTACCTAAGTACCTCAAAATGTTGCCAGGTTAACAATGTTAGTTTTGATATCGCTAATGACGCTTCGAACTTTTCGTAACTACCGTCCGTGCCCAAAATGAAGTTAACAAATTATTCCGGCATTTGTTGTGTTTTAGTAAAATATTCAATTTAGAATTGAAAATATTTAGAAACACATTAAGTAGGTACCTACACAGACATGCTAAAATATTCTGTAGTGGAAAGATTTCTTTTTTCAGTGTATTGTTTCAAAATCCTAAACAACAACTTAGAGACAGAACGTAAAAGGAATTGTTCATCCTATACTTAGCCAATTGAGAAACACATAACACGAGAATCTCAAACTATTTCAACGCAAACTTAACTAACACATAGCTATTTTTATACTCTTTTAACTTATTTTTAAATCCGGTTTTTTTTCTGTCCCCATAAATCCTTAAAATTGTCTAAACGTTTATACTTATCTTGTACAAATAAAAAATTATATTCCAGGTCACACCGCATAATTGTTTTTTTTTCCTTAAGAATATAATCAGTGAAAAGTTTAGTCGATTTTACGTAAGCAATAGCTACAAAAAACTTCATAATAGATGATAAACAAATATCTTTTCATCCCGGTTGATCAAGGAGTTCTCGTAAAAATCTCTCACTTATGACCTTATTTTGCAAGGCAGAAACCACAAGCAAAGCCTAGTATTTAACAAAATTTTAAAATGTAAAAATAAATCTGATTTCTCAATGCATTTCTCACCTTTCCCATACCGTGCACGTGGGCTCCGCTGTTAACTATGTCCTGCATTTTAAATGCAAATGTACTAAACAATTTTTCACACTCAGGTAGGTTGGCAAGCCTACTTAATAATTTTTGATAACTATTTGATAACAGTTAATCACATGTCATAGAAAAATACAATGAAGTGGCTTCAGAAGTTGTAGATACATACTATTTACATAATTATCTTAAATCCATAAAAAGTAAGTCATTTCAGCGATGGATTAGATTAAATTGTTTTCAATTGAGCGCTACTAAATGTGATCAAAAGTTTCAATTTGTAGTTGTACAAGTGGTCGTAGCAAATTTACGCCGCTCTCCCGCCAACATCCGACGGAGCCGACCGACGCCGCCGCGACGCCGGCACCAGATTCAGCGAGCGATCATAAACTCTCACCAGAAAGTATGGTTCGACACCAATGAAGCGTTAAAGATACGAAAGTTGGCAAGCGGTGAACTTGTAAAGAACTGTAACTCATAGATAGTGCGGTCAGATTATTTACACTTCAGGGAACGGTTCGAGTTATTACTTAAGCATGCATCTTATTTTAATAAAAACGAAAAATCCTTTAATCCATTTAAAGGTACACAATATAAAGTAGCACAGTGGTACTAGCTAGGTCAATCCCTTTTTATGCGATGCTAACTACATCGACGACATAGATTGCTATGCGGAAACGCTGAAGTATTACACAGACATTCCTTATGGAATGGTAAACGGAAGTATTGTTTTAAAGATTCACGGTTAGTATCACTATTACACATATTGTTATACGGGGTTCTTACCGTGATTAGCCGAGGTAATGAGCTCATCTCCTCGGCTGATCACGGTAAGAACCCCGTATAACATTATGTGTAATTCCTTGTTCCGTTGTGTTCCGATTCAACCTAACCAAGACACAAGTCTGCGCGTTTACCGCTAAGAAAACTATCATTCTGATCACAAAGTTCTAAAACACACCTTCTATCTTCAAGAGCATTGGTATCCTACCTCCATACCACCAGTCCCATTGAGTTGTCCCATGATGAGACCACTGCCACTATTTCGTCCTACTACCTAGGTGGATATGTTATCATTTAAAAAACAAGGACAAGTTAGAGTGCAAGAAAATTGGTGTACTCAATAAAACTATAAGAACTTTCCCTTGGGCCAATAGTTGTAAACTCTTACAGCACTATATATAGTATAACCAAAGAACACTGGAGAGGATAAGTAATTAATGGCGACCTAACGTAACTAGCGTTAAACCTATACCGAACTTTGCATTAGGCTATAAAGTTACGTACGCTCCGTAGATACGTTTTAGCCGTAGCTATTTTCTCAATAATCCTTAGACATAGACCCTCGGGGTCGAGAGCCAAGTTGTTATTTAGTCCAACAGTAAATGTGAGGAAGTCCAACGACGAACTTCAAGCGCTGGAACTACGCTCTGCCAACTAATTGTAGTGATTAAAGTTTGTCTATTTCAAATTCCGGTTCGGCTTCATACTTTAGAATTCACTTGTAGGTACTCATCTGCACGTATTATGAATTCAATGTCTCTCTATCTGTTCGTTTATGTTCTTTCGCCGCAAAGACGCTAAACCGATCTCGATGAAATTTGTTGTTTTTCTGAAGTGAAATATTCTTTAGCGGCGTTGTGCACTTTTGTTGGTATGGGTAAAAAATGTTAAACTTTTTAGAACGAATAAAAAGTAAGAGGAAATTGGGTTGATATAAAGATGAAAGTGTGGATTACACGTGTTAAAATGTTATATCCAGGTTGTATGTTTTTGAAGTGAAAACTTCAAAAAAGAAAAAGTCATACCCTGTGTTCCAAATTGCGCTAAAATCAATTACAACTAACACAAAACCGTTCCGATTTGCTGTAAGCGAGCTAACGATTGCCCTGGTGACGTCATATATGACGTCATTGCATCCGCCATATTGCGCTCACGGTGATTTTGCCTCGTTTATATATTTTTTTTTATTTTTTCGTTTTTATTTTCAATATTTTATTTATAATAATGTAAGTGCGGATTACCCATGGTATAATGTGATACGATACGAGGTGAGATAAATCTATGTATCTAGATGGTATATCTATGTGTTGACGTGTCAATATGTGATATTATAGGAAAATAAATAAACAATCTTTATTTATTATGTTAGGTGGTGTCACAGAAAATAGTCGAAAGTTAGAGGAGAGAGACGTGTGATAGGATAGAGAGCCAGTTCCATAGTATAGTAGTGGCATAGTATAAAAAATGTTTCATATAGATAATTGAAAAAAAAAGGTAGGATATTGCTCAAAAATATAGGTACAATGGATCAAGACATGTGACATATTTGAGTGTTAAGCGCGAATTGTGTGTTAAGGACATTGGTTCTGTACAATTAAATATGACATATGAGTAGTAAATATGGAATTTAAATTCTATGACAAATTGAGATGTCAAATATACTACGTCAAAAAAGTAAATAAACAAACATTATTATTTATAATAAATAAATTTTTATACTAAGCGATGGGAAGTAAATAGCTAGTAAATTTTCACTTCTGCCGGCACTCCCGGAGCGCAACCCGTGTTTTTAGTTTTATTTAAGGTATATGCCAGAAAATATCAAGTGTGAGTTGGATTAGCGCACAGAGAGTTAAAAGGAATTGGGCTAAACCGCAGAGCAGATTTTATCAAAATTTTATAAGGGGACAGGAAGAACATAGCTGCTAAGATAAAGTCAAGTCTGAGTCAGAATACGCACAGAAACGATAACCAAAATTACATTAAATTTCTGTATCATAATCAAGGCGTTGCCGTAGCAATCCCACGGGCGGAACCGCGTTCAAAAACTTGTCATGAATACGACAAAATTTGACACAGCTGATAATTATGAAAGCATATTTTTTTTTGCACTAAACTAACTGCTGTTTTTCAACCAATTTAACTAACCCTGGCCACTTAATACAATAACCGCATAAGTCGTGAACTAACATAACAAAACCAAATGACAATTAAGTGTATATGTGCACATGTGTGCGTGTTCTATGCGGACGGTCACATGATCGTCACAGAGGGGTCGTGGAAGCGACGATACTGCATGAAGTTCAAATTAATTGTAATTTTTATATAGGTTCTATAATTTTTTGTTGTTTAAATAGGACGATCCTATTTTTACGTACTCACTCACGGCACAGATTATATAATACTATACTAGTACTCACGGCTTACGAATCGCGGTGAAGTTTTAGTCGATAGCTGAAATAGTTATGACCCTCCAACAGAAGCTTTATTCCCGAACTGGGTTCTGTACTTGACCGCGATTCATAAGCCATGAGTTTATTAATTAAAAATATATCAGTACCGCATTTTGAACAAACTGTTTCTCAGTAATAAAATGAAGTACCGAAACAATAAATAAAATTGGTGTCTGTTGATAATCTTTGGGACTTTCTATTAAAAACATGTTGTCATCATTAAAAAAAATTACCGACAAATGAGAATCTCTTACCGGAGCTCTACTTGACTGAACCCTTTATATTTCTTTTTTTGTTAGTTATAATTTAAATATTTTTAAGAACAACAAATGTTAATACTTAGATAGATACCTATATACTGAAAATAATAACAAAATTATTGGTAAAATGTGAAATAACAGTCAAAACTACTAGACGAAGAAAGAGGGGTAGGCTGCAGCAGGTACTCGCTCTACTAAGTCTCCTGAACAATAAAGATAGGCACAGCGAGTACTCGCTCGAATGAGCAGCCTCAACTGGGGAAGTATCTCCACCTTACAGAAGACCGCGTCCAAATACCACTAACGCTGAGAAGTGTTGTGTTCCTGGCGGTGAGTACGGTAGCCAAAGCTCATGAGGATTCGCTGAACGGGTTCTCGAACCCAGGGATCACTTTATTCTCCGCCGTGGGAGGCTCAACCGCCAATATGTGTAAAGTCTCTGAAGTAGAAATCGTGCCGGAGGAGACCGGAGTAAACCCGGTTACTACAACAGAGGGGATTATTGGCCTATCGCTATTACCTCTCCTCTCCAAGGTGATGGAGCATGTGATCATTATCATGTAGCCTGGACATAGGGAAGGCTTCCGATCAGGTCTGGCACCGGGGCCTTCTATCGAAGTTGCCATCTTACGGAGTGCCCGGCAGAGGCTTACGAGCCGCAGTTAACGGTAGTTGCTCTGATAACATGGACATTAATGCTGGTGTCCCATAAGGCTCCGCGCTGTCTCTTATGCTGTTTCTACTGCATATCAATAACATGTTGAACATCAACTACATACATTGCTAAGCAGATGACATAACTGGAGACGCTTATGAAACGGGTCGTTCCCTTGTGGAGGAAAACCGTGAAGAACTTGTGTCTAAAATCGCGATCGGTCTGTCCAAGGTCTCTGACTGGACATGGCAAAACTTGGTCCGATTCAAGCCTTCAAAGACACAAGTCTGCGCTTTCACCGCTAAGAAAACCCCTTTCACTGTGGTCCCACAATTCCAGAACACTCCCCTCTCCATCTCCAAGAGCATTGGGATCCTTGGTGTTCAGTTCCGAGATCATTTGCTAGACAATGTAAAGCTGGCGTCCAAAAAACTTGGTGTACTCAATAGAGCGAAGCAGTACTTCACGTCGGGGCAAAGGTTGCTGCTTTACAAGTCGCAAGTTCGGCCCCATATCGAATATCAGCTTAGTCCTTTCTACCATCGCACCGCTTGCCATCGGCAGGGAATTCATTATCACACTTTAGAACCGAAACGCCTACAATGGATGACTGTATTAAATGATTGTTTAGGATGCGGTATAGTAGGTAGTAGACTTCATATAATATTAATAGAGTATCAGTAGAATTGTATGGCATGTTAAATTATCTCCAGGGTTAACTCGTAAAAAACACTGAAATTTTGGTTCTGAGTCATCTCATGCCATAGTTACTACAACTAGGCTGTAACCTGTAAACGTGGAGAAAGTATGTTGGTAAGTCAGCCAATCACTGCACTGGCCTCCTTTTCCAAGGAGAGACCTGTGCTCCATCAGTACATGCATCATGTTGTTATTATCTGAATATTGTAAAATAATGAGTAACTCGGTTGTTTGAAACACTAATTAATTAAATCAAGCTTAACAAATTTTACAATGAAGATGCAATATAAAAATAACTGTGTAAAGTTTGGAGCTTTTTTAATCCTTAACATTCTTAATAAATATTTTTCGTGTTAAATTTTCGGGCTCAGGTTGACTCAGGTTAATTAATTAAAAAAAGTTACACAAAATCCTTATACCTACACAACGACATCTAGTGCACAGTACAACCTACAGTCATTACGTTTCGCTAACAAAAGTATAAAAAAAAAATACAATACCATTTATTTGACTTTTTTACTTGCGGCACTTTAAAAAGGTCTGTATTTTAGAATTGGGCTATGGTGCTCTTTAATTTAAATTTTCATACAATTATCTCAAAGAGCTCCAGACTAACTACCTGTGTACGTTACCTACACTAAAGACTGTAAAAAACGAAGGAGAATCGTTTCCAATAAAAAAAAAAAATTAAAAAGGTATCAGATTTACCATTCTTCTTATCTTTAAAAACGTTTTATTCTTTCTAATTAAAGAGAAAATATTCAGGAATCCGTAAAATGTTACAACCATCGCTCCAGTTACTATTTATTCCGCTTTATTTAATACTTACCTGTAATAGTTACACTAATGGATTTACAATTTCCATTTAAGTTATTTTCTCGATTTCGTTTAGAAACGCAAGAAATTGGTTAAGTTTTTTTATTACTGAAGGTATCAATAATGTATTTCACGTGAGTCGGACCCTTTTTCTTAAGAACGCTTGATTCAAATCTCTCAAATGAACTCAAATTGAAATTAATATAAGTCTATTCTTTTTTTTTTCTTAGTACCTAACTACGGCCATTCACCGCATACTTACACTCTAAAATAAATCAAAATCTATAGGAACCCTCCCGATGCCCTAGAATCATTAATATAAACTTCGCCTATAATCATAAAATTTCTCTAGTAGCAAGGTTTCACAGCTGAAGTAAAGAAAAAAATCTAAACAAACGCAATCGTATAAAAAAAATATTTTTCGCTCTGTTGGTCAAAAGTGTCAAGACGCAAATTCTCATGAACGCGTAACGGTACCTATGAAGTTAAAATTATATAACTAATATGAAATACTAAGTCGAGGCTTTCAACACATGTAATTAAAATATAAAGACACTTGCATATTTTGACACTCGCAAGTAAATCAGTGCCTATGGGGTACTTTCAGCTGACCTAGATTATTATGAATGTTTATGATAATTATATCTAGAGTTGCTATCCGTCCGGGTATACCTGATTTGTCCTAGTTAAAATGGCGTCCGGGGAGTTTCCAGGCAGCAGCGGCGGGGTTTCATTTTTAGTCCTGGTCTAAAAGTTCCTAAAAAGATTAAGAACATTTTGTTTTGATAGAGTAAAAACTGTAAGACTGCGAGCAGTTTCTTAAAACGTTTTTTATCTCTCATACTCTGGAAAAAGACCATTATATTATCTAAAAAGCGAGTGAGAAGTAGTAATTGCCGGCCCTACGGCCGAAAAGTAAACAAAGAAAATTTCTAAGGAGTTGAAGCAAATAAATTTATAACTAATAAAATAAGTTCATCAAGGGATTCTGGAATGAATTTAAAACCTGAGTTAATTAGAAAAAGGCTTTTTTTTATACCACTAAAGTGGCAAACAAGCACACGGTCCTCCTGATGATAAGCGGTCACCGTGGCCTGTGGACGCTTGTAACACCAGGGGTATCACTTGCCCGTTGCCGACCCTTCAAAAATCCAATAACTTCTTTCTTGAAGAACCCCATACTGTAGTCCTTGGAGAAAACCTAGGCAAGGAGCTCATTCCACAACCCAAGAGTTCGCTGGAGGTTTTTTCTCTGAATCCGCACTGTACGCGACCATTTCGGTTCTTAAGTGTGAGAATGAATTCCCTGCCGATGGCACACAGGGCGGCAGTCTCCTCAGTCTTTAGGGTTCGATACGGCAAGTGAGTTTGGGATCGTCGACAATTCTCACAGCCCGTCATTGAACCGAGTCAAAAGGGCCAAGCTGGTATCCGGGTGCACCCGCCCAGAGATGGCAGCAGTACTCCGTATGGGGCCGAACTTGCGTCTTGTAAAGCAGCAACCTCTGCCCCGCCGTGAAGTATTGCCTCGCTATGTTGAGTACACCAATTTTTTTGCCTGCCAGCTTCACCTTGTCATGCAAATGCGATCTCGGAACTGAACATCTCTGGAGTTTCAAGCTGTTATGGAAAACCTTTTTCATATTTGGCTTGTGTTTACTTTTCTCAAATTCGAAATGAAAAGTAGAGTGCTTGTTTTGAGTGCAAGGCCCATTTCAGCCATGAACTATAAGCCAAAATATCTCGTCAGAAATGGGTGCCTTTAATCCCTTAGTTAACAATCTACTATTGTTTCTTAAGAACACTTTTAGGTTAAAGTTTCTGATTTTTCTAAGTGTGTAAAAGAAACTGTTGACTTCTTGTCTGAGTTCTAAGTTCTAAATTCTGGGGTTTTCACGCCTCTTTTCCTAGGTGTCAGATTTCAGAGATGGCAACATTGATTATATCAAACCATAACACGTACTTATCTACATAAATAAAACGTAACCCTTTAACAATAACTAAAAAAGTCAAATAATTTAGAAGTACAAATGGAATCTGAACGTTGTTGCTTGGTCGTTATTATCAGTTACCATTTATTTCTTGTCTCGTTGTACTAAATTGCGTTAGTGTTACCAGGTGCTCGTTGCCTCGATGTTTCGCCAAATAAACAGCGTTAGTTTAGCGTTTAAGTAACTAATGACCATTTTTTCTTTGCAAAACTTTAGTAGTTAAACTCAAACGACTGAACTGCTACTAGGTAAGTAATGTTTCTAAATGTAATTTTGTTATTTCCAAGTAACAATTGTAATTTATTAAAAAATATACAAAACTTGGGAAAGTTTTTTTACTGTTAAATTTATTTGTATGTTGAAAGATAAATAGTCAGGAACTTGTTGTATTTGAGTTGTTTTTATTGTTAGAAATATGTGTAGCTATTTAATGTTTATTGTTAACTAAAAAGATAATTATAATATATATAAAAAGACCAAGAGGTAAACCTTCCCTAAACAATAGAACCAACTAAATCACTAGAAACTCTGGACATATAAAAGATGTAGGTACAGTGAAGTTGAAAATCTCCTTTTTTGAAGTCGGTTTTAATTGAAGTAACGTCTTGGCTCTCGTTTTATACCGATTTTATTTTAATCAACACATAAGCTCAAAAAAGTATGGCAAGTAACCTGAGCAAAACTACAAATAACAATATGCTTTACTTTGCAATTTATATAAATTTAAAAAAAATACAAGTTATCTGTCAAAGTAAGAGATATGACATTATGGTAAGTAGTTAAAAAGCTTTGAGGAAACAGATGAACATACATAAATACCCACATACAAACATATACCGTCCAAAATCATAATCCTCCTTTTGCTTCGCCGTAGTCGGGTAAAAATACATTGCTTTTTTATTTAAATTTAAAAATACATGACTATATTTTATTATGTCCAGCTCTAGGATTTCCTGTTTTGTGACGATTAATGTTGTTTTATTTTTCTTGCGGCGCCATCCGGTTACAGCGGACGGGCTTACGACTGAATGTTTTGTCAAAAATGGGCTCATTACCGGGCCGTTTCAGTAAATAAATAGTGTCATTTCCCATCATTTTGCACATGCTATGCATCAACAAATAAAATACAAATATATTGAGAGTATCTGCCTGTATAAATGTTCTTCATTTGTTCTCAGAGGTCTGTATAAGTTTCTCCGTCTTTATTCACTTTCGTCGCTGTCGGTCCGCTACCCGCTACTATTTTTTTCTTTTATACCACTAAGGTGGCAAACAAGCACACAGTCCGCCTGACGGTAAGCGGTCATCGTGGCCTATGGACGCTTGCAACATCAGAAGTATCACTCGCGCGTTGCCGACCCTTCAAAAATCCAATAACTTCTTTCTTGAAGAACCCCATACTGCAGTCCTAAGAGAAAACCTTGGCAGTGAGCTCATTCCACAACCCAAGCGTTCGCGGGAGGAAGTTTCACTGAAACACGCGACCATTTAGTTCTAAAATGTGAGAATGGCGAGCGGTGCGATGGTAGAAAGTAGCCGTAGGCATCATTTCGAAAAATTCCTCAGAACACATTCCATTGTACAAGAAGTAGAACACACACAGGGAGGCAAAGAGTACTTGTTTACCTCGTCGCCTGTAAGACAATAATGTACATACTTACCTACAACTAAGCTAAATAAAATGGCAGTAGTCCTATAACAGCAGTCGTACGACAAAGGCTTGAAAATACCGAAAATTGAGTGACCGCTAGCTCGACAACATCTGCCAGCGTGGTGGACTATGGCCGTATCCTCCTTTCTTGACTTGATTTGAAAGAAAATGTCTGTGCCCCTGTAATGGGTACGAATAACGGCTGAGGAAAAAACATAATGACTACAACGTTCAATAGATTTCTTTGTCGAAGTTCGTCACAGATTTGCACTGTGAGGGTTGCAAACGTTGTAACATAGAGATAGTTGGCTTAAGAGATGGGCCGAATGAGGTTTGAACCGAATCCGAACTTCGGCCGAACATTCGGTTAAAATAAAAAAATCGGCCGAACTTCGGATTAATATCGCCGCGCTTTCTCAAGAGCGAAACGACGTGACTTGTTTACGCACTTACATGAACCCGCATAGCCCTGAGCCGGCCGGTCATTAGCAGTCAGCGTGTCACGTGCGTTTGTTTACATCAACAAATTAAGTGTTTTTAAGTGGATTAAAGAGGTTTAAATTAATAAATTTTGTGATTGATTTGTTCGTTGCAAAGATAAGCGGAAGAAAAAAATCAAGTGTTTGGACATTTTATACAAAAACTGACGAGCAAAATAAAGTAAAATGTACTATATGTGATTCGCTGATATCTCGTGGTGGTAGAGGCCGTTCAGCGTCTACTTCTGCACTAACCAACCACATTCGTGTGAAGCATGATCGAGAATTTGCACAATTACAACATCCTATTCATACGCCAAATCCAATCCTACCTTCAACTAGACAACGTCAAACAATAGCACTAGTGATAGCGAGGCACACACAATTATAGATTCATCCTTACGTCAAGCGTCCATTGAGGACTTATTTGAAAGTAAGTGGAAAATAGATGACCCAAGGTTTAAACAAATTCACAGAGCAAAGAGAATTGATAGCGGTAGATAATCAACCCACGTCTATTGTAGAAAACGTTGGATTTAATCGTTTGATAGCTGTATTAAAGCCTAAATACCAGTTGCCTAGCGGAAAATACATATCTGAAACTGTTCTAGTTCAAATGTATGATTCATTAAAAATTTGAAAAATATTTCGTCCAGCTAACCGCAGCTAAAACAATTTCAATTACAAGCGACATGTGGACGTGAATAAATAACATGCAGTGCTTTTTAAGTTTTACTGCACACTGGCTGGACAACAATTTTGTACTACAACACAGGGTGCTGCAAATGAAATCGTTTTCAGAACAACATACGGCGCGTAATATCCAGTGTGCCCTTGAAGAAATAGCTGATTCATGGAACATCTTAAAAAAAATTATGTTATCATACAGATAACGGCCCGAACATGGTGAAAGCCGTAAATGACAGTCCTTTTGAAAGAAAAACATGCTTTATTCATACTTTACAACGAGCTATTCTCGGTGCCTTGGCGGCGCAGGAAAGTGTTAACGAAGCCATAGCGGCATGCCGTCGAATCGTGACTCATTTTAATCACTCCAAGCCGGCTCAAGAAAAATTGCAGCTGATACAAACTGAGCTCAATGCACCCAAGCACAGACTTTTCAAGACGTCAGCACCCGTTGGGAACGGCACTTTTTATATAGCTAAGAGGTTACTGGAGCAAAAGAGAGCGATCTCGTTATATATATCTGACAACAGTAGCACAGTAAATTTTCAAAATTTGACAGAGAGACAATAGGATCTTCTAAAAGGCCTTGCCTTACTCCAACCTTTTGAAGAAATCACAAAAAAAGTCAGCTCTTTCTACTCTTGCTTATCAGAGGTCATACCTAATTTAACTATTCTTTCCAAGTATTTAACAAAAGAAGAAGTTCAAGCAGCTTGTCCTAATGTAAACACAATGCGTTTGGCACTAAAAGAAGGACTGAATAATCGATTTGAGCGGATTTAAGATGACAAGTACTACAGCCTAGCAACATTTGTGTTACACCAGATAATGTACCAATGATAAGACGTACCTTCCTGGCAGAGTTCTTAAGAAGGAGCGAGGATATTCAAAATTCAAGCAGTAATGAAGAAGTTGCCCAGGCGTTACAGATATCTTCACCATCATCTAATAACGAAAACATAACAGAATCCAGAAGAGCTACTACGAGGAACTAGCAACAGTAAAGTTGCCCAATGTAGAAGAAACTAAAAGTCCTATTGCATCAGAGCTAGGCAGATATCTTAATGATGTTCTGCTGGCCAAAGAATTATATCCATATGATTTGTGTCTAATTTTTACTTGCACCGAAAGTTATGCATGTAAACCGGATTTCGGCCGAATATCGAAGTTCGGCTCAAGCTGCTGAAATTCAGTTAAACCGAATGTAAAACGGATTTCGGCCCATCCCTAGTTGGCTTCATGTTGGCTCCATCACACATTTTTTAGCGTTTCATCTTAATAAAGAAGTAAGATTCTTACCTACCTGCAGAAAATATTACACCAAACTTTTTATAGGCGCACTTGAAGAGATTTGGGTATTTTTAACCTACTGCAAAAAAAGGAGGTTCTCAATTTGACCCGTATGCTTGTACGTATGCTTGTCCGCGATTTTCTCGCGTTTGGCTGAACCGATTTTGATACGGTTTTCAGAAAAGTATTTGTAACATTCTGAAGAGGTTTCTGTATTCAAAAAATGTATACCTATGGTCCCATGATCATCAGGTTAGGATATATTGATGAGATCCTGGAGAAATCAAGGGAACTCTTAAATTTTTTATGGGCACACTAAAGCGATTTGGGTATTTCGCAAACAAGCTTGCAGTCTGCCTGGGGGTAAGCGGTCACCGCAGCCTATAGGCGCTTGCAACACCTGGGGAATCACTCGCGCGTTGCCAACCCTTCAAAAATCTAATAACTTCTTTCATGAAGAACCCCATACTGTAGTCCTCAGAGAAAACCTCGACAGGGAGCTCATTCTACAACCTAAGCGTTCGCGGGAAGAAGTTTCTCAAAAACCACACTGTTCGTAACCATTTAGGTTCCAAGATGTGAGGATGACGTCCCTGCCGATGGCGAGCGGTACAATGGTAGAAAGTAGTCGTGGGCATCATTTCGAACAATTCCTCAGAATAAATGCCCTAAAAAGGTAAAAAAAATAATCAAAATTACAGTTTGCAGTTATACAAACTGTTAGAGAGATAGACTTAACAACTTCTTTTAAAGTTGGTTCTTTTCTTTGTTAAAAAAGTTCTTTCACGTTCTCTTAATCACAAATACATCTTCAGCCTGTACGATTACATTGCAGATCTCTACTTAAAGAAAGTGCACTGTGGCCTAAGACTCCAGCTCTAGTCCACTACAATGCTTCAGTGCGGATCATCCGACGTTCTCGAGCTAGTGGCCACTCTGCTGTCAGAATTTTCAACCCGCCTATAGCTATGACTCGACTAGACTGATTAACACAATGCTTTAAATACCCCTTAAAAGAAGATAGGAGCTGAGAATATGCCACGAGGTAGTCACCTATGCAAGGCTGGACCACGAGCTCCTCTTCATAGTATTAGTGGGGTATTTTATTCTTACATTTTATATATATACATGTACATAGCCATCTGTGATCCTTTACCAAGAAGTACACCTAATCCTTAGAGCTAGACAAAACGACAATAATACTCTATCGAGCGCCGAGATATCCAACTTCCTCTAAAAGCTGGAATTGAGAGAACTACGGTTCGCTAACTAATTGTACGGATTACAGTTTGTCGGAATTTAGTTTTAGTTAAATATCTAGTACTTTGCAGAACGATGTTGTACACAATCTTAGCTTCTGCTATAAACTATATCGAAAAACGCGACGTCATTACGTAAACACGTAAGCGTAGATACCTACTATGGTTCAAATTAATCTTATGACCAGCTAATTAGGGAGCTTATTGTGAATATGTAATAAAAAAACGGAAAATATGTGTCTCGAGCACTCCAGACTTAAAGATATAACCGTAAAGAGTATGCAAGTAGGTATTACGTCTCGATAACTGCAAAAGTAGGTACTTTACTTGCATCTATTTAACACCCGAATGTAGGCATCTAATTGTAGGTACTGGACACATAAAGCGAATGATTATGGGTAGGGACGCGAAGATAATGATTTGTTTTCACCGTTTGAGTTTTACTTAAGGTGATGGCATACCCATACCCAAACGAGTGAAGTTGGCAAGAATTTGATTAATTTTATGACAATGCTGAGTACAATTTTAGACGTAAATTACATATGCTATATATATAGTTTGAACCCTAATTAAGGATTTGCTAATATTAAGTTTAATAATTTGGATATTAAAGCAGTGGAAAAAAATATTTTTACACTCTATTTTTGGGCTCAAATTCAAATTGTTTGGATAACTGAGAGTCATATTATATTGATTCTTATTTCATAAAATATATATTGATATAACCAAGTTAATTTGCTTATTTTATAGTTCTTAATAAATATGTACCGACAAAAAACCGAGAAAATCGAGATTTACAACGTGCGGTCACGTGCTAGCGCCTATCGTACGTGAAACTGTCTCTTTGTATGCTTTAATAGTGTAATATGTCTTTGTACACTGGTCGAAACGGCACGCTTTTCCTAGGGTATGCCATTGCCTTAAAACCTAAGCTATCATCTAAATCCATTATGTATACCCTGAGATGTGGTGCAGAGTTATCCACGAGGACGGATTCGCACGCAAAAGTTAGTCAATCTAATAAATATAATAAATCTTGAATTGCAGCTTGTAGCGGGAAACACAAAAATCTTGCAGCTCCAGCGCAGAATCCCGGCTTAGTCTCGATTCTAAAATCCCGACTTATCCGCAATCTTCGAGACAAGAAGCTTAGCTTTGCTGCTCGAGTTCATTTCGAAGAATTATAAAAATAAATAACGAATAAAAATAATCGGTAAATATTTGTATCAGTTTGTATTATTTTTATAAATTTAGAACTTCAAAAATTAAAATATCCACAAAAATGCAAAAAAACAAGCCCTGGCTGGTCGTGTTTTTATTAGGTAAGTACTGCGATTTACGTTTTACTTCTGCCTGTTGTACTGCAAGGGCACAGGCCTCTCTTTAAAAGTAAGCTGAGGCCTATGACCACTGCGGTTGCCCAATGTGGATCGGCGAACGTTGTCGACCTAGTAGCCACTCGATTATCAGGGTTTTTATCGCGGCTTGAAACAACAGCCAAGACGTATTTTTTACAGTGACCTACGAAGCACGGAAAAGCTTTGAAAATATGTGTAGAGAGAATAGGCGATCTCTACCAGGCAAACCTTTGGTTAAAGGAAATAACAAAAAGAAGTAGGTAGGTGGTGCGGTGATGAGAGGTAAGTTGAAATTGGAATAATAGAAAAATAAATAATAGAGCTATCAATCATACACATATGACAATGTATTATATACCTACACATGAAGTACAGACAGACAGCGTATAAGCTTAGTAATAGGGCTCCGTTGGTTGGCACCCTCTAAGTCCAGAACCCTAAAAAAGTAAACAAGAATTGCTCTCGATAGAATTTCATAGTGTATTCATGAGTTCGACTCGCACTTGGTGGATTACTGGATATTTTTTTGAAAAAGAAAAACATGTTTTTTTTCCTTTTTAAATTAGACTAGCTCTTTTTACGACATGTCGCTGTCGTACCTTGTCTTTTTTTCAACGATGGCCCTGCAAATCATTATCAATGTAATCCCCTTCGCAGTTGAAATGATATTCGGTGTGCCACCTTCATCTTCGTGACCATTAGGTAGTTTCTTAGGTTCAGCAATATTATCGCATGTCTCACCATTGATTGCAGCTGTCGCATATCATAAAATATTTGAGTCCTGCTTTACGAAAACCGCACATTTTGCCATATTCGAAGAAAATCGTTTCAGCAACAATTCCGGTGCGGGTTCTGGAGTAGTGGTTATGTATTCGAATCCATGGGGAGTTTTTTCCACCTTGGATGCCACGGACTGGCTGTGGCATCCACATCCTCCTGCAGCTTAATTTGCATTTGGTCGTCTAGGTTGCGCCAAGGTTCTAGGAACAAGTTGGAAAGACCAAGATTGTAGAGAATATAATTCTATTCAACATTTTTTTTTGTACATTATGACCAAAAGTTAGTAATAAACGGGATATTTAATAATTATACTTTGCATTTTTATATGTCTTCCCGTAAAAGTTTTAAGGACCATAGTGGTAGCAAATCGAATTTAAAACAACTTGAATCTGAAAAGCTAAAATAATAATTTTCAGCAAAAACTGGTTTTTTTTTTAATTCAAAATGGTAGCTACCGCACCGGTGGAAGTTCGTCGCCATTTCAATATAGACTCATAAACAAACAATTTTGACAACAAATGACCAAATGACGCCACATCACATCACGGTTCATGAACTTTAATTTAAAATAATCCAACTTAAACCAACTCACAACAAACCAACATTTTGTTCTTAGTTGTACGTCAGCTGTCAATGTCAAATTTTGACTACCGGTCCACTTGATTTTATACGGTAAAAACAAACATAAACCAACTTAAGCCGTGGTTTCTTGTGGCCATACACACGGACCTTCGCTAATGACACCCATCGTTTCAGAAAGGTTTCAGCAATAAAATCTAAGCTTAATCCCCTTAACATGATTTAAAAGATATTGTTAACTTCAATGTCCAAAGACGACAAATAACTTCAATGTTTTCCTCTGCGAGGCTCTATGTAACGGCGGAAGCTGTCTTATTATTCTCCTAGGAGCAATCAGCAGCATCCGGCTGTAGCGGATGTGCGTCTGAATAAAGATCATTTTGCCAAAAGCGAAGTCATTACCGGGACATTCTGCGTGCTGGATAACCGTGCTGATATTAGTTTTATGTGAGACCTATCTTAACTTAGTTGGATATTATGATACAAGTAGTACCTACTTCGCGTTTTAGATAGAAATAATTTGTGAACTAAAATTTTCTTCACTATTTGGTTGAAGCTTCGTGGCATATGTTGTGGTGTGGCCTCACCTGTTGTATGTCCCCACTACAAGGACGTTTCAGCCCTTGACACCACCGGCTTGCACGACTGGTAGGTACTGTAAAGGGTATTTTAATACCCATTACACTACTAACCAATAGTGTTGTCACTGACTCTATCAATGAATGAAACGCGAGCTCATTGCAAATTGGAGGATGTTGTCCACCCAACTAACAAAATGTGGTCGTGTAATGATTGAGACAACGTTTTAGTCGCAACCTAAGGTTTGACTGCTTAAATTGTATAACAACGATGTTAACGTGTATATGACGCGAAATAGGCGGAAATTATTAAAATTTCATCCGTATAGTGATCGAATAGACGTCATGTAATTTAACAAAAACTGTAAAGTGTTATTGTTATAACCTTTATACGGATGCTTTGATGTCAAAAGCGCAGTTTACCAAACGTGAGTCGTGCTTTACAATATTTAAAAATTGTAATCATTAAGTATGTCAGTCTAATCATGTTTTTGTCTGCCATGTTTGTTGTGTTAGTAACTCTTAAAATCTACATTTCGATTGGGAAATTAATTTCTCAACAATTGTATATTTAATTCTTTACAATTTTTAAATGCCTAAATTCGTGAATATTATTATATAATTTTTTTTATTTAATTTATTTTAACGTCACAATAATGTGGGTAGTGATTATAACTATTATATGATTTTTTTTAACTGTAGGTTTTTTTTACACAACTTAAATACATTTATTGTCAGCCATTTTCAGGGTATCGTAAGATAAGCGAAAAACCCGTAGCACAAAAAAAATCAGTAAAACCATTTAATAATCATGCTTATAACAGCAACTTTTATGACCTTTTGAAGAATATAAGTTTTTTTTTATTTTTATTTATTTATTTCATGTACACAATTATAGGACACTTAAAACATATAAAATACAAAAATAGCAATGTACATAGGTCAAGCTTATCTCTACTTGAGATCTCTTACAGCTGACCCAAGAAAGTGAGAGCTGTAGAAAGTGAGCGGGTAACACATATGCACTGAGATTACAAAATATATATATAAATTATATATACTTAAATATAGACTCATCCTAATACATAATAATTACTTATATACCTACTTGCAATAATACATATAATACAAATAATATTACTTATAAATATATTTTACAATACAATGTTCAACTAATATAGTAAATATATATATATATATACGAGTATATAGGACAAAAAAAAAAGTAAAATAACATTGTTTAAGGAAGTGAAAGGTAGTAGTCTTTCAGTTTCTTTTTAAAAATGCCAATAGATTGACTGTCTCTTATTGTATGAGGCAGTGAGTTCCAAAGGATAATAGCCTGGACCGTAAAAGAGTTACCGTAAAAAGTGGTGTTATGAGAAGGGATTTTTAATAAGAGTGATGTATGAGATCTGGCTGGTTTATCTTTTGAGAAAAGAAAATTGAAATGTTCACTTAAATAGCTTGGGGTTAAAGGATTGCAAAGAAGATTGTAGAGTAAAGACAGGACATGAGTGTTCCGGCGAAGACGGATTGGGAGCCACTTGAGCTTGTTCCTATATCTGTCTTCCGCAATCCAAAAATGAATCGGATGCTTAAATTTTGGAGTCGCTCAAGTTTGTTTAAAAGCTCCTCTGTGGAATCAATGTAACAAATGTCAGCATAATCAAGAAGGGGAAGAAGGAGAGATTGCGTTAAACTGATTTTTGTATTTATAGGTAAAAAATTCTGAAGGCACTTAAGACTGTGATAAGCAAAATGTGTGAGTTTGCTAACTTCAATGACCTGTGCATCCCAGGAAAGATTGCTATCTATTAGGATTCCTAAATTTTTGGCACAATTTGTGTATGGCAGAGGTGTACCATTGTACATAATTGGTGGAGGAGATGACGTTACTAAGCTACGCATGTATCTGCTGCCTACAATAAATGCTTGTGATTTTTTAGGATTAACAAGAAACCCAAATGATTTTGCCCATTCACTGATGTGACATAAATTCTCATTGAAATTATTAATCGCGTTAATTATGGTATCAGGTTCGAAGTGGCAGTACAATTGAAGGTCGTCAGCGTACAGATGAAAGGAAGAAGTAAGAAGATTGGTGAGGGAGTTAATAAAAATAGAGAAAAGAAGAGGAGAAAGTACGCCACCTTGCGGGACTCCTGTCAGGACCTTACACCAATCAGATGTAGTATTATACGAATGTATGCATTGAGAACGACCCCGAAGATAGGAATCAAACCAATCTATGACTGGGGCTGATATATTAAGAGCCTAAGAATGCCAAGAAGAATGTCGTAGTCAACAGAATTGAAGGCATTGCTGAAATCTAATAACACAAGAACTGTGAGCATTTTGTGATCCATTGCCCGACAAATGTCATCAGTAACCTTAAGGAGGGCTGTGATAGTACTGTGTCCAGGTCGAAAGCCGGGTTGATAAGAATTAAGAAGGTTATAGCGTAGTAAGAAAGAAGAGAGTTGTTTGTTAACGATGTGTTCTAGTACCTTCGACAGGAAAGGGAGGATAGATATAGGCCGGTATTGAGAAACAGAATTAGGATTGGGAGTTTTTGGTAGTGGTATGATGTGAGCTTTTTTCGAAGCGGTAGAGAATGTGCAAGTTTTTAAAGAGTAATTGAATATATGTGTAAGAATTGGTAAGAGCTCCATTAGAACAAGATGAAGCATGTAAGAACAGAGATTGTCAGAACCTTTTGCAGAAGACTTAATCGAGAGAATATGTCCCTTAACATCGTTCTCAGTGACTTGATGAAAACAAAATGGTTCACACTGAGGCTACGGCAGGCTTGAGATTTTATGGATAGTTTCGTTCTTAGTATCTGGGTTAATCGTTCATGGAGAGGTGGAAAAATGGTGATTAAGTAAATTAATATCAGTAGATACATCACAAGGAGTAGAAGATTTACCGATACCTATAGAATTAAGGTATTTCCACATCTGTGAGGGATTGACATTTTCAATAGATTGATGTATATGCCGTTTTTTTGCATCTCTGCACGCCTTAGTACATTTTTTACGAAGTGATTTATAAAGTGCTAAATTGACGTCACTGGGTTGCTTCTTGAACTTAGTTTTAGCTTTGTCGTGTTTAGCCATCAAATTTTTAATGTCCTGGTTTAGCCACGGTGCCGGAAAACGCTTTACCTTAACTTTTTTTTATGGTGCATAAATATCAAAAATATCACTGATAGTTTTCGTAAATTTTACCTTACTGTCAATATCATTAGAAGCTAATACTGGGGTCCAATCTGTATTGTTTACGTCATCACTAGATGCCTGTAAATCAATATCTTTAAAATTGCGAAGAATCATGTAAAGAAGATCATGATATGAGAAGCAGGAAGTAAGTTGCCCAAGGGTTGCCACTTTATTGGTTGACGACACAATAATCAAATCTAGAAGTGAGGGTAAGTTGTTAGGAGAGTGATGAGTTGGTGAAAGTGGAAGACAGTGTAAGTTAAATGAAGAAAGAAGAGATAAAAGTTTGTTGGAGCGTGAATCATTTTTTATTAAACAGGCGTTAAAGTCACCTAGAAGAATAACATCGTCATATCGAGGACAGATGTCATCAAAAAGGTTTTCGAGAGAAAAAAAATAATTTATGTGAAGAGAGGTACTGTAATATACGGCTAGTAAAACTTTTTTATTATTGACGGAAATCTCAATAAAGAGGTGTTCTGCAGTACCAGAGTATTTTGATGGAGAAACAGAAACGACTGTATGTTGTAGGTCTGCACGAAGGTATATAGCCACCCCTCCTCCACCTTTGCCAGTACGGTCGTTACGTATTAATTTATATCCAGGTAAGGAAATTGAGTTGATTTAGTGAAGGTTTAAGAAAAGATTCGGAGATGAGTGCTGCATCAATATGTTGCACTATCAAATGACGCCAGAAGGTCGGAGTAATGTGCAGGAACACTCTGTGTCCAATATTTAAGCATTTTCGAAAATAAGTGAAAGTAGAAACGAGTTTATCTTTTAAATTAATAGGATCTTCACTATCGGCACTTAAATAGTTTTCAGATGAATCTGAACTAATTGAAAAGAAGCTACTGTCAAGGTTGTCAGAAAAGTTCATAATCTTATAATAATATTTTAAAATAAAATAATTAATTATTATTATGCTGAATATTCAGTATAAAAGTTGTGTAAGCATCGTCAAAAGTTCCTATACGCAACGTGAATATGACATAACGTTATGTAGGAGGAAAATTTATTACCGTTATATGATGAACATGTCGAAATCTATCTATAGTCTTATACAAGAAATAATTGTGTCCTGTATACGTTCATCTTGTAAGAGCAGCTCATGGCCACTCGACTGACAGCCAAGCCGCCCATAAAGCCTCTATCATAAGAACTAATTAAAACGAAAGTCTGTTTGTTTGTTTGTTGTCGTAAAGAAACGTTCTACTGACCTAGTAGATAATAAAATTGGCACAGGCATAACTGGTAGTATGGAGAAATAAGTTCATTAGATACTTTATCCCAATCGATAGTTCCCACGTTAATGGGGTTTTCTGCAGATGATATCAGTGGACACCGTTTATCTCAAGATTTCTTTCTAGGTTAAGATAGAATAAAATCTGGGTTTTCTTTTAAATTGTCAAGTTTCAACCGTTTCAAAGATTCAAAAGTTTTTATGTTTTCCCGTTATCTTGTAAGAAAAACCAGATACGGATAAACACCTACAGATCTAAACCCTCTTCACGGCACACTTTCTAGGTATATTTCAGTGTCACCCGACTTACGCTGTTCTATACAAACAATAGCAAACGTTTAGAACTGTTGACAATGAGTCTCGGCTCCATTGTCCTCGGGCAAATGGTGTTTGTGAATGAGGGACCGCAAATCCAGGTCGCGTTCACTCTGCACTTCGTTATATAAAGTGGAAATTTTATTAAATAAATCATGATATATTGTGTATGTTTTTTTTTTAAAAAAAAATTGTGCACTCTTAAATTATTTGCTAACAATTATGCGTTAACTACGTAAAAAAAATATTAAGTTTCATTGATTTAATTTGATTTTATTACATGATCTTCAGAAATATAAAAGCACACTGAAGTAAAATATTAAGTCACAATGGGATAGAATACTTAGTCAGGATATCCCAAATCACCCTCGGCCAGGGTGAGGGTAGGCCGTGCCCCAACAGTGGGGAGGACGTGTTAGGGGCAGGTAAGAGAGGAAGGAAGGTTACACTATCGACCCATTTCAAAATCCTTGAAGCTTGTGCAAAGTTACAAATACTTACATAATTCAGTTAGACATGAGAATCGTAGGGTAAACTCACAATAAAGTACCGGAGACAAAGAACGATCGCTATAATTTGATAAAATATTTAATTATTTTTTACTATATCATATGTTATGAATATTTAATTTTTTTCAGAATTTTTTTATATTTTTTTTAATAAGATAACTTTCATTGACATTTTGATGCATTTTTAAGTGTAGGTGCCTACATAATTTTTTATGCAAATTTTTTTAATGTACATTAATTCCTCACAGCTTCTTCTGGTCCTAAGCTTAAGAGAATACGATTCGCGCCGTCTCGCAGCGTGCTTCATACAAACGAATTTTCCACTTATTTTTGACACTTACTAATCAAGCATCACGAAATTTTGAAGACATATTCTAAGAATGAATATCCAGGTCTGCAGCGTGCCAGTTTTCTATTGAATTGTACACGTAAATAGTTGTAGAGGATTCTAGTTTTTCATACAAATGGTCTCAATTAAGATTTTGAGTTAGTAAAATCATTTTTCAGGATTTTAGAATGTGGCTTGAGATCATGACTACAAAATTTAACAGTGTCTGATCAGTTAATGTCAAAACTAAATGGAAAATTCGTTTGTATGAAGCACGCTGCGGGGGGCCGAGATTTTAGGTATTCTCTTAACTACAATGGACACCAGTACACAACGGATACAAATAATAATGTTTTAGTAAAAAGGTTACCACAAACATATATTTTTTGTACATAGGTAAGTACATACATAGAAAACACCCAGCCTTAAGACAAACAAAATGTTCATTATGTTCATCACATAGGTAAATAGTTGTCCTGTGTAGGAATCGACCTCACACCCGTCGGTTTAACTATTGTATCTGCCACCCACACTATTCGAAATCATGTTATACTGAATAAAAAAGCCATAGAAACTCTGTCCTGAAACGACGCAATCCAATCTAGTATAGGCTTGTTAAATTTCAAGTACCTACCATGGTCTTAGATAATATCCAAGGTTCGATGGTGAATCCGTAAGGTGGCTATAGGAACTCTGTATTAAAATAACACAACTCCATCGACTTTGAGCTCATTTGATTTGTCGTGACAAGCACTCTAATGTTAGATGATATCCAGGGTCAGATTATGAAGCGAAAGGAACTCTCTAACAAAACGACGCAACCCCATTAATTTTATGCCCGTTTAATTAGTCGTAACAAGCACTCTGGTATTACATGATATCCAGGGAAAATGCGCGTCGGAACTGACAAGCACTTTTTCTAGATGGAAGGTATTTGTTTGTTTAACCTATAGGTTACAGTCAAAGGGTAAAATCAGTCAGTATGTGAGACAAAATATGAGAGAACACAAAACATCAGAGGTCACTATTATTAACTATTTGTCTGGTTTTGTGTCACATTAAAAAACTTGCTATCTTCAACTTCAACTTTTAGGCATGTCATGATCAACAACATAGGTAAATAAGGTTGTATGTGACATTAAAAAAGGTTACGGTTAACTTTGTAAATCCGACGTAAAAAAAGTTGGTGTCATGCAAGTGAAGTGCGTTATAAACTGTTAGGTACATAGACACCAACTTTAAACTGTAATTCAGATCAGATTTTCGGCAATAAGTAATTATTTTTACCTTTTTAGTGCATCTTTTTGAAGCCGGTTGTTTTTTTTTTTGTTAAAGCGTTTTTATTTTAGAGTGCTTTTGAGTGACGCACACTAAAATCAACCATACTTGTTACAAAATTTTATAAAATCATCAACATAATAGGCGTTTCACTATTTCCAAATTAACATCAATAATTTTTTTTCTTACATTTATACCTTTAAGTAGAAAGTTATTGAAAACTCTGGTTGTTTAATTATTCATATTTTATGGACGAATATTCTTTTTGCGGCTTTAATCTATTTAATATTTATTTATTAATTTAATATCTAAGTATAGGTACCTAATGACGCGTTTTAAGTAGCTGTGTAGCCATCTCTATATTCACAGCTCGCAGTCGCATTTCGTTTACTTTATTTACCTACCTACGCGCTACGGTGCGAAATAGCGGAAAATAACAAAGATGAGAATTAAAATAAAAAGCGTTCTCATCAAAGAACGTGATTTTAGTTTCTTGTTTTGCGGCAGCAAATAGTCGCCAATTTTCTGTTATCGATATGGTCCCCTTTTGCCCCATACCCAGTCAATAGTCATAGGTAGGGTTGCCATACGTCACGTATATACGGGACTGTCACCATATGTGAGAACCTTGTTCCGTACTGCTATTGCGTCCCGTTTTTGCTATTATACACGTATGTAGAAATACAACTGACGCAAATGGACCATTTAATGATTTTTTAACTAGTTTGGGATTCAGGAATTCATAATTATCTAATGTATTAATACTTATCTTGTCAGTAAAAATGTAGTTTTTTTAAACTTATTGCTAATCTCGGAAAATATTACCTTAAACGTCCCGTATCACTTCCCAATAATTATGGCAACCCTTTTCATAGGTCTAAAAGGTTCATATGATCTAATTCTAAAAACAACGTACTTATCTACACAAACTTTACTCAATTTTAACTCGAGATCAAATATCAATCCTAACCAAATATAGATTAATATATAGATAACCAACACTGACAAATTTCTTTACTTGATAATATTTTTAACTATAGGTATAGGCGGTAAGTGCTACTAAAGGTACCTACTTACACAATAAAATAAAAACAAATTTTAAAAATAACAAAACAAACTAAAACAACTCTCAAATATTATCAGTGACATTATTGCTATTTAGCTTAAATTATCCTTTTTAGGGTTCCGTATTCGACGTCCAAACGCAGCCCTATTGCTGTAACTCACTAGTGCGTCTGTGTGCCTAATGTTAGTATATAATAGACTTCTATCGCGTTCGTTACTAAATAAATGTATTAAAATTAAGGAACGCCTCTAGCGGACGCGTTTTGAAAAGGGTATTTCTCATAGGACTTTTAATGGAAATGCGAACGCGATAGAACGTTGCAAAACTCACACTAGGCACTCTGTCCGTCGTCTGTCATTCAGGTTTTACAGGCAAACGGTTGGAGCTACAGTCTTTAAATTTTCATAGTATAAGCATCTTGTGGACCCAAAGCCATACAAAAAAAAACTGGTTGCCTGTAAAGTCGGTATACGGGCGAAAGTTTTACGTGACAACTTGTGCCTTTCACTTTTTATGTCTGTCTCTCTCGCTCTTAGGCGGGCTAACCATGCCGCGTGCCTCTCACTCGCTCTCATTGTGAGCGCATAACGTGAGCGGAGCGTAACGCAGTTTCTTGAAGTGTCACCCGGCAAACCAATTTATAAGACGTTGTCACGTCAAAAATATTTTTAAATGGAACATAATATTGGAAAACTAAGGAATGAGAAGCCATCAAAGTTAGCTTTTTACAAAATTTTGTTTTGAAGAATTTTTAGTACTTACTTGAAATTTGGTGATAATGATTATTATTATACTTACCTATATTTTACTAATAAATACCAATATACTGATACATCAGTTTTTTCTTTTATGTTCAAATTTTTTTCCTAAATTACAACCAACTTAATTTTGCGGTCAAATGCGTAGCACAGAAGGGACTCACTCACCTACTGCTTATGAATAATTATGTAATTCGGACGGGTTATATTCTACATTTCGGTCGGAACTCTAAAGAGTCCGACATGCACTTGGCCGGTTTTTTTCATCTGTGAGGTAAATCGTGCTATATTATAAATATTATAAATTAATAATATATTATAAATTCGAAAGTAACTCTGTCTGTCTTTCTGTCTGTCTCTTTCCTCTTCACACTTAAACCGCTGAACCGATTTAGATGAAATTTAGTATGGAGATAGTTTGAGTCCCAGGACATAGCATATTTTTTATCCCGAAAAATTCCCGCGGGAATAACTATATCTTAATTACGCGAAAACCCCTTAGCTGCAGCTACAGCTTGCTATAACAAACTTCTTCAGTATAATCAAGTTGTTGCCGTAAGAATCCCACGCCGATAGCCAAATTTAGGGCGGGCGGGATTAGCTATAATTTAAATCAAATTTTTGACAATAAGTAATGATTTTTACCTTTTTAGTGCATCGATGCATTTAGTCGATTACCCTTAGTCTACTTTTGTGTTAAAACTACTTATATATTAACATTAAACCTATCTACACTAGGAATAGGAATCTTGATGAATAGTTATTCAGTTCCTCTCCCGCGGCGTTTAAACAAACAATGGTGAACGGTTAGACGGAGCCGTCTACAAAAGGACGCGGCGTCATTGTGTGCACCGCTGCACCGCTCGCGCTGGTGACGGGTGGTGTCTATGAATGAGCGCTCTCATTCCGAGGTTGCATTTACCACGCGCTTCCTTTAATTAAAGAAAACGCCATTAGAAGTAAACAATAGAAAACTAAAAAATATTTCATAAATAATGAATTTAATAAGTTGTTACAACATTCAAAATTGTTACCGTTTCCGTCGGATTTCGACAAACGAGGCGAAAAACTTTTATAAAAGATAATGTTTAAAATAGTTTCTCATTGAAGTGAGCATCTATTTGTAAAACTCTTTTGTTGGGATTTTTTAGATTTCCAACATGGTTTGAGAGTTAGAGGACAGGGCTCTTTGTTGCACCAGCTAACTTTGACGGTAACTTGTCGCCAAAAATGAGAGATTGAAAATTTCTACACTCAAAAAATATTTAACCAAACACTTTCGGCTATTTCAGTAATAACCAGAATTTGATCGGACATTATTAAAGTTATGTTCTTTCTACTATTCGGTTATACAAAACAGTTAATGTTATTTTGAATTGGGCTAAGTGTAATCAAATGTTTATTTATGTTTAACCTTAGAAAAGAAAACAAACCTAATTGGTCACAGGTAAATAAACTGTTGATCTTATTTTAATCGTAATCATTAATAATACGCAACAAAAACCAAGGCCAAGCTTCTAGCAAATACTTTGATTAGCCATAACAATATTAACCTTTTAACAATGATTTACTGTTTTTAGACTTTTTTTTGTCACATACAACCTATTAATTTGTAGACAAAATCAACTACTATAAAAAAAAATTAAAGTTTGACGTCACGCGTCCTACATCGCGCTATTGAAGTTTCTTCGATAGTTCGCATAAATACAAACCGAATCGCAAGTGGGACCAAGGCGTTCTTCAGGCATAACTTCTCACCTGGCGGGGAATTCCTTGCTACCGCCGCTTCACAGTTGGTGACTGAGCTGAATAAATTTGACGCACCTTCCGCCGCAGCCCTTCGTCTACCAGGACAACCAGTTGTCAACCATACGCTTCGCATCAAAGTAGTTGGCGCACCTTCCGCCGCAGTCCTTCGTCTACCAGGTACCCAGGTAACCAACCAGTTGTCAACCGTACGCTTCGCATCAAAGTAGTTAATCAGGACCTATAGGTGTAATTAACAAAGTAGTTATGCGGTATAACCTATAGGTTTAGTTACTTGCAGCCCATGGGTTTGGGTTATGTGTAAGTAGACAGTCGTGTAAAACATTAGTAAGTTAATTGGTTTAGGTATAACAGATAATTAGACTAAAGTAAACGAAAATACAGTAAGGTTTATTCGAACAGCAGATCTGTTATCAACATAGGATTGTCTACTTCAAAATTTTTTTGAGCAAGATATAACTTAACTTTAGGTAAAGTATAAAGAAATGTTTTTATAAGATGTAGGTAAGTAATGTTGTGAAGTAATATACAACATCAATTGTTCAGTTCGAAAATTAATAAAACTGATTTTGGTTAGGTATTGCATTAGTTATGTAGTCACTTTTTTTAAGTTACAGGTAGACGAAAGTTCGGTTACATCTAATGAACTATTTTTTTCAGTGTATAGTCAGTTATTTTAAAAGTTAACCAGCTAGTGGTTTACTAAACTTTGACGGACTGGTTAAGTTTAAAAATAGCTGACTATGCAAATTTTCATACAATTTCCAATTTTTGACGGCTGGTCAAGTTAGTTGATGCAACCCGGGCTAAATAAACTTAGAAAGTTTAATGTGAACCTTTAGGACTATTAAAGACCTACCAACCACGACTTTACCACATAGTTTGCAAAAAAATGTAATTATTTATACTTATGTATGGAGGTGCTCAAAATTTACTTAAATTAACTTGAATTAAGAGGCTAACATAAGTGAAAGTGGCGCCCTCACTGCATTTTTTTAATTTCCATTAAATACAAACTCATTTTCAAAAACGTGCTCAAATTAAAAGTTTTATGTACAAGTAAGCAATTTTTATAAAGTTTATTTGCTAGATATCATTGACGTGCAGGCTGGAAAGTTCATTTATGATATAAGTCCTTTTAGACACTTCGAAATTAATAGCGTGTCTCAAGAGGATGTCTGATGGATTTTAACCTACAAAATCCAAAGTGTTCTCAGTCAAAAACGTGGAGAATTTCCTTAATGAGGCACCCGACAAAGTCTATCTTGCCGTAAAATTAAGTAACTATGTATATGGTGGAATGGTGGATTAGTAAAGTATAACCATAGTGTTTTTAAATGCGCATTTTCATCACATTCACATTCGGTTTTGTTACAGGTGCCTTTAATTTTCGGAGTACATGGAGCTTGTCGTGGCAATAAACTTTTAAAAATAACTGTCGATGATGGCGAAATTCACTCGGATGATTTACTGTTAGCAAAGCTGACAGACACAAAAATAAAAATTGACCGATCCTTCGTAATCCGAGGAGAATACAAAACATTTGTACAGAAATACCTGGACCTGCGTCCTGCTGATATGAAGATCAATCGGTTTTGCATCCGTTATCAAAATGGCGAGCTTCAAACAAGTTATGGGCAAAAATAAAATTTCTAACAAGCCACGAGAAATTGCTACTTATTTGAAGTTTACCAGATATCAAGCTGTATACAGGACATTGTTTTTCTCGTACTTCTGCTTCCAGATTCCGGAGCGGATTAAACTGTTCTCAAGCGACATGGAGGATGGAAGTCGAATGCTGTAGCAGAGGGGTATATAGAAGATTCCATTAAGAACAAGGCGAAAACATGTGAACGTATCGTGGAAAACATTAAATAACTTTCAGTTATTCCATCCATGCCACTGTCGCCGCACCCATCTACATCCAAACAACGAGATTCACCGTCACATTTTCCTCGAAATGAGCCAAATTTGGACAATATTTCAAACACGTAGAATATGAAATCTACAACAATCTCTATTCCTAATAAAACTGTAAAAATAAATTTTTATAATTGCGAAAATGTCTCAAATGTAAATACAAGTTTTTAGTTTTTTTATTATTAGATACTATGTAATTTCAATTTTGGTGCTACTCAATGTTTTATTTAACAATAATATTACAATAAAATCTCAGGTTCCTTTTATTTTCTCATAGAGGGTGATGAAAAGTAGAGTGTATCACTCGGGCGCAAGATATATTCTACTTCGCCGTAAAAATATTATTTTCAACCCTTGTGATGCAATCTACTATTCTTAGTGCGTGGACGTACTAGGTAAACAAACAACTGTCAGCTATGAATTTAATTGCTAATTTTTTTTTCGTAAAAATTTGCTTTTCGCCACCAAGTACCCACTGCATTTTCGGACATACGCCGTTTGTACTATGTCCATTTCGAATGAACCATCGCACAAGTAGCTATTATGTCCCTGATATTAAATATATCCTATATTAAAAAAAACAACATCATAACAGATTTGAAATAAAAAACTCATTCGGATTATTTTGTCTGTCACAGAAGTACCGCTCAAAATAACTGTTCCCAAAAAAATGTGAATGTAGTCATTCATATAAAACTATTGTTTACAGGTATAATATGGGGAAATCTGTATGAAATATTAGCTATGAATGATGACTAATTTATCGGTTGTCAACTTGTTTATTCGTACTTTACTTATTAGAATTGTCCTTATTCTATAAGGAAATAACAAAACTTGGCATAGCAAATAAACTTTAATATACAACAATAAAGGAACAAAAAACAATATATTTATCACAATAAATAGTAAAAAATATAGATTTTCTAATATACAAATATGAACAGGCAGTTGCACCTACAACTGAAGGATGCACTATGTATATATAACAGGTCCCAAAATATAGGTATTCGGGCATGGTAGGGTTATTTAGGATTACCTACGTACTCCTAGATTCTATACTCCATAAAAATTGGAATTCTAACATGCTAAGGTGAATCCCACCGACAGTTTTTTAGTACAAACTGCAATACACTAAATTTTTGTTTTCGCTACATAAAATATTTTAAGAAAAACGCCTTTTCATGCATTACTCTGGTTATTGCATATTTCACTGGAATTTCATTAATAAATATGCATTTTGCGACCGTAATATATAAGAATAACGCATTTTAAGGAGCTAAATTCTTAGAGTTATAGATATTTAGTATACCGCAGATTGTACCTAAGGGAAAATTTCTAATTCGGTTTCACCTTAATTGATATTTTTTTGTGATGGACAAAGGTCGGGCTTATATAAATCTTAATTTAATTATTCTACCATTTATTGAATTATTTCAGTTTTAAAAAAATATTGTAAATCGTAGACTTTTTAAATGCAATAATAAATTCTTGACATATGTAGGTATTAAATAAGGGGGAGGGGAAGGAGCTGAATAACTACGATCTTTGCCTAAACACAACAAATAACAACAAAATTAAGACTAAAGTAAAAGTAGACCAAAATAAAAAATTTGACTTTTGATTGTTTTCATCGCAATAATTTAAAATTTATGATATAAGGCAAAAAGTCACTATAATTTTTTATTTATGATTTAAACATGGTTAGCGATAGAGTACCTATGTACCTAATGTCACAACTCAGTATCACCATTACCACGCAAGGAAAAAATAGTGGAAGACATCAAAAAGTTTAAAAAAAAGGTAGAGTGTATGTATATAGTAGAGGTGTTATTACACACCTTAGATTAGACAATCTCTTCTTTATTTTGTATTTTTGAAACAAAAGATATGTTATTATGTAACAGATATAGATGGTCACAGAAACAACATTTGCTATTAAAATAAATGTTTTAAATATTTTATAGCAAAAGTCCGTTTTAAATCGTAGTTAAAAAAATATATTATAGACGTTTCTTGTTTCAGTATTTTCGATGATCATATTCAGGAAAGAAATAAAATAGCTGTATTTGTACTAAATAAAAATAAAAACATTGTCCCGTCTTCACGCACGTTTTAATTCCTCAAAGTTCGTAAAGAAATATGTATTGTGACCCTAATTAAACTGCGCATTCAGAACGTCACCCAAATCTCTCCAATTTCAAACAACCCACTTTCATCTTAATAACGTCTTTTAAATATCTATACAAAAAAAATCCTTATTCAAAACCTGTATATCATCGATATTTGTAACAACATACAACCTATTTTTAACAATCAAATTGTCCTAAGTATTATATTTATAAATTTTCAACACATTAATAACATTACTATAATATCTGGCATGAATATAATACACAAACACTAACGCTTTTTAAGTGCAAACATGATACACTTATGCGAGTGTGTCAGGTTTCTCACGGCTGTTTGAAAAATCGTTAAGTAAACACTGCAGGTGAAAGGTACAAATTTTAAGGGATCAATGTATAAACAGACACAACGACAAGTGCAGTTTCTAAATGTATAAATTAGCTATACTTTAATCAGCATGTCCCTTAAACCACTGATTTTACTTATAAAAAACAAAACACCTGCAGTGTTAACTTAACAGAGAGTTAATAAGTCGTTACATAGACACTATACATTATTATTCTTTAGTGTATTTAACATGCCAGCTCTTTTTGCACTATCTGTACACGCAGTTGTGCTTTGCGCTATTCAACCTTTTTCTTTTCACCTCCTTCTATGTAGTAGTAATTTAAAAACCTGGCACCCTGTGTAAGTTGTGCGCATTCGTTTGTGAAATGGCAAGCAAACAGCAAAAGGTTCCTCGGCTGAACCTTCCACGCGAATCTCATGAACATCAGAGAGTACAGGGAGAGGGCTGAAAAGATACAAAAATAAAAATTAAGTTATCATCTTAGCCGGAAGACGTAAATACTCGAACGTAGGCCTACCCCATATGTCACCACAATGTTATGTTAATTGCCTATTTCCAGTAGTCTTATGTAAATCTAACCAAGTCGTCTGTCCACCTGTACGTGACCGTCCTACGTCTTCCAGCCCGTGGTCTTCTCTCCTATTGGTTATCGTTTCGACGAGCAATGTGACCCATTGTTACAACATTAGCTTTCTAACTAATTGAAATTTTTCAATGCCTATGTTTTTCAGCGTATTTTCTAGCAAAAAGGAACACCTAGCCAAACTCTATATACATAACCAACAGTTAAAGATCACATTGTTTCACTGCTACATAGTTTTCCCGGTGAATAACCACCAGTCTTTTCGTACAAGTGAAAATAAATCTTAAAGAAGCGTTTTTTAAGATAGTCATTTTATTTGGCCTGCTTTATTTTTGATTATAATCTTGTTTACGTACAATACCCTCGGGTCGCAAGGTCTAATCACACACCTTCCGTGCCACAATCATATAGCAAGTGGATGTTCTTGGTCCCTGAGGCTATAAATGAATGGTAAATCGTTATAGGTATAAAAACACTGAAAAGTCCAATAGTTGTTTACATCATGACATCATTGATTTATAGTGTATATTAGTAATAGTGATTCAATTCACATTATTCATGTTTTACATTCACTTAGCACCTAATTTTGCCTGTTTTCCTTAGTTTAGCTTACAATGGGACAGTCAATATAATCCATTTAAGTTAGCAATATTTTTCGAGTTCCTTGCTTTTATATCTTTATATATATATAATTCTACTATATGTGTGTATGTCACTGTACTCCTCCTAAACAGCTGGACCGATTTGGATGTTTTTTTTTTAATGCGTTTGGGAGGCGCCCTGGATGGTTTAGATTCACAAATCAGCCCGGCAGATGGCGCTGCAGTCGGTAGACAACGTCTGCCTGGTCAGCTAGTATGCTATATATCTGTCACAGAAATATCTAGTTGAGTGAGACCATCTGTATGTTTTGACAAATTGACTGACATTTGGTCTAGAATAGTCTAGATTAAAACTGTTTATAATTTTAACATTTTGGACCAGTAGTTTTTACAATTGTTTTTGAGGTCACCAAAGGTATATTTGTTTTATGGTATATGTATATACACAAGGTGATTATTGCATGATTGTAGGGGTCACAAGGGCCAATATTGTCCGTCAACTGAGTCTACTAACAATTGGTAAATTTTATTCCCCTTAATAATTTTACACAACAAAATCTCGATTTAATCATTTGGAGATAACAGATATATATGTCATTGGACAACATTATATAAATATGTTAGCTACCTAATGTCAAATACTACATAACATCAATAAGTGATAAAAATGTTGACTTCTATATTACCTGTTACATAATTAGTGCTACAGATCACATGCTTATATGATATCATGAGAAAAAAAATATATTTTTTGTTTGTTGAATATTTTAAAGTTGTTAAATTGTTTAAAAAACTCGGAGAAGGTGTAGGTGGTTGGGATACTTAGTGACTTAGTATTTTGGAAGAAACAAAATTCCTTTATATTTTTCTTGAAAAAATGTGATGCATTTTTAGAAAATATGTCCTTCAGTACAAGGAATAGAATTTATTTTTTACAAAACTGGGATTAAGTCATTTTTTTTTAATTTCTAAGAGTTTAGTACTGATACATCCCCAAAAGTTGATAAATAAGATAATGCATACCAATAGTCATTTTGCCACTGATGAAGCTTGGGTCTTTTCTTGTGTCTGCAATGGCAGCTAGTGGTATACCCCAATTAGCTACTGGACCCCAAAAATGTGTACTGAAAACAAAATCACATATAGAATTAATACTTAAAAATCAAAAATTTTACTCTTTTCTTTGTTTGTCTTGATCTCTACGTTATCTTTGTGCCAAAAATCAAATGAATTGTACCTAAGCAATGTTACAAAAAGAGGAAAAATATCCTGCAGAAAATAAATCCCATGAAAACTCTTTCTTAAAATAATAAGTATTCTATTTTCTTTTCTGTTATTATATTCATAGCAATGATAAGCAAAATTGCATTATGTTTCAGACTTGACACACAAATATGGACCACTTAATACTTAAAATAAAATGTAAAAAAAATTTAGTATTTGTGCATCCTGATAGTCCATACTATAATTGGTGAAAGAATTTTTGCGATTGGTTAAGTAGTTTTGAAGATAACCTCTTATATCCAAACTTACAACTTGCAAACTTACAAACTTTACCTCTTTAAAATATTAGTATAGACTGATTTATGCCATGTTGATTTTAGTAACAAAACTGTCATAGTGCTGTTTTTTCCTACTCTGTTAGTAGGAGTAGTAGCTAGTTACAATAAACACTTTGCACAAAAATAAAAAGAATTACAGCTACTAAATTAAACTATACAGGTGACTTTATAGTATACAGCGATTTGGTTTTGGCCCTTTGGTGACAGGAGAAAGAAGAGCAGCTTTATTTCTGTTACCTGTCCAAAACAAATATGGTTTACAAGAGTAGGTACACAAAAGTATTAACATAAATGGGTTTCAGTATGATTACCAAAAAAATGCATTTGAATTATGTACAGCAAAATCCATAGGTAATATAATAAATGCAAAAGTGAGTTGGTTTGTCTGTCCTTTCTTCACGATGCAAAATCCCACAATATGTTCCAATGGAGCTGAAATATGACACTGGGATTGTTGAATTAATAGGACATAGGTTACTTTTTAACCTGGAATTCAAGTTCCTACATGCAAATTTTATGCTGTTGTACTTATGGGTAAGATCTATTTATGGTGTAGGGTAAAAATAAGAAAAAAATATTTACCTCATAAAATAATCCCTGGTTTCTTTACTTTTTATCGTAGTTATAATTTTCTTTACTATTGACCCCATATCTGAATAATGTCAAAATGATATTGCTATTAGTTCATTATCATCCTTTTTATAAAAGAACATCGCCTGGCTGACTCATCAACACAGAGCTCAAACCACTAAAGCGAGAAACATGGATTTTTAAAGTTAAATTCATTTTAAGACACAGAGTTTCAACAAAAAAGGATTTTGCGAAATTCATCCCCTGAATGGGTGAATTTTGGATTGAAAGTTTGTAAGAAAATCCATAATTTTTAATTTAGATGAACCACAGAGTGCTATAATATCTTTAACTAAACAGTGCTTGCACTAAAATGTGCTTTAGTAGAATTACCAATAATTGAATAGAAGATGTTACTTATAAAAATATAGAACCCAATGGAAAACTACAGATAAAGTTAAGAAGCATAGTTTCCAGCTGGAAATCCTGTTTGAAATCCCTAAAATAGAAAAATGCATGTAGTTTAAATTTTCCACAATGCTTCAAAAATTCTAATATTTCATGACAGAAGTGTTTTATAGAATTAACTAGCTTTGTTTCCCCTAGAATCTGTCAGCTACTTGTAGGTACACATTTTGCACTTAATAATACAATTAGTAAAAAAATATTTGAAGCCAATATTTGTAGACCAGTGCCAGACAGGTTTAAGTTTTTTTAACTGACTAGATGGAATTGATCACATTTAAGGTGTGAACAAAACACAGATATATGCTATCAAGTGGCCAGTCTAGAAATATTTTTTTTAAATTATTTTGACCTTTTGCCAAAACTGCCTGGTATCAAAGGGAGAATATTTGATTACTGGCAAATTTTGTGATTTTTAAAAATAAAATGTTTGTAATTTTTATATGATTTTCCTAGAAAATGTGAAACATATGTGTTACATAAACTGTTTACATATGTAAATGCCATTGCATTATCTCCAAGGGCTTCTTAGGAAAAGGACTACAACTTTTTTAAGTACATGGTAATGATATTTCTTTGCATGGGGGTGATTTATTCATACAATTTTTTTTTTTTGGATAATGTGCTTCTTGGCATTTTTGGTAAGAGAATAATCAATATCTGCTATCCTGCTATGATGTATGCAAATATTCATAATTTTTACAGTCTTTCAACCATCATGACCATAGCCTTGAAACTACCATGTGGTAATCCATGGTAAATATATATGTATGGTAATAATGGTACTGACAAAATCAGCTTAAATAATGATTAACTGGAATGGCAATCTACAACATTCTATAATATTTGTGTATTTTATGTTATATTATATATATTTATAAATCGCACTTGTATCAATGTAATATGTACTAAAAAAAAAATCAAAACAAACAAAAATCTGTCTGTGATTCCAAAAATTAAAGTATGTGCACAGACCTAGGCAAAGAGTGGGGTGACCAGAACGGGTAATGCTATACAGGACCCCTTTTCAACAGATTTTTAGAGGTTGTAACACATACTGACAAGGTGATGATGAATGAACCTGAACATGTGTTTTGATAACCAAATATTTCATATAACTATATTTTAGCAAACACTTTATTTTTCATTAGAGAACATAGAAGATATCCTACTATATGCTCTAAGATACCTACTTCAAATGCTTGTACAGTGGTTTTAAGATAGTTATTTTCAACAGAGACATGTTTTTGCCGCAATTCAAATATTCACTCCAAAGATGGACTGGGGTGATTTCCTCTTTGTGCTGTCTGTTTTGGTTTTGGAATACTAGTTTAATAATAGGTACGGCTACACAAACGACAAATAACAGACTGGGAATAGCAGACTGGGAAAGAGTAAATCCCCCCCCTTTTGAACACCCCAACCCCGACCGTAGACGTTACTGCACTTTGAAGGTACAGAATAGGGATAAAAGAAACCATTTATCAAAGTAAGCCATTGCGCAACCTATAGTTTTAATTTATGAATAAACAACACTATAATACAACGAAGACAATTACCTGCTTTGGACAATGTTCACTTCAAATATATTTTAATGGTTTTGATAAGATTTTTAGCCGTATAATAAATAAATTTTCATTCAGAACCTCAACCACAAATTAACCTTAACCGAAAATTGACGTAAAAATAAAAATCAACTCTACTACGAAGAGAATATAGTATACTACCTGTACTGCACAGATAATAGTATATGTCCCTCTACTGTCTACTCCAGAGCAAAAATCCCATAAAATACTATTTTTTTTTCAGTTGTCTGTTAGTAAATAGGCAAAGGTAGCTGTATATACAGCTAATAATCTTGACACCGATATGTTCAAAATTCTAAAAAATTATCAACTATGTAGCTGTTGCTAACTTGCTAGCCATAACTAGCAGGTAGGTAGGAAGTGACCTATAGCCAATGACCTCTAGTAATAGAGGACACTGGACAAGCTTGACAATGGATCACGTTCTAGTTTTGCCTGCAATCTGTCTTTACCATTTTAGGTAGTGGTCAATATGCACGGCCACAATAAAAAGCGGATAAAATTGGTTTAAGGTCATTGTTACCGTATTAAATCAAATGGACGGGTAGACGTACAACTATGGAAAAAACAGAATAACTTGCTATGTCCTGTGGTTATTTGTAGTGTAGAATTTGTAGTTGTAGGGATATCAGGTTGTATTTGGCCATAATAACGGCCCTTAATGGATAAAGATTGTTGCCATACATGACTCCAATCTACTGCCATTTGCCGTTTAGCTTAAGTTAGTAAGTCTAAAGAGAAAATTTTATTAAAGTTTTGTACACCTGACTGAACTGCTTCCTTAGCCCAGTGGTCGGCTTTCTCATTGCCTTCTATTCCGCTCTGACCTGGGACCAGTGCTGCCACCTTAGCGCTTTCGGAGTTAGATCTAGCGCTTTTTTGGGACACATAGCGATGAAATATAGCGCATTTTTATGGCAGTCCTAACTTAGTTGTAACCACGTCGCAATCTTGCCAAAAAGTAGGAATAACGCAGCAACACTGTAATTAGTTTAGCTTCCGGTCCATTTGTTTAGGGTATTCCCAAACTAAAATAAATTATTTCTGGTTGTTGGTTTACGATGTGCAACCTGGACTTTCAGGAATTTAGTGAACTCAACCTGATCCTTCTGACATCAAAAGCACTTAGCCATACTTATTAATATTAAGATAAATTTAGATTAAAAATTATGCCAATTTGTATTGAAATAAATAAAAACTTCATACTATTATGCATTTTTTGTTCATGCAAAGCTAGCAGAATTTAGCGCTATTTTTTGTTAACGCAAATTAGCGGAATCTAGCGCTTTTTCAAGCGCTTTTAGCGCTGATTGGCCTAAGAGAGGTAGCAGCACTGACTTATACCCAGGCCATATAAATTTAAATAAAAAAAGCAATCTAACCTAACTTTTTGTTTAAAGTAAACATTATAATTATTTAGTATCATGAATAGAAAAGGAATAGAACGGAGATTCAATTGATTTTTAAGATGGCTGGCACTTTATTCCGTAAGTAGCCCAAGTTTCCGTCCGTAAGAGTAACAAAGTACCCATGCAGAATGTTATTATGACAACGGGTTCATAAATTACAAAAAATACAACTCCTAAAACATTATCTAGTAGTTTAATCTTCATGTTAAACCTAGATTACATGAGAATACTGATCGATTAAAAGGGAGCGCAAGGGAACAAAAAACCCACCACCCTAATCAAAATACTACAATGACCTAGTCCTAAGGTATATTCTCAGTTTGTTAAACAACTATAAACGGCAATACGTTCTCAGGAACGTCATTAGACTATAAATTCTTCTGTGGTATTTTTTCTCCTTAGCCATCTGGAAACAAGTATATAGACACTGGTGTTAACTCCACCAATCTCATGCTCATTGATTATCCTGAACATACTACGCCAACTATAGGATATATTTTATAGTAAGGAAATTCAAAATTATCTATTGCTATCTATTGCTTATAGAAAAGTAATGTATTCTTACTTTAAATAGTTGAGTTTCTTGCTGGCATTTTTTGGCACAAATTAACTTTGTTAAATAAATTGTGTTAATGATTCAAAAGTGCTCTCAGAAACCTACATGAATAAATATTTGATTTGAACATTATTTTCGAATGATAAAAATTATCATGTTATAATATATATCTATACATTTTATATTATATTGTATATTATATCTATATATTTTTATCCATTGCTTATGTCAAACAGTACATAAAAGGTAGGTGGGTGTTGCCAGTACATGTGATACATTTGATGTAGATTAAAGGTTTGATGATAGTGGTTATTGTTTCAGGTTGTGCACTGAACAGTACTCTATCATTCTACAGACCCAACAATACAAACCTTGTGAGTATAAAATAGTAATATTAAATTAGTGTTAATATGCCTCAAGTAAAATAAGGTGCGTAATTTAACTGTGTCTTGAGTAAAGTTATGTGTGTAATTTAATACAGGTATTAAGCACAGTTAACTACTCTCCAAAGACTGATATAAAGTACCATGCAATACCTTTTCCTTTAACAAATGAGACAAACACAAATTAGACATTAAAAAGTACTACCTAAAACTATTATCGCTACTAACTTATTATTACGCTTATTAAAGATTGGCAGTACATATGTTGAACATAGTTTGTGCCAACAGTTATGCTCTACATATGTATCATATATACCCAACACAGGGTAATTATTTTACTGTGAAGTTTAATTATTTACACACCCATAGATTCATTCAAAAATAACACCTGTCAGTGTACAAATTAACTGTCAAACTCCCATTTCTAAGAGTTGGAAAAACAACTTAACTTAGTTTTAATCACACTATAGAGTGAAAGTGAATAAGAATGTAGCCTAAATAAAAATAGTAAAATAGACCGTAAATGCTCATTGAGCGAAAAAACTGCTCAGAACGCATTGCGGTCATTGTTAAAGATCCACATCGTGAAATTCGTGTTAGCTAGCTAGATTATAATAAATCAGATGTTCACAAAATTCGAAACAAGTACTCCTAACTAACAGTAACTCAGAAATCCATAATTTTAGGCTTAAATCAATAATAACATCTTTAATCTACAATGTTTATAGACTAATTATAATTAAATACATTTTTGTAACTTAATTATTAAAACAATTAAAAGTTTTTTTCACCTCCTGTAAAATTGTGATTTCGTCAGATAGGAGTTATTCGCACATCGCCGTCGATATATAAAAAAGTTGTTCTGGCCCCTAGGTATGATAACTTAAACTCAAACTCAAATCAAACTTTATTCAAGTAGGTTTCTAAGAACACTTTTGAATTGTCAATACAATGTAAACAATGTTAATTTCTACCAAAAAGAGCTGGCAAGAAGTTCCATTTAAAGTAGTAATACAATACTTTGATAATTAGCTAAAGAGTATACAATATGTACCAATACAATAGGTAATAAAAAATAAGTAAGTAAGCTACTAAAAACAAAGTTAAACATGTCCTTTTTTTTTTGTTTTTATGTAGCATAGGGGGCGCACCATATAAAGCGTCAAATATCGTTAATCAAGTGAAGGAATTCAGATATTTAAGATAATTTCGATATTTAATAGTACTAGTGGCATTAGTGCCATCATAATTATAATATATATATTTAGATATGAGAAAATCACAGGGTTACTCTTACTGTGGTACATGTCTGTCACTCGCTAGTGTGATGTAAGTTCATTTCAATATGGTGACTGTAGTTTAAATGTTCAATCACTGGGTTAGAAAACACTTAAACAAGTGCACTCCTGCTGATTCGTTTTGTGGGTATTACTGTTACAACCCAATCAAAATGATGGTACCACACATTCAAACGAAAATTATTCTGATTACGTTAACAACAGAATAGTCAAGCTTTGAAGTTAGTTTTGAGTGAGACTTCTGCAGTACCAAGAGGCTAAAGGTAGTAACTAGTAACTCATAGTTTATTGACTTCAAAAAAGAGTTATGATATCCTATTTTTGAGAAATAAAGCAAAATTTGAATACTAATCATATTATTGTGCAAAATATATTTTCAAATTAACAGTACCTATTTAAAACTCCTAAAATTTGTGTTGTTCCAGAAAAGTATACACACAGCTACTACAGCATATGCAGCACGAAAGGGCACCAGGGCCAAAGCCCGAGCAAGGAAAATAAAAGTGGAAGTTACTAAAGTGGGGTTTATCCCTCACAATCAACGGGGGAAAAACAAGTAAGTTGTAAAACAAGCTTGCTATCCACATCTGTCTGGTCAGTTCTTCCAAAATATGCAACATATTTTGATGCAGTTTGCATATATATGTATATTTTGATACAGAATACATTTTAATTAATTTATTGTTAAAACAAATTAGATACATGCATGTTGAGCTCTCAGCGATGCCAATAGAGGTACAACCGCACAGATAAGAGCACCCCTGATTAGCCCCCTCAAACACAATATGTGGCAGATTAGTTATTATGTATTACAGCTAATAAGTATGAGAGGAACAAAAAATAGGAACAGGATCTAGAACCTTAAAAAGTATTATAATACAAAGGTATAAACTACTTTCCTTCTATCATGGTTCTTATAAGTTTTTACGGCACTTCACTATGTGAAACACTTTTAATCTTTTTAATAATGTAAGCACACACTACATCAAACAAAAGTGTACTAATTTAATTATAAGTCTTAAAAAGCCACAAACTTTATGTTTTTACATAGGTTATTTTTGCATAGACTACAACTTCTCAACTAGTGTAGCCAGAAAACAGACATATGAATATATTATTGCCAAACTTGTCCAAAAAGGCCTAAGGTCATCGACCTCCCATAATACATAAAATCATTTTTTTTATTATTGTTTAATTATATATTTATCTGCTAATGTAAATTAGTGGAATAAAGGCTTATATTATTAAATTCGTCCGTAAACCTGTAGATCTTCACTGTCCACACCTCTTAACTCGACAGTAGGTACCTATACCAGTTGTATAACAAACAGCTTACGTGTAAGCAGTCGCGACTAGGTACACAAATGCGAAAAAATTTTGAGAACCTATAAATTTAGAGTATTTTTATTTGTTTCATGTCAAACCAAAGGTTGCTTAGTAAATGATACTCTTCAGCAATAAGACCGACTTGTTTAATTTTTTTTGTTTTCTGTGTAGTATTTCTAAATTTCATAGTTTATTCCTTATCTAAGTTATTTCTTTTAAGGATAGCAACATCTGTTGTGAACAAACATCTAGATGACTCATACAAAAAAATATCAAATGACGATGTGTATCCCATGAAGTATTACCAATGGTTGGTCTATTCGGTCGAGGACGCCGTGAGAAACCACCAGGAAACACACCACCCTACTATGTATAACCAGCCCGACGCATTTGCGTTCGCCAAAATTGAACTAAATATGGCGGCCGTTAAAAAGGTAAGCGGTCAGTAGGTATGTGGATTTAAACAGTAAAAACGGGAAGTCTATAATAAGTCCCTTGTTGTTATTAATGTAGGTATTCTTCGTAACTAGATGTATAATGTATGAATGATGATTGATCCTTTAAATAAATAATTTTCAGAACAAATATGTCGACAATTTCACGCGACTAGTTTTGCTACCACATTCGTTCCCACGTGACGAAGAACGGACCATCATCGCGTTCTGCAAGACTCCTGAACTTCAAAAAGAGGCGCTCGAAGCGGGCGCCACCACCGTCGGTGGAATCGAGCTAGTCAAGAAGATACAGGTATATAATTAGTTTCAACTGATAGAGGTAGTACATTGTTGTAGAGGCGGGAAAGTTAACTATTGTTTCGGAATAGGGATTCTTGGCGAGACCTACTGTGAAAAGAGTCAGATAAAGACTTCTTTCAGCCGAGGTTTAACATATAAATGGTTTAATTAAGGTCACCAATCTGTAAAATTTCCTTAGAATTAATAATAATGTGGAGGAATTACAAGGCTGTAGCGTACAGACCGACATGAAGAAAAGGACTCTGTGTTTGCCATTTGGCTATGGAACCCTTGAAAGCACTATTTGAGAAAGTTGTAGAAACAAAAAGACTGAATAGGAAAACATGCACTGGCACTGTAATATAATACCATATATCACCACTGCCCTTTTTTACTACTGACTATAAACGGCCATTGCGAGCATAATTACATTTTCTTCGATTAAACTAGGCCACCAGCCACAAACAAGTACGGGACTTACTACCTCACCGCGAAATTCTAAAATCCTCCTAAATCTAAGTACTATAGCAGGCTTATGGCGTTTCACCATATGCAGCGAGTGGGGGCGTAATGCTGCTTTACCTATGTACGTCTAGCTCTTAGAGCCGGAATACGGGATCGTTCTGAATAAAACAATATGTTTTAAGTAGCTCTTTTGTATTTTAATACTGATCTTTACTAATCGAATGCGACTTATAACATTTATCATTCCCAACAGAGGTATAAAATTACTATACAGGAGGTAAATACTAAACGTTTTAGGATTTCCGTATTTATAAGGCAGTCTCCATGCTTTTCTGAGCATCTCATTAGATTGTCTTCCTTCGGTTTTGATGTACAGTTTCTAGTTCTATAAAATTCTACAGCCGCGATGTGACAAAAACAACTTTACCGGCATAGTCAATCCGGACCTATAATCACCTAAGGCTACACAGAGCCATGCTATATGTATGCATTCTTTTCAGCGTACCTTAGGGCTTCCTGGTAAATACCGTAACCGTCCCTCTAATTATAAAGATTTTCCGGGTCTAAGCTGGACATCTAAATTGTCAAAACTAGTAAAAAAGGAACAATCAGGTGTTTCGATTGTTTTATTAAAATAATCTGACAACGTCCTTTACCGCTCAGTAATATCGCGAAGGAGTATTCACTGCTATATAACGTTCGCTATTCACTACGATATAACGTTCGCTATTCACTGCAATATAACGTTCGCTATTCTCTCTACTACTTTATATCCTACTGAGAGGTCGTCACCTCTACAGTACCTAATAAATTGATCATAGTGCAAATTAGTGTATTTGTTAACAGGAGGGTACAATCAAATTGAGTGACTATGAATACGTTCTAGCGCATCCCAATATGATTACCGAAATGGTTCCGATAAGAGGTCTGATGAAACGCCGGTTTCCCAACCTCAAAATGGGAACCTTGGACGGCGACATAGCGGGGTTGGTGACGAAGTTCGCTTCTGGTATTCAATATAAAGTGAGTAAGGATGAACAACAGCAGGACTACGCATGTATAGAAGTACCTATTGGCAAGGTGAGATTTAAACATTATTTTAAAAGTTGAAAAATAAATAGAAAATCCTACGAAACCTACCTACCTAGTGCACCAACTTTCGAAATTGCTAAAGCATTTTGCTTCACTTTTTTAAAGTTCTGTGGTGTAACAAAGTACTTTTATTATTTGCTTGTGTCGTTCTCTTTGGTTGACATATAATATATATTTTCTCAAACATGCTACGATATGCCATCATATCTTGCTCAAGCTTCTTTGGGATAAATCTTACTTGCAGTACAGTATCGGAGAGCGGCCCGCAATTTTTAGCCGGCGCTCGACCCGCCGAATATGTAATTTGAAAATGGAACGACTACGCCTCTGCTCGCACAATCATTTGCGGGCCGCGGCAGTAATGTACTATATCTTGCATCTTCTTGGATTTCAGAAAGTTATTATTTAAAATGTTCAAAGTTACATTTAGAACCATTTATTCGTAAACAACAAAAACGGAGCCATGTTGTAGCATCGCAGTTTGTACGGCCATCTGTCTATCAGTCAGAGTTTCTAAACCAAATAATAAAAGACGGGGTGGCCACTTTCTGGAAAATCGGGAATCACGGAAAAGTCAGAGAATTGTCAGGGAAATTTAAGGGTCAGGGAAAACAATTGCATGACTAAATTAATGCCTAAAAATATATATGTATACTTGCTGACCGGGCAGACGTAGTACTGCATCCGGTTGCAGCGCCATCTGCCGGGCTGATTTGTGAATCTAAACCATCCAGGGCGCCACCCAAACGCCTACAAAAAAAACATCCAAATCGGTCCAGCTGTTTAGGAGGAGTACAGTGACATACACACGTACAGTAGAATTATATATATAAAGATAGGCATCATTAATTGTGTAAATAAGTTTATATACCGTACTGGCGTTGTAAGAGTTCCGTCTACCATGCTGTACCAGTAGTATATACTATACTATACGTCAAGAAGTAAACATACCGTTTACCTACGTAAAGCTTTAAGGAAGGTTTTGCGTTTTTCACTATTCACAACTTACCTAATCCCATGTTTTGTAGTAAGTGTCGCGTGCCTCTCAGCATTTTTGTATGGATATTCGTTAGTTTCATTTCTGACCACCGAGTCAGAACAGTTTAATGCATCGTAAATTGTAACAAAATCGTACCACTTCAGCTTGTTTAATTTCGGTATTTATTAACAAATTATATAAAAAATATTCATATTTTGTCTTGTTGCCAAAAGTGTTAACTTTAATAGAGTAAGTATTACCACCAAAAACATATCATGTGAAATTGGCGGCCAAGACTCACAAGACTCACATGCTCGTAACTCGCTTTGCTGTAAAAAAGGTATCAGATCCCAGGAAAAGCCTAGTCTCTAAGCCCTGACTTTACTAACCCTACACCTTGGTTTCAAAAGTATGGCTTGGCGGTTTCACAGAGACCTGTGACGTAATTTCCTAACGTAAATAAGTCCAGCGGACAATCCGGCCGATATGTTAAGGAATTAAAATTAATATTATCACAACATTGAAGACGTAATTTTCATTCATTTATTAAATCTGGGTTCTTAAGAAGGAATATAAAAGCGTGAGCCCATCGCTACAACACTGATTTGATGCAGTGTATCTGGATTAAGGTGTTTTGTATTTGTACAAACCGAAAAAATGCCAGCTCCTGACTGATAATAAGAAGTAAGTCAGGGTTGGTCAGCGGTAATTAACAAAAAACTAAGTAATAATTTGCGATCCAAACTATGTAAGTTGGCGTTTACAAGAAAAATATAATGTAAAAAAACCTTTAAAGATTCAATTTAAAATTTTGGGTAACCAAATAAATAATAGAACCAAAGAAATAATTGCATGAAAAGCGCCTGTTCAATTCGCATTTGACCGTTTGTTTTTTTTTATAATTATGGTTATCTTTTTCAGTTAGACATGGAAGTTGGCCAAATAGCAAAGAACATAGAAACATTACTAAAAGACTTGCAGTCAGCGCGACCTAAGAGAGAAGGACTATTTATTACCAGGTACCCAGGCTACACATTTCACAGCACTGGCATCGATACACAAAATCATTTTAATTATGGACCTGTCTTTAGAGCATAGTAACATGTGATTATGTTAGAAATTCATTTTTATTATATTTATGAGTGTTCTTCTTTTTATAATAAAATGGGGGTCTTCTCTTATATTATTTCTCCTAAATATTGAGATTTTGCGGAAAACCTTATCCGACTTATATGTTGATGATGTATGAAAATTAAATAGGAGTAGGTAATTAGGTCGATATCAATATTTAATAATAAGTTATTATCTTTATTAATTGTGGCAGTTCTGAATGTTATAAATATTGTGTATTATCACTTTGAATCAGTTAAACTAAAAAGTTATTGTGTAACTAAGTACTTACTGTCCGTCACTGCCCTCACCACACGAGGCGAATTTTGAATTGGCATAGCACCAGAATCTGGGCCAGGAGTTCCGACTTTGAAAACTTTATGAAAACTTAAGTGCGTGATTGAACCCCAGGGCTTGCGTTGCTATGGTTACGCGCTGCTCCTCGCGTCGCGCCGCATTCCCCACCTCAATGGACCCAAAAATGTGTTACTGCGCATGGTTAAACTAATGTGCCGCGACCTATACATAAGTGTTTAAAAAGGAAATATATTTGGTACAGTAATTTTGACATTTTATTCCTAGGTAGCAAAATAAGCATACTTTTTACCGTATCATATAAATGAGTTCGGCACTGTGCGGTTTCAGAGGAGCTTGCTAACTCATAGACTGAAAAGTTCTCCCAATCGACTACAGCATAGGTTTCTTCAATTTTAAAAAAAAACGATTATTATATTCATTAATACTTTAATGTATTTGTTGTACAGATGTTATATAGTGAGCCCGCCATCGTCAGAGAAGTTAAAAATTGATCCGTTCAAGTACGTAGACCGGGAGTTATCCAGGGAAGCGCGGGAGGACAGCGACGACGAAGCCGTTGCTGCGACCGCATAAATTATCTTTACGAGTAGTTTGTAATTTTTTAGAATGAAAATGTATTAAATTAAATGAAAACAGCTAAAATTATTTTTTTTCCGATTTCTAAACATGAGAAAGCTGTTACTTTCAGCTCTTTTACTTTTGTGTTTAGTTATTGTTTTAGCTTAGACCACCGACATTTCGTAACTCAAATATTTTTTGTTTATAAAGGTATACCTTTTTTATTTTACTTGTTATTTTCCTCGTAAGTTTCATCGAAACTGTCAGAGCTGTATTTGGGAAGACGATTACAAACAAATATTGCTAATATAATTGTTTAGGATTTTAATTTAATTATAAAAAACTAGCGTAAGTAGACGTATCTCTTACTGCCTAGCATATGATTTGCTGTCAGGGAAACCAGTCAGTAAAGCACGGACGAAAATACAACAACACTGCAGAGAGGGGACACCTTGAATTGCGCTTTCATGAAAGAATATCGATGCTAGTAGATTAAACAACAGAGGCCCAAGCATAGATCCCTATGGAACCCCTGTAAGAACTCTGATCCATCTGATCTGAACCATGAAGTTCTACAAACTGAAATCTACCTAATTAATGACCATTTACCATCAGGCAGACTGTTAACTTGTTTGCCACCTATATTCAATACCAGAATAAATTGGTCAAGTGGAAACTCATTCATAAAGGTGCTAATGACTTTTTCAAATTTACCTACTTTTTATTTGCTTATAAGTATTGTAGTGCTATCTGTTATTGTTGTGGAGTTAGGTTAGGTATTATACATCAATTTAGTCGTACTTCAATACTGGATGACGTTAGTAATTTAGTTTAAAAAATTCCTTTTCCTGAGAAATCCAAAGAGAATATAACCGTCTAACACGCCTACTTTGCCAACCAACGTATTTTTGCCCAAAATGCGATTTCTAAACAAATCCGCTAACCTAAGCAAATATTTTTGTGGTATGGCAACATTTTTTAGTTAGTTGGGAAGTCGATTATATTTGTGATAACTCTACATATTGAATTCGCTCCCAAGTTCATTCAGTCACCTGTCAAAGAGGATATAATCACTACATGTCACCTGTCAGAACTTGTCAAGTGCGGTGTGTGTTTTTGCGGGCAAATTTCTTCCGTTGAGTATTTGTGGATTGTGCTTCATGTCGAACTCACAGGTAATTTTATTTTATAGCTGCTATGCTGTAGCTATAGAACATGGGCGTAGCCAGTTTTTGGATTTGCGGGTGGCAGGCTTGGCTAGGGGGGGCAGACCTGATATAAATTATAAGCGTACTTACATATAATCACTTGATAAACTCTCAATTAATATCCACTAAAACTCTAGCACGTCAAATATTCGTGTGTTGCGCTCGCCTTGCTGTTCTTGCAGTCGTACGTGGATATAAAAAAAATTATATTCATTTTGAAAAAATATTTTTTACTTTTTAGTACTATTTTCGGTTGGATTGATTTTTTATATGATTCTAATGTTTTATGACAAGCAAGTTTGAAAAAAAAAATTTTTTACTTTTTTTTATTTTATACTTTTTTAAGTGATAGTTTAATTGATTTTTTATAGTTTATAGCCCAAGTTTGTTGGCTGATAAGAACTTGGAGACCTATGTTATGTTCAATATAAATTAGTAATTATATTTTCACTTCAAACTTTTTCGTAAAGTCTGAAACTTTATTTATATTCATAACCATAAATTTAACCATGTAGGGGAGAGTTGGGTAATACCGCGCGGTTGAAAATTCCGCGCCCCTCGGTTTCTTTGAAACAGTCAACAAAACGCGCCTGCAATATTAGTAAAATCATAGCTTTAGGTATGTACCCCCTACCCTGCTCGAGCACCGCCAACTGCCGCCGAGTATCCAGAGAGCAAGGCCGCGAGCTTGCAGGTTTTCCGCTCGATCGCTATATTTTTTTGGGTGATTTCAATAAGAGGTGAGTCAATGAATGTTTCACACTCAGTAATAAATTATACTCATTTATAGGGTAAAAATAATGTTTAACTTATGTGTAGAATAATTTTAAATTAATCCTTTGAGTTTGTTTATGTTTTTGAGGTTACAAAATAAAATGATCTTGTTTGATAATGCCGCGCGTAGGGCGCGTTGACATTATGCCCAGCTATATTATATGGTTGTGATTATTATAAATCTCTGAAAGAATATGTAAGTATATTATTCTTATAAGTGTCAGTATTTATACCTAAGTAAAAGTACTAGGTAATATAATAATTGTTTTCTTGTCTTGTCAATGTCAAATTGTCAATCACCTAGGGTAATACTAAACATTTTGTGAAATCTGGAGTCTGTACCTATTTCCAATTCGGTCTCCAGGGTTCCACTCTCTGACTGACACATTGTATGATGCTTTTCGCAGTTTTATCAGACCCAGCGCGAAATTACCTACCTGGGGCACGGTATTATCAGACCAGTTTGATAATACTGCGCTTTCCCAATTTTTAATTATTCGCTCGAATTATTGTTTTTGTTTGTTTTTTGATAAATTTAAATTTTCGTTAGTGTCGTCAGATAAATTCTCCACCTTCTATTATATTTCGTTTTTATTTTAACCTAACCTGAGCTTAGTTATAGGATAATTCCCTTAGGGGCTCGGTATTACCCAACTCTCCCCTACATAAATTTATAATATACATATCTGAATTCAAACATAAATAAACAAATTACAATACTACCCAAACACATTTCTGTGGTGATCGATTCCTAGAAAATTGAAGTTTATTTTATTACTAATTTAAGATTGTGTTGTAATTTATGTAATATATATTTTTTTATTATAAGCTCAATTCTAAATTTAATTTTATTTCAATTTGATTAGGATGTTTAAATCAATTTTTTGATCCTTAAAAGTTAAAAAACTAGAGTCAGAACGTCTTTAAATTTATATCTGTATTATGTTTTATATGGGTTTCGCTTATAATATTTATTCATATAACGTGGAATATCTCATTTATAAAATCTTTAAAAATAAATTTGAACTTTTACTGTATAATTCTCTTAAGGTACGGTGCAGTGACTCGTAACTTTGTTTAAAAAATAAAGTTAATTAAAATTATTTTATAATTAATACATATTTAATTTGATGTTCATTTTGATATTAGCACCTCTTAGCAGATGTAGGAAGTGCACCGACATTAGGATGGAACGTGAAAAAGTTCCAGCTAATTAAGTAAAGGTAAACTGATAACAATGTATGTATATGTAACACAACACAGTACTCACTTTTTCACGTTCCACCCTAATGTCCACCTTCAGGTGCACTTCCTGCGATTTTGCCAAGAGGTATTGTCATCCGAGCTTAATAAGTATGCAAAATTTCATCGAAGAGTCATAACAGGAAGTATGTTTAACTCCTCGAGCGTCAGGTTAAGACGAGGCATTGAAAAAATGTGGACTTTTTGGTTGAATAATATAGATCAACGATAAAAGCTACCTATCTGAAATTAAACATAATGTATTTTGACGCGATAACTTTTCTTTTCGAAAACACCTCTATAAAATTATAAAAATCTGGATTACTGGAAAATTGAAAAAGCTAATAGTTTCGAAATTACCTTATGATGTTGGCAATAACAAAATTAGTTAATGAGGTGCTTCATACGCCTAAACCCCGTAATGGGAAATTGCGCGCGCGAGGTGTTCATTAAGCTTGCAAGATTCCACCACAAGATGGAAAGAAAAAAAACGAAAAAGGAAGCATTGTGAGTTAAATAAAAGCAAGTAAAAAATTACAACTTTCCTAAATAGGTACTAATGTTTATTAACACTAAATGATTCATATTCTCATAGATTTTGAATTTACATAAGGAAGTGAGTCTGTGAGTCACTTTTACACATAAATAACTTTGTATAAAATAGCAACTTTATACAAAGGGTAAAAAATATTTAAGGGTCGGCAACGCGCGAGTGATGCCCCTGGTGTTGCAAGCGTCCATAGGCTACGGTGACCGCTTACCATCAGGCGGACCGTAGGCTTGTTTGCCAACTTAGTGGTATAAAAAAAAAAAAAAAGGAAACCATGATGTAGCGATAATTATGAATATTTAACATGTGATGTGATGATATACTGATTGTGATCTTGTTCCTCATAAGCTTATAGCTTAAAGTAAATTTATAAAAGAATTTTATGACATCTTACATTAAGTAATAGTTTTCTTAATTACTTGTTGATAAGTTTTGCAGTTGATTTAAGCCATTGTTATGAACCATTATTGATCTCATTTTTACATAGTAGAGGTACAACTTCTAACTAATGAAACTCATAATGTTAAGAACAATATACTTTAATGGTGTTGATCGATACTGTATTCCTAGTAATATAATGACTGTAATTTACTACTGATTGATATATATTGTTCGTCATAGGCCCTGTAGCCTACAAACATCCTTATAAAATATTTTGATGACTGTATCATACATAAAAGTGTTCTTGTTAACCTATTGAGTAGCTTTACTAAAAAATAACTGTTATGAACATTTATTTATTACAATATTTGGTATAGCATTTAGGAACAACCTACTTAGTTTCTCATACTTTTATATAATTTAAATTTAATTTAAGAAATATTCTAAACACATTTTTTTTTATTTCAAAAGCATTTCTATATTATGAATTTAACATTCATAATTAATGAATGAAACATATTTATATCTATTTAATCTATTTACTGGAATGTGACAACCCTAAAAATTTATGAGAGCTTGTTGGAGATTGCATGGAATAGAGAAAAAATAGCTAGATTACATTGCCCACTCATTTTATAGCAAAAATGTTTGTACTACATACAGTTTTGAGTCCTAGGCCAAGATTGCCTTGATTTCTTGTCATGGAATGTGTAAAGTATATATATGAGTCATATTTGCGTAGAAAATTAACAAGGGCAATGGTTAGCTAAAAGTCTAGATAATTTTGCCCGCCATAAAAATAGATTTAATTTTGGATTAAATTTTAATTAATCAAAAAGTTTACAAAACAATACCATGCATACGATCATATAGTTGTAGAATTTAGAAAAATAAACTTCTATTCCTTAAGAAAAAACTTGAAATTTATTCGATTTTAATAAAAAACGGGCAAAGTAGGCGTGTTTGACGGAATGTACTACGTGAGAAATCAACACATTTCTTCAGGGATGACATCTATCGAGATGCACTTTAAAGCTTAATATTTCGCAAACGCATCGCTAAATCGGAAAATGTCGAGAAAAAAAATTCATCTTCACGTGTAGGGGAAATCGTTTTTAATTTAATTTTTCTCCGAGTTAAGCCGCGGACGGACATGGCGAAACTATAAGTTGAACGCTGGAGGCTTTCTAGAAGCATCGATGTTCCGGCTGAGGTGCGAGTCGCTGGGCCATGAGTGAGACGCACGGTTGCGCTGCGAGTTCCGCACAGCTGGCAGTTGTCAGCTTACAATTCTACTCATTGCACGGAACCCTTCGGTGCTTTTAAATTTTAAGTTAGTAGGTAGCATAATTTGTACTTACAATTGTAGTTGCTAACAAAAACAGACTGATAGAGACAAACGCCCTTCTACTTCTTTTGTTTCCCTTTTACTATATTGGTGCGAAACTCTAAATATAATAGCCAGAAGTTTAGGTTGAGGTATTTTTAAATTTTAAATATTTTAAAAGGAATAAGCTGCCCCAACAATTAAAGCGGGGTATAGCGAGTACCTGCTCGAATGAGCGCCCCGAACTGGGGAAGTACCTCCACCTTACAGAAAACCGCGGCCAAAATAACGCTATGATTGAGTAGTGTCATAGCGTAATAACCGCCGCGCTTGTTGCCATCATTGCTCGGCGTAAACGCGGCGTGCTGGTACGGTTTACGGTGGTCAAAGAGATCTGATGAAACAGCTGACCGCTGGCCGCCCGCAGATTGAACGGGTACCCGAACCCAGGAATTACTCAATTTCCGCCCTGGGAGGCTGAACCGCCAAACTGTGTTAAGTCCCTAAAGTAGTAGTCGTGCCGAAGAAGGGTACTGGGGTGGACCCGGCCCGCCGCACAGCGGGACGAAGTTGTGTTTTTTAAGGACAGACGTTTTTGTCAACATTAGATAACTACCATAATTCAGTTTAGGAAACAATTCAATGGTATCTTAAAGATTTTATTCTAAACTAAGCTTTTGCCCGCGGTTTCACCCGCCCTAAACTCGGTTATTTGTGTAGGATTTCAACGGCAACTTCTCAATTATAGAATAAAAACCGACTCACGCGTGACGTCTTCATGTAGCCTATGTCCTTCTCACGAACTCATACTATCTCCAAGCCAAAGAAGATTGCCTAACTTCGGTTCAAATGCTGCCCAGAAATGGGAGTACCTCCGCTGGGTTCCTGGCACTAATGTGTGTCTTGATATGAAATATTTTCAGAATTTACCGATTTTTTACCTATACACCTTTTATGACCATACGTTGAACCATACCATACACCATACAATGAACATAAGTTTAAGTACTTCTATCTACTAGTTTTCTACGGTTTTACAATAGTAGGTATAGGTACAAAGCTACTATAATATTATATGACTTGATTTTTATTTTACTTTTATTTATAATAGGTGTACCTCAAATAGTATGAAACCGAACAACGAAAAATTATCCGCGGGTTAATACGGATATGTGCACGCACGGCTATACCTAAATTTTTTTAGTGTTTTAATTTTTGTAACAGTTTTTATACTATCACTTCCAATTCGGACGGACACGACTTTGCATGGTGCTACGACGCGATGTCGTACGGTATGTGACCACCGATATCAAACCACCCTATCTACACTTGCGAGTTTAAGGATTTTTCAATACATATTGGATTACAATAATTATTTCACTGGTAGATATCTTACAGCCTTGTCTATCTACCAGTAAGGATTTTTTATAATCCAACCAGTAGTTTTCGAGAAAATATTATTCTAGTCAGATATCTATAGCAACTGTACTTACCTTGTCCATGTAAGGACAGAAGTCGAGATCATTAAAAGTAAAAGACCTAACAGTACTTCAAACAATCCAGTTTGTAATGAATAAACTCAAAAACTACTGGACCGACAGTATGTCAAACAATCCAGTTTGTAATGAATAAACTCAAAAACTACTGGACCGACAGTACGTCAAACAATCCAGTTTGTAATGAATAAACTCAAAAATTACTGGACCGACAGTTAGTCGAAAAATCCAGTATGTAATGAATAAACTCCAACTACTGGACCTATGTCAACCAATCCAGTTTATAATGGATAAACTCAAAAACTACTGGACCGACAGAACGCCAAACAATCCAGTTTGCAATGAATAAACTCAAAAGCTACTGGACATACAGTACATCAACCAATCTTGTTTGCAATTAATAAACTCAAAAACTACTGGGACCGACAGGACGTCACACAATCAAGTTTGTAATGAATAAACTCAATTTTTTAAATGTTTTCACCAGTAGAATACTATATTATCAGTGAGTTACATAGGTTATATTATTAGGAAGGAAATAACGATTACCGCGCAAATCGCCAAAGTCCACGCGGGTGGAGCCACAAACGAAAAGCTAATCGTAAGTAAAAAAAATCAAGTCATATTATATTATAGTAGCCGATATTGTAAAACTGGAGAAAACTAGTAGATACAAGTACTAAAACTCTTCCTATATACAAAATGTATTTAGTTGTCATAAAATGTATAAAACCCTTAAAACATGTTAAAAGAAACCATGAAAAAAAAATCGGTAAAAAATATTCTTATTACGAAAACCTCAGGGGGCCGTTCAAAAACCAACTGAGTCAAGTAGAGTTATGACTCGAATCGTTCAAAAAGGAACTGAGTTCCAACTCGATGTCGTTCAAAAACGTGTAGAGTAATTACCCTAGTGTTGACTCAAGTGGGTTCGACGGAGTTGGCAGCCATATTTGATAAGAAATATCAAAATGTTTCCGTATTTAGCAATTAAATGAATTATTGTCTTGTAAATAGGTTTTATTTCTTAATATATTTTATTCTAGTATTGTGTTTACTTTTTCAATAATTAACCTTAGAAAATAAAAAGGATTTTAAACAGTGTTTCTACTTTACTATTAGATTCTAGTTTTGAATTAGATATTATAGTCCAAATCTAAATGCCTCAAATTAGTCTTTTAATGTTCATGGTTCAGGACGTAATGTTTAGCTGTTAGCTGTGTATAGAAAAAATATATATTTTCATAAATTATTATAGCAATCTTTGAATGGCCACAAACGCAACTTTAAATATATTTTGGCATATTTATATACCTATATTATAGCTATGTCTGTGACAGGCTTTATACACACCTTGTTCGCAGAAAACAACCTGTGTATAACCCAAAAATATAAAATAGCCTCAAGTCTTACATACCCCAAACATGACAACATTAACATTTGGCCCTGAAAGCAGGCGAAATTTCTCGAAGTGCGAACACTAATTCGATTTGACAGATGCAACTCGGTTAGCCGTTCAAAAACTGCAGGGTAGAGTTGGGAACCCGATGACGTCATATTTTACTCAAGTTACTCGTTTTTTACCGCAACCCAGGGGTTCAAACCCGACTGAATCGAGTATAGTTATGACTCGAACCAATCAAAAACGAACTGAGTTCCAACCCGATGTTGTTCAAAAACGTGTAGAGTTATTACCCAAGTGTTGACTTATGTGAACCGTAATCGACGCGGGTTCGACGGAGTTGGCAGCCATATTTGATAAGGAATATCAAAATGTTACCGTATTTAGCTATTAAATGAATTATTGCCTTGTAAATAGGTTTTATTTTGACGTGACAACGTCTTATAAATTGGTTTGCCGGGTGACACTTCAAAAAACTGCGTTACGCTCCGCTCACGTTATGCGCTCACAATGAGAGCGAGTGAGAGGCACGCGCCCGCCTAAGAGCGAGAGAGACAGACATAAAATCATTGTCACGTAAAACTTTCGCCCGTATACCGACTTTACAGGCAACCAGTTTTTTTTAATATATCTATGAATTTTGTGTGGTAATTGTTATTTGTTGGTTTAATTTTTATTTAATAATAACCATTAGAAAATAAAAAGGATTTTAAACAGTTTTTCTATTACACTATTAGATTCTGGTTTTGCCTCAAATTAATCTCTATCTATGGTTCAGGACGTAATGTTTAGCTGTTAACTGTGCGTAGAAAAAATACAAAACCCATATTTTTAACTTTTTTCTGTGAAAATGCTTAAATTGAAAGCAACAAAATTAAGTTTATTGCGAGTGTTTTAAAATGAACATTACAAATACAAAGAGTTACACGATGTAAAAAAATAGTTGGTATAGGACTCACGATAATCAAATCAAATAAAAAAAAACAAATAAAGCCCATCATACACGGAGCTAGAATATATACTTTTATAAATTATAACTTAGGTAATAGGGCACACATTCAGTAGGTTATTCGTATCAAAAAGTATCAACATGGGTAATCTTACTATACGGGATAGATGCGTTTCAAAACCAACAAAGTACACTATATTTTTCTGCTTTTTGCTCTAGTTTGTAAAGATATTTCTTTTATAACTTTACTTCTGGAAAACCAACATAAATTTAACACAATTTACAGAAACATTGACATTGCTGTTTTTGAAACTCAAATAGTAGACTCAATTAAAAGTTTTAGCAAATTTTTGCCTGTAGCCTAGCAGGAGCCTTAATTAAAATCTGGCTACACTGAAAAAAAAAATGTTTTAAATCCGAAAACAGTCAACAAAAGTTGTTTCAACTTTCAAACTAAACGAGATTTTAATAATTTTAAATAAAATGTTATAATTACTTATAAAGTCAGTTTCTTAAGTGTGCATCCTAAAATGGAAATAGCGAACAGTGCATTATTAGCGATATCGCTTTGTTTTTTACTATGGGGTGTGGCTGGCCAATATGAATGGCAAGTGCGGGATGCTTTTGACGAGATTCGCACAAAAGTTAACAAGATAAACCCAGACAATTGTTATATTTCTCACCTAGATGATCTTTTTCTCCCGGAAGATACAGTTTCACACCATCCTGATGTCAAAGAAATTAACATCAACCCTATCTTTCCTAACCGTACCGCAATGCTGCATTTACACAACATGGCAATGAATAGAGCATTCTTTTGGAGTTACATACTCCAATCTAGGTTTATCAGACCAGCAATAAACGATACCTATGATCCGGGTATGATGTATTACTTCCTCTCTGCAGTAGCGGACATTTCGGCAAATAAGTACATAAACGCTAGTTCCATATATTTTTCGCCTAATATGTCCTATACATCGTCTTACCGAGGCTTCTTTAACAAAACAATGCCCAGATTTGCACCAAGAGCATACCGAGCTGATGACTTCAATGATCCTGTTCATCTTCAAAAGATATCAACTCTAAACACATTTATTATTGAAGATCTTGGTGCATTTGATAAAGACAGCCTTTCAAGTGATTACACTTCAGATTTCTATCGTACAAATGAATGGTATAGCTTATGGTTGCCTGACAAAGTTGAAAAGCGTCATGACACTAAGACTACTTATCAAGTAGAAATCAGATATGCCAATAACACAAATGAAACATTTACATTTCATGGTCCTCCGGGAAATGATGAGGTATGTACTGTTATGTCTTAGTTCTAGGCTAAAGGCAGCATTCCAAAAGCAAAGTCCCCTGAATACTGGGCTGTCTTATTTTCAAAGTTTTTAAATCCTATATGCTTGTAGACTCCAGGTCCTGTGAACTGGACAAAGCCTTATTATGACTGTGGACGACTGAACAAGTGGCTGGTGGGAGCTGTGTCTCCTGTTGCTGACATTTATCCTCGTCACACTCAGTTTAGACATATTGAATACCCCACGTAAGTTATTACCCTATATTTTATGTAACTAGTTCTATTTCAACATCAATATTACCTTATTTATTATTAATACTAAAAAGAAATACTCAATCAAACAAAAAGGAACAGATCATTTTAAGGTTATAGTTTTAATTCCCTAATGTTGTCTAATTTTTTATTTATTTTTGAATATTAAACTTAGATGTCTTATAAAATAGGACAGGATGATAAAATACTAGGTATACTCATAATAATAATTTCACTTCTAAAAATTAATTTACAGATCTTTTATAATTTTTGCATACATTCTACTATCACTATGTCACAAAAAAAGTGTGTCCAAAAATGGCACTACATAGTAAATGCACTTACACACATCACTCTCTCGCAAGGTGATGGGTACAGTACTAGTCAATATATTTCACATAGAGCTTAAGAAGTTACAAAAACTAGCTTTGGCTTTGTCGACTATTTCTCGTGACGTCACAAAATAACTAGTCTGGTAACTTTTAACAGCTGTAATTAAACCTAACCTAAACATAAAATAGTTCTTTCTTTGAAACTGTAATTAAAAATATTAAATACTTATATAATATATATGTTAACCTTGTGTATTGTAAATATGGTCAGGGTGACTTAAGTTAATTATAGACATTTTTGTTACTAATGACTCCCTTGCTATGGATACCTTATCACACCCTGCATTTCATAAGATTTTTTGCAGGCTTTCATGCAAAAAAAATAAAATAAATGTCATTTTTTTCATTTGTACTGACAACTATTTATTTTGCCAGGTACACTGCAGCTGTTGTTATGGAGATGGACTTTGATAGGATTGATATAAACCAATGTCCACCCAGTCAGGGTAATGACAGACCAAACCGATTTGCATCTACAGCTCGTTGCAAAGTTGAAACTACTGAGGTGAATAAACATATTATACAGAAAATCATCTGCTAAAATGCAGTCTGGTTAATCTTAGCAAACAGGTGACATGACATTTTTTGTAGTTTCTCTTTAGTGACTGTTTTGTGAGTTTTAGTTTTGCAGAGTTCCAGCTGTCTGCTGCCAATCCCTATACTTCATATGCAAAATTTTTTTTTTGTTATGTAGACATAGGCTACATCTACATATCTTTCCGAGAGTTCATTTATAATCTATCTATTTAATCTTGTAAAATAGTATATCTGCTAGAATGCAGTTATTTTGTAAGATGTGAGACTATAAATCGATTTTATTTGCCTCTACCTTAGTATTTAATTATTAAATAGCATTCTCCAATACATTCACATAGTATTTTTTTTGTTTTTTTAACTTCGGTAAAATTATAAAAAAAAAAGTTATATTTATTTTTATATTTATTGTGTCGTTTTTTTCCTTTCCATCATTTTTGTTAACTTAAACTGTATGTTTAATATGATGAGGCCATTCAATTCATCTTTGTTATTTTTTGTACAAACAGAAGTTTTTCCTTTCAGTTAATGTACAATTTTTACAAAAATCTCATCCCATTTCTAATCTCAGTTATTACTTAATATACTTACTTATTAATTATTGGTATGTTTGTGTATTGCAGTGCGAACCACTGCACGGCTGGGGCTTCCGGCGCGGTGGGTACCAATGCCGCTGTCGGCCCGGCCACCGCCTGCCGCCCATAGTGCGTCGCCCGTACCTCGGCGAGATCCTCGAAAGAGCCACCTCTGACCAATATTACAATAACTTCGACTGCCAAGAGATTGGATGTAAGTTGTCTGCATCATTATCTTGCAAGAGAACAGAGAGATGTACTAAAACGTTAAATGCGTTGCCTCAACTGCTGAATATCCCCATTGCAGGAGCACATACCTCTTCTTAAAGAAATGAGTCTAAGGCCATAATTAACCCTACTGGGCCAGTGCAGTTTGTTGAGAGTTGTAGACTGTCAAAGTTTTCTGGTTACTATAAAACCGACAGTTTAAAATTTCCTCTGAATTGTGGAGAAGCTGAGAAGTTGTGTCACCAATTCAATGACTAACCATGCCTGATTTCACTTAACTTTGCATAGCTCCTCCTGTAGATTCAAGCAGAGGACTTGTTCTCTTCTTGGTGTGATATTCGGGCTGGCCGCCTTGCGTAAAGGCGGCGTGCTCTTTTCTCTTCTATTTTTAATTTTCATTAATGCAATTTCTCAAAGCATTTCTTTTACCTACCAAATGTTTTCAGACAATCTTCAAATTTACACCCAAACATCATTTCACGATCGTCATAAATGTATCGATACTATGAATGCTGACTAAGCTTATGTCACATTAGAATAAATTACACAGTCTTAAAATAAATCTATTGAAAACACAGGTAATAATTAATGGAAGTTAATATCGAGAATCAACTTCACAAAACTACTTCCAATAGAACTAGACAGTGATGGTGATGGTGAACTTACAGCTAAAATGTCAAAAACCTTGACAATTGCAAATACGATCATGTTTCTAGTTTTCGACAACAATTAAAGTGGCCTCCAATTCGTATTCACTGGAATATTCATATTCTTTCTCTTCTGTATAGCTTATGTTCAATCCGTCGACCCCAACATATATAAAAGAGCATTTTGAATTTGTAGGCATCTCGAATCCTTATCTCCGACTATCGACCAATCTTCTAAAACCACCAGTGCACTACACTCATTTTTACAATAATTAATTTACAGTGCAAGCCAACTTTGGAATGTTCTGCATTTGTCCATTAAGAAGGCTCAATCTTTATATTTTCCAAAATCAAATAAGAAGTCAATTCTATCCTACATTATAATATATATACCTATGTAAATATACTATTATTCAATTAATGAAATAGAAAATGCAATAATGCTGAAAAACACATGATTACCTTATTTACCTTAAGGTAACGTCAGTCGTACAGAGGTTAATAAAGGAAGGGATTAGAGGGATGGGTAGGACTCAACTCACGCATAGGAAGATCAAATCTGGGAATGAATGCCCAGTCTTTGTGAGAAGAACGCCTCATGTTGGCAGAGGAAAGGACACTATAAGTCGGATTCACTGGTCGCCTTCGTCGGAAGGGTGAAGGATGTCGCTCCAATCGCGGCCACTCAACATTGGGGGGTGACATCATCTCACTCACCCTCCGCGCAGGTGTTGCATCTGTGTAATTTACCCTCCTGGTCAGCCCAGAGTTCCTATGGGGATGAAAAGCACCCCCTGACTGTGACAAGCATGGAGGCCGCTACCCTGCATGGCAATGAAGGCCGTGGGGATCGCTCCTGAACTGCAACAACTCTCCTCTTACTGGGTACGGGAGGGGTACAACAATACCGGTCTGTCCGTGGCTTATCCCGACGACGGCTGATCGCAAATAATAGGGTGGTGGGGACCACTACAATCGCTTCACACAGTGTCCGAGGAGGGAAGCTGAGCGACCGCGTATTCCGCTCCAAAACACCTATAGCACCATCTTCGCGTGCGCACAATTTTGCGTCGACCCGCTGGACGCAAATCGCCGAATCTGGGACACTCGTCCACAACATGGTCCCTACCGCGACAAAAAACACACGTCCGCGGTCCAGTAGCCATTGCAGCAGCAGAAAACCGCCCACATCCTTGAGATCTAGGCAGCTGTCTGGGCAACTCCACCGGTGGTAGCCTAGTCCTGACGTACGAGGCGGAGGGGTTTGCGAGAACGAGGTTATCCGCCCGACGACAGTCCTCTTCCAGAAAACCTAACAAATTTGTAAATTTGGGGAAAGGGGTGACGGAGTCTCCCCCGTGGCAGCATTCGAACCAGCTCCTCTCGTCTACCGGAACTTACCTAAGACTATGTGGAGGAATAGAAAGGACCGTTCCTCCAGTAGAAGGCCCAAAGCCTTTTACGCGTTGTACGCAACTAACAGGATGTTAAGAAACCCAATCCTTAGGTTCTTACGACCTGAACCCGTGGTAGCCCCAGAATGGCGGAGACGTGCGCGTCTGCCAACTGCCGCACATTCTGTTAACGCTTATTACTAAATTCCTATAATTCAATCAAACAAACCAGCTACTAAATACCTATCTAACTAACTTATCGACGCATAAGGTCAGTCATAGCCCAGAGGACCGTGAATCAAAAAGTCGCGTTATGCTATACAAGCATGTATATTTATGACCCACCTTATGTGATTGCACTCTCGACGTCAGGGGTGACTCAGTTTTTTCTATCGTCGGTTTGAGGTGCCTAGCTAATTAGAGGCATTTTACGTTAAGGATATCAATACAATGGGATAAGAGAAACTATAGTAAAAAAGTTTGTGTCACCGTGCAGCCTGTCACCGACGATCCGAGCTCGACGTGCTGAAGTCTGTGTGTCCCTTTCTAGCGCAGTTCGAAGACGAGCCGAAGGCCGTGCACCAGGAGCACTGTCCCTTTTTGCGAGTTTGTTGAACGACACGCGAACCGAACAGATAGTATTAGTAAATTATTTATTTCATCATATTTTATTTTGTTGATATAAATGTAATAAACTTAAGCATAAAAAGTTAATTCATATAAATTTCTAGATACCTAAGTTACAAATTCAACATAGAATACGTTTAATGTTAATGGCGTTTCTTTTTTTTCTATTTCAAAATTTTTTGCTGTTCAGAACACTAAGTACACTTAAGTTGTGCCGTTTTTGTGTAAAGTTATATTATATTGTATATATTTGTAATGTGTGTCTAAGTGTATATTATATATTTTTATTATTTTAAACTTATACATATAAACAAAAAAACACGTCACGAGGGCGTCCGGTCGTCTTATGAATAAAGGGCCAACTGCAAGCTGAGTTGGTATCTATTTGACGATTTTTCTTATTTTTAGGGTTCCGTACCTTATAAGGAAAAAACGGAACCCTTATAGGATCACTTTGTTGTCCGTCCGTCTATCCGTCTGTCAAAAGACCCTTTTTTCAGGAACGCGTGGAGGTATCAAGCTAAAATTTATATCAAATACTCAGGTCTACTATACCTTAAAGGTGTGAAATAATCAAACTTCTAAGTCAACGCAATCAAAAGATACAGCCGTTTATGCCGTGAACTCAGAATCTTCAAATTTGGTACGAAACAACGTCTTATAGCACAGATATAGGAAAAATTGCGAAAACTGCAAAGTTTTAGATTCATCATATAATAAAAATATTTTTAATAATATACAACAACATATAATAAGTTTGCACGAAACCCTCGGTGCGCAAGCCAGACTCGCACTTGGCCGGTTTTTTATTTGCTGTTAATTATTATTATTTGTTGCTTCATGTTTTCGTCAAATAAAATATTTACTTTCTTTTGCTTTTTTTTTCTCATTTCTTATAATTTTTAAGGGATACAACGGCTGCCAGTGCAATGGGAGAAAGCTCATCCGTTTCTCCGCGCCTTGTACATGGACCGTTACTATGAGTACGTAAACGCGACAAGCGGACCGCCTGCCCTGCACACATCGCGCGTTAATGTTTACGAGGTGCTTAACTTTATCCGTGGTGTGCAGCCCAACAACTGTTCTAGGTAAGATGTTCCTCTCTGCTGGTTCAGACCTCCTAACTATAGATGGTTCTCTCACCATCAGTGCCTTGTTATACAAGACCAATACTACAAGACACAAAACTTCGGATAAAACAGTGATCAATTCAAAATATTATTATCTAGTTTTTTCTCAAAGCACTACTAGATATAAGCCTCATAAAAAGTTGCAGACATATTTGACACCTATTTTGTTGTTCTCCTTATTTCAGTTACAAGCCCTCTGACTTGACTTTGAACGGTGACATAGCGTTCGGAGCGGAAGAACAATTGGAAAACCAAGCCAAGATGGCCGTCAGGTTGGCGAATTTTATCAGCGCGTTCTTACAGGTATAAAAATACATTTAATTGTATGCATATGTGTGTATTATACATATTTATGAATTTATGAAAATAATTTATTAAACTTGAGTCAAATTCTGTTAGGTGTCAGATCCGCTGGAAGTCTTCAGCGGAACCCGCGTGGCAGACAAGCCGCTTACTGAGGATCAGATGTTCGGGGAAACCCTATCAGTTGTACTCGGGGACTCCAAAATATGGTCTGCTGGTAAGATATAATTCAAATTGTTTGTCAAACACAAATTTTGTTAACAGATGAACATCTATACATACCTGTTAAAAACATATATCCTCCTCCGATTGGCATGCGCCGTAGTAGAAAAAAAAGTAATCGAGATATTTTTATTGCAAAATTGAGTACCAAGTCCCACATATACCATTCGGAAAAGTCAAAATTAGAAAGTAAAGTTTATTGATAGTCCTCATTTCGAAATTTTCAAACTTCAAAATTAAAGTCTTAGGAAGTCTGTAATAAAAACTTATGCAGTGTAAAAAACTATGTATGTACTTAACATAAATCTAAATAAAGTCATCTGCACAACACTAGTTTTTAGTACTGTTTACTAATAAGAATTGCAGACTTTAGCGCTAACGGCTCCCTTTGTGCTTTGCTGCATGTGCTCACTTCCACTCGTAACATTGACGGGCCAATTTACATGTCCCTGATTAAATCAAAACGGGATTTTATGCCAGCCTTTATACGTCCCTACTGTTGGGGCACGGCCTACCCTCATAAGTGAGAGTGATTTGGGCCATAGTCCACACGCGGGCCCAGTGCTGTGAATAAATAAATTAGTGTACTTGAGAAATTAAGAAAATACTCATTGGTATACGCCGACCCGGGGTTCGAACTTCCGCCACCTGAAGTGAAATTTAAACCCCTCGGCCACCACCGGCAATCAAAACGGGATACAATTGCATAAAGGCTTTCATCGCCATCGAAAGCAAGTTGCATTACCACAAATGAGATCACAAGTAAGACTTTAATATTCTACTTATTTTCGCTGCGTTTTAAAATGTACCTAAACGTTTGAGCATAAGGTAATTATTACTTAGCGGCTGTTTGTGTTAGTTACTAAATTTAGGTGGCAATGCGCCACGCGGATGTCCAATGCCCATGGAGAGACCGGCCAGTACATAGAGCAGCGGAGGCCTGACATTATGTACTATCGCTTCGTATAGATATGACGTTATGCGTATAACTTCTCTTGTCGGCAGGCACGTACTGGGACCGCAATAAGTTCTCGAACAGGACGCTGTTCGCTCCTTTCGCGTACAAGACAGAACTCAACACCAGGAAGTACAAGCTGGAGGATTTGGCCAGACTGGACAAGCCGGGTGAGTGCTATTGTATTTAGTGGTATAACTTGAGGGAGCAGGTGTTATCCTAACACAAACATCAAAAGCTAGAAAAGTTTTTTTACGCTATGATCATTCTAAGGAGTATCGTGCTGTCTCTGAGCGACATGTAAAAAATGTGTATATGTTGTCCTGCTCTTAGTATTGCTAAGTTAGCTAAATTTAAACAATTTAAACAATTAAAAAACAAAGTATTTTTTATGAAAATAGACTTTCAAACAGTACTTTCGAAATGATTTCGCTACCAAGCAGGCAAGAAACTCAATAGTTAATCTTTTATATTATTAGTTTTTCAAGTTCATATTAAAAATAATACAATAAATTCATATATACATTCGTAGGTTCTATTAGATACCCTACACTTTAAAAGCAATACAATAAAAAGTTATCCTATTTTTGGTTTTTTAAAACGGCTCTAACGATTTCATTAAAATTTTGTATTTATATATGTTTTGCTTTTTATGTTTATCAAGACGTATCCACCGGGAAGGACACCCATGTCAACGTTTTTTTTCTCAGGAAAACGAATTTTTTAAAGATTACTAATGCTATCTCCTAGAATATTAAATTAAATTAATATAAGCTTATGCTACTCAACCACAGAGGATACTAAAATCTAAGGAACTTTGTTATAACCGCCCGCCGCGGTTAACTCTGTTCTACGCTTCTTTTGACATATTGCTATTGTCACTTACTTGTTCCAGAAATAGTCCAAATTACAATAAAATTATTAACTTGTTGTCAACTCTATAACTTTTAGTAACATAATACTTAAGTCTATCAATAGTCACAGATACAAACAAAAGCCACGTGTCAAAGTCTGTGCGGAGGAAAACAATTACATCTACGTAAGTATGACAGGGAAACACGAATCTAGCGCTATCTCGCTCCATAAGCCTTTTCCAGTCACTTGTTTGGAGTTCACTTACTTTTTGTACTCTGCCGGTATCTAGCCTATGCGGGGGCTCCAGTAACATGCTGTAATAGATTATGTTTGTATTTCTTCACAGATGAAGTATACACAAACAAGCCTTGGTTTTCATTCCTCAAACAGCGCTGGTCGACTAACTTCGATGATCTAGAGAAATATTTTCTGAAAATGAAAATTCGGGACGACGAATTCGGAAAATATTTAAGACACTACGAAAGATACCCAACGTTTTACAGAGCGGCTAACTTGAACCATGGGTACTGGACCCAGCCATATTTTGACTGCCAGGGACACTTAAAACAGTGGGTAATAACGTATGCGGTGCCTTTCTTTGGATGGGACAGCGTTAAAGTAAAGTTAGAGTTTAAGTGAGTATATCTACAAGTGAGTTATTTGACAAAAAAAATAAACAAATTACTAATATAAAATTTATCAATTTTTTATTTTATAAATTAATAAAAAAAAAATTTGAAGGAGGCTAACCATAATTTTTATTTTCAGAGGTGTAGTGGCTGTGACCATGTCACTGATGTCTCTGGACATCAACCAGTGTCCCGACAAGTACTATGTGCCCAACGCGTTCAAGAGTACGGACAAGTGCGATAAGAGCACTTCATATGTAAATATGCTATTTGATTATATCACCAGTCAATAATTTATAAATATTTGATACTATTTGTGCCTGCGTCAAATAACTTAAAATGTTTAACAAAATAAGTAAAAAAGCTTTTGTTTAAAAAATAAGTACTTGGTTCTGTCCTTGCAAAAAGAGACTAAGGCCATAGTGCACCTCGTGCTGACGTAAATTGGTTAAAAGATTGCCGAGCTATTGGCCAATTTACTGACAGAATGTTTAAGCTATGTGGTCTCTGGTAGTGGTGATTTAGCGTGACCTCTGTAGCTTATAGGAGCTAAAAAATTATTACTATATATAATAGTAACCCACCACTACCCATCCAGGTACTATGCCTTTGGTTTCCGATAGACGAATGCCCCTGGGCCATGAGCTCTTTCTACAATATAGTATACCAATGTAAAAAGGAGATAGCCCCCTATGCTACATAAAAACAAAAAAAAATGACATGTTTGACTTTGGTTTTAGTGGCTTACTTACTTATTTCTTATTACCTATTGTATTGGTACATATTGTATACTCTTTAGCTAATTATCAAAGTATTGTATTACTACTTTAGATGGAACTTCTTGCCAGCTCTTTTTGGCAGAAATTAACATTGTTTAAATTGTATTGACGATTCAAAAGTGTTCTAAGAAACCTACTTGAATAAAGTTTGATTTGAGTTTGAGTTTGATATTTTATTTATGATTTTCCTCCAGTGTGTTCCAATCCTCGGTCGCGGCTTCGAGGTCGGGGGGTACAAGTGTGAATGTCTGCAAGGTTACGAGTATCCGTTCGAGGATCCGATCACGTACTACGACGGACAAATCGTCGAAGCCGAGTTCCAGAACATTATTTTAGATAAGGAGACGAGGATAGACATGTTTAAGTGTCGGGTCGCGGGCGCCTCTACGGTAAATAGCAGCTTTGTTTCTATTTTGACTGTATTGTATGTTTTGTACAAACTAAGATAGGCAAAAATGTAAAATTCTAACGATGCGAAAGGCTTTTTAACGTCCATTTGCTCCGCCATTAGATATTATTAATTTCCTTAAAGTGAAACTAGTTATTGATATGCTACTTGTAGAACGTTTTGAATTTAATAGAAGAAATTGACATTTGGAATTAAGAGGGGGCATAAAGGAAATTGCCCATCGCATCGTAGAATTCAATTATGAGTGAGTAATTCAAATCCAGATAAATATAAAAAAAAAACAAATACTACATTATAATTCTAAATCATGATGCTATAAAATTTTCTTGATAGAAAAATTACCTCTATTTTTTTATTTATTTTATACCGGTACATGTACATACTCGTATATAGGGCGTTCCATCTAACTACTTTTTAGCGGTTTGCGTTTCATGCTTTTGGTAGCAAAAGCTAATGTTGACTTTTAGCGTTTCGTCTAAGCGATTTTGCTACGAAATGTTGCTATTAAAAACCCATGTCGGGAGGTGGGTATTTTGTGCTACTTTTTGACAACTGTCAAATGTGAAAATGAATCCTTTAAGAAAAATAGTTGTAACGTTGTTTTTTTAGAGAAAAGTTTATTTTCGCATTATCAACTCTATATCTTTGTTATTATCTACAAAAAAATTAGTCAAACATATACACACACAGAACTTTTGTTTGTCTAGAGAGAATAAATAAGTAAACAAATTAATAAAAATTAAAGGAGGCCGCGTTTAGCAGAAATGGGAACTACAACTCATTCTAGAAACAATACAAAACGTTTTAAAAATAGCTTCTAAATTTTTTTATATTTTTGTAGTACATTTTTCAATAACGCTTTGTACGAAGAGGTGATTAAAAGATTCTAATGGCGTAACGCTTTTAACGTTGTAATTTTCTGGAAACAAAGTCCGTTTAGACTCTCTTTTTATACAATCAGAGGCCTGAGGAAATTTTATATATTTCAATAATTTTTTTTCCATGATATCAATGTATTGATTGTTATGTTCAATAATGATTTTAATATTTTTCATTGTCTGATTTGTTTTAGTATTACCAATCTACACTAATGTTTTTTTTTACAAATTTATGTTTAGGTTTAAAATTAGTTGTAAAACAAATATATAACATATTTGAATCTCAATTAAAAAAGACTTCATAACAAATATTGGATGTTGTATATTTTTTTTAATTAAATGATTACAACTATGTGTATATGATGTATTTGTTTTTATAAAATGTATCTATGTACTGAAGGCTTTTTATCGGTTATATATGAACATTATTATAATCATGTATGTATTTAAAGCAATTTTACGTGTTTTTTTCGAATTCTGAAAAAAAAATCAATTTACTAATTATTTGTTTGTTGTATAAAAATAAATAAAAACTCAAAGTTACTATGATTTATATATACGAGAACATTACAAAATAAAAGATGTATTCTGTTAATTATTTCTTTTTGATAGGTAAAATTAAAACTGTAATTTACTTATAGTTGCAAACTGATTAGAATAAAGACACTAGTACTAGTATAGATATAGATATTACCTAACTCATACTTTCCAAAGACAATGAAAGTATTAAGACTTATGTTGTTGTCAAACAGACGTGTTATAGATTGCAATAAGGTATCTATTTTTCCTATAGTTCAAATTGTATAGAATCATAAAAGTTCAGTACATATTGACGTACATGAACATATACCTGCCTTAACACTAATTACAATATACGATGTAGCATTTATTAGTGTTATGATTATATTTTTGCTGAACTTAGCACTTAATGCCTTATTGAGGAATCTCAAATTTATTAATATAATTTTTTCGGTTTATTAGATTTATAGATTATTTTTTTCGAATATTGCACCCAAATAAATTGCTGTTAGGTTTTTTATGCATTTACAATATATTCTATATTTTAAAACTTGAAATTTATCTTATTAATCTTCTTTATGTCTTTCTTTTATATTTTCTATTATATATTCGATTGTAAAATTAGCTGTAAGTAACTGACATAGGGATTTAAAAACTTGCTTTAAATGTGTAATGTTTTTAGGGCGACACTGGTACCAGTACTTTGTAAAGAGCTCAGATCATTGATTCCACTCTAATGAAGTAGCATGTTGCTATCAGTTCTTTGAAGAAGTAAGTAAACCCACAAGCACTACTTTTTCTCTAAACATTCTCGAGCTAATTTTGTAATTTTGTACTCATAGGTATATCGCACACCGTCCACGAGAGACTGATCTTATACAGTCCACTATTGTAGTTACTTAACAATTTTAGTTTTATTTAGTTTTAAGTAATATTTAAGCCAATTTAGTGCAATTCAATTATATTTAGACATTGTATTGTTAACGATCTAAATTAAACCAATTAAAGTTAACATGTTGATTTGCTATTTAGGGTTATGACAATTTAAGTAGATGTTAAGCAACTGGCAAAGGAGTTATAAAAAAAATGGTAGAAATCCTTTACCCTATTTCTTCATTTCGTTTGTATTGTTTTCCATGTTGATCCCTTGGCGATTTTTCTACAAATGTGACGCAATTCAGTCGTTTTATTTTTCCATCTTTGTTTTAATTTTTTTTGAAACAGAAAATATGAATACATATAAAAAAAAAATTTTGCATACTTTGAATAACGATACATATTATTGTATACTTATGTATTTTTCCGATATTAATATTTGTAAAATGCCTTAAACATATCAGTTGTAGTGTAAGGACATTAGGATATAACTGCAATTAAAAAAACAAAATTTTGTACATGATATTTAATATTTTAGAATATTTACAGTTTTTGTAGTGCAATGTTTATACTACATTCCGTCCAAGAGTGTGTTTTGTATGGTTTTGTAATAAATTTTACAGAATTTCTGTTTGTGTTTAAATTTCTTGCCTGTAGTAATCATTTGCCAAACTGAAACAAACAATAAATAAATAAATTTAGGTTGGTTTGTCAAATGTGAAAGGAGGCTAAGTGCCTGCATTGAGATGTTCGATGCGCATTGCTGAAAGTTTTGCAAGGTCTACTGTTTATCTACTGTTTTTTTTTTTCGTTGTTCCAACAAATTAGAGTTAGCTCAGATAGTGTTTTTGGAATGAGAGTCGAGAAAGGTGAGAGTTGATAAAGGTGAGAGAGGGAGGGGAGGAGAGATAGGCAGTGGAGGTTGTACACGATTTAAAGCATTTATCAAGTGTAGGCTGTCGCGAATCACTGTCGCCGGGGCAGCTATTTATAATATTGAATATACTGATTTTCTTACTTCGTTTTTAAGAGTTTATTTCAGATAGTTGAGGTGTAGTTTGTGTTTTTTATACAAGAGTCGAGATAGGGGGAGATAAGGGAGAGGTGATAAAGGTGAGAGAGGGAGGAGAGGAGAGATAGGCAGTAGTGGTTGTAACCAATTTAAAGCATTTACCTATCAAGTGTAAGCTGTCGCGAATCAACGTTCGCGGGGGCAGCTATTCTAATATTGAATATACTGATTTTCTTACTTTTTTTCCCCAGAAAATTAGAGTTTTTCTCAGAAAGTTGAGGTGTAGTTTGTGTTTTTGGTATGAGAGTCGAGATAGAGGAGAGGTGATGTGGGTAAGAGAGAGAAGGGAGGAGCGATAGGCAGTGGAGGTTGTAACCAATTTAAAGTATTTATCAAGTGTAAGCTGTCGCGAATCAACGTTCGCAGGGGAAGCTATTTATAATATGGAATTTACTGATTTTCTTACTTCTTTTTTTTTTCAACAAATTAGAGTTGATCTCAGATAGTTGAGCTGTAGTTTGTGTTTTTGGTATAAGAGTCGAGATAATGGGAGATAGCGGAGAGTCGATAAAAGTAAGAAAGGGAAGGGAGGAGATATAGGCAGTGGAGGTTGTAACCAATTTAAAGCATTTATCAAGTGTAAGCTGTCGCAAATCAACGTTCGCCGGGGCAGCTATTTAAAATATTGAATTGAAGAACAATCCAAGAATACATTGTAACTTAAAAAAAATATTGTCGCCCAGGTACTTCTATTTATAATGACATCAAAACATTTACTATTTTTTAGCCTTTTCACCAGTCTGTCTGCATATTTTCCCAGAAAAATCATCGAAATGGCTGAATAAATCTTAATCGAACTTTCTGTATTTTTATTGTACAATTTGCGCTTCATGCTGTAGCGATATTTTTCGCCAATGATATCGAAAGTGCGATTGACCGTGTAAGTGTAAGTGTACCTAAGTGCCGAAAATGTAGTAGTGTAGGTAAATATAAGTTTGTATTTGTTATAATAATACTGGTCTATCCCGCTAATTTAGCCCGCGCACAATTCGGTCACAGACATACGATAAATACGATTCCTTGATGAATTAAAATAATTTTCTTTCCCTCTTGCATAATTTAAAAGCTAAGATACATATTCATATTTATCTTCAACAACCAACTCAAAGAGAAACCATGTAGGCAAAGATAACTGGTCATCTTGCATGTAGGTTTATAACCTGCTTGATCTTACGTAGGTATGATATAAAAATAATTTCGAAGTAACGGTTAACAAATATTTAATTCTCCCTAAGAGCGACGTAGTCTGGTCAACATGTACCTTTTTGGGTGAAATTTTTGTATAGGCTCCGAAAATTACGATCAAGGTGTCATTCAATTCGGAATATTATGTAGAAAGTTTAAGAAAAAGTTCCAAAAGGGGCTGATGAAAATTGCAAAAGTTATAAACAATTAAAAAAAAAAAAAGTAGTGGTTTGGTTTTTTTTGAATATCTCGACAACTATCAAAGATATTCGAAATTTGAAAAAAGATCTGAAAAGAGGAGGAAATTTTCTAAAAAAAAGTCCTGCCTCCCGGAACTGTATCTTTAATATTTATAATTTTTACGGAGCCCTGAAAATAGCGCTAAAAGCGGGTAGTCTGGCTTCCGCTCGCGATTTGTCATTCAGACACGGTAACAATAAAAATAATTTTAACATATTAAATATGAATATTAAGGAATAAAAATTTTTTAGTACTATTGGGATATATAAATGAACAATAATCCGTAAAGGAAAAATTTTTATCCCCATTTTTCCATTAGTTATGCATTAGTTAATTAACTACTTTTTCTGAATAGAATGTTAACAGAAAAAACCTGATTATTATTAAACTACAACCCTAGGATTTTTTTCACTTCGTGGAGTTATTTTGAAAAGGCATTAAAATAGATCCCCGTTGGAAAAATTTTAAAATGTTAATTTTCCACTTTTTTATTAACAATCGAAAACATTAAAAAATTAAAAACTGCATAAAAGTTGTTAAAAAAAATTTGTTTTTCAAATATTTCAAATTTTATGATTTCTAACGGTTAAAAGTTACATGAAAATAATTTTTTTTAATTTTTTACCGCGATTGTTTAAATAATTGTTATAAACAAATGCATTGTTTATAAGATAATCAACAAATTATTTTCCTAATCTACTTGTCGATATAAATTATGATTTTTAAGAAAAAAATTATTCCTTAAAAAAAATTATTTATTGCTATAAAATGCATTTCTTAATTAACAATCGTTTTTTACCACTAAATATAAATATTAAGGTACCATTTTTTCTTTAAAAATCATAAATTCTATTGTTCTTAAATATTCTGGAAAAAAAATTTTTTTTTTTTTTATTTTTTATTTGTTTATTTAATAAACAATTTGTTATAAACAAATGGATTTTCTTACTTTATTTTTTTTTAATTCGCAATTTAATTATAAATACAGCTATGTATTATTTTTTATGAAACAATTTTTTTATCTATTTTTTATATAACTTTTAATATTTTTATGTCCTAAAATTTGCCTTTTTATCTCGCTCTTTTTCTTTTATAATTGGTATAACTTTTAAACTATTATATATACGACAATTATACTTCAAGTCGTTTTTATTCACTATAAATTAATGATCAATTTAAGCTTTTAACTTCAGCTCTAGCTCTATTATTTATGTTAATTATTGACAATTGTTTATAAAAAATAAACCGAAAAAATTTTTTTCTTGTTTTTCTATTCCAAAACGTGGTTAAATGTTCATAAATTTACAATTATGAGCCTTTGATGACTTGCATTTTACTAATTTGCTGTCATTAAAAATTGATTACAATCGTATTTGCATAGACTTTTCCCGAAAAATTTTAAAACTTTTCCATTATGTTATTTACATTTTAACGAGTGTTCTTTTATCAATCTTTCCATTCTAAGATTCTTAAAATTACTTCAGAATTTTTTCGGTTTATTTTTTATAAACAATTGTCAATAATTAACATAAATAAAAGAGCTAGAGCTGAAGTTAAAAGCTTAAATTAATCATTAATTTATAGTGAATAAAAACGACTTGAAGTATAATTGTCGTATATATAATAGTTTAAAAGTTATACCAATTATAAAAGAAAAAGAGCGAGATAAAAAGGCAAATTTTAGGACATAAAAATATTAAAAGTTATATAAAAAATAGATAAAAAAATTGTTTCATAAAAAATAATACATAGCTGTATTTATAATTAAATTGCGAATTAAAAAAAAATAAAGTAAGAAAATCCATTTGTTTATAACAAATTGTTTATTAAATAAACAAATAAAAAATGAAAAAAAAAAAAATTTTTTTTTCCAGAATATTTAAGAACAATAGAATTTATGATTTTTAAAGAAAAAATGGTACCTTAATATTTATATTTAGTGGTAAAAAACGATTGTTAATTAAGAAATGCATTTTATAGCAATAAATATTTTTTTTTAAGGAATAATTTATTCTTAATAATCATAATTTATATCGACAAGTAGATTAGGAAAAAAAATTTGTTGATTATCTTATAAACAATGCATTTGTTTATAACAATTATTTAAACAATCGCGGTAAAAAATTAAAAAAAATTATTTTCATGTAACTTTTAACCGTTAGAAATCATAAAATTTGAAATATTTGAAAAACAAAATTTTTTTAATAACTTTTATGCAGTTTTTAATTTTTGAATGTTTTCGATTGTTAATAAAAAAGTGGAAAATTAACATTTTTAAATTTTTCCAACGGGGATCTATTTTAATGCCTTTTCAAAATAACTCCACGAAGTGAAAAAATCCTAGGGTTGTAGTTTAATAATAATCAGGTTTTTTCTGTTAACATTCTATTCAGAAAAAGTAGTTAATTAACTAATGCATAACTAATGGAAAAATGGGGATAAAAATTTTTCCTTTACGGATTATTGTTCATTTATATATCCCAATAGTACTAAAAATTTTTTATTCCTTAATATTCATATTTAATATGTTAAAATGATTTTTATTGTTACCGTGTCCGAATGACAAATCGCGAGCGGAAGCCAGACTACCCGCTTTTAGCGCTATTTTCAGGGCTCCGTAAAAATTATAAATATTAAAGATACAGTTCCGGGAGGCAGGACTTTTTTTTAGGAAATTTCCTCCTCTTTTCAGATCTTTTTTCAAATTTCGAATATCTTTGATAGTTTTCGAGATATTCAAAAAAAACCAAACCACTACTTTTTTTTTTTTAAATTGATTATAACTTTTGCAATTTTCATCAGCCCCTTTTGGAACTTTTTCTTAAACTTTCTACATAATATTCCGAATCAAATGACACCTTGATCGTAATTTTCGGAGCCTATACAAAAATTTCACCCAAAAAGGTACATGTTGACCAGACTAACAACCCATGCAGAGGCCGGGGCGCTATATGGGCTGAGACTCCTTCAGAGTCTGGCCCCAAAAGCCCGGTGGAGCAGTAATGGCTGCATCAGCCAACTGCATAGTCAGTTCAGAGAAAGAAAAAAAAAGTATATGCACAGGTAGGTTGGTTTAAAAAAAAATGAGTAAGCCACTGAATGTTCCGTTTTAGCATCGAACAGTACGATTTGTAAGTTAAATAATTTTGTTGGAAATATTAAAGGCCCTTTTAAACCTTCCTACACGTACTTGATTTACTTTCTTATCAGGCACTTACCTTCCTGCACTACCACTTAAAAATAAAATAATAGATTAAATACCTGGTCGCTACGTACTTGGTCCTCAAGTAAAGACTCCTCAGATACCATAGAACTATAACCAAAGCCAAGTAAAGGACTAAGTATATGAAGATGTAAACGATTATGAAGAAGCGGAGAAAACCCATGCTCCTTCATTGTGGCTTCTATGTGAGATAGCGGCGTTTCAACATTTTCATGCTTATTTTTTGTTGGTGGGATAAATTAATACGAAATTGTAATTAAATCATGTTGTATTACTTTAAACTGTGAGTGTTTTGTGCTAATGAGACTGACAGCAATAGCGTTAACAAACGCAGCGATATAGAATGAATATAAAAATAAAAGGTCCCTCCATGACAGCTCACGGGAGTAAGCGATGAAGTACGAAAATGCATAAAATTAAGCGGTTTTTGAAGCAATTGAAGTAGGTATGTAGTAAATTGATAAGAAACCCATTTTTTTCCGTAATATTTTTTTCGGCGGAAGGTTTTTTGATAGTATTTATAACAATAACCACACAAAAAAATCGGCATCAAATCTCCTGGAGAAATTTAGATATTCTAGATATTGACTTTTTAACAGCAGCGCCTATTTTTTCATAAATAGCAAAATGTCCGACCTTTAAGGGCTTAATTATATGCAATTTCGTAGTTCATAACTTACTCCCGTGAGCTGGAAGAACCTTTTATATTTATTCATTCACATTCGATATCGCCTGTGAATTGGGGCGTTTTGTTGACATGCATTATACGCATTAAATACTTTCACATTCAATCCTTCTGTTGACCACAAATGACTGCGCTATGACCACACTTCCGGGCAGCATTCAGTGCATTGGCAGCACATGCTCAGGAGGTAGGGTAGTGGATGCGCTGTCAAATAGTGAACGGTCATATTGCTTGTTTACATTTGGTGAACAGAACGATTTCAATGCCTATGTGATGCCATATATAGCTCTCAATGCCGTCAAAAGAACGCACCTATTATTGCTGTCAGTCAGTTTGAATTTGATCTGTAGTCATAGGCAATAGGCACAATGTAAATAACAAAATATTCACAGATTGTGTTGTTACGGCGGAAGTAAATATAAATCACGTGTTGTTGTGTTCTTCGTGCACTTGTGCTTACACGCTAATTTTCGAAACTGCCCAACCGATTTCATAGCATGTTGTAAATTTTGTTTCGAGCTTGAAACATAGAATTTTGACGCAACGGGTGAAACTGCTGGAAAAAGCACGTAACATATAGTATAACGTCTCAATTATTTGCATACTACACTTGCGGAAACATAGGGGACGTGGCGTGGTCCAAGCAGAGGCGGCTCTAGCCCACGTATCGCCAGTGTGCAATCAATACGCTGGCGCTTTCTATAGTAGGGGCGTGGTATAAAATGGCAAAAAATTCGGGTAGAAATGGTGCTAATTTAAATGATGTCGGGTAGTAATAAAAGTATTTTGAAGTGAAAACTTCTTTAGCGGCGCTGTGCACTTTTTTTGTGATGGGTAAAAACTGTTAAACTCGCGTGAGGTCACGTGTCCTGATCGAAAATTCGTAAGATGTCACTCGCGTTAGGACACGACTTTTATTTACATTAGGTTAGTTTTTATTTTTAGTATATGGCGATTATGAGTAGTACAGGGAGGTTGGATATGGGATTTTAATTCTATGACAGATTGAGCTGTCAAATATACAACGTCAAAAAAGTAAATAAACAAAAGTTATTATTTTTAATAAATAAATATGGATAAGAAGTGATGGGAAGTAAATAGCGAGTATGTTTTGACTTCTGCCGGCACTCCCGGAGTGCAACCCGTTTTTTTTTTAGGAACAAATGTGTTTAAAGAATAAAAGAGTCACTGATTTCAATTTGAATTTCTATCAACATACATTACTATGCAGATGACGCTTGCAACATCAGAAGTGTCATTCGCGCGTTGCCGACCCTTCAAAAATCTAATAACTACTTTCTCGAAAAAACCCCATACTGTAGACCTTAGAGAAAACCTTGGCAGGGAGCTCATTACACAACCCAAGCGTTCGCGGGAGGAAGTTCTCTGAAACCGAACTGTACGCGACCATTTTGGTTCTAGAGTGTGAGAATGAATTCCCTGCCGATGGCGAGAGGTGCGATAGTAGAAAGTAGCCATGGATATTATTTCGAACAATTCCTTAGAAGGGGGTGTTAAATGTGATTGTACAAGCGGTAGAACACACACAGGGAGGCAAAGCCTAAGACTTAAGGGCTTGATCACTAAGTAAGTTTGGGATTGTCGACTATTCTCACAGCCCGTCGTTGAACCGAGTCAAATGGACCAAGCTGGTATCCGGGTGCGCCCGCCCAGAGATGGCAGCATATGGGGCCGAACTTGCGACATGTAAAGCAGCAAACTTTGCCCCGACGTGAAGTACTGCTTCGCTCCATTAAGTACATCAAATTTTTCGGACGCCAGCTTCACCTTGTCTTGCAAATGATCTCGGAACTGAACATTGCTGGAGATGTCAACACCAAGGATCCTAATGCTCTTGGAGATGGAGAGGAGAGTGTTCTGGAATTGTGGGCCTACAGTGAATGGGGTTTTCTAAGCGGTGACCGCGCAGACTTGTCTTCGTAGGGTTGAATCGGAACAAGTTTTCCCGTCCCCAGTCAGAGACCTTGGACAGAGTGATCTAAATTTGAGGAACAAGGGATGTTGTCACCCATAAAATAAACGTCTCCAGTACTGTCATCTGCATAACAATTAATGTAATAGATGTCCAATGTGTCATTGATATGCAATAGAAACAGCATAAGACAGCACAGAGCCTTGCGGGACACCAGCATTAATGTCCACGCTATCAGAGCAACTATCGTCAACTACAGCTCGTATGCGTCTGTCGGACAAAAAGCTAGCCACTCACTTGGACAAACCCTCGCGCACTCCGTAAGATGGCATTTACAATAGGAGACCCGGTGCCAGACCCAATCGAACGCCTTCGCTATGTCCAGGCTACATGCCAATGCCTCCCCCTGATTCTCAATGGCTAGTGCCCATCGGTGTGTGAGATACACTAGAAGGTCACCAGTCGAGCGACCGTGACGAAAGCCATATTGACGATCACTGACTGGTCGTGTTCTTCTAGGTATCTTAGAAACTGTGTGTTGATCACACGCTCCATCAACTTGGAGAGGAGAGAGGCAATAGCGATAGGCCTGTAATTCGATGGATCTGATCTATCGCCCTTTTTGAGCACCTGGTTCACATTCACAGTCTTCCATGAAGACGGAAATTGCCTACTGTGGTAGGAAAGCGCGAAGCGGCGCGTGTGTACAGGACATAACTCAGGAGCACACTGCTTAAGCACCACTGCTGGTATACCGTCTGGCCCACTCGACTTATGGACGCCTAGAGAAAGCAACGCCCGCCGGACCTCCCGCTGTGTTATGGAGATTTCCGGCATGGTCTTACCTCACCACGGTATAGTAGGTAGTACAGCGCCTTCATCGTTCATGTTCGAGTTCGAGGCAAAGAGACTGCCCAGTACATCAGCTTTCTCTTCAGCACTATGCGCCAGGTCATCATTGGTCTTTCGCAGTGGTGGTAACGACGACTGGTAAAAGTTCCCTCCGACAGCTTTAGCAACAAGCGACCAGAAAGTACGAATGCCAGAGGAAATGGTCTGCCACCAGAGTTTCGTTTTTGCGCACCGTATGCACTGTTTGTTTTTCTGTTGAAATAAATTTTAATGAGTATATATTCTAGCATTCCGAGATGGAGACTGAGTATTTTTATATCTTAAGTCTGGTAACATTTTAGGGGCGTAAAATAAATCCGCCATTTTGTTCGTAAATTTATTTAGGATTTTTAAAATAAACTCATAAACATCCAATAAATCATTTATGAAAAGTATAAACATAGAAGCTATTCAGTGTTTTAAAAACCTGTGATATTTGTGTGTGCAGTTATTTACATACTTGTTACGTACATCTTGACGTTAAATTGGTGACCGATTTTGACGTCAAAAGTCTTCTAAAATGGGTTCTAGAGAGGACGAATATGATTATTTATTCAAAGGTACAGTACAGTATGCAACTTTCACCCCTAGCCAAGTGTTTTTGACCCTTTAAAACTTTAATCTAGGTATATACAAACCCAGATTTGTATTGGCTGTACTTAATTGAAAGAAGAAACCGCCTCATCTCATTTAAGTTTATGTTTCCTTTGTTCGCTGAACCCACTTGTAATTGTTTGGACGTTTTTAAAGCTGTCTCTTACTGTAGCTATTAAAACTTGGAAAGAAAAATACGTTTTTCATCAGCTGATTGCGTCGGTTGAACAACAATCGATTTGTCATAATTTTTGTTTTTTATGACTCATCAGCCTATTTTCTCCCGTGAGTAGTCCTGGGATGGCTTTGCTCAAAATTTCCTATCATATTTATTATTTCATTTAATATCTACCTGTCTCTATAATTTGTCAGGTGTTTAAATTGGTTTTTGCGAATCTGTGTCATGATGGCATATTTATATTCTTTGTTTCATTTGTTACAGTTGTGCTTATAGGAGACTCAGGAGTGGGAAAAAGTAGTCTTCTTTCACGTTTCACTAGAAATGAATTTAATCTAGAGTCAAAATCCACAATAGGAGTGGAGTTTGCCACAAGAAGTATAGAGGTAAATGGCATTGTTTACATATAATATATGTGTGAAACATATCTTAAAAATTTGTGTCAATCAGTAAAGCTGCAGGATGTTGACAAGCTGACTGGCATAAAGAGCTATGACATTGTTTAGGCACAATTCTTTTGACCGAATGTAAATAAAATTGAATAACATAACTATCTTAGGATAAAGAAGAATTAGTTTAGGATAAAGAAGCATTAATTTCATTACATTTGTCACCTACCATATGTTTGTTATCTGTAACAAACTGTCAAGTGTTTATGATATTTTTGTCACTTTTGCCACCAAAAAACTAAAGACCCATGTCTGGAGGTGGGGTATTAGTCTGAATCTGTCTAACTGCCTATACAATTTATTGTTTATGGTAGTGTGAGTTATAATCGTAGTGTGTGTACATCAACCATTCATTTTAAAACTAAAAGTTTTGTTAGTAAAGATTCAAAGCTACACAAACAATAGGTGTCGGTGGCAAAACTGGTGTTATCAAAATGTGAAATGTATTAAACATGAGAACTTTTTATCTGCACATGGCAGCCAATGTGTTTAATGCATTCTGAAAGTGTCCCATATTCTGCATAGAGTCCATTTCTGTTTCATTTATAGAACTATGTGTTTAATGCTAGTAAGAAACAATGGCTTAACTATTATTTAATTAACTGCTCCATGGCTTAGTTGGTAGAAGTACTGCCTGTGGATCAAAAGCAGGGGAAAAATATTGACACTTGAAAAATTACCCTGAACCGGGTGTTACAAAACCTATTTTCAACTTGCACACAGAAAACATCCTAAAGTGAACATCATTTTGACACTAAATTTGATAACTATTTAAAACTTAGATGTAAATGTATTCCTTTGTTTGATCATGACTAAAATTATGTTGGCTCTAATTTAGGAGCAGGAAGTCACTGTACTCCGGTTTTAACTGCTACCCTGATCATTATAAAGTTATGTAAATTTCATTTGAATTATGGTTAAATTAACTGAATTGTATTACTGGCTTTTCTGAGCTCTAGGTTAATGGAATTTGTTTATTGCTTTTAATAGCATTTAATATTTTATAGGGTATTTGACAACTTTGCCAAAATCTAGATTTCATTTAATAACAACAATTGTATGTATCAATGTGTTTTGTTTGCTAGTTATGAACACATTAAGGGTGCGTTCTTTCTGGGAATAAGAGTTCCCATAAATGATACTTTTCACACTTTTGATAATGCCAATTTTGCCACTGACACCTACTGTTAGTTTAGCTTTGAAACATTACTAACAAAATTTTTGGTTACAAAACTTGCAAAACGAACGGTTGATGTACACACACTACGAGAAAACACACACACACTACCATAAACAATGAATATGTATAGGCAGTTTGACAGATTAACACAAAAAACCCACCTCCAGACATGGGTCTAAAGTTTCATTTTTCGGTGGCAAAAGTGACAAAAAAAACAAAAATATCTTAAATGAATGCATGACAGTTTGTCACAGATGGTACTAAAATTTTGATATTTTTGATACCAATGCTAAATGAACGGATGGCAGGGGGCAAAAGTAATGAAAATAATGATTCTGCATCCCAGAACGAACGTGCCCTAATTGATATCTAAGCTACATATTTGTGCATAAGATGCTATTGTGCTTTCAGAGCATTGGTTGCACATACTGCACAGAATAAACACAAGATAGTGATTTCTGTTTTGTTTGTTTGTATTTTAATGGTAGTGCTCCTGCCTGCTGATTTGAAGGGTGTGGTTTGGATCCCTGTACAAGAACAATATTTATCCAATAAACTTATTATTGTTGTCTTGAGACTGGGTTTTAATATATGTAGTTATGTATAATATACCACACCACTTATCCCTAAGTAGGTGATCAGAGATAATAATATAAATGTAGATCTGCTTTTTTTTCACTGATAGTGTTTCTTCCCTTAAGTGAGCCTATTGCTGTAACAGTCACAAACTAAAGATTGTTTCTTTGTTTTTGTATTTTTTTAAAGTTACATATTAATAATAAAATATTTTATTATTTTTATTTTATTTATTAATAAGGATATTACAAAAAGATTAAATAATTTTCAAAATACATACTTAATTACAAAAAATCCTGATTTTTTTTTTAAAACTATAAAGCGTTAGCTTAAATGTGTTAAAAATTATTGAAGTTGAATGTACATAATTATGTGGATGTGTTTAAATTATTATCAGATATTTCTTCACATCTGTAATGTGCACACAACACCGCTGCTTGTGCACACAACAGCTGTTTGTGCTTGCACATCAGATAAAATACCAGAAAAGATATTTAGTCTTATCATAATTAATGGATATTGTTTATTCTTAAATTTGATTTGAAAACATGATTGGGTTATATACACAACGGCACAATTGGCGGAACAGAAAAAAAAGTGAGACTATGAGATAATAACGCATATATTTGACGAAAATGTAATTAGACACAAAATAACAAATTGATTAACATCTTTTAACAACGACTTTGAAAAGTCTTCATTATTTTTTATTGAAAAACAACAAATTTGAACTAAGTGAAATTTTTAGATGATTATGAACCATCACAAAAAATAAAAAAAAGTAAGCATTAAATGATTTAACAATAAAATTAAAGCAAAATTAATAATGAGTGTTTCCCCCTCTTGCTCTGATTACGGTTTCCATTCCAATGTCATTTACATTCCCTGCAAAACCCAGTAAGTGTGTTAAACTCACCTGTAGCTGATAAAAAAAACTTAAAATACTATAAAAGCAAAGTCTGATATAGATGTTAGTTAGCTTGAAGTAGACCTCAGTTAACTTATCACACAATTCAGAGATTGTGTCCAGACTAAGAATCATTCCCAAAACCGACCTACGACGACGACGATGACCAACCAACAACCTATTTATTATCAGAAGAATCAATATGAAATATAATGATTGTTTGCATTCATTCTTACCAAAATTTTCTTGTCAATAAACAGCTGACACTATGCCATTGCAATCAAAGACATTGGCTAAGAAAATTGTATGATACCTATAAGTAGGTCAGTAACATAGTTAATCAAATCAATGAATGAAATCATAGATAACCATATTGAATTTGGATCAACTGACAATTGGGGTTCAATGTAGTGTTCGTGACATCATTACACACTTTGTTATTGACATGCCACTCCATTTATGCTTGGAGCTTCGCTTGCAAGGCCCCAAGACTTTTATTTTTTATGTATGTACTAAAGCAAATAAGTGTGTTTAATGTTAATAACTAGACACTAAAAGAAAAATGGACAGAGTCTTGAATGAAATTATCATATCATGTTTTTTTTTATACCTCTAGGGTGGCAAAACAGGCTTACGATCCGCCTGATGGTAAGAGGTCACCGTAGCCTATGGACGCTTATAACACCAGGGGTATAACACGCGCGTTGCCGACCCTTCAAAAATCTAATAACATCTCACCACTCTGAACTGAATATCGCTGGAGAGAAGTGTTCTGGAATTGTAGGTCTACAGTGACTGGGGTTTGATTAACAGTGAACGCACAGACTTGTGTTTTTGTAGGGTTAAATCGGACTAATTTTTCCCATCCCCAGTCAGAGACCCTGTTCAGTGTGGTCTCGATTATAATAAACAAGCACTATCAACTTTATTTTTAAAATATAGTTTTTTTTTTTGTGTAAAAGAACCAGATACACTATACATACATTTCTTTTTTTTATACCACTATGGTGGCAAACAAGCTTACGGTCCGCCTGATGGTAAGCGGTCACCGTAGCCTATGGACGCTTGCAACACCAGGGGTATAACTTGCGCGTTGCCGACCCTTCAGAAATCTAAAAACTTCTTTCTTGAAGAACTCCATACTGTAGTCCTTGCAGAAAACCTTGGCAGGGAGCTCATTCCACAACTTAAGCTTTCGCGGGAGGAAGTTTCTCTGAAACCGCACTGTACGAGACCATTTAGGTTCGAAAGTGTGAGAATGAATTACCTGCTGATGGCGAGCGGTGCGATGGTAGAAAGTAGCCGTGGGCATTATTTCGAACAATTCCTCAGAACACAACCCATTGTACAAGCGGTAGAACACACACAGTGAGGCCAAGTCTCTCCTCAGACTTAAGGGCTCGATACCGCAAGTGAGTTTGGAATCGTCGACAATTCTCACAGCCCGTCGTTGAACCGAGTCAAAAGGGCCAAGCTGGTATCCGGGTGCACCTGCCCAGGGATGGCAGCAGTACTCCATATGGGGCCGAACTTGCGACTTGTAAAATAACAACCTTTGCCCCGACGTGAAGTACTGCTTCGCTCTGTTGAGTACACCAAGTTTTTTGGACGCCAGCTTCACCTTATCTTGTAAATGATCTCGGAACTGAACATCGCTGGAGATGTCGACACCAAGGATCCCAATGCTCTTGGAGATGGAGAGGGGAGTGTTCTAGAATTGGGACTACAGTGAATGGAGTTTTCTTAGCGGTGAACGCGCACACTTGTGTCTTTGTAGGGTTGAATCGACCAAGTTTACCCGTCCCCAGTCAGAGACCTGGGACAGTGTGGTCTCGATTTGAGACACAAGTTCTCCGCGGTTTTCCTCCACAACGTAACGGTAGATTCAATAAAAAAAAGGTAGATTCAAATGATGGTCTTTATAAATTATGTGCTGTAATACTCTTTTTTCTGAAGGATAGATGGTTGCTGAACTTGGTCTATTGTTTTTTTTTTCATGCCACTTTACTAAGTTTTACAATAATTGAACGATGAGTTGTTGTCGGAGCTAACTTTTGGTCGTAAGTGAATCGTCGGTTTTGGTCCTAGTATACATACCTACAGATTCACGTATGAGTTGTGAGGCGGCTTTGCCTCGTATTAGGGATCTATTGGGAGTTGTCCATGATCTATAATGCTGAGTCTGGCATGTTGTTAGGGGTTTTTTTGTGACTGTGCAGTATATGATAATTAAAAAAATAAACCAAAGAAACATATTTTAGGCACCATGCAATCATTTTAATTTTGTACTTCAGTACCTATAAAACCTACAAGTCCCAGACTACTTGGACATACAATATACATGTAGGTACGTTTTGCATTACCAAATATTTCGATATGATATTTATTTTTACAGTAATTATTGTAGTTTCAACATATTTTACTATTTGTTGTGTACGTACACTTTGATATCTTATATTTTTGTTTCTTTATTATGTTCATATACAATAATGAAGATATTGCTCCGTTTACTGGCATTTTAGTTTTGTTACATAAATAGCTCTCTAATCTGTCCCTGTTGTAATAATAATATACGAAATTTGTTTGTGGTATGTATATAAGGTGTAATGTAAGGTATATTTATCATATAAATATACTAAAAATAAAGTATTTTAATATAAGCAATAAAATTTATATTCATATACAATATGCAAAATAATTAATAAATAATGTAAATAAAAAAAATTAAGATGTCACACAGTCGTTCTTCAAAACGACAAAGTCAAATACTCCCCCTTCCTACTACATACATACCACAGAGAGATATATACATATATACAATATATCACAAAATGTTATTATTTAAACTATTAAACAAAAATATGTTTATCAAATTTAGGGCTGGCTATAGGTTAACTCAAAATAATTTCTAAATTTGGCTTTGGATTTTTGTTGAAGAACAAGGCTAGGTGAAGTAACCAACTTCACAGTTGGCAGTGGCGTGGATTCCGCTTACGATTAAGAACGATAAATTAACCAGAACAACCTTTAACTATTTGAATTCGAGATCCTTATGCAGCAAGTGGTACCTTATAGTAACTGATATTATACAAAAAACAAATGAATCATCTTTGCGTTTCTTTTTCTAAGCAAAATAAAGTTTTTAAAAACGCACACGCAAAGGGCACATGGCAAAGACGTAACTCTTATCGTTTTGTCATGTCCAGCCTACGTACGCCCATCCGTAGGATGCAGGCTTATAATTCCGCAGTCTTTGCACTGATTCCTATGAAATTTTACTTATAGGTTTCCTTTATGAACAGTTTAGTAATAAAATTAAAAAAAAACTATGTAAGGGCAGTTCTTCATACATCGAACTGAGCCATGAACGTTTTTACCACAGCCTATTTTGTTGCATAGTGTTGGATAGGTCATTAAAAATGCAATCGAGTTTTATCTTTGGGGTACATATTTTGAGAATTGACTTTAAAAAATTTGTGTCAACGCCTATAACTTGCAAACCGCGAATTCTAAAAATAAAAAAAAAGGATTATAGAACTTTAAAAAACGCTTCTAAAGAAAATTGATTTTCATCACACTTACTCGTAAACAGTGTTATTTATAACATGCAGGTAACGCGGGTGATAAGACATTAATTACTTCCACGGGCTTTTGGCGGAAGGTAAAGCTTGTAATTGCTTGCTTGTAGTGTGCGCGTATTTCATATTTGAACAGACATCTTTTGAAAAAGATAAATTTATAAATAAAAACGCATGGGGGTAATTAAATTCATAGCACTCGCTTAACCTGCACGGAATGACGCTGTTTACAAATGAGATGAAAAATATAAGTGAATAAAACCTTATATTTGTGATGATTACCTTATTCGATAAGAAAGTGATATTAACCACTAATTGGAACAGCATTATAAAATTCATAGTAGATTGTATCACAAATGATCAAAATAATATTTTTTAGGCGGAATACACACATTTTCTCATTTTTTTTTAATTTGGTCCGCGTGCTTCCAGCTTGTGTTATTCGTCAGCTAGTTACTTGTTCATACAATTTTCGTGATCGATCTTTTTGGTGATTGGAACATTTACTAACAATATCGACATTCCAAATTGAAATCTCTTTGCGAACTTCTTTTTGAATAGATGTGATAAAAAAATATCTTTTAGTTTAGCGTGTAGTTATTTCTGGGCGTCCCACTATGCGGCGTAGGTCGGCGCTGGTACTTATTTATTTCGTAATAGCTGACCCGGCGAACTTCGTTCCGCCTATTAGTCGATTCTTTAATTTTTTAGTTTTTTTTTATTATGATACCTACTTAATTTTATTTTATTTTTACTTATTCCAAATTATGTTATATTTTTATTGACAAAAACTGTACCCTCGACTTCGTTCGCGTGGAATTTAACAAAAAAGTTAATTAGTTTATTTAGTTTTTTTTTTAATTTTGCATTTTTATTTTAATTGTCATTTATTTTCAGTTTTTTTGTATTAGCTTTATTGAAAATTTTCTTTATATACAATATTTGGTGTATGATTTTCTTGGGCTAAAACAACAACACTACTGGCATTCCTCGCACGTGAACATGCCACGTATAGTTGCCCATGCCACGTATAGTTGCCCATGGGTAAAGCAACCTTTAGTTAAATCTATACCAGCTTTTCTTAACGTTTGTCCTTGGAACTTGTTGATTGTCATTGCAAAACTGACATTGATCGGGAATTGCAATCTTTTGAATTCAAATGGAAAATTTGAGGGTATTATAGGAATCCGTGGTATAAATACTATTTCACCTTTTCCGCATCCGGATATTATACGACCTTCTATAATGTTCCTTTGCAACGACACTACTCGCAACCTAGTACCATTGCAAAGTTTCGGCGGGTTTAAATTGCGCAATAGCATGATGGACACGCAAACCTTAAGTTCTAGTTTGTGGAGGGGGTAGACCAGGCACGATTATACTGTTTAAAAATTCTGTTGGGTAATTAACCACTTCATCCGGATTGCAAACTGTATTGATGGAAAGATATGTTTGTGATTCACCAGATAACTTATCTAAAATGCGCTGATTAAGCGCAGTAACCTGGTCGTTCGTATGTGCTAAAATTGATCTGTCACACAACCACGAATCTTCTTTGATTTTGTGATTGTGAATATCATCATAAATACTATGTAGTAAAGTTTCAGTGTCCGCCACAACCTGACATAGACTGGTAGGTAGTTCTATATCATGATTACTATTTACTTCTGGACACTTTCCCTCTCCAACATCAAAAAGAATTTAACTAAATTCTGAATCAACTGAATGTGCTCTCATGTTTTGATTTAAATTAAGTTTTTTACAATGTCTCCAAAGTACTGAACGTTTTAAACAGACGTTAATTTCATCGGCTCGCGTACCCTTAGTTACAACCGGTAATATTTGTCTAAAATCTCCAGCGAATAAGAATACAAATCCTCCAAATAAAAGGTTATTACTTCTTTTATTTTAGAAAAAAAACAACTATCTACGTCGCTAACTTAATAAAATAACCTAAACATAATTTATCAGTTTCAATGTTAATCTGAATATTGAACGCAAATGTACTTAATTTATAATTATTATTACTTAAAGGTAAAAAGGAAAGCAGTAAAAATGTTACAAAATACTTTGAATTAAGATAAGATAAGAAGTTCGGATCGGTGGAATTATAAAAGAGACCTATCAATCAAATCAAACTATCAATCAAAAGTATGATATAAGCACTGAAAATTAATGTCTAAATGAAGTCGTTGAGACACAACCGTCAGCAATAGCCCCCTTTGTTTTGTGACATTGATTCGTTGGTGGGAGGCGCCCGACGTGACGGCTCAGTGGCATGCGCGTGAGCTGCGCAAGGTACTGGACAGTATTTAAACATTGCAACATTACTTTATTTTTCTAAAATAAAAGATTTTTTCTAAAATAAACGTAGCCTAAGTTACTCCTTATTACATCAGCTACCTGCCAATAAAAGTCCCGTCAAAATAGGTACAGCCATTTCAGAGATTAGCCGGAACAAACAGACAGACAGACAAAAATTGAAAAAAATGTTATTTTGGTGTATGTACCGTATATATATTCATAAACATGTAGTAAAAAACGGTTATTTCAATATTACAAACAGACACTCCAACTTTATTTAGATGTATATATAGATGATGCTAGTTACCAGCGCCGACCCGTCGCGCAACTCTGTTATCGCAACAGACATACACATCAAAATTATATCAGTTTCTTGACATTTATCAACTTTCTTATGACTCTTATTATAATTATGGTAAAAATAACGTGATAATTTATTTAAAACTAGACTTTTCCAGCTGCTCCCACCCTTAATTCAGTTATCGGCGTGGGACTCCTTTATTTAATCACAGTTTTAATACTGTGATTTACTCCTTAATTAGCCCGCCCTAAATTCGGTTATCGGCGTGGGACTCGTTTATTTAATCACAGTATGAATACTGTGATTTACTTCTTAATTACACTTATAAAGTTTGCTATATCAAGCTGTAGCCATAGCTATAGTTCGTTTAAGTTATTCCCGCGGGAACTCTTGAAATCAGTGTTACATCATGTGAAATATTCAGGAAACGCACAAAACTCAAAAATAACCACAGGGTAATCTTATTATTTGTTTAAGGATGAACGCAACTCAACATGTGTGCAAATATTTATTTGTGTAATCATTTGTTAAAGCAGGTGTTTTATTATACTGTAGCTTTATTTTATTTGCCAGAGTATTTTAAGTGGTCAAGGTCTAGTACTCGTGGTTGGATCCCTTGAAATAGTTGGTTTGTTTTTTTGTGTGTGTTTTTAGTGTAAGTAACAATGTTTTGAGATATATATATATATACTTCTGGGAAAGTGTCCAGAAGTAAATAGTAATCATGATATAGAACTACCTACCAGTCTATGTCAGGTTGTGGCGGACACTGAAACTTTACTACATAGTATTTATGATATTCACAATCACAAAATCAAAGAAGATTCGTGGTTGTGTGACAGATCAATTTTAGCACATACGAACGACCAGGTTACTGCGCTTAATCAGCGCATTTTAGATAAGTTATCTGGTGAATCACAAACATATCTTTCCATCAATACAGTTTGCAATCCGGATGAAGTGGTTAATTACCCAACAGAAATCAGTGTTACATCATGTGAAATATTCAGAAAACGCACAAAACTCAAAAATAACCACAGGGTAATCTTATTATTTGTTTAAGGATGAACGCAACTCAACATGTGTGCAAATATTTATTTGTGTAATCATTTGTTAAAGCAGGTGTTTTATTATACTGTAGCTTTATTTTATTTGCCAGAGTATTTTAAGTGGTCAAGGTCTAGTACTCGTGGTTGGATCCCTTGAAATAGTTGGTTTGTTTTTTTGTGTGTGTTTTTAGAGTAAGTAACAATGTTTTGAGATATATATATATATATATATATATAGTAGCCAGTTTTATTATTCAGCTAGTTACTTGTTCAAAAAATGTTCGCGATATATCTTTTTGATGATTGGAACATTTTCTGACAATATCGACATTCCAAATTGAAATCACTTTGCGAACTTCTTTTTGAATAGATGTGATAAGAAAAAAAAAATTTATATATATATATTTAATTTTTGTTTAAAATGAGCGCAAATATATAATGCTGTTAGAATTCTTAAAAATAAATAAATAATATTTTTACTTATGTGTGCTAATGTTCTGCTATCAGAAATTTTATTTTATACTCAGTTAAATACATCTTAGAGCTCTTCATGTGAAGTATGCAGGCCTAAATGTAAAATAAACAATTTTGTTTTTTGTACTCAGGTGGACGGCAAGACGATAAAGGCTCAGATATGGGACACCGCGGGCCAGGAGCGGTACCGCGCGATCACGTCGGCGTACTACCGCGGCGCGGTCGGCGCACTGCTCGTATACGACATCGCGAAGCACCTCTCCTACGAGAACGTGGAGCGATGGCTGCGCGAGCTGAGGGACCACGCAGACCAGAACATACTCATCATGCTCGTCGGGAACAAGAGCGATCTTAGGCATCTCAGGTATATACAGTGTATTTGATTGTATAAAGACATCTCTGGTAACATTACTTATTATTATACTAATAAATTTCTTCGGGCTAAAAGTCTTTGGGCGTCTAATTTGTTAAACAAGGTGTGTTTAATGTTATACACAAAATAGTACAATGGAACACTCAATGTAAAGACTGGGTTTCTGCCTTGTCAAACAAGATATGTTTAAGTAAAATGGAACACACAGAAAATTGAGGTTTTTTCATGGTAAAAATTACACGTAAATAGCAATAATTTATGCAAACTTATTTTATTACCGCATTAAGTGTAGCTTTATCTAGTATTTTTAAAGAATAAAAATTAAAAAAAAATATCATTATGTATCGGAGATATAGCTTATTTGGACTCATGTTTTTAAGATTTTACGGTCAATATTATACACAAAATAGTAAAATGGAACACTCATGTAGAGACTTTGGGTGTCTGCCTTGTCAATCAAGATATGTTTAGTGTTATACACAAAATTGTTGATTGTAACACTTATGTTGGGACTTTAGGGGCTAACTAACTAGGTAACTGCTTTGTTAAACAAGATGTATATAATGTTATACACGAAGTCGTAAAATGGAACGCTTATGTTGGGACTTTAGGTGTCAAAGTCAAAGTCAAAATGGTTTATTCAAATAAGAATTTTACAATCACCTTTGAATCGTCAAATCGTCGTGTCTGCTATGTTAAACAAGATGTGTTTAATGTTCTATATGAAATGGCAAAGTGAAACAATTATTGTGAGACTAGTGTCTATATCATATTTGATGTGCCCCGCGGTTCCACCCACAAAAAATCCTTTTTCCTATAGAAAATCTCTCATCGGGATAAAATGAGAATGATGAAAAAAGTTGATCAAACAAATTTTGACTACATAATTAACTTGAAAATTGTTATAATAATAAAAAATCGAAAGGGCGACTGGGTTTTTTCTCGCTAGAACATGATTTTGATTCTGCAACGGTAGTAACTTGATTATTATCTACAACAAATGTGATATGTCCTATTTTTGAGAAACAAAATATTTCATTTCACCAACTAGAGAGTTTATCAAGGATTTGGCTGCATACAAGCTACGAGGGAGCGTTTTTATGTTCGCAGAATCCCCATAAGGAGTGGAAATAAGAAAACCCAAAATATTTTTCTTTTCAATATATTCACCTGCAGATATTTCAATTAATTTATTTAAGTCAAAGTCATAATTTATTTATTCAAATTAGGATTTTACAATCACTTTTGAATCGTCAAATTTATGAAATTGGGTTCACAATGTTGTTGATTTCTACCGAGAAGAATCCGGCAAGAAACTCGATAGTCACTCTTTTTAAATAAAAATCTTAAAAACTACAAATAAATACAATTAGACCCTCATAAAAAAATATTTTCTTTTTATCCTCAAAGTACGCCGAAACTGCCTCCTTGACTTCATCATCGCTGGTAATTTTTTTACCCCGTAGCTCTTTTTTCATTTTTGGAAACAGGTAATAATCAATCATTAGGGTGGGTGATTCAAAATATCGAAGCCCACCGTATTGCAGGGTACCCGACGCAACGCGGCTCTTGTGGACGGGCGCGTTGTCGTGTAAAAGCAGCACACATTTCGTCAATTTTCCCCGTCTGTTCTCTTTAATGGCTTCTTTTAGTCACTATAATATTAAAGCGTAGTATTCGACGGTTATAGAAACACCTTTATCTTTATAATCAATCAATAATTTTTGGATAAGTTCTGGCGTGGTCACCTCGATGCTGCCCGGCCTCGGGTCGTGTTCAAGGGATTCCCTTCCTTGTTTAAATAAACTGTGCCACCTGTACACCATGGGTTTTCCTGGACATGACATCTTATTCATAATGGTCTCAACTGAATTTCCTTGCTTAGTAAGGTACTTTATAACGGCACGATATTCAATTTTTTCCATATTTCACTTTTCACTCCCGATTATGTTGCTTGGTTGACGATAGCTCAAAGACTAATTGTCTAATAACAATCCTCGTATTTATACTAATTATGAGTCACTGAACATTTTAGGATCCTAATCACCTCACTCCAACCCTCTCATTTCGCGATTTAAATACGCTCCCTTGTATATATATGCATATCCTTTCACAAATGTTTAGAATCTGGTCTTAAACATGTATGTAATATAGATACACTTGGGGAAAAATAAGGTGTACTTGTTTGACGAATGTATACTTGATGCAAGTATGCAAGAATAATTAACTAAAAAAACATTTCCTGTTTACTTGTACAGTATAGAACTTATGCTGTAGATGTAAGTAAACAATGGTAGTTGCCATGCCAATGCCAGCAAAAGGTACGTTCGTTTTGTGCCGAGTTGCAGAGAGCAACGGGCGGGACGAAACAGACATTGTTAAAATAGTCATAGTTTATCTTTTCTGTTCAATTCCGAATCGGTTGTTATCTAAGATATGCCACAAACAGTGCAGATACAATATCCGGACTGTGTATAATGGAAAGATAAAATTAATTTTCAGGTCCATACCCACAGAGGAGGCGAAGGCGTTTGCGGAGAAGAACGGTCTTAGTTTTATTGAAACATCGGCGCTTGACTCGACAAATGTGGAACCGGCATTCCAGAATATACTAACTGGTAATTACACTTTTTCAATAGACTTGCTTAAAAGTATTGTCCTATTATTCTACTGAAATAACTTATTAATATTATATAATATTACTATTAAAATAACTTAGTACTACAACTAAGCTAAGTTGGTTAAGACGCACGGGGCAGGAGAACAGCCCGAGCCGAAATGCGAGTGTATATAACAAAGCTGATTGGGTACAAATAGATCCTCACGCAACATTTTTCAACACACTTGCACAAAAAAAAACATTATGGTTTGACAAATATTTGCAAAAAATGACGCGTGGATTACTTTTTTCTTGCTTCTCATGGAACAAAACGCACTGACCTGCAAAGCAGCCAACAACAATTGTTTTTCTGAATAAAAAAATGTACAAAATACGATACATTATTTTGCCAAAAACCACGTGTATTTCGGTGACAAACTATCGGCGTCTGGGATATATCGAAACAATAACGCTATATCCGTGATAATAGGTAAAATTTTATCTCACCAGTGTGGTAATGCAAAGTAAAACGCACGCGTAATGAGTAATAGTCAATAAGCTGCATTACAAATTTAAGAACGATGCAACAAGATCCACTTTAGAAGCAAGTGTATTGAAATAGAACATTATGATACAATTGAGCTCAAGAGTGAGTTCAACAAACTTGAAAGGCAGTAAATACCTCTAGTAGTGTTAAAATGTCATTAAAAGTTTATATTTAATGTAATCTAATAGTTTTGATATGTCTTTAACAAACACGTTGGATTTATTTTTCCAAAAATAAGAACTTAGTTCATAGACATAATTTCTTGCTAAAAATGTAATAGTCATTACGGTAGAACTGCGTAATCAAGAGACTGATGTTGAGCTACTTAGTTAAATAAATTTGTGTTGTAATTACAGAAATCTATAGGATTGTGTCTCAGAGGCAGATGCGAGACCCTCCCGAGGGTGACGTGATCCGACCCGACGCGGAGCCGACAGACGTCCGGCCGTCGCAGGCCGACAGCGTGCGCAAGCAGTGCTGTCAGTAGACACGCACACACACACACGCGCCAGGTTCGTGCACACACACACACAAACAAACAATCAGGTTAATACTACTTAATTAAAACAGGTGGTCAATCATAATACTAAAATCTGTTAGCTCCAACAAGTTTTTGGACACTCGACTCAATTGTGTTGTCATACAAAGTACAATTTTCTTGACCGCCGTCGGATTTTGCGATTAGTTTCAAAATTAAGTTACAGATTACTGTCCGTTTACATACATATTTGTAACATTTGTAATATAATTATTTACGGTATATCTGTTACGTACCAGTAAATTGTACAATTTCGATAAGAAATGCAATATGTCTTCATAAATCGAAATCTATACAGTCCGAGCCGCGGACATAATTAACAAATTTATCAGCCTCCAGTCTAGACAAATTCGTTTCCATACCATACTCGTCCTTACGTTACTCATTTGTCGCTTTCAACAGTCATCAGTCTGCTTGGCTTGATGGTGATCTAGGCTGCGTTTATTGATTTGTTGGACAAGTCTGCACTGCCCCAACGGCCATTGGTTCTGAGACAGATATGACCTGCCCATAGCCAGTTTAGCTTGCTTATTTTGTGAGCTAGGTCGGTGAATTTAATTCTTTATTGGATCTTTTCCTTTCTAAACATGTTTTTCAAATAAACTTCAAGCGTAAAGTTTGTATCAAGTTGTGAATAAATAAAGGTATATAGATTTTACTTATAGTTTATTTATTTCGTTTCAGAGTCCACAATGTGTCGAAGAGAGAAAGAGAGAGAAAATATAGAAGCAAGCATTATGAATCATTCCCTTAAAGTGGTAACACCAATCAATAATAATTTAGTTGCCAGCTAAAAAATAATATCTATCATATAGCTCTGCAGATAGACAGCTTTTTTCACGTCTACTTCCGGGTATTGTATAGTATGCGGTATTTTTGGCTGGCAACACTGACAGACGCAGCTAAGTGGCTCATGTAGATAGCTTTGTGTAATTATAAATATTTAGTGTCCGAAGGAATAAATTTAAAATCTATATTATTATGTGATGAAGCCTTTAGGAACGAAAACCAAGCTTCAGTTTTAGATCGCACGTCTCACTATTATATGTTTTGGCGCTAGTTGTTTAAATGTACACAAAACACGTGTAAAATATTCCTAAAACTAATGGTTTTTTTATTATTTAGGGGATCAACATTTTATTTTGATTATAGTAAATAATTCATGTTATATCTATTTATTTAGTGAATAAAAAATATATCGATGGCTAGTTAACTGAGAAACCGTTTTAAGTTGTTTTAACACATTTTCTTTTTCATATTTATTTAGATTATAAAATGACATCACTCGTATGAAAATCGTTGAAGCAATAATTTTAGCTGTTTTTTACAATTTTAAAGAAAATAAAATACTGCACACAATAGCTTCATAGTTAATGTCTTGTTTTTGTACTAGGTTGGGGTCCCACTTGAGCAGTTTATTATTGGTTTAAGCGTGATATTAAGAATTAATGACGTAACATAGAGGATATCGATGGATTTAATGCAATTAATTAAAGTTGTTATTTTTCAATTACTTATATAATAGTTGCGGAGTTTAGGTTTTTTTTATAGTTTCCAAAATTTATTCGAAAATGGTAAAACTTGAAACACATATGACATGTTTTTATGACTGGTCTAGTTAAGATCAACTTAAAAAGTTATGTGGCGAATAGTATTCATTATTTATAAAATATATAAATAATTAAATAATAAGGGATTAATCATGTCTGTAATATTATTGCCGCGGGTCCAAAATTTCTATTATGTGTAAATTTTTTTTAAATTTTCGTTGGTTCTGTGATAGAAATTAAAATATCGCTCCGCTCAAAGTGGGCCCCTCGACTTTAGTGAAAAGGTTTTTTCGGTAGAACATGTTTTTTTTTGTGGACATATCGTGCCTTGTGTGGACATGGCGTTACATGTACATGTTGTCGATACTTATGTCGGCTAGTCTCAATATTAAGTTTTATAAAGTGCTGTGTCTATAAACCGAGTTGCAATATAGGTAATAATTATAATGAAGATGCTTTTTGCTATTATCTGGCGTAAGATTAAATTGACATAAACACAACTTGTAATGGTGCCTGGCACAATGTTTTTGTATAACTCTTGAATAACATTACAGTAAAAACGTATTATCCATAACAGAGGAGTATTTCGTATTGCAAGTTAGCCATAATCCATAAAATTGGCCATTATTGTCCATATTATGATATTGTAAAGCCAGTTAGCTACGGTTCACTTATACTAATATAACCTATAACAGTTGGCTATTGGGCAATGCAGTCATTACGTTGTGGTATTTGTTAATAATATTTGCAAGTGGAAGTTTCTACTGAAATTTGTATTTTATGATTTAGTGTAGCAGAGTTAAGAACTGGATTAGACTTATATTATTTTTATTGCTTCAGTATTTATTCGAAATTTTATTTATCCAGTCTTTATCTTTTTGTGTTAAAAAGATGAATTGGGGATAAGTGAGGATGAAGATAAAATGTATATTATACGATATGAGTATATAGTAATAAACTTTTTAACAATACATTTTTTTACTACCTAGTGAAGGGAACAGCTGGTAACATACTAACTAGAACTAGATTCCTTTGCAGATGTTAATAAATTATCAAGCTTATTTTGTTTTAATAAAATTGTATTACATTCTTTATCAACAAGTTTCTTTATTGGGATGCTGACAAACAAACATTATGTAAAAATACTATCGTTAATTACAAATTGTGACAAAGGAAATCGTTGCTATATTGGTTACTATTAAAATAAGTCACTATTTTTGTGTGCCGCTTTATCTTTTAGAACACAATACTCAACTTACAAGTGTTCGTGCCATTCTGGTTCTTGTCTCTTTATTATTTAGTGCTCGGCACTAAACCTCGACCCGGCGGGCAGTAAACCCCGTTGGGGCTGGACCCAAATATTCGAAGGAAGCGGTGTTGTATCTAAGGAATACCTATTATTGTATTGTCTTACGCATGGTTATTTTTCTAGTGCCTATCTGTAATTACTTTATTAAAGACAAAGATAATAAAATATTATGTAAATTAATATTATTTGTTTCACTCATGAGTTTCTATTACATTCCTGCCTAAGTTACAACATATTAACATCTGCGTTGTTTTTCTTTCATCACTGCACAGTGGCTGAGCGTTTTTGACGTGACAACGTCTTATAAATTGGTTTGCCGGGTGACACTTCAAGAAACTGCGTTACGCTCCGCTCACGTTATGCGCTCACAATGAGAGCGAGTGAGAGGCACGCGCCCGCCTAAGAGCGAGAGAGACAGACATAAAATCATTGTCACGTAAAACTTTCGCCCGTATACCGACTTTACAGGCAACCAGTTTTTATCCGTTGGTCAAACGTAACGTTAGAAAATTTGCAGTTGAGCTGGTTTTTAAAAAAGCCTATGGTCGGCTAATTTCAAAAGAAGTTAGCCGACCACCTATGCAAAATGTGATATGCAAGGGTAATACGTACCTGCAAAGTGGGTAAGAATTTGCCATTTTTTATCCGTTGATCAAACGTAATGTTAAAATTTTTTGCCGTTGAGCTGGTTTTTAAAAAAAGCCTATGGTCGGCTTATTGCGAGAGAAGCACATTCAGGAAGAGTATAGTTGTTAAAACATTTTCCTGCGAGAGTCAATCCTCGATTTCCAAAACTTTTGCGTGTACTGTGGTTTCGGCATATGTATTTTTATAATATTAAAATATTTGCGAAATAACAAGTAAAATAGTTTTACCGCTCATGACCCGAGCACCCACTGATCTACCCACCAGTTGGTGCAGGGGGAATTCTTACTTACCCGTACACCCACTGTATCTCATCAGTGAGTGGAGGGGGAAATCATGTTTTCCCGTGCACCCACCGGGTTTACCCAACAGTGGGTGCAGGGGGAATTCATAAAAACGCTCGAAATTCCCCAAGGCTCAACTTAGTAGTTGGTCCGTGGGAAATTGTGAAAACCAATACAAAATAGATTCCCCACGGCTCAACTATTATCTTTTATAAGCTACTAATATGTTTGGGAGTGAAATTGGTGAATCTATTTTTATTTTTCCTGAAATTGCGCAGTGCTAAATGTTTAAGATATAGTTATTACCCGACTGTGGCAAAGCTTTGAAATGTGAATGGGTAGGTGCTGTTTATTTCAATACTATTTATTTTTAAATATTTTCTAATTGTATTTGGGTAGTTGCTGTTTTTTATATACTATTTTCTATTTTTTTTAAATAAATATTTTTTAAATATTGTTGAGATATGTTTAATAACTTAGATATGATAAAGTAAATAACTTAGATTTTTTAATATTTTTGAAATATGTTACAAATATTTTTAATTTTTTTAAATATTTTTATATTATTAATAACTTTTCTCAATGTTTTCTAAATACAATTTTGAATGACAGTTGTCAAACTATAAAGGACTATATCTTCGTAACTATTGATCTGAGGCTAATAGCTTCTTCAGAGAAATGATAGATCTCATCAAGATCTTTAGTTTGGATGACAGCTGTCAAACTAGAAAAGGCTACATCTCTATAACTATTGATCATCGGCTAGTAGTTTCCTTGCAGAAATGATAGATTTCAGTAAGATCTTTATTTTGGATGACAGCTGTCAAACGAGAAAAGGCTATATCTCCGTTACTATTAATCGTAGACTTGTAGTTTCTATACAGAAATTATAGGTCTTATCACTATGTTTATTTCAGATGATAGCTGTCAAACTAGAAAAGGCTATATCTCCGTGGGTGTACGGGTAAGTAAGTATTCCCCCCATCACCCACTGTTGGGTAGATCAGTGGGTGCACGGGTCGTGAGCCGTTTTTACAACCAGCAATGAAACTTGATTATTAAACCAACATAAAAAAAGTTTCGTTCGTTTATTCTACGATCTCTCTGACCTAGGAGTCTGTCCTAGTCTTTATCTAGCGAGCTTCAGAGGTCTTAGCATACCCTTTTTTAGTCAAATGCAAGTCAAAATATACCCAAATTTGCCGTTTTTACCTCTAGTATTCAAAAATTTACCGTTGAGCTATTTTTGAATAAAAGCCATGGTCAGCTAACTTCACTGGAAGTTAGCCGACCACCTATGCAAAATGTGATATGCAGTGGCAGTTTTTTATCCGTTGGTCAAACGTTTTAAAAAAATGCCAGGTCAGCTAATTTCGAGGGATGTAAGCTAATTTTCAACTTCTTTACAGGTCCGTTTCACCCTTGCATATCACATTTTGCATAAGTGGTCAGCTAACTTCGAGTGAACTCCACTATAACATTACACCATTAAATTGCTAACAAAACTCGACACGTGTTTCCTCTCAACACGAGGCATCTTCAGGAGACGCAAGTTGTTCGTGCTGTTATATCGGACCCGGGATTTTAGTTTTTTAAAAAAACAATTTATTGAATTATAATTAATTTAATTAGAAATTGAAAATAGAAAGTACAATTTTTCAAAGAAGTGGCACGAGTGAAGGATCGGACTGGACTGGCTTACTGGAGAGGTGGATGGGAAGCGTCGAGTATAAAATGCTGACTAGACAGCTGACATCAGGTTAGGGTAGCGGAGCTAGTATATAGATTAGGGGTATATCAGCCCCTGGTGAAGAATTAAGGAGTCATAGGTGGGTTCTTGTTTTAGGGATAGGAATGGGAGAGTCATGGTGTTCTGAAATTGTAATTTCCGTTGTGAAAGAAATTCCTAGTCTGGCATAGACTAGGAATTTCTTTACAATATTAAATTTCTTAAAAATAATAACAATTACAGTAATGGCAATAAAAATAAATATAGGTATATTTAATACAGAATAATGTGTCCCGTATTTTATTATGTGGGGTTCCTCAATTATATTATCTAGCTTTTGTATAAGATTATTTTGAATTTTGTTTTCTTTTGTAAGTTATCTAGATTTATATTTTGTAATAGAATAGGGGACACTTTGGATTTAATACTCTTAAAAGTCACATAGTTACAACATGTGTTCGTTAATAAGGTTGAAATTAGATTCAACTATACATATTCATTTTTACAATAGTACGTAGTAAAAGTTGAGTACTCTTACAGTAGCCTGTACTCTTACAGAAGCCTGTACTCTTACAGTAGCCTGTACTCTTACAGTAGCCTGTACAATCAACAGGAAGAGTATCCCACTACCCATGATCGGGATCTCTTTAGTACCTTTTTTTGGACAATCTACTGACAGTTTTGTGGGTTCTGACTGTACATAAATCCATCTATTGCTTCTTAAGGGCTGCTAAATGTCGACTTCGCCGTATGCAAACTTAGTTTGACATTGCCTTGGAAGAGAAGATAATATCTTAGATATAATTTCGCTGTCACAAGATGGGTGAGCATCGGTAGGATACAAAATGGATGCTTCACAAATAAAGTCACGTTTCATTACAACTTTACAGTTTCGTTTATAGAGTTCGTTAAACATGGTGTAAAAAGCTTTATCTGTTGTTATAGCTAAGAATACTAGAACTATTAATAAGAGAATACATATGGCTTAATTCTAATGTTACAGGCAATTCTTTGGAGTTACCCAAAAGATGGTTGTTATTGACCAACTCATTATACAATTCAGTTGGGGTACTAAGAGATGGGTGTAGTACATGGTTTTTACTTAGAGCTACGCTATTTACGATGTCTTCTAATTTGAAGGACAAGGTCATAATTGAACTCTCAAGTATAGCGAAGACTTCAATGATTTCTCATTTTAAATAAAGTTTGTCGGAATTTGAGGATAGGTTGTACACATTATCTGAAAGGACATCTACGGCGTTTTTTACTCTTTCTTCATTTTCACTAATTTGGTTACCGGTACTGTTGACATTTTCTAAGACAGATTGAGTTACCAGAATGTTTTGTTTTAAAAGTGATGCAATGTGTTTTTGGTCTTGTTGTACCATTGAAATGGCGTTGTCGTTTTTAACTGCGTCATTTTCATTTAAACAGAGTACCAATGCCTCCAAACCAAGCAGAACGTTTCTGACGATTGGGTAAGAGGTTGCTCTAATAATGTCGTCGTACCGGACAGTTAGTGGTTCTAATAAGTTGTAACATTCTAAGTTATCTAAAGCGTCGCTTTGTTCACATAAATATCGGGACGTATAAAAAGCGGTATATTTATTGTCTAAATGCGGTTTAATAAAAGATACATCAATAGGTATTATAACGTTAAGGTATCCATTGATGGTTTTCATTTGATCTTCAAAGTCGAAGTAAATGCCAGGGCTATCTTTTATTGTTTCAAAATAATCTTCATTTGCCATAATACAGAAAAGAATATTTCCTTAAAGTAATCTGAAAAAAAATATCTAATTAATACTAATTTCGTCTCCTAAATTTGCTAGTTTGACTTCGTCTGTGTGATGTTTCACGTGGCGCCTGTTTATTAATAAGGACAGGGTATTATTTCTAAGCATTTTAACTACTTTGAAAGGACCCTTCCATATTGGAGCCAAACTTTTCTCAAACGCAAATGGGTTCTTAAATATACATAGTCGTCTACTTTATATGACACTGGTCTGGTTTTCTTATCGTAATATGTTTTGGACTTTTCCTTAGATCTCCTAATATTTTCCAGGGCTACATCTCGCGAATGTTTCAGTCGGTGTTGAAGCATTTTTACGTAATCTAGGTAGGTAGTAGTTAAGTCAGTGTTATAGAGACTGTCGGGAATAAATGGTCTACGTCCGTATAATAATTCATAGGGAGAGTAGTTGGTGGTAGCCCAAGTAGCAATTGTGGATAAGTATTAAATCTAATATGTCTGTACTGAGACTGAAGTAAGGTTTTTTTTAGGAGAAAATTGTTTTATTAAATCTTATTTTTCTGTAAGTCCTAATAGCTTTTGACTACTACTTTTACTGTGAGTTGTGTATTATTTGACCTAGTTAAGTAAATCCAAAACCTTTTCCCCTAAGGTATATCTACAACGCATACCTCAAAATTATCTTTTGATTTAAGTAAGATTATTAAAAGACTTAAATAAGGTATGATTGAATAAATAAAAACTTTTCCAGTTCAACTTAAGCAAAAATTGATTATTTAAGGTTTTCAAATAATCTCAAGTCAAAATTAGCACTAAGTACTGTTCATTTTCTTTTCAAGTAAATTTAAGTGATTGATTGCTTGGATAAGTAAGTTTTCATGCTAAATAGTATTAACGGGAAGATTTTAATCAAAATTTGCCAAGCAAATTTCTACAAATAATGGATAAAGTGAAAAAATTAAAAAGGTCTGGTAACTTTCGTCGGCTTGTCAAAAGTACAAAAATATAACGTCTATCAGTAAAAGTGCACGAAAAAGTGCTGTTAGAGGTAGTGATGCAATAAAAATTAATGACCAAAATTATCAAGGGCCATGTTCAAACCAGACAGATACACTACCGCAAGAAATATTAGATAGTTCAGGAAATGTAGAAATTGAGAGCAGTGACTCCGATTTTGATTTGGCATCTGAATCGAAAGCTGAGGCTTATGCTTATAACTTTAGAGCAGAATTAAAAGAGTGGGTGACCGTTTATAATACGCCACACACTGCGACTAATGCCTTATTAAAAATTATAAACAAATTAAAACCAAATCTTGTACCAAAAGATGCTAGAACACTTCTCAACACGGCAACATTATTACAGGTTAACAGTTGTGGGAATAGAGAATATTGGCACAATGGATTTAAAATATTATACAATATTGTGTAGACTAAATGAAAATATAAATATAGTCATAAATGTGAATATAGATGGGCTGCCCACGTATAAAAGCTCAAAAGTCGAATTTTGGCCAATTTTATGTAATATTCATGAAAGAACTACAGTTCCTGTGATGGTTATAGGAATTTACTGCGGTGTAGGAAAACTTGAAGTTAATACATTTTTTAAACCTTTTGTAACTGAAATTAAAGAAATTTTACAAAATGGTATAGAAATTATTAATTTTAAGATTAAGGTGAAACTTAGGTCATTTATATGTGATTCTCCCTTCTGCAAGAGGAAGTAAGTATGGAATGTGTAAGTTGTTATAACATAATCCATGTCCATCCACGAATATTATACATGCAAAAGTAAGTTTGTTGGTCGTTTTTAAATGGTGTAACGGAAGCAACCAGTTGAGCTGAAAGGCATAGAGATAGTTAGAGATGGAGAAGGACGTAGGGTATCCCTTTTTGTCTTTTGTAGTAGTTTTGTGTTTGTGTAGTGGTAAATTAGACCGAATATAGCGGGCCAGATTATACAAACAGAGAAATGATAGTAGTAAACTCACCCAAGGAAACCGTGAATGTAAAAAAAAATCTTCTGTCGCACATTGATCAATGACAGATACTTAAATAAAAACTTATGAACCTACTTTAAAAAAAGAGGCTTCTCTAAAACTATTGACTATAGTAGTTTATTTAAAATAATAATAGATCTTATCAAGATCTTAGTATGGTAGTATGTATTACTTCTTACGGTAGTTGTCAAACTAGAAAGGGTCAGAACGCCGTAACTATTGGTTGTAGACTAGTAGTTTATTTGTGGAATTGTAGATCTCATCAATATCTTGATTACTGATGACAGCTGTTAAACTAAAAAGGGCTCTCTGTAACTATTGGACCTCTTCTAGTTTGACAGCTGTCATCGGTAATTAAGATCTTGATGAAATCTATCATTGCCACAAATAAACTAATAGTCTACGACCAATACTAACGGAGATATAGCCCATTTTAGGTCGATAGCTGTCATCCGTAATCAGGATATTAATGAGAACTATCATTTCCACAAAGGAACTACTAGTCTACGACCAATATTTACGGAGTTCTGACCCCTTCTAGTTTGACAGCTGTCATCAAAAATAAAGAACTTGATAAGATCTAAATAAACTACAAATCTACAGTCGACAGTTTTAGAGATAGGGTTACTTACAAAAACCTCCTCTGGGAAACTCTTTTTTTAAAGTAGGTTCAAAAGTTTTTATTCAAGTTATTGTCATTGGTCAATGTGCGACAGAAGGTTTATTTTTTTGTATTTTCGGTTTACTTGGGCGAGTTTAGGTACCTAAATATATTTTTTCTTTATATTTAGTTACAAAACATATAAAGTTGTAAAAAATAATATTTAGGTACTGTAATTAACATCCCATTAAATATTGCACCCTCGCCGTAATGCACCTTCGCCAATTAATGTCCTATTTAATATATATGTCCCCATTCTGATGTGATAATATGCTAAAGTTTGAAGAGAAAGACAGACACAACACAATACATACCTACATATTTACTTGCCAAGTTATTTCATTAAATTATTTACCTATACGCAGGTTAAAAAAGCAGGTACATACGTACCGTTCTTACAACGTATCTTTAGTTCACTACATAGTAGTTTATTCGAGTTTTGTAAACTTACTTGTTGCATAAACCTTTCTGGCGCAAACAATACAATTATAATAAAATTTACGGCAATTTAGTATTAAGTAAATAAAAAAGAGTGTACACAACCTAAATTGTCTTAAGTAGTAATAGATCAAATCTATTTTAAGGTCAACTTTAGGATATCTTGTCTTAAATAACCATACATAAATTCTTGTTTGCTTTAACTTTTTCTGAACTTACCATAAAAAATCTATATTGTCTGAAGTCTTACTTCGTTAGGAGAAATATGATTAAACGCCATTTTATATCATTTATGATAATGATATTAATATTATGCCGATTTTTAAAACCAACTAATTGCTAAGACAGGTACTAAAATTATAATAATAGACTTTTAAATTTTTAAATAAGGCCCGTCTATTTTGTAACATTATCTGTCAATTTTAAACGGGAATCAAGCGTGCGTTTCAAATCTACAGTCTCAAACAACATAATTCATCCTGTTTTTGATAACAATAAATTAGTTACAAATTTGTTCGCCATATTAGTAATAATCTTTTATGGAATCAAATATGTACTAAGTTCAACATTATTTTTCTTAACAATACCTACATAAAAGCAAACAAGTATTATTATTATTTTATTTATGCAAGCCTGCTTTGAATCTGGACTAATGCCCTTTCTAAGCCTTAACTAAGTATTGTAGATATCTTGAAAACTGTTGCTATGGATGAAGTCAACCTTCAGGATATCTTGAAGTCTGTCTTAAGAATTTGTTAATACTAGTCTCTCCTAAGTGTGACTGAAGTTTATCTACAAAGTAGTATGAAGTGACTCCTAATATTCTTTTTGAATCTGTGCCCATTTTTGCTTCACATTATCTTGGAGTGTATCTAGAGGATATCCTGAGGGAAATAATAGTTTTAGCCAAGACAAAAGCCCGGATTCTATAATTTGTCTTCAAGATATCTTCAATTCCTTTTTAAGGCTAGTCATTGCTACTTGGGAGTACAGTGTATATTAGTGTTATAAGCTAGTATGCCTGTATATACATATCGTGGCCTGTTAATTTGATTTTCATATGATTTTAAAGTCGAGTGACTCCTTTTTAGAGCGCCCTGTGTTTGTGGGTGGTATGGAGTTGACCATATCTGTTTTATTTTAAGGAAGTTACATGTTTGCTTAAAAGCATCGGAAGTAAAATTAGTACCTTGATCAGTAAGGATCATTTTGGGTATCCCAAACAGGGAAACGAAGTGTAAAAGACATTCGCATGTTTCTTCAGCCGTCCAATTGGATATGAGGTATGCGACAGAGAATTTTGTAAGGTCGTCCTGAACAGTAAGTATATATTTAAGCTTGGCAGTGCCTACTTTTGGTAGACGACATAGAAGGATACTCTTTCAAAAGGTCTAGTAGAAGTTGTTGTTATTCGCATAAGAGCACAGTTTATGCGTCGTAACGCTTTGTTAGCTCGACACGAGTTGCATTGTTTCATATAAGTTTTTACGTCATTACGCATATTTTTCCAATAATATTTTTCTTTTATTTCTTTTTAATATTCTAGTGGATTATGTCATGGTTTTCTTTCAGTATTTTTTGAATTTCACTAGGGACAGGATAGATTATAGTGTTATGGTAAACGTGGACTTGACTTTGTCATAAAACAGGTAGGTAAGTATGTTAAATATTTTACAGAAGGAGTGTTTCTCAAACGGGTTCTTGAAGTCTGAAATAGCAATTTCATTGACGTATGCCAATTCTGATAATTCGTGTTTTAAATATTTCTGAAAAAGTGAGTTCATCAAAGTGGTGCACCTTCGTAAAAAGTAAGTAAAACGTTTTGTTATTAGAGGTAATTTTTTGGAAGGTAAATAGTTCTTTTTCAGTTTCAGCCACATCTGCGGTATTGTCTAGGTCAGAGAGGATATCTGAGATGTAGGGGTTTGACTCATCTAAATCTATGGTAGTAGGTATCAAGACAACTGGGCAAGAGCTCTTCGTTAATTTCTCATTGTGTTTCACAAGGTTTGTATTAAAAGAGGAGTTCTTGTCTAAAATATGTTTAAGGAATTTGGAATATTCGTCGTTGCTAACTGTATTACTAATTACTTCGTTTTCTTTTTCAGGTATATTTGGATCAGACACGGGGGATGGAAAATCCAGAGATTCTAAGTTAATTATGTCGCGGTCGTTAGGAATCGGGTTAGGCGAGGGAAAGTTTGTTGTTTCAGTGTTTTGTATTTCCGGAACTGGTGTTGGAGATGGAGATGGAGACTTAAGGGTTCAAAATCTATCGTTTCGTTGCCTTGCGAACTTGCGAACTTGCGACTAGTAAAGCAGCAACCTCTGCCCCGACGTGAAGTACTGCCTCGCTCTGTTGAGTACACCTAGTTTTTTGGACGCCGGCTTCACCTTATCTTGTAAATTATCTCGTATCTGAACATTGCGCGAGATGTCAACACCAAGAATCCCAATGTATTTGGAGATGGAAAGGGGATGAAAAAAAAGAAACAAATATCCTTTGAAAAATTCTTTGATGTTTCAAAGGATATTTGTTGTTCATTCTGCCACAGAAAAGGAACATCCTTTTTTAATAGGGACGTGAGTGATTTTGCAAGTTTGGAAAAGTCTGAAATGAATCTTCTATGGACACAAATCCTAGGAAGAAGTCTTTGGGACATTTAGAAGTTGAGAATTCGCTTATGGCTCTTATTTTGTCGGGAATTGGCTTAACGCTTTTATTTGTGATGAGGTGACCAAGGTATGAAACTTTTTTACGTAAAAAATCGCATTTGTCCGGCTGTAATTTAAGGTTATACTGGCTTAGTCTCTGAAAGACATTTGAAAGGTTTTCTAGGTGGGAAAGGAGGTCGTAAGAGTAGATAACAATGTCATCTAGGTACACAAAACATTGTATGCCTTGGAGACCAGAAATCTGCGGAATTCATTAATCTGTAAAAAAGTGGAGGAAGAATTTAATAATCCGAAAGGCATACGGTTAAATTCGAAATGACTATTTGAGGTACGGGGGAAAAAGCGGTCTTAGAACAATCTTCAGGGGACATTTCAATTTGATGAAAACCGAAAGCGAGGTCAAGAGTACAAACACACTTTTGCCTAATTGGTCTAGTATTTCTGAAATATTTGTAGTGGGATATGAGTCACCAATCGTGGCCAAATGGGTGCGGACCACGGAGACATAGAATGTTTGATAATATTATCCTTCAACAGTTTATTGACTTGGGTTTCCAATTCTTTCTTGTGGCATTCAGGAAAGCGATAGGACTTTAAGTGGATAGATTGGGATGTAACTGTTTTGATTTTATGTTTGTATGGGTGGATAATGGTTAATCAGGTAGGTGAAATATGTCGGAGTAGTGACTGTAAGCATCAAATAGGCCTATTCGCTCTTCCTCATTTAAATTTTGTGTACGGAGCATCCATAAGACGTCATATGTCCTATTTAATGTGTTTGTTTTGTTATTATTTTTAGATATAGAATTTATAGGGTAATGTTTTGGGTTGCTAGGATTTTCAACAGGCTCTAAAAATCGAAGATTCGGATATATTTACGACTGATAGGTTTATTCTGTTATCTCTTTTCACTTTTACAATGCAGTGAGCAATTAATAATCTTTAGAATAGTGTTGGTCTAATACGAGACCTTCCTTTAGATTGGGATTTGAAACTGAGCTCTCAATTACCATTTCAGTACGAGGTGGTGTGATATAAACAGGTTCATTAAAGTGCAGTTTCAGCTCGGATTTTACCATTTTCAAAACATCCTTAGAATAATCTATACTACAGCCTAATTTGCTCAATAAATCATTGCCTATGATTCCATCGTAGGCGAGGTTAATGTCCTTTATAATGTGGAATGGATGAGACACTGTTTTATAATGGGTCTAATCATTTAAATAAAGTTCTAATTTAAAATGACCTAACGTAGGGCTCGATTCTTGAACTGGGTCAATGCCTTTTATGAATATAGGTTCTTTGATTACATATGGTGGTTCTTTGGTAAAAGAAGATTATTTGATTAGGCTTATCGCGGACCCAGGTTCAACTAGAAGAGATAGAGGAATGATGGATATTGGAGTTTGTACAAGCACATGAGGTAAAAGTCTACTGTTGGGATCACTCCTAATTTCGAATATATTTGTTTGAGAAGTATAAGGTTTAGGTGCAGAAGGATTTAATATAATTTCAGAACCAGTGAGGGAACTGTCAGTTTGGGGCTAGTTACCCTGTTGGTTGGTTCTGGATAGAGTGGATGAGCAGCTGATTTGGGAATGATTTTTTTGTTGGCTAGCTCTAGACTTAGAAATTAGTTCAGTAGTTTTGAATTTAATTTCGGCATCGATTTTAATCTTCTGAACGGGCTTTGGTTTATTGGATTAAAATTGGGGTTAGGTCTATAAGACTGGCTATTTATTTGCGGGCGAGAAACACGAGAATTTGTATTTATTGGTTGGCGATTTGTTATACTCTTAATTTTTTCTTCGGAAATTGCTAAGTTCACGGCATCGTTCAAGGTTGTAGGATCTCGAAGACGGACAAAATCGGATATTTTCAGTGACAGACCTATCACCAACGTGGGAAGAGCTAGGTCCTCCATGGCTGAGATTTTGCCATCGAGTTCTTCGCTCTTTTTATTTCACATAGAAATTTCGGTTAAAAGTGCAAACTGACTTACCGATGCGGATGCTAGTTGTCTGCATTCTTGAAGTTCTGTCAAAAGGTTTTTTCTCCCCAAACTGAGTTTTCAGAAATCCACTTAGTTGTTCCCATGTGTCAAAAGATTTTACTAAACAAGCACACTCGGCTTTTCCTTCTAATTGGCTAATGATAAATTTTAAGAAAATGGGTTTCTGACTTTGACTAGCTAGTGCATCTGCGCTGTTACAATTAAATATAAAATAGTTTAATTTGTCCCTTGTCCCATCAAAGAAGATGTAAAGATTTAACAAATTTAAATATTTAACTTATGTCTAATTTGTCGGTTCTTTGTTCCGACGCGTCGGTTTTAGGCCCCATTTCTATGTTAAAATTTTTTTTTTTAAGTTTTACAGAAGTTAAATTAATATGCTTTGAACAAAATAGTTGGTTAAAGTCCAAAGTAATATTTAAATTAACAATAACAAATTGAAAGATAAACTTGTTTATCAAGAGGCATTCTTATGAACACGCTGCAAGTGTTCGCGTTGGTCGCGGACGAGTTAAGGGTTCTGCTTAACAAAACAAATCTTGTTATGACCGTTGGAGCTCTTTTATGATTATGAGTTATCAATACTAGTTAACTTTGATCGTTTTAGTTTCAAGTTTTTAAAACGCTTGTGACAAAGTTTATGATTTACTTTTTATTTTTACCTGAGTCAAATTTAAAACGTCACTTACAGGATTAGGAGTTTGTAGTTGGAAGTAACTATATCTTCTGAAGAAGTTTTCTAGCTGCAGTGAGTGTGTTTTCTTTTCAGGGTTCTGCAGAACAGTGCGATGATGTATGTAGATTTATGTGTATTTCCTTTTTGAGGATATGGTAGAGGCGATGACCTTGAAATATTTTTCTTTTTCAGGATACAATGGAGACACGACGACTAACGTTATTTATTTATTTTCAGGATACAGTGTGGAGACGACGATTTTTATCATTTACATAGTCTGAAATATTTGTAGTATGATTTTTTAAAAATTTGTTGTTTGTTAAAAGATTTAAATTTACTAATTGATAGCTTTTGAATATTATTAAGAACTTTGTTGAAAAGTGTATACATTGCCCCATAAAAGAGTTACTAATTGTGTGTAGACGTGAATCATGCACCAACAGCTTATTTGTACTTCTAGTATTTACTTTGTGAACGTCACTTTTGCTTGCACTTGCTGAAATTATTAATATTTATATGAACATATAAAAGATTTTCATATATGTACTGCGACGCTAAAGTGAAAATATTTACTTGCCTAAACCTACCCCTTTAGAGATATCCTAGATCCTAATTTGTAAATAGCACAAATTTCCCGTTTTTGTAACACACATATTGTATTTACATCAGCAGCGCTACCCCACAATAAGATACCATATGTCATTGAACTATGGAAATAGCTAAATTATAATATTTTTCATCACCAGGTTTTATTTCGACTTATAACTTTAACACATAGTGAAAACACATTTATTCGTGGTCGCCATAATAAGTTACTTCGATATGGTGCGGGTTCGAATCCTGTTCCCCTCACAACACTGGATCAGCTATCACTAGATGTGTCATATCGAGTAATAATTGGAAAATGAAAGCCTCTTTACGGCGGATCCCAGCGCATTCGGGAACTGTCCCCGCGGGAATGTGTAGGGACAGTAATTTTATATTAGCGGCACATCGGTTACGTGTGAAAATATAAATATAAAAGTGTTTAATATCGGGTACTTTTTTGGATCCTCGTCGTCATTGCTCGTTATTGAAAGGTAGGACGTTAAGAAGAATATAACACAGTATAGTAACGACTCTGATGTTTAATTTAGTAATAGTGTGTCCAGTCGTCACAATGGCGCCCAACGTGGATTAAGTATTACTATACACACCGGCACAATTAGCGGAACACAAAAACAGGATTTGAACGAATGGCAGCAGGTTCTCTTTACTGATGAGTGCAGAGTTCTTTTAAAACAGATCGATGGGAGACAGCGAATATGGAGACGCAAAGGAGAACGCCACATACAGTCTAATTTTGAACACACAGTGGCTTATGGTGGCGGCTCGATTATGGTTTGGGGAGGGATATGTTTGGGAGCTCGCACGGAGTTAGTGATAGTCACAGGAGGGACCATGACAGCAGATCGATACATCAGAGACATTTTAGAAGAACATGTTGTACCATTTGCCCCATTTATTGGTGATGACTTTATTCTAATGCAAGATAATGCTCGTGCTCATAGTGCACAATCGGTACAGGCATATCTGAGCCACGTAGGTATACCGGTGATGCAGTGGCCAGCAAATTCCCCCGATATGAATCTGATAGAGCATGTCTGGGACTTGCTAAAAAGAAGGGTTAAATCCAGAATGCCACCACCCAACAATCTGAATGAACTTGGAAACGCATTACTTGAGGAGTGGGAGCGGTTGCCTCAAAAAATCATCGATAACATAATCTGTAGCATGCCCAGACGAATGGAAACCGTAATCAGAGCAAGAGGGGGAAACACTCGTTATTAATTTTGCTTTAATTTTATTGTTAAATCATTTAATGCTTACTTTTTTTATTTTTTGTGATGCTTCATAATCATCTTAAAATTTCACTTATTTCAAATTTCTTTATTTTTCAATAAAAAATAACGAAGATTTTTTAAAGTCGTTGTTAAAAGATGTTAATCAATTTGTTATTTTGTGTCTAATTACATTTTCGTCAAATATATGCGTTATTATCTCATAGTCTCACTTTTTTTTCTGTTCCGCTAATTGTGCCGGTGTGTATATAATGTTTAAATTTATATTTATGTTATAAATCTACGCTATACCAGGTTTTCTTTAATTTTTTTTTTATTTATTCCCCCAAAAATCTAAAAATCCACGAACGTATACAATTACTAAAATGAAGTTTATTTAGGCTATCGCAGATTTTTATTTCTTTTGTTATCTTCTAAAATTCAAAAAAAACATGAAGGAATGACATTACAAGAAAGTAATTATTTAAAAAAATAATCTGTCTTGATATTTTTTTATGTCTTCTATTCTTAGTAGATATTTCCCAATAGGAAACTTTACATATTTCCTTCAGTTCAAACAAATAAACGATCATTGACCAGGTCCAGAATAGCCTATTTTATTTTAAACGAGTTAGTACCCATTTTGCTTAAACCACAGTAAGTAAGGCACTTAATTTATTATTCTCATTATTTCAACTACTATTTTTAGTTATATTAGCTTCTCGCAAACATTTTCAAAATAAATTTGATCCATTTGCTACTGTTTTTAAAACTAGCCTACTTACTGGCTTGCTAACTAAGCCCCAGTGTTTTTTTTTCATCAGGATGAATTTTATAAAAAAAGGGGTTTTAAAATCGAGCGGCCTGACAACTCGTTAAATAAGCCTAAGGTTAACGTGTTTGGATTGATTGATTTCAATTTCAATATTCTCATTGGGTGTTAACTAAAGAATAAAGTAAGGTGAAACTCTCCGGATTTCATTTCAGAAAACCCTACTTCATTTATTAATCACACTATACGCCACTATGCAAGCCTCGGAGCAAGGTTGGGGCAAACAGGGGCCCCTGCGCTAATTTTAGGGAGCGCCATATTTATGTTACTCTATATAAGGCCAGACTTATGACTTGTCAAGCAACAACCTTTGCCCCATAGTGAAGTTCTGCTTCGTTAAGTACTCCAAGTTTTTTGGACACCGGCTTCACCTTGTCTTCCAAATGATCTCGGCACAGAAAGACACTAGAAATGTCAACACCAACTTATGTCTGCTGGACATAAGAAAAAAAGCAAAAAACTTATTTACACAAACCCCCAGGCAGTCGGTAAGATATTAAATTGAATAATAAACTTAAAATAGGCAAGGCATATTATAAAGAAAACAAGCGCCGTATTATAAGATAGCACTGTTTTTAAAATTATACATACAAAGCTTAAATAAGACCACTGTTGAAATATTTTTAGAACGGCATTAAGCTCCTGAAAAGAGTATACCGCAGGGTCACTAAAATGGTACCAAGCTTGAAAAACTGCTTCTATAAAGGCTATGAAGAACGCCTCAAAAGCCTTGGCCTTACATCTCTAGAATAAAGCAAGAAACGAGGAGTCTAAATTGAATCATATAATTATTACAATGTCCAGTCCAGCCGGATATCTAAATAAGAAACGAAACAAAAAATACTTGAAAGGACAAAGCACATTTAAACATCGAGGTCTATCAACTTTAAGTAATCTGTGTCAGGGGCGGATCCAGCGGCGGGCGAGGGCTAAGGACGACCGAGGAAGAAATGAACGTCCTGTTTATTTTACTCGTAACTAAAATCCCTCTAGTGCAGTATAGGTAATTGTTTCAGGAGTTTTCAGTGTACATGCCAAAATAGTAAAACAAGGATCCTATAGCAATACTATAGTTAGAAAATAATAAGGTCCAGTTGTAAAACTTGTTAGCCAATATCTTGAAAAAATAAATGTTATTTTAGAAACAGTGTCTGAAATATGGGTTCAAATCTGAAACGAACTTTGTATACCTTTCAAAATATATTTTTTTAACGAGCAAGGAAAGCGAGTCGTGAGATATACGAATCAGCGATTGTATGTATATGTCATGTACAGTTCGACGATAACTTGAGTATTGTTGATTTAAACTTAATAAAATTTAGTAACTGAGGATATAAGACCAATCCTTTTACTACTACTAATTTTAAATTCGAACATGAGCAAAATGGGTTAGTAAGGGGTTTACCAAGATATGGAGTAGTAGGGATCGAAAAATATGGAGTAGTAGGGGTCGAAAAATTCGAAAAATATGCTAGAGTTTGGTATCAAATGAGAGCGCTGAATTTGAACATTAGTTAACTGTTTGGATTTATCAGTAAAATACAATAAAGTACAAATCAATAGTGTTACTAAGGGGCTATGTTACGAAAAATCGCGAGTTTTTATTTAGTGGCGGACCACTATTTTATAATAATTATTCTATTTTATTTTTTGACTTATAGCTAAAACTGTCCGTTCTCCCCTTATCTATCTCCAAAGTTTGAAAACCTAAAAGTTGTAATTACTATAGAAAGAATATAATAGCTCGGGGAAAAAGTTTCTTCGCATTTTATATGAAATGATTAATGATGATGAGTGCTTTCTGACATCAAAATTCTAGGATTGAAAACGTTTAAAACAACTTTGTGCTACTCTTACTGACGCTGCATTAGGTCCATTAACATCACAATTTTTTTTTGCGGCTTGCGTTGCATTTTATCCTTTTTTGTAATAAAATTTTAAAATGTATCAAATTTCTTCATTAGATTCACTCATTTTGTCAGCAAGAAAAACAAATGAAAAATAACGGCTAACAACATTTTACTAATTTGTTTATTTTTTTTGAAATGTAAACTTTTTAATGTCATCAAAATAGACAGATACAAAAAGAATTTTTTTCAGAAGTTTATACATACCTATTATTTGCGAAGACTTTTCCCCGACTACTAAATAATAGTATTTAAGTTTTCAACGAGGTTTGTCAGTTTTTAGGAAACTATCTTTAAAATTGCGGGTGTCCGACACGCACATGGATTCAAAATTATTATTACTACGACTCGGAGCATTCGTAGATCCATCTATCCATCAATGCGTCCATAAATAGCCTGCTAGTTTGTTACTAACATATTATGAATGTGTAAATGGGCAAGTTCAAGGTTTTGACGATCGCGCAACCAATTCAAAAGTGCCGACTGACTCAAAGAACGAACGAACGGCCCTCCTGTGTACAAACAGAACAGTGTTTCCGTATAAAACATAATCTTAATGCAACAGTGTAATGACTGCTTTCAAGGTAGTCTCGCGTCTCGCTTAAGTTTTGTTAGTATATTATTTGATCTAAAGCTTACTTACTGGTGAGTTTTTCAATATGTACCCATATATATGGTTAAATGTAGTATATATTTATTTATTATGCTAATAATAATCTTTGCGCAAATATTTTAAATTAAATATTATTCGTGACTTTTTCAGTGCATGTCACACTCGGAGCTTATTGGGAATAGGGCTGCCACTTTTCAAAAAGAGCAGTCCCGAAGATTTCGGAAATTTCGTGTTTTTTAATGTATTAAAATATAAGTTTTAAGAAGTACCTAGGAAATTATTTATTAAAATTAAATAGTACTTACCATTATTTAGGTATTTAAGGAATCAGACACAGCTGCAAGTGCTAGGGCAGGGCTGTAGCTAGAGTTGAATCTAAGGTAGGGCAGCGGTGGTTTCATGCACGGGTAGGGCGTAAGTAATTTTTCTATCTTTCATAATTTTACCTGCTGGTGAGCGTGAGTAATTAAGGTAGAAGGTAATTAGGGCCAGCTTGATTTTTTTAATTTTTGACTGCTTTAGTGGCTCAGTTGGTAGTACTCCTACCTACCGAACCGAGGGGCTTGGGTTCGATCCCCGTCTGGACCAACATTTATGTGATTGAACGTTTGTGTTTGCCTTGAGTCTGGGTATTTTCTATGTAAAATATGTTTGTATTGACAGAAAAAAATAGTTTATAAGTATTTGTATCAGTTGGGATCAGATAGCGTTGTGTTATTTGTCCAAAAGTTATTATTTTTGTTATGATTTAAAACTAATGTGATTGAGTGTAGCATCTTTTCTTGCACGAAGTTTTGTAAAAACTTACTATAAGTGTTTTTTGAAACGATTTCTTAATCCCTATAAGACATTAAGGGAAAATTTTCAATTATTTTCGGTAGTTCTGTGGAACTGTAACTTTGAATATATAGAATAAAACCCATAGTAAATCAACTGATTTTCGCTCTGTCATCTATCATCGCTCGGTTTGACCCGGAGATATCGATGTTTAACCCGTACTCTCCGGGTCAAACCCGGAGGGGTGGCACTGTGGCAGCTCTAATTGGGAACTCACCAGTCTGGCGTAGTCGAGACCGTTACCAATAAGCTCCTTATTAAACTACACAGCTAAGTATTCTGAGTTTAGAAAGTTCTAGGTCTACGGTTTTACGAACATGATTATATTAAATTCTTAGATTAGATCGTACTTTACCCAACTAGGTGGGCCATAAGGGGAAAAATGTCGCAGCTGCGTGGGGCCCTATTTTTACTAAACCATTTTTTAGTTTTGGAGTACCTGACATTGAAAAGGTCTGAAAACGGTAATTTTGTTTCCTTCTCAGCCATTTAAATGGACAAAAAACAATTGAACCGGGTTTCTATAATACATATTGATTATAATCGGCATTTTTAAAACATGTTCAAGCCAAAATTGCAAAGAAGAAATGGACCCCCACAGAGCCTCGATATTTTTGTCCTTTACCGCCTACCTAGTCGGTTACAGTTTTGGTCGTAAACGATGAAACATAATATATGATCGTGGTCTCTGGTACTATGTGGTTTAGTCTTGACAATAATGTGTTTTGGGTATTCAGGTTATTAAACCGACTTTAAAAAAGCAATAGGTTCTCAATTTGTCTTAAATTTATATAGGTATGCACTATAATATCCAGTTACACGTATTTGAATGAAACTTAGACATTCAAAATCCGTTTATCAGTTTTTAGTAGTTGATAGTTTTAAATTATGTATATTCCTAAATAAAACATCGTCACGTACTGACGTACGTCCGTATGTTACAGCCTTATAAGTCCGCCGTCTGTGCATTGATTCTTATGAAATTTTACAGAAAGGTGTCTGTTGTGAATTGTCATACAATTTTGTTATGATAATTGAGAATTATTTTTAGGGAGAGCTTTCCATACATAGAACTGAGTGGTAAATTTTGTTTTGCGCACCCTATCGTGAGAAGTATCGTTGGATAGGGATCTAAAAATACGTTTTAGATTATGAGGTATTCATTTTCTAAGGTAGTTTGCGAGTAACGAGCTTCCAAAGATTTATTTTTAATTGCACTTTTAAAAATCGTTTAAATTGGACGAGATTTTCAGACCATTACAGACATCTATCAACATAGATATCACATTATGAGATATCTATGTAGAAACTTAAGTCAACAACAAAATTACCTATTGCGCGCACCAACGAGATAAATACAGCAATCAAAAAAAGCAAGCAAAAATAATGTTTCCAACACATGTGTACATTTTTAGTAAATCACTGAAAGCAATAAACGAAAACCGCGGGTCGATGCCGTAAAAGATTGCTACCTTTTACCTTTTTAAAGAAATAAGATATACATTGCGGTTTCGCCACAATCGATGAATTTCATATGTCATTTCAAATGCGCAATGTACCTATATCTTATTTGTATGGATTTCAAACGAGAATTGTTAGCTGTCATTTAATGGAATCGAGCCGCCGGCCTCAAGAGCGAATTCATCTCGCACAATTAGGATTCTGACTGAAACAATAAAAAGTACCTCGATAAACCAATGCTCACCATTAGCTTGTTTTTCCTATTAGTACCAATATATGCTATTGGTAGTTTAAATTACCTTGTTATCCCTAGCACGATGACAATCGACCTGTACCATATGCCAGGGTCTACGCCCTGCACGGCCGTCATTCTTACCGCCAAGGCGTTAGGGGTGGACCTTAACCTGAAGTTCCTCAACCTGATGGAAGGTGAACATCTCAAGCCGGAGTTCCTCAAGGTATTTGTATACTATTTTTATGTCTCTGCGCGATTTTAATATGATTACATTAGTTACCTCATTATTGAACCAACTCTCACGCTCTTCAGATAGGCAAGCTACGAGCCTTTTATATGTCTTCGGCTTCGGCTAGGAGTAAACGACCATATTTTAATTTTAGAAGCCATTGCTGGCGAGAAGCACTGATTTATATAAACCTCTCGTTTAAGTCACCAAAAAAGTCACCGTACATCTGTCATCGTAAATTGAATTGTTTATGTATTTACACATACCAGTGTTTTTGCCAATTTAACGCCATATTTAGCCAAATTGCTTATCTAGGATCTCGTATCTCGTATATCTACTTGGTCTAAGTGAACTTCGTCGAAAAACATTTATTTATCGTGGTTACACACCTTACCCTGATCGGATTTATTATTATACTGTGATTTTACATTAAAAGCCAAAGCGCATCCAAACCGCGCTCAGATAGAAAGCACATAATCCACATAAGCCAGGCGTGTAATATCCGATAGCCGATTAACAACAATAGTCAACATTTGTGTTTAACGCTTCTGGTGGAATACTTTCGAAGATGAAAGAATTTAATAAAATTTGAGAAATTACGATAAGTTTTGAAATAAGTACCTATTGTTTATAATCTAAATACTTTTGTATATTTTGCAGCTGAACCCTCAGCACACAATCCCCACAATGGTAGACGATGGACTTGTACTGTACGAGTCACGTGCTATCATGACCTACCTGGTCAACAAGTATGGGAAGGGCAGCGATCTCTACCCTGAGGATCCAAGGGCCAGGGCCTTGGTCGACCAGAGACTATACTTTGACATCGGAACGCTGTTGCCGAGATTAGTTTACGTCATCGTAAGTTACGATATTAGGACTGTAGAAGACTAGGTCTTTTTATGTATATTGAGTTTGGGCGAACCATTCGTAAATAAGGTTCGTACAAAAAATTCAGCAAAGAGATTCGGTATTCGGACAACCGAACATACAAAATGGGGCGGTGATGCATTTTGTTTATATTTAACTTTCACCGATCTTCCCCAGATATAACGCCTGAAGAAACTCAGTGGTCACACTGAGTAATAATTTGTCTTATTATAGAAAATTAATTCCATTTTCGTAAAAATAGGATTACCGCTGAACGATTTGACGCGAAAAAATAGAAAATACAAAAAACTACGCTACAAGAGTTGTTTAAGAAAATAAGAGAGCCACTTTTGCTACGATATTTTTCTGAAGAAGAGGGGCTTATCACAAAAATCGCGACGGATGCCAGCGATATGTGTTTGGGAACAGTGTTACTGCAAGGAAGGTCAGGAACAGTGTTACTGCAAGGAAGGCCAGGAACAGTATTACTGCAAGGAGGGTCAGAAAAAAATCCAAAATTGATTCTAATCATAAAAGCCATTTACTTAACGGTGAAGTTTTTCGACTAGTTTACAAAATGGACCAAGATATGTTTTTTATTATTCATTCAACTTACTTTTGCCAGCGGCTTTGTCCGCCCTAAATTTGGTTATTGGCGTGAGATTCTTACGGCTACTCCTAAAGAAGTTTGTTAAAGCAAGTTATAGATAGTCCCACCGATAGTTGCTAGATGTGGAAGCTGAGGGATCGTTGTGACGAGTCATGAAAGAAGCTTATGTCTAGCAGTGGATAATTAAAGTGATTTTACTAGCGATCTTCATAATAATAAATAAATATAACTTATTAAACAGATTTCTAACGAGAAAGTATTTAGGTAAATATTATAAAATTTTAGGTACCTACTTAATAGCGGTTTTATGAAAATAATAAGAGCTTATTAAAACTAGCAAAATGATAATATATTTCATGTTTTTAGTTATTTGTTTCGCGCCATAAAGCCGAGTAGGAGGCATGATCATGACTCATCCATTGTGCAGCTCACTAGATAGAGATATATGCTCTTTTTTATTCGTAATTATGAAAAGAAACATCTTTTCCTCTGATAACTACTTTTTAAAATATTGAATTTAAAACGTATGCGCTAACTCCCCTTTTCAACCGGGCGAAACATTCCATGTTGTCCGGTTTAGCTGTAGGTACAAGGTTAGTGACATCACCAGTAATGGTAGTCGTAGGAAATTTGTACAGCGTGTTATAATATTGAAAATTATCTCCTCACATGTTGTGTTTACGTGTGTGCTGTCATATGTGCCTCCTATTTTCTTAAATATTTCTAAAAAATCGATAAAATACTCAATAGACCTTTGTTTCACTTCACTAGTCATGTTCTTACTACAAACAGAATTATGTTCAGTGCAACCAATGTGTTTAGTGTCGGTAGTGTCGTTGTAACTAGACACCATTTCAATTGGCAATTGTAGCTTTGATATTAGACCACTGGCTCAGAAAAGTTTGTAGCACTATAAGTACTACAAATCGTTATTAGTTTCATCAAAATCTGGTGACCTTCTTAACTTTGTCAACTACCCCATTGTCAGACCCTAATTTAGTAGTAGTACTTACCTACCTACCCCAATATTTTTCTTACCAATTAGGACCTCCTACAACTTTTTAAACCACCCTCCCCTTCTTGATCCACTATAGCACGGACGCTAAGCAGGAAGCATTTCGTTCAATGACTGGACACTATTTAGCTCTGTTGCACGCGCATAATTATTTGCCGTCACGCTCGCACAGTTGCAATGACCGACGACTGTCATTAGAAATTACTTCTATTTTGACAACTGACACATGCTAAAAAGTAAAAAGTCAATGTACGAAATTCTTACTGCTTAGCGTCCGTGCTTTACCACTGCCATCTAGTACTTTTCGCGTAAAAACTTGAAGGGGCAGAAATTTTAATCTAGTTTGATTAGATATACCAATGGATATACCTAATATAGAAGTGCTTTAACTACCTATAGATTCTGTGCCTATGTATACATTAGATATACATAGATGTAACGGTATAGGCTAAATCACAAATTGCAAGTGTATAAAATAAAATACATTTCTAGATAGGTGGGTGTCAACATACTAAGTTTATCATTAAATTTGTTATGTTTTTTATATCAGGGTCCAAAAATGTATGGTCATCCTCCAGCTGACGAAGAGAAGCTAAAAAAGCTGGATGAAGGTCTCAAGTTACTTGACACTTTCCTGGAAGGCGAAAAATTTTTGGCTGGACCAAAGTTGACCCTTGCTGACATCAGCACCGCCGTCAACATTGCATACTTCGAAGATGTCGGCGGTGACTACAAGCACTACCCAAATATTGTGAGGTAAAGTAAGGCGCAACAGTCAAGACGGGTCGGTAACTAAAGATATTTGAATCAAAAATATATTAAGTTTAAGTAATCTATTGTGCGCTTTATTAGTTTTTTTTTATACTACTAAGCTACTCCCGTCAGCCCCCGTACAAAATGCGTAAATATATACAGAAATGTAGGCTATGACATCACGCGGCAGTCTCGCCCGCGTATTTTACGGTTGAAGCTGACTACACGGTGGCGCGCGCAGCCTTACTTCAATTGCTTGGACTTCACACGTCTTATCTCGGTGAGCCCGCGCCGTGACTCTGCCTGCAGTCATAATTTAATAATTGTGAACTAATAACTATAACTGCAATTTCAATTGGATCAGCAGTTTCCGTATGAAAAAAACAAAAAAAACTTATACAAGTTTATTAAATGATTAAAATTCCTGGTATTTGCTTCAAAACCTTATAACTTATGGTAACCCAATTTAATTGTTGTGACTAACATTGACATTGATAAAAAAAAATCATTTTCAGGTGGTACCAGACAGTGCAGGCTACAATACCTGGATACGACGACCTGACGAGGGAGGCAAGGGGAGCCATCAAGATGTATATTGAGATGAGGAAGAAATAATTTCTCAACAGAGCAGCCCTACTGGGACGACCACTAGCGGCACCAGTGGATTTTTGTGTAATTTAGGGGCACAGCGAATTAGCCAGATTATAAAAATAACCAGACATAGTCATCTATTTTATTTTTATCTGACTGCGGCATTGCCCAAAGGGGGGTCTTGGTGTTTGAATTGTATGGGCGTTTGTATGTATATATTAATAAGAATGATCCCCTGCTGACATATGTATGTCCAAGTACCAACTAAAAATTAAACTATTAAATAAAAAGGGCACATGTCACATGTATGAAATGTATAAAATAATATTTTCTGAATAATTTGAAATTTCTAACATGTGCTCTTTTCGAAATTGCCTATTTAATTGCATGTAAGGCATAATGTGTAATATTTTTAAGTTTACTTTTTTTATATTGTGCCCTTATGTCATTTTAGTCCATATTGTATTATCTTTAACATAAAATTGATAAATTATGATACTAGTTAGAGTTTTGAGTTTGAATAATTTATCCATAATTTATCAGTAAATAATAAACTACTTATCGATACAATTTTATAGTTTGTCAACCACTAGCTTATGTGTGAAATTACTCGCTATTGCACAGCACACGCGACACTTAATTTACCGTTGCGTGAGTGAGCCGTGAACTAATCATAGCGCTTCGTACGACGCGACGTTGCGCGTGCGTGTGTTACATTGTTTTTATTTTCATAGCTAGAGAAGTGGTAGAAATGGAGGGGCTTCAGTGGCTACACCGGATCCCATACAATACAAACTGCGCTTAGTCTCCCTTCTAGCCTTATTTATCTCTTCTGTTTGGTCTCGTGCTCCTACTGGTAGGAGCACAATGACACCATGTCCTGATGCTGATGTGAAGTATTCAGTACGAGTACCAAGCCATCGTGAACTCGTGAGCATATTCTGATTCTGATTGAAGTACAGGTTAATACACTTAGCTTTAACAAAAGGTACTTCACTATGAAATAGAAGATGCCTGCTGACGATTTTTGCCTGATGGTAAGCGGCCAACGCAGCCTGCAGACGCTCGCAACACCAGGGGCGTCACTTACACGTTGCCGACCCTTAAAAGAACTAATAACTCTTTCTTGAAGAACTCTATATTGTAGTCCTATGAGAACGCTCATTTCACAACCTATAAGCGTTCGCGGGAGTAAGTTTTCTGGAAATGCACTGTACGTGACCATTTAGGTTCTAAGGCGTGAGGATGAACTCTCTGCCGATGGCAAGCGGTGCGATAGTAGAAGGTAACCGTGGGCATAATTTCGAACAATAGGCAAACTGTCCTCAGACTTAAGGGTTCGATACGGCTTGTGAGTTGGCTCACCCCGAGTTGGCAATGTTTAAAACACTTGTTTAAAATAACTGTTTGAAACACTACTTAAAACACTGAGAAAACACACAGCAGTTTAAAACACATTTCAAAACTTTTTGTTAAAAACACGTTTTAAACATATATAAAAAACATAATAATATCTTAGTGAGAATTATCCTATCAAGTTAATAATTTTGGTACTTTTGTTACTTAAATAATGTAATTAACAACAAGTTACACTTTTATTTTAAAATAAAAAACTGGGATGGCAACTCTGCAGTTGGTTTTGTTTTAGACATCACAAAAAGCCTATTTTTATTGATTTTCCTTTCTGTCTGTACCAGGGACTGCATATAGCGCGGTATAAAATATCTGCATAGTTAGTACCACTAGGACCAGTTATAATAATGCTGTACCGGACGAATTTAAGTACCGATATATTCCCTTTCTACACTTATTTAACACTTATTTTATAATAACGAGGCCGTTAGGACGGAACGGGTTATGAAGGTAAGTGCTAAAGCGATAGCGGAAAGAGTAAGACGAATGGGACTGACGGAGCGAGCATCGATTACGGACGATTTTTTTTTTAAGTACTACTTTTACTTTACTTTAATAGGCAGTACTACGAGACAGTAAAAACAAGGATGACGCAATATGTAACTAAGCTTGCGTGAGTAGTGCAGCTACATCTCAACTTATTGAGATGAAATAAATTAATAGTTTAATTTTCAGAGTTTAAAGCACTATCACGGCTATATTTCAGCAGCATTGTATAAGCACTTAGAACTTTGAAGATGTCTTTGCCAAAAATTAAAAAATTAAACATTGAAAAGGGGTGAGTTTAGGATTTTCTACCGAACAGAAGTTCATTAATCGTGTTTTTGACTTCATCGCAGAGTGGTCCATCTTAGGAGAGCTCATTCGAAAGACAAATTGATTAGAAGAGTGACACTCCATTAAAAATAAGGTACTTGGTAAAAGAGTGCCAAATATGAAAATCACTCTTATCAATATTTTAGAAAAAGATTCCTCCTCCTCGAGAAGCGACTAAAGGAGGTAATTCGTTGTGATGAATTCATTACTAATAGTTAAAGAGCCAGTGGACGGCAGACAACACATAATTTAGGAAAGCCTAAAATTTCCTCAGTCCAAAGTACCTACTGACCATGAGATGGTGGCTAGCTAGGTACTAGGGAGCGGCTAGTATTTACTATCCGATCTTCCGCAGTTACGCAGCGGCAGTATAGTGCGTCTGCGAGTCAAAGTTCTTGGGTTCAATTCTCCGTGAGTTATTCTTTCATCGTAAAACGAAATAAAATCAATTGACGTTATAAAACACGGTTTATTTTCAAGGCTTATTGGTTAATTCTAATCTTAATACAAATTTTTACTTTAACTTAACATCGAAAGTGTATCATGCTTGCTTTTGAATCTGGAATAATGCAGCAAATACAATTTAGGTAGCTGTCTAAGTGGGTAACATAGGTACTAGGTAGCTATTTTCTACTATTTAACTTAATACAAGTTTGGTATTTGCTTAGACAGTAGCGCCAAATTGTATTTTCTATGGTATATTCAGTCGCATTGAGGATATTAATCCATAAAGGTCTTTACTTCTTAAAGCTGTTGACGAACCCCTTAAAAGCTTCGAGACCTTTCCCGTTGGTTTCTTCATATCCCGGAGCTGAAGTCTGAACTGTCTCGTACCATCTGGAGGAAAAATAATGAGTATTCTGTATAAAATCCACTGTGTAATATTAAGATTCTATCTTAGCGATATGTACAAGCTGTTTTTTTTTTTTTTTTTTTCTTCACTACTAAGGTGGCAAACAAGCTTACGGTCCGCCTGATGGTTAGCGGCCACCGTAGCCTATGGACACTTTTAACACGAGTATCACTCACGCGTTGCCGACCCTCTAAAAATCCAATAACTTCTTTCGTGAAAAACCCCATACTGTAGTCCTTAGAGAAAAAGTATCTTCAACATTTTCTCAATATTTGTCATAAATTGTCTTGCAAATGCTGTATTAAAACATGTACCTCTTAATGTTTGAGTATTTCTTGAAATCAACATCTGAAGCCTCGAAGGTGGAAATACTAGCGACAAGGCTGAAGTCCGCGATGGTGAGCTTCGGTCCGGCCACGTACTTTTGGCCCTCCAGAAATGAGTCCATGACTTTGAGAGCATCTTCAATCTTCGTTAACTTGTCTTTGTCTGCTGGAGCCCCGCCAAATATTTGTGGAAACTGAAAAATATAAATATATATAATAAACGGAACCTCTATAACTCGCCCGTCCGTATGTCATATTACAGCCTTATAATTTCGCTGTTTTTGGTTTAATTCTAATGAAATTTTGTGTTTTGTAAACCGCCATACAGACAGATTATGGAAATTGAGAAAAAAAAATTTGAAGGGGTAGCTCTCCATGTATTGAACCGAGGAATCAAAAATCATAAGTTCTTCCAATTAGTTCTTTTGAACTACGATTATTTCGGGTGTAACAGACATCGTAGCGCAAACTGATAGCTCGTATGATGGATTCAGTACATGATTATAAAACCCTTAGCTAACCAATTTGAAGTCGGTTTTTTTATAACTTAATTTATTTTAACAATTTATATAACTGACAACTAAAAAATAACTATTGACTTGTTCTTGAACTCCATTTTCTGATAAAAATGAATTATTTCTCGTTTTCAGGGTTCCGTACCCGAAGGGTCCAATCGAAGCTCTATTGCTGTCACTCACGTGTTCGTCCATCGTCTGTCACACAAGTTTACCACCCAAATGCACCCAAACGGTTGGGGCTTTTCTTCAAATTTTCACAGTATAAGCATCTTGTTGACCCAAAACCATGTATATTGTCAAAATATATTTTAAATGTTTAAAGCGGGGCTCATAGACTTAGAATTCTGTAATATGTCCTAAGGACTGCGCAATAGGCTCACAAAATTGGCTACACTTTAGAAAGTTAACCTGTGGCATCTTTTCTCATAGACAAGACACCACATACTGTCATAGTTTTGCGACCATTTTTTTTCACAGCTGTCTAGGAAATGCGCTTTCCAGGGGTGCGACAAAAAAATGTTGGCCTACTCTATCGAGTGGGGTATCGTTGTGAACAGATTTTTTCTTTAAAATTATCACCCTTCCCAACTGAAACTGGTGTTGGTGTGTATCATCTGCCCATTTCAATAATCCGATTCATCAATTCTGTAGGTGTTAATTTACACCAAAAACCCTATTTGACTACATATTTTTTTTTAGTAACCAATTCATTACTTACGAAATAGTCTGAAAATCTTTGGTAAAGTGTTCCGATGTCGAAATACAGCCTCTGGTCGACGATGGCTCTGGCCTTTGGCTCCTCAGGGTACAGGTCGCTGCCCTTGCTGTACTTGTTCACCAGGTACGCTGTGATGGCGCGTGACTCGTATATTGCGAACCCATCGTCAACTAACGTGGGGACTGTGTGCTGGGGATTGATCTGTTAAAAGCAGAGAAGGTAAAACTTTAGAGCGCGAATGACTGCGAATGTAGCGGTAAATTTGGAAGGAAATATAAGTTGACATTCCTATCAAATACTAAAGTCTACGGTCAATTAAAGTTGTAAAAAAACAGGATTTTAAGTCACTGCAATTAAAAAATATGCCCAAAATACGGTTATTTTTTTCGCATATTGTGACAGAAATAAATGAAAAGCTGTGGGGTACCTACTTACTTCCCATTGACCTAGAATCATGAAATTTGGCAAGAAGCAAGATGTTACATCATAAATATATCCAAAAACTGATTATTAAGGCATACAACTTTGAGACTTGATCTCATGATGGAAGAACTTTCTATATATAATAAGTTTGTACGGAACCCTTGATGCAGCATAGACTCGCACTTGGCCGATTTTTTTATTAGAAGGCTGGTCTGATTAGTTTTAGCTATGTTTGTGGAGCTCCATTTAGCGCTATTATATCATCATTTTATTCAGCTCCTTTTAGAAGATCAATAGATCTCAACAATTTTCACTCATGAAAGGTACACAACGTAAATAAGATAACACTGAATTAGTTGAATCAGGGAGCTTATTGGCAACAGTCGTGTGTAAGCCAGACTCTGGAATTCGAGCGAAAAATGTATGCAAGTACTTTGACTAGTTTTGAGAGGTAAGTCCGACTTACTTGCATACATTTTTCTTTCGAATTCCAGAGTCCGGCGTACTTGAGTTTGTTGCTGTTGTTGAGGACATTGCAAATATCGTAACTGTTGTGTAGCTAACAGATGTGAACCTGTCGTGTTTGAGGTCATAGTGTTGGTCGCCATGTTCATGTCGACATTACAGGAATTTTAGCCAAAATCATCCTATCATGAACTCCAAAGGTATTCCACGAAACTCCTAAATAATTAACACCACTATGTTGATTGAGTTTTTGTATTAAATGATTAATGCTTTATTTGACAAATATTTCAATTATTTTATGGATATAATGACTATAGAACTAGCAAATTTGCTAAACTTTTTAATAATTAAAAGCACTGACTTCGTGATTAGTTTATTATATTGGTTGATCGAGGGTTTGAGAAATATAGAAATTTTCAACATATGCATCATACTGGTCTCTGATGATGATGAATAGCATCGGTATGGTAAATATGTCCTTGTATAAGATATTATGCGCAGACTTTTGTCAATTACGTTGAAAAACATAAGAATTTGAACGCACTATATATATAATAAAAATAAAAAGACATAATAAAATAATTACCACTTGAAAGTGTCGAAACTAGAAAAACCAACATGGGGTGTGTGATTGCTTAGTTTACTGTTCTGTTGAATCAAGGATTTACCATCCAAATATAGGTAGGTACTCACTAAACACCTGGATAATTTTGTATACTGTAATACCTACTTTCAGCATCAAGTATTACTGCAATTGCGTACTGACCTTTCCCACGTTCGTTTGTATATCCCCTACCTCGTATATCCTCATTTGCTATGATCTAAAGATGTAAATTGATGATGATCCAAAACAAGAAATTTTGAAGATTTCAAAAACTAACAAATATGTTCATTCATTAAACATTGAAGGGTGATAAATGTATTTTTTTTTCTAGATTTTATTATGTACTTTACTATATCCCCAATGATTTAGTATCTTAAGCTAAGCTAAGCCAAGCTACCCAAATCCTCGACAACTGCAACTTATGATTGATATTAAATTAAAGTATGATTTTCTAAACTAAAACACTACCTGACGTGAAACTGGAGTCATACGTACAGATGAGACAATAGTCCGCTCGTGAATAAAATAATTTTCACTTAAATTAATATTCAAGAGAAGAGTACTTTTGACGGATATCATAACGTTGAATGATGACTTATTCAACGATGCGTGTAGATAAATAATAAAGTTAATGAATTGTGGAAACGCAGAGACTAGGGTTGCCATATATTCCGTGTATACGGGACTGTCACCATATTTGAGAACCTTGGCCCGTATTGCTATTGCGACCCGTTTTTTGTTAATATACACGTATGTAGCAATACGACTGTCGCAAATCGTTAATTAAATATTTTTTTTAACTAGTTTGGGATTTAGAACTTCATAATCATCTTATGTACCAATATCTTGTCAGTAATAAATTTCAATAGTTTTTTTAAACTTATTGCTAATCTCGAGAAATATTACCTTAAACGTCCCGTATCAGTTTCCAATAATTATGGCAACCCTAGCAGAGACCCCTTTTAAGTTCGCTGCACTCAGAATACCAAGTACAATAATTGCGAAATTACTTTGTCCCGTATTTCTATTTAGAACTTCATAATCATCTTATGTACCAATATATTGTCAGTAAAAAATATAGTTTTTTTAAACTTATTGCTAATCTCGAGAAATGTTACCTTAAACGTCCCGTATCAGTTCCCAATATTTATGGCAACCCTAGCAGAGCCCCTTTTAAGTTCACTGCACTCAGAATACCAAGTACAATAATTGCATAATTAAACTGTTATACGTGTCCTTCTGTTAATTTTAATTTTATACGTTTACCACTAATTTTAACGTTCGATATTGCATGTGGAAACATTTGGTTTGAGCCCTTTGATAAGTCTTCTTCTAAGGGAATGCTTGCCAAATGCCATTACAAAATCTGGTAGTCGCTTAAAGTGTCTGTCGGAAAGATATACATTTACTGATGACGGATAAGTCTGCGTATTTAGTAGGAGATTATCGCCAGGATTATATTCTCTATTTCCAATAATGAACTGGGCCACAAGCTACTCTCTAGTATATCTTCGGCTAAATTAAATATAGTACCCCACTAATGAGAAAGCTAGTTGTGCTACTGAGAGTAAAGATCTCTCACTAGATCCACCGTTGAAACATGAAATAGGAGTACTACTGAGAATTGGATTTCCTACTAGTACCACCACTAGTACAACGTGGTGGCACTACTGGGAATAAACGGTTTTTAACGAATAGCCTACGGAATAATAAAGAAGAACATGCCAATATCTAAAGACGTAATAGTTGAAAATACACTGCATATTTTATACTACAGCTATTTAATAAGGATAATAAAGTTGTTTATTATACAAAGCAACTATATGGCTAATGGTGTGCCTAGAATAATGACTACCTATAGATACTCTAAGGAACTCATACGCTATTCCGAGTGCGTGCAGTGTACTAAGTGCAGTACAAGGCAATTAAATTCATTTTCCGCGTAAAGTTCTAAATTAGCCCTATTCAATTCCTACAATGTCATAATGGAAATTTTGCAATGTCCAGTAAGTAAGCAAGTAGAAATGCATGTATTGGCCGTGATCCTTACTTCTGCACGGACACTACGTTATTTAAGATCTTTCTATCTCTTTCTCTTTTTTTAAATCGAACCAAACCTTAAATAATTAGATAGGTATATAAAAATATTTATATTGATAGGTACGCATAAAAAAAAAAAACCGGGTTGCACTCCGGGAGTGCCGGCAGAAGTGAAAACATACTCGCTATTTACTTCCCATCACTTCTTATCCATATTTATTTATTAAAAATAATAACTTTTGTTCATTTACTTTTTTGACGTTGTATATTTGACAGCTCAATCTGTCATAGAATTAAAATCCCATATCCAACCTCCCTTTACTACTCATAATCGCCATATACTAAAAATAAAAACTAACCTAATGTAAATAAAGGTCACGTGTCCTAACGCGAGTGACATCTTACGAATTTTCGATCAGGACACGTGACCTGACGCGAGTTTAACAGTTTTTACCCATCACAAAAAAAGTGCACAGCGCCGCTAAAGAAGTTTTCACTTCAATAATTCATTGTTGAAATAGAGGTGCTCCTGGATGACCATACAATCAATGGAATCCGAGATGATTAAGTTCTGCTAAACGTTGGAAGTTTATATTGATTGATATATACAATGACATTCATGTCTGGTTATAGGTATGTTATATACGTTAAGTCATTCAATTTATACATAGATCAGTGGTTCTTAACCGGTGGTCCCTAGAAGCATCAGAAGTGGTCTGTAAAGTAAATAAATATACCACAAAGAAACGAGGTAGAAGTGACATTCGGGAACATACTTTATGATTGCAGTGACGACATCGCAAAATTAATACCTCTTTTTTGTTAGACATTTTTTTCTAAGCTGGTAGCAAACCTCAGAATTAACGCTTTCCGTATTTGGAACGAATTAATTACTTAGGAAACCGGCATAATGTTCTTGCCGACCATTTGACGTGAAGTTACCTATGAGGATTTCTCAGAAACGGGGTTTTTACAATGATATTTGAAAATTCTACCATTAAACAACGGGCAAAAGATATATGTCCAAAAAAAGGTCAAAAGTTATTGTAACCAACAAATAAATCCCCACACTGCCAATGTAGATAACTTTCCTCGTCATCGACGCCGCGAAGTTTCTACCGGAAGAGGTCCAGTGTTAATTAAACGTTGGCCACATCCGTTTTTCTCTACATCTCTATAGTTCTAACCAAGGTTTTCTGTCCACTTGTTAGGCGGGCATCCTACACCGCATCTTCCTATCTGTGGTTGACAAGGAACTGAACTATTTCTTTCCACCGGATCGGCCTGTAGGTACATTGGGACCTATTTTGATGACTGGTTCTTTGATTAATTTTCTGATATTGCATTTAACTCGCAAAGCAGCAGGTAACATAGAATAGGTTCTAATATAGCATCAGTTAAAGACCACGTTTTCATACCATATTTCATCACTTGTAACATACACTGGTTGTAGATTTTCGTGCTACAACTATTTGTTTAATTGAGTAGTTACTGTTTTCATAAAAGTTGGACCCTACATTACAAAGTGGAAAATTTGAAATACTTAGTGTTACGTGTAGTTACTACCTTTGTGATATGAGAAAGATAACTTTACCTAAGTGGCGCAAGTTTTCTGGGATTTGTATGGACAAAGCTCCTACTATGCTCGATTCCTGCTCTGATTTTCATCTTTGATTAGGCCAAAAGAATGGCCGTGAAAAATGTATATTCATCTAAAAATATATTAGGGGTGCTCTTCTAAAATGTTATTCGAATGCGATTAAGATATGCTTATAAAAATTGAGAAAGGTAGAGTTGAGAATTGCTGGAAAATAACAATTAGTTTCCTAAAATTGAATTTTTTTTTTTTAGAAAATAAAAATTTATAGATACGGCATCTACTTGCAAATAATCTGGTGCATAACAACCCTAATATCTAAACATTAACAGCAGACAGTAAGTGGTCCGCAGCCATGAAAAAATTTCGCGTAATGATCCGTCATCCTTAAAAGGTTAAGAACCACTGACATAGATGTTTCGATTTAGAAAAAGGAAATTCCTTCCTGCCAATTTATAACCGAGTAGATGATAAATCCATTACCCACTTGAATATTTATAGTTTTATGTTTACTCTTCTCACGCCCTGAGAGCCTGTGATTTCAAAGGATGGACTATTACATGACTTGTAAGTTACCTTTAAATACTCAGGTTTAAGGTGTTCCCCGTTTTGCATGTCGACCAGCTTGAGGTTCAGAGTGAGTTTTAGGGCCTTGGCGGCGAGCATCACCGCTCGGCAAGGCGGAGACCCGGGGACATAATACAGGACCAGGGACATTCTGTGTCCTGGAAACAAAAACTTAATTCTTATTATAGGTACTTAGTTGGCAATTTTGCGCACATAAAAACCTTGGACCTTATTGGGAAAAGTCTCTAGATATTCGGACTCTGGAATTCGAGACAAAAACATATAGATGTCTGACTTACCTCACGAAACCCATGAATGTACTTGCAGGGATTTTTCTCTCGAATTCCAGTGTCCGAAGCTCGAGACTGTTCCCAATAAGGTCCCCCCTTTCCCTTTTCTTGTGGTAATTCTGGTTTGAGATAAAGAGTACATGGCCTGCCTGTGTGTGCGTGAGCGTGACAAACAGCAGAAACACTGTTACAACTGTGTCACAAGTAGGAACGTATTCATGAGTATAATTAATGACGCTTACAAATAACTAGGTACTTATGTCAAATTACATTATTTATATCACAATATTATACCTACTATGTTTTACATGCAATTTTGTTCCCAGGCACAGAGTGCCAAAGTCCTAAGCGAGCGCCATTGCATTACGCCATATTCGCTCTCACTGCTTTAGGATAACCTTGATTCTTTAGGTTAATAGAGGTTATAATAACATGACTTTGGATGTCCTTGGGTGCGGTCAGACATCTCGCGTCGGGCAGGACGTGGAGGTGGGTGACGTGGGCAAGGGGACTTCAATGACGCGATGCGACGTAATCTTTACGGGCTTAAGGGGCTGAGTGAGGCAATTGCACTTTAAAGGTGCAATTTTGCAAGTTTTGTTCCCTAATTATAAGTATAATGGAATTTAAAGAGGTTACTAAATTATGTATGTTACATTAATTTAAAAAGTTATAGTTCCAAAACATGTATTGTACTGAGTTTTTTTATAACTAGGTCTGGCCTGCGGTTTTATCCATGAATAAATCTATTACTGAAACTATTACACTATTAGTGACTTCTGTCTATGTGTCAAAATCAGTTCATCCATTTCGCTCCCTTTTATGATTGTGCAGGCGGGCTAGAATTATTGTATTTACAACCAAATTATTGTATTGTCTACTCCTAAATGTAATTTCTACCAATGATGAAAAAAAAATACTGATCGAAATATAGCAAAGTTTTTCTTGCTGAGAACTTTCACTATTTGCGATAAGTTCGAAATTTGTCTGTGTTTGTTGTGAATTAAATTAAACAACGCCAAGACTTACAAGTGTCTTTTTTTGTATGCGAACTTGGATTTTACTTATTTTGCCAATCCTATAATTATTGTACTATTGCATACAATAGTCAAAACATTATTGTATATTGTGTGGTGTCAGAGGCCAATCGTAAACCTAACATCCCTGGACTCAACCCAGGATCTAGCTGAAAATCAGTGTAGTGTGTCCAGTGACACGCACCTTGTGCTGAGCTCCGCCCTATTTTGCCACCACCATGACACACAGGTTTCAATTCAAGTTATATTAGTAAGTTTAAAAAAAATGGGAATATTTAGTTAAGTCCTTTTTACATTATATAGATCTTTTTTTTTGTGTGTTATGTTCTGTATGGTAAATAAATTTATTTATTTATCTATCATAGTCAACCGGCCTGAGAATTGGCCGTAAATAAAAACAAAAAATGGACGAGTTACATCCCGGCTCATAAAAACTTTGCAACAAAAAAAACAACCGGCTTCAAGAGATGGACTAAAAAGGTAAAAATAATTACTGATTTCTAAAATTCTGATTTGAATTACAGTTTGAAGTTAGAGTCGATGTCTATATTTAAACCTTACAGTTTATAACGCACTAAACTTACATGACACCAACTTCAAACTGATTCAGATCAGATTTTTGGCAATAAGTAATTATTTTACCTTTTTAGTGCATCTTTTTGAAGCCGGTTTTTTTTTGTTGAAAAGATATATTTTTTTGATTTTGAATGACGAATTGCTTTTTTTCTCGTACACTTAAAACATCTATACTCGTATCAAAATTTTATACAATCATCATCATAAAAGGCGCGTTTCACCAGTTCAAAATTAACAACAATTATTTTCTCTAAAAGTTTAAGTTTTAAGTCCACTTCATTATAATGGGACCACTTCAGGGATGTCTTACGAATAAAAAAAAAATTTTTGAAATCGGTTCACTATTGACGGAGAAATCGGTGGACATACATAAAAAAAAAAATCCGTCGAACATAGAACCTCCGCCTTTTGTGAAGTCGGTTAAAAAGTACAGCTAAATATTTTCAAGAGTTAAAAGTTTGTAAGAATCGGGTTTTGTGATTACAGATAGTAACATGTAATGACATGTCGTTTATAGGGTTGCTGGATTCTTGACAATAACAAAATGGGGATTTTAAGGATGCGTCTGTTACTGTTAGGGCTCATTTTTAAGAGCGCCGCCATTAGTTGGATGGGTACTTATATTTTTTCTTAGTTCAAAGCGTTTTTCAAATATGTTTACAAATGAAAAGTATATTATTGACATATTATTTTATATAATTGTATGTATATTATAATTGTATGTCTGTGAGTTTGTGTGTTAAATCAAAACTAACAAACAATACAAAACATTCTAAAATTAGTTTCTAACTAGCTTCTTATTCCATATGTGATTTTTTTAAAAAAACGCTTTTTACGAAGAAAGAAGCTGTACCTTTATAAATTTAGTGGCAACCAGTTGCAAAATTTATGGTTACTATAGCATATTACTTGTAATTTACCAAGAATACCTAAGTGTTTTTTTGATGCATTGTGTTTTGGTACGAAAGATACGGAATCCTTTTAGAGCACAAAACCAACTCAGGCTTTGTTGCTTTTTGGTATCTAAAAAGCTAATATGTTATTCTGTATTTTTTAATTCAGCAAGGTTATTTGATAAAATATTTATTCCCTTATTTTGAGTACCCCTTATACAAATCTATTAATTGTGTGAATTGTATATAGGTACCAAAATAAAATATAGATTTGTTATAAAAGTCAATAAAAACTAAGATAGAAAAAAATCTAAGAAGGCTCCTAGATTCCAGCAAGCCATATAGCTGTAGCTATAGTTCATCCACACAGAAGTATATAGTTATTCCTAAGAGAGCTTTCGAATTATCCAGGATAAAAAGTAGTCTATATCCGACTCTTAAACTATCCCTGTGCCTCAGCTCGATTGGTTTCTTCGTTGAAACACGTGAAGGAAAGACCAACAAACACGTGAAGGAAAGACCAACAAACACGTGAAGGAAAGACCAACAAACAAACGAACTCACTTCCTTATTTATATTATTAGTATAGATTTCATATTTAAAAATCAAAACCACTTACTTTATATGCAAACTTATTAACAATTTAACACGTTCAGCAAAACCCACGAACTGCACGAAAATCGTCACTGAATAACGGAGAAAAATCACAAGGCGTGGTATTTTATAGGTTCGTGTGCGTCTCTTGTCTTGTGACGTCACGTGGCCACACTAGCTGGTACCATAATGTACAGTCAGTCACTGTGACCGCACATTAGATGCAGTTTCCTAAAAGAATGATTCACATAGTGCATCCATATTAATGCATGCTTCTAAATAAATACAATCATAGTTGTATGTATAAACATAAGAATAAGTTTATTCAAGTACCTAGATAGACTGTTACACTCTTAAATTGCTATATTTGATTACATACATTAGGTAAATACCTGATTACAAAAATATTTTCTCAATTTACGATTGATACACGGATCTATGTATGTACTTATATTATAACGGATCTTATTCTCCGAAGGGGGTAACCAGCGGCTCGACACACACTTACCCACATTATAATGTGAGGGACACCCACTTTTCACCTTGAGTCCTGCGTGACAAGTGATGAGCGAGTGGTAAAATGTGAGATCAGGTACAAATAATAAAACCCCTTTGCCAGTTCTTGATACGCAGCTGCTGGTGTCAAAAACGTCTTTGGTTCGATAGGTCTTGCAGAGAAGCTAAAATTCTTAAGTAAACTCCGTATGAGGTTTGCACCACGGCTCGTAGTAATAAGGATTCTAATATTATTGAGTTAAAACGCAAATTAAATGCTGCCTCAGTAAGAAAGCAACTGCCAGAGCTAAATTCCAATTCATCGGAAAAATAGGTGGGTGACTAGCGAGCTATCCCTCTGGGAGTCCTGCTTAATGGTCGCTTGCTAAAGCTGCCATAGTATACTTTCGACAGTCTTCCGCACCACCACAGCGAAAGACCGATGGTGACTTTGCCCATAGTGCTAAAGAGAACCCTTAGGACCAACTCACCACTAAATCCTACCACTGCTGGTGAACATTGGTGGTGAGTTGGTCATGAGGGAAAGAGAAGCCAATATGCTGGGCAATCTCTTTGCCTTAAACTCAACGAAGGCGCTGTACCACCTACTAAACCGTGGGGCGGTAAGTCCATACTGAAAATCCATAACACACCAGGAGGTCCGGCAGGCTTTGCTTTCCTTAGACGTTCAAAAGTCGAGTTGGCCAGACAGTGTACCAGCAGTGGTGCTTAAACAGTGTTCTCCTGAGTTGTGTTTTGTACTCACGCGCCTCTTCGCTTTTTTCTACCACACTAGACAATTTCTGTTTTCATAAAAACTGCGAATGTGCACCCGGTGTCCTAAAAGGGTGATAGATCAGATCCATCCGAGTACAGGCCAATCGCTATTACTTTTCTCCTCTCCAAGGTGATGGAGCGTGTGATTAACACACAGCTTCTTAGATACCTAGAAAAACACGACGTGGTTTTCATCACGGTCACTCGAGAGCCTGACTAGCTATTAAGAGCCAGGGGGAGGCATTCGATTGGATCTGGCACCGAGGCCTTCTATCGAAGATATTTCGAAGTATAAAGACATTGGACAGAGTGGTCTCGATTTGAGACACATCGGAAGATGGTATATTTGCACAGCCCGTGTTATATACGTCTCCAGTACTGTCGTCTGCATAGTTATGTATGTGTTGATGGTTAACAAAGATGTTTTCCGAGTTGGGAGGATAGACGTTGGGTAAGAGTCATTATTTGAGTCGGCAAGATGTTTATCTTAGGATAGAAGACATTATCTGAGTCGGGTGGGTAGAAATAGAATAGGAATCATTATCTGAGTCGGGAGGGTAAACGTTGGTTATATAGGAGTCATTATCTGAGTCGGGAGGGTAAACGTAGGTTATATAGGAGTCATTATCTGAGTCGGGAGGGTAAACGTAGGTTATATAGGAGTCATTATCGTTTTCAGGCAGTAATTTCCTATAAGTATAATACAAATAGATAGTATATATTGTTATTGCAATCTTAAAGCAAGCGAATAAATTGCAAATATAAATGCTTCAGGCATTAATTTCAATATATGTAACAAAAAATTATTGATTACGAACAATGTATAGACTAATGAGTCTATATCTTATAATTTATCTACATCTAATATTATATACACAATACCTTCAAAACAATAACTAAAAACCTGAAATTGATTTCATATATCTTTGTTATTTATAAATATGTAATTATATAATTACGGAACTATTTGCTATGTGTAAATTGTAATTTTCCTGTCTGGTCTGATACCCGAGCAGAGAGTCAGGTTGAGTTTCTCAATCATATATCACTTGGGTTTTGCAATTATTTCAGAGGTCTAGTGGTAGGGGAGCCCACGATGCTAAATGGGGATTTACTCGAGCGTCATAGAGACCTTTTGGGTTATTATATGATAAGAAGAAAATATTTTATGTAATATATAACTTTTCATCGGTGGGGGAAGCGGCTATAGATTTTTAAATACCTATGTAAAAAAATACGGGGGTGTTATAAAAAAAAAGCTCTCATTCAATAATCTGACGATTTAGATGTGACGCAAACTCGCGGCCATTATTATAACGTGCAAAAAAAAATCGCCATTTTGAAATGCTCAAGCGCGTCACATTAAGATATATATGGTTCATCTTTATGTCCTGGATATGCTGTCTCATAATCTGGTTACTCAAATTATGCTGATTAATGTTTTTGGTAAAAACTAGACGTAGTGGACTTGAATGCGATGTGGTTTCAACAGAAAACCGCATGCGAAACAATCACGTTGTAGGAACAGGTCGTGTCATCTCTCGTTTTAGACACCAAAATTCTAATTTCTTTTTCTGAGGTATTTGGTAAAGTAGGTTAGGTCTCATAGCACGCCAAATTAGTAGGTTAGGTCTCATAGCACGCCAAATTAGTAGGTTAGGTCTCATAGCACGACAAATTAGTAGGTTAGGTCTCATAGCACGCCAAATTAGTAGGTTAGGTCTCATAGCACGCCAAATTAGTAGGTTAGGTCTCATAGCACGCCAAATTAGTAGGTTAGGTCTCATAGCACGCCAAATTAGTAGGTTAGGTCTCATAGCACGCCAAATTAGTAGGTTAGGTCTCATATCACGCCAAACTCGCGAAAACAAGCAGCCTTATCTACTCTACAACTGCAAAATTTTATCAAGAATGCATTTCTGCCAAAAGGTGATCATTTTTTTAACCGATATTTTGTTTTGCGTCTAAACATCATTACTAGCTCAGTACATATCAAAAAACCAAGTGCGAGTCGGACTCGCGCACCGAGGGTTCCGTATCTACTTCCATTTACGCAATTGAATTGAAAAAAACAAAAAGTGTGCCACTAAGCATTCACCCATCCAATTAGGTACTGACTAAGCCCGACGCGACGTTGTTTAACTTTAAATATCGTTTCTAACAAACAAATGTGTTACGTTGTAATGTTGTTTCGCTTAAGGGGATACACTTAGCTGCATCTCGCAGTGGGTTTCATACAAAAGAATTTCTCATATGATTTTGACATTTAATGATCAATCACTGTGAAATTGCTTAGTCATAATCCCAAGCCGAATACCTAGTTCTGTGGTTTTCCAAAATCTTGTTAAATGTTTTTATCAAATAGAAATATTTTTTGAAACCTTTTTTGTATGAAAAGCTAGAATTCTGTATAACTTTCAAACTATTTTCTATTAAATTTTTAATAGAAAACTGGCACACAGCAGACCTAGATATTTATTACTAGAACATTTCTTCAAAATTTATTGGTATTTGATCAGCAACTGTCAAAAATAAGTGAGTAATTCGTTTGTATGAAGCACGCGGAGAGGCGAATCGTATTTTCTTAATAATAGCTAAATATAGAACGGTGATTTAAGGTGGTAAATAGTTCGGGTCCGTCTCACATTCGGTGGGTTTTTATTACAAGCTTTATAGTAACTTGTTCCGTCTGTTTGTGAGTTGCCCGTTCAAAATTTGCAAACCATTTTTCGACCATTTGTTAGTACCCGATTGAGCTGAACAACTTGAGCACAAAAGATATGTAATTTATTACTGTCTTACGATAGAGCAAAAACAACAAAAATGTGCTTCTTGTATGAGGACCCCCTTAAAAATTTAACTTTTTATTATTATTTAGATAATATACTTTTTATTATTATTATATAGACATATTCTGTGAAAGTTTTAGGTTCTACCTATAACGTTACTACTATTAATTATCCAGTGCTACTACGGTCTAAAACATATTTTAATTTTAAAGTTCGGATAGACAGACAGACAGTATAATGATATTTAGACAGGCTTTGTTATTATTTTTTTTCTAAACAAAATGTTTATAAACGTGTAATATATATTTTTTCAAGTTTTTAAAATTTAGCTTTCTCGGTGACACCCTTTGCAACCACATTATGTTAAATATATTATGTATGATACATGCAACACTAATAACACATCCAACACTTCGAGATGTCCTGACCGCCTTTCAATACTGGAGACACAAAACATCTAAATATTATTCTACGGAATTTGTTTTGGCAAGTCTGTATAGCGACGTTTCATCAGACGATTCTATGCACCATAGAATGTCGAAGTGTCAAACAGGGGCGTACTCAGAAAGAAATAACGGGGGCGTTTTTTAAAATATAGATGTAAATATTTTACTGACAACACCTTATTTTTAAAACTTACATTCTTACTACTTTCTTATATATATAGTCAAGTTCTTAAAATTTTATTTCCTTATGCTCGTTGTATAAAATCTAGCTATAGCAGTGACCCAAATAACTTACATTTCCCCGTGGACTCCGTGAGTCACAGTGTTTAAGTGCTAAATAAAAGGTTATGAAGTCAGAGTTTACTACAATCTATGGGGTATTAAAACAAAAACTTATAAGAACATGGTTTATATTATTTGTGCCTTAAAAACTAAATCTTAAATATAAAAAAAATATCTATAACAAATATATAAATATATTTTTAAGGAAAAAGAGTAATATTACTAAATAAATAAAAAAGTGCTTAGCTTTTAAAAGAAAAAAAGAATGAAATGCAGCAAGTATAATATAACAGTGGTTAAATCAGGCAATCATCATGATGCCATATTAAAATTTGTTATTTTCCGACAGTGGAGAGAAGTGGTACATTCTGCGGTGTACTCAGTCGTGAGGAAAAGGTGAGTCCAAGATGGAGACTACTTCTTCATGCTGTTGACGAGCGCCTTGAAGGCCTCAAGACCTTTTTCATTAGCTTCCTGGTATCCAGGTGCTGTGGTCTTTACTGTTTCGTACCATCTGGAAACGGGAAAATAGTCAAATTAGCTTAACAACTTCCAAAAAGTATAGTAGTCTCGAGGCACGTTCAATAGGTAAGACATTGATAATGGAATCGAAATGTAAAGAGTGTACCCTTTACCCGATTACCAATAAACGATATTTATCTATACTAATATTATAAATGCGAAAGTTTGGACGGATGTTTGTTACACAATCACGCCAAAACGAGTGAACGGATATGGATCTAATATGGCACAGAGATAGATTATAGTGTGGAATAGCACATAGGCTTTTATCCCGGAAAAATTTTAAAGTTCCTGCAAGAGTGACTATAACTCAATTCCTTTTGAATAACCTTGCTATAGTAAACTTCTTTAGTATAATCAAGGGGTTACCGTAAGAATCCCCCCGATCGACCTGGCCACGGTCGTAAAACTATAGTTAGGCGGCCTCGGCACGAACTAACGGCCCCAGATGACGATCTCGCTGTCCGGATAGCCAGATTAGTCTCTACGACCTCCCCGAATAGGGCCTCCCTCCAAACACGACGCCGACGTACCCGGGTTCGTCGGCGCCCACAAGGATACACGAGGTATCAAAGAGTGCCTGGGCGCTTCTCGCCCCCACTCAATCGCAACCGTACCCGCGTAACGGGGAACTCCCCTCCTGGCGGTGACGCACCTTCGGGTTCGAGACTCACGCCGGTCGAAGGGACGCCCCCGAGAGCGACAACCCAAGCCGAGGCTTCCCCCGCGGGGAGCCCTTAAGCGTTGGGCGCTATATGGGCTGAGGCTCCTTCAGAGTCTCGCCCCAAAAAGCCCGGTAAAGCAGTAATAGCTGCAACAGCCAACTGCATTGTCAGTGCAGAAAAAAAAAAAAAAGTAAGAATCCCATGCCGATAACCAAATTTCGGGTGGATAGAGCCGCTAGAAAAAGCAAGTGGATTATAGTTATTGATAACGATTTATTCAATCAGCGCTCTTAAACGTGAAATTACCTATATTTTAACGGAACTTTAGATTTAAAAACTCGTCAATGTTTGATAATAAAGTTAAATTAGTACAATTATTTTGTAAAATTATCACAAAATTGCACATCTTAAATAAAATAAAGTGCAAAATTGTATCCGTGTACCTATGTATGAGCCCGGAACGATGTATTAAAACGATTAGTTGTTTTATAACAAATACTAGTGACTGACAATCAAGTACAAAAACACGCTTTAGTGTTACCTTACAACGGCCTTCGCCATTCACTGAGTGTCTCTTTGTTTAGTTCGACAATACACTGCAGTTTATTTGACCTTACTATAGACAATTATAGTTTCCATTACCTTAAAATCAAATATAATAGAAGCTTTTCTGACATATACATAAGTTAGAAAACGCATAAATTATAAATATGCTTAACCTTTTTAGCACAAAAATGAATGTTCTAAATGTTAAATAGCTATTACTGTACATCTTTTAATAGTAAACTGCACTCGGTTATTAGGAATAAGTTACCAAATGATTCGGCTGACCAGTAAGGGTAAACGCCGCAGATTGGTCTCATACAAAATAAATTTTGCTAAAATCTCCGAAGTTTCCAAAATTTTACTATACATGTTGATTTAAAAAAAATATATAAGAGCCGCCGGTTTTGGTTTCATGAGATTCAGATAAGCCATTTTTTTTTATATGTTTGCAAATGAATTTCTTGTATAAAAGCTACATCAGAAAAAAAAATGGTGTCTCAGGAACTCATGAAACTAAAATCCACGAGCACTTAATTTATTTTTTAATCAAAGTAACCCCAGATGATTTTTCTCATCTTCAGGTTTTAGAACAAATATTAAATTGTTAATTTAACAGAACAAGAGCTAGCCAACCATGGTCATTGTTGGCTAGATGCCTAAACTATATTATCAAATTGATACATGTGTCTTTAACCATTTAAGTTAAATCGACCAATGCATAGGAAGAACTCGTGGCCCATTTGCATTAGTCTATCGGAAGGTTAGCAACGGGCGTGATAGTACATTGTATGAGTGACCACTATTAATATATTTTTCTGAGCTTCTAATTTGAAGGTCACGTGAAACCGTCAGTCCTGGCTGTTGTCATATGTAAAACAGCAGTTGTTAAGCTAGCTGGTTAGTTGCCAAAATCGATTCTACGGACATATTTTTAGTGTTAGTTTATTTGAACTTTATCTATCAGATCTGGTCAAATACTGTACACAAGCTTTTTATATCATTCTATTTATCATACTTATCTGTAGGGTTTTTGTTATTAAATAAATTTGTTTAATTAGATGCATACAGTTTGTGGCGGCGGAGGAGAGTCCTGTCTACCCTTGTTGCTACACAGATCAATAAAAAACATTTATTCAAAGACTTTTACTGTTAATTAAAGCAAATCATTATTTCTGAGAACACCGTATATTTTATACTTGATTCCAAGTATGTTGAACGTTTCATTATGGATTGGACTTTCGGAAAAAAACCCAAATGATTCGTCGATTTATAATAAATAACTTGAGACCGGTTTTAAGCTTGTAATTCCGTCAGCATTTTTTATAAGGAAATTCGTTAAAATTTTATTAAAAGCCGCCACACATTAGAATCCGTTACTCAATCAAGAATACTAAAATGTTTGTTTCTGTTTTATGTTGAAAAAGTACTGCGACTATACAAACTTCAAAAATATATTATAATATGTGTAGTGATTAGGACATACTTACATAACTGAACCTACAAACAATTTGGCATATTTATGCCAAGCTCTAATGACGTCATAATTGATTTTCAAAACGGTAAGAATCTTGTTTCCACGACACGGATTTGTACAAAAGATTTATGCGGTACTTGCTTTGCTATTATCATGTAATTTTATATTTTACGTCCATATTTGTTGTCTTACCTCTTAACGTTGGTGTACTTCTTGAAGTCAACATCAGAAGCCTCGAAGGTCGAGATGCTGGCGACAAGGCTGAGGTCTGCGATGGTGAGGTTAGGTCCGGCCACGTACTTCTGTCCCTCCAGGAATGTGTCCAGGAGCTTGAGAGCATCTTCGATCTTGGTAAGCTTATCTTTGTCCGCTGAAGCGCCGCCAAATACTTGTGGATACTAATTATAAAAAACATTTTAATTTAATCCAGATTACCCTATTTCAAAGGTGATAAGTACTAAAAATAAGCGTCAACCGATTTTATTAAATTTTACCCAAACATCGGAGCTATTCATAAAATTTTACCCAAATATCGGAGCTTTTTATAAAATCTAGATAATTAATATTGTAACTTCGCTTTATAACATATTAACCTAAAAATTCGAATAATAGTTACAAACTAATTGAGATAAATTTTTAAAAGAACCTACATAACTTGAAAATAAATAAAATAACCTAAAAATAAAGCATATATTTCCTATAAAAAAAAAACTGAACATTAACATACCACCTAAAAAAATATACTTTACATTAAAACTAAATTTGATAGTAGTCTATAAACCATACTAGAATTTTTAATAACGTGGCTAAATAACAATTAGATACTTTATAAATATTGCATCAAATGCAGTTGTACACAGATAAGCCATACTTACGAAATAATCCGAAAATCTTTGGTAGAGAGTACCGATGTCGAAGTACAGCCTCTGGTCTACAAGTGCTCTAGCCTTTGGGTCTTCAGGGTAAAGAGGGCTTCCTTTACCATACTTGTTCACCAGGTACGCCATGATGGCGCGGGATTCGTATATCGAGAACCCATCATCTACCAACGTGGGGACTGTGTGTTGGGGGTTGATCTGAGAAAACAGAAGATAGATTTTTATTTAATGCCTATTTAATTACGGTTGATAAATCTTATTGCATTGTGACTTTTTCAGGGTTCTGTTCCTAAAAAATGGAATAAAATGTTTTCCCTTCCATCTGTTTGTCACAGACTTTTATCTCCGAAACTGTTTAACGTAAAAATATGAAATTTGGTATAATTTTATTATTTATTATATATTAACGTGTGTGATAAATAATTCAAAATATTATTATCTTCATATATTAACTCTATTATCAAATGTGAAAAACAAAACATTTTTTATGTTTCAAAATATTTTTTTACTGTGGTTGATTTTTGAGTTCCCAAATTTTCAATTATTTTCCAAGATAAGTATAGTCGGAGAAATCTGGAAATCAAATGATTGGTATCGTTTCATCTATAAACATTATAAGTTATCCCTGTATATTACAGGAAAACCATAAAGTTCATCCGCATTTTAAAACTAAAGAAATAGTTTAATTAAGTAGTATCTAACCAAATAATAATCTTATGTTTACGTATATATTTTAATTTTGGTTGACTTTTAAATGATTAAGTATACCGTTTGTACATTTTGTTTGTGCAATAAAGTGTTTAAATAAAGAGAAATATTTGCGTACCTATTGTTATAAATTTTATATCATCACTAATAAGGCCCGACTCGTACATGAGCGATTTTAATTATACAAACGAATTACCACTGAAGTATTTCGGATCGGAATTTTTAAAGATTGTTTTGCTTTATCACACTTATATCAAAACTGCTGAGCTGAAAAAACCGCACTTCTGACGTTTAGCTTCATAGTAATTGAAACCAACCGGACAAAACGGCTTTTGTACGTCCGCTATGATGTGCATCGAGCCTTAGGATCTAAAGGCCTGTTTCTCTTTGAGATAGTAGGTTACTAAAAAGGTTTATTACAAACTTGGTAAATTGATACCAATCTGAAAATTTAGGATAGGAAATTAAAAATACGACAACTATAGCTTCGAAATAAGTTACGGAAGCGTCTTTTCGGACTCGACTTGGATTGTTTAAGAAGTATACAGCAGGTAACTAGCACCGCCATTAGTGTTCAATTTTTTTGCTAAAAACGGCCACATTTAGCAGAAATGCCAACAACAACTTACAGATATTATCTAGAAACTATATAAAACGCTCTAAAAATAGCTTATGACTAGTTTTATAATTCCAATATTTAGATTATATAAATTAGTTTTCTACGAACAGACAATCGAGAATATCTTATGGCGGCGCTAGTGAGCTGTAAAAGGGCCCTTAATATGAACAACACAAACGTAAGCCGTTATTAATTTGATATGCAATGCAAGTACATGTATTAAAAGCTATCAAAGTTATCTGCTCTCGGCATCGGTATTTCAAAGTACGCCATCCCGTCGATTCTACTTACAGACACAGAAAAACTCTAGCAACTTAAATTTGGTCTTATGATAGAGGTGACTTTAGTTTATATTGCAAAGGAACTAGCGCCAGTAACTGGATAAAACTACCAGTAAATAAACTAAAAAAACTTGCAGTGTGTACTTGGCTTTCTCCCAGCAGCGCACCGTATCGAGGGGGGCGGAACCGGTATTCGGTCAGTTAGTTAATCGAAAATTTCGTAACAGAACAGTACTTTATACTTAGTACATAATATCAAGCAGTTCAAGGAGGGACAGAAGTATAAACACAGTAAAGTAATATTAACAGTAGGGAACTTTGCAAAATTGCAAAAAAAAGCAAAATTTCTTAGAAATGGAAATTAAAAGTTTACTTATTAGGCAGGTTATACTGCCTCCTTACCTTAAGCCAAAAAAACGTACCTATAGTTGATTTTTTTTTATTTTTTTTTTGATAAAGCCCCAGAGGCCACACTCTGCCTACGCTCATGCCTTAATTAAAATTAATCGTATGTGAGCTTGTGCACTGACTCGTTTTCGGTTCGTATTCGTATTTTTCATGTACGTAATTTAAATTCACGTATAGGATTTTGTAGGCAGAGAGCGAGGGCAAAATATATCCAGCATTAAATAATCGATTTATCGCTTACTCTATATAGTTGCTTGATCAAAAACTGTCAAAATCATTATTCCAAACCTTGGCCTATGATTTTACCACCTATTACTTTTAAGTAAGTAATTCACGACTTACAAAGCAAAATAATTGATATTCACAATATCCTCCTAATTCCTACGTTTCTTTACAAAGAACAAAATGGCGTATATCTTACAGTCAAATGTCCTCTATATAGAAATAAAGAATTATTAGTAAAGAGTCCTAAACTTTTAGCACCAGTTGAAGCTATTTTATACTACGCTTAATTTTTTTTGTTAGTACATTGGTCATAATGAAGAGAAGATATATTTGTACTACGTAAAATTGTCTACATTTTTTTCCTTTACAAAGAACACTTGGTCTCAATGTTTGTTGAAAATGATATTCTGCTTACTGTGTATACTAAGTGAGAAAATTTTTTTTAGGGAAAGCATAGTTTTTATTGGTTTCGGTACTTGTACTAGACGACCAAATCGGACAGAAACTTCACAATATACACAAACAAGTTCATAAATCAAATGTGACAATAACATAAAACTTACTTAAATGTTGGTACTAATAGCATATGGCACTTTGGCAAACATTAACATAAACATCAATTAGTACTATTAAATCTCCGCGATCTAGTAGCGCAATAATTTTTAGTTAAAAATAAACCTATAAATTAATAAATATATCATAGCACAAAAGGTATTCTTAAAACTAACAAACACGTCAAAATATTTTTCATTTTCTGAAAGCAGGTAGTCATCTAAAATATCCTTTACATACATTTCTTAATAAAACCTAGTTGAACTATTTTGTGAGAACGTGTTCCTTGCAGATTTTGATCCGCGTTGAACTTTATCCAGGCATTTAAATTACGAAGACAAATTAAGTTCTACTCATAGAATGCTTGGTCATTTCGTGATTGTCTGGTTTTAGTATTGCTTGCCATTTTGTTCTATAGGAGGTCACTTCGGTCTCTATAATAATTCAAAAGTTCAGGCCCTAGGAGTATATATGTTAGTTCGCAAGCGCACTATCTTGTAGGTATACAATTTATTTTTTATTCTGATACATATAATAACATAACAATAAATAACACAATGTACATATGATGAAGAAGTCAGTATCTGATAATAGTGGAAATAAATCTATTCTAGAGTTCATTGCCCTGAGAATTCCAAGCGCTATAAGATCGTTGATTATTACCTATAAACACTTATTTTCACTCAACCAATGTTTTATTATTAATATTATAGCTTAGTATTGCTATTGACAATATTTGGTGGGTCGTAATATAACCTACCAGCTACCAGTACCTTTAGTATAAAAAGATAAAGTATTTTCTGAATTAAGTCACGAACTATTTTTTACAATAATGTAAACTTTTTAGCACTGGTTTATAATAAATACGCTTTAAATACATAAAAGATAACATGCACGGACCTAAAAAAAGATTTACGTCCGTGATAACATGTTAATAAAAATTATCAAAGCTAAACAGATACTAGATATCATCTAAATAAAGATTATCAAATCTAAAATGACACTGCTTCAAATTCTACACCTTGTGTAAAATATAAGTGGTAAATAGCATAATAAAATCATCATAAAATGAGGGGTTCCCATTTACGGTTCTATGCTTCAAATAAAAATCGGAATCAATCAATATAAGGTTGTTTCTTAGAATGACTCACATGTCGTCTGTTAACCATTCGTTAAAACGTATAAATTTGTAATTTTGCTTAGCTGTGAATCCTGTTTGTTCATAGACAGGTATATATTAAAATAGATGTACTTCATAAGTAAGACCACAAGCTACCCAACCCTAAATTTGTCTTGATAAAGTGTCATTACTGACTTTTATTAGACCATCTTGTGACGTCGCAATAATAGGTAATGGAATCATTCTTTACCTTCAAAAACTCCGGTTTTAAGTGTTCCCCGTGATGAAGGTCAACCAGCTTGAGGTTCAGGTTGAGGTTAAGTGCCTTTGCCACAAGTAAGACACTACGGCACGGCGCTGAGCCTGGTACGTAGTACAAATCCAAAGGCATTTTGTGCGCTGGAAGAAAATAACATGTGTTACACAAAATATAAATACAATGTTATTCTTTAAAATCTTAAAATGGTATGAATTGTGAAATCCTGTAGAAAAAAGTGTGAGATCCGACCATTAATCAAGGTCGTCCATTTAATATGTCACGCAAATTGTACGCTCTTTGACATCACAGCACTTAGGTATATATCTTTTTTAAAATATGTATGTCCGTCCTGGTATTTACTATTTAGTTTTTTTTTGTTATTTCATAATTAAGTGATGTACGTCTGCATATTTTTTTTATGTTGTACTAATTCAATTTAAATGTCTGTGTATGTGTTTTGTTTTTTAGTATTCCAACCATAGTTAAAGTTTTGGCAAATATTGTCTAATCCAATTTCCCTGGGTGTGTGACGTATTAAGAGGTCCCTGACGTTGTCCACTAGCTCTGCCAATCGTCATTTTATTGACAAAGGGAATTTAAAAACCTTCTACAGAACTACATTTATAACTTTATACATAATTTTAAAAATTCAATTTTTACAAAGAAGAAAACAGAAATATTAGAAATATTAATTGACGGCGCTAGTTAACCGGGAGAGCGGTCTTCAAGCTATGAACCCTTTAACACGTCACGTCAAAGAAAATAAGGAACAGTGACTAATCACTATTAAACAACAATTTGTTGTTTTTAACCTTTTATAGAGCAACATGTCTGACTCATCAATTTATCCGTTAAAAAAAGGTCTACAATCAAGGATTGCTAAAAACATCTGTTTGCAATGTATTAACACCGTACCTTAACATTTAGAGGGTTGTGAATAGTGGTGATATTATGCTGGCGTTGTCTATCACAACCGGCGAGCTCGACCTTCACAATCTGCAAGTCGTTCTGTGACCTACCAACAGCGATGACGATGACTCACTATCACACCAATTAAATTGTACAAGGCTGGCTGTTTTCGTTTACACAAGTTATGTAACGTAATGTAACAGTAACATTTCAATTATCTTCTTACATAATAGTAAGACTGTAAGTGCATAATTTGTATTGGGGAAATAGGTAGGTACCAGAAACATGCATAATTTTTACATCCGAAATGACATGAAATATTTTGGGGCCCAAGTAATTGCCCCGCGCGAACATCTAAAAGTCAACGCCCCTTTCACTTTCATTTGAAACGGATCTGGTGTTATACACAATGTAGGCAGATAACTATGAGTATTTAACGATAAATAACTTTGAGTATTTAAGATAAGATAGGTACGGCTGAGTTCTACACGCTGTCACCGTATGTAATAAAAGCACTTCATGGCGCTGTACTCAAATAACTCAAAAAATACCTAAAAACATAAATAGTATTGTATTCATATCCAGGTTCTGCATTATGTGTTCACAGTTTGACAAAAGTTTTTATTAGAGATGTTTCTAGAAACACTTTCGAATGGTTAAAAATAAATTTAAAATTAGTTAGTAGCAGACCTATAGTTGAAAATGTTGTTTTCATATGACATTTCATAGGCAATTCAATTCATTATTTATGATGGAAAAACTCCAGAGGCGCGTGAAGCTACTTCTGCTTTGCATTGTAGTCCTATTCTTCAAAAGGGAAGCTGACAACCGCCTGAAAATTTATTGCCAGATTTCGCTTTTAAGCCACTGGGCTTAGGGATAAAGGTACTATACTCTACATCTAAATAGAGAGGCAGATTATACAGAGAAGAATATTGAGCTCTTTGTGGATTATAATGTTGACACGCTCAACACGTCAAGGTGTTTGAGATGTCTGTATAATTTAGCAAGGATCATCAAGGATGTCAGTTCGAGTACAAAGCAAACAAGAACCATCTAGCTACACAGAAGAATAAAACAGGGGGATGTTATGTCCGCGAAACTGTTTACAATCGCCCTAAAAGATGACTAAGTTACTGGTAAGTAATAAGTCTTAGGTCTTCTGTCTAAGTTGTCATCTAACGGACTGCCCGAGGATTTGTGCAAATAGGTGGCTAGCTTTTTGTTGTATTTGTAGTTGCTAATAATAGACATTAATGCAGGTGTCCCGCAAGGCTCTGTGCTGCCACCTACGCTGTTTATCATTGACATGTTGTCCTACGACAATATACGTATATGCAGATAAGTGTACTGATGAAGATGCTTTTATACGGGCCGTGCAAACTCCCTACTTTCCGTTGTGAAGGAAAACTGCAGATAACTTGAGTCTAAAATTACAACCACTCTATCCAAGGTCAGACATATACAGGGGACGGGAAAACTAAGTCCTATTCAACCCTTCGGAGATACAAGTCTGCACGTTCAACGCTAAAAAAAACCCATTCACTGAGGTTTAACAATTCCAGGATAAACCTCTCACCATCGTCAAAAGCGTTGGGATCCTTGGTGTTGACGTCTCCAGTCATATCAGTATGTTCACTTCCAAAATCATTTGAGCAATTGTTGCTAGCTATGATTGTCACTCTTAATGTCTTCCAGCATATTGGCCTGCCTTCGGATGAAATTAAATAAGATGAAAGTCATGATCAGTGATCAAGTCAATCTGGAACCTAATGTTATTGTCGATGACATATTCTAAAGTGGTTCAAGAGTACATCTTACTTAAAAAGGAAGTCAATCGTGGATTCATTTGCGTTGGGCAGGATTTAGAAATCTTCGTCTCTTCTCGTCTAAATTTCGTCGTCTTCGTCGTTACCATACCGCAAAATTTGAAGGCTAGACGTGGCAAGGCCGAGACGTGGACAAAGCTGGTGTAGTAGTCCATTAGCTTAAAAAAGCGGGATACGGAAAGAACTATGATCGGAATTTCCCTTAGAGTCGGAAGTCAGGTTATTTAATAGTAAACTAAGGTCACCGACGTCTAGACAAACGTAGTGTTGGACGGCCCCAGTCAGATGACGCAATGATATTAACAATATTTCTAGAAGCGATCAGGTACGTAAGACGCACGATGACGCGCACCTTAAGAAAGGCCTATGTTCAACAATGGAGTGCAGAATTGGTTGGGGGCAGATTCTAAGAAATAACAGTAACACCATAAAATATTGAAGAGGCTCAGCCCCACAGGACACAACCATTGGGAGGGCATAAGCCCCCTCGGTCCTTATGGCGCTGAAGTGGGCATATTAGATGCAATCGGTAAAAAATGCACACCCATCATCAAATACCTACTAACGATCAACCCCTCTGCACGTGGAAGGTAAGACGAAAAGTTGTGCATGATGCGCTAACACGACTTAACATCAAAACACTCACGGTCACGAGCTGCCTCTCAACATGGTTGAACGAACAGTTCGACTATTGGACGATAGTGAAGTAGCGGTATAAATGCGGGTGAAAACAAAGGTACATTTTTGAATGATTAAATCATTCCAGCCATACACTTACCCATCTCCTCTCCTTTGCGAGGAGGGAGGGGGGGGGCAGCCCTTTGCCCGTACCTGGCTACGTCCTTGGGCATATACTTTTACCAGCAACCGGAAGTCTCCAATCATGATTTATTACTCAAATCAATATTGAAGAAAAGAAAATTAATGCGCCATGTGTCAATGCATGACTGAGAAGTGAGATGAAAAAACACAGAATCGAATGCACAAGAAAGGTACGAAAATAGAATTCCTATTTACAAGACAATGCAATAATAACGAAAATTATTTACAAAAGTTTTCATAAATATCACTGCGTCAGAACCTTTACTGACGTATGAACTATGTTCTTCAATAATTAATTTGAAGCTCATGTATACTTTAATAGATTTCGAGTAAAACCTTCAAAATAAACTTTATAAAGCACTAATTTAAAAATAATAAAACGGGATTAAACGCGTCATTATTTGGCAGTATACCTTAGCCGAAACGACGGTAAAAAGATAAGACAAAAAATATTTTGATATATACAGATGTTAACATATGGCTAAAAGTGCTACAACCCCGCCATCATGTTTTGGGCTACATCACGACCAAGAGTACATTACATTTACTATATTTTATTTTGTGTTATTTAGACAAATAACCATAGAGTTCGAGTTCTGTAATCTGTCCTATGGACTGCGCAATAGCCTCACAAAATTAGCCACACTTTATATTATTTTGATATAAAAGTTAAATAAATAAAAATATAATTAAAAGTTACGTCTGGTTGTAGTTTTTTTATCAAACTTTTGCTTGTTTTTAATTGCACAAAAGATAATTCTGTCTACTTAAGTACAGTTTAACATGTTGGATGGATACATTAGGTATGTGAAAAAATCTTAATTAGGTAAGTATATTGTTTTATATGCGAAGTAGCTAGTGTAATGTATGTCCGAGCTGCGTGGGAAACAGTTGCGGCATATAAAGGTAACAACACAGCGGAGGTCTATCTGGTTCAATTATACCTTTCACAATTTCGTGGGTGAGCTGTGTTAAGTGTCCGGCGCGGACCACTTGCCTCATTGTTCTAACTGTAGTTTTTAGTTTTAAATATCTGTAGTAGTTATAATTATGTACTGGCGCATAAGGGAACTCGAAGAGTTTGGAATAGTATGGATATTAATGTAAAAACCGACTTCAAAAGGAGGAGGAGGTTCTCAATTCGTCGGATTTTTCTTTTTTTTTTTTTATGTATGTTACCCGATTTCTCGAAGACGCCTGGACCGATTCGAGAAATTCTATTTTTATTTAAAAGTTTATACTTTATTAATTCATGATTTTTCTACTGTCGGTCTTTCATTAAATTTTGCCAAATGCGAACTTCATATAGACGAAAAAACAGAACATCAAAATAAAATAAAAATTATTGATAAATTAAATTCATGAATAACTAAAAAAATTTGGAAAATCAAAAGTGCACGCCTCATAGCGGTCATTCACATTTAAAAAAATAATTCTTAAACAAAAACTCAAGTTTTTTAAAATAAAATAACAAATAAGGTGAGGAAAAAATATACTATAAAATAAAAATAAAATATATATATATATAGATATACAGTATACAGTGGTATATTAGTTTTTTAAAATTATAATTAAACGACAGTACTTAGAACGCTAATTAACTAGGAATCAGCACAGTGTAATACTTTATATATTTAAAACAAAAGTATTCCGGTAAGATGAAATTTTCGACCAATTTCTCTGCCACATACATGGTCACATAAACACAGACTCACGGACGTCCAAGAATGAATAGTTTTAATGTTATTATTTATTATATTAAACAAATTAATTGTTTATAAAATGTACCATATGTGCTAGACAGATTATTTAACTTCATATTAGTGCACTCATATTATCCTGTAAGTGTTATATTAAAAAAAAAACGACATGTCTAGAGTAGAGCACTACCTCACCGCTCCGCTTATGAGGCGTGCAAAAAAAAATAATTGAATGAAAGTCTTTGATGCTTCTTGGTGCTCCAATATTCGAAGATGCATTTATTCCCGCAATGCAATCAAAAATCAATAAATTTATTGATTTATTGTCCCTTTAAAAATAATTCATTTTTTTTTGATATTTTACACAAGGTATCCCATTCTATACTAGGACTGAGTTATATTCTATAAGCTAGCGACTTGTAACATACAGACACGTAACGTACAGGTAGGTAGGTGCATACATAACATTTGCAATGGTTTGTTGCAACAACATATGCACTATATATAGGTAACTAACGAATACCCTTTTTTTTTCTTTTAAAATAATATGATTGCTACGTACCCAAGCTTTGGAACTTTGAAAACTTGCTAAGTTTAATCTGTAAATTCCTTAGTTCTCCGTGTATGTTTTGTATCCAACATTGCAAATGATACGTAAACTTTAACGTTGTGTTAACTTGTTGAAATAGGCAAGAAACTTAGCAAATTCCCAGATTTCAGTATGTTTTTTTTTAATTATTAATCAGAAATATTGTGTGATGTTGACACATTTACGTTTTTATGGGATGAGAATCCTATTGTTTGTCGTTAAAATTAGACTTTGATTTAATTTCATTTGGTTCATAATTATAATCTACAAGTGAAATTGACAGCTAGATAATTTAATAACAAATAACTGTGGTGTTTTGTTATTATACTTAAAAATACGAATTGTTAAAAGTTGTTTGACGATTGTCTTTGTAGGTATGTACACAATGCATGAACAATTCACTCAATAAATCTACTGACCTAGGTCACAGAATAAAGAATAGTGGCACTGTACAGCATTCCAAGTAAACTAAACTACCCAGTCAATAATTTATATAACACTATAGAAACATAATCAATTCGATTACAATTTTTTGATTCGCTGACCGTGTTTGTGCTATCTACTGTATTGTATACTTATAAGATATTTTTTTTCTATTCGCTGCATTTTATATATAATATAATCACATTATTGAAACTAAATAGCAAAATTACGGTATCACAGTATTTCCCTTTTTATTTATTTTTGATTCCCGCCAAAATATATAAAAAGTAATAAACTTACATTTTTTTAATAACCGCCTACTAAATAACACTGCGAGGCGTACGTACAGCTCGAACACTACCGAGTTATAACCGAGAAAATTCGGTAAGCGTAGTAATTTATAGCGACGCGGGCCATTTTGTACCGCGACTACGTCTAGCGGCAGTCATTGTTGGGCTCAAGCCAAAGCATTTTACAAATACCTACTTCATTTTTAAGGTTCCGTAGCTATAAATAGCAAAAACTGAACCCTTATAAATACGGCATACTGCATTTTATAGAAACGTGTCTTTTGTGAACGGCCATATAAGTATATGTTATGAAAATTGAGATATTTTTTTCAAATATCTAATAACTTCTTGAATAACCCCAGGACTACATCCTTAGAGAAAACCTTGGCAAGGAGATCATTCCACAACCCAAGCGTCGACCATTTCCGTTCTAAAGTGTGAGAATGAATTTCCTTCCGATGGCGAGCGGTGCGATGGTAGAAAGTAGCCGGGGGCATAATTTAGAAAAACTCTTAAGAACCCATCCTATTGTACAAACTAGCGGTAGAACACACACCCGCCCAGAGATGGCAGCAGTACTCCATATGGGGCCAAACTTGTAACTTGGAAAGCAGCAACCTCTGCCCCGACCTGAAGCTCTGTTTGACTCTGTTCGCTCTGTTTAGTACACCTAGTTTTTTGGACGCCAGCTTCACCTCGTCTTGTAAATAATCTCGGAACTGAACATCGCTGGAGATTTCGACACCAAGGATCCCAATGCACTTGGAGATAGAGAGGGCAGTGTTCTGGAATTGTGGGACTACAGTGAATGGGGTTTTCTTAGCGGTTAACGCGCAGACTAGTGTCTTTTAGGTTTGAATCGGACCAAGTTTTCCCATCCCCAGTCAGAGATCTTGGACAGAGTGGTCTCGATTTGAGACACAAGTTGCTTTTCCTCCACAACGGAACGAGGGATGTTTGCACGACCCGTGTAATAAGCGTCTCCAGTACTGTCATCTGCATAGCAACGTATGCTTGTTGATGGACAACATGTCGTTGATATGCAGCAGAAACAGGGTAGGAGACAGCAGACAGCCTTGCGGGATACAATCATTAATGTCTATTCTATCAGAGCAACTACCGTCAATTACGGTTCGTATGGGTACAAAAAGCTTTGCCAAACCCTCGGGCACACCGTAAGATGGCAACATCGATAGAAGACCCCGGTGCCAGACCCGATAGAACGCCTTCGCTATGTCCAGAAAGATCGACCAGAAAGCACGACTCCCAGAAGCATAGCTCGCAAGTCGCCCACCCACTTTGGAATTTCGGATGAATTGGAAATTTGCTCTGGCAGTTGCTTTCTTACTGAACCTCGAGGCAGCATTTAATTTACGTTTTCCCTCAGAAATATTCGGATCCTTATTATTACGAGCCGTGGTCCAAGCCTCATATGCAGTTTGCTTAAGGATTTTAGCTTCTCTGCAAGACCTTGATTAAACCATGGTCGTTTTTTGAAGCCGGCAGCTACTCGCGGCTTAGGAATATAACATTCCATACCAGCGAGGATTGTCTCAGTGACTGCGGCTGCGCAGACGTCAGGATCTTCTGAGCTAAAGCAGATCTACCTCCACAGGTACGATGCATAAAATTCTAGCAATCCATCCCAGTCTGCCAACTTATAACGCCACACACGACACCAATTAGTTGGCCCATATGGATCGGGTTGACTTGAGTCCGAAACGAGACAGTGGTCCGAGAAGCCTAAAGGCGCATCCACTAAGACGGAATATCCGTCCGGACGTGTAGTCAGCAGAAGGTCCAGTAAGGAGCTTGTTTGGTCCTCTATATCTGGTATTCTCGTTGGAAAAAGTACAAGCTGAGAGAATCCATAGGTCAGAGCAAATTCATGAGCAGATATCCCTGCATAGTTATTGGTTCGAGAATTGAGCCACTCATGATGGTGGGCGTCAAAGTCTCTAGAACTTTGTCAGTCGTCAAACTCAGGTGCGTGAAGAGTCCAGTTACGTCCGTGTCACCGCTATGAGACCTGCATAGGCACGCAAAGATACGAGTGTGGCCGCCGTAATCTACGCGCACCCACAATATCGACAGGTACCTGTCTTCAAGGCTATGAAGGCGGCGACAGCAGATATCCTCCCGGACGAACATACATATACCGGCATGACTCACAAAATTGTGCTCGAGTTTGTAACTAGAATAATAAAGGTATGATGTGTAGGGCAGGATATTTGCGTCTCCGTTAGAAAAAGAATGGTCGGCTGCGCAGTTTCTAGATGGTGGTGAACTGCGTTAAGATTGGCGTGAATACCCCTGATGTTGCAAAAATCCACATTGAATGTGGATGGAGTGGCCGCTGAATAAACTCATTTTCTTTAATTTCTTGCTATATTTTTTGAAAGGGTTATTTATACTAAAGATGAGGATTCACTGCATAGACAGCTAAGAGAACAAAAGGTGCGGTACTAAAACTGCCGAAGCGTGGTACAGATAGTACGGTTGCTGGCACGGCGAGCGGAAGGGCCCCTGATCTACAACGGACTACCACTTCAGAGACTTAACACAGGCTGGCGGATCAGCCTCCCAGGGCGAAGATTAAGTGATCCCTGGGTTCAGGAACCCGTTTCACCTGCGGGCGGCCAACGGTCAGCCGTTTCATCAGGATTCCCTGACCGCCGGAGCAGCACACCGCGTCTACGCCGAGCAATGACAGCAGCAAGCACCGCCGGTCCTCCGCTATCTGTGCAGCGAATCCTCAAAGAGCTCTGGCAACCTTACTCACCGCCAGGAACACAACACTACTCAATGTTAGTGTTATTGTGGCCGCGGTTTTCTGTAAGGTGGAGGTACTTCCCCAGTTCGGGCCGCTCATTCGAGCAAGTTCTCGCTATGCCCCGCTTTATTTGTTCGGGCGGCTTATTCGAGCGAGTACTTGCAGTGTACTAAGCGAGCACCCTACCTCTCTTACATTCGTGATTTTTGCAAAAACAATTTTTTTATGCACAATAATAGGTATACACAATAGGTTCACACATTTTCGAAACTGTCTGTCCTATCAGAATGAACGAAACACTATCTTATAGTTTATTTTGATTTCCTCCTCGTCCCCCGACAGGTACGAAAACAAGCTCCGTTTTACCGTCGAAGGAAATATCGGCCCACATCATACAAGAACCGCCATAAGCCGCACCGTCTAAGCGAAACAGCACTGCGCAAATCGCTTCCCAGTTCGGTCGCTGCCGTGCAAACACATTCTTAACTCGTCGGAGGACAGGACTCGCCTCCATTGCTCAACCTTAATCAAGATGGGAGCGAGCAAGTTGAAGGCGAGCTTGTTAGTGACCTGCCGTCAGTTTCGGTCCTGTGGCAGGCCTTTTTAGAGTTAAATAAGCTTGCTTAAGTCTTCGACGAACTGTCCATTCTCTCTGACAACTACCCCACGAACAATTCGGAGCTCCTGTTGGTCGACGACACCAGTCAAATGCCGATTTCGGAGAGAGGTTGACACGATAAAACGGTCATCCCTCTCTGATGTGCACCGGCGCCGTCCAGATCTTGGTCTTGGATAAAGACACCAGTCTCCCGAAAGCGTATATAAAGCTATACGGCGGCGATTTATGCTGCTTCTGTAGGTGTAGTATCCATTGTCGTCCAATCAAAAGTAGCGGTGATGTGTACCGGTCAACGTGTGAAAGCCGACTAATAAAGAAAATCCGATAAGACGTGCTTTATAGGGTGTGAATAGGCCGCGACGTATCAAACAATTGAAACATATCTTTTTCCTTACTTCTTCACTTAATCCGAGATAGCTCCTTACATACTGATGTGATTTAATTGACTTTGGTAGCAATTTAAAGTTAACATTAAAATAAAAATTAAAATTATGAGGATGTTCCTCATATTTTTCTTGGATATTTTAGGAGGGCAGACCTACACTTACCTTGACTAAAAAAAGCATATTTTGCGGTAAAATTAATATCGATACGTATGCACCAACGTATACGTATGTAAGACGACAGTCCTGCATCACACATACTTGCGGCCTCTCAGAGTCGATCGATCGTAGATTCAGCACCCCTGATCTAAAGAATAACAACAAATAATAAAAACCGGCCAAGTGTGAGACGTTCCCGAGCCATTTAACAACTTAAATCACCGTTTCAGCGCCATCTAGTTATTATTAAGCGAAACAGTAACATATTTGTTTGTTCAAAACGATATTCAAAGTTAAGTAATGTCGGACTTGGTCAGTAATTGGATGGGTGACCGCTTAGCGGCACACTTTTTGTTTTTGTTTGTAAATTACCTCGGTGCGCGAGTCCCACTCTCACTTAACCGGTTTTTTTTTATTCTCGTACGACTGATATTGCAAAGTTTGGTGATTTGTTTTGTATAAACAATACTACAGTAATCTCAAAACTTATTTAAAATGCTTCTAACACCTACTTAAGCTGCACAGGCTTTTGTTTTGATTGACCGATGATTGACACATCGCGAAGTGGCCAACGTAGGTACTCAATGTACCGCGATTATCAATGCAATATGTAGTTCAGCGGTACCGACAGACTGGCCGCTGTACCCACAGACCACAGGCTTAATTGTCTTAGAGATTCGCTACTTAATAAACTGCTGTTGAGATCACCAACAGGCTTCAATTCACAAGAGCCGTTATATGGACGCAGGCCCGGACTGGCAATACGGGCAGATCAGGCAAATCCCCGATGGGCCGGACACCCAGTGGGCCGGACAGAATAGTCTTAATAGTCAACTAAACAAATAATTCTGCACTTGAATGTACCTACCTTTTATGTAAGATAAGTACGAATCAGTGCGCACACGTATGATACACCTACGGATATAAAAATCTAACTACCTACTTTTGTAAGTGGCCGCCGCCGTGCCGCCACCACGTGTTACTACCACCAAATACAGATTGTTCAAAATTAAACAAAACAACAACAGTCTATTCATCAACAACAAGAAAACGGTAAGTCTATTCATGTAACTGTGTAGAACAGTATGTTTATATTTTTAAACTATAAACCACAAAGCTTTTTGTCACATTAAAACGCTGATTACTGTTGTAAAGGACAATATTTTATTTATTTCTGTTTTGAAATAAAAATAATAAAAAAACAAGGAAATAGCGATACAACCTTATATAATTATTATTTTAATAGGTATTATAAAGAAATAAAGTGACACATATTAAAGATACAACAAAAATCAATTGTTTTTTGATATAATTCCCTGCTTACGACTAAGAAAATCCCTTACTAGCCGACATTAGGATGTAATAAGGTCGTAGTTAGGTAAAAATTGGCCGATATTAGGGAAATTTGCCCTAAAAATTTATAAACACTTATAATTTGTTATAACGTAATTTAAGACGTTTATAAATCACCTATAAAGTGTAAATGTCAAATAGCGCGACAGTGCAAATTCATCGGTGGATAACTTGAAGGTTTAGGCGTGATTAAGACTGAAAATAAGTATTTTACGTTAAGGGGCCGACATTTACACTACCTACCTGATTAGTAAGTGACAAAGTATTAATTATGTAGGTGTTGGTAGAATCCAAGTATTTAGAAGGAAGGCACCAAATTCTATGGCAGTCGGCCCTGACCATCCACTTCCGAACTCGATTATTAAATCATCATTAACCTTTTAAAGGGGAAGCTTCCCCCCTGCTTACTGCGCTAGATATTGGCTGAATTAAATTAAGCCCTTAACGCAAAGATTTTACACAGAACGACAAACAACAAGGTAAGTTAAGTGAAAGCTTTTAAAATTTAATATAAATATGATGCATTAAACTGCATCATTTTCGAGGTCCCAATTTATAGATTGACTGCACTGCTCTCTATTTTGCAAAAAAAAGGCTGTGTCAATATCAGCTGCCTTACTTACCCCAAAGCAAAATGTTACAAGAGATGGCGGAATGGAAATAACTAAAGTAGACCAAGCGAGCAGTGTCAACATCTGAAAGCTGCCTAACTTTTCTAAATGCATAATCAACTGAACTAAGTTTCCCTGCAAGAACTGAGAGATTTTAGGGTTCCATCAAAGATAAGTGTTGAACTGGAACATCCAAATTAAATAAAGAAGTCAAATGAAGTAAAATAACTATTACAATACGACACCTTTATACTTTTAGTAAGTTTCTACCAGAACATTACCACAAATCGAATATGCAGATGTGTGTTTGGTATCGTGACTTAAATTATAATTATCTTGATAAACAGGACCACCTTCAAAAAACTTTAATGTAACGGGAAACTGAACCCAGGCCAATTTCTAAAAATAATTTGAAAAAATTCTTTGAGATTAAGATCTATATAATTCACTACTAAAATCGATGCATTTTCTATACCTAACACTAGATAAAAAAAGGGGAAAACTGTCCAAGGTACAATAGACCTGATGTACCTTTGACCGCACCAGGTTGCACTTTGGAAATACCTACTAGGGTCAAATGAAAATAAACACTTACTTACTTGTTACTGCAGTGAGTTCAGTTTTTATTTGTAACAAATAACTACGATAAATGACGGATCATATCAACACCTGTAATTAACAATGAACACTACTTAACGTTTGCATTTAAAAAAAAACTGAAACTGAAAAGCTGTAAATAAAAATATATGATTAAATAAATAAAAAACCTGACTGCAAAACCATTAAGAACTAAATAGACATAAACATGTGCACCTAAAACATAGCAAATATTTATCTACAAGCAGGCGGGAGTCATTTTAAGGTAACTTCTACCTATTGTAAATTCTACCTATTGTATTGTACTTGAAATGAGTTTACTACTATTTTCTATTTAACCATATTATGGTTGGCTGGTAGAAAATGCTGTATGATATTTTAAGCACGCCACTATGCAACAATGTATTTTGTACAAATTAAAATTTTGTACAAAAATAAAAGTGTTATTTTTCAAGTGTCTCCTCCACACACAACGGCCAGTCTTTCTATGACTATAATCACAGAACATTATAAGTCATTAGAAGTTCTATGTTACTCAAACAGTACTGGAACCGCTGTCGCCACAATACATTCGCCATTTTTACATGAGCGTCTTAGTCAATCATGATCAAATAGGCGTAGTCAGTTTGAAAAGTGTTAGGGAGGAGGCTCTGTCGATAAATACATATCGATAAATTTGGCGTTTAAAGATAAGATTTTTTTCTAACTATAAAATTAATAATCTACTCATACTTAGGTCAAATAATTATTAAACTTTATGAAATCCACTTTTTTACTACATAAAATAAAATATATCCTTATAAACCAATCTATACATATAAAATGCTTTGTCCTTAATGACTGACTGACGGATCAACGCACAGCCTAAATCGCTAATAGTAGAGGCCTGAAACTTGGAGGGTGTGTTCTTCGTATAACGTATGCATTGGATACGAAAGGGTCAAGTGGTGGTCAATAAAGTTAAATCAATTGGAATAAATTTGGTATGGTAATGAAATTTTGGTAAGTTGTTATGAACACGCCGGAGAAAGTTTCAGAGAAATATGTAGACAAACATACATAAATACACTTATGAAATTTGGCACACCTGTTTGCCTTTGTGGGCTTCCATAGGCTAAAATATGGATATAGTGCAATTCTTACAATATTACATACGTGTCTAATAAAGTCTTTTAACGGTTAAAAAGGAGCGGCCGATTGCGTGCGGGCTTATACGTATATACACGCATTGAGTTAAGGTTCCGTAGAATGAGAATGCGAATATCCAAAAAAAATGTTTTTGACTATTCAAAAAAAAACGATTTTGTTTTGAAAGCAAATAACTCGCTCTAAGTTACTTACAAATTTTTTTACCAATTTGCAGACCTATCCAACGACACCCTCACACAACTGTATATATTTTTTTCTCAGGTTGACTACAAAACTGTAGGCCAGTTCACAAAGGACACCTAACTACATTTTTTTTGGGATCCGTGCAAAGACATACGAACGGACGGACTCGACAAAATTATAAGGGTTCTGTTTTAGCAATTTAATGCAATTCGCTACGGACATTAACAAGGATTAAAATTTTGACATTATTTATACAGTAAAGTGTAAAAATAAAAGTTTACACATATTCAGTAGAGTGGTTAGTAAAATTCGCAATTTCAAAACCTCAGGCCTATTTAATATAATTATTGCAAAATAGTATGAAATTGGCAGTAGGTACGTAAATCAGTGTTATAAAACATTAAGTTCTGATTCGAACTAGACACTCTAAAAAATGACGATAAAAGCAATAAAATATCGTAGAACATCAGACACACCAGAAAGACACGCATCGATCATACGACTCTGTTGCTCACGGCATTTTTACATTGCTTTCTAGACACGGTCCCTGTTGCGGCTCCGAGGAACATTGACAGTAATGCATATCGCTTGTATTTTGATACTTTAAGATATTGTTTATCAATGTCAATTTTGATTTAAAGGTTATTTTATTATAATTATGTAAAAGCTTATAATTATGTTTTCTTCTACTCATCAATGAAAAGATATTCCTCCCTTTGATACATTTAATACCTGGCTTCTTGCTCTGCAAGTAATTACTGCACAGGAAGGCATTTTAAATATTTTTGCTCAGCAACACACAGCGATGTAGTCCGCGAGCAACTAAATGACAGATTCGCGAGTTCCGAAGTGAAGTGCGCGTCTGCTGAAGATCGTGGCACGCTCGCCGTTTTACATAGCATTTCTACTGGGGTACACCCCAGTCTTATAATATTCTGTGGCTATAATGTAGTTTTTTAATAAGTTAATTGATGAAGATTTGTTACTTCTTTTTTTATTATTTTTTACCCGACTGCGCCAGAAGGAGGGTTATGTTTTGCAAGTGTATGTATGTATATTTATTTGGCATGCTCTGCTAAACGGGGTGATGGTTTTAAGCTTCGTAAGATTTGTCGCAATTGTGAGAGTGACACTGGGTACATAAAATTCTTAAAAAATCAAAATTGCGGATTTGGTGCGCTTCAATGTGCGTAACAACAAATTTTATTTAAAGCCCTTCAAGTTGGGTGTCAAAATAATGGGTTTAAAAAGGCGAGTACTTAAGTATATAATTAACACTTATAATAAAATAGTCGAGCGCAAGACAAAAAACCTAAAATAAAACACTGCAAACATAAAAAGCTGTGAATAAAAATAAATAATTAAATAAATAAAAGTTTGTGTGTGTGTGTGTTTATACAGTAACAGATAAAAGTCGTTCAGTACCATCATAGTCCAACGAGTTTTGCCGAATGCCTGTTATTATATTATTTAAGTCTTTTGTTTTACAAATTACATCAAATTTTTTGTATAGCCTCGATGTAAATCAAACTGTTTCTGTGTAAATGTACTTTTAACAGGAGGTACAGGACAATATACTTTTTTTTGATAAAGGCATAACTATATTGTTTTATATACCTTTGCAGGGTTCGATAGAAAAATAATTTTCTGACTGACAAGACCTTCGTTTTATCATAAACTTCCTCTGTGGGAAACCTATACGGAAAAAACATTATTACTGTTAGTAATCCCCTTTGTGCAAGTTCTAACAGTTTTTTGCAGCACAACTCCAAGGATATATAATTCAATAAAGATTTGCATAGCGCTATAATATATGGCAAAGGAACGTAAATTCTTAAAGATGTAAATTAGTTGGCTTACTTTAGTGACTAGTCCAGTGACATGATGGTGCTAACTAAGACGTTCGTTAATTGTCAGTCCTAGATAATTCACTGTACTAACTCGAGATAAAATAGTACATTTGCATGTTTTGGTATCTTGAGCTTTGCTATCAAGGAAATGCGTGTATCTTAAGTTTTAAACTATTGCTCGGCGCTGATGCGGTGGTTTTGCTAAAACGTAGCCATACCGTTATTTTTTTGACCTTCTACAGCTTAGGTTAAAAAGCTACAGTATCATCTGCGAATTTCACTAGATCTCCACCTTTTACAACTGTCTTACACAAATCGTTCACTTAAATTTAAAAAAAGTGTGAGTCCCAGTGTGCTAAATAGTTGGTATGTTTTAATTTCTGTTTAGTTCTTTATGCTTTTGCAGTTGCATTTGTTTTATTTATTTAATTATTTATTTTTCTAATCTGATTTTACCTACGAACTGCAATTTTTTATTTTCTTACTGATTGAAACTAGAATGAATATCATAAATATATTCGGTTATCAAATGTCTAGTGTTTTCGTTGAGTGTAGACATAGTATATGTGACCCTGGAAGAGCTCCCAACTATCAGATTCCACCTGACCTGAGCATCAAGGATGGCTAGTCCCCAGTTCAGGTTCACCTTGCGATGTCTCCAGAGCCCGTGACGGCGACAGGTTTCGACAACTATGTTACCAAAATGTTTTATTTTAACTTTATCAAAAAGTCTTTTGTTTTCTTTTTTAACACCTTTTAGTAGGGAGAGAAATGGGCGGTTTTAGATTTCAATGTAAATGGACGTTTGGGTGTACTTATTTAACGTTGTTAGTTGTTAGTAGAATTTTAAAAAAAAGAACTAACCATTTATATTATTTTCTTTAAATATACTATGTTATATGAACTAATAAATAATATGTATTTAAAGAAACAAATACCACGCCCTAAAAATTTACATTTAGACAGTCTCTTGAGGTTTTTCTGTATTAAACTCTGCAAAATAGCCTAAATTGCAGCGGTATCATTAATGATTTCCTTCTAAGGTAAAAAAAATGGCATAAAAATAATAAAAATCAGTATTGTTGTTTGAACCTAGTATACCTATTGCTTAAAATGTAAAGGTATTTTTTTTTTACTTATATAAAACTTTACTTCAAGACGAAAATAATGAGCCGTCAAAGAAGTCAAAAATCGAAAATTGTTTCGTGAAATTTTTTGACCGAAAAAAATATTGTTTTTTCGAAAATCGTTAATATCTCAGAAAATATTTAACTTAGAGAGTTCAGGCAAGTTGAAGCACTCAAAAGTGTACATTCAGTCTAAATTTTGAATATATTGAACATTTTTTTGGGGCAAAAAACGAAATAAACGAAAAATCGATTTTTGCCAATATCTCGTAAAATTTGAGGTTAGGTCGAAAAGTACGCTCAACCAAAATTGTAGATTTTTTGATTATCTACAACTTTTCTGTAGACCATTTTGTGATCTGAGCAGATGCTCCACCAAAAATGGCAAAAAACGATTTTCAACCCCTAAAACCCACCTCCACCCCTCGCCAATCAAAATCACTTGGATTTATTTTTTCCTTTTTTCGAACCCCTTTTGCCGTCCATTCCGCCTACTCTTATCCTGTAACTATTTTTTTTCCCCCGAGCTATTATCCCCGGGCTATAAGTATATGTAGGTTACACCGTATAGAAAAATAGTTTTTCCCTTGTTTGGTATTAAGTTCATATTCAGATAATATCCACTTTTACAATGTTATTAGTATGTATGTAGGTGCCTATCTAATCTTGACTTAGTTACTAATAAAACTGACGCATTTGTTAAGTCTCTTTAGTTCACGATGACGTCTCGAAAGTATTTTATTTATAGGGAAACAATGATTAAGGATGAGGTAATGATAAAATAATTAAATTTTTTACGTACGATATATTAATTTTACCCTTGCTAGTATTTTAAAAGTGTGGAGCGCTAAGTCGAACGCTGCGTTGAATTGGGAATTTGGTTTACTAACAAGGAAAAATCTTACATTGCAAATGTTGTAGCTTTATAAATCACAAGTCTGGCTCCATAAGCTCTAGTGATGCCATCTCTCGGCGGATTCACCTTGATAGCAGTTTGGTAAACTTTCAAGTTTAAGGAAAAGAAAGAATTAGACTTGCTGTGCGTGTTCTACCGCTTTTACAATGTGTTGTGTAGGTACTGAGGAATTATAAGAAATTATGCCTACACATTCCTATCGGCTTGCCATTCGCGTAGGTGATGGGAGCTCGTAAACACGCAGTTTTTGTGCAAACAAATTTCCATTGTTGTTACACTTATGCAAATAAAGCATGTTTTTTAACATTTTTTTGTTATGAAAGTCAGTTAGTCCTTAGAATTTCTTCCTTATACTTTATTTGTATACACTTTTTACCAAATAACTTTAGTACCTTTAAAGGGTTAGGTTTAATACCTTTAAAACTATCTTATCTAAAATAAATAACCTAATCTAAAAATAAAAAGTTTCAACTGAAATAAATAACTTATATTAATAATAAATTATGTTTGGTCAAAAAGTCCACCTCTAAACATATCTCGCTCAAAAGTATTTATGACGCCAGCCGCACTCCCGCGTTGGAACCAGATATAATGCGGGGATCATATCCTCTCTCTCTAATAAGATGGCATAATTTTTTAACATTTTTTTTGGTTCTGTACACCAGGTGCCAGAAGTTTCAAAAGCTAGCGGGAAAAAAATGTAAGAAGATTCAAAGTTTGACTATTTTTCATGTTTGTTCCTTATTGCAATCTCTGCAACATAACCAGCAACCTTCTGGGTGCCTTTAATATATAAAGAAGCAAAAGTGCTCACACAAGTAGCATCCCATAAAAGACATCGACTTTTGATTATTTATGAAAAATTAAACGAACCTACTTGCGTAGAAGAAAATTAATAAAAAAGAATATTAAAAAATAGTGTTGGTTTTTTTAATTTTTCAAATATAGCCAATTATAGGTATATTTTTTTTATTAAGATTTCTTTGATAGGCAACCTGGTAGATATATATTCTCCGAATCATAAATATTCGTAAAACTTTGATTTTTCACCAAACACTCGATGAGTGCACTAATTCTGCAGTCAGATCTCATACCATTATACTGAATCGTCAGCAATATCTCTGACTTTTCTTTTTATTTTTACAATAGTTATAAGAGATGATAGGGATTGCATTCAGGCAGTATGAAGACAGTGCCCAAAGGCAATTGTTAAAAGATCCAAAGTCTTTTTGGAAGTTTACCAAATCAAAAAGAGGTGGTAGAACTCCAAAAAGGATTATAAAAAACGGTGAAGTGCTAAGTAGTGAGCAATCCGTCAAAGAGTTAGCAATGTACTTTAGCTCAGTGTACAGTCAAAAGCGGCCCGAGCTTAATGTCCATACAGCCATTGCGCAAGCGGGTAGTGAGAATGGAGCAGCTAGGGTTCATATCGACATATCGCGCCCTCCAACGACTGAAGCCGACAAAATCAGCAGGACCAGATGGCATTCCACCCTACCTGTTTAAAGATTACCGGTCAGTGCTGGTGGAGCCACTGCTGTACATCTACAACAACTGTCTGAGACATGCTGTATTTCCAGAGAGAAATTATCTCGAGTGGTTCCGATACCGAAAAATAAGTTAAGAACAAACGTTGATGAATATACGCCTGTTGCAGTATTGTCAACGGCGGCCAAAGTGTTAGAGTCAGCCGTACATAAGATTATTTTTAATCAAATCAGTTCGCAACTTACGGAAATGCAGCATGGTTTTAGACCAGGCAGAAGTACCACCAGTGGTACTTACTTAGTTATATGGCGGATATAGTGCCAACAGTAGACAGTGGGGGGCAGATGGATGCCGCCTACTTCGATGTAAAAAAAGCGTTTGACGGTGTGGACAATGACATCTTACTTAAAAAAATTGGCAAGTTTTGGCTTTACACCACACTTGTTACACTTTTTTGTTATATGACAGGCAGAAGACAAAATGTGGAATACGAGGGATACAAGTCAGAGCCGTATTCTACTTGGTCGGGCGTGAGCCAGGGCAGCAATCTTGGACCTTTGGAGTTTCTTATAATGATAAACGACCTACCAAAGGAAGTTAAAAGCGCAAAATGCTTACTATTCGCGGACGACCTCAAGCTGTACATTGACATAAAAAGTGCAAATGACTGTGAGCGATTACAGAGACATCGATAGAGTACAAAGTTGGTGTCAAAAAAATTGTTTACAATTAAATATTGCAAAATGCTTGTCAATTACGTTTACTCGCAAACATAACCCGATCATGGGTCACTATAATATTGATGGACTGCCAATAGTCAAGGTTACCGAAGTCAAAGATTTAGGGGTCCTCTTTAACAGTGGCCTTACGTTTAGGGATCATATTGTAAATGTGTGTAAAAAGTCTTACAGGAATTTAGGTATGATACTCCGTATGACACATGACTTCACGAACATTACAGTAATTGTTACCTTATTTAATGCTCTAGTAAAAAGTCAGTTGGAATGCAACGGAATAATTTGGGCTCCACATGAAACGAAATATAAACTTATGTTAGAAAAGGTGCAAAATAAATTTGTGAGATATCTATATAAGAGGAAGCATGGAGTGTATCCTATGTAGGTATCCACTGATGTATCCAACTCTTTATGTTCTGTGCATGGTAGGGTATAATGAGCTGAAGGTAAGAAGGGAACTTACAAATGTCTCTTACATTTTTAAACCACACAACGCTGACACATAAGGTTTTTCGTTCCGGATAGGTACGTGTGGAGACGGCGACTGCCCGACCTACTAGTAATACAAAGGCACGAACTAATTTAATGAAAGAGGCACCGCTGATACGTGCTCTCGGAACTCTTAACCAAATAGCTAAAGAAATCGACTTGTTTCTTTGTGCTCTGAGTGATTTCACAAAAACTTCATTAGGGGTTATATGTTACAAAAATGTGTAAAAATGAAATATAGGTTTTAATGTAAAAATTCAATGTAACTACACTATCGCATTAGGCAGAATCCTGTAATGATAGTTGTAAGATGTAAATAAATAAATAAATTCTTTTAATTTTGCATACAATTTTACCAGCCATTCTGGTTTCCTTTTTTTAAAACATTTATGTTTTTTCGCTACCAATTTTCACGCTTTACTTTGCTTGAGAAACGGACATCAGATCCGAGACGATAAGGGCAAGAAAGCAGGACGTGACATTGGTAGCGATTGAGGTATCTTACTGGACTCTAATGCCGACCTTTTTCAACAGGGTTCCAGATCTACCCCAGGACAATTTCTAGTACCAGTTCCACTTCCAGTATTAGGCCAAGACAAGAATATAGGATGCAGAATATAATTTCCTGGATAAGATTCTAGGCCACAGTTACAAGCTCCAGACTCCAGTTGAAGATACCCATTTTCAAGTGCAAGATCGATACGGACACAAGAACTGAATACGAAACCAAGACCATACTACAACACGGCACATAGGAAACTCAAATCAGATACGTCGGTACCTTTTGTGTCCAGGAAGGACAACTGACCAGCCCCTTTTTCGCGAACGCGTTTCTTATTGATCATTTAAATTTTGTAATAATAGATAGTTAAATCTCTTTTTATTTTGTGCGCACATTGTTTTTTTTATATTATTGTAATTTTCGTAATAAATCTAATTCTTAAAAATTGTTAGCTAATTTATGCCCCCCTTCGAGTTGGCAAGATGTGGAAGTGGTAAGTGATAAAAATTCAACGGAATCGTACCAGTCACCAGTATAAGACTATGTAGTATTTTAAAGTTCTGTTGGCGCAAGCACATTTACATTTATCCTATGAAATGTGTCGAAAAACCGACACTTATCCTGATCGGCGGTGAACACGAGCACAACAGGGGCTTTAGATATATTTGCAAAAGCGCGATAGCGTTTATAAAAACGCTGATACTCAACCGAGTAAAGAAGTTATCTTTAATGTAAAACTCGCCAAGTAATGTGCAACTTATGTACTGGGTCGGAAACTAACGTTTCTATTACCGTTTTCGTTGTTTTTCTTATTTGGGCCAAAGGCCCAGGCGAGCTAAGGCTAAGGCGAACAATATTGAATGTGGCGTTGAACACAAGCGTGTGAACGTACCATAATATATCGTGTTAAAATTTGACCCGTTTCATTCTATTTTAAACGGGAGTTTGGATTATTGTAGAAAGATTATGTAGGTACAATCTCTAATACTCAGACAATAGTATTTCTTGTATCATTAATTATGTTTGTACTACTATAATTCTTCAAGAAAGAAGTTATTAGATTTTTGAAGGGTCGGCAACGCGCGTGTGATATCCCTGGTGTTGCAAGCGTCAATAGGCTACGGTAACCGCTTACCATCAGGCGGATCGTAAGCTTGTTTGCCACCTTAGTGGTATATATAAAAACAACACTGCTAAAAGTGCTGAAGTAGTAAGTGATATCATACAAAAACAAAATGATTGTGAATTAGTCTTATACGTCTAAGTATAACAGGTTTGTTAAAATATTTAGGTACCTGCTTATATTTTCAAAAGAAATAAGATAAGTTAGTATATGAACCTATGTAGCTTATCATGTCGGTATAGTAAAAAAAAACAGCCAAGTACGTTTAATTAATTTAGCGATCCGTTGTATGGGCATCAAAGTACTTAAAACTTCAAATAAATTTTAAAAGACCTAGATCTAAGAAGTTGGTTGCACGATATTCGCATTTCTTAAAATTGGAAAATTCCATCAGGCCCACGACTAGTACTGCCATAAAAAACTATAAATTAAGGTGTGGTATCTTCCACATAAGTTAAAATACCCTTTGTTGGTAATGAATTAAAGGAATTGTTTACATTCAAACTAAACTATACCTAAATTTCAGGTGTGGTATCTTTTACCTTAATTATAAAACCCTTTCTAGCTAATAAATTGAACGCATTGTTGAAAAGCAATTAAACGCCGCGCAATTTAGGCACTAAGGCAGGCTAGAAACATATAAAATTGCTGTCTATAGTATTCCAGAACCAAATTGACTAAGGAAAAAAGAGAAAAAAGTCGAAAGAATATATATGCAGCAAACTTATCTAGAATGTATGTAACGGAAGGCAAAGTTGATGACTAGGACGAAGCAATTTTGGGATGTCAACTCGCGGCCGTAGCTAAGGGGGAGCATTGTGGTGCAATACCCTACCTTGAAATACTAAAGCCCTTCCTTAAAAAATACCACAAACTAAGGTCTTTGAAGTTAGCACACCATTTTTAGCCAAACGCAAAATAAAGTATATTTATATTAATAAAGTAATTTGCCATTTTTTATCCGATATTTATCCGTTACATTAAAAAATTTGCCGTTCAACTATTTTTTTAAAAAAAGGGTGGTCGGCTAACTTCACTCGAAGGGGTGATACGGACCTGCAAAATGGCTCATAATTTGCCGTTTTTTATCCGTTGCTAAGCTGCCATAACAAAAAAATTGTCGCTGCTTCCTTTATAGAAAAAAAAGAGTGGTTGAAGTTAGCCGGCCACCTATGCCAAATGTTACTTGCAGGGGTGATACGGAGCTGCAATATGGCTCATAATTTGCCGTTTTTATTTGTTGATAAGCTGCCATAACCAAAAATTTACCGCTGCTTCCTTTTTAGAAAAAAAAAGGGTGGTCGAATTTGGCAAGAACAAAAAAATCACCCCCACTTTAGGTGTAAGTATACCCTTTCCAAATCTCAGCTCTTAACTCCTAAGAGTATCGGAGCTAAGCCGCGGACAGACAGTATTTGCTTATACGCATTCTTTAATAAAAGATATTCTACCTCGCCTCTTCTTATAAACGTTTTCTCAGTTCTATCGAGATCTATCTCGATGATATGAGTTCAATGAAGTCGCTCTCTGTAGTCAGTTAGAGCTTCCAATTTATTTCATCTAATTTTGTTTTGTGAAATACCAACTTTCATAACCCCTTTTAAGTCCCGTCTCATCAAACGGTGGATCTCCCATACAAACGTTCTTCACCTATTTAGCACCCTTAAGGGACGGTTTTTCAATAAATAAATCTGAGTGAATTTAAAAAAATTAAAAAGAAAACTGTAACTGAAAAAGAAATCAGTATTTATTTGCAACTTAAAGTCTATAGGTCTATAGGTTAATTTAACACAAATAACCGGATTCCCTTTCCAAGTTTCATTAAGTATATTTTATCCATACTAGGCCGTACTAATATTATAAATATGAAAGTAACTCTGTCTGTTTGCCCGTTACCTCTTCACGCTTAAGCCGCTGGACGGATCAAGATGAAATTTGGCATGGAAATAGTCTTAGTCCCAGGAAAGGACATAGGCTACTTGAAAAAGTGTGAGTCGGTTTATTATCTACGTATAATTCTTCTGTACGTTTGTTTGTCACCTTACTCCTCCTTAACGACTGAAACGAATTAGGCAAAATTTTGTCTGAATATTTCAATGGTTTTCTGGATGTTTTGAAAACACAATTGAAACTTGTAGGTGGCGCTTCAGTCAGTGTGTCACTGATCTCCTAAACGGCAGGGAAGATGTTTATATTTCTTGTACGTGCAAGTGGATACCTGCAAGATTTGAATTAATAAATGGACCCGGTAGGTGGCGCTGCAGTCGGTGTGTCACTAATCGTCTCCTTAACGCAGTGGCGTAGCTTTCGGAGGGCTAGGCGGGGCCATGCATCGGGGCCCCAAAGCTAAGAGGGGGTCCTCGGACCATGACCAGCAAATCTCAACCTCAAACTGACCATTCAAAAATTCCTTCTACCTAACAATATAAATATAAGTTTTGCAATTCAGTTGAAAGGAATCAAAAACACACGTAGACTCTGGATGAAATGATCTGTGTAAAAGCGGCATCTGTAATTTCCTAAAATAAAATATAAGGATAAAAACTGTCAGTAATTTTTAAAAGTGGCAACACTGATTACGTTTGTCATCTTTGATGGGGATGGACGATGTTCCAAAACATCGATGATGACATCAACAGTTTATAATCGATGTTCGACGTTTATTATGCAATGGATATATATTTTAATTATTATGCATCAGTGAAGATTTTTTGCACACATTATCAGAATTATCTAAATAAAACACAATAAAAATGCACAAGCTTTATAATTACATAAATGGCGATTATATCAATGAGTAAAATACATGAATATTAGAATTATTATCATCATGTTAAATCTATCCATTAGTTTAAAATTTTACTATATGTTTTGGTTAGATATAAGGTTCCTAACAGGTATAATAATAAAATTAATAAATACCTATTAGTAAGGCTATACCTAAAAAATACAAAATGTCGTTACTCATATTACCACAATAATTATTACTGTTATCAAAATCATGCATAACTACATAAATTAATTTTGACGGCACAAAATCCAATCACTAAAGTAAAAAACACAAACGACAGCGCAATAATAATACTAAAGAACGACAAGATTTTTTTTTTTATGTTTAGGAAGGATACATTAAATATTGAGAATTCATCAACTATCATCGATCGATCATCGATGATCATCGACATCCCTTATTTGTCAACAAATTATTCCTTTTGGGTTTTGATTACATATTTTTTCCAAATAATTTTACATTTATTTAACCAGATATGTAAAGTAAATACTCATCTGGAAAATCACACTTTATCGAGTTATTATGGCTGAGAGTAGTGACTCTGAGGAATTCTACGACGCCGAAGAATTCACACCCGTAAAAGGTTCAAAGTAAGTGCAAATGTTTACACTGTATTCTGTTCTATTACAGGTGTGTTGGTGCTTGTGTATAGTTTATTAAAGTTTAAAGGCTCATCCTCGACAACTTTGCAATGTTATAACTTCTGACTATGCAAAATTGTTACATTGAATTTTACAAAATCTCCAATATACCCAGATGTTGTCATTATTAAATAATTAATCACATCCTTGAAACTAGCCGACAGACTTACTTATATGCATATGTGTCACCCAATTATGCTGCGTGATTTATTTTTTTAAATAAAATAATATTGAAAGTTCTTGTGTTTTAATATGTATTGGTTTGATCCCAAACAATTTGAATGTAACAAACATAACATTCAAATAGCCCTGTTCCAATATTTATGTATTTTAACAGGTCATATTCCAACCCAACTTTATTATCTGGCAAGATCCTGCCTTGTTGCCAAGTTACATGTGATTCTAGGACAAAGTAGAGGCAGCATGTTGGTAATGAGATGCTTGAAAAAATGAAAAATGAACTAACATTAAACACACAGTGATTCTAAATAGCTGAGCTGAGCTGAGGGTGCTTTTCAACATCATTCTGGGAACCTGTATTTAAATTCAGATATTTTGGATTAAATACTACTCCCTTTTAAAATACTATATTCATTAAAAAAACACATATTAAATATTTTAATCTTTACACTACATTGTCCTTTATTACAGCGTTTTATTAAAACTTAACATTATTAAAGTTCTTCCAGTATTTTTAGTATGATACTTCAGTTTTATAAGCAATGGTTTCTGATTAGCTGTGTTATTTTTTTACAGGAATAAGTTTCATACATGTTTCATAAGTTGTATTACTATTAATAAATTAAGTGAATAAATTGAACCTGGAAATCTTTAAAAATATTTTTGTGACATTACTATCAATAAAGAAATGTTCACTGAATGATCACAGCGTTTATGAAATTACAAAAGTGTTCCCTAAATGACTTAACTTAAATAATTTTGAATTTAAGAAAAAAAAACAATTTTTAGATTAAATAAAATATATTCAATATCAAATTCACTGGCTCGTAAGACGCTGGAACAGATGGAACAAAATTGGATGGAAAATATATTCAATATCAAATAAAAAAAACAGTTTCTTTCTCTATCTATATTATTTATTATTTTAATCATGTTAAACATACTTTCTTTAGATATAATCTCTTTCTTTTTCATCTCTCTTTGCTATAGGGTAGTGTCCAAAAATCAAGAACATTACAGCAAATACTATGGAAAAATTCTGAGATTTTGTAAAATTTAAGCTCATTACAATTCCTAAAATAGGTATATATGAATATTAATTAAATGAGGATTCTCTAAGATAAAAAGAAAACATTATAATAGGTACCAACTAAAATATTTAAAACCCAACACAGAACATTTAAACACTGTCTACACTCATGATCTATTATAACCTGACTCCACAGCATTCTCTCCATAACGCAGCGGGAGGTCAGGCGGGCGTTGCTTTCTCTAGACGTTCACAAGTCGAGTGGGCCAGATGGTATACCAGCAGTGGTGCTTAAGCAGTGTGCTCCTGAGTTATGTCCTGTACTCACGCGCCTCTTCGCGCTTTCCTACCACACTAGGCAATTTCCGTCTTCATGGAAGACTGCAAATGTGCACCCGGTGCCCAAAAAGGGCGATAGATCAGATCCATCAAATTACAGGCCTATCGCTATTACCTCTCTCCTCTCTAAGGTGATGGAGCGTGTGATCAACACACAGCTTCTAAGATACCTAGAAATACACGATCTGGTCAGTGACCGTCAATATGGCTTTCGCCACGGTCGCTCAACTGGTGACCTTCTAGTGTATCTCACACACCGATGGGCACTAGTCAGGGGGAGGCATTGGCATGTAGCCTAGACATAGCGAAGGCGTTCGATCGGGTCTGGCACCGGGGTCTTCTATCGAAGTTGCCATCTTACGGAGTGCCTGAGGGTTAGTGCAAATGGGTGGCTAGCTTTTTGTCCGGCAGACGCATACGAACCGTAGTTAACGGTAGTTGCTCTGATAGCATGGACATTAATTCTGGTGTCCCGCAAGGCTCTGTGCTGTCTCCTACGCTGTTTCTACTGCATATCAATGATTTCATCCGTCGTTCCGTTGTGGAGGAAAACCGCGGAGAACTTGTGTCTCAAATCGAGACCACACTGTCCCAGGTCTCTGACTGGGGACGGGTAAACTTGGTCCGATTCAACCCTACAAAGACACAAGTGTGCACGTTCACCGCTAAGAAAACTCCATTCACTGTAGTCCCACAATTCCAGAACACTCCCCTCTCCATCTCCAAGAGCATTGGGATCCTTGGTGTCGACATCTCCAGCGATGTTTAGTTCCGAGATCATTTACAAGATAAGGTGAAGTGAAGTGAACTTGGTGTACGCAACAGAGCGAAGCAGTGCTTCACGTCGGGGCAGAGGTTGTTGCTTTACAAGTCGCAAGTTCGGCCCCATATGGAGTACTGCTGCCATCTTTGGGCAGGTGCACCTGGATACCAGCTTGGCCCTTTTGACTCGGTTCAACGACGGGCTGTGAGAATTGTCGACGATTCCAAACTCACTTGCAGTATGAGCCCTTAAGTCTGAGGAGAGACTTTGCCTCACTGTGTGTGTTCTACCGCTTGTACAATGGGTTGTGTTCTGAGGAATTATTCGAAATGATGCCCACGGCTACTTTCTACCATCGCACCGCTCGCCATCGGCAGGGAATTCATTCTCACACTTTAGAACCTAAATGGTCGCGTACAGTGCGGTTTCAGAGAAACTTCCTCCCGCGAACGCTTAAGTTGTGGAATGAGCTCCCTGCCAAGGTTTTCTGCAAGGACTACAGTATGGAGTTCTTCAAGAAAGAAGTTATTAGATTTCTGAAGGTTCGGCAACGCGCAAGTGATACCCCTGGTGTTGCAAGCGTCCATAGGCTACGGTGACCGCTTACCATCAGGCGGACCGTAAGCTTGTTTGCCACCTTTGTGGTATAAAAAAAAAAAAAACTGTAGCGTCTCAATTTTAAGATAGTATTTTCTGTTGTGTGTGGAATTTTGTATAACAATGCATTTCTAAAGTGACGTTTTTCACCAAATTTCTGCACTTATCTTATTTATCCGTCTTTGATTATTCATACCGTTTCAGCTTTGTCGAGAAATCTAGGTGATGTGTGATGTCACTCAGTCCCTCTCACAAGGTTTACCGGACTATTTAGAAGCTGTGCTTATTGATTGCTTACCCATCTGCATTGCAACATCAAATGAGCTGGTTTCTTCTTAGCTTCTAGACATAGGGGATTGTCAGTGGTGCCAATGTTAAACAGATGTTTATGTAGTGGGCAGTGAACTGTTATCATGCCAGTTATATGTGGTAGAGGCCGCCCCTATCTCCAAGAGAAACATTTATTCTACCTTGTTATTATTGATTAAAAAAATGAATTTAAAAAAAACCATTGGTAATTTAGTCAAAAGAAACAACCATGCATTCCTATGCATATTCATCTTATTATGTGTAGAAAATCTTTCATTGTATTTTTTTCATAATCTTGGCAATGAAGCATCCAACTCACCTAGTATTTAGATAAATAAAGCTAGAATACAATATGAATTATTAACACCTCTATCTTAGTTCATTAAAGAGAACACTTTTCTACCAGTTCACAATGCTTATTTTAATTAACCTAGATATTTCCCAAAAAAAAAGATAGTGTGGTAGTGGGTAGTTTTTTATGAAAAAAAATTACAATATTTGTTACATTATCTAATAAGACTTATACTTCTATATGTTAGAACTATTATTTATTATGCAGTCATGCAACAACTGGTTTGTTTTATTTGCAGGAGATCATCAATATGCAAGAGCATAAGTGTAACGGACAGCCCCGATGGCCCACTAAAAGAGCATAGTCCAGTAGTGAAGGTGGACACCACTAAGACAAACCATGGACTCACTCCGACCACAGAAATTACAGCTGCAGAGGATGATAGGAATACTGTTAAAAATGTGATTCTTATTTTATTTCCAATTATGTTTCCATAAGCATTTGGTTGTCACATGAACAGGACATTATATTACGAGTCAACTGTATTTAGTTATTGTATTTAATCATAAACTTCTCACACACACACAAGTGTAAACTCCTTACACACACAAATAGCACAAGTATAAACTCCTCACACACATCAGTAGCACAAATATAAACTCCTCACACACAAGTAGCAGAAGTATAAACTCCTCACACACACACACAAGTAGCACAAGTATAAACTCCTCACACACACACACAAGTAGCACAAGTATAAACTCCTCACACACACAAGTAGCAGAAGCATAAACTCCTTACACACACAAGTAGCACAAGTAAAACTCCTCACACACACAAGTAGCAGAAGCATAAACTCCTTACACACACAAGTAGCACAAGTATTCACTTAGTATTATGTTTTTAAAAGGGATGTTAGTAATTGGGATTGAATTGCTAATGTTCTTCTATTTTAAATATAGTTACAAAAAATTTCATCATTATTTCATTGCCACTACTTAAGTGACATGTTGTTCATATAAAGAGGCTCTAATGTTTCATAAATCAGATATTAGAATCAATAAACTCACATTTTAAAGTTACATTATTCCATAAATACAGGTGGTGCAAGGGAGGCGTAGGTTCCAAGAGCTTCGCCGCTGCCTACAGACAGAAGATGAAGATGATGGGGTGCCAGACCCCACAGGCTCAGTTGATCATCAGACTTTTCCATTGGAACATCCTTTTAAGTGAGTTACTCATCCAAAATAAACATTCGGCATTATGATAGTATGTTACAACTGCAATACAGTATTAGTACATTGGACTGTTGATTCAAAGAATCTGGGTTTGAATTCCGGATTACAATTTGAGTATTTTAACATTTACTGTTTAGTTATTAGTGTTATAGTTGCAAAGATAACATGAAAATGTTGTTTTCTCTTGAAATTAGTTAACTGCTTGTTGGTATGGATATTGACTTTGATGAATTTTAAATGATTGTACAATATTTTTCCAGAACAATATCGTACGACACGTCGAGTCTCCAGAGTATGACGTCCTTGGGCAGGATCGGGAGGATACTTAGTGGAGCTTCAGAATCTCATTGTAAGTTACACTAATTCTGTGTTTTAAATTTGTTTTTTTTTATGAAGCTGTAGTTGTCAACCACACTTTAATAATATATTTTTTAACCACTAAGGTGGCAAACAAGCCAACTGTCCGCCTGATGTTGGACGCTTGCAACACCAGGGGCATTACTCGCGTGTTGAACAAAACCTTGGTAGGGAGCTCATTCCACAACCTCAGCGTTCGCGGGAGGAAGTTCCTCTGAAACCGCACTGTAATAAACTACTAAGAATAAGTGTCTATATTCTATATTCTATATTCTGATGTCAGTTTGTCCTTCGACACACTCGTGTCTGTTTCGTGCTATTCTAGACCATGTTTTTCCTATTTCGTAATTTTAATAGTTTAAGTAGTTTTGAGTTCATCAACTATACTTATACAAACAAACAAAAATCAAATCTTTTCTCTTTATAATATTAGTGTAAGAAAAGTGATCGACAAAGTGTTAATACAAGAAGTAATAACCATTCCCAACAAGGGGTAGTTTATAAAGTAAATCATTTAAAATTGATGATTTAAAAGTGCTGCTTAAAAGTCTACATAAATAAAAAATACTTTGAGTTTGAGCATATGCCGAGAGAAAAAAGAAAAGTCGTCTTCACTATATTGACCTTCAAATACACATTTTCATGCTTTATAGGTTGATGATAGTCAATTCCGGTTCCGGGTAAATTGATGCAGGTTAAGCCATAAAACGCATGTTTGGTGAGGAAATAGGTGAATACGGAACTGTGATCTGCGAATACGACCTTGAAATCCTAAGATTCTTGGTTTGAACTGCATATACTATACACACATAAAAAGTTTGTGATTGCGTATAAGAACGACCGATTAGCGCTAGTAGTATGTTTAATGTTCTGGCCAGCAATGTCGATGTCCTGGGTTTAATTCGCACTATGAGCTACCAATACTGTTATAATTTGTAAATGGCACAGTTATTTCGGCTTTGGATTGTACCCGGTACGTCACACCAGGGGTATCACTTGCGCGTTGCCGACCCTTCAGAAACCTAATAACTTCTTTCTTGAAGAACTCCATACTGTAGTCCTTGCAGAAAACCTTGGCAGGGAGCTCATTCCACAACTTAAGCGTTCGCGGGAGGAAGTTTCTCTGAAACCGCACTGTACGCGACCATTTAGGTTCTAAAGTGTGAGAATGAATTCCCTGCCGATGGCGAGCGGTGGGATGGTAGAAAGTAGCCGTGGGCATCATTTCGAAGAATTCCTCAGAACACAACCCATTGTACAAGCGGTAGAACACACACAGTGAGGCAAAGTCTCTCCTCAGACTTAAGGGCTCATACTGCAAGTGAGTTTGGAATCGTCGACAATTCTCACAGCCCGTCGTTGAACCGAGTCAAAAGGGCCAAGCTGGTATCCAGGTGCACCTGCCCAAAGATGGCAGCAGTACTCCATATGGGGCCGAACTTGCGACTTGTAAAGCAACAACCTCTGCCCCGACGTGAAGCACTGCTTCGCTCTGTTGCGTACACCAAGTTCACTTCACTTCACCTTATCTTGTAAATGATCTCGGAACTAAACATCGCTGGAGATGTCGACACCAAGGATCCCAATGCTCTTGGAGATGGAGAGGCGAGTGTTCTGGAATTGTGGGACTACAGTGAATGGAGTTTTCTTAGCGGTGAACGCGCACACTTGTGTCTTTGTAGGGTTGAATCGGACCAAGTTTACCCGTCCCCAATCAGAGACCTGGGACAGTGTGGTCTCGATTTGAGACACAAGTTCTCCGCGGTTTTCCTCCACAACGGAACGAGGGATGTTTGCACGACCCGTGTAAAAAGCGTCTCCAGTACTGTCATCTGCATAGCAATGTATGTTGTTGATGTCCAACATGTCATTGATATGCAGTAGAAACAGCGTAGGAGACAGCACAGAGCCTTGCGGGACACCAGCATTAATGTCCATGCTATCAGAGCAACTACCGTCATTTACGGTTCGTATGCGTGTGCCGGACAAAAAGCTAGCCACCCATTTGCACAAACCCTCGGGCACTCCGTAAGATGGCAACTTCGATAGAAGACCGCGGTGCCAGACCCGATCGAACGCCTTCGCTATGTCCAGGCTACTTGCCAATGCCTCCCCCTGACTCTCAATGGCTAGTGCCCATCGGTGTGTGAGATACACTAGAAGGTCACCAGTCGAGCGACCGTGGCGAAAGCCATATTGACGGTCACTGACCAGATCGTGTACTTCTAGGTATCTTAGAAGCTGTGTGTTGATCACACGCTCCATAACCTTAGAGAGGAAAGAGGTAATAGCGATAGGCCTCTAATTCGATGGATCTGATCTATCGCCCTTTTTGGGCACCGGGTGCACATTCGCAGTCTTCCATGAAGACGGAAATTGCCTAGTGTGGTAGGAAAGCGCGAAGAGGCGCGTGAGTACAGGACATAACTCAGGAGCACACTGCTTAAGCACCACTGCTGGTATACCGTCTGGCCCACTCGACTTATGAACGTCTAGAGAGAGCAACGCCCGCCTGACCTCCCGCTGCGTTATGGAGATTTCCGGCATGGTCTTACCGCACCACGGTATAGTAGGTGGTACAGCGCCTTCATCGTTCATATTCGAGTTCGAGGCAAAGAGACTGCCCAGTAGATTGGCTTTCTCTTTAGCACTATGGGCCAAGTCACCATCGGTCTTTCGCAGTGGTGGTAACGACGACTGGCAGAAGTTCCCTTCGGCAGCTTTGGCAAGCGACCAGAAAGCACGACTCCCAGAAGGATAGCTCGCAAGTCGCCCACCTATTTTGCCGATGTATTGGAATTTTGCTCTGGCAGTTGCTTTCTTACTGAACCTCGAGGCAGCATTTAATTTGCGTTTTAACTCAGAAATATTCGAATCCTTATTATTACGAGCCGTGGTCCAAGCCTCATACGCAGTTTGCTTAAGAATTTTAGCTTCTCTGCAAGACCTATTAAACCACGATCGTTTTTTGACGCCGGCAGCTACTCGCAGGTTAGGAATGAAACATTCCATACCAGCAAGGATTGTCTCAGTGACTGCGGCTGCGCAGACGTCAGGATCTTCTGAGTTAAAGCAGATCTGCCTCCACGGGTACGATGCGTAAAATTCTCGCAATCCATCCCAGTCTGCCGACTAATAGTGCCACACACGACGCCAATTAGTTGGCCCAGAAGGATCGGGTTGTGTGCATGACACTTGAGTCCGGACGAGACAGTGGTCCGAGGAGCCAAGAGGCGCATCCACTGAGACGGAGTATCCGTCCGGACGAGTAGTCAGCAGAAGGTCCAGTAAGGAGCTCGTATGTTCCTCTATATCTGGTATTCTCGTTGGAGAAAGTACCAGCTGAGAGAATCCATAGGTCAGAGCAAATTCGTGAGCAGATATCCCTGCATAGTTATTGGTTCGAGAACTGAGCCACTCGCGATGGTGGGCGTTAAAGTCTCCCAAAATAACTAGTTCTGCTGTGGGATATTGCTCTAGAACTTTGTCAGTCGTCAAACTCAGGTGCGTGAAGAGACGAGTTACGTCCGTGTCACCGCTATGAGACCTGTATAGGCACGCATAGATACGAGTGTGGCCGCCGTAATCTACGCGCACCCACAATATCGACAGGTCCCTGTCTTCAAGGCTATGAAGGCGGCGACAGCAGATATCCTCCCGGACGAACATACATACACCGGCACGACTCATGAAATTGTGTTCGAGTTTGTAGCCGGGATAGTGAAGGTATGATGTGTCGGCCGGGCAGGATATCTGCGTCTCCGTTAGAAAAAGAATGGTCGGCTGCGCAGTTTCGAGATGGTGGTGGATTGCGTTAAGATTGGCGTGAATACCCCTGATGTTGCAAAAATCCACATTATATGTGGATGGAGTAGCCGCTGTGCAAACTCTTTTCTTTTTTTTTCTTATGGCCATAATATATAAAAGAAGTTACTAAGACTAAGGGATGAGGATTCACTGCACAGACAGCAAAGAGGACAAAAGGTGCGGTTCTAAGACTGCCGAAGCTCGCCACAGATGATACGGTTGCTGGCACGGCGGGCGGAATACCATCCAATAATGTGGAACACCATACCATGTGATGCATTGTTAACTGTTTGCTGCAAAATTTGGCATTTGTAATATTTCTGACCGTCCCTTAGGGGTGTTAGTGCTTTACGTGATAGTTTATTATTTTTCTAGCAAATCTCCGAAACACGGCGCCGCAGCTGTCGACGAGAGAACCGTCCACAATCTCCGACGACCCTCTACCCACTGAAAGAAATCAATCTGGTAAGATCATAGGTTTATGTAAAGAATTAAAAAATAGCCAAGCTAATGCAATATATCTTTAAACAAAATTAAAAATATATTTGTTTTAGTAGTTACAAAGATATTTAACTGTTGAGGAAATTAAACGTTTTGTATTTTTAATACATTTTAATATCCTCACAGAAAATCGTTACTTAAAATTGTTATGCCCAACATTTATATCATATTTTTTCTTTAAACATTATTTAAATACATGTTGTCAGTATTAGCGATGGCAGAACCGGATGTAATAGCAAGCACTAAGGCCAACAGTTTGAAGCACACAAGGCAGTCTCCTGCCTCTATCATGGCCATGTCCGGAGGCGCCGGTTCGGAGCCGCGGCCAGCTAGCGTATCCGGACCCATAGCGCCGCCTAGAAAGAAGAAACGAAGTTAGTTTGTTATACTTTTTTAAGTTTGGCAACCTTTCTTGAGGACCGAGTGTGGTGGTTCGCATATTGCTCCATTTTCCTTCCATTTATGGTCAATAGCAGCCATTCTAAAATGTTTTGTGTACAGACAAGCTGCACGGATCGCAGTCGCTTTCGATGACGGATGGAGATAACCTGAGCATCTGTACCACGGACACTGACGACTTCCGTTTCCTGATCAGACGGACCGTCGAAAAGCCGCAGCTAGACTCCTTGATGCTCGAGGTATTTACAACCCTTTAAAGCAATAACTGTCTGTTTTACAAACACTAGATTTCACTAGATGGCGGTCTAATACCTAGCTACATATCGAGCCATACGGCAAAACATCGCGTTTCGCGATCCTACATATTTTTATCATAAAGTAGGAAGACGAGGAAGTTTATTGCCGAAAAGTCTCGAGTACTCGGATCTTGCCTTTTTCTGGGGAATGTAAATGTAAGTGGAAGTACATCTTACCTCTCAAGATTTAGAAAAAAAGGTGTTAAGAGGAGAGTTGCAATTCCATAAATTTGTCCCCCGCAATAAGCTCTGAGATTTCAGTCAATTAAATATTATCTAGGTAATGTTAGTAGTTAGTAGTAAATAAGATTTTTTCAACTAGCTATTCAAATTTAAAATAATAATGTTATAGAAAATATGTCATGAAAATATATACCTACCTATTATTTTACAGTATTTTTTATAACCAATCGGCAACGGTCCGAAATGCAGATATCTATGCAAGTTAAGAAAATTACTAGGTAGGTACCTAATAAATATGTAAAAGTAGGTAGGTACATAATAAAAAAAATTGGTTGGGCAGCAAGTACTGTACATTCAACTTCTCCTGAGAAAAAATCTTTTAAAAAAAAAAATTACGTCATATTGGATCCGCCATTTTGAATTCTAAAAATCTGTTAAAAAATTCGAAATCAGCACTCTCGAAAACCCTTTACTACTCCTCGATATACGTTGCGTGCATAAAAAAGTCAGTTTTTTACGGGTAAAAAACCAACCGCTGGACCGAACATACATACACACACACACACACACACATATACACACACACACACACACACACACACACACACACACACACACACACACACATATACATACACACAGACATCACTCTAAAAATGAATGCAAATGATTCTCCAAGTCTTGAAACGTAAAGAAAACACAAAATTATCGATTTCGATTTTCGGACCTATTCCAATAACTTCTCAAGAGAAGCTAAAACGCTACAGTTAGGAGTAGTACATTTTTTTCGTTATATTTTTTACAACCGGTACGGATTAGGGGGTCAAAGGGGTTTAAAAGTTTCTACCGAATTCATTTGTTTGCGTAAGGTAATTTACAGCAAATTTGGTATTGAGGGTTAAGATTAAAAATATGTAATGATGGAAGCTTTTTCAAGTACGAAATAAGGGGCCAAAAGGTGGGTTTAATTAGTTTTAAGTGTAGGTATGTGAAAATCGCAAATTAAATAAAAAAAATATATTTTAGGGCATAACATTTTATAACAATTTTTTGGGCTGGTTTATAATTTAAAATAGTTTATTAATGAAAAAATTCTCGCCAAACGCCCGGATGTAAAAAACCCAAAGGTTAAATTATTATTAAATGACAGATGTTTTGTGATCAAATTATTTTTTGAAAATCCTATGTTTTTGTGTTAGTTGCTAGTATTTAGTGGGTGTTGAGATTAAAATTTTAAAATGAATTCGTATTATCATAAATATATGTAATAATACGTACAAAAGAGTCGTGATAAGGAGACCGAAAGGTGGTTGAATGTTTAGGTATCTAAAATTCCTGAGATATTTTTTTCTAGCTTTTGCCCGTGAATCCGTAAAATAACGTAGCTATCGTCGAAATGCACATTTGGTTAGGGCACATGACTAAACCTACAGATAGCTTCAATCAACCGGCGCTAGCGCGAGCACTACTACAAGCACGGGTATGTGTGTGTGTGACCCGTCACTCACACGGCGCGCGTCAGTGGAAAAAGGAATCAAAAGGAAATTTCCTTTTTTACATACCTGTTGCGGACAGAGCTAGTGGACTGTAGGTTGATCGAAATATGGGCTCTGAAAAAGCCCACTGTAAAATTGAAAAAATGAAACAAATTGGATTCTGCTTGCAACAGCTTATAATATAATTTACACTTATATCGACAACACATTTAACATTTCTCAAAATTATAATTTACAATCACTTATCTATAAATTACAAACACTTTCTTTAAAATCGTGATTTTAATTTACGCTTCACTGATTTTACTTAACTTCTACGAATTTTCTTGATTTATAAAAATGTTACTTCTTTCTTGAAGTAATCTTGAGTTTTAAAAATGTTGGTTCTTTCATGACTTACTGACAGTAGCCCCACAGAAGCCGTGACATTTTCAGGAATTAGCAACTTTGAGTATTGATAAAACTAGTTGCGTAGTTTTTTGAAAGTTAATTTTTTGCGTGCATGTCGACGGTGCAACGTTTCTGTTGCTGTCCGTCCGTAACAATACCTAAAAGATCTTGACGGGTAAATACCTATATTTTTTTATTCTAAGTTGGCTCAATAATTACTTTAGGAAGGTGAATCTTAAAAAACGTTAGTACGTAGGTAGGTACCTACGATAATAATTATACATATAAACATGCATATATTAATGTATATGCATAATAATATTATTGGTACCTCCCTATTGAATACAAATTAAATCAGAGATCTTTGTTAGGATTCCATAGCCAAATGGCAAAAAGTAGGTATATAATCCGTTATAAATCCATCATATACTTTCGTCTATCCGTATGTCACAGCGTTATAATTCCGCTATCTTTGCATATGTAGATTGTGATGAAATTTTACAGGAAAGTCTTATGTGAACCACCAAACAGATTTGTAATGAAATTAAGAAAAATATTTAGGGGTAGCTCTATACATTAAACTGAGGTACGAAATCGATATCAGCTATCTATTGATTTAATTTACTAAATGTGTTAGTTGAAAACATTACCAGCTTAGGAATGATTCTTGAGACGTTGTTCTAAGCTATCAGTCTGGTGGGTTATTTAGTCATGTGGTTAGGGGGTCTAGTAAGCAACATTAACCTATGCTATGCATATGCATTTCTATCCGACAGCCAAGTTAAGAATACCTGACTTCAAGTCGCAACCGCTAGTGGCAGGTGTACAACGGCAATTTCGCTCGAAAACCGCAAATCGATGTAGAGCTTAGCTGCTGCTTCTGTTAATATTTTGAGGAACTGCGGCTCAAAATTATTGTTTTGCCCTAAAGTACTTGTGTGCCAAACGGCTAAACTCTACATCGATTTGCGGTTTTTTTTGCGTACACCCAGGACTACGCCGCCTGCCAGCGGGTCGAACGAAACATGTTTTGTTTACTTCGCCTAGTAGGTATAGTATTTTAAAATCTGTGACTTCGCATTATTTCTTGATTTTTGCTTTTGCGGTGATTTTGTGTAAAAGAAAGTTTCATGTATTGTTATTTTTTAGAACAATTGTACAATGATTTCCTTTAAATCAAGTGTAAGCAGTGCCAAATGATAATTTCTCATGGTGGGCAGGGAAAAACAGAAAATACTACGAGTATGAACAACCATTAATGTCAACCAACCCTGATACCTCAGCTAGGTTCTATGATTAAATGTTCGATCGACCACAGAAAATTTCTCCCAGTCGCAGTCCTAGTCGGCGCTCTTTGCCGAATAGTCACCAACTTGTCGCCGACTAGTCTCTAGTCGACTAGTCGGAACATCCCTACATTTAAGTTACATATTGGCTTATTTTCTCGTACACTAATCGCTTCAAGTGTGCCTTTAAATAATTGAGTTCCCTTGATTTCTTCAGGATTCCATCATTTTATCCTGACCTGATGACCATGGGACCATCTGGGAAGTATACTCTTTCAAACAAACAAGAATTTTCCGAATCGGTCAAGGCGACTTCGAGTAATCGGAAAACATACATAAAAAAAGATTTCGAGGAATAAGAAACTTCCTTCTTTTTTGAAGTCACTTAAATAGACGACAATATATACACTAAACAACTCATGATATCTGTAAAGTCAAAGAAAGATTGAAGCGTATTTAATTATTTATGAGTAAAATAAAACTTATTTTAATATACAAACATATACAAACCGCGGCCATAATAACACTAACATTGAGTAGTGTTGTGTTCCTGGGGATGAGTAAGGTTGCCAGAGCTCTTTGAGGATTCGCTGCGCGGACAGCGGAGGACCGGCGGTGCTTGTTGCTGTCATGCTCGGCGTAGACGCGGCGTGCTGGTTCGGCGGTCAGGGAGACCTGATGAAACGGCTGACCGCTGGCCGCCCGCAGGTTGAACGGGATCCCGAACCCAGGGATCACTTAATCTCCGCCCTGGGAGGCTGATTCGCCAGCCTGTGTAAAGTATCTGAAGTGGTAGTCGTGCCGGAGAAGGAGACCGGAGTGGACCCGGCTACTACAACAGAGGGGGATCAGGGGCCCTTCCGCCCGCCGTGCCAGCAACCGTATCATCTGTGGCGAGCTTCGGCAGTCTTGAAACCGCACCCTTTGTCCTCTATGCTGTCTGTGCAGTGAATCCTCATCCCTTAGTCTTAGTAACTTCTTTTATTTATTATGGCAATAAGAAAGAAAAAGAAAAGAGTTTGCACAGCGGCTACTCCATCCACATATAATGTGGATTTTTGCAACATCAGGGGTATTCACGCAAATCTTAACGCAGTCCACCACCATCTCGAAACTGCGCAGCCGACCATTCTTTTTCTAACGGAGACGCAGATATCCTGCCCGGCCGCAACATCATACCTTCACTATCCCGGCTACAAACTCGAACACAATTTCATGAGTCGTGCCGGTGTATGTATGTTCATCCGGGAGGATATCTGTCGCCGCCTTCATAGCCTTGAAGACAGGGACCTGTCGATATTGTGGGTGCGCGTAGATTACGGCGGCCACACTCGTATCTATGCGTGCCTATACAGGTCTCATAGCGGTGACACGGACGTAACTCGACTCTTCACGCACCTGAATTTGACGACTGACAAAGTTCTAGAGCAATATCCCACAGCAGAACTAGTTATTTTGGGAGACTTTAACGCCCACCATCGCGAGTGGCTCAGTTCTCGAACCAATAACTATGCTGGGATATCTGCTCACGAATTTGCTCTGACCTATGGATTCTCTCAGCTGGTACTTTCTCCAACGAGAATACCAGATATAGAGGAACATACGAGCTCCTTACTGGACCTTCTGCTGACTACTCGTCCGGACGGATACTCCGTCTCAGTGGATGCGCCTCTTGGCTCCTCGGACCACTGTCTCGTCCGGACTCAAGTGTCATGCACACAACCCGATCCTTCTGGGCCAACTAATTGGCGTCGTGTGTGGCACTATAAGTCGGCAGACTGGGATGGATTGCGAGAATTTTACGCATCGTACCCGTGGAGGCAGATCTGCTTTAACTCAGAAGATCCTGACGTCTGCGCAGCCGCAGTCACTGAGACAATCCTTGCTGGTATGGAATGTTTCATTCCTAACCTGCGAGTAGCTGCCAGCGTCAAAAAACGATCGTGGTTTAATAGGTCTTGCAGAGAAGCTAAAATTCTTAAGCAAACTGCGTATGAGGCTTGGACCACGGCTCGTAATAATAAGGATCCGAATATTTCTGAGTTAAAACGCAAATTAAATGCTGCCCCGAGGTTCAGTAAGAAAGCAACTGCCAGAGCAAAATTCCAATACATCGGCAAAATAGGTGGGCGACTTGCGAGCTATCCTTCTGGGAGTCGTGCTTTCTGGTCGCTTGCCAAAGCTGCCGAAGGGAACTTCTGCCAGTCGTCGTTACCACCACTGCGAAAGACCGATGGTGACTTGGCCCATAGTGCTAAAGAGAAAGCCAATCTACTGGGCAGTCTCTTTGCCTCGAACTCGAATATGAACGATGAAGGCGCTGTACCACCTACTATACCGTGGTGCGGTAAGACCATGCCGGAAATCTCCATAACGCAGCGGGAGGTCAGGCGGGCGTTGCTCTCTCTAGACGTTCATAAGTCGAGTGGGCCAGACGGTATACCAGCAGTGGTGCTTAAGCAGTGTGCTCCTGTACTCACGCGCCTCTTCGCGCTTTCCTACCACACTAGGCAATTTCCGTCTTCATGGAAGACTGCGAATGTGAACCCGGTGCCCAAGAAGGGCGATAGATCAGATCCATCGAATTACAGGCCTATCGCTATTACCTCTCTCCTCGCTAAGGTGATGGAGCGTGTGATCAACACACAGCTTCTAAGATACCTAGAAGTACACGATCTGGTCAGTGACCGTCAATATGGCTTTCGCCTCGGTCGCTCGACTGGTGACCTTCTAGTGTATCTCACACACCGATGGGCACTAGCCATTGAGAGTCAGGGGGAGGCATTGGCATGTAGCCTGGACATAGCGAAGGCGTTCGATCGGGTCTGGCACCGCGGTCTTCTATCGAAGTTGCCATCTTACGGAGTGCCCGAGGGTTTGTGCAAATGGGTGGCTAGCTTTTTGTCCGGCAGACGCATACGAACCGTAGTTGACGGTAGTTGCTCTGATAGCATGGACATTAATGCTGGTGTCCCGCAAGGCTCTGTGCTGTCTCCTACGCTGTTTCTACTGCATATCAATGACATGTTGGACATCAACAACATACATTGCTATGCAGATGACAGTACTGGAGACGCTTTTTACACGGGTCGTGCAAACATCCCTCGTTCCGTTGTGGAGGAAAACCGCAGAGAACTTGTGTCTCAAATCGAGACCACACTGTCCCAGGTCTCTGATTGGGGACGGGTAAACTTGGTCCGATTCAACCCTACAAAGACACAAGTGTGCGCGTTCACCGCTAAGAAAACTCCATTCACTGTAGTCCCACAATTCCAGAACACTCCCCTCTCCATCTCCAAGAGCATTGGGATCCTTGGTGTCGACATCTCCAGCGATGTTCAGTTCCGAAATCATTTACAAGATAAGGTGAAGCTGGCGTCCAAAAAACTCACTTACTTCACGTCGGGGCAAAGGTTGTTACTTTACAAGTCGCAGGATCGGCCCCATATGGAGTACTGCTGCCATCTCTGGGCAGGTGCACCCGGATACCAGCTTGGCCCTTTTGACTCGGTTCAACGACGGGCTGTGAGAATTGTCGACGATCCCAAACTCACTTGCGGTATCGAGCCCTTTAGTCTGAGGAGAGACTTTGCCTCACTGTGTGTGTTCTACCGCTTGTACAATGGATTGTGTTCTGAAGAATTGTTCGAAATGATGCCCACGGCTACTTTCTACCATCGCACCGCTCGCCATCGACAGGGAATTCATTCTCACACTTTGGAACCAAAATGGTCGCGTACAGTGCGGTTTCAGAGAAACTTCCTCCCGCGAACCCTTGGGTTGTGGAATGAGCTCCCTGCCAAGGTTTTCTGCAAGGACTACAGTATGGAGTTCTTCAAGAAAGAAGTTATTAGATTTCTGAAGGGTCGGCAACGCGCAAGTGATACTCCTGGTGTTGCAAGCGTCCATAGGCTTCGGTGACCGCTTACCATCAGGCGGGCCGTAAGCTTGTTTGCCACCTTAGTGGTATAAAAAAAAAAAAAAAAAAAAAAACATAGGTACTTTCTGTTTTACTAGTTTATGAAATATCGTCGTTTATGTAAGTGACTAACTAGTTTTTGCTCGTAAGTGTACTAAAATTTTGTCAAAAATCGGTCGAGTTAAACTAATGCATCGTTTAATTATTAACGGATCGATGCAAACGACGATGTCACGGGGTATCCATTTGTTGTATACCAAAACCTTCTCCAGAATGTAACAAATACTTTTCTGAAAACCGTATCAAAATCGGTACAGCCAAACGCGAGATAATCACGGACAAACATACATACAATCATACGGGTCAAACTGAGAACCTCCCTTTTTTTAAATTGGTTAAAAATGAAAGCGCTATTATCTGAAGTGTTTTAAATTCTAAAATAGGTGCACTTGTGCGATGGCATGCTGTTCTTTAAAATTGAGCTATCTTTTTCACAAAACAATTGTTTAAGAACTTGACGCATTCGACCCAGGATAAAACTAAACGAAACAAATTGTACTGAGGTCGAAGTTCACGGTTGCATTGGTTTTTAATATATCTGAGTATTAAGGTGGGTAGATACCAAATAATTTTTTTTTAATTTGGTTGGTCAGTACCTACACACTGTTGTGTGTCGTTGTCAAACTCAGAACATGCGAACAGCGTCATCTATCAATCAATAGAAAATTTATTAACTAAACCGGCACGTAGTCCAATTTATTGCCGCTTAAAGTACAACGACGTCATTCAATGTATGTAAAATTTCGAAAATTTAAGAAAGGCGTGCATTACTTCATTATTTTTAGCTCAAGGAACATTTTGATATTAAAACAATATTTTGTAAGGGTCGGTTACTTTTCGTTTTCAATAAAATAACAACCTAAATAACAAATCGATACACACAACGCCATCTATTGAAATGAATTTAAATCATTTCTGTTTTGTTTGGGATAAGACCCCGTGGTTTAACAAAGCAATAAATTTGTTTACTTTGTTGTTTAAACAAGCAATAAGTTTGATTTCTGTCTGTTTAACAGAGCTATGAGTTTGATTACTGTCTGTTCTACAAAGGAATGAATGAATTACTGTCTGTTTGACAAAGAAATGAGTTGGATTACTGTCTGTTCTACAAAGTAATTAGTTGATTACGGTCTTTTTAACAAACCATAGTGTTTCATTACAGTAGGTATGTTAGTTAAACAAAGTTGATTACCTTTTTTTAACAAACCAATCAGTTTTATTACTTTCTTTTTCAGTCTAGGTACTATATGTATAACAGAGCAAAGAGTTTGGTTATTGTCTGTATAATATAAGCAATGTGTTTGGTTACAATCTGTATAACAAAGCAGTGCGTTTTGTAACTTTATCTGTATAACAAAGCAGTGAGTTTTGTAACTTTATCTGTGTAACAAAGCAATGAGTTTGCTTACTATCTGTATAACAAAGCAATGAGTTTGGTTACTATCTGTTTAACAAAAGCTGGGTTTGACCTTGTTGCAGTTTATTTACTGGTTTATAACTCAAATAACCTAAAAGGTTTAATAACATCTATTTAATTGGAATCGATTAAATTAAAACATTGACCTCATTCGTCTTCTTATATTATAGAGCTTATTCCCCCGGATAGGCGATACGCGAATTATTGTCACGCGGGTGAAATTATTTATTATGTCTAAGTAAATTATAATAAACATCGTGTGATGGGTTATATATTGATTTCAGCCCCAGTTATCAAATATTAGTCAACCAATGGCACTTCCAAGTCCAGCCAGCACCATAGAGTCCCTGACGCGAGAATTCCAAGATTCACTTGAGCTATCTTTTGGTAAGCCTATGCGCTTTCTCAAATCTACTCACAATCCGCACATATTCAGAAAATATAAGACTTTGAATAGAATAAATTTATTAATTATATATTTATTCTATCACCATATTCATTGTACTTGATATTTTGCAAACTACTTTTTTACCAAATACTGCCAATAAGTTATCTACATGGCTCCATGGCTGTCTGGTAGAGAATGCTGGATGGCATTAAGTACGCCATTGTACACTTGTTTGTGGCGTAAGTTTAAATAAAATTTAGTCAGAAAATCTTAAATTTAGAATTATTAAAAAAAAAACAAAGTTTTAGTTGAATTCAAACAAACAATTCATTTCATAAAACTCTGGTTATTTAATGATTTACTTCAATTTAATGAATGAATATACTCTTTGCGACTCGTTTAAATAGCGAAATATGATAACGCGTCGTGAGTTAGTAAATGTTTATAGTTTATGATAATTTTCTTATAAAAACTTGGGTTGGATTAACCTTAACGTTTATTGTTATTTGTTTGTTGTGAGGTGTGAGCGAGAAGGCAAGTATGCACGAGTCTCGCGGGAGTAACCGAGCGAGCGTCTCGTCGCAGAGCGTGGGCCCGACGACGCGGCGCCGACCCACCGCCCAGGACTCCTCGCTAGATATCAAGGAGGCTGTCAAAGGTAGATATCATAGATAAAATAATACGGGGTAAATGCGACAGTCGTGTACTTTTCCTTTGTGATCGACGTACACTTGCTTACGCTGCGCTAAAATAAATACCTCCTTTCTAAAATATTTGTTTTTGGCCTCGTGGCAGAAACCAAAACAAACGCTTAACTAATACTGAAATAACTAACTCATTGCTTATTTAACTAGTGCTACTATTAATGGCACGGAAAAGTGTCGCATTACGGTAACAGCAGGCGACACGTCATAGCCGAGTTATCCCTGAGACAACCCATTATCATAGGGTTGTCACACTATTTGAACCAATTAACAAACACTAGGTTGTCACTGAAAATCAGTGCTGTGGCTTACTGCTGCAGCTTTATACTGAGAGGTGCTTTTCGACTTTGGCGCAACAAATGCGTGTCTATTCAGTATTTAGTATGTACTTCTGATGCGCTATTTGCTATTCAGTATTTAGTATGTACTTCTGATGCGCTATTTGCTTTTCAGTATTTAGTATGTACTTCTGATGCGCTATTTGCTTTTCAGTATTTAGTATGTACTTCTGATGCGCTATTTGCTTTTCAGTATTTAGTATGTACTTCTGATGCGCTATTTGCTTTTCAGTATTTAGTATGTACTTCTGATGCGCTATTTGCTTTTCAGTATTTAGTATGTACTTCTGATGCGCTATTTGCTTTTCAGTATTTAGTATGTACTTCTGATGCGCTATTTGCTATTCAGTATTTAATATGTACTTCTGATGCGCTATTTGCTATTCTGTATTTAGTATGTACTTCTGATGCGCTATTTGCTATTTAGTATTTAGTATGTACTTTTGATGCGCTATTTGCTGAATAAATTATTCCTTTCTTAAATGGTTCATTTCATAAAATAAGAGAATATGAAAAACTGGCCAAATGCGTGTCACAAACGTATCGAGTAAGGGTTCCGCAGAATGAAAATTATTGTGTATATCTTTAAAAACTTTAGGGAAGAAGGAGGAAAGATTTTAGCTTTGGAAACTAATAAGCCGCAAAGTATGCACTTGAGCGAAAGAGGTTAAAAATAACTGTAGCCGACACAAAAGCTCAGTGCAATGTATAAAGAATTACTCTGATTACTTTTCCACTTTCATTAGAAAAATCTACTCTCGGGAATGTTCAATTAGGCGTGGGTTCTGCGAAAAGGGCCACCACGCGGTCGGGACCACGCGGCAACGCGAGCTACACGCGAACCCGCGTGCCCGCACATGTATGTTTTTATGACATGACCTGCTGTTAACGAGTATTTACAAGTATTTTTGTCAATCAAAAATGCTCAAGTCTTCTAAAATGTACTGAATCCTTACCTACAGAATTTATATTGGACCAACTCAATAGTGTGTAGGTAGACCTACCTAACACTTTGTAAACAAATAAGAAAATAAGAACGCAAAATATAGGGTGCCTTTGTAATTTGTGTAAGTTACCAACCGATCTATCTATATACATGAAAATTAGCGTAGACTAAGCTCTTGCTTTTTTTTTAAATCTCAAGAACTTTAAAAAAATGGTCTGGCAACAACTACTGTTCGAGTAACTCTTACTACTTACTTTTTTATTACAGAAAACAATGCGCGCCATCATGAATTTTAAAACACTGACAAAAAAAACTGATGAAAGATTTGGATTGAGCCCTCACCCTTAAAATCCTTACAGAACTTTCTTTTATACAATTATTGAAATCTTAACCTCAGCGTAGACAACATAAGGCATTTATTTGTTTGTTAGGTGAATACATAGTTCGTCCGCAAGACGATGACAAGGTGCGGAGCGGCGCGTCGCGGACGCACAGCGAGGGACGGAACCCGCCCTTCACCGGACACTCCAGCCTCGGGTCCGCTACAACAAGGTATCTAGCACCTCTAGAATCTAGATATCAGTCCGGGGTTTGTTTCCTGATAGGTACCTACAACCAATATTGTTACAATTTTTGTATTGTAGAGTTGTGTCAACTCTAGTTTGTGCTCAATACGGCGTAATTGGTTCACCACCCGTTGCGTTTGTTGGATGGGAATACCATCTATGAAAAGTTGATGTAGCATCAACGCAAAGCGCATTGTTACGAGAGAAAAGTTTTAAGCCACAATGTTTTATATTGAATATCCAGCAGTAACTCAACTCCGTTGTAAACTTTAAAATGTTAATGATTACTTTAGATATATACAAAATGTCCTTTCCCTTAATGCCTTTATATAAATATGGTATTGAGTTACGGTTGATTGTATATTAATGAACATTAATAATCGAATTTATTATTGATAATAATTCTTAAACTGATTATTTCTTTGTTATTATATAACAAAGAAATAGGTACAAGTATTTATAGAAAAAATATAAATAATAAAATTAAGTTTTCGTATCAAAAGATTAAAACACTATTTTTATAAATTAAATTATTCATTTCAAACCTAAACTCGGTGCTAAGATATAAGTTCAATGATCTAGGCATTAGACTGCTCTTACCTTAACTAAAAAAGACGCCCCCGCCCGTCGGTTGAGACAGTTTAGTTATAACTATTGTTTTATCTAAGGCGCAGTAACTCTGAGACAGTGGGGGGAACCGGGGGGAGACGACGGTCTGCCGGCGACGAACACTTGGGTCTCTCCCTGCGCACGCACACCACGTCCGGACAACAGCTCTCCGACATGGAGATACTGGAGCAGGTCACTGTTCTCAACCTCGATACAGGTAATAGTAAAAAACGCACAAATAATAACAAGGACAAAGTAATATATTTAGAATATGTAATAACTTATAAGTATCCAACAAGAAAATCACGGTAATGCGGTTTATTTACATTAAGTAATTAGGTAAGGATATGCCGTCGTTAAGAAAATATATGTTGTGAGTGTTGCCAGATAAAGATTACAACATTCAAACACTGACGGGTCGCGTGGAATCTGTACAGAACACATTTCCAAAAATGTTTTAAGAAATACTTCTTATTCGGTAACTTTATTTATTAAGGTGAAAGAGTACCACTGAGTGTAGCGGAACACAAGCTTCCCCAGTGCATCAACCCCCTCAGCCTGCACATCATGCGGCTCACCTCAGAGTACATCGGCCGCACCAATGATGACGAAATTGCCAGGTTCAGTGCTTTTTTTTCTAACTAGGTCCGCTGCGATTTCTTTCTTATATTTTATAGAAACCTGAACTATTCACGATCAAAATTCCATTTTCAGTAATGTCTTTTCAAACCGTAAAAGAGTTTTTAAAATTAGTCTATTGGTTCTTGAAATTTTTTATCATGAATTTTAACAAAGTAACTCACATTCTGTTTGTAATATTACAAACCGTGCCCTCTGCGTATACAGGAGAGAATAAAGGACTGCCAGACTAAAAATATTACATTATGATGACAAGTGAGCTGTTGGTCCCTACACAGGAGGCAGATTTTGGGCATAACGGGGCCGAGTGTGTAATGACTATAGGTCACAAGAACCATACGACACTCTTCAACACACTTGCACAATTAAAAAAAATCACAACACATTTTGTTTACACAAATATTGGTTACTTTTTTCCCGCACACCGAGTGCGGAAGTAAGCATACGCTGTCACTGATGTAAGCGCACACACGCCAGCTTCTCTATACATATATTAGTGAGATTTAAGGTGTATTATGAGCCTACAAGTGAAACAATAAGAATCAGTTTATGAGCAAGTGTGTTGAAAAAAATAATAATATTTTATCTCTATCCTATGTTGTCATAGCATAGCTCTAATACTTGTGTCTAATAAACTACATTTCTAATAATTACGATCAATTTCCGTGTGTCACCGTAGTTGCGTAGCCTAATATTGATAGTCAATGGACAATCATCATGTCTACTAATATTTACAGAATTGAACCCAAAAAGCCAAACAGTCGATGGCAGAGGCTCAAATCCATCAGCCTTTATGACATGTCCGTCAAACTGAGGAGGTCGCCCTCACAGCATATGCAACCTGCAATATCTAATCTGACTTTGTACAATAGGTTATTTCTTCTTGTTATTTGGTTTTTGGCGAATCTATCATTGCGCTTTTGAAAACATGTGGGTAATTTTTGTGAGTCGGATAGCCATTCATAGAATAGTCTCTAGCTATCATTTTTTACAATCATCTAAATTTTGAACCATTATCTTTATATATTTTGAGTGTTGGTTGTATTTTATTCAATATTAGTTTCTTTAAGAGTTGTTTTGCAGTTGCTGTAATAGTTGTACCGAAAATGTTAAGTATATATAGGATTTAATGTCGGACAAAATACATATAAGTACTTGTCGCTTGTGTACTTATTTCCGTCTCTTACACATTCCGTTATGAACTACAACAGAATATACAGGGTGAATTTTTCAAGTGGGCGTGCATGGCTTAATCCGAAACTATGAGAAATAGCGAAAATAAGTCAAAGGAGTCTCGGACCCGAAATATATTTATAATTTGAAAAAATATCATTTTCCTTTCCAGCCTGATTCTCGTGCTGATCGAGGTAATCATGACTTGTAAATGGCGGTAACTGTTTAGCCACAAAATAATATGACTAATTCTAAATCCTTTTTATTCCACTTACCGTGCGAAATCCCATCTCTACTGCTACCGACCACTCGATGGATGTCGACTGCTAGCGTACGACATATGCGTTTAGAGAGATTCTAATTTTTTCGACATACCTAGTTCTAAGAAGTCGATCTATCGACTAAAACAGTTACCGCGATAAACAAGCCATGAATAAATCAATTAAACATATGTCGAATTCGAGATTATCTCTATCAGCACGAGAATCAGGCCCCTGGAATCGAAACAGTTAATTAAATAAAAAAAAACCATTGCTATTAATCGTAATATTATTAACATTGTAACGTGACAACTTGTGCCTTTCACTTTTTATGTCTGTCTCTCTCGCTCTTAGGCGGGCTAACCATGCCGCGTGCCTCTCACTCGCTCTCATTGTGAGCGCATAACGTGAGCGGAGCGTAACGCAGTTTCTTGAAGTGTCACCCGGCAAACCAATTTATAAGACGTTGTCACGTCAAAAAACTCATACTGTATTATTACACCATTCGACAGTGTTGCTGACATGGAACGAATTCTGGGAAGTAATGGTATACGACAAACTTAAGGAAAGTGATGGATTTTAATGAACTGCTTCATATTTTCAAGTAATTGATTTAATAATCGTACCTGTAACTTGTTCGAAATGATGATTTTCTTTTTTCAAGACGTTTTTGCAGAGCAGTCACCTTTGGAACATTATGTTCTAATTTTAATTATCTTTTACTTTAATTAATTAATTCGGTTTAGGGCTACGGTAAAAGAAAAAAAACCGGCCTACTACAAGTCGGGCTCCCGCGGCGAGGGTTGCGTACCTACCACCGTTTACATAGTTGACAAACACAAACAAAAAGTGTGCCGCTGAGCGGTCACCCATCCATTGCTGACGAAGCCCGACATTGTTTAACTTTGAATATCAATAATAAACTTGATGGCGCTGTACCGGTAATTTAAAATAGGACGATTTTTATTATTTGTTGTTATACTTTAGAGTTCACACTATTTTGCACGATATAACAAAAACAACGAAAATTTGTTTCTGGTATGAAGACTTCCCAAACAAATGTGTTACTGTGTCTCTTAATACTATTGCTAGATGGCGTTGTACCGGTAATTAAAAATGTCAATGGCTTCGGGCCGTCTTAAACTTTGCCGTTTTTATTATTTGTAGTTATACTTTAGAGTTCACACTATTTTTCATTGCAAGTTTGAAGTTTGTATGTATTACTGTTTTTACGATAGAACAAAAACAACGAAAATGTGTTTCTTGTATCGGGACCCCCCTTAAATTTTAACTTTTTTATCTTTTTTTATTTGTTAATATCCCACACTATAACACATATTCTGTGAAAAATTCAGGCTTCTACCTATTTTGGTCTAAAAGATAAAGTCTTTTAATGGTCGGACAGACAGATAGCGTAGGCGTAGTAATAGGGCTCCGTTGCCACCCTATAGGTACGGAACCCTAAAAATGGAATCTATAAAGACACGTATAATGTAATTAATGACTTGAAACGATCTTTGGAAAATATTCTAAATGGAATCAGTAATATTGTGATGCTGAATGCAGTACAATCCTTAAGACGTTGAATCCAGGAATGTATTGAGAACGCTGGCCATTATTTCGAACAATTAATGAGTTAAGGTTTAATAGGTATAGGTAACCTAAGAAAAAAAAAGAAATTTGTTAAAAATCCAACACTTTCCTTAAGTTTCGCGTATGTCGTCATTACTTCCCAGAATTCGTTCCTTATTAGCGACACTACCGAATGGTGTAATAATACAGTATGTGTTTTTTTTTTCAAAAGCAACTGGTTTGTTTCCTGGCTAGAAATATTAATTTTTCAAAAATCCAATGATGCAGTTTTAGTTTTCATCAAATTTAGCCCGAAACTCCTTTGAGTACTTTTCGCTCTTCCTCATAGTTTCGGATTTGGCCACACCCATGCAAGCTCACTTGAAAAATTCAGCCTGTATACTGTATTAGTGGTCCTTATAGAGATTAACAATTTTATCCTATAATATGTGGACAACTTGTGTGAAGTAAAAAAAAATACGGGTTGCACTCCGGGAGTGCCGGCAGAAGTGAAAACATACTCGCTATTTACTTCCCATCACTTCTTATCCATATTTATTTATTAAAAATAATAACTTTTGTTTATTTACTTTTTTGACGTTGTATATTTGACAGCGCAATCTGTCATAGAATTAAAATCCCATATCCAACCTCACTGTACTACTCATAATCGCCATATACTAAAAATAAAAACTAACCTAATGTAAATAAAGGTCACGTGTCCTAACGCGAGTGACATCTTACGAATTTTCGATCAGGACACGTGACCTGACGCGAGTTTAACAGTTTTTACCCATCACAAAAAAACTGCACAGCGCCGCTAAAGAAATTTTCACTTCAAAAAAAAACTAGAAATGCTTACTGTCCCGTTTCTTTTGTCCGCCATTTTTAATCCCTAAAATTTATTTCCGTGGGTTTTGTATTTGGGCGTTTGTACCAGTTTAAATTTATGTAGTTAAGTGGAGGAGGTAAGTCAATAAATTGAAAGAAGCTTGGTTTTAATAGAAATCGCTTAGCGGGTTGTTTTACTGTTTTTATTTTGTGTGTTGCATAAGCTGTGCAAAAAAATATATAAAATAGTAGGTTATTAAAAGTTTGGTAAGGACAAGAAGTGGCAAAAATATGAAGTCAGCTTTTGTGAGGTAATAAAGTATGTCAAGTTTTGCCTATAATTAGTTATTGATCAGATCTCTCTAAGTCATTTAATAATGTTCAACTCTCTTCATAAATTTGTACTTTTGTAACTGATTCGCCGTTAATGTTATAGATATCAATCAATAACCACATGGATCTGATTGTTTGGAAATTAATATTTATACCAAAAACTAATCTTTAATAGTTAGGGAAATACTGTGTTCTTTGGGTGTCCCTCAGGGTGAATGTTTTGTACCGATTTTATTGTCACTATAATTTTATTACATTAAATGTCGCTTGTTTCATTGCATTTGTTTTAAAAGTAACATTAATTATTGTCAATAGTATATTGACTTAAACTGTCCAACTTTTTATGTATTATTTAACTTTAGCTTACGTTATTAGCTAATAATATTAGTTCTTAAGTACTTTGTAACATGAAATCATGCAATAGCTAAATTATTTTTATTCGATTCTTCTAGTTATTACAACAACCATTAAACAATATTAAATTTGTTACTGAAATTTCTATTAAATGCTAAAATATTATTTCTTTTTATATTTAGAATCATGAATGGCAATTTTGTGACGTTTATATTCAAAGCTCAAGCTATCTTAGAAATACTTTTAACTAAAGAAATCCCTTGCTAATCTAAAGTTCTACTGACCTAAAGCTGATAAAACTTTTCTTATCTTTAGAGAAACAGACGAGGAAAGCGAAAGTGTGTGCGTCGGCCTCGGCGAAGATGAAACGAAAGAAATCAAAAGGGAGTCCGCCGAAAGACAGACTACGACCATCAAGCGAAAAACAGAGAGGTTAGTATTCATCAGGCTTTTTTACATATTTATTTACATATGTACCTACTACATCACACACATACATATATATCTTAGTGATACAAAAAAGGCCCTACAAGCTCTGTTTTATTTTAATTTATATCAAAAAAAATTATTATATACCTAATATGTAGTTTATTATATTTTTATTTGTTTTGATTTAGCGCTCTGAAGACAAATGCTTAAGACTTAGATCATATGGAAACAATGCTGTGGTACCTGATAGCCCCGGGGTCGGCAATATCAAATCTCGCCTTATCGCGGTACTAAATAAATTTTGTGTCAATCGTTAAATCATACGAAAAAAATAAGTTGGGTCTGACTTAGTTCAAGACAAACATTTATGTGATGAACATTTGAGTTTGTCTTGAGTCTCGGTGCTTTCTATGTAATATATGTATTTATTTACAAAATAATATACACATATATATATCCGTTGTCTGGTATCCATAGTACAAGCTTTGTTTTTATTGTTATTTCAAAGTTGTTGTTTTTATGGAATTCTATTGTATGTATATATAATTATAATTTTTATTATTATTATACATAGTTACATAAAAGGCCATCCTTTTATACGTCACACATTTAGGGGGAAGGGGGATTAGCAACGTGTGTGTGATAGTCTTATATCTTATGTACACAACCTAATTATAGCATCACAAGCGGGATGGATCATATATTATCGTGGCGTATTATAAATAAGTAACCTCCTATTTTATAAGATTACGAAGAATTAAAAAGTAAGTTGACAAACTATTTTTTTTTATTTTGTAAATGGAGTGGTTTATTATAAAAGGTGCATTTTTTAAATTCAGGGTATCTGTAGCGAGCTTAGAGAAATCTCACTCACAAGATAACATAAACGTCAAAATTACACAAGAGAGCAACTCCAGGTGAAAGGATATGTGTGACACTAACTTTTTGTTAAATAACACATGTTTTTAAATAACAATATTTAAAAAAAAAAACATTAAAGAGATTTCGACTTTCTGTGAAGGTATTCATAAATACGTAATACATTCCTCATTTTTATTAGGTGCAAATAAATAAAATTTCATATTAAAACCAGTAAAGCTGTTGTCATGTCAAGAATACGTAAGTAAGTGTCATAAAACAACTATCATACAATGTTTGGTATTCAAAAGTGGCTAGCCTAGAAACAGAAAGTCCATATCTCTTTTTGTTTTGTAATTTTATTAATATATCTACATTAATCAAAAAGATAGAAAAGTCAAAAATATACCAATATTTTTTTAAATAACAAGAATAACGCGTTTTGTTGATATTTTTTGTATGTAATTTTATTTTAAAGAGCTTTCTAACGATACCCCATACTCGATATCACTATAAGTTAACTACCTTTAAAATAACAAATCATTTTAGACAAACTCACTTGCCGTATCGAGCCCTTAAATCTGAGGAGACACTTCGCCTCCATACATAATGCTTTTACAATTATAATAAATTGCATTGCCACAAGCAATCAATGAGAATCAAGGGAATTGTCGACGATCCCAAACTCACAAGCTGTATCAAAGAGACTTTGCCTCCCTGTGTGTGTTCTGAGGAATTGTTCGAAATGAGGCCCAAGGCTACTTTCAACCATCGCACCGCTCGGCATTATGACAGAGAATTCATTCTCACACCTTAGAACCTAAATGGTCACGTACAGTGCGGTTGTAGAGAAACTTCCTCCCGCCTTGTGGGTGTCGTATGGTAGTCGTAACTATCTAAGACTACCTTTGACAATGTGGACTGGGTGAGCGCAGTGCACTTTGGTTATAAAGTCTGTCTGTGTGTGTAGTAGAGAGAAACAATGCCTTAGGCAAGCAGTAATAACTAGTGTTTAATATTTCTTGTCTCCAACAGGTTAAAGCGTTTTTTCGGCAGTACGGTTAAAAAGACTGTAGACGCGGCGAAGTCACTCGCGGCGGAAGTGACGCACGGACGGCACAAGGAGGACGTCGCCGACATCGCGGATGACGTCAGAGGGGAACACAACATTAAGCTGAAGGCTTCCAACTCGCACAAGGGACCTTACGACTTCGACGGGTGTGTCAGACATGTACAGGTGAGTGTTAAACAGGAATAGAATAAAATTCGTTTAGTTTTTCTGTGTTTGTTTGTTGTTTTTCAATGTTTGAGTATAAAAATTAATTTTACTTTGTATCGCCCTAAGAGGACTTATAAAAAATTAGTTTACTTATTGTGTTTTTGTTGATTATTTTAATCGTTGATTACTATTTAACTATTGGATTACTTTAATAAATTATACTTACGCACTTTTGAATGTTAGTCTCTACTGTAGACGGTAAGCAGAACACATTTGTCAAAATTGGCAAATAAACAGTAAATTTAAGTTATTGCTTTCCGTCATAAATCTTAATTGTAATTATTTAAATAACTATTTTTTTAATTAAAAGACGTTTAAACGAAAAACTACAAAGCCACATCACCTATCTACATAAATAACTCTAATAGTAAGGGCAGTTCAGCTTAAGCTGGCTGATAAAACTTGTGTTTCTCAAAAATGCATAAATTCTCTCCAATCAGAATCATTTATATGTGTGACCCAGGAAATGGAGGGTCACAGCGGTCCTGTGTGGTGTTGCAAGTTCAGCGTGTGCGGTCAGCTGATGGCGACCGCGGGGCAAGACAAACTGCTTAGGATATGGGTCACCAGGGAGGCTTATCCCAGGTTTCAGGTAACTACCAAGTCACGTGCCGTATTACGAATGTTGTGATTTATACTCACATTTATACTTGCGGGATTTTTGGATTAAATACACTTTTGTTTATTTTTTAAAACAGTTATAAAGAATATATTTAATTGTGCATTGCTTGCTCGAATCAACTTGAAATTAATTTTAATCGCGAAATCCTACAAAAAATAATATACTACTAATATAATCTTTATTCAATTGCCGCAGTAGTCTGGAATTGAAAATTGGGTTTAAGGAATATGTAATTTTTTAATTTCATTCGCCGCTCAGAAGTTTGAGCTGCTAAACTGTAGCAAAAATATTCTCAAATATAAATAAATATACTTCTTAAATATTTAGTACTATTTAGTACAAATAATGCAATGTGAAAAAAATATTTTTAAACAAAATCATTTCACAGTTCGTTTAGATATATTTAAAAGAACTGAACTGAACTGAAACACAAAATAGATACAGAAAGCTCTTTATTGCAAATATCTTGATTTTCAAAACGATGTATACTCATTGAAATTTGAAGCGAAAATAAAAACATGATTAATTCAAATATTTATCTTTAACAGGAAATGCGAACAAAATATAACGCCAAAAACAAATCCTCCCCCACTCCTTCTCAGGAATCTCTAGCGCCCCTTACCGCCCCTCCCCCTAGTCCCGAAGACGAACCGCCCCTTAAACCGTCCGCCCCTTTCTGTCCCAAACCGTTCTGCATTTACTCTGGGCACACATCGGACCTGCTAGACGTGTCCTGGTCAAAAAATTACTTCATTTTGTCGAGTTCAATGGACAAGACTGTGAGGTTGTGGCACATATCCCGGCTGGAGTGCCTGTGCTGCTTCCAGCACATAGACTTCGTGACCGCTATAGTGTTCCATCCCCGGGACGATCGGTACTTCCTGTCCGGAAGCTTGGACGGAAAGTTGAGACTTTGGGACATTCCAGATAAAAAGGTGATTTTACAATTATTTTAAGATGTTAAATGGGTCGTTCTATAGAAAACGCTACCAAGTAATGTAAAAAGAACTTGTATTAACAAACATAATGTGTTTCCTTTGATAATACTGTTCAATATGTACCATCTAAATAATACAAAGTTTCCATAATAAGGGTGCGTTCCAAATCGCAACGAGAATGAAAAAAGAAAATGTGGTTTTGGGACGCCCGAGGTAGAGTAATTTTTCAACTTCCAAGTTGAATTCTTTACATTGCCATAGAAAAGGTTGAAAATCACTCCTGTCAGTGTGAAAATTAACTGTCAAACACTCGTTCCAGAACGGGTTTATTTTTCAACTTTACAGGGCGATAATTACTCGGCGTGATTTGGAACTAGCCCTAATAGAATACTTTTTTTTGGTTTTAACTCAATTATAGTTTGGTTTAAAGTTCGATCAACAGCTAGGTACAAGTTATTGGTATTGAGTCGCCACACAAAACTTCAGTGCTATCTCTCTCTTACAGATAGATAGTATTGTTATTTTAATTTGGACGTCGAAGTTAGAAACTTTAGTCGCTTTTGAAGCAAAATGCTTATTTTACCGTTTATTACGTTATTTAAAAGCATTCATTGAATTACAAAAAAAAAACTTTCAAAAGTTAATTTTGGTCGAACTAATTGCAATAAATAAAAATGCTGTGTTATAAAAGTAAGGTTATTTTGACAGTTTATTTTTAAATTTGTTTCATGTTAGTGTTCACTGATTTACTCTTTTAGGTGTGTAATACCCGTTACGGAATGGCATAACTTAAAATTGTGCTTGTCAGTAACTGGAAACGGCTTTTAATAGTGATGAGGTCTAGACGGTGTATATCATTATGTGGTATTTTTAATTATTAATGATTTTTAAGGTTTTAGATCCATGGAAATCTCCTTATTATTTCGTCCTCGTATTACCCTTTACACATGACTGTAACACCCGTTACAGTTTAATCGTGTTACAATTTTATGGATATAATGTAGGTTCATCAATAAACAGCTTGATTTATACGAAGAAATGAAAGTCATAAAAGTAAATTCGTATATATAAATAGTGTCAACGCAGTCTCAACAGCAGCCACAATCGTGTGTAACCCGTTAAGCTGACTTTGTTTATAATTACTTTTGATTGTAAGGTATATAAACAAATTCTATTATAATACTTAAAAAAGACACAAAACAGCAGGTGATAAGCTTCTGAATCAAATGTTCTGATATAAACTGGTGAAATATTATTATTTCAAAGAGTACGAATGGTCACACCCGTTACACTGAAGGACCTATATCGCAGGTTGACGTTCCTATTTATATCCTAATACTATAAATTTATTACCAGGTGGCAGTATGGAACGAAGTCGACGGAAAAACGAAGCTAATTACCGCAGCAAATTTCTGCCAAAACGGAAAATTCGCCGTTGTAGGGACATATGACGGCCGTTGCATATTCTATAACACGGACGAACTAAAATATCACACGCAAATAGACGTCCGATCTACCAGAGGGAAAAACTCTACTGGAAGAAAAATCAGCGGAATTGAACCCATGCCCAATGATGACAAAATCCTAGTCACTTCAAACGATAGCAGAATTAGACTTTACGATTTGAGAGATTTAAATTTATCATGTAAATATAAGGGATATGTAAATGTGTCGAGTCAAATTAAAGCCTCATTTTCGCATGATGGCAAATATATAGTAAGTGGGTCTGAAAATCAATGCATTTATATTTGGAAGACTTATCATGATTATTCTAAGTTTACGTCTGTGAGGAGGGACAGGAACGACTTCTGGGAAGGTATTAAGGCCCATAATGCGGTTGTCACTTGTGCCGTTTTTGCCCCAAATCCTGATTATATGATAAGAATGATCATGGAGAGGGAAGAGGAGGCGAGGTTGGCTGATAAGGAGGCACAGGAAGAGCCAGTGGTAAGTGCTTCTATTTATAAATTATTATAAATATTTATATGAATAGTGCCATCGATGATGGAAACTATTTTCGGCTTCGTCGTCTTTATGTAGACTATTTTTTTTTGGGTACCTTAGCTAAATGTTGCGAACGGGACCCTTTTACTGACTACGCCTACGCAGTCTGTCCGACCTTTAAAGAAAAATATTCTATAAATCCTGATAAAATGCTAAAATTTGCACAAGAAATGTATAACAACGGGTATCCCAACCAATAATATTTATAATTCAGAAAATCGGTTTTTAAATTGCAGCTAATAATGTAGAAACCCCTACGTATGAACTATAGCATAATTTTTTTTGCGCCATCTAGTTTCAGGTTAAACTCTACTTATTAAAAGGTAAAGAATTATAAAATTTGAGTAATGACTGTTTTCTTAAACTGAATTGTTTTTTCTAATGTCGCTATTTCATTGTCTTCTAGTTTAAATTTCACTATAGTATTTTTTTTTTGTCATCTTGTCAGAAGGCTGCAGAAGCAGGCATGGTGTCTTCGACCCAAACGGGTCACGTGCTCGTGAGCGCAGACTTCAACGGTTGCATAAAAGTGTTCGTGCACAAGGCGAAACCCAAGCACAGCTCCCTACCGGCGTCTGCTTTGGCGTAGACCACATCGCCATCTAGTACTCAAACTATGAAACTAAAACCAGTGAACAATAATAACTTTCTATGATTGTAATCCATCTAGTGGCTAAATCACAGAACTAGTGACGTTACATTATGACGACATCTGAACATCAGATGCCTGAGTGTTTTGTTGAACTTTTACAATAAAAAAAAATGAGGAATCACTTATGAAGAATACTTTAACTTTTGCTAGAAATGCTAAGCCATTTTATTGTTAGAATTTTCGTAACCGTCTATTATTTTTAAAAATATTGTACTGGTTAGACTTCCCTGTAGGTTTGTGGAGTTCCAGGACTGAAACAATAATTTCAAAGTAACATATTTACTGACCTCTTATAATATACTAGACTACAAGACTGGCTTTACCTTACAAAATAACTAATATTTAGTGCCAGTTTAATGTCACAACTGTTCAGGGAACTAGAGACATGGATATGTGTTTAAATAATATTGTGTTTTATACTTCTTTGGCCCACCACTTCTATAAGCGCCAAAATGGTAAAAAGTAAATACTCATTAAAACATTATTGATTACCAGCAGGAGCGGATCCAGCGGGTGGAAATCGCTCCCACTAAGTGCGGCCGAGGAAGGGTCGATGGGGTAACTTACGTTTGCAGATTCAAAGTTCAAAAAATACCTTTAGATCTTACGATCGCCCCTTCTAAACTTTTGTTCAGGATTCGCCCTTGATTGCCAGTCGAATCTAGTATAAGAGGCTCAGTAACTGTGGGCGCGTTCGCTTTGGGATAAAATCGATTTTCACACTTTTGATAACGCTAGTTTTGCTACCGACACTGATCGTTCGTATAGTTTTGAAACTAACAAAATTTTTGGTTGCAAAACGAACGATTTATCAATACTCACTACGATAATAACACACACACTACCATACTCAAAGAATATGTATAGGCAGTTAGACAGATTAACACCAAAACCTCACCTTCAGAGATAGGTTTTATACCTATTTTTATAGTTTTATTTTTATGTGGCAAAATATCATAAACAAACGCTTGTCAGATTGTTACAGAAAAGAAACGAAAATAATAATTCTTTATGCCAAAACGAATGCGCCCTATATCACACATACTTACCTACTCTTAAATACAATAAAACAAGTCCGACCTGACGTCCCTGCACTTCCCACCCTTTGATTATCTTCGTTCAAATGTTTACATATTAAATGGCGGCGCTAGTGTATCAGTAAAAACTATTTATTGACATCGACTTTCATAAACATAAAGCGCGTATAGTTTTGGAATAATAAAATTATGAACTAGCTAGTATTATTGTATTATAATGCTGCATACGATTATGTTCCGTATGTCGTAGGTACGTGGGTATAAATCATTTATATATTCTAATTCTAAACCGCATAACAATGCCTGTTTTATTATCTGTCCTGTCTATTTTACTCTTAATAATTGTGGATCATTTTTTCTATATGTCAATCTTGTATGAACACCAGATTTTAATGGTATTTCAATAAATTTCCTTAGGCTATATACTGTGGAGGTTTGTGTGAGGACTGGGAGTTTTGTTTTGACGCTTCGTAATGTATTTTCGATTGCTGACCACAGCAGCTAACGTGTAGTATTTGAATGAGATTTATTGAAATGCATTGTTCACGAAACTTTAAAAGTCAGCAATCGTGAACTTTTTCTCTGTGGGAGTATTTCAAACCTTTAGAATGATTTAAGATTTCAAAATGTTATTAAATTTATATATTCAAATAGTAGAGCAATGATGCTGATTTACTTTTATCGGCCTTTTATATAAAATAAATTCCACACGATGTGTAGAGGCTAGAGATCTACCTTATTAAAGTAAAGTATTTTAAAGAAGCGTCCGAGGCGACCAGAAGGACCTGTTTTAAGATATAATTAGTTATTCAATCAAGGTTTTTTTTATTGCGTGAATTATTTAGATATATTATAGTTAATAATGATTGTTCAAAATTGTATATAGGATTTTCTTTTTAAACGCAAAATTAAAATATGATTTTGTTGTATAACAACTTTAATGTTCATATTTAAAAGTATATTATATTAGTACGTCCGTGGTACTCTTTGAAACATTTCAGATTATATATATATATATATATATATAAGTAAGGTAATCTATGAATAAATGAACACATAGTAATCAAAATATGCTGATATTAATCAATAACCAATTGTAAAATATAACCTATTTTTGTTAAAAAAATTGTATTTGAGTATTATTACTTTAAAAAAAGATCTTTATACACATAATTTTAATTTATGCTAATTACTAAATGATAAAATAAATAAATATCGATTTTTTAATTTGGGAACAAATTTAAACTTTATTTTGATGAACTTAAGGTTGTATTTACATTATGTATCCGTGTATTGCATAATTTTCTTGCCTTAATATACACAATGTGATTGTAGTAAGTATAATTTATATTGTTTACTTGTTTATAGATCGTGATGCCATTATACTGTCGTGTATGAGATATGAACATATTATGTATATTTTAAAATAAATCGTTACCTATAACTTTTACATTTATTAATTTAATCAGATCTCCTATAGAGCAGGTTTTTTTTTCACGGTTTCCTTGTCACATTTAGATACTTTGCCGTTACACCCGGTCTTTTTCGCAGTAGAACGATTTCTATCGAATTTTGTTTGCATCTAAATGACGATAGAATATTTTGCCAATTTATCTGACTTAGTTGACTTAAGACTTATTTAGGACCGTGGTACGTTGCTAGTTATTTTAAGGTGTTTTTCTCGGGTTACATACAATAATGCATAATATTATTATCAATGTTATAATTCTCAACGATAGCAATTGTCTTCTTTTTCCTTAGCAAAGTATCAAAAACGAAGATCAGAAGGATAAAATAAAAACACATGTTTATAAACAATTTTATATATCAAACAATAAAAAAATGATTGAAAATGTTGGAATGCATTCAACTTCGTAACGTAAAAACGTTAATTGCATGTCGTAAAGTATCCATAAGTCTTAGTATTAGTACAAAATTACAATTAATTACTAAATTAACATTACAAATTACTTTTCTGTTAAATTCTTCTGTTAAGTTCAATATTACGATGATTTAAGATCGGTGGTAACAGGGAGTATAGCTATAATTGAAACATTGTTTATATATATCTAGCACTATTTTGTGCCATCATTTTTCTAATGTTCTTTCATGTCATACAAATAAAATGACTAATGATGTAAATAAAATACGTGTCGACGGACTATTGCTTTAATAGAAATGCGAAAGTGAGTTTGAGAGTTCTTCACGTCGCAATGGAGTGGAGGAGCATTCAAATGAGCAGAAATTTGGCACAACGATAGTTGAAGTGACGAAAAAAGGCATAGGGTTTTTGTCCGGGAAAATTCAAGTTTCTGCAGGAATAACTATAACCGAATTCCACGTGCACAACTATATTTATAGGTACCTATAGCTCGCTATGGCAAACTCACATAATCAAAGAGTTGTTGCAGAAATAGCACCCCGATAACCGAATTTAGCAAAGTCGGAGCCTCGGTCAAAAGCTAGTTGCTTTACATTATGATAAATTCCTTATGTATTTAAAACGAACAGCACATTTCCATATAACTTTTTCTTTTTATTTGTAGTACATTAAATATATTAAAATTAATTTTAAAATCAAGTGTTTTCTACACTAATAAAATTGTACCAGGAAGTGATTTAAGTCAAAAAACAAATCATCTGGCTCAGGGGAAATGTCTTGCTTAAAAAATAATGTAGTTTATAAAAAGGGTAACAATAACTGACCGAAATTACACGGGCAAGGGTTTTTCTCATGCACCTTCGTGTTTACGCAACATTGCAAACAAGAAATAAGCACTGTATTGCGACAGCTATTTAAATAGTGTATTTATTCCTTTTAATAGATATATGAAATTTAATATGTCTGACAACATCCCAATTATATAAGTTACAATAGCACAGATAGAATATAAGTTACTGCGTAAAAAGTATCATAAAAAAAATTTTTTAATGATACTTATCGGAAGTACAATTCATAGTATTTTATGAAGTTCAGCTTAACGCAGCTCACTAGTTCTACACCTCCACCCAGCTCACTAGTTCCAAAATGTGTCAAATCATTGCATCACTATAGAGTATGGTTCGAAACCAGTCGGAAGAATCTGACATAAAAACGAAGTTAAACAGAACTTTAAAAAATGTAAACGAGACAGCCGCCGACAGTCTACGTTCTACCGTAACTTCATGGTGAAATACAATTTTATAATTAAGTAATTAAGTACTGGTTAAGTTCAGACACAAATCATATTTTTTAATTGATTCAGCAACAGATCTGGACCTTAAGAATATTGCTAAAATCAAATATTCAAATATTTAGATGATTTTATATTTATGCAATATTTTTAAAACTGAAAATGACTAAATTATTCTATGTCAGGAATCATCGGAAGGAACAATTTAGAACAAACTAATAATAGGAATGACCTCCGGCCATCGTGTTGTCGAATTGAGCGAGTTAGGTTGTGCAATAAATACTAGTTACAAAAATAATAATAAATATTTTAATTTTACATTATTACTAGTTTTAGAATCCTTTAATTCCTCAATTTTGCTTTTTGCTGCAGGGCCGAAACCAAGCTTTTATATGTTTAGCTCTTACTGATTGTGTTGTAGCTATAGTTAAATAAAAAAGTAATAATATCGTTATTTAAATGTTTACATTTGTTCGCGAATGTCAGGTCAAGGTCGTAACTTTGGGTGGTATTTTTTTAATTCAACAACCGGGCGATGCTACGACGTAAAATGACAAAGTAAATTCTATTGCATTGTGGTGAAGATCCCGCAGCCACGGTCATTGCAATTCCTATTCGGAAACAGTCGTACATATATATTTCTGTATTCAGCAGTGCACCAACCATTAACTCCGCTTGTGCTTCTGTAAATTAATGAGTATGCTAGAAAAAATCCTATTTTTCTGTACAAGTTTTTATTGGTTCCTGATGGTGACTCTCTCTAGTGACAGAACCGCAGTGACCATGTGCTATGACTTCCACGGAGGTTTGGAGAGGTTCAGGTTCCTCTTTGCCTGCGTCGTCGCACCGCGTAGTCTCTCCGGCCTGTCGGCGCGGTCGCTCGTGGGCTCTTCCAGATCTCTCTCTTTGTAAGAGACGAGGGGTACATTGTCCCCGCTTTCCTCTAGATTTGGTGGTTTTGTAAGGAGCTGTAAACAAAAAATAAGAGTTGTTCAAACATTGTGAACGTGATTACAACGCTTTTAGCGCTTGATATTTTGCAATCCACAAGCCACCTTCACAAAAATATTGACAGTGCTTAAAACTTGAAAATACCAAGAACTTCAAAACCAATCGAGCCAAGGCAAGTACTTAGAGCGCGCGCTGCCCTATCAGTATATAATCTTACATACGATGACTGATGACTGATCACGATATTTAAACTCAAAACACTGATGAGGCTGTCGAATATTATGTCTCTAAATTATAATTAAGAAACTAAAAAAACTGTTTAAAACGTGTAAGCACATAGACCATACATCAAGTCAACCAGTGACACAATACGACAACCATGGTTTATAGGCAATAATGTATGTATAATAAGCAAAAACAACTAGGGTTTATAAGCAATAATCAAACTGTGGCGAAGGTATTTATTTATCTATATTATAAAAATAAGGGTCGTTATAATGGAGGATGAACACGAATATGGTGCCAAAATAAGATTAGTTATAATATCTAGGTCAATCTAAGACAGCTCTTAGAAAGGTTTAACAAGAATCTGCGTAGTAAAAATATAACGTTTTTTTTAAAATGCCGAAAATATAAGATATCGGACGTGATTTATTTAGATAAAGGGTATATGCTTAATTGCTACTAGCTGACCCGGCGAACGTTGTTTTTGTTTTTAAAACTAGTCGTAGGTACACTCAAACATTTCCCAATCAACACTCTAAAGATAATGAAAACTAGATCAAAATATTTTCAATGGTTCTTAAGCTAAAATTTTTTTATATGAGCACCAACCTATTGTGAAAGGATTGTACTAATTCAGAAACCTTACCCGGCGTGTGCAGAACTTACCAAAAATTTCATTACAATCGGTTTACCCATATTACGCGAATCCGACTCGCACTTAACCCTTTCGGAAAATCCTTTCTTATCAGATGCCTACGTCATATAAAAAACACACTCTCCAAGTTTCAGGTCTCTACGATCAGCGGTTTAGGCTGTGCGTTGATCCGTCAGTCAGTCATTCAGGACAAAGCATTTTATATGTATAGATAGATTATATCACTAGTAGTGCAAGCCGGTGGTGTTAAATTCCATACAGAAAAATTAAGTTTTAAGGCGTCATTTTGGTATAAATGACTTAGGAAGTATATAACAAATATATCTCATAGTAATGTATATGACATTGTGTAATTTAAAGTACATGTATATACACAACGTTACAGAAATTTGCTTTCTGGCCTATATCGGGTGATATAGACGGCTAGATCTTAACGGTTAGATAACTAGATAGACCATGGATGCTACAACAAACACAACACTTAGACAGTTCAAAAGTTAGTTACTGGTTATATAGATTACCATAATTAGGGTAACAACTAGAAACGTTGAATTTAAACACAGAAGTTTAGGTTGACCTTTGATGATATGGGATATTATAATGCAGTCTCAAAGATGATAACTATAAATGTTTTTGGACACAAATCTTCTGTGATTTTCATACTTTTAGTTATTTGTTCTTCATATTTTCAACACTGGACAACCCTGGTAGTGACATTGAAAGATGAGGAAAGAGATCTATGGCTGGAAGCTGCAAGAACAAAAACCATCACGGGGCGTGACATCGGGAGAGACAGCGACTCCAGAATATTCCTAAGGGAAGCTCTGTCACCACCTACTGCTCATCTTCTATGGCGTGCAAAAACAGAACTCAAAAATGAGAATCTAGTGAAATTTGTATGGTGCAAACGCGGGAATATCCTCATTAGAAAAAGTGAATCAGAAAAAATTTTTGTGATACGATCGGAGGAAGACATCAAAAAATGGGCCCAACAGCTCAAAAAAAACCAAGAGTGAGCCAGTAATTGCCACTGACTATTAGCCTTTTTGACGTCATACTTTTGCGTATTTCAATAAATTACCTACATATACCTATATACCTTTAAACCTTTGCTAATGACTAATACAACAAATAGTATTAACGAAAGGAATTTCAACAATTGGAATGAATTTGTAACCTCCTTACCAAAACTTGAACAAAAAATAACAACCTTACATATTAATATAAGGTCACTAATATTAAATTTTGCACAATTAGAACTTATAATCACTTCAAGCCCGCAGTTAGTGGATATCATTGTGTTAACCGAAGTGAACATAAAAGATACAATTGCGCCTTTATTTACAATACCTAACTATAATATGTTCACTAAGTTAAGAACACATAAGAAGGGTGGCGGTATCATACTATATATTCATAAAAGATTAAAATTTACAAGAATGTCTGTCTGTTCGTCAAATAGCGAGATTATATTAGGAGAAATAGCAGTAAATAATGAGTCAATATTTATATGTGCTGTTTATAGGCCACCAAATTTGTCAATACTTCGATATACCAGGGAAATTAAATATTTAATCAAAAACAAAGTGGAGAGGGGTAATTTGCTATATATTGGTGATATCAACATAAATATTATGATAAACTGTAACACTACAAATGATTATTTAAACGCACTGCATGAGCTTGGTCTTTGAGCCAATATAGTAAAGTCATGTATTGATCACATTTTCGTGCGGAGCTGCTCGGCAACAACCGGTTCGATCTACTCTGCAGTTATAAATGAGTCACTTGCGGATCATTACATAACGGCATGCGCTATAGTCAACGAATGTACAGTTAAAAACGACGTAAACAAGCGCGTTATCTATACCTATGATAATGAACAGCTGTGGGCCGAGCTGCGACGTGCAGATTGGAATGAGGGCCTTTATCGTAAGTCACCCAATGAAATATATGAAAATATACATAATATCTTTACAACTGCATATAATAAATGCAAACAACGCAGGACTAGTACAAATAGACATCAGGATAAAGTATGTAAGTGGATAAATAAGAGAGTAATTTATATGTGTAAAAAAGAAATCATCTATTTAAAAAAGAACCAACAATCGAAAACAAAGTAATTTACAATAGACATAGAAACAAAACCAATAAATATATAAACTATACAAAAAATAAATTTTATAAGAATGAAATTAAAAATAATTTTAATAACTCGAAAAAATTATGGAAATTCATTAACGCGTGGGGGTCTCTTCTCTATCACCCTATTGGGTGTTGAGGTGCGGGTGTCGGTGGAGGGGAAATTTACCTCCCACCATGACCCGGGCAGAAGCTCAGGGGTGCTGAACACCCCCGGTGAAATTTAAAGGAGGCCTACTTATCAGGCCCCTTGATGGTGGTTGAATTTTCACAATTCGAAGATGAAAAATGAAAATAATAAAATAAAATAGAAATGAGATAATAATAGAAATAAAAACGTGGTAAGCGCATAAAATAAAGACAAAAGAATAAAAACAAAATAAAATAAAAACGAGCAAAACAAAATAAAATGAAAATAAAATAAAAGCAAAATAAAAATAAAACGAAAAAAGAAAACAAAGCAAAAAGCAAAAAATAAAAATAAAAGCAAAGTAAAAATAAAAATGAAATCACGTAGAGGTGGAGTGTGCGGAGAAGGAGGGAGGTGGGTGAGTGGGTAAGTGGGTGAATATGTAAAATTATTCACCTCTGGGAATGAGCTCTCGGGGGAGAGGACGTCCTTCAGGAGGGCGGGCGTGTAGTGGGGCAATGCCCCTAAGGTGTTGTTGGTGGCTGTTATCAGCGCGGTCAAATAGGTGTTTAGACAAACCAGTAATGAACTCTGCGAGTGATTCGGTTTTGGTGTCTCTAGCGATGGTGGAGTTACGGACGTAGCGGCCGGCGCCGGTTATTATTCTCAGCGACTTATTTTGGACAACCTGGAGCTTATGTTTGCTGGTTGAAGATAGAAGTCCGTACCAAGCAGGGGCTGCGTAGGTCAGTCTCGACCGAATGTACAGTTTGTACAGGCGAACTTTGGTTTTGAGAGGCAAGTCAGAGGAAAGTACCGGTCTAAGCGCCGCCCGTGCTGCGACCGCGCGTGCTGACACGTGGTCAATGCGCATGCGCAAGGGGCGGTCTATAACGCAACCAAGGTACTTTACACTGGGTTGCCACTCAATGACTTGGCCTCGAAACACAAGTTTCGGTGGGAGGAATCTTTGTGGCCGGTCAAAATTGCAGTTGTTTTGCTGGCGTTTACGGCTATTCTCCACTTGTCGAGCCAGCCGGGCAAAGTGTCCAATAGGCGCTGCATTTTCTTGGCTGCTAATTTTGCTTTGCGGGAGGAGGACATGTAGGCGCTGTCGTCCGCATAGAGCGCTAGGTGTACATCTTCAACACCTTCAGCTAGACCGGAATCACTGAGAGTGGGGATGTCGTTAGTGAAGAGCGCGTAGAGCAGAGGCGATAGGCAGCTGCCTTGTGGTACCCCTGCTTTAATGGGTTTATTTGCTGAGTGTTTGTTCTCGACCGAGACATAGAAGCTCCGTTTGTCCAGAAACGAAGCTATTACTCGACCGAGCATAAGCGGGAGATCCGTGTCCAACAGCTTGTACAGTAGTCCTTCGTGACAAACCCGGTCGAAGGCCTTCTCCATATCAAGAAATACACCGTCCGTGCGCCTGCCCTTGTTTAGCTCGAAGGCCATGTGATGGAGCACGCGCACAAGCTGCAGGGTAGTGCTATGACTGTCCCTAAAACCAAACTGTTCAGGCCTAAGCTGGATATGGGGAGATATCCTATGTATTAGCAGGCGTTCGAACAGCTTAGCTAGGTTAGACAGCAATGTGATTGGCCGGTAATGTTCTGGGCGGTGACGGTCTTTCCCTGGTTTCGGGAGAACAATGACTTTTCCGGTCTTCCAGGTAGATGGGAAATGTCCAGAGCGCAATATCCCATTAAAGATCCGGGTGAGTGCCACCAGACCCTTCCTTGGCAGCATGATAATCGCCGTGTTAGGAATCTCGTCGGGGCCAGGTGATTTACGTTTATTAAGTTTGGTGGCCTCCTTTCTCACCTCTTTAGGCGAGATGAAGTAGTCACCTTTGAGTGGTGGGGCTGGGGCCGCGAGAAATTGCTCTACGCGATCCATTACTCCTAGCGTGTGCAGTGGGTCCGTAATGGGGTTTGGTTTAAACTGGTCCTCGAAGTGATCGGCCAGTAGTTCCGCGCGTTCTGCGGCGTGGTAATGTCGGATACCGGAGGAGTCAATCAGGGGACAAATCGGGGGTGGTGTCTTCGAAACTTGGCGGGACAAACGAAATAAGGCGGCATCGTCATCGCTAGCCTTAAAGATTGTGTTGTCCCACGCAAGTTTGCGAAAATGGGCAAGTTCCGCTTGCAAGTCTTTGGTTATTTTATTTAGTTCGCCCTTCAAAACTGGGCAACGGGTTCGGCACCACAGCTTTCGAAGCTCCCTTTTTTTATTGAGTTTAACGCGCAGGTGCGCGGGAAGCAATTGCTTGCCTGAGGCAGTGGTTGAGGACCTCGTGGCCTCCTTAAGAGCCTGCGTTAACGCAGTCGTGAATGTTACGACGGCTTCCTCTACCTCAGACGGAGTTGAAATGCCGCCTGGTGGTAGTTTATAAGAGAGCATACAGTTATAAAATTTAGCCCAGTCTGTGGTTTTAGTAGGGGGCGGGGGAGATTTCCCACTAGCTGACACTCCGAGGACCAAAAGGATTGGCAGATGCTGAGTGTCGGTGTCGTGGAGGACTTCCAATGCAATTGGCCAATTGATGTTGTGTGCTAATGTAATGTCGAGTACGTCAGGAAATTGCCTATCTGCAGTAGGGTAGTGAGTAGGAGCACCTGGACCGATGACTAAGTAGTTTTTATTCACAGCATCTGCTTTTAGTTCACGACCCGATTTGGTTGAGATTCGTGAACCCCATTGTTGGTGTTTGGCGTTTAGATCGCCTAAGATTAAGGTGGGTGTGTCGTCACAGAAAATGTTTTCTATGTCGATTGGAACAAAGGGGGCTAGTGGTGGCTTGTATGCGGCGAAGACTTTAAGCTCAGTATTGCCAGTCTTAAGTTTTACACCTATAGACTAGTACTGCCGTTCCCCTATAGGCCATATTAGCGGGAGAGATTTCATCTCGCCTATAGGTGAAGAAATTTGGAATGCGGAGCTCATTCTCACCTCGGAGTTTCGTTTCGCCCAGTAACACAATGTGCACATCGTGTTCCTGGACTAACGTTCTGAGGGCGGCTGTCTTGCCGATTATGCCCCCAGGGTTCCAATACACAATTCTCAATTTAAGGCCCCTGTGAGGCCCCATTAAATTCCCACGTGAGAATTGTGGTGAGTTGCGCTAGCCCATTGAAAAGGGCTGGCAATGGGTTGTGTCCGGCTGCGATGGCCTCTATAGCCGAGTTTAATGCCGCTATAGCGGCCCTGGCTATGTTTAATGCACTAGGTGCAAAAGGCGGAGGTCCCTGCATGAACGGGTTGGCAATTGGGCGGTTGGGCGGCCGACTGTTGGCTGCGTGCATGGATGGGGCCAGTTTTTGCACTGGTTTGGGGGGATGCTGGGGGTCTGCGAATTGCGGTGGTGGCATAAATGTCACAATTGGGGGGAGAGAGCTGGATTTCGTAGTAGCAGCAGTAGTGGCGGTGGGGGCTGAAGGACCTGGTATTGCCGGTACTGGTTCCGACAGGGGTTGTGCGATTGGTGGTTGGGTTTTTGACTTCCGTTTGCGCTTTCTCCTCCCGAGAGCCTGGGATCTTTCGGTTGGAGGGTTGGCGGGGGGAATTAAGCTTGAACCTGCCGTTTGATCGTAGTCCTGGGGACCGATTTGCTGCAGGGGGGTAGGTTGAGGAGGGGGTTGATTAATAGCCCGTTGCGGGTCCTTACGTGGCAGTGGAGGGGGTAATGACACACCCTTTTTTCTGGCCTCTCGTCTAAAAACAGGGCATGCCCGGTTGTTTGCCGTATGCGCCTGCTTACAGTTAGCGCATTTGAGCGCTACTGTGTTACGGTCGCATTCGGCTGCCGGGTGTTCGCCGCCGCAACGAACGCACTTAACTGGCCGGTGACAATTCGCGGAGGCGTGGCCAAAAGCCTGGCACCTATGGCACTGAGCTGGGCCCGGTCGGGTGCGCCACGCCTCGATAGAGATGCCCGGCATGCACAGCAACTCGTTGGTCGCGTACAGGGTTTGTAGGTCGGCTATGGGGTGCCTATTTTGCAATTGGGCATAATAGATTACGTTAGGGCGACCACGTACCGCAGGGATCTGGCGGATATGCGAGATGGGAAAATTGGCCAAAGCAAGCTCCTCCGCAATCTCGTCCAAAGAGGTGTCCTGCGGTAATCCCTTAATGGCGATTTTTTGAGGACGATCGCTGTCTAAACTGTAACAGTACCAGGATACTGTGTTGTCCAGTTTAGACAGCTCGTCGATGTACGCCGCTATTACCCTGTACTCGTCGGGCGTTTTCGGAAAGAAACGCACTCCTTTACCGAAAGGGCGGGCATTGGGTGCATGGCCTAATAGGGAGTGCAGTTTCTTCAGGTGCGTAGTCCACTGCGGCAAGGCTTCCACAATAATAGGTGGGTACCTATTTTTGCTTTCAGCGGGAGCGGAGGGGGCCGGTTGCACATTCGCACTATTCGCAGGCTGGGCGTTTTGAGCCGGTTTCGGCGAAGCAGAAGTAGTGGCTTGTGCGTACGACATTGCCGAGGTTGACGGTACGGCCGGCATAGGAGGAGTGATCTCCATTTGGACCGTTTGCGGAGGGTTTTGATGGGCCACTGCGGTTGCCTCGGTTGTGGCCGACGTAGGCAATGTCTGCGACTGTTGCAAATTTGCAACGGCATTTCTTGCCACCTGGCGTGCGCGCTCAGAGGGGTCTCTTTGGTAGGGCTGAGCGAAAAAGGTCTCACCTCTCTGTTCCTCGTCCTAGGGTCCCTACGGGGCAGGGGGATGGAGGGGGGATTTGTATTGATAGGCGCTGAGATAGGGGTCTGAATTGTGACTTGGCTGTTGTCCATAGATGAATGCGACTTTGACTGCGACATTTGGTCGCGGTGAGGGGGTGTGTCTTGAATAGGTGACAGTAGGGACGGTAGAGTGGGGAGATCTTCATCCCTGAATAACTCGTCGCCGGACACAGAGGCCGTGTACACCGACGACACTGAGGTGGCTGGGGTCATAGATGACCTAGTTGGGGGTCTGGACGGGGGAAACGCGACGCTGAATGGCCTATTATCGGCCGAAATCTCACCCGTAAAAAGGTTGCGCGCCACTACGGCGGCGGAGGGCTGAGAACGTAGCCATACGCCACGTTTGCGTACGCCTCCTCTGCGTACCGGTGGGGGAGCTGCTACGGGGGGCGGCATTACATATAATAATAAAAATTATACTAAAAACCTACTTGATCTGCAACAGACAACAAGACAGCGGTGGGGGGGGCCGGAGGGGCCGCCCTTGAGCAACTGACGACCTGTGCGATCCGCGGCAAAACAAAATTGCCGAGCAAAATAAAATATATGCGCTTACCAAAGTCGCCGAAAAGCCGCTGAAAAAGCGGCAACCGTCTACCTTTAGGCTGCACAAGCGTAGGCGCAGACACGCAGAACAAAACGAGCCCCTATACAATTTCGTCCGTGCACGTCCACCGTCTACAGGAAATATTCTCTTGAAGCACATACACAGTTTTACACTTGGAGATGATATTCACTTTGGAGAATGATTTACTACCATAGATGATATGATGGCGGACGTCATTCATTAACGAACTGTGTGGGACTGTGGCTTATTCAGTCGATGAAACGATAAGGAAATACTTTTCACTATCTGACTGTGACGCGGCTAATATGTTTGCAACGGAATTTGAAAAAAATGTAGACATAATTACAAAACAATGCAGTAAAAAAATCCTAACCGTCTACGGATCTATGGATACGGACAATGGAGTGGATGTCACAATGAGAATGCCTAAGATAAATTTGAAAGAAACAAATTAAATTATTAAAAAAATAGACAAGAACAAAAGTCCAGGGATAGATGGTATTAGAGCAATCGATTTAAAAAATCTAAGAAATGAATTAACACCTGTAATTAGACATCTGATTAACAGCTGCATTGCGACATCCAGCTACCCGGATGACTTAAAACTAGGTGTAGTGCGTCCTATCTATAAAAAAGGGGATCATAGTAATTATAACAATTATCGTCCCATTACTATTTTGTCATGCATTGACAAGACAATTGAAAGGTATCTTGGGGATAAAGTGAGTCAATACCTAAAAACGAAAAAATCAGTACGGGTTCCAAAAAAAAAAAAAAAAAGGCCCCTTGCTACAAATCTTCAAAAATTATCATGAGAATAGATTTACAAAGGTTAAGGTTGGGAACAAATTCAGCAATAAGATATCTACAGACAAGGGCACCGCACAAGGCCCTATAATCGGGCCGAGTGAATACATAATTTACGTAAATCAAATGTGCGACCTATTCGATCACGGCTCCGTATATCAGTTTGCCGATGACACTTGCCTTATGGTTGCTGACAGGGATCTAAAACTTGCGGAACAAAAATTACAGGAAAATTTTGATCGAATGTGCCACTGGGCGCATGATGTGGGCCTAGTCATAAACGCTCAAAAAACAAAATTTATGTGTATAAAGTCGTCTCATAATAGGGACAACTACAAGCCAAATATAATAGCGCATGCCCATGAATGCATGCATAACGAATTGGTCTGCAGCCATAATAGCGGGTGTATTAAGTTGGATATAGTGAAGGAGCACATGTACGTGGGACTTGTAATTGACAACCGACTCAACTGGGGGCACCACATAGATCTCGTTTGCAATAAATTAAGAGCTATACTTAGTAAACTGTATACGCTTAAGTATAAAATGTTGTATAAAACCTTGCGCTTATTATATCTAGCATTAGCAGACTCTGTATTCAGTTACGGTTTATCTAGTTACGGACGCACATTTTGCGCGCGTGTTAGACTATTAAAAACTATTGTGCCTCGACATGTAAAACATAAATACAATGATAATTATAACGAGCTATTTAAATATTGTAAAATCCTACCAATACAATGTAAAATAAAAATGGATATAATGAAAGAAGAAATAACAAACATAAACCAGCTATGCGCTTATAAACGGAAAAGTCACTTAAGAAAAATACCAAATTCTAAAAAATTCATCTTGCCCAAATTTAATAACCTTTATGGAACCAGAATATGTCGTCACATACTACCTAAAATATTGAATAGTCTTCCTAAAAATATAATTAACAAATATTTAAATAAACAACAATATAAAAGTTTACTTAAAAACTACTGTTTAGAGAACTTAGATCTAATTTCAAACACAGAATAGTTATTGTTATATATTAAATGAACATAGTTTTAGCGTTTATTGTAATTATTAAGTGGATTAACTTAGCAGCTTTGTACCATTTATTTTATTATATTATTTTTTAAATACCATGCGAACTCCCGCCCGTACAAAAACCTCTGTGGTTTAAACGAGCGACTTTACTTTATAAGATAATTGTGCTTGTGTAAATATTGATCAATAAATAGAAAAAAAAAAAAAAATCACTTGGTGTTTTTACATTAAAAACTCAAAATAAGAAATTATTACCAGTTTGACGTATTGTTGAAGCTCGTTGTCGCTGAGTCCATCTAAGTTAATTCCGCTGTCTGTCCTTCTGTCGTCTCTCCGCGCCAGGCCCCGGGCTCCTGCTTCTGGCATCGTCAGAGGGGGGACTTTAGGGAGGGTAAAGTCTTGGACTACGGGAGTCGACACTGAAACAAAAACTTGTCATCATCAATAATAAAAACACCAGCCCACTTGACTTGCCTTTTCCTACAAACAACTTGGAACTTCATAAATAATTCGTGACCACCAACATTACAAAAAGAAATGACATGTGTATACACATACTAGCATTAAAAGGATCATAAAAGAGGAGGAGAGGCCAGAGAAGGAGACACTACAGAGCGGAAGAGAGTGGCCATACTAGTACAGGGTATGGAGAGTTTTTATTTTTTCTTATTTATTTTTAATACGTAATTGTAAAAAAAAAATTCGAAAAGATAAAATGTGAGTAACTGAGTTGCTTATCGACACATAGTAGAAAACTAATTACGAACCAAAAGTCATTAAAGAATAATGGTTAAATTTAGGAATCGAAATTGATGTTTTAAAAAAAAAACTTTAAGTTTATTATATTTCACGGTTATGTTTCATACCGCTGTCAGTCCGTGTGAGGTCACGCGAGGACGCGTTAGTGTTCCCGTTGGTCAGTATAAGCAGCGCCTGTCGCCACTGAGACTCCATCACGCTGTGGAGCTGCGATGCGATCTGACCGCGACGGCGACGAAACGACTCCACTTTGTTCTGGGAAATACAGTTTAATTATTTTTTTAACGCCTAGCCTGCTAGCTCTATACTTTACCGACGTAAGGCTGGTCTCTTGTTACATCATCAAACAGAAAAAAACACTTGACTTTAAACCAAAATACAAATTATAAAAACACATTTAATTGTACAAAATCCATGAAGTCTTATAGACCATGCAAGCCTTAATTAGTAGAAATAAAAATGGATTGATTTTATTTTTGCTTTTTAGTTGATATTTTTAAAGTAATCGGTTTATTTTTTTAATAAATTTTTATTGTTTTAGCATAGAATATTTTATTAATAATGTCGTATAGAAGTCTCACTCCGTAACAAATTTCGCGAATTTGTTATTTACTGACCTCCAGCAAGCCAATCTTCTCGCCAGCCTGCGCCAGTTGAAGACGACACAGTTTCATCTCTTCCCTGTGCTTCTCTTCTAACAAATCTATCTCCAACTTGTGTCTACAAAATATAAGACTCAGTTAAAACAGTTAGGTAAACTCAAACATTTCTCAATGAAAACTCTAAAGATGATGAAAACTGGATCAAAATATATTTAATAGTTCTTAAGGTAAAAGCATTTTATATGAGAATTTAAAAAATAATAGGAAAAATAATAGGCTCACTGCTCTTCTATTCTAGACATCTGTTTATTGTATGTGTCTACTATAGCATTCTCTTTCGCCCTTGCGTCATTCTCAATTTCTCGTTCCGCACTGTCCAGTTGCATCTGAAATTCCTGTAGTTTTGACATCACGGCGTCTTCTAGCTGTTTCTGATAATGGGTTTTTAATTCATTCTTCTGTTGTTCAAGCTGTTTGTGGAGGGTTTTCAGTTCACTGTCCAGATAATCCTGTAACGAAATCTCTTTGTAGAACTTACAGTACTAAATTACTGCACCATTATATGAATCGGTCATTTCGAAAAGGGCATAACGACTTCCTAATTTTACAGGAGAAGTACAAAACTGATTTTTAATTATATTTTGTAGAAACTTAATATTATTCACAATGTTAGTCATTTAAAGTATCCGTGGGCGTATTATTAAATACATATCAAATTTCTAAATTGACTTTGTAAATGAGGAACAACATTTTTAAATTTTATTATAAACAGTGAGTTTGTATGACGTAAATGCCTTTTTAAAAATAAACGAATAATTTGATGTTCTAGTATAAGCACTCTGCCATGTATAAGTGCCGTTTTCTCACAAGAAAGCTCGTTACATTTACAGGGTTTCAATTCAGCAGAAAACAGCATTCAGTAAAAATGTCACTAAATGCCCTCTTTAAAATGGCTGATTCAAAGCTATCTAAAGAAGCTTTTCTTTCCTGTGATTTCTACTCTAGATATTATAATTTTGTTGATTAAGTTTTATTGAATAAACTTACTAGTATTAGTTTTTTTTTATACCACTAAGGTGGCATGCAAGCTAATGGTCCGCCTGATGGTAAGCTGTAAAAACTGTTGCCTATGGACGCTTGCAACACCAGGGATATCACTCGCGCATTGCCGACCCTTAAAAAATCTAATGACTTATTTCTTGAAGAACCCTATACTGTAGTCCTTAAAGAAACGGACAGGGACATTTCACAACCCAAGCGTTCATGGAAGGAAGTTTCTCTGAAACCGCACTGTACACGACCATTTCGGTATTCACCGCACTGTAAGCGGTAGAACACACACAGGGAGGCAGTCTCCCCTCAGACTTTACGGCAAGTGAGTTTGGGATCGTCAAGAACTCTCACAGCCCGTCGTTGACCCGAGTCAAAAGGGCCCAGCTGGTATCCGGAGCACTCACCCAGAGATAGCAGCAATTCTCCATATCTAATGACTTTACTAGATTTAATATGTCACAATTCAATCAGGGAAATAAACTATATTTTATATAGTTCGTCAGCTAGTCCACTGAACTTGTATTATAGATGTGGTGGGTAAGTAATTTACCATGTGATAATATATCAATAAAATAACGACATATTTTACGACTTACACATTTTTTTAACAGATCACTGCATTGATTCTGCTTTTCACACAACTGCTTTTCGACAATATTCCATCTTGCTCGCTCTTCATTGACTTTGCCCTTCAGTAGGTCCCTTTCTTGTATAAGGAGCATGTTTTCTTCTCCCATTGATTCTAGTTTATGGTTCAGCTCATTTGATTTACTTTTTGTTAATTCATGCTCTGCCTTTTCCTGCAAATGAATAGTTAAGTTGCATTTATAATATAAAACAAAATGGTTGCAAAATAGCTTTGGATTTGGTTTTGACCACTGTCAAAATAGTATTACAATTGTCACTGCTAATTATTAATATGTTACAGATGAATGATGAAATATGCAAATACATTCTGGGCCTGCATTTCGTAACTTTGTATTCCCTTCCCACAATGTACATAAATCCAATTTTCTATCATATCCTAGAATCAAACATTACTTTGGCATTTGTCACATCAAACACTATAAAATCTAATTAAAATTGGTATGGGATCAGTTAACACTGATATTGTGACATTGGAGTTTCTGAGCAACCTATGGTAGCCAACCATGTTAATTAGTGTAATGAGTTAACCATGAGTTACTTTTGTAAAACCTACACTAGTTTAATAAAATAACCAAACAACTCCAAAATGTACCTTTTCTGAAGCTTCTTCTAATTTTTTAATACAGTCTGTAGCCTGTTTGTTGAGCCTCATAACAGTTTCATAGTTTTCTTTTAACATATCAATCTCTTTGTCTCTGCTATTTATCAACTGCTCCTTGACAGCGAGAGCATTTTCCATTGTTTCTTGTAGTTCTCTTTTCTCAGCCGTAAGCTGTTTGCACTTGTCTTGGTAGTCATGAGCTAAGTCCAGAGCTTTATATAATTCTCCTTCAAAATGATTCGTTTTCTGTAAATGTTAAAAATTTTATTGTACACACTTCATGTTCACTGATGGTAAAATATCATCAATATACACAAATATAGGAGAGCATAAGTTGTGTGTCTATGACATTTGTAATGAGCATATTTCCAGATCATAGGATTTTCATTGGCTGGAGTTGTGCTTTAATAGCTCAATTGGCAGAGCACTTACACAGACTGTAATACGAGTTGCAAACCAAGATCTAAGCTAAGCTCTTAATTTAGCTTGGCTAGCATAGCTGACGCAATTTTTCATACTTGTGTGCAGATTCCAAAATAAACTAACAAAGCTATGTGAAGCAAAGATATTTGTGTTTGTCGGTGCACACCCACATGATTTTTGACTTCATCTTTGCTATGAAAATATTTGTTCACATTAATGATGTATTTTCTTTAAACACCTGAAGACTACCTTCAGGGAGTCTCAAACAAAGATGGATTATTTCTACATATGTATATTTATTATATTCTTCTTAGTGAAGAAATGGTAAGATTTACATACTTGAAAACATAAGCTTCCTAGTAGATGTTCGTTGATGTTATTATATAATTTAAGTTAGTAATTATTTTCTTGATCTGATTTATATAATTTAAATCTATATTGCTTTTTTTAAGGTTTCTTATTATTACTGCTAAGACAACAAATATAAAACAACAACTTAGGTAATTTTTGTGCTAAGTAATTTTTACTGAATTGGATGACCAAAACAAAGTAGACATGCCGCACGTAAGTCTAGCGATGACCTTGAATGCGCAGAATTAATTTTTTAGATGTGTTTTATGTAGGGGCGCGGGGTGCGAGGGGTGCACTAACTTTCAAATAGGGTTCACACCACTGTTTTTACCGAAATTTAGAAATTGGATGAACCGGGTTTACACTCATTTTACTTTTATTTTAAAACATTTATCATGTTTTAGATTCGTCAGAATCGAATTTTAATCTATCATACATTTCATTCCAAACTTTTTTTCTACATGTATATAAAAATGTATTTAATTTTCTTTGTTTCTACAATATTTATTTAATTGCCATGAAACTTTGTTGAGTTTTAGTATGCATCACCAAATTTCCAAAGACACTGAATACTGCATTAAAAACTTATTTTTTGACATGCATTAGGTTTTATGACCTCTACTTATGATGCGTTATAGACTTCATTATTATGTGTACTATGGCAGCCACAAATTCTTTCACTAAAAATTTTCTTGCAGAGTATTGTAGTATTAATATTTTATTTAGTATTATGTGTTGTACTGTGTTTTCCACATAATTATTATTATTTACCCATGGCAGACCAGAAAAAATGTTTCAGATTTTGTTTTAATTTAAAAAGAGTGCAAGGAAATAGATAAAGTTTTACATTGAAAAAACAACTGAATAAAACATATTATATTGCAACAAACTTTTCTGACCATGTGCATGGTCAACAATCATATTTATATCACATATCACTACAGTCACCATATTGAAATGGTGTCAACTCTCAACAACACTAGCGAACAAACAGTTTGTTGCCATTCTGAGAAATAATATGTTTATCCAAAAATTGTTTTTTTCATAGTAGGATAAGATAAAATTCAGACCTCACATACATAGAATAGGTCTGTGCTGTTAACAAATATCTTTTAAAGCTATTTATAAAAGTAATAATACCTTCTGCGCTTCATCAGCAACAACTTTAAAATTTTCAACTTCACTGATCATTTTTTCTAAAGCATTCCGATGTCTTTCCTCTGCTTTGTCCAAACTACCAGTAAGCTTGAGCCAAGCTGTTCTGAGCTTTGCGATGGCTGCATCTTTAGCTCTGTCCACCTTCATGGCGACTGCAAGCTTTTCATGCTGCCCTAAGAGATTCTTCTGAAGTTGCTGAATCATGGCTTCACAATGCTGAAAGTAAAGGCATTTTGATGACTTCTAATGTCCCTTTGTTGATTAGTGAGTTATGTATGGTGCTCAGGACACTTATATTTATGCATTCATTAAGGTCATCAAATGCTCATCAACTTACTCTGAGTTTTGAGTTTCTCAAGGTTTTAACTTACAAGCATTAAAGCAATCAGAAAATGACTAGTTAGTCATCTTAATGGAAAACCAAGCCAAAAGCAGAACTAGTTGCCTGAAACACAGGCTTTAAGCTTAGTTATGACTTTTACAACACAAATTAAAATAAAATATGAATTCAGAAATAATTACCTAAATAACATAAAAAATGGTAACTATTAGGTAGATCATTTTCTTTTACACATTATAACTGCTGTTATTTGATTTATTTCCTAGCAAAATCAGCTAGCATTGCTGGGGTCTACTTGCCGCTGTATCTCTATTCCATATGTGCAATGTCTTGGTGGAATCTTTGACCATGCTCATCAGACATGGCACCAAAATTTTCAAAATCTAAGTGCGCATGCAAGAAGTGAATTAAAGACATATTGCATCCAAGTTGATGATACGACTCTGTGTAATTTTCAGCCTTTTTATTGTCAAGAAAATTGTGACACACAAAATAAAGCTTCTAAAGTAAATTAAAGTTTTTAAATTTTCAAAAGCAGCACTAATAATGTTAGATGTCTTTGAAAACTAAAATTTTAAATAACCTATGAAGTTATGCAAAGGTAATTTCATACATACCTCCCTTTTGAGTCTCTCCTCTTCCAATTTACCACTGTCCCCCCTGTCCAGCCGCACATCCTTCTCTCCCCATAATTCACTTAAACTAATAAGGTCAGCATCAATTGAGTCCATAAACTTATTTTGCAATGCAGCCAATTTTAAGACATCTCTACTCTCTGGGACGTAGGGTCTCATTTGGGGCATTTTAAATTCTTCCTTCTGGGACTGTATGCTAGCTTCTGTCATAGAACTTTTTGCATTACTGCTATTTTGAGATTTATACTGTTCTAGGACTTTGGATGCCCTGTCGTAAATTTTATTTGAAGTAGGCTTGAAACTGTCCAAATAGCTAGTAGTAGGTTGTCTCTGTCTTTTAGGAGTAGATGTGGGTTGAACATCCTTGTCTTCAGAAAAGTTCAATTTCCTCATGCTAGGTGATCTAGTTTCTTGCACTACTTTAAGCTTGTCATTAACACTTTTAGGGGTATAGTCTAATGAATTACTTAATTCAGTATTTTGAGACTTTTCCGCCTGTTGATTAGTGACCAAAGCATTATTTTTAACTAGATAAATGTATTTATCCAACATATTACTGGGTACTGTCCTGCCACTAGGCAAAGTGACTTCTTCTTCTGTGTTTTTTGTATCTAATGTATTTGATATATAATCTCCTGTTGCTCTTATTACATTTTCTGAACATATTATATCCTGATTTTTATATTTAGTTTCAGGACTTTCATATGATTCAACTTTAGTTAAAAACTCATCAATTTCATGGAGTAGCAGTTTATCATTCTTTTTGTTAGGTGTTGATACAATGCTACTTAAATCTCCATCCATGCTTGGGAAATCATTAAATAAATTCTTAATAGGCTTAGTAAGAGTAACCTTAGAGTTGTCTTTCAATTCCAAAGGTGGGACTTTCTTGCCAATAGAACTGATGGATTCTATACTTGTTATGGATAAGTCATGAGATATGTTTTTTCGGGTGAAATTTTTTCGCCGTCGTCTCCTTGGGAAAGTGGAGCATTTGCGATCTATGCTACGACTGCAAAAACCATCAGTTTCCCAATTTCTGCCTGTATGTGTACTAAAACTGGAAATAGTATCGCTGGCAGTGCTAAGTTCTAAGCTTTCTAACCTAGATTCCAGGGAATGAACTTGGGTAACTAGCTTTCCAATTACTTTAGCGGTGCATGAAGAGGGTTTGTGAACAACTGTTCTAGAGGAGTCCAAAAGGGATTCCTCTGAACCTGAACTATGTACGAGGAAGAAACCCGGAGGTATCAACAGAAGAATATCAGTGTCGTCTGTTTCACTCATCACTAATATTGCAATACCGTCTATAATAAAAACATATATAAGCCATTATAAAACATAAAAAGAAAAATACCCTTCTCACAAACAGTAAAAAGTTTACACAAAATCAAAACATTTATATTCAATGTAGCACATAGAAACGAAGTGATGTATATTTTGTTCTGCTTTGTAATTTGTGATAAGTAGGTAGACTCGAAAATAACTACTTTTTCAAACTATTACAAATTATAATGTTTAGATTGTTTGTTTATTTCTTTTTTTTTTTTTTTTGGGTTCATTTTTTCCATTGTTCTAAAACAGAAAAGGCAAAAGCACATTGCGCCATACAGCCAAGACTGAGGTTATTTTCTTGTTGAAATTATTTCTTCTTCAAAAGGGTGATATTGGTTACTTCCTTATTTACTCAAATATCTTCTACTGTGTTTCTTATAAAATTGTATAAAATCACGGAACATTAGGGATTTTTCAGGAGTTCTGATAAACTGCGTGGGATGTTCTGCAGTGATATATAAACTTGCAATAGTTTACTAGCAAGGATGACGTCTAGATACCGTGTTCGGACACTCAAAACGAGCCGATCCGAGTACTTGAATTTTCAGGTACTTGCCGTCACTCTATATAGTATCCCTATTTAGTCTGAGCACTATATTATACGTAATCTGTGCGTCGACGCGAACTGTGCTCCGTAAAGGAATGAAAATGTCGATTTGTGCAAGTAAATCGTGCTAAACTATTGACAAAAAATAGGTTGATGGTAAAAATCACTGTTCACAAGTTATGACACTAATCTGCTTGCTACATTTAAGATACAAACTAAGTTTTCAAAATAATTATTCGCAAAACAAACAACAAATGTTTTTCTATCTGTGTTGCCTACTCTGTAGGTACGTTCATTTCCCATCCCAAGTTTAGTAAGGCAAATACTGAAACGACAATACATATTTTTCACCTAACGTCACTTACATACGTTATACTATTTCAGGTTGATAAAGTATTTATGTATTGATGACCCGTGTGATACATTGTATCTATAGAACATAAACCTTTACCCCGGACTTTTGCAATGTTTAAATAAAAAAAAACATAACAGTTAGATAGATGTAAATATCAATAAAAAAAGTAGTAGTTATGTATTTTATGAACTACGAAATTAATAAATTACCGTATCTTAAAATACATAAATAATTTAAAAAATATCTTTTCTTTACAATTAACTGTGAGGTTAACGTCACGCTTTGGACTCTTTATATAAAATTTCAACTTTAGTTATCTAATACTAGGTACTTTATTAGCAAGACGGTGTACGCACATGCGCAACTGGGTGTGTAAAATTATAGGGCTAGTGTAATTTGCATTGTTTGTGTAATATTTTGAGACGTCAATCAGTAATATAAGTTATTCATTTACAATGATAGGCTTATTAGGTCTTAAGAAAAACAAATATAATGTACTTGTAATGATTTTTGTTTGATTTTTTTTTGGATTACTAATTGAATGTTTTTTTTTAATAACATATTGTATATAATCTTTATAGTCCAAGATCCCAGAGCGATCTGACATAACTTATATTCACATAGATGAAATCTTAGGTTCTCAGTAGCGTATCATGTTTTTGGAATAACTGCGTGCTTCTGGTCCTCCCCTTGTGACACCTGAGCAGGTACCAGGTAAGAAAGGTAACTAAAAATAAGAGTTACTTAACTTAAATTTAAATGGCTGATTTTTATATATGTTTTGTAGAATATTATTCTAAAATAGTATTATAAGTGTCAGACACTTTCCATGAGCCAAAACTTTTGTCAGACGCTTTAAAGCTCCACAAAAAATAAATTTTGTGTTTAGGGGATGTTAGGTCACTACAATTTGTCTGACTAATGAACTATAACTTTGTAATAGTTAACTCGCATTATTTTGTAATAGTTATTCGCCCGAGTCCGGCTCGCACTTAACAGATCGAGATAAAAACTATCCTATCTTTTAAGTTGGATCAAATAACAGAGATACAAAGTTTGATCAAAATCGGTTCAGTAATTTAGGAGTCCATTGCGGACAAACAACGTGACACGTAATATTTATATATATAAAGATGTAAATTGAGATTAAAATACTCTATAGTTTATCAATTAAACTCCTTGATTGTTTCCCTATCAGAAGGGTCCTAACCTTTAAAGAGCTGGAAGTAGGCAAAAGCCTGAAATTTTCTCACAATATGTGTTATGTATGCGGGTTTCCTAACAAATAATAAAAATATAAAAGCAAAAGCTAAAAATTTAAGAGGGTCTTTTTAGAATAGGTGCCGTAGTTCCGGTGGTAATAAAATGACACTGTAACTTACAAAACTGACGAGTATAAGATTCATAATAAATGTAAATTGAGAAAATTGTACACATTCAAACAATAGCATTGTGATCAGATTCCTGCGGGCTGCTCTAACAATATCTAACAATTTCGCTTTCGCAAAAGAAATTTAGTAATTTTAATATTTACGCATTGAATGTGCTCTATGCTCTACGCGCGCATTCCATCTACCTGTTAACTAAAAATGAATGCGCTCTATGTTTCAATTGGCGGCACTTACAGTCCGCATTTAACGCATTGGATGCACATGCTCAGGAGGTGTAACAGTGGATGTTCTTTAAAAATAGTGAACAGCTATTTTGTTTCTTGATATTTGGCAAACAAAACAATTTCAATGGCTCTGTGATACGATAGCTTTCTATGTTAATAAAATCTTGTCAACAAAACACGGCTGTTGTCTCATATGTAAACGAAAACGGCGAATAAATTGTAGTACCGAATAAAAGTAAGACTCCCCAATTCGGGGTAATCACTATAAGATTGGTAACACCAAAATTACGCACACATGGATTAGGTAATTTACACACACATTAATTGGAAAATGGCTCGCAACACTGCCGTACAGAACCTAAACCGACGTAAGTGCAAATTGACGGTTCTAAGAAAAACGCGTTTAAAGTATTTAAAGTTCATAAAACACGTTGAATAATTATTTTAGTTTTAAACTGAATACTGAAAGCAATATTTATCACTAATCGACAGTATTTGTCGTTGAAATTAATTTTAAAATATAAATAATAAAGAAAATATGACGACTCCAATTTTTTCATAGCTGTTACTGCACAAGAATTTGTGACATGAACCTAATTACAGTGTCGTAAAACATATCGTTACTATAAAAAAAAAAAAAAACATTTTTTGGTGTGAAATACACACTAAAATGTCGTAAAACAGTGATTTTTACGTCGTTTTAGTTATTATTAGTACAGATATTGATAATACTACTTCTTTTAGCCCATACAAAACAAAGCACCGAGTTTCTTTATCATCGAACAGCCCATACTCAACCATGGAAATAGGCAAAGGACTTTTTAATTGTTTTCTATTTAAAATAATCAAAAACAAAATTCGAATTTTTCAAAAGTCGATGACGTCATCCGAATCATGAATGGAAACAGTAGCATCTGTGTCAGTTTCAGATGGACAATCATCATTTATTTCCTTCTTCTTTGTCGTCTTTTTCTTTATCGGTTTTTTTTTGTTTTGTGGTCTTTTGTTTTCTTTGTTGTCATCTTCAAAAAGCTTTTCGTTGGTAACACTAGCACCTGGTTTCAGGTTCCACTCTTTTCCTTAATTCTGGTCACTTGTGTGTCTGTGGTTCTGGTTTCCATTAAAAATCGTGATAGAGTAGATGTTGCAACTCCGTACTGCAGCCTGTCGCAAAGTTGTTCCATTAATAACGGCTATTAATGCTTTATTCAGTTAATCTTGCGTGTAATTGGCGTATGGTTTTTTACCTATTGCGGGGATGTAGTTTCGTGGCATAATTATCTGTAAAAAAATTAATATAAATAATTGTTCCAACTTGGGACACGTAAGCTAACTTAGGACAAGTGTTCCAAGTTACCTCCTTTTTGACTCATAAAGTTATTTTAGTACATTTTTCGCAATATGTTGGCAACATTATTTCAAATTTCATCAAATCCAATCCGCCATAGACTGAAGTTTAAAGTTCTAGTACAACTATAACATAAAAATTATCATATCAAAATTATCTATCTCACTGTTACTTAACTCTCAGTGTATTTTAGCAGTCTCTATTTATTTTATTTTCAGTCTTTATCTATAATATCTCAAGTATGTTTTGTTTCATATCATAGATACCTAGTTTAAAGATTTTTTTATGGGTAAGACTTAAGATCACAAATTTGTTTTTATTGTAGGTTTTAATAATTTAACACAATTAGTAAAATTTTTCCTTAGAAGCTGTCTATGTATATACTTAAAACTATCTAAAACATGATAAGAACAACTTGTAGAGATCTCAGTAAAAAAAACTATTTAAAAATTTAGTTATAAAGTAATTAAGGAATGGAAAGTTAAAAAAATGCCGCATAATAAGTAAGATGATGAATTTAATCCAAACCAAAAGATATCTCTGTATCGTTTAAATTATTATTGTATTTAAATAAATTTTGCCAAAATGCTGGCCTGTTCTCAGGCATCAAAGGTCTCAGCTGTTTAATTATGTTAAGTTTTCTGTTGTTATCTATTACTTTAGGAATACTACGAGGCAAAAACGTTGGATTTTTTTTCGATTTTTGGCAATAAACTTTATCATATTCAGCATTAGAAAATTGTTTTTTATAATATAGATCTAAATCGTTTTTTTTACCATAACTTCAACAATATCTTCTAACTAAAACGACTAATCAAACAATATGCCAATAATACGGTTATTTTTGTCGCATATAAATCAAAACCTATGAGGTATTTCCCGTTGACCTAGAATCATGAATTTTGATAAGAAGCAATGAAGCAAAAAATCTGAAAACCCTAAATTTGTTGTTACATCACAAAAAAATATATTATTTGCAATTATAAACTTTTTGTAGTTGGTAAACTAACCGCGACCTATGTCGATGTATTGGGCCAACAGTTCTCCAACGGCAAAGTTAAATTTGTCCCTCAAATCAGTTTACCTTTTACGGAACCCTTGTTGCGCGATTTGGACTCGCACTTGGCCGGTTTTTTTTTAATATTTCCCATATTGGGAGTCAAAAATAAGCTTCATTCAAAAAATAGTATGACAACGTTTGTCGTACAAACTCAATGTATGGGGAAACATTTATGGCAATTTAGTAAGTAATTGATAGGTATTTTACTGTCTACTTTACTTATTTAATGATGGTACAGTCTAATGTGTTACGAGATTTTAATCTGTATATTAAAATTTTTAGTATCAATTAATTTGCCCCTTATGGTTTTCCGTCACATTAGCCAGTTTCTTGTTAATTTTGAAGCAAAAAATGCACTTATACGAGAAAAATGATTTTTTTAAATCAAACTTCTGATTATCGTATTTAGATTTTTATTAGTTTGCCTAAAAGATAATTTATATGTGTTTTAACCTGTAATATATAACTAAAACACACCAAAAGTGCACTTACGACAGTTTAGGTTCTGTACGGCAGAACACTCCTTTTAATGTTGTTTCGTTCGGACACGGTATCTAGACGTATAAGTCATTTTTGGTTACTGGTTAAAATTACTCGTTGAAGTGAAAAGTGCGTACATTCGAAAAAAATGTGATGCAATGACTGATTTGCGGAGTTGCAGTAGTTGAATGATATCTGGGGAGGAGATCATGTGTATTCTATGCAGATGCTCATTAAAACGGCCATGTTCAATTCCCAACCGATATTGAACAGTATTAAATCTCCTACAGGTATATTTTCATTTGATAAAACACGGCTTACTTATCGTTGCATTGATAGGTGATACCAATTGCCTTTAATGTGTAATGTTTCTTTTCAATGTTGCTGCCAGTTTTTGAGTAAATTTTCTTTTAATGTATTAACGCAGTCTGTATATGGGATTTTATTCTCTTTTAGAGGTCGGATCAACGACGTAGTGAGACAATGGTCGACGATTGCAAATTCACAAGCCGTAATGAAACCTTAAGTCTGGAGAAATAGTTTGCCTCCCTGTGCGTATTCTGCCGCTTGTATAATGGTATGTGTTTTGAGGAGTTATTCGGAATGATGCCCACGTCTTCTTTCTACCATAGCATCGGTCGCGATCGGTAGGGAAGTCATACTCGCACCATAGAACTAAAATGGTCAACAACACGCAAGTGATGCCCCTGGTGATGCAAGCGTCCACAGGGTGCGGTGACTGCTTACGATCAGGTGGGCAGTTAGCTTGTTTGCCACCTTAGTGGTATAAATTTTTTTATGGAAGTAATTTTAGTGGTAATAAGAACCGTAATGGTACCTAATGTAATAGTAAAATAGTCGGCTCTGTAGCACAGTCGGTATGCCTAATTGCTAAATAAAGATGTGTCCTGTAGAAAATAATATTTTGATATGTTGAATAAAGTCATTGCATGTCATAAAATAAAAATAATGAATATATTAATTGTCTGATCAATACAAAACGTATGTATCAACCTAAAATATTATAAAATAACATAAAAAATAGCTTGACCTAAAAAAGTACGTTTCACAAAGTTAGAAACGCTTTACAAAAAAGATTCATTCAGGGTTCAGGTTATACTGTTGGTTTCTTCCATAGTAACTTTGTACTTATAAAAACTATAATATTCCTTTCCTTGTTTGTCTTAAAAATGACAAATGAAAGAAAAAGAGCAAGGAATATAAAATATTTCTCACGCAAAAGACGTTGCAACACACAAACTAACCATAGGCATTACATTATACACAGAAACAAATTACATAAGACATGTCTTATTAAAATAAAGTTTAAACTTGTAGATAAAAATAAAAATGAACCTAATCAGTCCTTTATATGTCTATTGGCAATAAATTCGATAAGTTTTGACGTGTTTAAAAATCTTAGGGTAATATCGAAACTAGGCCTATAAGTGTGTTGACAAATAGGATTAGCAACAACTGAAATTAATATATTGGATAAAATTAAAGCGGCTAATTTTATAATAAGTCAGTGCAGGACAATAATACTGAGGATTTTCTGGAGTTGTTGGTGGTGTACCTTAATTAGAAACAAACAACACTACTACTGAATTAACATTTATTTTTAGTCATATTTTTGGTTCAGAATGTCCAAAAAGCTTTCAGAGGTGTCCATATTAAATTTTACAATTAGCATTGCACGCAATGTTTTTACTTTTAGTGACGACTTTTCGGATGTCCATTAGCTATTTACTAAGGAATAGTCTTGTGTAGTACATGAATGATGAATGGATAGGAGTTAATTCCCGGTACTGTACTAGAATGAACTATTCCCTAAGCGTAATCGGTCTCGTTCTATTCGGACATGTGTGACAGTAAGCAAAGGAACAAACTATGGATGAGAGAGAATGAAACAAATGCTTGGCGTAATCGTTCGGTCACAGCGCTGGAAAGAATTTACTTCTATCTCAGTTGTTCTACGATAGACGCATGAGTGAAAGCGGGATGCGCGTCTGAACTATGACCGCGAAACCTAAGAAATGAAAGACCTAAGCGTTTCGTGCCTTGTATTAATTACAACTTTAAAGCCCAGAATATAAAATCTATTTTACGAAAGAACAGTATAAGTCAATCTAGTACTTGAATGAATTCAGTCAGTAATGCTTCATAGTTCATTGATACTTGTCGCTTGACGCTTATTAGTTGTTGTCACTCAAGTCACTGCATGCGGTATTTATATATAGCGTTTAATGTATGTGCATGGTAAGGACTAATTATGTATTTTAACTGTGAATATTAAATATGTGCTTAAATAAATTATTAAATAATGTCAAAGTTGATTGGTAAGGGCTTTGGTGGCGGTACCTAGTAGGTTTGGACCTTTTTATGTGTTATAGGTTTAGACATTTAAAATAGCACCAAATAGGCCTAAACGAAGCAACTATTGGCTTAGAAAATACTAATGACACCAAAAACGTTAAGTACTACAAAGTAAAATTTAGGGAACTTCGAAAATTATGGCAAATTAATTTTGTATAAATTTTTGTATGGTGTTTGCCCTTAACGAGGTTATCAAGCAAAATGCTGCTATGCGCACACGTCACGTATCAAATCCACATTTTTATACACTTTTACTTTTAAGTGTATGAACTTTTACTTTTTACCGAGATTAATATTAAAAACTACTGAGACACACAGACAGACACAGAAGTCTTACCAAGGTTCATTTTTATCATATTGGTTGGAAGCCTAAACATGAGAAGCAAAATACCTACGTACGAGACGCTGAAAAATTAAAAAACCGCGGAATCGAATTTTGTAACAGAAGTATACAGACAGATACGAAAATTGACTAGTTGAGCTCATCCGTACTACATAGTGTACTACTGAACTAATAGTACTAGAATACTGTACTAGTACATTTGAAAGAATGTACTAGTACGGAGCGATCAGTTTCGTGACTGAATAAGTACAAGACTACTAAGGAAAATACTCGTTCCGTAGGACCGTTTGTTACTGGCAAACAAAGAAGGTACTAGACGACGGCCAGCCAATTCTGCAATTGTATTCCGCGGTCTTTGAAATTTTTGAACACCTCTATCCATCGTTGTTCTGTACTGCTCTTCATCTCCTCTCATAAGGACATCGTTATTAACATAATTTGCAACGTAACTTACTTCGTCGAACAAACTATCTTTTAAAGTTATAGCAGCTGTAGGCAGCTGCACAAATAACTGTTGGTATATATTCTGTACACTCGCATACATGTATTATCCGCACAATATCCAACCACTTTTTCTTTAAGGTTATGCTTTTCCAAAATTTCCATTAAGGAATCGTATATGATATCTGCGGTTTCGCCAGGTTCATAAATTCACTAGATCTAATATTTTGACATTAATGCCGGTTGTAGGGTGAAAGTACCTTACTAGCGTTAAAAATATTTTTATGTCTATGGTTTGAAGCATCTGTACAGATACAGATAAATGGGACATCGCTAAGTTCTGTCTTCAGAATACGGCGCAATCACATTTTTTGCAATAGCTTCGCACTAAGTTTTCCCGCAGCAAAACTTCTCCAAAACTTTTTGAATTAATTTGGAATTGCATTCCATCGATCGAAAACTTTGATTATGACATACCGTATGGAGAGCCCATAAACCCTTGGCTTTTGCCAGCTCTGCTTCTTTGTCACCGTATTTTTCGTGACGGAAGTAAGAAGTCAGTGACGACGACACGACGTACTTACGGCGGTCAGTGCTTTTTTATGCTTGTCCGATGTCAAATGCCTTTTTTTGTCTGCCGCCGTGCATGTTCCATTACATTTATTGCAACGCACTACTGAAGGAGTTAAACACTTTTGCAAGAAAGGAAATTTCTTTTTGCAAGTCCTCGGTGAACTTACAACTTCGCTTTTTCGCGGTCGGCAAACGGCGTCGTCGTTCGTATTTTGAAAACGAGTAATGCGGGACATACGGGACGCCTTAGACGATTTGCGGGACTATTTTATTAAATATTGCAATGCGGGATTTTAACTGTCATCACCGGACGGTGCGGTTGGCCGCCTTAGATAAAATTTTTGTTTGAAATTGTCATTTTTATTGACTAATGGGTAATATTGTTTTGGAAATTAAATCAGAAAGATTGAAATATAAGTTGTCTTAAAAGAATTCAATAAAATTAGAAGTATTATTGCTATTTTCTTGGAAGAAAATTAAAAAAAAATTAAATTTCATGTACCTACCTAAATGTTAATTATAAATGTTTTAATATAAAGTTATTTAATGTTTGAAATATATTCCAAAAAATTTAATTAACAAGTTATTAGTTTTAAACAGACAAACGTTTTTTTCAAAATTAACGAATTTCAGATTTTTTCCTATATTTGTGATGTAACCCTTTGCTTCGTGTGAAATTTCATGATTCTAGGTCAACGGGGAGTACCCCATAGGTTTTGATTTATTTGTGATATAGGTAAATGGCCGTTTGATTTTTTTTACAGCTTCCAGTGACCGTAGACCTTAGTATTTAATATCGGTGTAGGATTTCAACGGCAACACCTCAATTATGGAAAAAAAACAAAAGGATAAAACTTGACGTTTTCAAGTAGCTGTTGTTCTTTTCCGGGACTCAAATATCGGCATGCCAAATTTCATCTCGATACCTTCACGCGTTTCTGAGAAAATGGGAATTGAGAGACAGACAGACAGATAATAAAGTGATCCTATAAAAAGGTTCCTTCTTTCCTTTTGAGGTACAGAAAAAGATAAATTTATTGAAATTAAATTAAAATTCAAAAATTTTAAAAGAAAAATTTTGGATTTACTTACTGAATTATGAAATTCATATAAAAAGTTGTCACAACCCTATTGATATGTTTGTATCGCCATATGAAAAACTTCTATAAATTGCAATTTACTTCGACCAAAGTCGTACTCTCAATTTTTTCTGTTTTAAGCTGTTTCAAGGTTGGATTGATTAAATCTTCATGATATACAACGTCTATTAGTATGTGTATATGCATACGGGTATGTGAGCACGTTTGTGTGATGCGCCCTCGCATTTGGAGCCTCTCTAGCGCTGGGCGGCCGATGGTGGATAGTAGCGGGATATTAATACTATATTTATTATATTATTATACTTGTACCCATGTAAGTTTATTTTTATCTAGTAGTATCAATTTTTGATATACTGTGTTTTATGTATATTTATGTGTGTCCTTGAGTATGTATTTATATATTTATTTAGTAATATTATTGTAAGAAATTTGATGATTTAGTAAATGCCGTTGACCTTCCAATCTTCTCTTATCTAAATATGTTTAAAAGCAACTATAAATCAGTTTAAAGTTCAGAGTACGTGTGTTCGCCCTGTGATGTTAAATGTAAACTTGTGTGTGTAAATCTCAATATGAATCGGATTTATATTTTGTTCCTTTACTACACACATTGTAACTAGTACAATCGAAGTTTTATTGGAGCTCTCTCAAAGTGTCTCTGCGGTGGTGGCATGTGCGTCGGGTCGTTACGTTCCCTAAAACATGGTTGAGCGAAGTGATGGCTGAATCATGCGTCATACTTGTGAACGGGTGCCGCTGTGGAGGCTGATCTACCCTTGCAAACTTCTTTGTATTCTTAGTATTCGGTCATCGGTGTAGGATTTCAACGGCAACAGCTCAATTATGGAAAAAAACAAACGGATAAAACTTGACGTTTTCAAGTAGCTTATGTCCTGTTCTGGGACTCAGATCGGTACAGCGGTTTCAGCATGAAGAGGTAAGACAGATTTACTTTCGAATTTATTATTATATTATATTCATGGATAGTATGGATTATTTTAAGTAGATGTAAGTATTTGTATGTACATATGATTGTGCAAAAATATAATTATGATGGCGCTAATGCCACTAGGACTATTAAATATCGGAATACTCTTAAATATCTGAATTCCTTCCTTTGCGCCTCCTATGCTAACTAGAAACAAAAAAATAATAATTGACATGTTTGACTTTGTTTTTAGTAGCTTTCTAACTTATATTTATTACTGATAAGTGTTTCGGTACATTTTGTATACTCTTTAGCTAATTATCAAGTAAGTATTGTATTATTACTTTAAAAAGAACTTCTTGCGAGCTCTTTTTTGCAGAAATTAACATTGTATTGACGATTCAAAAATGTTCTGAGAAACCTATTTGAATAAAGTTTGATTTTAATTCAGAAAGATAGAAATATAAATTGCCTTAAGAGAATTCAATGAAATTGTAGTATGTATTCTTGCTTTTTCTTGGACGAAAATTACAAAAATGGAAAATGTCATTAATATTGTTAAATATAAATCTTTTAATATAAAGTTAAAAAACAAGTTATTAATTTTAAACAATTTTTTTTTTGTTATAACTACAAAATTAACGAATTTCAGTTTTCCTATATTTATGATGTAACCCCTTTCTTCCTGTAAAATTTCATGATTCTAGGCCAACGGAAAGTCCCCCATAGGTTTTGATTTATTTGTGAATGTCAAAATATGCGATAAAATGGCCGTATTTTTTTATTGCGTTGACTTAGAAGCTTGATTTATTCACAGCTTCAAAGGACCGTAGACCTTAGTATTTAATATTAATTGCTAAAAGTGGCCGTTTTGAGCAAAAATGCCAACTTCAACTCACAGATATCACCTAGAAACTTTATAAAACGTTCTTAAAATAGCTTATGACTAGTTTTATGTTTTCAACATTTGTATTTTAGAAATTAGCTTTCTACGAAGAGGAAATTGAGGATATCTAATAGCGGCGCCAGTTAGCCGTATATACCTCTTAAACACACGTTATAGGGTACAGGGCACACGTAAGTACCACTTAAACACACGTTGTAGGGTACAGGGCACACGTATATACCTCTTAAACACATGCTATAGGGGAGTTCACAAGTTCAAATGTAGAAGACGATAAATACACCTGAAAATCTATCAAACTGTAAGCTGTCGGTGAACGTCGGGAAAACCCAAACCATCCTACTACATCCTCTCCGGTTACAAGAAAAGGACATCACTATCACTTGGTCTAGTCAAGTCACCTACTTCGGGATGATCATCGACCGCGGTCTCTGTACGAGGCACAGCCGCACGGGCCTTACTTCATCCTGTACTCTTATCAGACCTCCCACTTCGTGCAAAAATCGGTGTCTACAAGATTTACCTTAGATCCCATCTTACGTATGCTGCGCCGGCCTGATATGCATTTATTAGTGAATCGGAACGCGACAGGCTACAGGAGACACAATTCAGCACACTGCGCTTCATGTAAGAAACACCACCATTGCCAGAGATCTTTGGATCAAATCATTGAACGATTTCGGAAAACGACTCGCGCAGGACCAACATTTTTACGAGCGCTAACTGTTCGGCGTGGCTACATATTTCGGTTTGGTTGGCTCCGCTTTACGCACAAACTCTAGAAGGAAGACCCATTCTCGTTACTTAATCACTGCAGAGACAGAATAACAATGGATCTTGTGTTACCATCTTCACATTAAGTACCTTATTGAAATAATTAAAAAAAAACAAGGTAAGTATATTGATAACACTATTTTAAATTATAAATAAGAACAATCAAATAACAGAAGTAAAGTCAACACAAATTGGATTTTTTTATATTAATTTCAATAATAAAGTAGGTAGATAAAGTTTACACTTAGATTATTAGATTTCAAGTATTAGTTTTCTCCAGAATGAGTAAAGTATTTTAATAATCATTATTTCATAACAAGTATTATGAGTTCCATTTTAACACTTTTAGGGGTTTATTATTATGCAGAGGTTAACAAAATCTGCTATAAATGAGTAATGAACAAATGACTAATGATGTGTAGTTACATACAAAATTATACAACGGAAAATATGTGGTATAATGATAGTAATTGCATGTTCCTATATTTAATTTTCGATGTTTGTTATTATATTAATACTCCTAGTCTTTACAAAATGAAAAATGTTTCTAAAGAGACCCCCTTTGACAGATCATTGTATTATTCATATCATATTATTACTATTAAATAATACCCCTAGCACTACAGAGAGAGGTGGTGTTGTATACAAAAAATATATGTGAGCAATTCACCAGTGTTGTCAGCCAGGTGATAACCCATCCAATTTTTGGTGTAAAAATCTTGGAATGTTTCGAATTTTTATGCAGTACCTATATAGTTATGACACAGAATACAATTGTAGTAAAAATAGAACAAAGCTACGTACTACAAACATAAATTTACAGTTCATCATTGACTCTTATGCATATTAATAGTAAATATATGTACAAAACTCTTGGTGTACAATTAGATCTGTGTTATGTGAGGTGATTTTCAAAAAAAAAACACCATCTAAGATGCCAAACAATAACATGTTGAATCTAGCAAAATTACTAATAACTTATCAATATTGTGACATTTTAGGGGTTCTTACTATGATTGATGTAATTAAGGCCTGTAAAAGTATTTACAGTAGTGGTTTGAACTATCAATCTTAAAATCAATTCTCAACCAATTAATATTTTTAATTTTTTTTATACCACTAAGGATGCAAACAAGCATACGGTCCACCTGATGGTAAGCGGTCACCGTGGCCTATGGATGCTTGCAGCACCAGGGGTATCACTGGCATGTTGCCGACCCTTCAAAAATCCAATAACTTCTTTCTTGAAGAACCCCATACTGTAGTCCTTAGAGAAAACCTTGGCAGGGAGCTCATCTTTATCAAAAACTAAAAAAAATATAGCACATATTTAATTAGCTTTGCTATTCAATGGCTTAGATAACCAAAAAAAATTTAGCACATATTTAATTAGCTTTGCTATTCAATGGCTTAGATAACCAAAATGATAAGTTTAATTTACTAGCCCCTCATTATCATGATGCCCGAACAGCATGTATTGGTGCTTGCTTTATGAAGGCATCAAGTTTATTTTTAAACAATTCACTAGTTATAGGTTCTCCAATATTACAGAGAGGATTTCTGACTGCATACTTCACATAGATTTCACTATAGATCTTTTTTAACAACTCCCGTACACCCTGTGCTTGGTTATCAGTGTTCATAACAAATTTCAAGCCAGATGGAGTCTCAAAACAGTGAAGAGTATACTTTGAAGTCTTGTAATGCAGAAATCCTTCTTTGGGGTCCAATGGTGATATTTTGGCAACAAAAGACTTTATTGAGAATATCATGCCGTACATTAGTTTTCCTTCCTGAAAGCAAATATTTTTTTTTAAATTATATCTGTTACCCTGTGCACAGAGTAGGCATGTTTCGGATAAGAGTCACTTAAGGTTAATTATAAGTTTTTAAAATTTCACATTACATTACCAATTTAAAAAAACGTGGGATAAAGGTATTTTGCCAAAAATGAATAATTTTAAATCACTTTAAATATATAGTAAAATAATTTGTTTTTTACAAGTATTTTTTAGAGCCTCACCCCATGTTTCATGAATGAATAGATGTCTATTCATTTATCCTAGGCTTTTTTTATAAAGGTTGGAGAATGTGTCAAATATGTACTACATATATGCTGTTTTAATTATATGGTTTTTTAATTATGCAACTAAGTATGTAATTTGTGGCTGTTCCTTGATACATAGGTGTGATTGTACTGTTTGATGATGTAATTTGAAATTTAGGATAAATTTTTGTTTTTTCAAGTGTCTATTCCAATATGCAACAAGTAACTTGAAATATGGTTTTAAAAACCCCAGCTAAGGGCATTTATTCAAATACAAATTCAAAAGTTAAATTATTTACACTCCCATAAATATGGTTGAAATCACTGATGTCAGTGTAAACATTTATTATGAGAGTAACATCACATTAAAATACAAAAGCCTTTTTCACACTCTGTCAAGAGGTTTTGCAACCCAGCATTGCCGGTCAAAAGATTGGTCAGAGTTAACTAAAACTGAAAAAACTATAAGTACAGTTAATTCTTACTATCAATGTAAGAGTACTCTATTACTGAGTTATTTGAATTTTTATTAACTTTTATCAGAGGTGACGGAAAACAAGAATGTACATAAAATTTATTATACAAACAAGCTTTCATCAGATCCTGGTTATTGTTTAAGACCAGAGTACTTGTCAAGACAATCAAACAAGCTCAAACTCAATGTTGTAGTGTTGTTTCCTTACAGAGGTCCTATAGCCACTTTCTAGCTCCATCAGAAGACCAGCTCTATGACATAATTTTGTCGCATTGTCATCTGATTAACTTGTGTATGCCAAATTTCAACTTAATCAAACTTACTAGGTTTGATTACAGACACGGGACAGGTGAAATTAAATAAAGCAGAAGTTACATTCTGTCCAGCTAAAAAGGGCGCAATGCAATGTAAGGAAGTGTTTTTAAAGTATATAATAGTGCACTTAGAAATCTAAATAGTAGTGTATGGGATAAAAGATTACTAACTTCTTCCCTTGACATTCCAGATTCTTTACTTCTGTTCCATTCACCATAGTAAAGTAATGTGCCATAACGATCGAATATATAGATATTATGGATTGTCATAATTGTAGGTTTAGTAATATTACAAGCTAGGCTAGTTATAATACGTCGGTAAATTCACAAATTATATCCTATAAGTCAATTACGAAGAGGAAACAAATACAGATAAATTTCTTGCAGATAAACAAATACTAGACCACAAATAATATAAAATAGAATGGAATTCCTTGTACACCGCAAATTAAAAGGTATATGTTGTTCCAAATATACACTATTATCTGTTGTTCAATTATTATTTTTTCTTCATTTTATTTAGGTATTGGCTATGAGCCATCAACCTTTACATAAATAAGTAACAACATATACAGTAAAATTTAAAAAAGAGCAAGTAAAATTACTTTACAAAACCAATCAAAATTGAAAACAAAGGAAAACAGAACATAAAATTACAACTTACATAACAAAAAAAACTTTACAGTACATAATATAAAAAATTATAAAAGAAATAGAAAAAAAGGAATTAACTTAATTATATATACCAAAAATCAAAATCTACCAACTGTATTGACAATAAAATCATAAATTGCAGGATATATAATACGGAATTTTAACAATTTTTGAACATCACAAGAAATAGTTTAGTTTTTTAATAAATCTTGGCAAACACTTATAAAAAACAATCGTTGTAATGAAAATGCGGAACATACAAAAATTATATGATGAAGGTTGCAAGTATCGTAGTTGCAGTATATACACTTAGAATTATTTATTATGTTTAAACGGGCCAAATGAGATGGTAATCTGCAGTGGCCTATTCTGATTCTGCTTAGAGTGGTGATAAAATCACTAGGACAATTTGTATTTCTCAAACCATGCTTTAGTTGACGGTTCTGGTTCTATTTCTGCAAGCCATTTACCTTTGATTTCTCTACTAGTTTTAAGGTATAAAGTCTATCTTTTGATCATGTTATGTTTTAAAAACAATACAAGATCAGAATAAGAAACATGGAAGTTGCATTCTAAGGTGTTAGCAGATGATTTAGCAAGAGAATCTACAAGTTCATTACCAAGGATACCTGAGTGACCAGGTACCGAACAAAATTCAATTAAGATGTTCAAGTTCTTTAATTTAAAAACTAATACCTTTAGTTCGTATATTAAATAATTGGTAGATGCATTTAAATTTTTACTCGAGAGGGCTTGAAGAGCATTCATTGAGTCAGATAGGATTAAATATTTGTTAATGGTTCTGTTTTCATTTAAATGGGTAATAACATAATTAACGGCATATATAATAGCAAGAATCTCAGCTGAGTAAACTGAGAAGAGGTTATTGCATGTATAGACATGACCTAGTTTATAATTAGCAACGTAAAAAGCAAAGCTTGTCCTATGAGGTGTTTTAGAACCGTCAGTATAAATTTTAATGAAGTCAGATTTACTGTTCAAAAATTCAAAAAAATCAAACAGAATTAAACCTATTCAAACAAATTGTAATATCCACAATTTTACTGTAAAAATCAATATCGTAGCAGGGTAATAAATTAGTCCAATGCACTATGACTTGAAATTCGCAATTGAGATAGGTTATTGATTGATTAATATTAGGGCAGACTATTAACGGTATTACATTATAATTCGGTATTACAAATCCAGAAATATATCTAGAGATTACATCATTGTCACGGCTAATTAATTTCAAAGAGAATTTATCAGTTATGTAAGCTCTTCTAATAAATAAAGGAACAATACCAGTCTCCACTTCTAAGGAATTTATAGGAAATGATTTCATAGCTCCACATATTATACGTAGTGCTTTATTTTGTAATACATCAAGTTTCTTTAATAAATGAGAAGAAGCATTGTTATAAAATGTACAGCCATAGTCAAAATGTCTTCGAACTATTGCAATGTATAATGATTTTAATGTTTTAGGGTCAGCACCCCATTTCAGTCCGCATAATAATTTCAAAATGTTCAAACTTCTTTCAGCTTTCTTAGTTACGATTACGATTGAGGACGGGTAAACTTGGTCCGATTCAACCCTACAAAGACACGAGTCTGCGCGTTCACCGCTAAGAAAACCCCATTCACTGTGGACCCACAATTCCAGAACACTCTCCTGTCCATCTCCAAGAGCATTGGGATCCTTGGTGTCGACATCTCCAGCGATGTTCAGTTCCGAGCTCATTTACAAGATAAGGTGAAGCTTCTGTCCAAAAAACTAGGTGTACTCAACAGAGCGAGGCAGTACTTCACGTCGGGGTAGAGGTTGCTGCTTTACAAGTCGCAGGTTCGGCCCCATATGGAGTACTGCTGCCTTGGTCTTGGTCTTGGCCTTACTTGGACCTTTTGACTCGGTTCAACGACGGGCAGTGAGAATTTTCGACGGTCCCAAACTCACTTGCCGTATCGAACCCTTAAGTCTGAGGAGAGATTTTGCCTCCCTGTGTGTGTTCTACCGTTGTACAATGGGATGTGTTCTGAGGAATTGGTCGAAATGATGCCCACGGCTACTTTCTACGATCGCACCGCTCGCCATAGGCAGGGAATTCATTCTCATACTTTAGAACCGAAATGGTCGCGTACAGTGCGGTTTCAGAGAAACTTTCTCCCGCGAACGATTGGGTTGTGGAATGAGCTCCCAGCCAAGGTTTTCTCTAAGGACTACAGTATGGGGTTCTTCAAGAAAGAAGTTATTAGATTTTTGAAAGGTCGACAACGCGCGAGTGATACCTCTGGTGTTGCAAGCGTCTATAGGCCACGATGACCGCTTACCATCAGGCGGCCCATGTGCTTGTTTGCTACCTATGCAATGGCGTAGCTCTCAATGTCGCCAATAGAAAGCGCCTAGAGTAAGATGATCAATATAATGCGCGTCCCCTCCCTTATCTTCTCAAAGGCTAGAACTGCTGCAATTCGTTTGTGTCTGTTTCCTTCAGATTGTCCTTCGACATCTTTGTCCGTCTCATTAGAATCATCTTTCAGATTATTTTGAACTCTACCTGTGCTCTCAATCTCTATGCTTCTTCATTTGTTTCATCAACAGTGTAATTCATCGTATCTGTGACTTTCAACTTTTCTATCTCATTATCGACAAGTGTTTCTTTCTGAGTATCGTCTTTTCCTACGCTCACAACATCAGGTATAACTACTGACTCTTTATCAACTGCAGGTACACTTTTCATTTCTAAGTTTTCTCTATAGCATTGAGGTACTAGATCTTGTCGTTCGTTGTTTTTTACTTGCTTGAACGCGTAAATATATTATCCCCTACTTTAACTTCAGCCACTCTGATTAAACCGTCGGAAGCTGTTATTAAAGAGATTATTTTCCCTACTTTCCAACCTTCGTGGTTTTTATCTCCTTTGATTTAAGCTATTTGGACTTTCTTTGGTATTAATTTAGAAGTTATTTATGCGAGTGACTATATCTTTCACGTGAACTCGGTAAGTAGTGATTACGTTACATTTCTTTGAATTCTTCCAATATTACAAGAGTTTTCCTCCAGCCTTGTACTAGATTGGTTTATGTTAAAGTGCCTTGTAACGGCACATTATTCTGTGCGGTCTCTAATGTGAAACGTAAAGATCGTTTTAAAAAAAATCTGATGGTTTTGGATATGTTCTCGTTCCGTATCGCCACAACTTAAAGGTCATGTGCTTATTGACGCTTCTATTTCTTTGATCATTGTTGAACATCATTTAATATGTGTTTTTCAAATGTTGGTCTCATACAATGCTTTACCAATCCTACTAGTCGTTCGTAAAACCGATTGAACCACGGAGCTAGTTCAGGTATAAAGCGCCATTTCACAGTTATTAGTTTAAAGTATAGGACGTTGTCTAAAGTTATAAGTGTAGGTAATCCTCTAGTTGAAATCATTCGCCTGAAAGCGAGTAGACTTTTTTTCTGCAGATAGATCTTGAACCGCTTTAAGGTGTACGACCCTAACCGCTAAACATGTCAATAAGTATATCCATCTTTTGCTTATTCCCTTTTCTGCATTTAGCACGTAAAAGTAAATGGTTTGCTCGTTCATGTTGCAGTGCAGATGTGGGTGGTAGTTTAAATGCGAACATTTTCTTAAAATCTTAAAATTATTTTTTACTTTTAAGTACAATTTTCGGTTAGATTGAATTTTTATATGATTATAATGTTTTAAGAAAAGCAAGTTTTAAAAAAAATCTTTTTTTACTTTTATTTATTTCATACTTTTTAGTGATAATTTAATTGATTTTTTATAGTTTATTGCCCAAGTTTCATAAGTTGGGTGATAAGAACTTGGAGAACGATGTTATGTTCAATATAAATTAGTAATTAAATTTAATTTTTCACGTTCCACGCTAATGTCCACCTTCAGGTGCACTTTCTGTATATGCCAAGAGGTGATAACATCAAAATGAACATCAAATTCGTGATCTGCTGTCCTCAAATCCCCGGATACCCAATTTGAAGATTTTTCAATTTTTCACCTCGACCTCTAGGTTGTACCTCTGGTACAACTCTGAGCGGGGGTTGTTCGCCAAAGAAACTGTGGAATATTGTATTGTCATCCAAGCTTAGTAAGTATGCAAAATTTCATCGAAGGGTGATAAAAGGAAGTGTGTATAATTAAGCTTGCAAGATTCCACCACAAGATGGAAGGAAAAAGGAAACATTGTGAGTTAAATTTTTATATCGATGGTTAAATAAAAGCAAATGAAAATGATTGTAGAGGTAAGTTGGTGATTTTCGGTTTAGCTTGCTCTTTGCAGACTTGACTGTAGTATTTTGGTAAACAAAACGAGTTTTTAAGACGTATTTGTCAGTTTTGTGAAGTGATTACAATGTTACTTAATGCCATCTTTTGTATTTTAGACTCTTCGTCTAGCAAAATACCAATTATTTTAACACTTGTTACTTGTAAATTTACGAAGGTGGCTTCTCTTCTCCCCCCTGTATAGAGCCGTGTTGCTCGATGCAATTTTTGCATTCCGCTATTCTCTCGTAGAATAAAGAATCATCTCCAAATGATAAAGTAGGATAATAGTACATGTCTCTGGAGAAAAGTAATCCACGATAGCGGATATCACCATAAATAAAGTAAAAAAAAAAATATGTTTCAACTCACTCAATTCCCTATTTAGTATAGGCTCAATTTCTAATATAATATTATATAAAAGCCACAAGAAAAAAAAAATTGCTTTTGTCTAAAGAATATGTATCCTTTATATTAGAGTATAATCATTTTTTTGAAAATATTTGGGCTACAGCAATTAGTTGTAAGAAATTGCGAAAATCTTTTTTAAGAATTTAGATTGTAAATAATTTTGAGGTTATGTACTAAAGGTTCTTATCTAACCTTTTCAGAACTGCTTCCGACATGGATGAGTATTCAAGAGAACCTTGTCCGTGGCGAATATTAGATGATTCTGGTGGGGCTTTTATCATGGGCGCCATAGGTGGGGGCATATTTCATTCTATAAAAGGATTCAGAAACGCACCTGTTGGTTTTAACAGGAAAATGGTAATTTTTACATTAAACTCTGCATTGGGTATGGGTAACTAAAAGGGGGTGCAAGGGAAAAAAAAATGTGAACCAAATCAAAATAAGTAAAAAGACGTTGATCATTTTATCAGTGATATTTAATTCATGCAACAATTTACAAAACCATAGGTATGGATAGGTACTTATTACTTACCTATTATTAGTAGCAGATGCATCATAAATCCCATTTTCCTAACATGATAATTAAAATTTTAATATTTACAAAATTCTTTGCTTAATTAAATACAAACAATACTGCAAAAATGTTTATGTGACAGAACCTTACAACAACACCAAGAATGTTCTTACATCCTTGGAAGCAAATCTGTTGCACATACTTAACAGGAAAAATCTATGATACATAGTTGGCATAATAACAGGTCACTGCCCGCTAAACAGGCACTTTTTCAATATGGGCGTAACCGACAGTACTCTATGCAGATGCTGTATGGAAGCCGAGGAGACACCGTCTCACGTGGTTCTTCATTGTAAAAGCGTGAGCGACCAACAGACAAAGCTCCTTAAAAATCCACAAACCATGAGTTAGGCGCTGAATTACATCAGATGCCTCCTTAACTTTTGGATGGAGCTGGGATGGTATGAGTAACCAATGACAGGTATTGGTTACCTATGTACAATGGCCCTATTATGAGGCTAAGTGTGGAAAACATAAGTCCAACTAACTAACTAACTATCGGGCAGGCCCTATGCTTGTTAGCCACCTTAGTGTTGTTAAAAAAATATTATACTCAAATTAAGTGTATTTTATGACACCCAACATAAGGCAGGACATATGCTTATAAGCTACCACCTTGTGTTATGTATAAAATTGTAATAGGGATTTTCTCATTCTTTAGCTTGGCAGTTTAGCAGCAATAAAAGAGCGGTCACCTATAGTAGCAGGGAATTTTGCAGTTTGGGGTGGCATGTTCTCAACAATTGACTGTTCTCTGGTATACCTTAGACAGAAAGAAGACCCATGGAACTCCATCATGAGTGGAGCCCTTACTGGTGGAATACTTGCAGCACGGAATGGTAAGCAAATTAACCATTTATCACAAAAATAATAAAAAAATCCACTGTAAGACATGTTCCATAGTAGAATGTATTGCAAAGTGAAGTGTTGGACACCCCCCAGCTTGATGGACCATTGACCTGCAATTGCTATGCAAAAAGGCAGAGGACCACAAGAAGTGGCGCAACATGGACAAGGCTTATGTCTAGCAGTGGGCCAAAATAAACTGGTATAGTGATGAAGATTATGGCAATGACAATAATGAAAAAAAAATATTTATGAATACACCCCAAAACCTGCACAGTGACACTTTTTTTTTTTTTTTTTTTTTTTTTTTTTTTCTGAGCTGACTATGCAGTTGGCTGTTGCAGCCATTACTGCTTCACCGGACTTTTGGGGCGAGACTCTGAAGGAGCCTCAGCCCATATAGCGCCCAACGCTCAAGGGCTTCCCGCGGGGGAAGCCTCGGCTTGGGTTGTCGCTCTCGGGGGCGTCCCTTCGACCGGCGTGAGTCTCGAACCCGAAGGTGAGTCACCGCCAGGAGGGGAGTTCCCCGTTACGCGGGTGCGGTTGCGATTGAGTGGGGGCGAGAAGCGCCCCGGCACTCTTTGATACCTAGTGTATCCTTGTGGGCGCCGACGAACCCGGGGACGTCGGCGTCGTGTTTGGAGGGAGGCCCTATTCGGGGTCGACGTAGTAGAGACTAATCTCGCTATCCGGACAGCGAGATCGTCATCTGGGGACGTTAGTACGTGCCGAGGCCGCCTGAGTATAGTTTTACGACCGCGACGGGGACGATCGGGGGGAATGTACGTCGTGGATTGCACAACTAATCTATTCGGGTGATTTTGCGTACGCTCGAAAAAGCGGACTGCCAAGTCTTTAAAGTACTGGGGAATCGTGGGAAGTTCGAAGTCTCTGTGTAGGTCCGCATTGCGAACGTACCAAGAGGCTCCAGAGGCCGCTCTGAGAAAGCGGTTTTGGAGGGTCTGGAGTTTGTGGAGATTGCGCTTGGACAGAGCAAAGACTACGCTAGCATAAGCTAGTATGGGGCGGATGCAAGTTGTGTAAAGATTTAGCTTATTTCTAAGCGACATCTTACTATACTTGCCTATCATGGGATAGAGACGACCGAGGACAAAAGCGGCTCGGTCTCTGACTATTTTGGTGTGAGCGTGGAAGTTCAAACGTCTATCCATGGTCACACCGAGATATTTGGTCTTATTTTGCCAGGGAATGGCACGACCGAAGAGAGAGAGGGAAGTTGGCCGCGGAGGGCTGCCTGTGGTGAAAAGGACGGCAGAGCTTTTGTCGGGATTCACCTCGATTCTCCATTTCCGAAACCACTCGCCTAGGGCGGTGATAGCGGATTGGAGTCTCTCAGTGATTCGACTCACTTGCCTATCGGTAGTATAGAGAGCGGTATCGTCCGCATAGAGGGCTAATTGGGTACCTATCGTTTTTGGGATATCGTTAGTGTACAGAAGGTACAAGACGGGGGCGAGCACGGACCCTTGCGGGACTCCTGCTTCTATGGGGCGGGGGGAGGAGAGAGTGCCTTCAACTCTGTAGCGAAAGCTACGATTCGACAAATAGTCTCGTATGATGAGCACGAGACGATCTGGCAACTGAAAGTTGTACAGTTTAAAAATTAAACCGTTGTGCCAGACTTTGTCGAAAGCTTTCGCTACATCGAAGAAGACAGCGCCCGTGTGACGGGTCTTACCTAATGCTGGCTGGAAGCCAGTAAGAATATGTTCCGTTATGCGGAGGACTTGATGGACGCATGAGTGTTTGGCACGAAAGCCAAACTGCTCGTCTATTAAAATGCCTCTGGAGACTATAGAGTTCCGTAGGCGGGCGAGAAGGAGGCGTTCATAGAGTTTACCAAGGGCCTTTAGTAAACTTATAGGGCGATAGGAGGACGGCTCGGTACGAGCTTTGCCGGGCTTATGGATGCCTATAACGATTGCATCTTTCCATTGAGATGGAAAGATGCAATGTTCCATAGCAGCGTTAAAGATCGCTACTAGGAGGCAGATAAGGGGAAGAGTGAGGCGCTTTAGGATATCGTTAGAGATACCGTCTGCGCCGGGGGACTTACGGGGGCGTAGGTCTTTGATGACCTGTATGACTTCGTCGACAGTGACAGGGGGCAGGGGGTCTTGTGGAGGCAGAGAAGTTCTGCGCTCCACTTCGCCGTCTACCTCGCGCACGTGATCGGGATCGAAAGGCTGTGTGCTTAAGGCACATTGGGCTTGGAGGCTGGATGCTAGGCAATCCGCTTTTTCGTCGTCATTGAACGCGGGAACGCTATTGTTGGGACGAGTTAACGGAGGGAGAGAGTTTGCGGTTTCGGATTTTAGAGCTCTGGCTAAGTGCCAATAAGCTTGGTGAGAAGGAGAAATGTTCTCCATAAGATCACCGAAACGTTGGGCGCGGAGCTCAGCTACAGCGGTTCTTACACGGCGGTGTAAGTCGTTGAAGCGAGCTTTATTTTCGATAGTGGGAGCGCGGTCGCGAGCGCGGCGGGCCGCGTTACGCTCAGTCATTAGCGACCTGATGTGCTGAGGCAGGATTAGGTGGTGATAATCACCAACCGGCACCTGTCGTGAGCACTCGCCAACGGTGGCGGTCAGGTGGCTAGTGAGTGAGTCGATAGCTACGTTAAGATCGGTCGCGGATGAGATAACGTTGGGAACGCGATCTAGATGTGGCGAGCTGGGATTTTCGAGCAATTGCCCAAATTTATCCCAGTCCGTCACGGTTCTAGTGTCGGGAGGAGAGTCCGAAGGGAAACCTAATCGGAGGACGACAGGGCGGTGGTCCGAGTCAAGTTCGTCAAGCACCTCTATAGAGCGAAAGCTTAGCCTTACATTCTTTAGAAGTGCTATGTCGAGTACGTCGGGGTTAAACCGAGTATTGTGGGGAAAGTAAGTGGGCGTCATGGGAGCGATGATGTCAAAGTTTAGTCTGTCAACTAAATCGTCGAGGAGTCTGCCTCTTTGTGAAGTTACAGAAGAGTTCCAGCGGCGATGCTTGCAATTTAGGTCGCCGGCAAGAATGACGGCGTCGCCTAAACTTAAGAGCGACTGAAGGTCGCTCTCGAGCAAGTCTTTTAGGGGAGAGAGATAAACCGATGCAATGATGATCGGCTGATGGCCGGTCATCGCTAAGCGGCAGACGGATGCTTCTAAATTCGTAAGCGGTGGAGGATCGATAGGGGAGCAATGCAGGGAGCGCCTGTAATAGATGAGAGTGCCTCCGAGATTGGAGGCAGTTCTATCATTACGGACGGTACGATAGTTCGCGATTGAAGGGGTACGGACAGCGGGCTTTAGGAACGTTTCCTGGATGAGGAAGACGTCCGGTTTTTGGGACGAGAGGAATTGCGATAATTCCTCTCTTTGGTTGCGGAGACCGTTGGCGTTAAAATAGCCTATGGAGACGGACCGGGGTTTTTCGCGCGCGGTTGTGCAATCCATTTTGATTCTACGGTTTTGGAGCTACCCTGCGGAGGGCGGCGAAGAAATCGCGATGCTTAGCCATGAAGCCGAGCATTTGAGAGAAATCGGTGATCTGTTCGTATTCGGCGAACACGATCTCGAAATTGGCCGCGTCGAAGGCCCAAGAAATCTCGGCGAGAATGCCGAGGTGCTGCTGCTGCTCGGCCGTATGAACGGCATTGCAGGGCAGCGCGAAAGAGGGGCGCGGGGGGGCAAGGCGCGTATGCGCGAGAGGTGCGGGTGCACTTCTCATGGGCGCTGGACGCGGGATGTCCCGGGACATCAGAGGGGCGGGGTAGGGAATGCCCGTAACTGAGACGGGCCCGGGGAGAGCAGACAAAAGTTTGTCTGTCTCCTTCGATTTGGACGCTACTAGCGCTGGAGGACGGCTCCAGGCGTTGACAGCCGGGAGGGGGGCAGGCACGAGCGGAGCCTGTTGGCGGGGGGCGGATGGGCGCGATTTACCCTGATGGGGTTTACGCGAGCTCTGTTTGGGAGCTTTGGGGCACCCGCGGTAATTCGCTGGGTGGCCTTCACTCCCACAGAGTACGCAAGCGACCGGGTCGGATGCGTTTGAGCGATCGCGATCACAGTCCGGAGTGGCGTGATCGCGTAAACATTTGACGCAGCGCGGTCTGCGTCTGCAGTTGCGCTGCGCGTGGCCATATAGCTGGCATCGGTGGCATTGACTCGGGTTCGACCGCTTGTGCGGAGTCTCGACCCTGATGCCTTTGAGGCTGCAAACATCTTTGATGTTAAAGATGGCTTTGCCTTCTTTTGTTAGGTCTAGTACAACGAGCACCATGTCGTAGCACTCGGACTTATTTCGGCCATTGTACATACGATGTACTTCCCGTACGGGGAGGCCTTGGACGATTAAGTCGTCCTGGACAGTCGTGGTGGAGAATTCCCTAGGGACTCCCCTTACGACTGCCCTTAAAACGCGTTCCTCGGCCAATGAGTACGTGTGGTACTCATATTTTTGAGCCGTGAGGAAGGCCGTCAGATTTCGGAAATCTGACGGTGTCGGGACCTGCACTTTGATGCCGCGCTCGGCATCATTGCGGGCGTGCGTATAATTGATACGCTTGGCCTTCATAGCGTTAGCAATGTTCGGCCAGGCCCCCTTGTCTTTGATGACGATGGGCGGCGGAGATTTTTCCTTCCGTCCCGAAGTGGGACAGTCGGACTGCGAAGAGGTGGCGGCGGGGGGGGTTGTGTCCATGGCGGCTAGCTCAGGGCTGGCCGCCGAGGTGGACGGGGACGGGGACGCGGAAGCGCTAGGCGCTTTGAGGCGTTTAGCCTCAGAGTCGGAGGGAGGAGGAGTAGAAGACTCCTGAGCGGATGCCGCCGAAGCCTTTTTAGACTTGGCGGTCTTCTTCCGTTTTTTACCCTTTTTGGTTCCCAGGCCAACCACTTTGAAGCCTTCGTCGTCCTCAGACAACGCCGACTCAGCGGACATTACGGCTGCTGGAGACCGGGGTGCGGTTTCGGAGGTTGCGGGGGGCGGGGTAGCGAGAGACCGAGAAGGGGTCTCATCGGCTACCGGAGTGGGAGGGCGAATGGGCGCAGGGGCCCGAAGAGCGCGGCGAGCGAGACGCGGGTCGCGATTGCGGGGTTCGCGGGAGAGAGAGCGCGAACGATTGCGCGAGCGAGAGCGCGGAGTCGAACGCGATGAGACGGACGGGGAGGGCGCGATTGTGCTGGACGCAGTGAGGGCAGGCCCCAACGCCGTGAAGATGGCGTGGGCCAGCTCTGGGCGATCGCGAACAAGATTTTGCACGATTGCCCCTAGCTGGTCCGGGGACAAGCCAATGAGTTGCTCGGCCATCGCGGGAGTGACCGAGGTGTAGATTTTTTGTGTGCCTAGTGACTCCCCACCATTGCTGGCGAGGAGCAAGAATACCTAAATGTGGCCAGGCGCCCCGCAGTGCTACGGATTGCCTGGTGTGTACCTAACTCCTACTCCTACGGCCGGGGTTACGTTGTCACCGTTAGGTTTCCCCCCAGCAACGAGACGTTTATGAACGAGAAACTTTTAGGTAGACCGCAACTCTGAAAAGAGCTATACGATCTCACCCACCAGCCCTTGAGCACTCGGAACTGGATTTCTACAAACTAAAACGCAATCGACACTTAAAACGCGAGAATGCACGGAGCGGCGAACCGCTGAAGCGGAAATACTACGCTAGCGATTTAACACAAAGCCGGACTCAGACCGGGCGAACCGGTAACAGTCAAAGAGGCAAGCGAGGGTCACCGCTATGCGTAGTAGTTCCGCGACTACGAGAACACACACTCACGCACAAAAACGCACAGTATCGCTTCGATAAACACTCGGTTATGGGCGCGTTGAAGAACGCACAAACACACTCAGCGCGGGCCGAGAAGCAATTTCCCAGCCAATACACACTGCCGAGCAGCGCTTCAACACTCAGGCCGATTTTCCAGGAATTGCGGGCAATAAACCAAACAACAATTCGAGGTCGTCAGCGCTGAGGCAAAACACCACACAGGAATGCGCACCAGCTGAGTCACCACTGCACGGAGCACACTAAGAGCACTTGACGCTCGAAAACACGACCGCACAACACAAGAGTCGAATCGGGAATGACAGTGACACATTTTGTTTTTGGGATACAACTTTTTTTTTATTAAAATTACTAAATAAGAATGTCTAACTACTTTTCCTATTTAGGCAATCCAACTATGTATAAATCTCAATAAATAAATGTCATTAATAACTCGATTACAACTTGACATTATACTACGAGTAGGGACAGGCTGTCATTCAAGAATAAGAGCTGCTTTATCCTATCATAAAATTGCTTTATATTATAAGTATGAATGCCTATGATTATTGAAAATCTTACAAAATTTATTATTTTACTTTGTTGCTCATTATTGCATCAGTTAGGATTTGACTTTAGCTCAACAGTGTAATACATATTTAATGCATTATTTCAATGCATCATATCTATTTTTGTACTGTATTTGATTAATTTTGTTTAAAGTTTAGTTTTTCCTGTTTTTATAGAACTGTCAGTTTGTTCATTTATGGACATAAACAAATTATCAGTTGTACTAGCATCTTCATTCGCTGAATGGGTATATGGTTTTAATTTAATTCGGCCCAACTTTGTTTTCTTGGGTTAACTAACACTATGATCTAAACAAATAGTTGCAATACAAAACACTGACCACCTTATACAGGTATGATTTGTCAGTTTTTTGTTTCACAAATTATACAGTTTAAGTTTTTTACCATCAGATAGCATGAAGAACTAAAAACATGACAACTAAAATTCTTAAAATGCCAATGTGAATTTGGAATAATTGTTTGAATTTGAAATTAACAATTTAAAATCATCAAATAATTTATTATGTTAACAATTTTAGGTGTGCCAGCAATGGCAGGCAGTGCACTAGTGGGTGGTATTCTTCTGGCCCTGATTGAGGGAATAGGCATCATGTTCACAAGGCTCTCAGCGGAGCAGTTCAAGCCACAACAACCAATATTTGAAGACCCCTCAGTACTAGGACAGAGTCAAGGGCAAAGTCAATCCTACCAGTAGATAGGTATCCTAGGAATATGAGTTTTGTTTTTGGTAAAAATTTTACAGTTTAATATTTGTTAATAGGCAATCCTGAACTCTTAATGAAAAATAGCTTTGCTGTGGTATAGAGAAAAATATATAACAAAATAATGCATGCATCATTTTTTAAGACTATTTTATGCAACATATTTTTTTTTAAATATGCATGGAAAATAAGCAACATTGAGTAATCAGAAAATAACTACTTTCAGTTCTTTGCAAAAATAATTCAGTCCTTTTGAAATCCATTCTGAAAACATATACTTAAAATGATGAGCCATGGCAAATATTATACTGTATTATTTTAATAAATATTAGGGTCATCCATATTCAAATTAACTGAATTTCATTCTACCCACCCTTAACAGTTTTATGTAAAAGTGGATTATTTGCATCTGTGATATGTTCAGTCCTGTACTGTTTGCTTATGATTTCACTTTTGATTAAACTCATATACATGTGTATATGTGGATTTAAATAACAAAGCTCAATTGGTAATATATAATTTATTGTTATCTTCATAGAATATTGTTTACGAAATTCATTTTCAGCTATTTTATTTATTCCCCATATAGCTGAAAGTGGTAAGTGTTGCAAAAAGGACCTGAACTTAGCACAAATTATTTGGATTAACCCCCAAGATTATGTAGCCCTTTTGGGGATTTGACCCGTATTTTTTGAGGCTAAATTAACTGGTTATAAAAAATAATGTCAAACATATATGTAACAAAATATGTTTAAGTACACAAGATTCTTATAGATAAATAAATATGTTATATCTCATATGTAGAAAATGATTGTCTTAAATACAAAGCATAGCACCTAGGGCAATACAGGGGCCTTTTAGACATGTAAAAGAAAAACCTTTTAGTCAGTTGCATCCTTCGGGAATTTTTTGCTATAACTAAAAAATTATCTCACATAAACTGTAGTAAAAATGGCATTGGAATGTGCAAACCAATTCCTTTCATATTACGATGCACCACTTAACTTCTGTGCATAGATGTAGTTAATAATTAAAAATATTTTTGCAAATAGAACAAGATGCACCCTCTTGCATCCTCAAGAGCTATAGTCTGTTTTCTTAATGAAGAAATCAAAGATATGTGGACATAGATTTGAACATAAGGTCTCCATATTGTGTGCCCCACATGTTCTTGCAGTACAGATGGACCTGATAATTGTGATATTAACCTGATGTGGAACAGATTGTATGGAGCCTGGTGTGAATATTTTAATTTGATATGAGTAAGTAAAGTTGTTTGAGTTGTCATTAGTTTTGATAACCAGCAGTAGGTAGGTTCTGTATGCAACCATGTATATATGTCTTTAAAATTGTAACCAATATTCTATGTAAAATTTATGTCTGAAACAATAATCTCAATAAAACACTTGATGAAAACATTGTTTAATTCTCACAATATCCTAAATGTTTATAATATATAAGCATACAATATCATTTTTCATGTAAGTTATATATGTGATATATCTTACCCTGGTTGTTTTATTATTAATACATAATAGTGTGAAAAGTCAAAGATGAGGACTCTGCTGGGTTTGTAGTAGAGTAGATGACTAGAAACACAGACAAAAAAACTGTTAATGAGCATGTAAGTCTAATTAAGCTTAATCCATATCTCTTCAACTATTTAAATTAAGTTATTTCATTTTTATGATTCAATTTAGCAGCTAAAAAAACTATCTTAGATTTTTATCAAAATTGTAAGATAAAGATATGATACCAATTTGTTGTCTCTTTTTATTATCTACAAACTTCTTGAAAGCTGAAGCTGTATGTTGAGGTTTTTCAACATAGCAAAAAGGTATCAAATAATAGACATGGGTAACTCAAGAAATCTGCATGAGCTGCAAGTCAGATCAGGTGAATTGCTTGAACCGGACCTCTGAGCCGGCTTGCGGGTCTGCTCAAGTTGCATAAGAGATGTATAGTTATTTGGGTTGAAATTTTTTGCAGCTCATTGCAGATTTGAGTTCGGCATTTCTGCAGCTAACAAGCCAACTGGCTCTAGCAAATTATTAGCTAGGTATTAAACCTTAACACATTTTAAACTTCTCTGTGTTAATTGAGTTAATACTTTTCGAAGCTATAAAAAAGGTTTTATTTTTATAATGTGTAAGGTGCTTGATTTGCATTAGAGCTCCATACTGAAGCGATTTCACAGCTGTATCTGTAACTCAGCTGAGTTACCCATATCTACTGAGTAATAAAGGGTTTAAGGGACATCGTGACGAAAACTGAAACCATAGGATTAGTACATGATTGTAAACCTTATAGGGTTAAAATTTTACGTCGGTCTTTTCATGATTTTTATGTATTTTTTTGGCGTTTTTTTTACTGATAATGACTATTACCGTGTATCACAACCCCATTTTAACTAAAAAAGTAATAAAAAATAGTTTATTATTTTCACCTGAAACTGCAATGTAAATCAAATTTAAAATCAGCTGTTAGATACGTTTAAAATAAATTCTTGAGTAAGGTCAACATACCTACACAACAGCACACAATAGCACTGACCTCTAGAGGTCAGTGACACAATAGGCACAAGCTCACACCGCGGTAAAGATAAAGCAGTAGTTATCGATGTGCGGCTATACCTACATTCTGTGTCCGCGCGCACGTTACGTTTTTATACCTACCTACTATGACATGGTGAAGTAGAAACGTTTGCAATACATTGCGCGCTTTCACACGATACAAGAATGACAAAAGCTATAATTTACCATTTCCGAGATAATCTTTTTTGTGATTTTTTTATAAACTGAAAATGCTACTTTTGGCCAAATTGCACGGTGTATAATGCAGATTTTGGATTAGGCCCAGGCAAAATCTTAACTCTTAGTCTGCAAGATGCTAATTCAAAATTAACTTTACATTATGACCAAATTCCTTAAATAGGAGAATTGAACAGTAGTCGATGGAGTGCAAATGGGTTACTAGTGTTTTGTCCGGCAGATGCATACGAGCCGTAGTTGACGGTAGTTGCTCTGATAGCATGGACATTAAAGCTGGGGTCCCAGGTCCCAGCTGGGGTAAGGCTCTGTGCTGTCTCCTACGCTGTTTCTGCTTCATATTAATGACATGTTGGACATCAATAATATACATTGCTGTGCTGTCAATTACATTGTTTCTACTGCATATCAATGACATGTTGGACATCAACAACATACATTGCTATGCAGATGACAGGACTGGAGATGCTTATAACACATTATGGAGGAAAAGCGCAGAGAACTTGTGTCTCATATTGAGACCACTTTGACCAAGGTCTTTAACTGAGGACAGGAAAACTTGGTCCGATTCAACCCTACAAAGGAACAAGTCTGCCCGTTCACTGCTAAGAAAACTTCATTTACTGTGGTCCAACAATTCCAGAACACTTCTCTCTCCATCTCGAAGAGCATTGGGATCCTTTGTGTTGACATCTCCAGCGATGCTCAGTTCTGAAATTATTTGCAAGACAAGATGAAGCTGGAGTCCAAAAAACTTCATGTCCTCCACAGATCGAAACAGTACTTCCCATCGGGGCAAAGGTTGCTGCTTTACAAGTTGCAAGTTTGGCTCCATATGGTGTACTGCTGCCATCTCTGGGTGGGTGTACCTGGATACCAGCTTAGCCCTTTTGACTCACCTTAACTACGGGCTGTGTGAATGGTCGACGATTCCAAACTCACTTGCCATGTTGAACCTTTAAGTCTGAGGAGAGACTTTGTCTCCCTGTGTGTGTTCTACTGATTGTACAATAGGATGTGTTCTGAAGAGTATTTCACAATGATGCCCACAACTACTTTTTACCATCGCACTGCTCGCCATAGGGGGCATTCATTCTCACACTTTACAACCAAAATGGTCACATACAGTATAGTTTCAGAGAAACTTCCTCTCGCGAGAGCGTGGGTTGTGGAATAAGCTCCCTGCCAAGATTTTCTCTAAGGAGTACAGTATGGGGTTCTGTTTTTGAAGGGTCAGCAATGCGCAAGTGATACCCCTGGTGTTGCAAGCATCCGTAGGCTACAGTGACCCTTTGCCAGCAGGTGGACCATTGGCTTGTTTGCCTTCTTAGTGTTATAAAAGAAAAAAGTAGACAGGACTCGACTCACAATAACGTTACTTTTGAGATATTGAAGTTATACTGCAGACAGGTATTCTTCTTTGAAAATATGTTGAGAAAAAGACTAACTCAATATAGATTCAAAAATCCCGTGCAGAACATCTGTCTGAACTTTAAGCTTTATTATCTCAAAACATACAACCAAACTGAGAACCTCCTTCTTTTTTTGAAGTCCGTCAAAAGTGACTGTGGGTTGAGTCCTTTTTGCTAAAATTTCAACTTTAACCATTTCATTGTTTCAAGCCAGTCATAATTTAATTTCATAAATTCAAGTGACAATAATATACATGAATCACACAGCCATATGAATCATTCATCATCTATACATAATTTCACTCTTGACACATCTATGGCTGTAAGTTCACAGGTTTGTTTTGAACTGTGCTCTCTCCAATTTTTCTGATTTCTTTAATGACATGTGCTAAAACTTCAGGGTCCACGCCTAGTTCACAAAGTCTTATACATATAGTTAGCATTTCGGCATCCAAACCAGTGCCCAGCAGTTGTGATATTTGGTACAATATTTGGAAGGTTTCCCTTGCTTGGCCAATTTGGGCATTTTTTTCGGAAGTCATTACTGTTCTGAAATTAAAAACGCACTCTTAACATACGGTTCTAGGACTTGTAAATTTGATTTTCGACAAAGGATGGTACGCACTAGAATTATTTAGCTATTACAGTGAATGTTTATCGTTTATAGTGAATTAACTCAGGATTTCCTTATATTGATTGAATAGATAAAATAATTCAAATAATTTATATTCCGCCGAAACAATATTACTATTTTTTTTTCTTTTTTGACCATAGACGAAAGAAATACCAAGTGTTGCCAGTGACCGATAATCAAAAAAAACATGAGACAGCTCGAAAAGTAACATTACCTATCTTATTTCATGTAGAAAGCGGCACTAATACTAATATGGTACTTTGTTACCTCTTCTCTTATAAGTAATAAGAGAAGAGAAAGAGAAACTTTGTTGGATTTATACCAAAGACCAACAAAGTTTCCGAAAGAAGACAATAACTCTTAAAGGTACCTTTGTTTTGTCTTCGAAATTCGTGCTATTGCTATTTTTCTCATTCTTCAAGTGTGAGAAAGAGGAAGTTAATTGAGTCCTAAAAGTAACGTAACAGTTGATTTGATTCGTGTAGCATGTAGATAACATGAGAGGGTCAAATGTAACGTAAAATGTTACAAAAGTAACGTTCTGGCAACGCTGCAAATACTACGTTAGAAGAGAGAGACGGAACTCCCATACTAGTTTTATTAAGGTTTATACCTATAGAGTACCTATATAAGCTTACCAATTCAACAACAATGCTGCCAACCACCTAGCAACATCAGTGACGCCAATAGGCGTATCAATTGATTTTTATATCGATATCGATAAATGCAGATTTTCAGATTTTTAGTTAGCCTTAGTTTTTTTTAATTAAGTAATAAATAAAAATAACCATTTAATTCATAGCTTTATTAAGATAAAAAAAACAGCTATACTAAAGTACTGTACTTTACAAAAAAGTATTTTAATGTAAAACCTTTTTAATATTCATTTACATATAACTTCTTAAAACAAGTGCAATTTAAAAAAATGAAAATTCTTAAACAGGCAAGTTTATCAAATCCTCATTGAGAACTTTAACCCATGCGCGACACCTAAACCGGAAAACCGCAAAATATTAAGATAAATAGTCACTGGTTATACTATAGATATGTCTTTAAGTGCAACTTTTCAATTCAACAATTAAATACTATCTAGAAATAGCACTGACAAGTAATGTGTATGTTTATCACAGTATATACATCGATAAATTTTAATTTGCAGTATAGCAGCACTTATGACAAACTAAAAGGGCGTTTTGTTGACAATCATTATACGCATTGAATGCGCTCAATGCGGTCTATGCGCACATTCGATCGTTCTGTTGACCAAAAATGAATGCGCCATGATGTCACTTCCGGACCGCATACAACGCATTGGCTGCACATGCTCGGGAGGTAGAGTAGTGGATGCGCTGTCAAATAGTGAACGGCCATATTGTTTGTTTACATTTGGTGAACAGAACGATGTCAATGCCTATGCGATGTCATAGCTCTCAATGCCGTCAATAGAACGCACCTAAACATTCATCTGATTAATTGTTAAATTAAAGATGACTTATACGTCTAGATACCGTGTCCGAAACAACATCAAACCAGTGTTGCCAGATGGTCTCGGCGACGTACGCCTAGACTTATTTGATTTCCCCCCAGAAATTTGCATTCAGAATTATAGTATCGACAAATTTTATCGCTAGACCATGAAGTTGTCTCTCTAGTAAACTTACTATTCTCACCGTCATTCTCTCGTGGCGGCAGCATCGGTCGATCGGTCGACTGACTGCTGACTTGTACTATCGAGTAATAAAAGATGGTGAAAAAAGATCAATACGAAACATCAGGTCAGGAACTGTATTTGGCGTGTTTTTGAAATTTCCCCTAAAAAACCCCCAAATATTCATTCCCCCTATTCTGCCCCTAACTCGGTTGAGAAACCCCTAAATCTAGGGGGAAATCATCTGATCTAGCAACACTGCATCAATCGGAGTTTTGCGTTTGTAGCCATTTTCCTATTAATGTGTGTGTAAATCAGGTAATACGACTATCATTCTTACATCTGTGTGCGTTATTTTGGTGTTACCAATTTTAAAGTGATTACCCCAAATTGGGGAGTTCTTACTTTTATTAGGTACTACAATTATTTTATATATTTTCACTTACGATGACCCTTTATATTGACACATATTTAGATAGAACGTAAACCTTTGCTACGAAGGTAGCAATCCGTTGACCATGGCCATGTAATGCATGTTAAAACCTTAAAGTAGCTTCCAAATATTGTATACTGTAGTGCTTTATATAGGAGGAATCGGATCACAATGCTATCATTTAAATGAGTACAATATTCTCAATTAACATTAATTATGAATTTCATACTTGCCAGTGTTTTGTAAGTTACAGTGTTATTTGATTATCACCTGAACTACGACACCTATTCTAAAAAGCCCTCTTAAATTTAGAATTTTTGCTTTTATATTTTTATTATTAGTTACGAAACCCACCTACAACACATATTCTTAGAAAATTTCAGGCTTTTGCCTACTGCGAGCTCTTTAAAGGACTCTTCGGGTAAGGAAACGATTAGGGATTATAATCAATAAAATAAATTAAATAAAATATTTTATTTAAAATTTGATCAATAAAAATAAAAGATTTTAGTATAACAATTTACTAGTTTTCTAAAAGAAAATTAAACAAAAAGCATTATGAGTACATAATATTGGTTTCAAAAAACAAAAAAATATGATTAAATGAACCCGTGTAGCTGTGCGCGCGCGCTTTTGATTCTCCGCTGCTGGCTGGCCAGGTAACCCCCTACTGGCACCACGGCAGCGTCACATGACAATAAGACAGCCCTATAATTTTACACACCCAATTGCGCGTGTGCGTACACCGGTATTTAAAGTTGAAATTTTATAGAGTCCAAATTGTGACGTTAGAGTTCGTTGTAAAGAAAAGATATTATTTCAAACTATTTAAGTACTTTAAGATACAGTAATTAATTAATTTCGTAGTTCATAAAATATATGACTTCTTTTTCAATTGATATTTACATCTGTTGTTTTTTTTTAAATTTAAACAATTCAGAGGTCCGGGGTAAAGGTTTATGTCTATAGATAAAATGTGTCACAGGGGTCTTCAAAATACATTCTTTATAAGCCTGAAGTAATGTAATGTACGTGATGTAAGGTGAAAAATATGTACGCAGGGTTCGCCTTACTAAACTTGGGAAATGAAGGTACATTGTTTGAATGAGTCCGACTTTAAAGAAGACGAAAAAGAAGAAGAAGACAGATTAATAAGGTTCAAGAACATTCATTTTATTTACGCAAATGCCTGTGCTATATCATTCATTAGAACTGCAGTAAATGCTGATGATGCTTCCCCACCCACAGTCCCTTCATCGTAATCTGAAAATGAATCAGAGAAGTTAGAATTTTATATTCTTCATAAAAAATCAGCTCATAGTCGACCAAATAGGTGCCGCGACATTGATAAAGACAAAACTGGACTATATATTGCAAGTCCGGTGTCTTCTTTAAAGTCGGACTCATTCAAACAATGGACGTTCATTTCCCAAGTTTAGTAAGGCGAACCCTGCGTACATATTTTTCACCTTACGTCACGTACATTACATTACTTCAGGCTTATAAAGAATGTATTTTGAAGACCCCTGTGACACATTGTATCTATAGACATAAACCTTTACCCCGGACCTCTGCATTGTTTAAATTTAAAAAAAAAAACAACAGATGTAAATATCAATTGAAAAAGAAGTCATATATTTTATGAACTACGAAATTAATTAATTACTGTATCTTAAAGTACTTAAATAGTTTGAAATAATATCTTTTCTTTACAACGAACTCTAACGTCACAATTTGGACTCTATAAAATTTCAACTTTAAATACCGGTGTACGCACACGCGCAATTGGGTGTGTAAAATTATAGGGCTGTCTTATTGTCATGTGACGCTGCCGTGGTGCCAGTAGGGGGTTACCTGGCCAGCCAGCAGCGGAGAATCAAAAGCGCGCGCGCACAGCTACACGGGTCCATTTAATCATATTTTTTTGTTTTTTGAAACCAATATAATGTACTCATAATGCTTTTTGTTTAATTTTCTTTTAGAAAACTAGTAAATTGTTATACTAAAATCTTTTATTTTTATTGATCAAATTTTAAATAAAATATTTTATTTAATTTATTTTATTGATTATAATCCCTAATCGTTTTCTTACCCGAAGAGTCCTTTAAAGAGCTCGCAGTAGGCAAAAGCCTGAAATTTTCTAAGAATATGTGTTGTAGGTGGGTTTCCTAACTAATAATAAAAATATAAAAGCAAAAATTCTAAATTTAAGAGGGCTTTTTAGAATAGGTGTCGTAGTTCAGGTGATAATCAAATAACACTGTAACTTACAAAACACTCGCAAGTATGAAATTCATAATTAATGTTAATTGAGAATATTGTACTCATTTAAATGATAGCATTGTGATCCGATTCCTCCTATATAAAGCACTACAGTATACAATATTTGGAAGCTACTTTAAGGTTTTAACATGCATTACATGGCCATGGTCAACGGATTGCTACCTTCGTAGCAAAGGTTTACGTTCTATCTAAATATGTGTCAATATAAAGGGTCATCGTAAGTGAAAATATATAAAATAATTGTAGTACCTAATAAAAGTAAGAACTCCCCAATTTGGGGTAATCACTTTAAAATTGGTAACACCAAAATAACGCACACAGATGTAAGAATGATAGTCGTATTACCTGATTTACACACACATTAATAGGAAAATGGCTACAAACGCAAAACTCCGATTGATGCAGTGTTGCTAGATCAGATGATTTCCCCCTAGATTTAGGGGTTTCTCAACCGAGTTAGGGGCAGAATAGGGGGAATGAATATTTGGGGGTTTTTTAGGGGAAATTTCAAAAACACGCCAAATACAGTTCCTGACCTGATGTTTCGTATTGATCTTTTTTCACCATCTTTTATTACTCGATAGTACAAGTCAGCAGTCAGTCGACCGATCGACCGATGCTGCCGCCACGAGAGAATGACGGTGAGAATAGTAAGTTTACTAGAGAGACAACTTCATGGTCTAGCGATAAAATTTGTCGATACTATAATTCTGAATGCAAATTTCTGGGGGGAAATCAAATAAGTCTAGGCGTACGTCGCCGAGACCATCTGGCAACACTGGTTTGATGTTGTTTCGGACACGGTATCTAGACGTATAAGTCATCTTTAATTTAACAATTAATCAGATGAATGTTTAGGTGCGTTCTATTGACGGCATTGAGAGCTATGACATCGCATAGGCATTGACATCGTTCTGTTCACCAAATGTAAACAAACAATATGGCCGTTCACTATTTGACAGCGCATCCACTACTCTACCTCCCGAGCATGTGCAGCCAATGCGTTGTATGCGGTCCGGAAGTGACATCATGGCGCATTCATTTTTGGTCAACAGAACGATCGAATGTGCGCATAGACCGCATTGAGCGCATTCAATGCGTATAATGATTGTCAACAAAACGCCCTTTTAGTTTGTCATAAGTGCTGCTATACTGCAAATTAAAATTTATCGATGTATATACTGTGATAAACATACACATTACTTGTCAGTGCTATTTCTAGATAGTATTTAATTGTTGAATTGAAAAGTTGCACTTAAAGACATATCTATAGTATAACCAGTGACTATTTATCTTAATATTTTGCGGTTTTCCGGTTTAGGTGTCGCGCATGGGTTAAAGTTCTCAATGAGGATTTGATAAACTTGCCTGTTTAAGAATTTTCATTTTTTTAAATTGCACTTGTTTTAAGAAGTTATATGTAAATGAATATTAAAAAGGTTTTACATTAAAATACTTTTTTGTAAAGTACAGTACTTTAGTATAGCTGTTTTTTTTATCTTAATAAAGCTATGAATTAAATGGTTATTTTTATTTATTACTTAATTAAAAAAAAACTAAGGCTAACTAAAAATCTGAAAATCTGCATTTATCGATATCGATATAAAAATCAATTGATACGCCTATTGGCGTCACTGATGTTGCTAGGTGGTTGGCAGCATTGTTGTTGAATTAGTAAGCTTATATAGGTACTCTATAGGTATAAACCTTAATAAAACTAGTATGGGAGTTCCGTCTCTCTCTTCTAACGTAGTATTTGCAGCGTTACCAGAACGTTACTTTTGTAACATTTTACGTTACATTTGACCCTCTCATGTTATCTACATGCTACACGAATCAAATCAACTGTTACGTTACTTTTAGGACTTAATTAAAAAATATTCAAATATTTTCAGCAGACAAAAAATAATCGAGAAAAGGAACGCACCCAAATAAGTTTTCGTTCGTCGCGTTGCCGCACTTGATTTTGTTGAGCCATTGTCTATTTTCTTCCTCTTTCTCACACTTGAAGAATGAGAAACATAGCAATAGCACGAATTTCGAAGACAAAACAAAGGTACCTTTAAGAGTTATTGTCTTCTTTCGGAAACTTTGTTGGTTTTTGGTATAAATCCAACAAAGTTTCTCTTTCTCTTCTCTTATTACTTATAAGAGAAGAGGTAACAAAGTACCATATTAGTATTAGTGCCGCTTTCTACATGAAATAAGATAATGTTACTTTTCGAGCTGTCTCATGTTTTTTTTGATTATCGGTCACTGGCAACACTTGGTATTTCTTTCGTCTATGGACAAAAAAGAAAAAAAAATTGTAATATTGTTTCGGCGGAATGTAAATTATTTGAATTATTTTATCTATTCAATCAATATAAGGAAATCCCGAGTTAATTCACTATAAACGATAAACATTTTGACGCCAGCTTTACCTTGTCTAGCAAATGATCTCGGAACTGAACTTCGCTGGAGATGTCAACACCAAGGATCCCAATGCTCTTGGAGATGGAGAGGGGAGTGTCCTGAAATTGTGGGACCACAGTGAATGGGGTTTTCTAAGCGGTGAAAGCGCAGACTTGTGTCTTTGAAGGGTTGAATCGAACCAAGTTTTCCCGTCTCCAGTCAGAGAGCTTGGACAGACCGATCTCGATTTTAGACACAAGTTCTTCACGTTTTTCCTCCACAACGGAACGAGGGATGCTGCTTGTTGTTGATGTCCAACATATCATTGTGTTCATGGTAGAAACAGCGTAGAGGACAGCACAAAGCCTTGCGGGACACCAGCGTTAGTGTCCATGCTATCAGAGCAACTACCGTCAACTACGGCTCGTATGCGTCTGCCGCACAAAAAGCTAGCTACCCATTGGCACATATCCTCGAGCACTCCGTAAGATGGCAACTTCGATAGAAGACCCCGGTGCCAGACCCGATCAAACGCCTTCGCTATGTCTAGGCTACATGCCAATGCCTGCCCCTGACTCTCAATGGCTAGTCCCATCGCTGCGTGAGATACACTAGAAGGTCACTAGTCGAGCGACCGTGGCGAAAGCCATATTGACGGTCGCTGACCAGGTCGTGTTTTTCTAGGTATCCTAGAAGCTGTGTGTTGATCACACGCTCCATCACCTTGGAGAGGAGAGAGGTAATAGCGATAGGCCTTTAATTCGATGTATCTGATCTATTGCCCTTTTTGGGCACCGGGTGCACATTCGCAGTCTTCCATGAAGACGGAAATTGCCTAGTGTGGTAGGAAAGCGCAAAGAGGAGCGTGAGTACGGGACATAACTCAGGAGCACACTGCTTAAGCACCTCTGCTGGTATACCGTCCGGCCCACTCGACTTATGAACGTCTTGCGAAAGCAACGCTCGCCGGACCTCTCGCTGTGTTATAGAGATTTCCGGCATGGTCTTACCGCACCACTGTAAAGTAGGTGGTACAGCGCCTTTGTCGTTCATATTCGAGTTGGAGGCAAAGATACCGCCCAATAGATGCGCTTTCTGTTTTGCACTATGGGCCAAGTTACCATCGGTCTTTCGCAGTGGTGGTAACGACGACTGGCAGAAGTTCCCCTCGGCAGCTTTAGCAAGCGACCAGAAAGCACGACTCCCAGAAGGATAGCTCGCAAGTCGCCCACCTATTTTGCCGATGAATTGGAATTTTGCTCTGACAGTTGCTTTCTTACTGAACCTCGAGGCAGCATTTAATTTGCGTTTTAACTCAGAAATATTCGGATCCTTATTATTACGAGCCGCGGTCCAAGCCTCATACGCAGTTTGCTTAAAAATTTTAGATTCTCTGCAAGACCTATTAAACCACGGTCCTTTTTTGACGCCGGCAGCTACTCGTGGGTTAGGAATATAGCATTCCATACCAGCTAGGATTGTCTCAGTGACTGCGGCTACGCAGACGTCAGGATCTTCTGAGTTAAAACAGATCTGCCTCCACGGGTACGATGCATAAAATTCTCGCAATCCATCCCAGTCTGCCGACTTATAGTGCCACACGCGACGCCAATTAGTTGGCCCAGAAGGATCGAGTTGTGTGCATGACATTTGAGTCCGCAGAGACAGTGGTCCGAGGAACCAAGAGGCGCATCCACTGACACAGATTATCCGTCCGGACGTGCAGCCAGCAGAAGCTCTAGTAAGGAGCTCGTATGGTCCTCTATATCTGGTATTCTCATTGGAGAAAGTACCATCTGAGACAATCCATAGGTCAGAGCATTCAACAGCAGATATCCCTGCATAGTTATTGGTTCGAGAACTGAGCCACTCACGATAGTGGACGTTAAAGTCTCCCAAAAGAAATGGTTCTGCTGTGGGATATTGCTCTAGAACTTTTTCAGTCGTCAAACTCAGGTGTGTGAAGAGTCGAGGTACGTCCGTGTCGCCGCTATGAGACCTGTATTATAGGCACGCATAGATACGAGTCTGGCCGCCGTGAACTACGCGCACCCACAATATCGACAGGTCCTTGTCTTCAAGGCTATGAAGGTGGCGACAGCAGATATCCTCCCGGACGAACATACATACACCGGCACGACTCAAAAAATTGTGCTTGAGTTTGTAGCCGGGGTAATGAAGGTATGATGTGTCGGCCGGGCAGGATATCTGCGTCTCCGTTGGAAGAAGAATGGTCGGCTGCGCAGTTTCGAGGTGGTGGTTGACTTCGTTAAGATTTGCGTGAATACCCCTGATATTGCAAAAATCCACATTATATGTGGTTGGAGTATCCGCTGTAAGAACTCTTTTCTTTTTTCTATTTCTGACCATTTCATATAAAGTTACTTAGACTAAGGATGAGGATTCACTGCACCGACAACTTAGAAAACAAAAAGGTGCAGTACTTAGACTGCCGAAGCTCAACACAGATGATACGTTGCTGGCACGGCGGGCGGAAGGGCGTCTGATCCCCCTCTGTTGTAGTAGCCGGGTCCACTCCGGTCTCCTTCTCCGGCACGACTACCACTTCAGAGATTTCAGAGACGCGGAGATTAAGTGATCCCTGGGTTCGGGAACCCGTTCCACCTGCGGGCGGCCAGCGGTCAGCCGTTTCATCAGGTCTCCTTGACCGCTGGACCAGCACGCCGCGTCTACGCCTAGCAATGACAGCAACAAGCACCGCTGGTACTCCGCTGTCCGCGCAGGGAATCCTCAATGAGAGCTCTGGCAACCTTACTCACCGCCAGGAACACAACATTACTCAATTTTGTGTTATTGTGGCTGCGGTTTTCTCTAAGGTGGAGGTACTTCCCCAGTTCGGGCCGCTCATTCGAGCAAGTACTCGCTATGCCCCGCTTTATTTGTTCGAGCGAGTACTTGCAGTGCCCTACCTCTCTTGAAAACCTTCTCTGTCTTCAGTGGGACAATTATATCATTTTCGTCACCTTACGATTTAATGTCGTTGATTTGTGCTCTTAAATCTTTCGGGGATAACCCTAATATAGAGAATCTTGCTCAATAATAATGATGGGTAAAAAGTATCGAATACATCAGACAGTATAATTCTTACTGTGTAGTTCTGTAGTATTCGTTTCATTTGGTCAAAAAGACCTACTTAAGAAATTGAGTCAAAAGAAAAACTTTGAATCGGACCTTGGGAGACCTTGGACAAAGTGGTCTCAATTTTCGTCACAAGTGTTCGGCTTTATTCTAAAAGTGCTTAGGTAAAAAAATGTTTAGTCGAAAATATTTACCAAAACAAACAGTAGTTAATACAATACAAAAAGTCACCAAATACTTACACAAAAATATTTTCTGATCTTCTTTTTGTGCATCCATATTCCATCGTAATACGTCAGAAACTATTCTGTATCGCGTTTAATCGACAAAATCGTTTGACCAAACAATCTGTCTTAAGCCATCATCGAAGTACATCTTTATCAATTTGAGCTTACTGAATGATCTTTTGCAGGACACTAGTCACTCTCCTCATAAATCTCAGCTAGTTTGCGGACTTTCTTAGAGGTCGCCACCTCCTTCCTTGTCTAGCGGTATACTTATACAAAGAATACCTCGATAATTGTCATATCTAGTACTGTAGGGCGTGTGGTGAGCTTACAACCGTATATACAATATGAAAAATCGTATGTATGCATAGCCACAAATTTGATCCTGGTAATTTCTGCGCCTCTCTAGGGCCTGCACCCTGTGCCTGGGCACCGCTGGAACCGCCCTATTTACCACACTAAAGGGCCTATTTTTTAGTTTTTAGTGTATTTGAAGTCCGATTAATGTTAGTGTCAAAAATAGTTTTGGGGTAGGTAAACCTAGGTATATCAGGTAAAATTCTTAGCGGAATCATTATAAATAGCATGGCTGGCATATAAGCAGAGTATAATTATTTGACATATGTATTTTTTGTAAACTTTCAATGACTGTGAGTGCAGCTACCTTATTTCTTTTAAAACCAAACAGCGTGAGTAGGGTTAGCGTGATATCCATACTATCCATACTAATATTATAAATGCAAAAGTAACTCTGTCTGTTACCTCTTCAAGCTTCAACCACTGTACGGATTAAGATGAAATTTGGTATGGAGATAGTCTCCCGGGAAAAGACATAGGCTACTCAAGACTCAAGTAAAGACTCAAGTGTGAGTAGGTTTTTTTCTACATATGATTGTTCTGTACGTGTGTTTGTCACCTAACTCCTCCTAAACGGTTGGAACAATTTTGGTGAAATTTTGTGTAAATGTTTCAATGGGTTCCTGGATGGTTTGAATACAAAATTGGACCCGGTAGGTGGCACTACAGTCGGCGTGTCACTGATCTTCTCTTAAACAGCAGTGACAATTTTAATAACATTTTCTGTGTACGTTCGAGTACCAACTCAAAACCCCTGAAAGGTTCGAATTTACAAATGGACCCGGTAGATGGCGCTGCAGTGTGTGAAATGTCAAGCAGATAATATTTTAGGTCGGTGGTGGCCCAGGGGATGCGATTTCATCTTGTGTCCTGAGTGGCAGAGGTTCGAGCCCGGCGTGTACATACCAATATACAATTTCTCAAGTACATTGATTATTCACACCACTGACTTTTCGGTGAAGGAAAGCATCATGAGGAAACCTACTTACATAGGGTGGGTTGTTGAACAGTAACCACCCAGATACACTGAACCACCGCCATATTAGGAAAACTGCGACCTTGCCAATTAGACCGATCGTGTTAAAAGTTATCCCGTGGACACGCTTCCCCTCTCCCGCAGTAAGCCGGCAGCCGCGGCTTAAGCGTGGCGTGTGACAGCGGTTTGTTCGTTTCTCGCCAAAAACATAGTATTTTCACTTAAGTGTCTCGATTTTTGTATTTATTGTTGTCAATTATAAGAACAAAAGCTGTATGATGTGAAATTTGTTGTAGCTTATTAGTTTTATGAGCATATTCGGTGAATAACATATTTTGTTTTTATATTTTAAGTTGAATAGTGTGTGTATTGAACAGTGAACCAGGTCTGCATAGTACACAGTGAACCGGTTCACTGTGTACTTTACAAATATACTGTTGTAGTATAATTTTAAAAATCAATAAAATTTTGGTTTGTTATAGGATGCCAATAATAAAAATAAGGAACGGAAAATAGGAAAACACAAACAAGATGACATGATGTTAGCTTTGCAAATGGTGGAACATGGTAACTCCATAAGAACGGCGGCAAAAACTTGTGAAATCCCATATCCTACATTGCGCCGTTACGTGAAAAAAAAAACGTGAACATGGTGATAATATATCACTTGTACCTAGGTATGATATTAATAAAGTGTTTACTCAGGAACATGAACAAATATTATTAAAATACTACAAGGACTGTGCACTAATGTTCTATGGTTTGACAGTCAAAGAATGTAGGAAGGTGACGTACGAAATGGCAAAGGTGAATGGCATTAAAATACCAAGCTCATGGCAATGAGATCAATTGGCTAGTTTGGAATGGTTTCGTTCCTTCAAAATAAGACATCCTGATATTTCGGTAAAGAAACCAGAAGCTGTAAGTCTCGCACGAGCTACCTCATTTAACCGTGAAACTGTGGCAATATTTTTTAATAATTTAGAAGAGTTGCTAAAACAGGAGCCTAGATTCGTGGATGGAACTTGTATATTTATTCTGACGAAACCGGCACAACCACCGTCCAGAAGCCACAGAAAGTTGTGGCTCCAGTAGGAGCTAAAGTGGGTAAAGTGACATGTGGAGAAAAGGGTACTCTTGCCACTACATGCTGTATGGTTAGTGATACAGGCCACGCCTTGCTCCCTGCTATAATATTTCCTAGGAAAAAGTTTAAAAACTTGATGATGCACGGTGCACCTCCAGGTAGTTTAGGGCTTGCGAGTCCTTCTGGTTGGATGACTAGTGACTTATTCGTGGAGGTAATGAAACATTTTATTAAGTGTTCAAGCACGACACCAGAAAATCCATCTCTGCTAATAATGGATAATCATGAGTCTCATTTGTCTATTGAGGCTCTAGATTTTGCATTTTTATCGGCAGCTTTCGCAAAATGTGGAATTTTTTCCTATAATAAGGATATATTCTCCGATGAAGACTACATGCCAAGTAGCGTGACAGATCGATCGAAAAATTGCCTGACGCTGAAGGTTCTGCAATTCTCGACATTAATAAAAGCAATAATCAACAGCTCCCGGTTTCGACGCCTACAGAGACACGTCGTTCAAGTTATGATCCCGTTGTTACCCCTGATCAAGAAAGTCCATCTATACTAACAGAAGCACATCATAGTTACTACCAAAACGTAACAACACCAAAGAAACCAGATAAAGTATGCAAAGATGAAAATAGCCAATCAAAGTCGGGGCATATCATTACTCCACTAATGTTTCGTCCTCTGCTAAAGGCTTGCCCTCGTTCCAATAAACGGAAAGGTAGAAAACTGAGAAAAAGCATGATAGCAACGGACACTTCAGAAAAAGCAGGATATCTGAGGAACGTACTGCTGCACTAAATAGAAAAGGTTTGCATAAAAGAAAAGTTCTAAAAGATTGTGCAAATGAAATGGTTCCATCGACAAGTAAAATAGAAAAACGCCTTATAAGAGGAAAAATAAAAATAGAGTTGTACTAGACGAAGAACGCCTTATAAGAGGAAAAATAAAAAAAAAGAGTTGTACTAGACGAAGACAGTGAAACGAGTGAATTAGAAAATATAAATTTTTAAATTGAAACCGACCTAGAATCGGACGAGGAAGATGACGAGGAGGATATGAAATTATAAATGAAGATTTTCCTGATTTACAGCGTAAGCCAATGATTGACAAATATGTACTTGTATTGCTGCAATCTAAATAAAGAGTTGTTTATTACATTGCGAAGATTCTCGAAATAGAAACTGATGATGAATATTGCATTTCGTTCCTAAAATTAAAAGATCGTTTTAATAAAACGTTTATGTTTCCTTTGGAACCTGAAATGGCAAATATGAAACTGAGTAACATTAAAATGATTCTCCCACCTCCTTGTGTATCAGGTACAAAACGTCTTATTAAATATTCCTTTAACGTGAACTTATCTTTACTAAATATGTCGTGAATATTTAATTTGACGCATTTTGGTGTTTTTTTTGTATATCTTTAACTGGTAGGTAAATTGATGAAGACTGTTTATTATAGCATCGCAAAGGCTGATTGTTTATTATCTAAAGAGGTTTATAGGGAAACTTTAGCGTTATTTAGTAGGTCTACTGAGAACCAAACTATAAAAATATCTTAAAGAATAATTGATATGTTTAAAAAGGTGTTTTTTTTTTGTTAGAAGAAACATTTTTATTTGTATTTTTTATGGCAAAAATAAAAGATGATAATTAAAAGTTGCGTGGTTTCTTTTCACAAATAATATTTTTTACACTAAGCATAAAATTCTGGTTCACTGTTGAAATACGGGTGGTTCAGTGTAAACAACCCATAGTACACAGTGAGCCAAATTTCATTTTTAAAAAAACCTTCTTTATGGTCTTAGTTTGTTCTTTTAGGTTTCTATAATCCAAACCTGAGAAACCTTATGAAATTACCTAGACGGTGACACCAAAACGAGAATCTTAGCTTTAATTTTTGGCAAGTTATATGACTTAGAAAAAAGGGTGGTTCACTGTTCAACAACGCACCCGTCAAAAAAAGTCAAGTCTCAGTCGGCCCGCGTTTGGACTATGGCCCCAATTGCCTTCGTTGGGCAAGGCAAGGATAGGCCGTGACCCAACAGTGGGGATATGTGAGGCTGTGAGAATAATAGTTTTTAAAAATAATGCCCGAAATGAAGACAGACAAAATTACCAAACGAGTTGACTCTTTTTGTACCTTTTAAGCAAGTAAAATTACACATTTTATTTTAATGTTACCAACCACACATTTTCATAATTAAAAAAGGGAATATGCAGGTATATTAAAATAATCGCGGGAAAGTAATGAATTTCAGCGGGAACTCGCATGGTTTCTATTTCCGTAACAACACGCCGCCTCCAGAAATAGATTCATATGTACCGTGGCTGCTCTTACAGCTTGTGCTTTGTGATTTTATATTATTTTTTAAGTGATTACCAATTTATTCTGGAAATATATAAAGAACCATAGTGTTACAATGGTAAGTTTATTATTTAAATTCATTGTGGTTTAAGAACTCCTTTTAAGGCAGGAAATAACCGATTAAAAATTTATGTCAGATATAATGTCAAAACAGTGTTTGATCATTTGGGGCAAATACGAAAAAAATGATAAATGCAATTCTAATGAGAATAAATATACCAAACCAATACTATATAGATATTTAATCTAAATTCAATAGTTAATAAGGAATTGTAATGAAGTCAATTTGGACAAAAGTGCGCAGTTTTGATGAAGACAAAAGAGTGAGAATGACTTTAAAATTTAAGACTTTAACTAGGTTTAAATCAATGATATTGTATATATCAAAAGAGGTTTAAATAATTAATTAAAGTATAATGCTGTAATAGGGATAATATCAAAGAAGAGATTATTTTACATAGACTAGACTTCGTATATAAAAAAAATGCGAAATAATGCATTGTCATTAGAGAGCATGGTAAGAAATAGAATTTATTTTGCCGCTATCGCAATAATCAATACTTTCGCAGAATTGGGGTTGTAATGATTTAAGGGAAAGACATACAAAAAGATCTTTTAGTTGTTTTTTCTTTGTCGTCAAAACAGTAAATACATAAAAACTTCGAACTTCAGTGAAAAATTTATTAAGAGAAACAGTAACACATTTGTTTGCTGAAAACGATATTCAAAGGTAAGCAACGTTGGGCTTGGTTAGTCATTGGATGGGAGACCGCTTAGCGGCACACTTTTAGTTTTTATTTGTATTCGAAATTCTATGAGCGAGCAAGCAGTAATTTCAATAACCAAAGTTTTTTTTAGGCGGGAAGTCTGAAATGAAGTAAGCTGGTCTTACTTAGGTACCTACATATATGCAAAATGCGATTGTAAACGACCGTTGTTTGACCAATACGTAGCGAGTATGACGGTATAGCTTAGACCATTACTCAAAGCTTTATAGGGGTATTTCACATAGGTAGGTACGTAAATGGCCTAAATAGATATTTTAAAGAGCGCAAATTGTATCGTTTTATCTGCCAACCATAACTACAATATAACTCGCGTCGGCGTCAATAATGTGAGACCGTAATTAAAATCGTTTTAAAGATTCACGGTTTATATTAATAAATTAGACATACACATATACCTATAGGTAGAGCGCAAGTCATTCGCCATCAAGGCAATTATTTATTCTGTGATCAAGGTGCTTGCAATTGTATCAAAATATCGGGAGCTCAATCAAACCTTCGGTTAATTAATTACGGTGAGAATCAAACCTTCGGTTAATTAATTGCGGTAAGAATCCCGTATATACCTATGTCTAATATTCGTTAGAATTGCACTAGATGCAGCGCAGGTTAATCAATTCGTTTATTAAGATGTTCACAAAAAATGCTGCCGCCGACAACTTATTGGCGTGAGCGGCGGTTTATAATATACCTATATTCAAAATATGCGCGGGAGGTAGAGCAGTGAACGCGCTATCAAAATAGCAATCGGCCATGTTGTTTGTTTACATTAAAATTATTTCAATAAAATGCTATGTCATAGCTCTTTATGCCAAGGTCACCGACTAAACAGAATTTTACGTATCACACTTACTATAGCAATAGAGTACCTATTTGAGCCATCCTTAGCATATTTACTTATTTTTTGGGGTTCCAAATGGCAAAAATGGAACATCTATACTTTGGTCATATCTGTCCGTCCGTATGTCACAGTCTAAATATTATTCCGATATCTTTTCATCGATTATAATGAAATTTAACAGGATGCAGTATTTTGTGAACCACCATACAATTTTGTAATAAAATTAAGGAAATATAATTTTTTAAATGCTTTCCACTCATTGAAGTGAGGATTAGAAAATATTTTGTTTGTGTGCGGTATCGTTAGATAATTATACTTTAAAAATCGGTCAAGTGCGAGTTGGACTCGCGCACCAAGAGTTCCGTAAAAGGTAAACTGTATTGAGGGATAAACTTAACTTTGCCGTTGCAGAACTGTTGTCCCAATCGACATAGGTCGCGGTCAGTTTACCAACTGCAAATAGGTAAGACCATGCCGTAAATCTCCATAACCCAGTGGGAGGTCCAGTGGGCGTTGCTTTCCTTAGACGTGCATAAGTCGAGTGGAGTAGGCCGGACGGTATACCAGCAGTGGTGCTTAAGCAGTGTGCTCCTGAGTTATGTCCCGTACTCACGCTCCTCTTTGCGCTTTCCTACCACACTAGGCAATTTCCGTCTTCATGGAAGACTGCGAATGTGCACCCGGTGCCCAAAAAGGGCAATAGATCAGAAACATCGAATTAAAGGCCTATCGCTATTACCTCTCTCCTCTCCAAGGTGATGGAGCGTGTGATTCTAGGATACCTAGAAAAACACGACCTGGTCAGCGACCGTCAATATGGCTTTCGTCAAGGCTCTGTGCTGTCTCCTACGCTGTTTCTACTGCATATCAATGACATGTTGGACATCAACAACATTCATTGCTATGCAGATGACAGTACTGGAGACGCTTATTACACGGGTCGTGCAAACATCCCTCGTTCCGTTGTGGGGGAAAAGCGCGGAGAACTTGTGTCTCAAATCGAGACCACTCTGACCAAGGTCTCTGACTGGGGATAGGAATACTTGGTCCGATTCAACCCTACAAAGACACAAGTCCGCGCGTTCACCGTTAAGGAAATCCCATTTACTGTGGTCCCACAATTTCAGAACACTCCCCTATCCATCTCCAAGAGTATTGGGATCCTTAGTGTTGACACCTCCAGCGATGTTCAGTTCCGAGATCATTTGCAAGACAAGGTGAAACTGGCGTCAAAAAAACTTGATGTACTCAACAGAGCGAAGCAGTACTTCACGTTGGGGCAGAGGTCGCTGCTTTACAAGTCGCGAGTTCGGCCACATATGGAGTACTCCTGCCATCTTCTGCGGCAGGGAATTCATTGTCACACTTGGGTTGCACAAAGCTTGGGTTGTGGAATGAGCCTCCCTCCCTGCCAAGGTTTTCTCTAAGGTCTACAGTATGGGGTCCTTCAAGAAAGAAGTTATTAGATTTTTGAAAGGTCGACAACGCGCGATTTTTTTATGTGTTATAACTACAAATTAACACATTTCGGATTTTTATTGATATCTGTGATAAGAAATTGCTTCATGTCAAATATCATGATTCTAGGACAACGGGAAGGTTTTGATTTGTTTGTAAATGCCAAAATATGCGACAAAATGGCTGTTTTTTCGCCGTGTTTTTTTACTGAGTTGACTTGGAAGCTTAATTTTTTTACAGCTTCAAGGGACCGTAGACCTTAGTATTTGATATTAATTTCAACGTGTAATTTGTGACAAAACTGTTCCTAGCAAAAATCGTACGACCACTAAAAAAATAAATTGAGAAAGAACGAATACAGTCACTAAATTAGGTTGACGGGAAAATTGTACGCGAGATGTGACAGGTCAGGTTCTTTCGTCATAAAGTTTAATGAAAAAGGTGATGAAATCACTTGTTTGTTTTCAGCCGACACCTACATACATTCATACCTACACTGCGTTAGTATACCTACACTGGTATTTTAACGTTGCAAAAATAAACGATTTTATTAATTTTACATTTTTAGGGACGAAATCTAGTAGGTAAACACCGTAAACAGCTACCTAAACAGGTAGCGTAGGTAATTTACGGAAAGGTGATGAATACTTATTTGTGGATTTCTTTTGACCGATTTAAAAAAAGGATGTTATTAATTCGACCAATAAACCATTTAATTACCTGATAAAAAATACGCACATGGAACATTGAGCTATGAGTTTTCTTCTCCTTGAAGTCATAGCCCAAAAAACAGTTGTCTCGTTTGTTAGTTTGCTGTAAATTTTTAGCATTCGACTTCAAGGAGAAGAAATCATTTACATATTACATTTTCGGAAGGTTTATTTTTTTTAGTGGGGTTTTGAATGTGGTCTACTTCTTAGGATAATTAAAGGGAGGTTTCCATACAAGAGACACGTTTTCCTTATATTGGTTCGATCGTGAAAACGGTACTTAATACATACAAGTTTCAAACATGCAGTAATTGAAGAATAGGCTCGCAATGAATAATAAGTGAAAGCTAATAATAAATTTGAAGTCCACAATCCGTACTGGGCCCGCGTGATGGACTATGGCCCAAATAACCCTCGGAGTCAGACCGTGCTAAAATTTGAAATATATTATAAGCTAAAGAAGCAAAAGCGCCATGTGGTGAAAATAATCCAGATTATTTGTTTAACTAGCATATACTTTATACACTTTTTTGCAAAAAAAAGCGGGCAACTATATATATAATAATAAGCATATGAACTGTTCTACACCATCTATTCTTAATTTAATTGTTTTAATTAGCTTGTATCGTTAGAATCTCATAAATTAATATGCGCGTAATGCATTTTGTCCATTTGATAATAAATTATCTATAGAATGAACGTAAAACACGTGCAATTCCAAACAAAGGGTAGGTATATAGTTTTGTTACTTGGGTAGAACAAAATGATTAATTTTTTATACAAACAAATAAATATAAGAATTAATAATATGTATGACCTCCTCAACCTAAAATGACAGCTTGCATCCTTCCGGGCTTTCGACAATATTTTTGGTGATGTTTTTAAAAAATACGCTTTTTAGCTCTCTTATGTTTTGTGGAGAAGTTTGAACAGACCGGATGCTGGTCTTCGGGAAGGCTAATCCAAGACAAATCCCGACCTATACGGATATAGTATTATTATATGATCTGTGCCGACAAACAGCTTAGGCTTAGTAATAGGGCTCCATTGGCACTCTTTAGTATAATATAAATAATAAAAAACACTTTTCTGGACAGAAAAGGCGTCAATAAATTCCTATAGTAGGTATACAATTTTCTTTGCATGGCCTGCTGGCAAAAGATAAACACGCAAATAGTAGAAGTTTTAATCTTAAATTTTTCAAATATTGAACTGGCCAGTGACGGCCTATCGCGCTGTCGCTGTGGCTCGCTGGATTCAAAAAATAACTAAAGGCGGAATAATAATATTAGGAAGCTGTAGTGGATGACACCAACGCTGGTCCACCAGACACTAACCAGTACCTTTTTTTGAGTCAACTTGCGCTTGGGGCAGGATTTAGCCGTTTCTCCTAGATTTAACCACATCGTAGGATTTGCTTCACTTAGTTCATGCCGTACCCATTTTTCATGCTTTTTCGCTTTGTTTGAAATTATTCAAAATGGTTTTATCACTCACATCGAAGCCTGCTGCTAACTCTGACGTGGTTCGAGATGGATCGAATTCCACGATCACTTTCAAATCCTCATTGACGACTAGGGTCTCCGGCCTAGAGTCCACGAGGTTTGTTCTGGAGTTCAAAATTTCCAGAACGAAAGCGTTGGAACCAAAAACGTACTGTGTTTTCTTTAACAGTGACTTCTCCGTACACATCATTAATCCTACGAGCTGTTTCTGCAGCGTTAGTGCCAAGATGGAATTCGCATTCGAAAATAATGTGATATTATATGTTTTCCATATTGAGCACAGAACGATGTCAAAGCAAAATTGAGTGACGCGAAAACAAATGAATTATTACATTCGAAACACAAATAGACAAGCTTAAAATTGAAATTAATTTGAATTTGGAATTCTTAACCAAATGCCGCGCTGGCTTTTTGAGATCACAGTGACCAGTTCTATAAATCATCAATGTAAGGACCTAATGTAATGTTTTTTAACATTTTATATTAAATTTAATTCTGTGGTTAAATTTTTGTTTCTTGATTGGTGTTTTTAGGAAAAGCTCTAACCGATACAAGTCTTGGCCGTGAGGACATTGCTGGATTCGTATTATTGATTCATTGATTGATTGTCATGCAAATTCTACTCATCCAGCAAAGGCTAACGTTCACGTAATGTAATGTACTATTTCGCGCACCCCTTTGTGTACGGTGACTTCGGTTAGATCTTTAAAACATGCCTCGAAGGATTTTAATGTGACGATAATGGTGTATCGAGTCAGAAAAAAGACGTTTTTATCGCGATACCATAAAAGATATATCAAATTATAGTACTAAATAGAGTTGCTGTAGGAATCCCACGCCGATAACAGAATTTAGCGCAGCCGGAGCCGCAGGCAAAAGCTAGTTTAATATAAAATCATCTCATAATAAGAATGTAACAAATTATTGTAATGATAACATTACAGTAACATTACTATATAATTCTGTTTTCAAGTATTTCAACCCCTGTTATTTGCGCTAACTTGATTTAGTGTATAACAAGATAACTCACTCCTACAATAGGTACCTACCTACTACCTACCAAGTCTCGCTTGAACGGCTTACAAAGCGCCACAAAGCCTTGTTTGAATTCCAGTGTAATTATTTAAAGGTAATTTAATGTCCAGGCACGTACTGTTTGGATTGCCTGTGTGTTTAGGTGTTTAGGGGCGACGTAAAACGCGAAACTTTATAGTCTGTACTTTGATGAAGCATGTTTTGTTTTGTTTTGTTTTGTTTGCCCGCGCGGAATTTTGGAGAAACATGAAATTCTGATGCTGGTTAAGAAATCTTTCGTAGGTGTACCAAACCTAATTTCTAATATCCCTATCAAAAATTGCCTAGATTTTTTTTGATTCAAGGCGATGTCAAGTTTAACTGAAAAATGTTTGCTTAGTTAAAGTATTTTTTTTAAAGGAATATAAACTTATTGTATTCGTTCTGATATGGTTAGGTCATTCGTGGTTTTGTTAAGAGAATGTGACTTTTTTCTGAAAGTCGTATTTGGCCCGCAGGTTCGATTGAATATTTTTTCAAAATTTTGAGTGAGTTTTCGATTTTTTATAAGAAAGAGTCGGGTAATGATTTATGAGAGAGAGAGAGAGAGAGAGTCAGATTATGATTTTTGAAAGAGTCAGATTATAATTTATAAGAGAGAGCGTCAAGTTATACTTTATGAGCGAGAGTCGGGTTATAATTTTTAATATTGAAGCATTTATAACGTAGCTTTGCAATATACAGGGTAGAAATGAAGGGCCGTGGTTTTAGGCAAAGAACTCTTTAAAGTGACCTATTAAAAATTTTGAATCTAGTTTTGGTTATAAAAAATAAGAAATGTTTTCTTTCAGTAAAATTTGCCATTATCAATATTTGTGGTGCCTTTCTTTTAACCATTCTAATGCCATTCTTTTCCAGCCAGTATATTAGACACTTGCTTCTGCCAGCGGCTTCGCCCGCCCTAAATTTCGTTATCGGCGTAGGTTCTTACGGCAACTCCTCAATTATCGAATAAAAACAATCGAATCTTTCCTCTTTAATGGCATAATACATTCGTGTCTGTGATATCATGGAAATACACATACAAAATTTCAACCCAATCGGTCAAGCCGTTTAATAGTTGACATACCAACAGCAGCGCCACCTACCGGGTCCAATTATATTTTTGAATCATCCAGAAAACCATCGAAATACCCATATAAAATTTCAACTCAATTAGGTCAGCCGTTTAGAAGTTATGTAAAAAGGAAAGTAATTACGTAATTAAGTAATTAGGAATGTACGGAAGAATAATTCTTACTACCCGTTGTCATATTTCCCGTTTTCCCGTAGGAATGAAGCATTTTCCCGCGGTAAAAAGTAGCCTATGTTCATCAGGGATAATGTCGGCTTCTAATGGTCCAGTAGTTTCGGAACCTATTCAAGACAAACAAACAAACAAACAATCAAATCTTTCCTTTTTATAATATAAGTATATAGATAAGATAAATGTAGAAGTTTTAAAATACTTAAACTTTAAAAAAAGATATCACCCTACTTACTCTATTATTTCAAAACATTTTTAAAATAATTAAATTTAATTAATGTAGACTTTTTAAAAACATATGCCGAAATATGCCGTATCTAAAACAAATATCGGTCCGTCTCTATTTGTATGTTCGAACTGGGTTTCTTTCTTAAATATAGTGTAGGTAAGCAAGTATCTCTTGTGCAACAAACTTTTCTAAACCGGTGGTCAAACATTAATAATTTTGTTGCACTACTATAGGTACGCGAGTCTTGTAGTAGCTGTGTTTTGATATTATAAGGCTTTTTCACGACTTTGTGTTAAGAATTAGTATTGATTCTCTACCTCAAACATTCCGTACATCAGTAGATATAACGAAAAACAAGTCTCGTTTATTTATTCTTAAAATTTCAGGCAGATGTTCCAATAGTGCCAGCTCAATCGTCGGGAGGTGGAGAAGGAACTTCAACCCCTACCCAGGTCACCGAGCCACAACCGCCCAGCGCACAAACACCACACCTAAAACCTGTAAACAATTTATTTTTACATTTATAGACATCTAAAAGCACGCAGATTTGCAAAGTGTGCGATTCAATCGTATGGCAATCTTTAACTGCTCGCAAAAACGATTTCATTCAAAATATAATATTGCAATTATATTCAGTGATAAGTAATCTTAATACATAATATTAAATATTTGATTTTGTGTAAGGTCAGGGTGACGACCTATCATTCTAGGTTAGGGTGAGGAACTATCACGTTAGGTTTGGGAGAGATTTTGTGTTAAGCCAATGTAGGCTACAATACAAAGGCTAAATTTTTTGCCAAAAATTCTTTCGATTTCGACAAAACTAAGTTCTCTTGTCTCTAAATATTTGATATCAAGACAAACAAAGAGAAGTTGCTCGTGCTGAAGTGCTACGGAGCAGTTTATTTTATTTGATAAAAATGGACTTTACTTAATTTAATCTTCATCAAGTGACTACTTAAAGGCCTCCTGCCTTCACTGCCTTCCTCCGCAACATAGGGACTGCGGGGGCATTTTTTTTCATGTCAACAAGCTTACGGTCCGCCTGATGGTAAGTTGTCACCGTAGCCTATATGGAAGCTTGCGGCACCAGGGGTATCACTCGCGCGTTGCCTACCTTCACAAATCCAATAACTTGAAGAACCCCATACTGTAGTCCTTAGAGAAAACCTTAGCAGGGACCTCATTTCACAACGCCCGTTCGTGGGAAGAAGTTTCTCTGAAAACGCGACCATTTCGGTTCTTAAGTGTGAGAGGAATACCCTGCCAATGGCGAGCGGTGCGATGGTAGAAAATAGCCGTGGGCATCATTGGAACAATTTCTTAGAACACATCACATTGTAAAAGTGGTAGAACATACACAGGGAGGAAAAGTCTCTCTTCACACTTAAGTGTGAGAGTGAGGCAAAGCAAGCGAGTTTGGGATCTTCGACAATTCCCACAGCGGTCATTGAGCGAATCAAAAGGGCCAAGCTGTTATCCAGGTGCACCCGCCCAGAGATGGCAGCAGTACTCCATATGGGGCCGGACTTGCGACTTGTAAAGCAGCAACCTTCGCCCCGACGTGAAGTACTGGTGCACTCAACAGAGTGAAGCTTTTTTGGACGCCAGTTTTCACCTTGTGCTGCAAATGATCTCAAGACTTAACATCGCTGGAGATGTTAACATCAAGGATCCCAATGCTCTTGGAGATGGAGAGTGGATTGTTCTGAAATTGTGGGACTACAGTGAATGGGTTTTTCTTAGCGGTAAATGCGCAGACTTCTGTCTTTATAGGGTTGAATCGGACCAAGTTTTACCGTCTAAAGTCAGAGACCTTGGACAGAGTGGTCTCAATTTGAGACACAAGTTATCCGCTCTTGTCCTCTGCTACGGATCTAGGGATGCTTGCACGACCTGTGTACTAAGCGTCACTAGTACTGTCATCTGCATAGCAATGTATGTTGTTAATGTCCAACATATCATTGATATCCAGTAAAAAAGAGATAGCACAGAGCCTAGCGGTACACCAGCTATGTCCAGACTCTCAGTGGCTAGTAAATAATATTTAAATCATCCACATCTTTTAAGTCTGTAACATTGTTTGCCATTAAATTTAAGCTAGCACCTAGGTCCTAGGTATTCTATCATAAGATATTATATGAACGTATAGCTTAGTCATTGGTTCTGAATTTCGCAACGGAATCTAAAAATAATACAAACTTTTCAGGTTGACGAGTGTTTAAGTAAAACAGAAAAGATTACCCAAGATGTTACAGTAGAATCTCTGGAAGTCAAATCTGAAGAAACTACAACAGAAGATGTTAAGACTGCTCAACCTGCAGAAACAGTGGAAGATATAAAGAAGGACATATCTAAGGAATTAGTAAATAAAGAAAATGAACAAAGAGAATCTTTGGACAGCAGTAAAGCAGAACCTAATAACGTAATTCATTATAATTTAATTACAAAATTAAATAAAGAAAATTGACTGTATTTGATGAAAAATTTAATTTAGATAATAATACTTATTTCTGTTTAAAGGAAGAGTGGCAAAAGAGGGAACAAGAACTTCTGAAGAAGATTGAAGAGCTACAGAAAGTAAAAGATGAAAGAAGTGAAAATGGTCTAAAGCTTGAATTAAAGGTGGGTAAATATATTAAGCTAATAAATGAGTTAAATATATAATACAAAAACCAGAAATAAGACCAAGGGTTGGCAAACTTTTCTCATTGAGGGTCAGAAAAATGTAAATAAATGAAACTTGGCTCGGAGTTCCATGTTTTTAATAAATCAATACTAAATCACTTTTTTTAGAGATAAAATTAAGTTACCTACTGTTAGATTTAAAACTTCTTGCTGTATATGACATATTATTACGGTACTTCTGCTAATGTGCAATGATGACAACGTATGCAAAATGCAAAGAAGAAGACAAAACTTTTAGCACGGAGTAAAAGGTGGTCATCAGTGAGCCTACTTGGGAAAAAGCTCTTCCGCATCTTTATCGAAGGCAACGTTTGTTAGCATACGTATGATGACGCAAACATTGTATTTTTTTTTTAACATGAGGGAATATATTTTCGGAAATTGAGAATAAGGCATCCTAACTAATATATATTTGTAAAAGCTTGCTTGATATGCTACGTTTTATTTTATAAACTTTTAAAGTTTCCACAGGAATAACTTCCATTAAATGTCTTCCACGTAGACGAACTATAGCTACAACTAAAGCTTGTTATAGCAAACTTTCTTATCAAAGACTTGCCGCAGAAATTCCACGCTGATACCCGAATTTAGTGCTGGTGAAGCCGTTGGCAAAAGCTAGTCATGGTTACTGACCTTGTACGTTGAGTTCGAGAACCCGGGGGTGACGTTGGTCTGTCCTATCGTCAGTAGAGGCCTAGCTTGTAAGAAGAAATCTACGTTAAGGTATCACACAGCAAAGGGGACAAGGTAAAACTGTTTGTAGGAGTTGTCACTTCCCGTATATGCGACATCTCCGTTGTCCACACTGGCAAGGGGGCCATAATCCAGGTTGGTGGCACACTACTCACAAATACAACCGGAAATGCACAACTTGTTTTTGGACTCCAAACCGTCCTTAAAGACTTGACCGTTCACCAAACTAGAAAACAATATGCGCACGGATGCGCACTCTCCCTTTCACCACGTTTTAAGAACTAACTGGCGACACCAGCTGGCCCCGTGGAGTCGAACAGAGATAAGGCCGATGACGTCACTGCTTATCTGTACCTAACAGCTAGTATTTTGTAAAAACAAGCTTTTTTGAATTTAAAAACAATTGTCTTCAACTGCATCTAATAAAAAATAGTGTAAGAAATAATGATCTGGTTACACCGTCCCTGACTTAGACTATTATTTTTTTAGGTTCGCGAGGACGAAATTGCTCTGCTGAAAGCAAGAGTCAAAAATTTAGAGACAGAACTACAGGCGGCGTTCTCTAAACCTGGAGCAAAAAATCAGGAAATGATTGAGCATATAAAAAAGCAACATGAAGAGGTTAATATAGAAACTCTGAAAAGTAGTAGAACACGTCATTAATTTAAGTCTGTTTAATCTAAAAGACTGAAATTGATTTAGATGTAAACAAATTGTTAAAATGGTGAATTGATAGTATTTTCTGCATCAATTTTGAAAAATTTATAGTCATGGCATGTCTGTTTTATTCAAATTCACTAAATTGTACTAGGCAACTCTTATAATTTAAATGTACCTATATATTTGCAGCTGTTAACGAAAGCCCGAGGTATGATTTTCGACAAGACGAAAATGGTGAAGAATCAAGAACTACAAATTGAAGCGCTGACGACCCAGGTCCAGTCACTTAAAGATATTAATCTCATTACCAAAGATTTACTCGAAATTCGAAATTCAGAAGTCAAAGCTATGGAGGTACGATACACAAAAATAATTATTTATCCTTGTACATTATAACTTATACAGTAGTTCATAGGTAGTGACTATGGTTTAGCCAGCGTTAAATGTCATATTTTCTAAATAGCTACCTAATCTGGTATCTTTTCCCTCTCGTCGCAGAACCACTCATGCTGGCCTGAAGAATCATCTTCGTATTGTGAAAGAAATATCAGTGCGAACGAAAAAATTAGACAGTTTTTGCTATGTCGAACCATCAAATTTTGGAATACTTTATTTCTCCTCCTTCAGTTTCTAGTCTTGATAATTATAATTTGGAGTCCCCTAAAAGTGGCCACTCTAGCCGAAATATTGAAGGTGAATAATGCAGCTTGGACTTCGTAAAATTCTTCATTTAGACTCAAGAATTGTGCGAAGGTCACGGGTTTATTACCGGAGAATGACGATAGGATCCTGTTACGTTGGGGTGTAGTGTACCTTCTACCACAGGTTTTACAATTGATTAAGCTTCGCCCCAGTAGCTGTAATCTCCAAAATCCATGATCATTTTCTAGTTTAAGTTTGTACTTACTACGCATTGAATGATACCTAATACTCATATTTAAGATTGGAAAGTGGTACTAAGCCTAAAATTTACAAATGTTTCTCTAAAACTGATCAACTTCGACTTTTTAAATAACAATTGTTTATTTTTCTTCAAATTAATCGATCTTCTTCGAATGAAAGTTTTCCATGGCTAAGTATGAAAAGGCATATTATAAAACGTTGATCAAGATCGTCACTAACTTTATAAATTTTCTGCTTAGTTGCTTCTTTAACAGCTGAGTCTTACCAGTTTCTATCCGGGGTCTAGCCCATGTTGTCAGTGAACTTTGTTCTAGGTCTAACTCAATGCTTCTATTGCAGGATCGTCTGGAGGCGATGGAGGCGCGGTTTAAGGGGGAGAAAGAGCGCTACGGGTTAGTGCTGCAGCGCGCTCAGACTAGCTCCACCATCAACGACGACCTGCGCCGGGAGTACGAGACCCAACTCGCGCTCTTTAAGGTGTATAAATATCACCATCTAGAACCTCCAACTCTTTGTCTAGCTTTTGTACTGCTATTTGATTATTTAGTTAGTTCACTAACTCTGTACTATACACATTTTTCATGTGCTCCATGTTCCATGTAGTACAAGTCCATGTTCATCCTGTGATGTGGTGCCTTCGGGTGATTGTCTTTCATGCCGCGTTACAATCGATTTGATATATGATTGCGTTATAAGTGGTGTTTGCTAATCGTGTTTCGATCGTCAATCGCTCGAACTCATAGATATTACTACTGTCAATCATTACCAATTTATAATATCGTTACTGGTGTTTTTTCTGTAAGATCCTGGAGTTTATCGAAGTGTATTTTTTATAGGCTGGCCAAACGGCACATCGTGACGTGCCATATAGTAACTTATTTTTCTTGACAACGTTGCACAATGAGATGTTTTACTTTATTATTTTTTTGACAAGTTCAAAACAAAATTGAGAAGAATATCAGTAATTTAGCGTAGTCATCAATTTTTTTTGTGTTTTATTTAATATCCTGAACAATGAGACTGTAGTTACTAATAAAATATATAATTTCTGTTATCGTAGTTGTATGGCTGTTGTTATGTTCTATTTATCTGACTGCAAAAATCAGACCAAACAGCAGACAGAGTATTGAGCTCAATGTTGTTTCTGAAGTCAACTATATAAATTTACAGCTATATATAAAATCTTTGTTGGAATTTAACTGCAACAAGAACAGCTGATTTTTGTTTCCAAAAACTTTGCTTTCCAATGGTCATTGAAAGTTAATTTTTTATATTTTGCTCTACGAAACATAACAAAATAAGGTACAGGTACTCCATTCAGGGGCGGATCCAGCGGTCGCGATCGCCCCCTCCCCTCCCCCCCTAAGGACGGTCGAGGAAGAAATGAATTGTAACATTTTTTAAATATGTAACTTTGATTACATATACAAAAATACTTGGAGTTACTCGGGTTTGTATATTTAATTATTCAAAAACTGCACGAGCTGGGTCGATTAGGTAACTTACATTTGCAGATTTAAAGTTCAAAAAATACCGTCAGATCTTATGATCGCCCCTCCTAAACTTTTGATCTGGATCCGCCCTTGACTCCATTTACGTAAACATACTTACTTTCCTAATAATTAATATCAAACTTGGCTTAAACTTAAGTATAAGTCGTGCCACGTAAGTTGAACCATTTTCGGGGCCATTGAGGTGGGAAATGTTGTGAGACGCGAGGGGCTTGCGTAACCATAGCAACACAGGCCCTGGGGTACAATCGCGCACGTAAATTTTTTCAAAGTTGGAACTTCTGGCTCAAGTTTATGCCCATTCAGAATTATGTAGAAGGTTGGAATTACCGACCACGTACAAAACATTCGTTAGTACTTTTGTTCGTGCGCGGCGACCGCTATTTTGATGCAACTTACGTGGCGCGATCTATACCTACTTGTTTTCAAACGGTTAAAAGCATTACAGTTTCAAGTGTAACTTTGCACAGGTTGTTGGCATGGTTTGTTTCTACATAGGTTCAAGTTTGGACTAAGACACACATAGTAACTCAGCAAGGTTTGTAGGTAAAAATTGGAGCTTAAATTCACCAGCATAGTTCGTGGGTTCTTTATATTGAGTCCTATTGCGTTTGGCATTTCACTTCGTCAAAATTTGTTGTGAGACATAAATATAGGTCGGTTGTTATGGTTTATGGGTTCAAATTTGTACTGAGACATAAATGCAGCTCGGTCGGTATAGTTTATGTGTTTAAATTTGTACCGGGACATAAATGTAGCTCGGTCGGTATAGTTTATGGGTTCAATTTTGAACCGAGACTTATGCATAAGTAGCAGAAATAATACACAAGCCTCTTTTTGTATATTTAGTCGTATGGTCTATATATAATATATATTTGTACTAGCGGTCCCGGCGAACTTTGTTCCGCTGCCGCCCCTCTGTAACCCGGCGAAAGTTGGTTTTTACCTAAAGTGACCGAGTCCAGCTCGCACTTAACAGATCGAGATATAAACTATCCTATCTTTTAAGTTGGATCAAATAACATATAGTTGCGAAGTTTGATCAAAATCGGTTCAGTAGTTTAGGAGTCCATCGCGGACAAACAACGTGACACGTAATTTATATATATATATATACTAGCTGTCCCGGCGAACGTTGTTCCGCTGCCGTCCCTCTGTACCCGGCGAAAGTTGGTTTTTACCTATAGTGCCCGAGTCCGGCTCGCACTTGACATATCGAGATAAAAACTATCCTATCTTTTAAGTTGGATCAAATAACAGATATTTACGAAGTTTGATCAAAATCGGTTCAGTAGTTTAGGAGTCCATTGAGGACAAACATTGTGACACGAGATTTATATATATTAAGATATATATAGATAGTACCCGTAGTATTATTGTTTGTGAGAACACTAGCAACTTTTCACAGCTATAACCTTTAAACCGACCGGTTCGATTCGACTGAAATTCGAAACCTTGCCCTAACAATAACAAACACAACAAAAAAAGGAATTATTTAATTTGATGCAGTCGTTTGGAAGTTATGGCGTGACCTAGAGAAACAGGGATTCATTTTTATAATAGATAATTTTGAAATGTTTAAAAAATAAACTCCGATGAAGTGCGAACGAAGTACTTCGGTCAACATCGGTTTTGTTCAACTTCGACCTTGGGGAAGATAAAGTATTAAATTTATTTAATAACTTTAGATGTGAGCTTCGTAGCTCGTTCATAGTGCAGCCAGCTGTCGTGCACAGGGTCGTAGGTTCGAGTCCCGGGAGTTCTCACATCGATCCAAAAATGTTTATATACCTATTTGTTATTTAATAGATTTAAGTGAACTATGTAGTGGTATGTGTTAAGAGTTAATATTAATCTTTACAAATTCGACTATGTTTAAGAAGACTTTGTGGCAATAACTGAATACAAGTTTTCACGCAAGTTGCATATAAGTAAGTAGATGCAATAAAAAAAATTCAGCAAAAGGGTAAATTATAATAAAGAAGAAACAACAATTAATTTAAAACTTATAGTAAAGTTTTATTTCTACCGTTTATGTAACATTCGCACCATAACTTTTCGTAACTTTACAAATTAAAAGTTGTCTCAATTTTTAATTTGAACTTACTAAAACTTTACTTAGTAACTTACTCAAACGTTACTATTATTATATTAATGCAACATTACATTTTAAGTTCTAATAAATTTCAGTGATCAGGACTGGACAGGGGATACTTCTGGGACGGCCGTTAGGGCTTCGTTTTGGGGTTGCTGGAAACTTACTGCAATGTTGCAACCTTGCATTTAAATCTTACAAGCTCCCAAATGTTCAGCGATGTTATTGCAAGTCTGGCTTGCGTAGTGGGTTGTCAACACTGTCATTGGCAGACATTTTATTTATTTATTTTCATTCTAGGAACTTAGAGAAAAGTACGAACAGAGAGTACAAGCCCTTGTGGGGGAGAACGAGCGGCTGAAGGCGTCGCTGCAGGGCGGGGCTTCCGGTTAATCTTTTGTTTTTGATTGTTTGTTAATAGAAACCATAGAGTACATTATATATACGGAAGACTGCATTTTATATTTTGGGTTCTAATCAATATTTTGTAGTTTTGTAATTACAATAAAAATAGTTATGGCAGTTAAATGAATAAATTTACTTTAAATTTAAATGTACGTAGTTGATTTTTTTCCTTTAATTTACTTTGTTTAAGTTTCTGTTTAGGAATCAAAGAAATCCCGCCTATCCCAATAGTCCAATTGAGTTGTCCCATGACAGGACAACTGGCACTTCTTCGTCCCACTGGTACCATGGGACAAATGTCACCAATGTTTTGGTTCCAGAAATCCCGCTACCGTTTTCGCCGCACCCACATAAATTCTCTGGCATAGACAGTCTTTTTCGTTGTCGTGCCAAACACTATTATTAAGATGCTTTAATAACTTCACAAACAGAATAAAAATAAGGCATAGCACTGGCTCTTAAATAATCGAACGGGGTTGTTGTGTTCGGTTGTGCTGTTTTACTACAAATTTTATAAATGAATGATGTTTTATGGATGAATCGCCACGTGACGATGACAATTTACATCAATATAGGGCGACACAGTGGCTTCATAAACAGAAATTGTGGTGCGTGTACGGAGAATGACCCAGAAAACAAATTCAATTAAGGGGTTCCGCCTAACCGCAAAATAAATAGGAAGGTAACAAAGGCTGAGGTAAATTATATATAATTTTGTCGATATTAATAGACAACGCCATGTTAAATATTGAAGTTAGGTATCGTTCATTGTTTTGAAATAGGCTTGGTGATTGTTATTTATTGTTAATATTCTGTTGATTTGTAAGCTTAGTTAATAAAACTATTTAAATTTGAGGTAAGTTAAACTTGATTCCATATCCATCCATATATTCCAAGTGGTCATATATATGTATATATATAAAAACAAAAAAAGAGAAAATATATATGTATATATATAAAAAACAAAATATGACAATTGAATTAGTTGGTTGGAAACTGTATTTTTTTTTTTGTATCCCTAAGGTGACAAACAAGCTTACAGTTACCTGGTGTTAAGGGGTTACTGTAGCCTACGGAAACTTGCACTGCCAGCGCACTGTACGATTGTAAGTGACAATTTTGGTTCTGCGGTGTGAAGATAAATTCCCTGCCGATGGCGAGTGATGCGATGGTAGACAGTAGCCGTAGGCATCATTTCAAACAAATTCTCAGAAAACAACCCATTATACAACCGGTAGAACACACAGGGGAAGGCAAAGTCTCTCATCAGACTTATTGGTTCGATAACCCTTGTGAGTTTAGGATCGTCAATAATTCTCACATCTCGTCTTTGAACCGAGTCATAAGGGCCAAGATGTTATACAGGGGCACCAGCCCAGAGATAGCAGCATTACTCTAGGTGAGGCCGGACTTACCTATAAAGAAGCAACTTTTGCCCAGACTTGAAGTACTCCTTCGCTCTGTGGAGAAAACAAAGTATCTTGGACGCCAAATTGACCTTGAATTTTAATTGATTTATCTGAACGTCGCGTCGATAGAAATGTCAGAAAATCAATTAATATTTTTATATTATCAAAGCAAAAGACCGGCTATGCCAGAGAATGTATAAAGTTGCGATGATAACGGTAGTGGGACTTCTAGATCTGAAACATTAGTGTAATTTGTCCCATGGGACTAGTGGGACGAAATAATGCCAGTTGTCCCATTTTCCCCTCATGGGGAAAATCATGGGAAAACTCAATGGGACAATTGGGATAGACGGAAGAAATCTCCCATGATATGTACAAACTAGGTAAATATTAGGGGTTCAAGTATGAAATTACAGTTTCTGTCATTTAATATGCAGATCATTGAAACCTTTTCGATAAAACTCTGTGGACCTGGACGTCACAAATGTGTGATGGCATTTTGTACTGCTTACTGGAAAAAAAATTTTCGTGGGAAAAATTGTCCAAATCGCGGAAAAAGGAGTTGTCGGTTGGAGTATGGAGTTCCGTTCGGTTTTCTACCATCCACTTCAATTCATCGTTATTTATTATAGTGGCTGGTCTTCCTCGTAGGTCGTTCTTCAAGTCGAAGTTTTCACTACGAAAGCAGTTAAACCAATAATGCATAGTGGGATCGTTAGCCGTATCCTCTCCAACCACAGCATTGAAATAACAAGCATTTTTCCTGCATTAGTCCCACGTGTCGGGACTAATATTCTTAATCTTTTTGTTTAATGTTAAAATTAAGAATACGAGTTCTGACGTGGGACTACTGCAGCAAAAATGCAGCAAAAAATATTACTTTGCTTTTCGCTATATCCATCATCATGTTTAAAGCGGAACGAAAAAGCGATTGAATGTCGAACAATAAATTTTATGCCTTCTTTTAAATTTCGTATGTTATAGTTTTGTGTGAAAGAAGTTTCACTTTGAAATCTTAGACTATGCAGGTTTAATTTTTATTCAAAGTGGCCAGTTCGTTAAACTGCATTATATGTATAAATATTGATCGTTAGATCCGAGGTTACTTAATTTACACTGTAATTTTTTATGAAAAACAAATATAAACATTAAAGGAACATTTTAATCGCAGGTAAACAAAAAGCTTTATTGATAGAAAGTTGTAAATGTTTGATCCGGTAATAGACACCGACAGAAACTTCGCTAATTAATTCAATCCCTCGGGAAGCGCCAAGAGCGAATTGATCCGACACCCGTAATCACGGCTTTTGCAGCACTTCTAAATGAATCACAGAAACAATTAGTGTAATATCCCCAGGGTCCAGTTGAACCCACTGGACTTTTACTGATTGTGTAAGCTGCGTTGGGTCTGAAACCAGTAAATTATCTAAGCTTAGGTAATTATATACAACACACCGTGATAAAACTAAAGCCATATTCAAAGTTTTCTCCTTGAATATGGTTTGATTGGGTGAATACTATATATATATATATATTACTAGCTTTTGCCAGCGGCTCTGCCCGCCCTAAATTTTGTTATCATCATGCGATTTCTGCGGCAACTCCATATTATGCGGATAAAAATATTCCAGAACCTAACTACCTAACCTAACCTATATGTGTGCCAAGTTTCCTCTCAATCCGTCCAGTGGTTGAGCCGTAATTGAGAAACAAACATTCACAATTTCGTATTTTATAATATTAGTAGGATAGTGGGAATTGGATGAGATATTTAGCTGTAGCGATATTTACAAAAAATAACCACATTGTTTCCTGTGACTTGTGACCTGGAACCGTTTATGAACAGCACTACCAGCCGCACCACTGGCAGTGCTGTTTACAAAAAACGACACTAACAGTCAAATATTTTATAATGCAGTCAAATTGTGTTTTTACTAGGAAAGTTTTGGGGTAGTTCTGATTTATTCCATTCTATACATATTTTGGGGTGCTGAATCCGAATCTAAGGTTTGCTAACAAAATTTCGTGACGGAATATTGACAAAATAGCAAAAAAAGTGAAAAGAAAATAGCTTTTTTCCAGATTTTTGCTTAAAACTCTGAAACTATATAATTGAAGGACTCGCATGAATTGCAGATTAGGGAACAATAGAGTCCTGCCTTCCTGCATCCACAATTGCGTTGCCAGCTTTTTTTACAGTTACAAGAAATGTACCGGCCACTGCTAGTTTATTTCACCCCCACTCATTTGGGTCTTTTTGTTGCTCGTCAGGTGTGGCTTGACCGGATAACCACTGCTGCTTCCGTGGGGGGTAATGAGGCAATGTTGGTCTTATTTTTGTATGATGAAGATACTTATTGTCTGTATCTCAAATTGTTCAGACTGGTCTCTATTTTTTATAGAGCCATGAGAAACTTGTTTACTGCGGTGGTAAACTCATCTTGATGTGCGTTAGGGTCTTTGAAAGCTTCAATTACTGGTTGCAATTCTTTGTTCCTCTGCAGCACTTTAAGAAATTACACACACATACTACAGAAAGCTAGCATTGAAATCAACTTATAAACTATCTGACAGTATTTTAAAATTGAAATGTAAAAAGTGATTTTTGCACAGACCGCTGAAATATGCCAATTTTCAACCCGCACTTGAGACCGAAGGGTTATTCTAAAAAAAAAAAAATTATAGTGATATTTGTAGAGAATTTTAGAACTTTATATAATTTCTGTTAACAGTTCATTTACTAAAAGTTAATAGTTTTCGAGTTTCAATTTTTTTGCGATTTTGTCAATGTTCCGCCACGAACTTTTGTTAGCAATCCTCAGATTCGGATTCAGCACTCCAAAATACGTAAAAAATAAAAAAAAAATCGGAACAACCCCAAAACTTTCCCACTATAGAGGCCCTATTAAGTACAAATAGACTGAATTTTAGTAAAATCGTAAACATAAATACTTTATATACTTGTTCTGCTATATTGTGCTGGACTCTCCCGGTTCTGCTATTTTGTGCCGGACTCTGCCAGTTCTGCTATATTGTGCCGGACTCTGCCGGTTCTGCTAAGTTTGTGCATTTGGGATTTTTGTTGGTTCTAGGCTTAGGTGTTTCTTATTGATGAAAAATAATTCTAGTTACCTACCGTAAAGTTCGTATGGTAGATATAGGTCTGAAGTTCTAATAAGGTTTTAAATACAACTACATAAATAGTAATATATCTATGGCCAAGACGGGATTCCAAACCCGGCATCCTCACGTCGGTGTTATGGAGTGATCGTTGTAAACTAATAAGTATAAGCACTTATTTTGACGAGTACATACGTGAACTATATCATGCCTCTGATGTTAATATAACAGTACTTGAAAGTACTTTCTTGCAACCTCGTTGCACTCGGTGCTTGACCTCATTTAACCTAAATAAGATTAGTACCTGTAAAGGTGTTTAGGGTTTAGGAGAATTAACAAAATTAAGGGATAAACGTTCATAGCTAAGTGGATAATCTTTGGATACCACGTCAGAGTAACACCTAAATCTAATTGAGGGTTACGTTTAAGGAAGACAAAATGATTTCTAACTAGAACTACTTATTCGAATACGTTGGTTGTCACATAAATTGTACCCGTATTGTTGATATTGAGACCTGTAACGTGTTGACGTAATGTAACAAGGCAGATCGCTGACAAGATTAATTTAATACGAAACGAGGCCCAAGGGAATCATTATTAACGTTTATAAGATCTGCTTCTTGGAAGTGAAACTCACTGAGGGAACAATTAAGATTGGCAATTTTGTTCTACAGGTAAAGAAACCGATAATTTTCTTTCGGTCTCCCCCTTGCCGGTTTTAGGTTTAGACCTACGGTATTAATTACATATTAAACAGTTTACATTGATTTGGAATTTTATTGAAGTATACTTATACGTTAACTTATACTAATAGGAGCTTGAAAAGAATGTTTGCGTGTGAAAAGAAAGGGGTACTTTGGGAAAAGCTGTGTATAAAACTTTCGAAGGAAGTACTGTCACACCCATCGTTGGCCTGTATAAGAGATTCGGGAGACCAGATGATGTGTAGCAGTAATCTGCTAGTGCTGTTAGTACTTAGAAGAGGGAGCTGAGTTTTAATCCTAACCTTCGTGGCTACAAACCCTAAGAATAAGGCTTTATTTACTCGCACATACAGACGAATAAAAAAATATATATCAACAATTTTGTGCCATATTATAACGGAACGACCGTTTCCGGTGGTCCGTCTCCGGTAAAGTACCGGATGATGTAGGAAACGATGGAAGTTTCCAGGCATCCATTCTTAGGTCCATCATCAATGTCGTGATTTCAAATATCGAGATCAAAAAGCCTCGATGGGTTGTGACATTAGGGTTGATCCTACTTCTTAGAGTTATTCGTCTCTACGGATCTAGAAAAAGTCTATTTAATTTTACTTGGAGTTAAATACATCCAACTATCTACTTAACGCAAAGCGTCAACTCTATGACTGCTATTAATTCTACTACTACGTAACAGTGAAAAAACCGGAGAACTTATAGGTAGTTTAACTTTCCTGTATTCTTGTTACTGTGTTGTGATTGTGTGTAAAAGAGGTATGTATTAATTATATTTTTATTTGGGTTTCGTCTTATATCTTTGGATATAACTGCTACTCTTCGCGGCTACTGCGAAGGACGGTGCGCGTCAGCCTGGTAACGGCATTTGCACTGAGGGAGGCCAGGAATCCTTTAGACTCCAAATCCTCGGCCTGTGCGGTAGAGATGCTTCAGCCTGAACACCGCTCCACACCGAAGCTACGGGGCGAACTGCGCTCACGTGCAACCTTGCATTGTGCCTGTCACGTGCGGCATATCTTTCATTACTCAATACACGTTAATAGGTCACTTAAACTCAGTCCCATCCGCGTTTATTTACTTCGGCGGTGGTGACCTGAGGGGTGTCCTCGACGAGCAAGATTTGGATTCCTTCCGATTGGGCTGTAGGCCGAAGAAACCCTATTTGTTATTCTATCACTAATAAAGACTTGAAAACTATACACTTTAGAACTCTGTGTAGGCAGGCTTGCATTTTCTCAGTCTTTCTACTTATTCAGGTAGTTCTATAATATTGTAAAATAGGCAGCTTCTAACTAAACAGGGCACTCCTACTATAACCTGTCCTGTTATAATATAAGGGACTACACATTGCTGCAACTTTAAGCTACGATATACCTACGTTAGATTGCTAGCGTCCGCAAGAAGCCGAGTAATGGTTGTTCATCACGATCGAAGTTTGGGGTCTTGAAAAGGCAGCTCTCTTGTGATGAGCCTGCTTCTTCGTTTATTGATGCTGGCTCCTTGTCTGTCGTCTCGTCAACGAATTACCTACACCGAAGAGGTGCAGTGTCAAGCTTCCCGCCACGACGTGTCGCTCGAAGGGGGCGAGGCTCGGCAAGGGCAGCCCGACGGCTGAGGACCGTGGGTGAGATTAATGTATTAAATTCTAGCTTTAGCCAGCGGCTCCACCCGCCCTAAATTTGGTAATTGGCGTGGGATTATTACGTCAACTCCTTAATTATACTAATGAAGTTTGCTATAGCAAGCTATAATCTAGAGTTCGTGTAAGCTCGGTTATAGTTATTCCCGCGGTTACTTTATATTATTCGGAATAAAAACTATCAAATGTCCTTCCCTGGGACGCAAACTATCTCCATACCAAATTTCAACTTATTCGGATCAGCGGTTCAAGCGTGAAGAGGTTATTAACTTATTTTATTAATTAAATTTATGGCATTATGATGAAACTTTTGAACTATAAACAGATTATAACATGATGGTAATCTTAAAATATTTTTTTTATTTTGAATAAGTATAAGATTAGTAGTAAGCATACTTACATAAACTATTGTATCAAGATGCTATATAATAATTTGTATGTATGTTCATTGTATTTTATATCTATATGTAGACATATATTATTGACATATATTATTAATATTTATTATGATTTGTCGTTGCTTATGTCTGTGCGTTACTTTAAAAAGAGGCTCCAGCTGAAAAGCAGCGCTGCGAGTTGTATGGTTCTTTTTTATAAAATGCCTTTTTTATATTTGTTCTGTTGCAAATAATGATGTTATTTATTATATGATGTTACGTGTCATTAAACATTATAATTAAACACTAAGGTGGCAAACAAGCTAACGGTCCGCCTGATGGTAAGCGGTCACCGTAGCCTATGGACGCTTGCAACACCAGGAGTCGACGTTGCCGACAATTCTAAAACTTAGTAACTTCGTTCTTGAAGAAACCTATACTGTAGTCCTTAGAGAAAACCTTGGCAGGGAGCTCATTCCACAACCCAAGCGTTCGCGGTAGGAAGTTTCTTTGAAACCGCACTGTACGCGTATATATATATATATATATATATATATATATGAATTCCCTGCCGATGGCGAGTGGTGTGAGTGGTGCGAGTGGTGTGAGCATCATTTCGAACAATTCCTTAGATCACATACAAGCGGTAGAACATACACACGGAGGCAAAGCCTCTCCTCAGACTTAAGGGTTCGATGCGGCAAGTGAGTATGGGATCGTCGAAAATTCTCACAGCCCATCGTTGAACCGAGTCAAAAGGGCCAAGCTGGTATCCGGGTGCACCCGCCCGGAGATGGCAGTTGTACTCCATATGGGGCCTTACTTGCGACTTGTAAAGCAGCAACCCGACGTGATGCACTGCTTTGCTCTGTAGAGTTCACCATTTTTTTTTGGACGCCAGCTTCACCTTGGCTTGCAAATGATATCGGAACTGAATATCGCTGGAGATGTCAACATTAAGGATCCCAATACTCTTGGAGATGGAGTGTCCTGGAATCGTGGTCAATGTCATTGATATGCAGTAGAAACAGCACAGAGCCTTGCGGGATCGCGGGACCAGTATTGTACCAGTATGTACAAGCTATCAGAGCAACTACCGTCAACTACGGCTCGTATGCGTCTCCCGGGAAAAAAGCTAGTCACCCATTTGCACGAACCCTCGGGCACTCCGTAAAATGGCAACTTCGATAGAAGACCCCAATGCCAGACCCGATCGAACGCCTTTGCTATGTCCAGGCTAAATACCAATATCTCCCTCTGACTCTCAATGGCTAGTGCCCATCGGTGTGTAAGAAACACTAGAAGGTCACCAGTCAAGCGATCGTGGTGAATGCCATATTGACGGTCACTGACCAGGTCGTGTTCTTCTAGGCATCTTAGATGCTGTGTGTTGATCACACGCTCCATCACCTTGGAGAGGAGAGAGGTAATAGCAATAGGCCTGTAATTCTATGGATCTGATCTATCGACCTTTTTGGGCACCGGGTGCACATTCGCAGTCTTCCATGAAAAAGATTATTATTATAAAGTTCAGTGTTTTAGTCATTCGATGTACGAATTAGTCTTTATAGGATTACACGTGTATGAATTCCTTAGCAAAAAGTATAAATTAGTCTTTTGTGATGGACCCTAGACGCTCCTAGAATGTATTAGTCTCTAGTTGGATGTCTGACTAAATAGTGTACCTAAACTTTGTAATTGAATTACATTGAATTGAATGTAAATTGAAGTGCACGCTTCGCCCCACAACCATCCAAATCCCAGAAAACTTTCAGCTCCAAAACAAAAATCGCTTTGAATGCTTAAAGGAAGACGCATCAGTGGACGATACCAACGACATGTTTGTGGAAACTGTCCATACGGTTGGGTCTAAGTTCTTTAAAACCCACCGTACAAATATAATAAAAAGACTCTCGGACTAGACTCTAAGACTTATGGACGAGAGACGGAACCTTAGGCTGCAGTCTTCGGATGATGCAGTGTCATATCGTCGGCTTAATAGACAGATCTCAAAATCACTTGCACGCGACAAACGCCACTTTAATACATTGCGTATTAAGGTGGCAATAGAACGGAACAAAGGTTCCAAAGTGTTCGCGAGAGATCTGGCTATTGAGCGAAGCCGTCTGGCAAGGCTGAAGATGGAGGACGGCAGCATTGTTTCGTCCGGACCAGAAGTCTTGCAGGAGATCGCGAAATTCTATGGACAGTTATACACGTCGATATCAAAACCAGTTGGCAGTCCAGCTAAAGACCCTAGAGCTAGACTGACTCGACAATATACCGAGGACATCCCGGACTTTAGCTTGTACGAGATTAGTAAAGCTCTTAAACAGCTTAAAAACAATTAGGCACCGGGTGATGATGGAATTACGACTCAGCTTCTGAAAGTGGGTGGAAAACCGGTACTTCAAGTCCTTCAGAAACTCTTTAACACCCTTATACTCGAAGGTACTTCGCCACAAGCATGGCACAGAGGCGTGGTGATTTCTTCAAAAAAGGTAACAATATCCTTCTTAAGAATTACAGACCCATCACGCTTCTGAGCCATGTTTATAAGCTGTTTTCAAGAGTAATTACGAACCGTCTCGCTCGCTAGATCGACGACTTCCGGTCGAACAATCCGGTTTCTGAAGAGTCTATAGTACCGTAGACCACATCCACGCATGTGGACTATGAGAAAGCCTTCGATTCGGTGGAAACATGGGTAGTGCTACAGGCTCTACAGAGACGCCGTAGAGATCGGCATATCGAGGTGCTAAAATGCTTGTACGATAACGCCACCATGTCAGTCCGTCTCCAGGATCAGAACTCGAAATCGATCCAACTGCAGAGAGGTGTGAGACAGGAAGATGTCATATCTCCGAAACTGTTCAAAAATGCATTGGAAGATGTCTTTAAGCTTATGGACTGGGACGGTTTTGGCATCAATGTTAATGGCGAGTACATTACCCACCTTCGGTTTGCCGACGATATTGTGGTCATGGCAGAATCAATGGAGAACCTTAGCACAATGCTCGAAAGCCTCAGTTGAGCTTCCCAACGCGTGGGCCTCAAGATGAAAATCATGTCGAATGGCCATGTAGCACCCACTCCAATAACTGTTTGGAACTCTACACTCGAAGTTGTTGGCGAATACGCTTGGGGTGTGGAATGAGCTCACAGCCAAGGTTTTCTCTGACAACAACAGCAACGCGCGAGTTATACCCCTGGTGTTGCAAGCGTTCATAGGCTACGGTGACTGCTTATCGCCAGGCCGATAGTAAGCTTGTTTGCCACCTAGTGGTATAGAAAGGTCCATTTTTTTACTTCTTTTTTTTCCGTGTCCCACCTCAATAGTTTATTACAAGCGATTTATATTTTCTGAATGGGCTCTTACAGCTTTTTATTTTAATACACCACTCGATGGAAAAAAATTTAAGCCCGCACATTGAAACGCATAAAATTCGCCATTTTGATTTTTTTTGAACACTTGGGCATCTAAATTATGGAAATCCATCCAACTGTTTGGAATATTTGGGGTAAAAAATGGATTATTCCCATGCATACAAGATCTGGGCGAACATAACCTTCCTTGGCAGCCGGGTAATAAAAAGCCAAGTATAAATTTTAATAAAAAACTAAGGCTTCGCGCCATAAAAGTGGGTAGCCCATATTTGAGTACCTGTTTCATATTAAAAGTGGGTAGCCCATATTTGAGTACCTGTTTCATATTAAAAGTGGGTAGCCCATATTTAAGTACCTGTTTCATATTAAAAGTGGGTAGCCCAAATTTGAGTACCTGTTTCATATTAAGCGCCCTTTTTAAAATTTTGTTTAATTCTAAAATGCAGTTTATTATAAAAAATATAGGTTATGCTCTTCCCAGTTATATGTTTGATTAATATTGCATTTCAATATAAATAATTTCTAAATAATATTTAATTTAAGACCTAAAAAAAAAATTGTAGCCCATATTTAGTTACTTTACTCAACGATTAGTCTTTGTAGGTAATGGTGATGAAAGAAATAAGTGTAAGTGTACTTCCTTTCGGGCTTCATAATAAATAAGTGTTCCGCACTTCCGTATAGACTTCATAATAAATAAGTGTCCAGCACTTTCTTCTAGGTAACGTAATAAATAAGTGTCCGGCACTTACTTCTAGGCTACATAATAAATAAGTGTTCGGAACTCCTTTCTAGGCTACACAATAAGTAAGTTTCCGGCACTTACTTCTAGGCTACGTAATAAATAAGTGTCCGGCACTTAGTTCTAGGCTACGTAATAAATAAGTCAGACACGAGTTTATACTTCATTAAAACTAAAAAAAATTAAAGTGCCTCCAACTGTAATATTTCTTATAATAAATATGCTACGAAATTGCCTGCAGTGTCAACAGAGGGTGACGTAATGAGATGAAGGGCCATTGAGGCAGAGTGGAGCATGAGGTAGGCGCCGCGCCGTGACGTCGCGAGGCAGCATTTGATCTGAGAAAATTAGCTTGGGGACTGGTCGGAAAACAAAACATTTGTAAGAGCGTCTTCGTGGTAGAGACGTCGATTTTCTTTGCGAATTTTATATGTTACAGGATTACCATATTTTTATAACACTGTCCTAACCAACACCATTGTTTTTTTTCAAGTGTATTTTATTCATTAAAAACCTCCGCTAGGTTTTTTTTAACCATGCGAACCTTCACCGTTGTGTTAAATGGTTGAATTTGGAAAATTTCTTTTCGTCATGTCTTTTTTGCAACTGAAAGTATACTATTTTTAGTTTACTTACAAAATTAACCGGTTTTCCGTACAAAGTTTCAGTCTCTATTTCCAAACGGATGATTTCCAAAAACAGCTAAACCGTCATTTAACTTCTTTTCAACTAAAATGACAAAGTCAGTAATCAGTCGACACCGTGGCTTAGTGGGTAATAACTCTATTGCTGAATCGGGGGGCGTGAGTTCGGTTCCTATACAAGAAAAACAATTTAAATAAATAAAATTTATTTGCTTTTGGCCAGTATTTTTTTTTAAATTTGAAAGTTTATGGTAATAATTACACACTCTCGCTTTATAAATCAATAATAGATGTTTACTAATTAACTAATAATTTAATATAAATATTAGAATAAAATATTAATAATAAAATTATTAAATTTACTAATTATGTATATTGTAACAATTAAGCTACAAAAAAACCATAAAGCAAATCGGCCCCCTCTGGCCGCGTCAGGATGCCGTTTGCTCTATGAAAAAAACTTGCTACACACACAGACATTGTTGTTTTTACATTCAAACCAAATCTTAACTACAAAACAGATCCTTATTACTCACCAAATATCTCGTTGTGACCCTGGATAGGCGTTTGAACTTTCGCCATCACACCAAAATAGTTAGAGACCGAGCCGCTTTTGTCCTCGGTCGTCTATATCCAATGATAGGCAAGTATAGTAAGATGTCGCTCAGATATAAGCTGACTCTTTACGTCACCTACAGCAGCCCCATACTAGCTTATGCTAGCGTTGTCTATGCGTTGTTTTAGACAAGCAAGCTCCATAAACTCCAGACCTTCCAAAACCGCTTCTTCAAAGTGGTCTCCGGAGTCTCCTAGTACGTCCGGAATGCGGAGCTACACAGGGACTTTGAGCTCCCCACGATTCCCTAATATTTTAAAGACCTGGTAGTCCGCTTTTTCGAGCGTACACAAAATCACCCGAATCGACTAATTGTGCAATCCATAACGTATCATCCCCCGACCGACCTAGGCACGGTCGTAAAACTATAGTTAGGCGGCCTCGACACGTACTAACGGCCCCAGATGACGATCTGGCTGTCCGGATAGCGAGATTAGTCTCTACGACCTCTCCTAATAGGGCCTCCCCCTTAACACGACGCCGACGTCCCCGGGTTAGCAGTCCGCTTTTTCGAGCGTAGACAAAATAACCTATATATCAAAGAGTACCGGGGCGCTTCTCGCCCTTACTCAATCGCAACCGCAACCGCGTAAAAGGGAACTCCCCACGTGGCGCTGACTCACCTTCGGGGATTGAGGCTTATGCCGGTCGAAGGGACGACCCCAAGACCTCCTTCAGAGTCTCGCCCCAAAAGTCCGGTGAAGTAGAAATGGCTGTATCAGCCAACTGCATAGTCAAAAAAAAGAGTAATTATCATCCCTGCTGTTTTGGAGAAGTTCAGTGACACACCGACTTCAACGCCACCTACCGGATCCATTGTGTTATCAAACCTTGCTGGAACCCACTCGAACGTATACATAAAATATCATTGAAATCTTCCTGCTGTTGAGGACAGTGACACACCGACTGCAGCGTCATCCACCGGGTCCAATTGTGTTTACAAACCTTGCAGGAACCCTTTGAAATATTCAGACAAACCTAGCTCCTCCTAAACGGCTGTGACGATTTCACCCAAATCGTCACAGCCGTTTAGGAGGAGTTAGGTGACAAATACACGCAAAGAAGAATTATACGTATAAAAAAACCGACTCACACTTGACGCTTTCAGATAGCCAATGACCTTCCCCGGGACTCAGACTGTCTCCATGTCAAATTTCATCTTAATCCGTACAAGAGTTTAAGCGTGTAGAGGTTACAGACAGATAGAGTTACTTTTGCATGTATAATATTAGTATGTACTAGCAGAACCGGCGAACGTCTTTTAGTCCCTTAATTCTCCTTTTTCCTCTCCTATCCTTTTCTTCCTTTTCACCTATTCCTTGCTTTATTTACTACCATAATGTGAACTGCTGCTAATTTATTTTAATAGATTAAGGATGGGTTTCACTAACTAACTTTAACTTTAAAAATACCTAACGACAGAAATTTCCCATCTCCCATTTTTGGCGACTGGTCAACGTCAAAGTTAGTTGGTACAACCCAGCATAATAACTTGACCACAGCGGTACATATCGGGTCCAAGTATTGTGAAAAGGTTGAACTTATTCAGAAACCTTCACCAGCATATGCACAACAACCTACCCAATTTTTATTACAATCGGCTAGTTAACCCTTACTTTAAGACTCCGAGTCGCACTTAACCGTTTTTTTTACTTATTATCAAAGGGTTGGTTATGTATCCAGAAATCTTCTGCGGCGTGTGCACCACAGCTTACCAAAATTTCATTACCATTGCTCCAAGTGCAAGAGTCCGACTCGCAATTGACCGGTTATCTTCTTTTATACAAACCTTGTCCTGACCATAACGAACACAACAAAGAAAAAATATCCAATTTGGTGCAGTCGTTCTGAAGTTATTCATAGTGTGCGAGTTCGACTCGCAATTGACCGGTTATTTTCTTTTATACAAACCTTTTCCTGACCATAACGAACACAACAAAGAAAAATATTCAATTTGGTGCAGTCGTACTGAAGTAATTCTTAGTGTGTGAGTCCGACTCGCAATTGACCGGTTATTTTCTTTTTTACAAACTTTGTCCTGACCATAACGAACACAACAAAGAAAAAATATCCAATTTGGTGTAGTCGTTCTGAAGTTATTCTTAGTGCGCGAGTTAGATTCTCACTTGACCGGTTATTTTCTTTCACACAAACCTAGCTTGTTCTGACAATATCGATTGCGAACATTTCAGCGATTCATTTTTATTTATTTAGATTAAAGTAAAGGATCACACATTAGTAAACCACAAAATTCAGTTCTGGGGAGGGGCAAAGAAGGCTTTGTTAGAAAAAGCCTGTTTTTGCTAATAACTCTTTACTCGTTAAAGCTATCAAAATAATTTCATTTGCTAAACAATCAGTAAAATAAATTTGTCTCATTATCGGTAGGGAGGTACTTTATAATTCAATGAAATAATTAGTGTCATTGCAATATTTGCAGTGCTTTGTTGTTGGAATTTGTTATTGGACTTAGGTTTTTTAATGTTTGTCACTGCTTTTTGGGATACTTAGGTATCTTGGGACTCAAATTTTATTCTTGTGAGCATTCAATTTAATCCCTTAGAGATGTTAAAAACTCACAACTTAAATATATAAATAAAAATACCCGTACAAAGTCTGCACAGTTTTAGAGTGATTAGAACCCTAATTAAGTAAATTGGGTCCTGTAGGATTAGACTTGGATCCATTTAGTAAATAAATAGGCGCTTCTAAACTTTGGGTCTTGTAAGTAAGCAAAAGTTAAAGTATAATCTTTGGCAAAAGTCAAAAGTTGGTTCACTTCTTCAGAGGTCAGTAAATTCTAACGCTTTATTTTATTCAAGATGTAACGTGTCTCTTTCACTTACAAATAACAATATAATATAATTTATGTATACCTTCAGTTATACCGAAGCGGTGGTCAGAGATATAACGATCGTATATAAGTTTGTGACGTCCACGTCTCATCAATGGTATTTGGCCCCACAAACGTGATAGTTAGTAAGCCTATCTTCGTACCGGACACAAACAACTCGATACAACTTTACAAATTATAAACTGTAACAATATAGGTTGCCCCTACCGTGAATTGAACCTGGGACCTCCGACATGGCAGCCCTACGTTCTACCACTGCGCCACATAGTCACATTATTCAAGAAAGTTATAAGTGGTTCTACTGTTGTAAGCCTTCGAAATGTGGCCAAATGTTCTTGTCATACATTGTTTTCCTTTACATACAGACTACTTTGTTTAAGTTATGAGTTTTAGTGTGTTTTTTTTTTTTTTTTTTTTTTTTTATACCACTAAGGTGGCAAACAAGCTTACGGCCCGCCTGATGGTAAGCGGTCACCGTAGCCTATGGACGCTTGCAACACCAGGGGTATCACTTGCGCGTTGCCGACCCTTCAGAAATCTAATAACTTCTTTCTTGAAGAACTCCATACTGTAGTCCTTGCAGAATACCTTGGCAGGGAGCTCATTCCACAACTTAAGCGTTCGCGGGAGGAAGTTTCTCTGAAACCGCACTGTACGCGACCATTTAGGTTCTAAAGTGTGAGAATGGATTCCCTGCCGATGGCGAGCGGTGCGATGGTAGAAAGTAGCCGTGGGCATCATTTCGAACAATTCCTCAGAACACAACCCATTGTACAAGCGGTAGAACACACACAGTGAGGCAAAGTCTCTCCTTAGACTTAAGGGCTCGATACCGCAAGTGAGTTTGGAATCGTCGACAATTCTCACAGCCCGTCGTTGAACCGAGTCAAAAGGGCCAAGCTGGTATCCGGGTGCACCTGCCCAGAGATGGCAGCAGTACTCCATATGGGGCCGAACTTGCGACTTGTAAAGTAACAACCTTTGCCCCGACGTGAAGTACTGCTTCGCTCTGTTGAGTACACCAAGTTTTTTGGACGCCAGCTTCACCTTATCTGATAAATGATCTCGGAACTGAACATCGCTGGAGATGTCGACACCAAGGATCCCAATGCTCTTGGAGATGGAGAGGGGAGTGTTCTGGAATTGTGGGACCACAGTGAATGGAGTTTTCTTAGCGGTGAACGCGCACACTTGTGTCTTTGTAGGGTTGAATCGGACCAAGTTTACCCGTCCCCAGTCAGAGACCTGGGACAGTGTGGTCTCGATTTGAGACACAAGTTCTCCGCGGTTTTCCTCCACAACGGAACGAGGGATGTTTGCATGACCCGTGTAAAAAGCGTCTCCAGTACTGTCATCTGCATAGCAATGTATGTTGTTCATGTCCAACATGTCATTGATATGCAGTAGAAACAGTGTAGGAGACAGCACAGAGCCTTGCGGGACACCAGCATTAATGTCCATGCTATCAGAGCAACTACCGTCAACTACGGCTCGTATGCGTCTGCCGGACAAAAAGCTAGCCACCCATTTGCACAAACCCTCGGGCACTCCGTAAGATGGCAACTTCGATAGAAGACCGCGGTGCCAGACCCGATCGAACGCCTTCGCTATGTCCAGGCTACATGCCAATGCCTCCCCCTGACTCTCAATGGCTAGTGCCCATCGGTGTGTGAGATACACTAGAAGGTCACCAGTCGAGCGACCGTGGCGAAAGCCATATTGGCGGTCGCTGAGCAGGTCATGTTTTTCTAGGTATCTCAAAAGCTGTGTGTTGATCACACGCTCCATCACCTTAGAGAGGAGAGAGGTAATAGCGATAGGCCTGTAATTCGATGGATCTGATCTATCGCCCTTTTTGGGCACCGGGTGCACATTCGCAGTCTTCCATGAATATATATACATGTTAGTGTGGTAGGAAAGCGCGAAGAGGCGCGTGAGTACAGGACATAACTCAGGAGTACACTGCTTAAGCACCACTGCTGGTATACCGTCTGGCCCACTCGACTTATGAACGTCTAGAGAGAGCAACGCCCGCCTGACCTCCCGCTGCGTTATGGAGATTTCCGGCATGGTCTTACCGCACCACGGTATAGTAGGTGGTACAGCGCCTTCATCGTTCATATTCGAGTTCGAGGCAAAGAGACTGCCCAGTAGATCGGCTTTCTCTTTAGCACTATGGGCCAAGTCACCATCGGTCTTTCTCAGTGGTGGTAACGACGACTGGCAGAAGTTCCCTTCGGCAGCTTTGGCAAGCGACCAGAAAGCACGACTCCCAGAAGGATAGCTCGCAAGTCGCCCACCTATTTTGCCGATGAATTGGAATTTTGCTCTGGCAGTTGCTTTCTTACTGAACCTCGAGGCAGCATTTAATTTGCGTTTTAACTCAGAAATATTCGGATCCTTATTAAAACGAGCCGTGGTTCAAGCCTCATATGCATTTTGCTTAAGAATTTTAGCTTTTCTGCAAGACCTATTAAACCACGGTCGTTTTTTGACGCCGGCAGCTACTCGCGGGTTAGGAATATAGCATTCCATACCAGCAAGGATTGTCTCAGTGACTGCGGCTGCGCAGACGTCAGGATCTTCTGAGTTAAAGCAGATCTGCCTCCACGGGTACGATGCGTAAAATTCTCGCAATCCATCCCAGTCTGCCGACTTATAGTGCCACACACGACGCCAATTAGTTGGCCCAGAAGGATCAGGTTGTGTGCATGACACTTGAGTCCGAACGAGACAGTGGTCCGAGGAGCCAAGAGGCGCATCCACTGAGACGGAGTATCCGTCCGGACGAGTAGTCAGCAGAAGGTCCAGTAAGGAGCTCGTATGTTCCTCTATATCTGGTATTCTCGTTGGAGAAAGTACCAGCTGAGAGAATCCATAGGTCAGAGCAAATTCGTGAGCAGATATCCCAGCATAGTTATTGGTTCGAGAACTGAGCCACTCGCGATGGTGGGCGTTAAAGTCTCCCAAAATAACTAGTTCTGCTGTGGGATATTGCTCTAGAACTTTGTCAGTCGTCAAACTCAGGTGCGTGAAGAGTCGAGTTACGTCCGTGTCACCGCTATGAGACCTGTATAGGCACGCATAGATACGAGTGTGGCCGCCGTAATCTACGCGCACCCACAATATCGACAGGTCCCTGTCTTCAAGGCTATGAAGGCGGCGACAGCAGATATCCTCCCGGACGAACATACATACACCGGCACGACTCACGAAATTGTGCTCAAGTTTGTAACCGGGATAATGAAGGTATGATGTATCGGCCGGGCAGGATATCTGCGTCTCCGTTAGAAAAAGAATGGTCGGCTGCGCAGTCTCCAGATGGAGGTGGACTGCGTTAAGATTTGCGTGAATACCCCTAATGTTGCAAAAGTCCACATTAAATGTGGATGGAGCGGCCGCTGAATAAACTCTTTTTCTTTTATTTCTTGCCATATTTTTTATTTTTTGAAAGTGTTATTTAGATTAAAGATGAGGATTCACTGCACTGACAGCTTAGAGGACAAAAGGTGCGGTACTAGAACTGCCAAAGCTCGCCACAGATGATACGGTTGCTGGCACGGCGGGCGGAAGGGCCCCTGATCCCCCTCTGTTGTAGTAGCCGGGTCCACTCCGGTCTCCTTCTCCGGCACGACTACCACTTCAGATACTTTACACAGGCTGGCGAATCAGCCTCCCAGGGCGGAGATTAAGTGATCCCTGGGTTCGGGATCCCGTTCAACCTGCGGGCGGCCAGCGGTCAGCCGTTTCATCAGGTCTCCCTGACCGCCGAACCAGCACGCCGCGTCTACGCCGAGCATGACAGTAACAAGTACCGCCGGTCCTCCGCTGTCCGCGCAGCGAATCCTCAAAGAGCTCTGGCAACCTTACTCACCGCCAGGAACACAACACTACTCAATGTTAGTGTTATTGTGGCCGCGGTTTTCTGTAAGGTGGAGGTACTTCCCCAGTTCGGGCCGCTCATTCGAGCAAGTACTCGCTATGCCCTGCTTTAGTTGTTCGGGTGGCTTATTAGAGCGAGTACTTGCAGTGCCCTACCTCTCTTAATAATGTAATAAAGAATGATGCGTTAACTTAGCGTGAAAAAGTGTTTTCTACCTGTGAATAGGGCTGCCATCCGTCCGGGTTTCCCCGGATTTGTCCTTGTTTGGGGGGCGTCCGGGGAGCGTCCGGGCGGGGTTTTTTTTTCTGGGTTTTAGCGGATAGCAGCCCTAAGTAAGGGCAACTGAATGAAAACTTGATTAACATGATTTGACATGAGACTCAGCTTGTTTACAGGGTTCAAACATTTTATTCAGTATTTTCAATTACATTATGTTATGTGTTTTATTTTTAAATTGCATGAAATCGGATTTTAAGTTAACTCCACAAGAGAGACACAAAAGATTATTTGTGAAGTTGGTGTGAAGAAGTATAATCAGTTTTGAAATGGTCTCAGATGTTTAATTTGGTGTGGTCTCTACTTCAAGGAGTTTCGTCGTGATTCCGTTCTTAACATCAAAATATTAAATTACCCAAGGGAATATATTGTGTTCCTGTGGTTGCTGGCATCAGTAGCCGAGCTCATAAGTGTTATGTTTTGTTAATCATTTGTAAATTCAGCAATCGACAAAAGGCTTTAACCCTATCTACTACCACTACTACTACTCCTGTTACTATTACTGTAGTTTTAGTAAGATCACATGACAGTTTTTTTGCGGTATCTGACCCCGAGAATATTTCGCCATTGTAAGCGCAAGTACAATCTAAGAAATTAAAGCACAAGTGATGGCCGACTGCGTTATAAACAACTGCGCCTTCAGCTGCTCGAATTGTCTTCCGAACTTGATGTCACAAAAAATAACTTGCTTGGTTTCTTATGTTTTGCTGTATTCAAATGTTCATTTATGTCAGAAACTCCTTTGTTGGCGATTAAAATATTTCACGAACAGAAAGCCTGCCAGTCATATTTTCCTTTTTTTAACATGGAAAACTTATTTTGCAACTACTTCAAATTATTCAAAGACCATGCTTCTTAATTTTTTTCCAAAACCGCTGTCAGAGGCTTATTTGCTTCTTATCCACTCCATTATGCATATCTTGCACAGCAAAATCGAAAAATTAGGAAAAAGCGACAGTTATGTGCCAGAAACCTGAAACATTCTAGGATCTATTAAAAAAATCCTAGACGACGGAATCAATGAAAACTCTGTGCACTTAAATGTTAGACGCGTTTTAAACAGACACAACGGGGACATAAAACATGAGTTCAAAAACTGTTCTTTTAAAATGAAAACGTACATTGAAGTTTGGATGTAGCCTTTAATAACTTTTTATTTAAAACAAAAGAAGAGGCTATTAAACTAGACCGATGATAAATATTAATATAGTAACTGAAAAGTAAGTAAAATATAGTACTTCATATTATATACTATATTTTCTCGCAGTCAATAGTAAAAATTAGAGTATACATCACGTGAAAAAAAAATCATCTCGGTCCTTTGTAACCCTCACTCCGCTCAGGATTCTACTTTAGAATCCCTCGCTGCTCTCGGGATCCAACTGAGTCCCTCGAATTAAATTCTTTAAATTTCAAATAATCTCGAATTTAAATTTTTTTTCACTTGTATTATCTACTATTATTTTATTTACTTAAAGGAAGAAAAAAAGTGATATTATTAAGTAAAAACACCTTAAAGTAAAAAGGCCTTAAAATTCCATGTTTTTTTTTCAATCAAGTAGGGAGTACATTTTTTTTTACCGAGTTTAAAGTGAATAAAAAAATATTCAAATGTCCGGGGTAAGGCTTCGAAATCCGGGGTTTTTATGCTTCCAGTCCTGGGCGGCAGGTTTTAGAGATGGCAGCCCTACCTGTGAACTAAATTAAAATATTAGAAGACATAATATGTTTCTGCAGGTACCATTGTATACCAGCATCAGCGTATAAATAGGAGGTTGGAGTACTGCAGATACCTAAGCATCAAACCCTTAAACACTTTACAATACTTTATGTACTTTTCTATAACAAAGCAGATAAATACGAAATATAAATATTTACTATCGCTTCAGCACCACTGCTCAGGCCTCTCCTTGAAGAAGGAGGTTTAGGCCACAATGCTAGCCTAATGCGGGTAAGCGGACGTTGTCAAACGATTGGTCACTCAACTGTGAGAGTTTTTAAGCTGCTCATAAGGCCTTTGACCTGGCTCAATGACTGCTGTCATATTTATTACAAACATTCAGGACCGACAGTTTCACGTGCCCGTCAAAACACAGAGGAGCTCGGAAGAATGTGCCATTAGGCAGTCACCCATCCAAGTAGTGACCACGCCCGATGCTGCTTAACTTTGCATATCGTTGGGCCACGAGCTTAATTTTGATCATACTATTATATCATATCTTTATTATATCTGTATAACTGTATATAAATGTTATTAACAGAGTGACTATAAAAAATGCTTCAACCGCCCGAAAACTTTATAAAGAAGTATTTTCTAACCTTGGTGAGATATAAACTTTTAAAGCAATCTGGTTTTTAAAGATATAAAAAGCAAAGATTACGCGAGGCGAGCGAAACTCAGCAGTTCCGACCTTGATGTTTTATTTTATGACGAATTTTGCCCGCAGGGTAAACGAATAAAACGAGTGAGCATGCATATAGCTTTATTTTTTATATTCGTGAGAGATTAAATACAATACTTTATTCCGTTTTCAAAGTGTACCCATAGGGATAAACGAATTCCTGTATATTGCTGTCGATTTGCTCTCTGTCTGTTTGTATTCGGACTTCTAGCTCGTAAACAGAAAAGTTATAAAATAATGTTGACCCAAAACCGTATAATCAGCGGAAATGAGGAATATGTAATATGTTATTATTAAGAGCTTATTCAGTAGAGTACTTACACATTCTTGGTACTTCGAAAAACTTGGTGCCTACGAAAAACCTACGAAGACACAACTGCGCGTGCACCGCTAAGAAAACCCCATTAACTGAGGTCCCATAATTCCAGAATACTTCCCTTACCATCACCAAGAGCCTTGGTTGGGATCCTTCATCACCAACACCAAGGGTATCACTTGCGCGTTGCCGACCCTTCAGAAATCTAATAACTTCTTTCTTGAAGAACTCCATACTGTAGTCCTTGCAGAAAACCTTGGCAGGGAGCTCATTCCACAACCCAAGCGTTCGCGGGGGGAAGTTTCTCAGAAACCGCACTGTACGCGACCATTTAGGTTCTAAAGTGTGAGAATGAATTCTCTTTACCATTTAAGAGAGGAGAAGGAACCTTAAAGAATATAAGCAGAGCGTATCCAAGAGTCGGCAAAACACAAGATTAATTTGTATATGACTATAAATATTCATTTTAGAACAATGTCTTATCCTAAGAATAGTCTTCTTTCTATAATCGACTAAAATGATATTTCGACGTGCTTAATTTCACTGAGAGCTTGTTTTTAGATATAAGTGTGTCAACAAAGAGCTTCGTAATGAGATCGAGAGTTATTGGAGCGTGGTGGGTGACGAAGGCGTTGGAATCGATAACTAACTGTGGTGATAATGTAAGTAATAAAAATAATTGGGTATAAATTAATACTTGTAAAATAATTACTCTTTTGGGCTTATGAAGATTAAAAATCCCACTTACTTGTTAGTTAAGTGACATATATTTCACTGATTTTTAGTCAGGTAATGCAAATCATTATAAAACTTAGAAACATGCGATACAAACAAAACTTTTTCAGTGATACACGTCCATACGCGGAGAAAAAACTTTAGTAGCCACAAGGGTAATCACTAAAATATTAGTAATTCCGAAGACAAGTATATTACACTGACGGTTACGAATGAGTTTAACTTATTGTATTTTCTAACAGGAATAAAACTAGTGTACTAAAAACAAGCAAAATTTATTGAAATGAAATAACGTATCACTCTTACAACAAGCGTTAATTACACCGATAGATCCTGGTGCACCTCTGTGATGTGAGAACGGTTGACAACTGTGGTTCGAGTACCTGGTAGCTGATGGGCAGCGGCGGAAGGTGCGTCTTATTCGTTCAGCTCAAGGTCACCAACTGTGAAGTGGCGGTGAAAGGGTAATCTTCGCCAGGTGAGGAGTTATGTCTGGAGAACACCTTGGTCCACTCTACATGCGATTCGGTTTGTATATATGCAAACTACCGTAGAAACTTCAATAGCGCGATGTAGGACGCGTGACGTCAACCTTGATTCGTAGCGGTACGATATGATGTTTGTTATAAGTAGACTTTAATAATCCTTAGAAAGGTGTTTGTTAACGTTAATTGGCCTTCACTGAAATGACAAGTAGTGTTTTATCTGCCCACTTTAATAACACATTTTGTAATCTTTAGTACCGAAGCTTTATATGTTTATATTAATTACCCTACTCATAAATTCGAGGAAAGTTTTATAGGATTTGTAAAATTCTGTAACCCTAAGTACAAATTATTATTTTCGGAAAGTAATAAAACTTTTTTGTAGTTATAAGTTTATGTAATTAAAAAAATGTTATATTATATGTGGTTTAGTAATTTCCAGAAAAAAAAAATTAAATTAAAAAAAATTAGTATTAACGCATTTTAAAAAACACGTTTTTATTCGAACAATATCTTTTCTCTCCGAGTACATGTGCGAAAAAAAATAATTTCTAAGTTCTATGTACGGAGTAGTTCTCCTTAATTTTTTTGTCTTAACTGCCCTACAGATTTTCCATAAAATCTTTTTGTCGAAGAATTCCCTCAACATGTAGATCATAATAAATTCCTTCTCCAGAAAAATAAAATGCTTCTGCCTAAGGAGCGTTATTTAGCAATGTCATCCACACGTCTGACTTCGATTTTTCGCTCGATTAAATCGCCTAAGGCACCTAAAGGCAATCCATTCCTAGAGCACCTGAGATATACCTAAGTATATCAATTTGAATATTTCTAGTTACATGATTTGTAGGCTTAGCTTGGTATTGTACATAACATAACGACCTCCATGTATCGTTATCCATTATGTGTAAGTCAAACAACATCCTAATCTATATCACCAATTAGTACTGTTATTTATACTGTGTTGTCAAAATATTTTATAATCAATTGCTATAGTAAAGTTGATGTTGTAATTACAACTAGGTATAGTATCTTCTGTGCTATTACTAAGTAATCAATTTTCAGTTGATTGCTGTTTGCAAAACTTAATTCAAATTAAAACGCCTTTGATTTGATGGATATATGTATGGAGTACCTACAGTTGTAGCATTAATTACTATTAAAAATATGTGTTTTATTCTTTTTAAAGTTGAATTTTCTTTTTCCAGGGTATTGTTATTTTAAAATTTGATTTAGGTAATTAAACCCAAAATGCCATAACAAATGCGAAATATAATGGCTTATATGTCATATTGTTTTCTTCTTTGGACCACGAGCTAAATTGGATCACCGTTATATTTACAGTAGTATAATTTTTTATGTTAATTTTGGTGATCAATCAAAAGTACATCTCAGTTAAATATAAGTTATCGATACCTTTAATTTTTCTCATGTATTCATCACCTACACAATATAAATTTATAAAAATAATGCCACCGGTTTTCTTGGATTAGGTAAAGTTCGATAAATTGAACTTCGTGTAGTTGGGTATAATGAACCGGTGCAATTTAACATACTTAATTGTCAAACAAATTTTTAGTAGGAGTTAAAAGATTTTAAAATAGCAAAAATAATGTTTTAGCTCTTATTTCACGTAGACCCCCCTCTGAAATGAATTTATTATTATATTGCTGAAATAACCAGTCAAGTGCGAAACAGACTCGCGCACCGAGGGTTCCGTAAAAGGTAAAATGTATTGAGAGACAAACTTAACTTTGGCGTTGGACAACTGTTGTCCTAATACATCGACATTGGTCGTGGTTATTTTACCAACTGCAAACAAGTTTATATATTTTTTGTAGTGTAACAACACGGTTTTCAGATTTCTTTTTGAATGTCAAAATATACGACAAAAATGGCCGTACTTCGCCCTATTTTTTTATTACGCTGACTTAAAAGCTTGATTGTTTTACAGCTTCAAGGGACCGTAGACCTTAGTATTTGATATTAATTTCAACTTGATACCTTCACGCCTACACGCGTTCCTGAGAAATAGGTTCTTGACAGACGGACAGACGGACAACAAAGTGATCCTGTATGGGTTATGTTTTTCCTTTTTACCTAAATGATTGTGAAACTAATTATTTAGGTACCTATAGGTACTTTAAACAAACGCAGGACACGTGATGAACTATCTCTGCTACCGGATTACAATGGTAGCTCATGGTTCATAGGCGTGACATACGGCAAGCCCAGGCGTGCTACGAGTCTACGTGTAACATTGCAAACCGGTTGGATGTCTGACAAACTTACTCGGCGGTTTTTAAGTTCGCGTACTTAGGCTGACACACTGTCGAAGAAGTTCGTCAAGCCAAAAGTACGCCTATCATCCACTTATTAAGGTTTCTTGTCTGCGTTAAAAATTTTGCTGAATCCGAATCCGAAATCAATACGGCTTTGTCCACCAAAACTGGCCTTAGCAGATCTGTTTTGATTACATCGTACGATTGGTCGTACAGCATGTTTTATTAATGTTTATCATGGCGAGTTTGATGTCGAAAAAACTTGTGATTGCATATTCATACAAGATGTAAGAGAAAGGAAAGACACAGAAATTCAGCGCACTCATTTGAATTTTATATTTGAGATTTACATTTGTAATGGGATAGGGATGATTTTGGTAATTTTCATACACTTGCCTGTGAAAAGATACAATAAAACGAATTACTTTGTTATGAGCTTGAATACTTTTGACAACTTATTAAATATTTTACATTGCAATTGTTAAAACTACAAATATTTTCCTCTGTGCCTCAAAAGTAAGGCATATCTCTATACGCCTCTATTGTTTTATACCTTGATTATACCAAAGAAATAAATAGCTTGAGGTCAAAATCCATTTCTTATGGTTCCGCACCTGGAGGGTCCAAACGGCGCCCTATTGCTGTCACTCACGTGTCCGTACGTCGTCTGCCACACAAGTTTTACCAATGGTTTTACATCCAAACGGTTGGAGCTACATTCTTCAAATTTCACATTATAAGCATTTTCTGACTTAAAGATTAAAAAAAGATATAATATGAGTTTCATAATATAGCTGCTGTAGTTAAATATTCGGTGAACTTTTTTATTTCTTTTTAGTCCTTGATTTATTTTTATTTATAGCTTTTTTGTTTTAGTGTTTAACTCTTTTATTCGACCCGCGCTTGATTATTTTATGTACCCTTTATCACTCCGGAGATGCATATTTTTGAGAACTTACTCATCGAAATCGGTTGAGTTGTTTAGGCTACAGTAGGTCACACAAAATGGAACGGTATGTCCGTTCCCCAGATACATATAGTAAAAAATAAGATGATGATTAATTAAAACAATTGTGCCATAAAACAATCCTCAACGCTACCGTTGTTAACCTAATCAAACCCTAATTTCAAACGATCTATGCTATGGCAGAAACGAACTGTGACAATAATGATTTAACAGGTTTGATATCTAAAAGGAACAGGAAAAGGTCAACAATACAAAACCCTATCTCTGGGAAACATCTCTAAATCCCTTTTTTACCTTTTGTTCTCTACTCCTACCTCATAAAATATGTAGTACCTATTTGGGACAAACCCTTTTTCTGTCTGTAGCAGTCACCGGTTGTGGTAGAGTAAAGACAGATTCTCATTACAAATGTCGTGGCGTGTCGTGTTGCGTCGTGTCGTGTCGTGTCGTGTCACGCTCTGACGTGACAGCTAGCCTGGACATTTATGTGTCGTGTTATTATGTCGTCTGGCGCTATTTTGCATTATTACATTAAAATCATAGCGATTGGGCAAATCGATGTACTTTTCAGAAAGACAGACGATTTTGAAGAAGATCTTATTTTACCTATTTATCTCTATTTTTTTATTCTATCTTATTCAGTTCGTGGGTGTTCTAGAGCGAAGAAAGAGAATAGGTTGAAATTTTCGCAGAAAATGTGTTTCTGTTGCCGCTATAACAACAAATACTAAAAAACAGAATAAAATAAATATTTAATGGGGCTCCCATACAACAATCGTGATCTTTTTGCCGTTTTTATTGATAATGGTACGGAACCTGTCGTGCGCGAGTCCGACTCGCACTTGGCCGGTTTTAAGATACAATATTTAAAAGTGAGTCGGTGGCGACTGTCTATAGTGACATCAACGTATATGCTGCGTAGGGAAAACTTACGCAGAGATGTTAGATGCCTGTTTAAGAATGATACGGGTTGTATCATTCTTAAACAAGATTAATTTTGTTATTTTAGTGTCAGGGCATGAAGTTGTATGTTGTATCTTATTTATTCCCGTGGAATTGTCAGTGTCTTGTCAGTCAGAAGCCGCGTTCCATTTAAATACTTCGTAACGAAATCGTTAGCGGTTTGGTTTTGATTAGCTTTTGGTAGCAAACCCAATGTTGATATTTAGCGTTTTGCTACATAATATCTCTACCAAATACGAATGACAGGAGGTGGGTTGGGTATTTTGAGCTATGTTTGTAAAAGCTTTAACGGAATAGGCAATTAGTGCTAAAATGAAGTTTTGCAATTAAATAGCAACGCCGCTCAAAAGAAACTCTTTTTGACGCATAAAGGGCGAATGGAACTGATGGTGATTAATTTGAATTTTATGTTAAAAATATAATGCTTTTAATTAACATGGTGTCGTCAACTTGAAGTTGATTTAAAAATTAGGCGTTCCGAAACCACTTTACGACCTTCCTCGTTGCATCTTGTAGCACATTAGGGATACTAAAATTCTAATCATTATTTTTTTTGGCATTGGATCTGTGCATTTACCGTGCAGGGCGAAGAAGCCAAAGTAATTAAGATTTTTCGGGGGGCGATTATAATGTCATTCGTATACAGAACATACTTTTTGCCAGGCCCAGTAGGTTGTACAGAGATTTAGCCGGAATACCTCTTGCTACTGCATGATAATCAATCACATATCTTTTTCTGGTTAGTTAAAAAAAATAACAGTAAAATCGTAGCAGAATAGAATTAATCCTACTAATATTATAAATGTGAAAGTTTGTGTGTCTGGATGTACTCAATCACGCTTCAACCACTGGACGGATCCTGGAATAGCATATAGGCTACTTTTTATCCTTAAAAATTCAAAAGTTCCTGAAAATGTTTTTGGTGGGATTTCACTTCTTTTTTAAGGTTGCTTATGCAATATGTTTTTATTTTTTTCATATTTTCTTTCTTTCTTGGGTGTATTTCTTGCACATGAGAGGTGCCCTTTTTCACAGCCCACTCTCAATCTTTTTTATATTGCCATTTGAAGAAACAGCATCTTACGCTGCCGAACCGAATCAGTAAGTTGTCCAACATCTCAATTTTATAAATTTTTTCCGAACCATATTAACGCCACGTCGTAGTGACTGCGTTTACACATGAATTGTCGCGTCACGTCGCGTCCGAACGGTGGGAGCTTTAACGCGATCGTAATCGAACGGTCTGACTAACGTCAAGTAACGTCAGGGCGCGTCACCAGTAATTACGAATTCAGTAATAGTGAAGATTCCTTTATAAAATACATATGGATTCGATAACATTTTGATGCAGCCCAATCCCGAAACTTGTAATGTGTATCTGCTTCATATGACAGAGTATTTATTGAACTGATTTTATATTTATCTTAAAATTGTGTCTGGTCTAAGTTGTACTTATGCTGGATTTATTTTAGATTCGGCTTAAATTTTCTTTAAATACTATAGTAAATCCAATCAATCATGGCCTACTTATATCATTACCGTAATAGGAAACGGCCTACTTTTTACTGATGTACCAATGGATTTTGGCCGAGATTGTGCTACTATTTTCGCCACAATAGAAGGAACGAAGATTGTTCAAAACACTTCTATATTTTTTTTCGTTTTGGAACAATATATTTTGAAGTGCGTTGAATCAGGAGCAGGATCAGAATATCCCATCTTGACGACAATGAACATCTCATCTTTAAGTCAACGAACATCTCATCTTGACGTCAATGAACATATCATCTTGACGAGAATGAAAATCTCATCCTGACGTCAATGAATATTTCATCTTGACGACAACGAACATCTCATTTTGACGTCAAGATACTAATATAATAAAGAGAGATTTGCATGTAAGTATGTATGTATTAAATAGGCTTCGAAACGACTGGACCGATTTGAAAAAATCTTTTACCAATTGAAGCCGACATTATTCCTGATGAGCATAGGCTTCTTTTTACCGAGAAAATGCTTCATTCCTACGAGAAAACGGGTAATAGGGCAACGGGTAGTAAGAATTATCCTTCCGTACTTATCTTTTTCACATAACTTTTAAACGGCTGAATCGATTAGGTTGAAATTTTATATGGGTATTTCGATGGTTTCCGGAATGATTTAAGCATACGATTGGACCCGTTAGGTTGCGCTGCTGTCGGTATGTCAACTACTAAACGGCTTGACCGATTGGGTTGAATTTTTATATGTGTATTTCCATGGTTTGACAGAGACGAATGTATTATGCCATTAAATAGGAAAGATTTGATTGTTTGTTTTTTTCTATAGTTAAGGAGTTCCTGTAAAAACCTACGCCGATACCGAAATTTAGGGCGGGCGAAGCCGTTAGCAGCTGCTAGTATTATATACACAAAGAACTGTGTATGTTAGTAGTTCACAGAAAAAAAGTAATGGGTTCAGTATTTTTTTTAAATGCCACTTGCTTAAAAGAAAAAAATTTTTTGAATTAAAAAAAAACATTATTAAATCAATAAATTATATTATTAGTCTTAAATGGAGGGTGAAAATTCTCCGTTCAAGAATTTTATTCTTGAAAGAAGCATTTTCTATATTATTATTTTTTTATTTGAGGCTGATAATTTTGATTCAGGATACTAACTTTGTTTGAGTAAGCTGCATTTTTTTGAATCAAGATAATATTTTACTTATTTTAAGAGTAAATAAACATAATTTTTTAAAATAACCTGTTTTTATTTTTACAATTATCATTCATATTCAATTATTAATTTTGAAGTTGAATATATTTTTCGATTGATTTTTTTTTATTTTATTATTAAAAATTACATTCAGTTACAAATCAAATCAAACAATATTTATTCAAATAGGTCTCTGAAAATACTTTTAAATCGTCGATACAATGTAAATGATGTTAATTTCTGCCAAAAAGAGCTGGCAAGAAGTTTTATGTAAAGTAATATTACAATAATTTGCTAACAAGTATACAATATGTATTAAAACACTTAGTAGGTAACATTAATAAGTAACTAAGCTACTAAAAACAAAGTCAAACACATGTCAGTTTTTTTTTGTTTTTATGTAGCGTAGGAGGCGCACCATGTGAAGCGTCAAATATTGACAATCGTATGAAGGAATTCAGATATTTAAGAGTATTCCGACATTCAATAGTGCTAGTAGCATTAGCGCGATCATTATTATATTCTTCCACAACCATATGTATACATATACTTAAAACTATCCATTCTATTCATGAATATAATAATAATCTTTATATATAAAAGGCAATGTCCTACTTGACTCATCAACGCCCAGCCCGAACCGCTAAGGGTAGAAACTGAAATTTGGAGAATGATTTTGTTTTATATTGAAGGCGGGTTTTGCGAAATTCAACTCCTAAGGGGATGAAATAGGGGTTGGAAGTTTGTGTGAAAAACAAATCTATTATTTTCTTTACATATTTTTTTTGACTGTCTTCGAAACCGATTTATCGATTAACTTCAAAATCTTATCTGCTTTATGTCTGAATAGACCTTTTCACGCCATGAGAGCCGAACGCTGTGTCAAAAGTTAATCGGTTCGTTCTTGAGATATCGTACGACAAACATTAGTTACACACATACATACGGACGTCAAAACGTCGAGATCATCTTTTTTGACGCAGTAAATTAAAAACATGTAAACAATATGATTGTGACAGTGAATTAGGTCAGTAGGGGCGGCAAAATTTGAATAGCCTACTGGCGGCAAATATGTATAATTAAAATTGAACGAAAAAGTTTGATTAGGGGTTAATATAAAGAAACTCTATAGTTAAGTTTTACGCAAATCGCATACAAACAACCGTAGGTACAGTACAGTAAGAAAAAGGCTAAAATTGGCGAAATAATCTTAAATATATCACAACGCCAAGAAATAACCCAAAAAGCCCTCCTTTTTCAGCTTATTAGTGAGGCGAGGTGAGGTAATTACACCCGGCGGTACATATTGCGTGAGATCTGCTGAGACGTATAGGTAGGTAAATACTAATAAAGCAGACTTATATTATATAAATCGCCCTCGGTTATAAGGGTAGTCCGTGCTCTAACAGTGGGGACGTAGAAGGCAGCAGCAGACTTATATTTGGTGCATTTCAATGGGCTTTACAGCAGCATTTGCATGCAGTAACTTACGTATTGTGGTGCAGTAACTTACGTATTGTGGTGCAGTAACTTATGTATTGTGGTGCAGTATTCAAAAGTAGCACTTTTTAAATGCAGCCGTCGAAATTGTTTGTGTGAAAGGAGCGAAGATAACTTATAACCAAATTGCAACGTGCAACGCGACCATTACAGGTTTTTGATTTTTACTTAGTATAAAGTAATAAAAAAGGGACCTACAGATAACGTATTATAAAACTTTTAAATTAAGATTAAGTTTAAATTAGGTTAACCATAATAATATTAAATAATTAATTGTTTTTTTGCCTTAGGTACCTATTGGGTGTAGGCTTATCTTGCTTTTATTGTTTTCCGCGTGTTTTCCGCGCAATCTAACTTTTTCCGTCGTATCACCCATAGATATGCGAGTTCAGTTCTCCCATACCCGGCGAACGTTGTTCCTTTGTTGAAACGACTGGCGCGCCACCAATTGTGAAAGGGTTGTACTAATTCAGTAACCTTTCTCTGCGTTTGCAGAACAACTTGCTAAAATTTCATAAAGTTACCAGCTAATAGCGAAGTAAAAGATAAGTGAAGTATAAGTATTATTTCCCCGTAGTCAATGGCAAAAATTTTAGTGCACAACTCGTAAAAAATTAATTTCATCTCGCACTTTAGGATCACTTACTACGTTCGTGGGTACTTAAATTTTGGCATGAAATTCGCCTTTTTTACACTTGTTGTTTATATAGATTAAATAAAGTAAAACAATAGATGTGATTCGATTCTAGCTGTTAAATATATTTCTAATCGCGTTAATCCGCTCCTCGCCATCTTATTCCGTTTAGTCAAAATGTTTAAAAGTCAGTAAAAAAACGAAGAGAATATAAAAGGAAATATTCGATTTCAGAACAAAAAGACGTGACACCATCGCGTTTTCTTACTGCGCTACACCATTAGCCATCAAACTTAATGAAATAGAGTAAAGTACAGTTTGGGTAGTCTGTTCAAGATAAGTTTCGTAGTCTGGCGAACGAACATAACTGGGTAAAAATATGCAGAAATTCTTTTAGCAGATCTTATTTATTTCCGGAAAGTTCAGTGACTGGAAATGAAGCTCTCAAATATCAGCAACATCCTCAAACATTTCAGAAATTCATATGAATACCGGAATTGAATATATTGTAAAGATTTACCTGCCCGGTACAATTTGTGGATTTGAAGAAAAGCGAACACAAAACATTCAATGAGCCGACTCGAGTTCGATCGCTCTCTAGTTCCGGTAATGAGTGCTGGGGCTTAGAGCGAGTGAACTGAATCGGGTTTTGAAGAGTCACCGATATTAAATGTATTCACGGCTCACGATAAAGTACTCCAACTATGTCAAAGGAAATGTCTTTTATGAAAAAAAAACATATTTCATATTTTCTTTTACTTTGTTTTATTATGTATAAACATTTAATACAATAACAATAATTATAAATAATATAACATCACAATACGTATACTCGAAGGCGTGGTCAAAGATTACGAACGTATACCTGTTGCGAAAATACGTTTACCGATGATATTCCGTTCCACAAACGTGCTGGGTGGTAGGAAGTCTATCGCCGTAAACCGGTCAAATCCCGGTATCGAGAAAACCTATCACAAATAGATCCAGAATCTTCAACGTCCTACCATTGCGCGTTCGGCGTACAAAATATATGTATATATGTATTGTTCGTTTATTTACTTCGCTTACCTATTAATTAATTAAAGTAGACACTCTAATCAAATCAAATTAAATTATCTATCATTGGTCTTGATCAAGATTAAAAAACTTCTAGGCAATAGTTACCTATTGCCTAAAAGTTTTTTCCAAAAACTATGCAACGTTTCGTATATGTTACCCGTGTGTAGTCATATACAATGCGTAGAAGTTGTCAGCGACACGCCAATGACAATGACACGTTGGATGTGACTGAATACTGGCAATGCATATTTTAGGGCAGTTAACGGAATATAATAAAAACACGGCAGAGAAATCCCTGAACAAAGTCAAATGATCGTTTAGTTGCTCTTCAATAAACAATAAATAATAATTCTATGTCAAAATAATCTGTTATAAACCATTACGAGCACGGCAACTTGTGATGTATTGTGTTCAGCTATGATTCTACAAAAATCTCATGAATTTGAATAATATTAAGAAAACATTTACAAAAACATTTACCTACATCCGGGCCTTCCCTGATCTTGTAACGCTCCTTCTGTACATTCTCGTACGTGTGACATTGATCGAGATCAGAGCCGGTCGGCCGTAAATATCCTCAGAAGGATCGAAGACAACATACATCACATAGTAGTTTCAAAGCCTGTAGTTAATTTTCATCATGTTTCTTAGCAATGACATTACAAGTCATTTATATCGAAATATATAATTGCATTGTTTTGTCGTGTCCCTTATACATTCTTTATGAAGGTATGTATATTTGTCACGGTTTATTTATTTATTTTGATGTTCATTTGATGGAACGTATTTAAGCTCATACGGGGAGTCTTTTTTTGGTGCTCTGATATCTCGAAACCTAAAAGAGATACAGCAATGGTAAGGATATCACCTTTAACTTTTTTTGACTTGACAAAACAAAATACTTACTCGAGAAAGATTTGTACTTTAAGACCTTTGAAAGTGGGAGGTACGAACAACACGAACAATTTATGGTTGGTATAAGATCTGATACTGTTCTTCTAGTTATTTACAAACGTAATTGTAATTATAATCTAGCCAACTTTTTTTTTTTTTTTTTAAGCCACTAAGGTGGCAAGCAAGCACACGGTCCGCCTGATGGTAAGCGGTCACCGTGGACTATAAACGCTTGTTACACCAAGGGTATCACTCGCGCGTTGCAATAAATTGACCTTACCGAAAACTAGATTGTTGGGAACTAATTTACAAAGCTGCAATAGATTTTCTACGTGGATCAAAACGGAAAAAATTCTGCGCCTCTAGTGAAAAGGGGTCGAAAAGTAGAAAAACGCTACTTAACAGGATACACAAAACAACGTTGCAGCTTAAAATTATTCAAATTTTCACTGTTCTTCAACAACTATACTTACAAATAAACTCTAAATGCAGTCTTAATATTTAAAAAAATCCTCTTTCACAGGGTAATATTGGTACTTCTCTAAAATAAACGGTTTAAAAAAATGTGACATATCCGAGCCAAATTGTGCTCTAAAGAATATAACTGAATTAATACTCTTTCCCATCCATAATTTCTTACTACCAAGGGATATAACTGAATTTATTTATTGTAAAAGCGAAAAGGGACACGCTGTTCGGTTTATTTGAAATTATCTCTTTTTATAAAGATAATATACATAAGCACACAAAAAACATCTGCCTAAACCCACATTAGACAATCTGCCTATCCCATAACAGAACTAGTTATCTGGGAGAATTTAACGCCCATCATCGTGAGTGGCTCTGTTCTCGAACCAATAACTACGCAAGGATATCTGCTCATGAATTTGCTCTGACCTATGGATACTCTCAGCTGGTACTTTCTCCAACGAGAATACCAGTTACAGAGGACCATACAAGCTCCTTACTGGACCTTTTGCTGACTATACGTCCAGGTGGCTATTCCGTCTCAGTGGATGCGCCTTTTGGCTTTCGCACCATTGTCTCGTTTGGACTCAAGTGTCATGCACACAACTCGATTCATCTGGGCCAACTATTTGGCAACGTGTGTGGCATTATAAGTCAGCAAATTGGGATGGATTGTGTGAATTTTATAAATCGTAGCCGCAGTCACTGACCAATCCTCGCTGGTATGGAATGTTTTATTCCTAACCTGCGAGTAGCTGCCGGTGTCAAAAAACAACCGTGGTTGAATAGGTCTTGCAGAGAAGCTAAAATTCTCAAGCAATCTGCGGATGAGACTTGGACCACAGCTCGAAAAAATAACTATATGGGAGTTGGTCGCCTGCTAAAGCTGCCGAAGGGAACTTTAGCCATGCCGGAAATGTACATAACACAGCGGGCGGTCCGGCGGGCGTTGCTTTCTCTAGACGTTCATAAGTTAAGTGGTCCAGAAAGTGTACCAGCAGTGGCGCTTAAACAGTGTGCTTCTGAGTTGTGTCCTGTACTCACGTGCCTCTTCGCACTCTCCTATCAGACTAGGCAATTTCCGATTTCATGGAGACTGCAAATATGCACCCGGTGCCCAAAAAGAGCGATAGATTAGGTCCATCTAATTACAGTCTTATCGCTTTTACCTGTCCCCTCCCTATGGTGAGGGAGCGAGTGATCAACACACAGCTTCTAAGATACTTAGAAATACACGAACTGGTAAGCGAACGTCAATAAGGCTTTCGCCACAGCCGCTCGACTGGTGACTTTCTTGTGTATCTCATACACCAATGGGCACTAGCCATTGAGACTCAGTGGGAGGCATTGGCCATAGCTAAGCAATATTGATAGAAGAACGAAGGAAGGACTGCCCGAGGGTTTGTGAAAATGGGTGGCTATCTTTTTGTCCGGCAGACGCATAAGAGCCGTAGTTGCGGTAGCTGCTCTGTTCCGCAAGGCTCTGTGAAGTCTCCTATGCTGTTTCTACTGCATATTAATGTCATGTTGGACATCGACAACATTCATTGCTATGCAGATCACGGTACTGGAGACGCTTATTACACGGGCCGTGCAAACATCTCTCGTGCCGTTGTGGAGGAAAAGAGCGGAGTACTTGTGTCTCAAATCGAGACCACACTGTCCATGGTCTCAAATCAAGACCACACTGTCCAAGGTCTTTGACTGAGGATGGAAAAACTTGTTTTTTCTAAGGACTACAGTATGGGGTTCTTCAAAAAAGAGTGATGCCCAGGTGTTGCAAGCGTCCATAGGCTGCGGTGATCGCTTACCATCAGGCGGACTTGCTTAAGCTTGTTTGCCACCTCAGTGATATAAAAGAATATGCAATTCGACTTATACTAATAATGTTTAACCTTTAGTCGTCAATGTCAAATTGTATTCTATCAAGTATATAAAATCTATATATATATATATATATATATATATATATATATATATATATATACATATATAGATTTTATAATATATATGTATATATATATATATATATATATACATATATAGATTTTATAATATATATGTATATATATATTATAAAATCTAAACTAAACTACTGAACCGGTTTTGATCGAACTTCGTAACTATCTGTTATTTGATCCAACTCAAAAGATAGGATAGTTTTTATCTCGATCTGTTAAGTGCGAGCCGGATTCGGGCACTTTAGGTAAAAACCAACTTTCGCCGGGTTACAGAGGGACGGCAGTGGAACAAAGTTCGCCGGGACCGCTAGTTGTTTTATAAAAAGTTATAAGTGAAGATTGATCTTTTAATACCGGATATATCAAAAGATAAACAAAATACAAAACTGTTAAATGTTATCTTTAAATGCACCATTTTTCACCAAGTCCAACTGTATCCAAGTAACCAAGTCAAATTGCATATTTTGAGAAATCTGGTTTTAAATGATCCATGTTTACTTATGCCAATTTATACTACCATATTTTTAAAAAATAAATCGACATTAATCTATATCCACAGTAATATATCTAATATTGCAATTGATATTAGTCCGACTTCCCAGTGAATTAGAGACTGGGAAATCTTAATATAACTAAGATGCTGGGGACAATGTAGTATTCAACAGTTATGATGAGACGAACGTGACTGATGACCCGGGGGCAATAAAAGTTTTAGTCACCCGAGGTCACAGACGTGTCGAACGAGTCCAAGAGCATTCCAAATCATCGGTCAGCATCATGTTTTGTGGCACAGCAGACGGAAAAATGATTACTCCTATGGTTGTTTACAAATCAAAGCACCTGTACGAGAACTTGAAAATGGGAGGCCCACTTAGAACAATTTACGGAAATAGTCATAGCGGTTCTTCAAGTTGTTGTTGCCGAGCAGTCAGGAAGAAAGAATTGGAAATGAAAAAGCTGTTGTCATAGGTGATAATTTAGCTTCCCACTTCTCACCTGAAGTCGTTCAGGCAGCAGTACAAAATAACATTCATTTTACGACTTTAACACCAAACTCGACGCACAAAATGCAACCCCTCGATGTGGGTATATATGGTCCTTTAAAAAGACAATGGAGAAAGATTCTGGATACCTGGAGAAAGGAATCGAGAATACGGGGTATCATTCCAAAGCCACAATTTCCCATGTTACTATGTCCATGTGTTAAGAGACTGATGGATGCATTGGCTCCCAATATGATGAAAAATTTGCAGAGCTTCTTCAGAACTACGGGATTTTACCCTTTTGACCCTTAAGCTGTTTTACAAAAGCTCCCAGGTGAACGCGAACAAGAAACAGGACGTAGCTGTCTGCTGGAGTTTTTAAAAGAGACAAGGGGTTACAACACTGAAAGAATTCGTCACAGAAGAGGGAGGAAAGTCGTTAATAAGCCAGGAGCACAAATATTGGTTACGAGCCAAAGAGATAATGCAGAAAAAGATGCCCCAGAAATAGATGTCCCACCCACCATCGAAGATACTCCAGAACAATTTCCCAACTATGCCAGAAGTCAGTTCGCCAAGCACCTTCAATTACTCTCCAAAATCGATTTCTATTTTAGATTTAGATTTTCCAACTATGTATGACTCTCCTGAAATAGATGATAATGTCTCAGCTTTCAAGAATAATCAACCAGTCCCATCAACCTCTGGACTGCTTACAAAGCACCAGTCTGATTCCGACGAAGATGTGCGTCTGAGTTGTTTGGATCGCAAGAAGGAAATCAAAAATAAGGACAAGAAGAATAAGAAGAAGGAGTCTAATTTTTATTATATCTGTAGGTGGGACTATAGGTTCTACCGCCATTCTGTTGACTGGATATGCTGCATTACCTGTAAGAACTGGGTGTGTGGGATGTGCAATAAGGGCTCTAACAATCCGTCATACGAATGTGTGGTGTGTGAGAACGACTCTAACTAATTGTTTCTTGCCTATAATATTGCCAAAGTTGATTGTTAATTACTTATAATATTATTAACCCATTAATAACCTATAATATTGCCAAAGTTGATTGTTACCTATCTTGTTTAAATTGATCTCAATTATATTAATTATTACTTAGGAGACTGACTAAGCGGCATTAACAGTGCCTTCGGTACAAATATTGTGATACTTGCGTTAATAAAGAATAATTTAATTGTAAAAATATTTGTTTTCATTTAAATCCATGTAGTTTTAAACCCATGCTTTTACTATCTTTGACGTCAGTTGCATTTCAATACCCTATCAAAGAAACCCCACTTATGGGGTTACTTACAAAAAAGTTACAATCCAAAAACCTCCAAAACCTGTTCAAAGTAGCCCCGTTTTACGGTATATAAAGATATAGATGAGAATATAATTATTTTCAGGCCTTTTTTTTGCGAGCACGCTAATTCTCGAAAGACCATAATATTTAGTTTTTTATGGCAATTTTCCGATATTCCCCAAGTTTCCCACATTAAAACCCTGAATATTATTATCTGAGAATATTATAGTCCATATTTGCTCATCGAATTGTTGCACCTACTTGTTAATAAAAGGGGCTTTATCAATTTCTTTTGCGGTTTGGTTTCATCTGCACAAAAATAAGATAAATTTTTAAATTTCAATTGCAAATTTCAGATAGACAAGACTAAATTTTTTTTTAAACATACCATATTTTTTTAAATAGACAAAAAAAAATCAAACGTAATAAAGACATAAATGTATCAAAACTCAAAAGACAATCCCATGTGCCTCACGTTTATGTTTTTGTCTAGGAAACATTATTTTCTACTTTTTGTTTCATTAATAAAACCGTAGTTTATTTAAAAGTTTTTTTTATTAGACCTTGTTGACAATAAAATTCTACAACAAATGTATATGTTTATTGTCGTTGACAAACTATTCAATCTTAAGTTATAAAGTGACAAACAAATTAATAGGATCGCTTTGTTGTCCGTCTGTCTGTCTGTCTGTCTGTCAAGACGCTTTTTCAAGTTCAAGTTGAAATTAATATCAAATACTAAGGTCTACGGTCTCTTGAAGCTGTAAAAAATTCAAGTTTCTAAGTCAATGCAAAAAAAAGGACTTGGAGGACCGAGCTTTCGAGCTTGAAGCTGAACTACCGCCATCTATTGTCAAGTAGCTTTATCGTTGCTGTTTCGGTAAAAATAATAGAATTACTACTCGCCAATATATGTCAGAGAGTCATATTTTTCAGTTTATCATTGCCTAAAAACACGGATAAAATGAAACGGAAAAAATTTCTGAAAATGAAACCTAGCTAGATAGAGTCGTTCCCGAGATTTAGATTATAATTTTTATATATATATCCCAAAATTACGTCACCATTGTCGCATATTGTGACACAAATAAATAAAAACCTATGAGGTACTTCCCGGTAGGTACTCTGAAATCATGAGATTTGGCAAGAAGCAAGATATTACATCAAAAATATAGAAAAAAAACAAAAAACTGATCATAAACCTGTGAGACTCATTCTCATGATAAGAAAACTCTCTTCTTTCTCTATATGTATTCAATATCTTCCTTCGGCCTTACGACCTACATACACATACGAACTGTATTTCCTATTAATAGTTAATAACCATACTTTAGCCAAACATAATACTGTATAGACATCACGCCCTACGACACGAACACGATAGTACCTAATTACCTACTCATCACAATAGTGCTTTAGTGTGTAATAAAGTAGTGTGTGATAACAATTAATCTACTTTAGAGAATACATAGTATGTTTCATTTATCACTTACGCCATAAAAGTCCTTACTTTTAAAGTTATTCAATGAAATATTTGCTGTAAAAAACTAATTTACGAAGAATTCTATTCCAATTCTAATCTCTTTTTATGAGGACAACAAAAAAGGTTAACTAACTACGAGAGCGAGAAAAATTCAGTGATCCAAACGTAATCGGTTTGATGCTTTATTTTATCACGAACTCGACGCAGAACTGTTTTTGAGAGCCTTATAAATAAAAAGGAATGCTGTCCAGCTCAGCTCAGCTCAGGGCGTTTGAATTTAGTTCTCGCAGCGCAATTACCAGCCTAGTAGCTTTTTAGAACGGTCCAATTTACCAACAGCTTGATCATCATTTTATGTAGGTACTTACCTAGTGTAGCTGTTCATAAACAACCTGAGGTATTTGGATATACCAAAGAGTAAAAACAATTTTTTGAGGTTAATTAATCAAATTTTTTGTGTTGCATGAATCGACAAGATAAACAAGGCAGTGTCAGTTCGACGACAGTAGTGGTATAAGATTATGAAGGATGTCTCAGATCCAGGAAACTGGGCGAAAAAGAGAGGTTTAAGTGAGGTAAAATGAAGCAATTACACTCCCAACCGCATCCCTTAAATTTGGTTTTTCTAATATCCTGGCTTGGTATTATTAACTCTGTAATTTTAGGTACAAATATATGTATTGTGAAAGTTGTGAATGTATTTCTACTGGTACTGTATAGGAAGAGTAGAATTATTCGTTTTTGTAAGTGTTTAAATAACACTGTAAATTAATGACAGGATAATTTAATAAGTAGATTGTTTAGAATTTAGAATTACATCTCGTAGATACCTAATTTTGTTATTATTGGACTTATACGTACAAATAGTAAAAGAACATATTCGGTGAGACTTTGTCTGTACAACAGCTTTGCCTATACAGAGAGAAAAGCATTGATGATACTTTGTGTTTTTTGATGTTATTTTTTGGGATAAAATTTAAATATTGAGTTAAAAACTCAATGGAAAGTTTGCCATTTTTTCTAAAGAGTTTCCATTTTTTTATATCTCTAAGGTGACAAACAAGCTAACGACTCGCCTGATGGTAAGCGGTGACCCAGCCTATAGACGCTTGCAACATCTAATAACTTCATTCTTGAAGCTCGGAGGAAATTCCCTTAAACGGCACTGTAGGTACGTGACCATTTAGGTTCTAAGGTGTGAGGATGAATTACCTGCTGATGGCGAGCGGTGCAATGGCAGGAAGTATCTGTGGGCATCATTTCTAACAATGTTTCAGAACACATGAGGCAAAGACTTAAGGAGTTTGGGTTCGTACAGCTCATCCATTTTTTAATGGAATAGCTCTAACTCTCATATATCAATCTATAGTAATATTTAAGGTGTATTTGTTTGTTTGACCTTTAACGTCATCACGGAGCATCCAGTTGAGACTGAAATTGGGCCAGGGTAGTTGAGGGAGAACGAAATAATTTTTCATCTCACTGGCACAAAAAGGCTCATTTAATCGTTTAAAATCTGCGTGGAAAAGCCTACTTTATGCGCTTGCGCGCAAAAGGTTTTTTTTCTAATTCTACGAAAACAAGCATAATAAAACTGTCCAAAATGAGGTTCGTCCTTCCTACTTTATACATTAGTGTTCCGTTAAAAACACTTTAGTTTAATTTTTGATACTATTGCATTAAAGATAATGTTTTGTTTAATAGATAATTTATTGTAGTTTGTTCAATTAGTGAATACAACAAGAATAAATAAATTTTAAGTATAATTTTTGTTTTAAGAATTTTAAAATTGGCATGGTGCAAATTCGAAACGCACTTTCAAAGAAGAAAAAAAGAAAGTAACATTTATTTGTACGTTACGTAATAAGTACATCATTTTGGTTGTTCTTACTATAAACATATTACTTTTACTAAATAAACTTAAATTTAATAAATAAAAAACATGAGTCACTCCACTAGTGACGCAAAATACCGCGAAAAATAGGTAAGTACCTCTGAGTGCGAGTACGCGTGCGAGCTAGTTATGTACCAGCATGCGTGTAGCCAGGGACAAGAGCTAGTTATGTACCAGCATGCGTGTAGCCAGGGACAAGAGCTAGTTATGTACAAGCATGCGTGTAGCCAGGGACAAGAGCTAGTTATGTACAAGCATGCGTGTAGCCAGACAAGAGCTAGTTATGTACCAGCATGCGTGTAGCCAGGGACAAGAGCTAGTTATGTACCAGCATGCGTGTAGGCAGGGGCAAGAACTAGTTATGTACAAGCATGCGTGTAGCCAGGGACAAGAGCTAGTTATGTACAAGCATGCGTGTAGCCAGGGACAAGAGCTAGTTATGTACCAGCGAAGCGGCTCTCTGACTCAGTCGACAGCTTTTAGTTTTATTTATTCTTTATTCTGCTTTTTATCAAGTTCAATTTATGCAAAAATCCTTTAATCCTTTTCAGCAAGTAAGTATTTCCTCAAATAATACCTATATATAAATAATTCCTAATTTCTTAAAGTGATTGAGAAACAACAAACTGGAAACTTATTATTTATTGTGAACATCTACCTGTCCGGTCTCCGGTACAATGTGTGGATGTGAACATCTACCTGTTCAGTCTCCGGTCTCCGATGGGTCGCCGCCGCGCCGGTGCAATTTGCGGATGTTTAGAAATGCGAACACAAACGTTTAATGAGCAGACTCAAGTTCGATCGCTCTCGAGTTCCGGTAATAAGTTCTGGGGTTAAGAGCCGTTTCGTGAACAACATACATACAACATTGTTATTTTACTTATATGTATTAGTCCAAACCTATAAAGTAATTTTGTTAATTTATCAAGTACATTGTTTGTTTACAGGTTCACATTACTGGCTTTACTGTAAAGGAAAACATTGTGAGGAAACCTGCCTAATTTAGAAAGATGTAGGTACTTCACATTAGTCATGTGATTTCTACAATTAGCAATAAGCCCGCACAATGGACTCTGGTCCAAATCGCCTTCGACAATCAGGAGGAGCTGGAGGGGCTGGAGGAGCTGGAGGAGTCATGAACGATGGGAAGGTACTTTAAAACTATGTCGAAAAGTTACGTCTCAGCCTAAAAGTGACGTAATCATCTGTATATACAGGATGGAAACGATAAAAGTGATCTCACTCGATTATTTATAAACTAAACACGATATCGAAATACTGAATATTGATCTTGAAAGTGTTTCACTAGCTCTATATAATGGTATCAATAATAGTTTATAAAATAAACTGGGTCTATCCGAAAATTTAATGTTTTCAGAATCCGTACATTTAGTATGGCGACATAACACTTATCACATGATCCCTATATAATTTCAGTTCCAGAACCAAGTGACTTTACTGGTCAGATAATGAGTAGGTAGAGCAATTCACGTACAGCTGAGCAACGCAATGAGCATGCGACAAACAGCTGTGGTGTAACGGCTGCAGACTACAATCAGGGATGGCTACTGAATCTTATTTCGATAATATGATTCGGTTTGCATCATAAAATATTTTTGCATTATGTAATTGATAAGGTATTTCTCATTTCAATAAAAAAAAAACAATTGATAATAATGGTTAGTCTAGTATCGCATTAAGAACTTCATAAAATGGTGGTAAGTCGCGACAAACGTATAATTGATACTAAGTTTTCAAAGTTTTCGACTTTGCTTATTTGTTAAGCGAAGTAAAAATAAAAGATGTAACAAATGCTAGGTAATTGCACGAAAAAGGGAGGTCTTAGTGAGGAGATGTGAAACAATTAGACCGCTAACCGCACAGCCTGCGGGTATTGTGCGAACACAGAGATGTAAAATAAATACTTAAAAGCCGTTCTCACCAATCCGGCATCAAAAAAAAAAAAATTGCTTATGGTAAAGTTGATTAAGTCAGAAAGATCTGACTTCAAAATAAAAACGGATCCTTTTTTTAATGTTACTTTGTCAGTATATTAGCTGATTATTGAAAAATGAAATAGTTATAGCAATTATAATAGTGATTTAATTCAATTCAATTTCTTTATTTGCACGGACCATGGTTGGTACGAAGGTTTTAACAATGTATTAGTTACGATGAAAATACATATTCCGCCACAATCGACATGCAGAATGGATCATTACACAAAAAAATAGATTACATTCTAAGTCTTAGAAGATAACATTAAAATTATTGTATTGATACCTATTTCTTATCCTATTTTTATCATTCACTTACTATAAAATTGTTTATTTTTATATTTTACAATTCCAAATTTAGTTCGATATCAAAATAACACAATACGTTTTTATGTCAAAATTATTCATTATAATATTATTTATTGTTAGGTAATGTGAGACAATTATTAAAATATTTATAATATTAAATATCAACATGCACAATTTGTTTGATGTCAAAATTATTCATTATAGACTATTACTCCTTATTTATTATATTATAATACTGTTTTACAATCATATTTACATTATATTTTCATTCACTATAATACCAATAAGGTCATAAATACCTAGCTATTTTTTTTAAGTAGTCATAAAATTAATATCAACAAAAATGAGAATGTTACATACTTAAGGTAAGGTTAGTATGAGATAGGTTCTTTAAATGAGATAATGGGTGATTTGAAAGTTGATTCGCCTGTCGTTTAATTAAATTAAATAAAACAGACTAATCAACATTGTGTTACTGTTAACACTGTTGCACTTAATTTAAAATATCTGGTCAATATATTCTCAAAATTCTCTCTAAATTAAAACTAATTTTACTCTAGCGATGATATAAGTCAGTTAAAGTATTTTTGTTAGTTGTATTTTTTATTTAAATCTATTTCTAAAACGGAGTTCTCTTAAATAACAATTAAGGATCCCCAAGTATTTATTTATTTATTTATAAATTTACACCGTGGGAATACCAAGATACCATACCATTTACATACCAAGATTAGAGATTGAGTGAGACTTAAAAATAATTATAAAAAATAATGACATACTAGAGTAAAAAATATTTAAATTTTCATGTCGAAAATAAAAAAATAAAGCCGCTGTACAAAGGCATTGTCCTATAAAAGTATAAAAAAAATATAGAGTAGAGGGGCATTCACAAGGTGTAATAATAAATATAGCAATGTCGACAGAGTACTAATGATGAATTTTATTTAATATAAATAAAATAAAAAAAAAAAACTGATTATTTATACGCTGCAATACATGGGCATTATCAAATTAAAATTAACTGTTAATAAATTAACATTAACATATTTTAAAGAAATAAAAAAATTTAAAATAAATTATTTCCATACTATCTTATCGTCAATATATTCAGAAATTTTATAGTAGGATTTTTACAAAGAGTTGTCTTTATGTGATTTTTGAATTAACTCTCATTGAGATTTAATACTTTGTCGGGTATTTTATTATAGAAACGTACACACTCCTCAACAAATGACTTATGGACTTGGGTCAAACGTAACATTGAAAAAGCCAGTTGATTTCTACGCCTGGTGTTACGTAAGTGCTTATCACCTTTTTTTTGTAAAGAACCAATATTCTTCCTGGCATACATAATATTCTCATATATGTACAGACTTGGCAGTGTTAATATGTTAGTGTTTTTAAACACGTGCCTAAGCGACGTAAGAGATTCAAGACCATATATAAATCTAACAGCTCTTTTTTGTAAGATAAATATAATTTTAATATCTGCAGCTCTTCCCCACAACAAGATGCCGTAGGACATTATGCTGTGAAAATTAGTCAAATTAAAAAGTTTCGCAGTTTCAATGTTAGTCAGCTGTCTCATTCTGCGCTCAGCATATGCTGCCGAGCTTAAACGTTTAGCAAGTGTCGATACATGTGGGCTCCACTGCAGCTTACTGTCAATCGTTATTCCTAAGAAGACCGTTTGATTAATCTGGCACACTGTATGGCGACTTATTTTGACACAAAGTAAAACTTATACACTTGGTTTTAGATCCATTTAATACCAGGTTATTTGAACTAAACCAATTATTTATTTTAATTAACGACTTTCTGCTTACGTTAAATATTAGCGGAGTGTCATCAGCAAATAGCACTATTTTGGAGTGTCTGTCTACATAGAATGGTAGGTCATTGATGTAAATGAGGAATAAAAAATTACCCATCTTGACATTAGATGTTTGTCATTTATAACTACTGTCTGTTGCCTGTTTTTTAGGTAAGATTTGAATATATCAAGTGCTTTATTTCTGACTCCATAGTGTTCTAACTTGCACAACAAGGTTAAATGATCCACACAATCAAAAGCAAGATCGCAGAAAACGCCAAAAGCATCCTGCGACATGAACATGAGATAACTTTAGGTTTTCTGTTGTCTCGTGAAAAATTCCACAAATGCATTTGCAACATCTTCGTCAGAATTCGTTACATATTCCCCTATGCGAAGTTTCAAATAATTATCGTAGGGTAGTTTACCTTTCCCGGTTTCTTTTTTAATTATCTGCCAGGTAGTTTTCATTTTATTTTCAGAATATTTTATTTTTTTGCTAAGATACAATCGCTTTGCCGTCAAACGAGCTTTTTTAAAAATTTGTGCGTCTTCACAACCTAACGACCTTCTACTGTATAGATCATAAAGTTTGTTACGACACTTCATTAATCCAGGTGTTGCCCACTCACAAAATTTATACTTTACAGAGTTTTTGATTATTTTTTTGGAAAGATAATATCAATGTTTTTATTTAGAAATTGAAATAACATTTCAAACTGAAAATCTATAGTTCTATTTTCCGCAATATATGAACATAAGGCCTCGTTATGTTCTCGAAACATTGCAAATACGAGTAGGTTCTTCAAAAATATGATTTAAACCAAAAGACATAAATAGACCTAAAAGTTTCTTATTGTTTAATGACTCTAACAAAATATTAACATTAAAGTCGCCACAGACAACCACAAATATGTCAGATAAGAATACCCTTATGCGTCGGTAAAATGTATACAAGGCAGAAGACCGGTTAGTTGTTTATTACACCAATTTAATAAGATTAGAATGTATCTATTACTACTTACTATCTTGTTTGTACCTACTGAGTAATGTCGACCTATATGATAAGCAATGTTAGGCAACGTCGAGTGTGGTAAGTACCTGGATTGGTGACTGCCTAGTGGATTTTCTTGAGCTCCTTTGGAGGGTAAATTGAACCGTCGGTCCTTGCTATAATGCCCTATGACAGCACTTTTTAAGAGAATACGATTCGGAGCGCCTCTCAGCGTGCTTAATACAAACGAATTTTCACTTAATTTTGACAATTTCAGCTGAAACACTAAGAAGTGATGAAGACGTGTTCTAGTAATAAGTATCTTGGTCTGCAGTGTGTCAGTTTTCTGTTAAATTTTATAGTCCAAAAGTTATACAGGAATCTAGGTTTTCATACAAATGGTTTACATAAAGATTTCTAGTTAATAAAAAAATTTAACAAGATTTTAGAAAAACCACAGACCTAGGTATTCGGCTTGGGATTATGACTAAGAAATTTCGCAGTGATTGATCAGTAAATGTCAAAAACAAATGAGAAATTCGTTTGTATCGTATCCTCTTAAGGTAAGTCAAAGTCCTTATCGGTTGCCAGCGTGGTTGCTGCTTTACAAGTCACAAGTTCGGCCTCATAGTTGCCATCTCTGGGCGGGTGCACTCGGATACCAGCTTGGCCCTTTTGACTCGGTTCAACGACGGGCTGTGAGAATTGTCGACGATCCCAAACTCAATTGCCGTATCGAGCCCTTAAGCCTGAAGAAGAACTTTGCCTCCCTTTGTGTATTTTACCACTTCTACAATGGAGTTTGTTTTGAGGAATTGACTATCGCACCGCTCGCCATTGGCTGGGAATTCACTCTCCGGGAACTTGCTCCCGCGAATGCTTGGGTTATGGAATAAGCCCCCTGCCATATGGGGTTTTGATTTTTGAAAGATCGGCAACGCGCGTGTAGGCCCCATAGGCTACGGTGACCCCTTAACATCAGGCGGACCCCAACCGTGTTTGCCACCTTGGTGGTATAAAAAAAAGGACCATGGCCTAAGCCTCCTTTTCAGAGGAGACACATAGAAAAGCGGGGGCTTACTTACCTTTACAACTTACTAATTTTTATCACATTATTCCATGTTTATTGAAGAGTTTTCACTATAAATGTTAATAAACTGAAGTCCACTTTCCGGTAGAATGGTTCTGCGCTCTGACGTTTGACCTGGTTGAAGTGGCTTAGTGAACCGAATCGGTCGTATCGGGTCAGCTATTATTTATTCATTACTAGACGATCCCCGCGGTTTCACCCTCAGAAAAACCTATTTCTTAAGGAACCCTCGATCGGGATAAAAGTACTTACTACTTACTCTTTGTTTTTATCAGTCCCTGCATTTTTTTAAAAGCTACCTCTGTGCCGAAAATATAAACCTTAAATATACCAGCGGGTATATTGAAATGAGCTATGTGGTCACGCCATTGCCTTGTTTGGCGTGCGGTTTTACCTGCAGCAAAATTCAGCTTCAGGGTAAAAATTATTAATGTCCTTCTCCGTATATAAAATAAAAACTATCTTATGTCGCTATTAGTTTCTCCTGCTGTTCTTCCTTGTCAATTAAGTCATTGCATGTTTCGTTATGACGTACAATAATAAAAAAGAAACAGTTCTTCACTTTTGTAAAGTTGACATAAACTAATAATATATTGAACTGATTTCATTAATTAAAAGCCGAATTAAAAATAATAATCAAAAAATAACTTTTATAATTACGATGTTTTCCCTTACTCAGGAAACCAGCTAAAACCATAGGAACAGTTTTATGTACACTTGGTTAAGTTAATATTAACAATAATTTTTACATTTTTTACAGAAATTCTAAATTACATGTTAAAAAATTTAACATCGCACCATATCGATTAAAAAATGTTAAAGAGCAACAGAAAAAATAAAAATAAAAAATGTAAATATATAAAATGGAAGCTGCTGTAAAGAGGCATTGTCAGATGTCATTCTATGTTAATTTAATATTGATAAGATTTATTATCATATTAATGCTGCTGTACAGGGGCATTGTCAAAATTATAATAATTAATTGCATCTCAATAAAAAATAATTACAATATTTGTTAGCTGCTAAACAGGGGCATTGTCTTAATATGATAAGTATGCTCAGTCCCATAATATTAATACTAAGTAACATAACTTGGTCTTTCTATTATACGTCTCTTTAAAAGTAGAGCTGTGCCGTACATAACCAGTGTGTTCTACAAATCGAAAAATTTAGATAATTATTCTTTATAAATACATCCAACAAAAATTTTTTTTTTTAACAAAATCTGTTAACATTTTTTCTAATTTAATATTCGTAATAAAACTAATTCTACGGAACCTTAACTTAATGTGTCGTTTCTTGGAATACCGTTGGACTCGGAACTTCAATGGGGTCCTTATATTCATAACCTAGCTAATTAACCAATTTTGACACTGCAAAAATAGTATATTTTAATTGTGGGGTAGCGCTGCTAATATAAATACAATATAGTAAAAGTGGGAGAGACGCCATACTTTTTGAAGAACGGTGTAAATAATTCAAATACTGCAGTATTATTAGCTCGGTTATTTTTTATTATATAGGTAAACTAATATTGTGTATTATAACTACAATAATTTTGTTATCTGACAAAAAAAGGAGAAAAATAAAATATGAAAATCGGTAAAGAGCCATCTGTCCCACATAGTGTGGAAGAGACGACATCCATGTCTGTATGACTTTTTTAAATCGTTTTGCGTAGTGTTTCTCTTCTATTTATTGCAAAGCGAAGAGAACATTGCGCTTGACTCATAAAGCCATTTTAGGCACGAAGACCACTTAACACACTCTGTTACCTTCATTTCCGATATTTCACCCTTATCTACTTTTTCGATGGTCAAAATTAAATTTTCTTGTGTCTAGTCTCCTCTCACCACATTATGATCCATAACATATTATCTCGGCAACCTAAAAACAATAAAAAAAAATCGGTAGATCAAGTTTTGCAAAGCAATGTGGCATCTCTCCTCATGTCGTTGAAAAAATCTCCTCATACAGCTAAAAATACTTAGATGGCAAAGAGGTGGCAAAATATAATTTAAACAGGCTTTTCCCCCGCAGTTTCGCTCGCATAGACTATAAGATTTGCACAGTTCTTTAATCAAAGTAAAGCTTATCCGCCTTAGTTTGAATTTAAAAATGCCGACAAATCTATACATATAAAAGGCTTTGTCCTGAATGACTGATGAATCAACGCACAGCCTAAACCGCTGATCGTAGAGACCTGAAACTTGGAGGGTGTGTTCTTTGTATGACGCAGGCATCCGATAAGAAAGGATTTTCCGGAATTCTACCCCGAAGGGGGTGAAAAATGGGGGCAAAGTTTGTATGGGACAACGTGATTCCTTGATCCAATCTCCTTCAAATTTTGCAGAAACTTTTTTAACAGATTAGGTGGAAGACGTGTTTCGTATTTTATTGAAATTCATCCCCTAACGGGGTTAAAAAGGGGTAGAAAGTTATTTTAACGGTCATTTGCTTCGAAGTTGATATCAATACTCCTTAGTGCTTTTGATTTAAATTACATTTTATTTTGACACATGTTTGAAAACTCAATCCAATTTTATTCAAAAAAGGTTGAACTTACTTAAAAACATAAACAACTTCAATACTCTTTAAAATTGGAATGTCTGGAATGTCACCGTACTATATTAGTACCTCATGTAAAAGGTTTTTGAGCTCAAAGATGTTATGCGTTTTTTAGGTGTTTGATTTTTGTGTACAATAATGCTTAAAGTTTTCTTTTTCTACCTATCTTATACATATAAAATGCTTTGTCATGAATGACTGACGGATCAACGCACAGCCTAAACCGCTGATCGTAGAGACCTAAAACTTGGTGGGTGTGTTCTTTGTATGACGTAGCCATCCGATAAGATAAGGTTTTACTGAAACGGTGAATGCGAGTCGGATTCACGCAATAAGGGTAAACCGATTGTAATGAAATTTTGGTGAGTGAGTTGAGTGAGTGAGAGAGGCCAGAAACTAAACTACTTAATCGATTTCAATAAAATTTCTATGGGACCAACTCGCACGTATATCCTGTCACGTATAATAAAATCACGTAAATCGGTTCATAAACAAAAAAATTATGGCTTAACATCCATAAAAAAATAAATATACAGTCGAATTGAGAACCTCCACCTTTTTTTGAAGTCGGTTAAACAGAAGAAATTGACTGGCTTACTGTATAATCGATCAATGTACAGCTGAAACCGCTGTGTCTATAAGCATGACATTTTGCACAAACATTCCTTAAATGATGTAAGTGTGCACTAAGAAGGGATTTTTGAAAATTAATCCCCTAATAAAATATGGATTGGCAGTTTGCATGGAAATGAAACTTGGCTTAAACATTAAAAATTAATATTCACGTGAATTACCGGTTTTGAAAAATTATTCTCTAGACGGCAAATAGAGGATGAAAATGTGTATGAGAATTCCAATGTTATTGTAAACAGTCCAAAGGTTTTTGTTTTCAAAAAGTTTACGCAGACGAAGTTGCGGGAATACGCTAGTTTTTCAATAAAATTAATCCCTGCTCAGAATTTATATTTTTTGAGTCATATTTGTTCATATGCAAGACAATCAATACATAATCTACCACGCTCTTAGGGGTGAATGTTGAAAAATCCCTTTCGTATCCATTTGGATATAAATATAAATCCATTCCATATAAATCACTCCCTATGAAATTTTCCATATCAAGTTACTTTAAAGCCTACTTACTCTCTTCTGCCACGTGGGTAAAAATTGTGAAACGCTTGAGCTTCCATTTACTATTGCCTCGCATCTACCCGCGGCTCATACCTTATGGGTTACCAAAAATCTTTAACGATGACTACAAATAATCATTCTACACTCCTTCAGATTTCAAATTTCTATCTGAAGCAATTTGAACTCTGTGATGATGAGTCAGTTCTTTTCATCCACACAAACTTACCTTAGGAGTTTATTTATTTCAAAAGCTTCAAAGCACATTTTGATTTATTTGTGGTGAAAGCAAAAAGTATACGAAGTTTTAAGTATAATTAACCAAACAAATATAATTTCCAATACAAAATCTCGACCCCTTTTTCCACTTACTTGTTGAACTAAAAACTTGAAACACATAGTTTATTAAGTGTGTTGAAACTCGTATAGGAACTTGATGTTCTAAGTAAATTGACTATACACCTTACATCACCGTAAGCAGCGCCATCTAGCTATTACTAAGCGAAGCAATTACACATAAGATTGTTGGAAACTATATTCAAAGTTAAGCAACGTCGGGCTTGGCCAGTAATTGGATGGGTGACCGCTTAGCGGCATACTTCTTGTTTTTGTTTGTAAATTACGTAAATTATAATAGGTACGGAAGCCTCGGTGCGCGAGTCCGAATCGCAATTTGCTGGCTTTTTTTAAATAAGTTTTTAACAGAATTTGTACACAAATTTTAATTGTACACAAAGAATTTGATCTTACATTCGAATACGAGGAGGGTTTACTAAGTAGTAAGTTAGTAGTAGGTATTCTTTACTACAAGCTACTAGGCTAGTAGTCAGTCCCGTCCGTAGTTAATGCATTCAACAGCTGCGCCGCACTATAAGTGGCGAGTAAAGCTCTTCTCCCGGAGCGTGAATTTTAATGAAGAAGCTGTACGGAGTGGAGATAAACGCTTTATGTCGTCAGCTCGAAGCTTTCAGGCCGGAGCTTTTGCTTCTCACCGGGAAAATGCTGACTGATGTAATGGGGTGCGCTATTTTTTGCTTATTCTCTGCTTTTGCTTTGACGTTTTATAGTCACAAATTCAATCACCTGACTTAGTGTATTAAGTTTTTACCAACAAATATTTTTCCTTTTTATTAATAATTGTCATTGTTGTACGAATTGGTAGTCTGTAAGGTTTTATACTGTTATTAATTAATTAAATAGGTATTAAAATTGTTGGTTTTTTTTTGTGGTTTCAGCACTAACAACTTACGTCCATTGTCGTTCACAGTTACGCGCCACTAAGATATGGAAACGTATACCTCAAAAGTCAAATTTTCGCTAAGACGTTCCTTGTTTCAAGTTTTCTAAAATAATAACTAGTTTTAGGGTTCCGTAGCTCAAAAGGAAAAGGAACCCTTATAGGATCACATTGTTGTCTGTCTGTTTGTTTGTCTGTCGATACCATTTTTCTCAGGAACGCGTGAATGTTTCAAGTTGAAATTAATATCAAATACTAAAGTCTACGGTCACTTGAAGCTGTAAATAAATCAAGCTTCTAAGTCAATGCAATAAAAAAGTAAAGCCAATTTTGTCGCATATTTCAGTATTCATAAATAAATCAAAACCTATGTGGTACTTCCCGTTGACCTATAATCGTGAATCTTGGCAAGAAGCAAGATGTCACATCAGAAATATAGGAAAAAACCCAAAAACTGATTATCAAGGCACAAACCTGTCAGACTTAATCTATGATCAATCAATCAGGTTCTCAACTATCTACGTATTATAATAAGTTTGCACGGACCGCTCGGTGCGCGAGCCGGACAGGCACTTGGCCGTTTTATTTTAATACATTTGTGTCACACTGTATATGATGTCACGTCTTTATATGTACTTTAATCCCCTTATTCGCTGAGTAAAAAATATTTATTTTGGTAATTCCGTCACGTTTTGTAGTGTTGAGGGTGCGACTTTATGGTTAAAGAAACGATTTAATGACAAGATGTCACACGGTAATTCTTTACACAAAAGTTATATTCGCCCTGAATTCGGTTATCAGTGTAGGAATTTTACGGAAAGTGCTCAATTATAGAAAAAAAACCGACTCACACTTCGTTTTATGTAGCTTTCCCAGGACTCCAAATATCTCCATGCCAAATTTTATTTTGATCGGTACAGCGGTTTAAAAGTGAAAAGGTAACAGACAGATAGACAGATTTTCTTTTGCATTTATAATATTAGTATGGATATATGCTCAAACGAACGTTTGCACGAGATAAAAAATAAAAAAAAATAATAGGTACCTTTTACCATGGAGCCGCAACATCAGTTCTAGTGTCCTGGAGCTACTGGATGTGAAACTATAAAATAGATCACAGTAAATGCTCAAGGCATGTATTGAATCTTCCCAGTCATGCTGAATAAGCTCAACTCCAGCATCAGTACTTAAGCAACTCCTTGTAAATCCAAACTATTTACAAGTTAGCAGTGTATTGAAGTGAATGCTAATTTGGTTTAAGATGAGTTTTTCGTAGATTTTCCTGGTAGAGGCTAAAAGGTAGCATAGAAATAGGTCTACAGTAAGAGAGGTCAGTATTACTACCTGATTTAAATATAGGTAGGCACATACCCATTGTGTCGTAGTTAGATAGATTCTTCGAAAAAGTTACCTAGGTGCTATTACAGTGCTTAATGGTTCTAAAGTGTATTTTGCGAGTAATTAGCTTCCAGAATTGTTTATTTTATATCTCCTGCTTTAGTTTTATATATATTAGTCCAGTTTTGAACTCGAAATCTCTGCATTTCGTTCAATAATATAAATAAGTGTTGACAATATCTTTCCTTTAATAAATAGATTCCCTGATAAAGTTTCTGTTTCCCTATTTTAGTAGATAACTGAAACATAAGAAAATACTGCTTGTCAGATTTTTAGTAAAAGCAAAGCATAACCAAATACGGATACGTATTAAAACATGTTAAACATGCTACAAAGTGATATAGAACGTGATTGGTCTAAGGTCTTGGACCTAAGTATACACTCCGTCGTACTAATTGAAGTGTGTCGCAGAATGAAATGAAATACCATATTTTATCTTTCCTAACATAATATTGTACGACATGATTATGTATATTCTACACCCCATTCCCCCATTCCCCTCGCTGCGCCGATACGAGCTCTTGAGCCGATCTCTCAATTCTGTTACGACGTGGACGACGACAATGGCGTTAGCTTAGATAATTTGATATATCAGCTACGGTTGTGGAAATCATATTAGCAAGGATATGGAATTTCTTGCATCGATTCTTTTGTCTAATAAGGTGGAAATCTCGGATTTTTCATCGTCTTATTGTAAATTACAACTATGTGAATTACAAAGAAAAAGTGCTTAGTTATTATATGTTCAGTTGTGGCCAAGGCTTGTGTAGTGCTTTTCTTAAACATGCGTGTAAAAAAACTTATTATATAGTCAATGCAAATTGAAAATAATAGACATAGTTTAGGTAATTTTGCCACCAAGGCGTAGTGTTCAAATGTCGAATTCTTTTTACTTTTTTAAAATAATTTAACGGCACATTCTTTTTGTTGTACCAGTTCGAAGTTTAAATAAAACTTGATGAATTATCTCTTTAGTTATCAATGTTCGGGTTTAAAAAAGTTTGTTCCATTTTCAAATTTCATATCTGACCCGAGCGCTTAAGCGGAACAAACTAAAAAATTAAATGTGTATTGCCTTCAATACCTAATTAATGACTTACCATTTCACCGTCCAGAGTTACACTATATGGAATATATCCATTTATGGGTAATTTATAAGTCAATTATTTATGGGAATTTTAATCCATGTTTTAATCCATAATTTCTCTAATAATTTTTCTTAACGTTTTTCGGTGAATAACAAATTTTAACCTTCATCAAACATTTGGTCCATATCTGCAAAGTACAGTCTTAAGTATTCGTTTGACATTGATATGGGCTCGGCCCCCGAGCGACCCGCCTTAAACATTTACAGCACACTAACGAATCGGACAAGCTGCGGTTTGAAAATTGGAATATTCAAACAATTTATATCTAAATAAATTTAAATCTCGTACTTTAAATGTGGGTTTGTCAGTTGGAGGATATACCTACGAGTTGTCAGTATTAGTGGTGATTTTGGGGTTGCAGATCAAGAAATATGAGAAATCCCCTTAGTAGGTACCTGCATTCAAAAGGTTCATAGCAAGGTTTTAAGCAGTTATATGTAGACTTTTTTAGGTAAGTTGGGGAAATTGGAACGTATAAATAGACACCTCCAATTAAGAGGTCAACCACCAAATCTCACTGAACTGAGTTCGGATAGCTCTTATGAAGTTGCACAACATCGCAAGTGTCCTAATTTATAGCCTATAGAGGTGAAAATCTTTAGGCAACACTGATTAAACATGTTGCCATTAAAAGCTTATGTATTAACGTATGTATATCATAACAGTTCCAATTCCCCGAAGAAAGTAAGCAGTGGCTGGACACATAGCCACATCATAATGTGGGAGATAGCCTCTCACATTAGTTCTGCGTGACAGGTGGTGTAGTACCTACAGGATACAATAGGTTTTGAGAACAATTCCGTGGGACACATCTCGGACATAACTACTATCGACATGTACTTTTTAGGCACGTTGTCTGTGTAGTAGAAGATAGAATTGTATTTATTGACGCTTACAATAGTGTTACTTAATGTTGTGTGAAATTGTCAGTATTTGTCTAAATTTTGTGGTTTATACATACATGAATATGACAATCGACCTAGATTTAGTGTGAGTTTGAAATTTTCGAAAAACAATTAGAATTTAAATAACAATGGTGATTTGAGTAAAGTCACAGAAAAAGGTTTGTTTAAGAAATGTTTTGTTATTCGTCAAAAGCATATTGGTGATTGGAGAAATCTAATTTAAAGGATGAGAATATGCAAACAGGTGTTAGCGAAAGAACGGTTTTATCCGAATTCACTGCGGCAAGACGAATTTAGCAATTCTTTTTGCAATATCTTTCTTGTACAAAAAATGGTTAGGAGCTAGGGGTAGAAAAAACTTCTAGGAAAGAGATTTATCGCCGAATCAAACTCTGTTTTTTTGTCTTAAAAGAAAGTTCAAGATAGCTCCGCGGGCAGTAGAGAGAGCTACGAGTGTGCTTAAAGATTTCCTTTGTGATTAAAGCAGAACTTAAGACAGTGCCAAAACATGTGGAGACCAAAGTATTTCTAGGATTTGTAGTTTCAAATTAATAAAAAAATATCCATTGAAGAGAAACGTAGCAGAAATTATTGTTCACGGCATAACTGCAACCGGTATATTTTTCGAGAATAAATCTGTTGTAACACCGATGTGTGGTTGCTTGTGTTCAACTTCTACGAAAGTTATTTAGTCAAGTTAGGATCATGGCGAGCATCACGAAAAGAGAAGACCGCAGCCTATGGACGCTTGTAATACCTAGGACATCACTCATGCGTTGCTGACCCTTTAAAAATCTTATATCTTCCTTCCTAAAGAACCCCATACTGTAGGCTTTAGAGAAACCCTTGGAAAAGAGCTCATTCCACAACTTAAGCCTTCGCGGGAGGTAGTTTCTCTGACACCGCACTGTACGTGACCATTTACGTTAAAAGGTGTGAGAATGAATTACCTACCATCAGGCGGACCGTTATCTTTTTGTTGTTATACTCTCTGCGCTAAACCGACTTGCATTTGTCGTTTTCTAAGCAGCTTACGTCCTTCCCATATCCTTACAAATTTTCAATTAAATCGGCGCAGAGGTTCATCACAATTTCTTCTTACCCTCCGTGCGCTAAGACTCACACTTGACACATTTTTAAGTAGCCTGTCCTTCCCCAAAATTCTAGCTATCTCACGTCCATAAACCAATTGGTTCAGCGGTTTAGCCATGAAAAGAACTTAAACACACTGATAGACAGTGAGACGTTTAGTTTTACAAAAATATGTAATATGTATAGCAGATGAATGTCACTTTACTTAGGTGCTTGAGGTAAGTTTAGTAACCCTCTTCAAGTCGGTTTGAATTATAATTATCAATACGAAATTCATAGAGCAACTCCAAAAAGTTAATAGAACGATGCTTAATTATAAAACTGGCTTAAAGTCAAGTTGTTTCGCTGTTTATAATGGACACACTTTCAACTTGACTTCGCTTATCGTCTTGTCCTGAACATAATTAATATTAGAACCAAAGACTTTCTATTAGAACGTCTGTCCCTTATGTTAGCTAAATATTAGCAAAAGTATATTGCGAAATACATGAAAAGGTAATTTGACAAGGTATACATACAATTATGAATTTCGCAAAATTTTATTTTAGCGAATGTATTTTATAAAACGACTGCCCAAAAATAAATGTATTTTTTATATTATTGGATAATGTATATACTTAGTATATTAGTTCCTTCGTTATACCATAACATCCATTTAAAGTTAAACCTATGGTAATCGTTACAACCTCTACAACACTCTACATCAAGCATGTTAAAGTTAAAGTCATTTTTGGGCCCAATGGATAACGATCAGTTAGGCCCCAAAGCTTTGTATTTGAATTACTTGCGCGATGTTTTAACATATTCTCATTCATTCATTCGGGAATTCATTTTCACACTTTAGTCCTGAAATGGTCGCGTACAGTGTGGTTTTAGAGAAACTTCCTCCTGCGAACGCTTGGGTTGTGGAATGAGCTTCTGCCAAGGTTTTCTCTAAGGACTGCAGTTTGAGTTTCTTTAAGAAAGAAGTTATTAGATTTTTGAAGGTTCGGCAACGCGCGAGTGATACTCCTGGTGTTGAAAGCGTTCTTAGGCTGCAGTGACCACTTACCATTAGACAGGACCGTAAACTTATTTGTCACCTTAGTAGTATAACAAAAACTATTACTATCTCGTTTGAGTATGTACGTTTTAGGTATATGAGAATAAAAGACTGAGAAACGGTTAAAAGACTTCATATAAGTAAAGTATTTTAAACATGGAGTAAGGGAGGCTTTGGTGCTGTAGGTACAAACGTACCGGTCAAGGCCATTCAAACTTGTTATCAGTCTTCTACACCATTCAAACTTGGTATCACTCTTTTACACCATTCAAACTTGGTATCACTCTTCTACACCATTCAAACTTGGTATCACTCTTCTACACCATTCAAACTTGGTATCAGTCTTCTACACCATTCAAACTTGGTATCACTCTTTTACACCATTCAAACTTGGTATCACTCTTCTACACCATTCAAACTTGGTGTCACTCTTTTACACCATTCAAACTTGGTATCACTCTTCTACACCATTCAAACTTAGTATCACTCTTTTACACCATTCAAACTTGGTATCACTCTTCTACACCATTCAAACTTGGTATCACTCTTTTACACCATTCAAACTTGGTATCACTCTTCTACATCATTCAAACTTGGTATCACTCTTCTACACCATTCAAACTTGGTATCAATCTTCTACACCATTCAAACTTGGAATCACTTTTCTACACCAACGCCACCCCGTTCTCGGCGTGCGTCTCCTTTTCCAACGGCCTTTGGCGCGGGCGGTTGCCCAAGTCACCACTGTTTCTGTCCAGTGTGGCCCCATCTATATATGCAAAACCTTTTGGATTCTGGTTCTCAGAGATAGACTCTGTTCTCTTCAGTCACTCTAAATCTATGGTCTTAACTGGCTGATTCTCTTTTAGATCTTCAGGATTGGCTTTTTATATTCGATAGAGTATACACCTGAGGTGGTCTCATTGTCACCAAGTCAGCATCTAACGATGGAATCCCAGGGAAATTGAGTGCAAATGACCATTTCTTAGGTTCATTCAAGTTATTTTATATACGTTCCCTCAGAACCGATTTTGATGATTTTGCATGTACGGAAAGGGCTATCTCTAGAATGGTCCCATACATCCCATAAGTATCGGAGCAGGTAAGCCAGAGTTAAGCTATAAAATGTATTCAATTCCATCATTTGCGGTATGACTATCTAGATGATCTACTATGTTTAGTATTTATTGCGTGAAAAAACTGATTTTGACAGTTCCGTTTTTAGGGTTCCGAAGCTAAAACGGAATCCTTATTGTTTCATCATGTAACTTATAACTAAAAAATAAAATAAAATTTCAACAAAAAATTTAACGAACATCAAAAAACAGCTAAAAAACGAAAAATAATGGCGGACATAAAGCTGCCATTTTGATAGAACATTGAACTTTTTTGTTAAAATTTTATTTTATTCATCTTTTTCTTATATTAATAGAGTCTCCTTGCCACGACACTTTCTGGGTCAGTGCCGGGCATTTCCTGGGCTCGGTACTGATGTTGCTGGCCCGTTTTCTTATGAGGCCACTGATTATCGCGGTGCAAAAGCAAAAAAGGACAAAAACTGAAGTATAACACAATGTCTTAAAGCGTCAGGTTTCGAAAATATTTACAGGTGATTTTTAAAATTTAAAAAAAAAAAATTAAGTGGCGGCTGATGTCAGGGCTGAATTTATTTTATGTTTACTCTTAAATAGAGACTTCTAGCTTTTGCCCGCGGTTTCATCCGCCCTAAATTCGGTTATCGGTGTAGGATTTCAACGGCAACTCCTCTTTTATAGAAAATAAACCAACTCACACTTGACATTTTCAAGTAGTCTATGTCCTTTTTTGGGACTCAAATTATCTCCATGCCAAATTTTATTTTCATCAGTACAGCGGCTTAACCGTGAAGAGGTAACAGACAGACAGACAGAGTTTATTTAGCATTAATAATATTAAGTATGGATTATCAATTAGTCTAGCTTGTTTTTAATTCTTTTTAGCTTGTAAACTTTACAGATAAATGAGACTGTTATTACAATAAGGGGATTATTATTTTTATCCTCAAATGATCTGAATGTAACAAGGTACAAGAAAACAAGTAAACAGGAAACTAGACATTGTTCAGTCAAATGATCAAATGCTTAAGTCTAAGCTAAAAATTTCAATAGTTATTTTAGTTGGTTTACAAAAGCACTTTTCCTAAGAGGTAGTCACCAAAAGGTTAAGAGCCTGACGAATCGATGTTGTAGTGGTGTTTGACACTTACAAGTGATCGTAGAACCCTCGAGTTCACTTTCGGCAACATGGTCGTCTCACAGTGGCAAAGTTTGAATATTTCCTTAGTACCTACTTACATCTAAAGTGATAAAAGCCTTTCTAAACAAAAAGCTATAAAAGTTCTTTCTAAAGTCACATATTTACCTTCTAGATACGAGTCACCTTACCATGCAGCTATGCAATTTTAAAATAATAATGCCATTGTGAATATAAAATATATAATATGTCACAAAATATAACGGCTTTATTTAGTATCACATAAAATACTATACCAGTAGCTAGACATCATCTAAATAGCTAAAAACATAACATACGTGACTTAATTTTCATCATTGATCGGAATATCACAATTGCCATTGCTCGAAAACATTTTATACTCCCGTACTTTAATTTACCTTTTTTTTTTCAAATTCTTTTTATTTCTTAAAAATAGGATATCATATCACTTATTTGAAGTCAATAAACTATATGTTACTTGTATCTACCGTTTCGAAGTCAAAATGGCGTTCTGGTGAGAAGAAACGGCGAAAGAAACTCTACAGCAGTCGCTCTTTTAATTTTGATAAATCAATACAAATTATCAAGTTAATTAAGTTAGCAAAAAAATATTTAATCTCATGCATCTTTATCATCAAGGTATGAATTGTGTAATATGCTTTTTCAACAAGTTTCTGTTTTACAAAATTTTTGAACTTTTTAAGTTTAATTGACATAATTCTTCAGAGATTTTATTGTAAAAACGGATACATTTTCCTTTAAAATATTAATCTATTTTCTTAAGCCTTGTGTGGATCAAAGCAAGTTTGTTTCTACTTCGAGTATTACGATTATGAATATCGCTATTCTTTTTAAAGCGATCAATATAACATAAATTAAATTATCTAATATATACTAAGGTGTTAAAGAGTGTCTATGGGAAAGATTGTAAATTGCTCAAACGGCTCCTCTACTTCAGCACAAAGACTGGTTGAATATCAGCTGTGTGTTCCCATTACATAGTTCATAGTAAAATACCGTAGGACATAACGCTATCAAAGTAGCTGAAGTACACTATCCGGGAAGTCCCTTCGTCCGTAAGTTGATGAATCTTTTTAACTGCGAATGCTGCAGAACTAAGTCTATCAGTCTATCTCTTTCAACAATGCCTCTGCTAGTACAATATATATATATATATATAATACAATACATCAAAATGATTTATAATAAAATTTTCTTTTATAGGTATTTTAATAAAAACTCAAATTTAACAAGACGTTCATTACTACATTAATTTCAGTTATATTACTGTTGAAAATTATTGTTTCGTTGTATTTCTTTTTTTAATTATTTTATCAGAAATGTATAAGTAGGTAAGTAATAGGATATGTTAAAGGTTGGTTTACCCTCAAACCAAAACTTTACGGCTTCGTCCGTCCCGGGTAATTTCCGTCTACGTCAGTGCAACGTATGTAATAGTATACACTTCAGTCAGACTAATAATGACTTGTACTTTTTTTAAAACTATTGCCCAAAGATTGCAGTCACATTGTGAACGTTTATAATTGAGGAAAGCAAAAGTATTTCATAAATTGATGTTTCTTGGTACAGAAAAAATTAAGACGTAAACGATAAATACATTCAAAAAATTATTTAACTCTCGTTTTAGACGTCTTTGAAACGGTTGTTTATTTTTTTAAACGTGTTCTGTCGGAGACAAAATAAATATTTAACTCAAGTTCAGTATACAATTTTTGTGTACAAAGAGCAACTATAACACAAATGAAAAATGTAATGAATTAAAATAAACTGAGTAACAGTATTAAATTAGTTAACGTCTGAGATGTATTAACAACCTGAAAATTAAATAAATGATACTGCACTTAGCCATGAAAAGGGATTAATTAACTTTAGTTAGATAATTTAACTTAGTTAAGGTATATATAGTTAAATATTTGTTGTTTTAATTTCTATTTAATTCTTAATGTTTTTGTAGTCGGATTTTTATTTATTTTTATTATTTCATGTCTTATGTAATAAGTACATTACTGTCGAGCTCGTGAAAGTAAGCGTTTACTGGATTATTAGAGATTAAGGGCAAACCAAAGGTAAGGCCGTCAATAATACGAATCCAGCCACTGCCTAGACTTGCTCATAAGCACTAGGTAGTACGGGCCCGTTTGTCCACCTGTCTGTACGTCACGTCACAGCTGTTTTTCTCAACAACTACGAAAGCTATCGACTTAACTTAGCACGAGTAGTTTAAATACATATTCGTATTTGAAGTATTTTTTGTTGTTGCTCGTTCTTTTATTTACTATACGAAAACGATAGGAATTAATGCTAAGCCCTTAGTTATAGAACCTTCTTTTTATTGATATTGGAAATGGGGTCTGAAATAGGCTACTCTAAATTTGACATATTGTATATAACTTAAATATTCGGTATAACCGATAAATGTCTTTCTGTGATAAAATAAAGTTTCAAAGACAGATTTTAAGCGATTTTTTTTAAAATTTGTACTAAAATAATGAATAAAATGAATCCTACGATGCGGGAGTTCGAGACGCACTTGTATGCTTACACAATTTGGAAGCTAGAGCCGTCTTAATGCATAATTTTTCTTTTGAACGATACGGTATGACATAATAGTTAGGTATTTACAGCGACGAGTCAATGTAGAGAATTAGTTTAGCCGAAGTATCTCTGAGACCGTATTGTTAGGATTTACCCTTCTCAAAGTCACGCAACGTTTTACTTACCATATAGTCAGACAACTTCAAAGTGCGGGGCTTGAGCCAATTATCCGATAAGAAGTTTTTGGGTCTGACTTGTCGTGAAACGTCTTACTATTAGGAAAAATTAAAACGTTTAGTGTGAATGTTTGTAATTGAGACGTTAAGAACCTCTTGGTTCGTTTCGTTAACAGTTTTAAGTAATATCACAAGCGAAGTCAAAATATTTGTTTTAATAGGCTTTCTCTCCTAAGGGTTCCGCACCTAAATAGAAAAATCGGAACCCTTACCTTGTTGTCCGTCCATTCGTCTGTCAAGACCCTTTTTCTTAGGAACGCGTGGAGGTGCCAAGATAAAATTAATATCAAATACTTAGACCTGAGTATCAATCCCTTGGAGCTGTGATAAAATCAAACTTCAAAAGAAATACAATCAGAATCATGAAATTTGGAAAGAAGCAATGCCATGTAGCGCAAGTAAGGGAAAAAATCCGAAAACCGTAAATTTGTACTTCACATCATATCACATTTTTTTTTTGCGATTATAAACTTATTTGCTGTTGGTATACTATATGAAATATGGGGACAACAGTTTTCCCGTTTCCGAAAAATTTTACGGAACTCTTGTTGTGGACTTGACTGGTTTTTTTTAACTGTTGTAGTATCATGCGGACTGTAAGCTGGTTAACCACATTAGTAGTGTACAAAAAACAAAACAGACATATAAGAAATTTATGAAAAACCTAAATAGCAAATTTCTTGTCAGGTTTGCTCACTGTACTGTACTCACGTGTCTCTTCGCGTTTTCCTACCACACTAGGCAATTTCCGTCTTCATGGAAGCTGCGAATGTGCACCCGGCCCGGTGGGCACTAGCCATTATGAGCCAGAGGGAGGCATTGGCATGTAGCCTGGACATAGCGAAGGTGTTCGATCGGGTCTGGCACCGGGGTCATCTATCAAAGTTGCCATTTTACGCATTCCCGAGGGTTTGTGCAAATCGGTGGCTAGTTTTTGTCCAGCAGACGCATACAAACCGTAGTTGACGGTATTTGCTTTGATAGCATGGACATTAATGCTGGTGTCCCTCAAAGCTCTGTGCTGTCTCCTACGCTGTTTCTACTGCATATCAATGACATGTTGGATAACGCAACATGCATTGCTATGCAGATGACAGTACTGAAGACGCTTGTTGACGCCAACGATGTTCAGTTCAGAGATCATTTGCAAGACAAGGTGAAGCTGGCATCCAAAAAACTAGGTGTAATCAACGGAGCGAGGCAGTACTTCACGTCGGGGCAGAGGTTGCTGCTTTACAAGTTGCCAGTTCGGCCCCATATTGAGTACTGCTGCCATCTCTGGGCGGGTGCACCCGGATACCTACCAGCTTGGCCCTTATGACTCGGTTCAACGACAGGCTGTGAGAATAGTCGACGATCCCAAACTCACTTGCCGTATCGAACCCTTAAGTTTGAGGAGAGACTTTGCCTCCCTGTGTGTTTACAATGGAATGGGTTCAGAGGAATTGTTCGAAATGATGCCCAAAGCTACTTTCTACCATCGTATCGCTCGCCATCGGCAAGGAATTCATTCTCACACTTTAGAACCGAAATGGTCGCGTACAATGCGGTTTCTTTCCAGAAACTTCCTCCCGCGAACGCTTGGGTTGTGGAATGAGCTCCCTGCTAAGGTTTCCTCTAAGGACTACAGTATGGGGTTCGTCAAGAAAGAAGTTTTTGGATTTTTGAAGGGTCGGCAACGCGCGAGTTATACCCCTAGTATTACAAGTGTCCGTCGCTTACCATCAGGCGGACCGTAGGCTTGTTCGCCACCTTAGTAGTATAAAAAATAAAAGTTTACTTAGTAGAAAATAACACTAAAAGCCTACTTATTAGAAGGTCATTACTATGAATCGATAGTTAGAATTACTAATTTAAAAAAAATTAACTACTACATACATCATACTATGTCGATTGGCCTAAACCTTCTAAGCTTATGTCCTTCTCCACACCCTCAGCAATATAAGTGCCAAAAATCAGTTTAATTTGTTCAACACTAATCAATGATAAACAAACAAACAGACTCACAAATATATATATATATATTTATCAATCAAGGTTATATTAATACTTTTTGAGTAGGTAAAGAAGCTGACTCTCACGTAACGTGCCAAGGTATTCGTAGGTACCTACGTAAGGTTTTTTTATATACCACTAAGGTGGCAAACAAGCTTGCGGCCCGCCTGATGGTCAGCGGTCATCGCAGCCTATGGACGCTTGCAACAACGTTCAATATTACATCATTCGCGCGTTGCCGACTCTTCAAAAATCTAATTACGTCTTTCTTGAAAAACCCCATTCTCTAGTTCTTAGAGCAAAAACCTTAACAAGGAGCTAATTCCATGTGAATACCTACGTAAGAAAAATTCATCTAATATTTTCTATAATAGCTTTAGCAGAGGCTTCTGTGATGGAACACTTAAGTCGCAGTATGACATAATGTTGTCGTAAAGTGTATGAAGCGAGGAAAAAGGTAGAGAAAGGTCATAAAATACATAGGCAATCTGGAAACGTTATAACAATATTAGATACGTTACTTTGTAGAAAATGTATTTGAATTTAAGACTTCTTAAAGTAAAGCGAGTTACACAAGTATTCCGTAGCGTAAAGCGAGTCACACAAGGGTTGCGTAACGTAAAGTGAGTCACACAAGAATCCCGTAATGTAAAGCGAGTCACACAAGTGTTCAGTAACGAAAGGCGAGTCACACAAGTGTTCCGTAGAGTTAAGCGAGACACACAAGTGTTCCGTAACATAAAGCGAGTGATACAAGTGTTCCGTAACGCTATAATCACGCTCTTTAATCGTTAATGAATGTTAAACGTCACGGTTTTTAATATTAATATATTTTTTTATATTATAAGTCAAATAGTTTTTTCAAGTAGTTAGTAGTAGTTAAGTATTTTCAATTGTAGTGAGATTATTTGAAAATTTACAAAAAACAAAATAAAATTAACAAGAACGTGTTTAGTTTAACTTCTATAATTAATTTTCAAAACTTTTTTAAATTTATCTTAAATCGACGCATTTTCAAAATTCTGTAAATTATTGTATTCAAGTAAAATTGAGTTATTTAGTGCTTCGTTCAAAAATTTCAAAGCCGTAATACAGCTAAAGAGTCTGTGAAGTATGGAAACGAAAGTATGAGAAATCGCACTGCATAAGTCATGTGTGTTAGGTTAGGTTCAGTTTTTCTTTTGTAAGCGTAGATGCGGAGCGAGCGAAGCGAGCGGAGCGTTCCAGCCAAGCTTCATATAATAATCTGTTAAGTTATATGATAATTTCTTTTCTATACTTTACGATCCGCCTAGGCATATTATGAACCGGCAGATTATACGATTTGCCTGCGACATACATAAACCGGGCGCTCAAGGAAAATCAGAAAATATAAGTTCTTCAAGGATTACTATCATTAATATGACAGCATTTGGCCTTCTATATCGGCCAGTTCGTGGTTCTATATCGGCGAGTACGCTTTTTTCTTATACCACTAAGGTGGCAAAACAAGCACAGGGTCCGCCTGATGGTAAGCGGTCACCGTGGCCTATAAACGCTTGTAACACCAGGGGAATCACTCGCGCGTTGCCGACCCTTCAAAAATCCAAAAACTTCTTTCTTGAAGAACCCCATACTGTAGTCCTTAAAGAAAACCTTGGCAGGCAGCTCATTCCACAGCCCAAGCGTTCGCGGGAGGAAGTTTCTCGGAAACCGCACTGTACGCGACCATTTCGGTTTTAAAGTGTGAGAATGAATTCCCTGCCGATGGCGAGCGGTACGATGGTAGAAAGTAGCCGTGGGCATCATTTCTATTGGTTCTACATCGGCCAGGTCGTGGTTCCACATCGGCCAGTTCGTGTTTCTATATCGGTCGGGTATAAAAAACCTCTTTCGATATCATTGAATTTACGAAAAACCAAAACTAGCGGCTGTAGCCCAAATTCGACCCACATTTTATAAAACGTGTCACAAAATAAGGGATTGGATAGCAATTCGGTTAAAAACGCGTAGTCCTTGGGCTTTTTGTATTATTTTACATCTTGGTACCCAAGCGTGATAGCTACTTGTAATAAAGTAGTTAATTTGTTTTGAATTAGGTACATTATTTGATCCTTGAATCTCTAGGAGCTCGTCAGCTGACATAGTAATTGGAATCTCTACAAGAAAACAAACCGCAGAGCAATTTCCCTCTCCCCAGAGTAATTACTCTATCTAAATAGTCTTACGAAAACGTGTTCTTCCTGACACTAGTAAGAACAAAAAATTTAAAGTAAAGTTTTCAAACACAACAATTTAATATTAATCTATTTTTTTTTACTAGACTTACCCTTTTGTTCGGAAAGATTGGTACTTTAAATAGTTGTCAAAACAAATTAATTGAATAATAACATGTTAATTGAATAATAACATGTGAATTGAATCATAATTCTTTTTCATTCAATCATTACTCAGTAGGCCCGATGCCGATTGTCCCCCCTACTGTTGGGTTCGATATAATAAAATTTAGGATAAGACAATTTCTAACAATATATTACATACAATCTACTAAAATAACGCAAAGATTCTAAAAAATAGTTTAAGTTAAGCTTAAAAAGATCGAAGTTGTATACTAAATAGTCTATTGTGAAACAAACATCAATTTGCTCACATATCAAATAAAACCTATATAGGTAGTTAATTATGTTTCAATAGTTATATTTAAACGTATTCGTATAATTATTTGAACTAATTCAAAATGGACCCGAAGTTGTTCAGGATTTGGACGTATTCATTAAAATGATTATTATCTCTCTACACTGATTTTCTATACACTGTATTATAATATTGTACAAATTCAAAAGTTTTTCTTACTGATGTCGAGAACAAAAACATGTCGTAAAACCAACGAGATAGAGTAATTACTCTGGGGAGAAGGAAATTGCTCTGCGCTTTGTTCTCTGGTAGAGATTCTAATTACTATGTCAGCTTCTGTGGAGATTCAAGGACCAAATTACGTGCCCAAACCAGAACTAATGTTGAACAACTGTTTTATGACGAATATCAAAGTGGGTAACAAGATGTTTAAGAAAAAAAAAACCGTAGAACCCAATAAAAAGTAACTGTTTTCTACTCCTTGAAGTAGAATACCAAAAATTTGCAGCAAAGATATTTTTTCATATCTTGAAAATTACTGTTCATTAAGGTAAGTTCAGTAAGTTGATTCTGATGCAAGTGGCACTGTTCCCTAAGTTAAGTTAAGCGGTACATAATTCAATAGAAAAAGTATTATGAAAATGCAAACGCTAGTTTCTGAGAAATAGGTAGGCAAATATACATATATACGTAAACTTATGAAATTTGGCACATCTGTTTTTAGAAGCCCACACAGACTAACTTATACATGAAAATTGTGCAATTATAACAATATTACATACATACGGGTAAACTTTATAACCTATTTTTGAATCCGGTAAATAATGATTGCAATTCTCGAATGAACTAGATTGTCACCGCTTAGTTATCTCTCTACCTACCTACCTCAATCAACTAACTAGACTAGGACTATATTAACCAGAACTATTTGTCATGTTTTGTGATTGTCATATTATGGTAGAATTCGTTAAGCCAAGTCAGAGGCCTTATGGACGGCTTGATAACTCTGACAGATCAGTGGCCACTTGCTCGACAAACTTCCATTCGCACTTGACCAGCACGATGGACTTCGGTCTAAGCCTCTACTAAAGGAAGGCCTGTGCCCTGCAGTGGGGCGTATAATGGCTGAGGCAAAGACACATGACGGTCTGTAAAGCCGACTCTATTACCATTTTGTGGTAGCTCCTGAACATCGTCACAATATTTTAATATTTCAGGCGTTTACTTCGGGGGTTATGAAAAATATCTCGCATATTTGGGCTAAGAGCTCATTTACACAAACCGTATTTAGTAAATTATTTTATTTTGCAGTATAAGAAAGAAAGTATAAGAATTTACCAATTATTTTTAACTTCCATCAAAGCGTATTGGTTAGCAAAGAATAAAGGGGGTTTGGTTTGCTTCTTTATGTCTATGGCAAATTTACCCCGGTACGAAATGTACGTAAATGTTAAGTTTACCAAGGCACAACAAAAAAAAAACAGTTAAATTAAAAAAAAAAACATTTTGTGCAATTTGGAAAAGATGTGAGACTTTAAATATGTTAATTTAGTTTTTTTGGTGTGTAGGTTACACACATTAATAATTGAAAACCTGTCAAAAACATCAAAAAAACAGATTTAGTTTTCTTTATATATTGGAAACTGGTTTAAGAACGGGGAAGATCGCCATACTCTTATCGCGGAGTTATCCCAGACACCAAAACAAATAAATGAAATAGACGGTCAAACAGTTATTTTAGATTCAAACTAGTAAATTGGTAAAATTTATTTTTTGGAGTCCGTCTGTCAGAGCTCTATTGAATGCTGGAGAAATTCGGGAGAAATATATTCGACGATCGAAGGTCGAGTGAAGCGTTGGAATTTGAAGGTGCTCAGAATTCTTGGGAAATACTTAGTGACTTTATTGTAGCCCTAAATATTTGTATCCAAGATTAACTGTCAATATATATCTGTAAAAATCATAGTGAATAATAAGGGCAGGATACATTTTCCTTTGAAAAGATAGTTTTAGTTTATAGATATTAATTTATTTATTTTTTATTTATGAAATTTATTAAATGCTTAATGCAAAGCATAATGTGACGATATCGTGTACCTATATTATGGCGCGTTCTAAATATTGTTATTAGAACCTTAGTTTGGGCATATAAGTTAGACAATTAAAATACCCAGTTTTGGGCAATTTTTTCAGCAATTGAAACAAATAAAACTTGCTTCTGTCTCAGTATTTTGAAACGCAAAAATACTTTTAAATAAATTTAATTGACGATTCAAAAGTTCTGTAAAAGTTTACTTGAACTTTGAATTAAGTTTAACTACCTTATTGGGTTATTTTTATTTATTGTATTAAATATTAAAAAATTAAAAAAGATAAAATAAAACAATTAATAACAGTAAAATTGCTGTGGCTTAACACCATACTGAATGTTACACCATACTAAATGTAACACCATACTGAATGTAACACCGTACTGAATGTAACACCATACTGAATGTCACACCATACTAAATGTAACACCATACTGAATGTAACACCGTACTAAATGTAACACCATACTGAATGTCACACCATACTAAATGTTACACCATACTGAATGTAACACCATACTAAGTGTAACACCATACTGAATGTAACACCATACTAAATGTAACACTATACTAAATGTAACACCATACTGAATGTAACACCATGCTGATAAGATATTGATTAAAACGAGTCGTTAAGCGTTATAGTCGTTATGAATATGTATCAATATGCGTATGTACCTACCATTAAAGTTATATGCGTGTAATCCTTCCTTTTATATCCTCAAGCCGTGTGATTGACAGTAAGTATGATAAAGCGAGGTCTCATGTTATTCTTTAGGCAGCACTGTCTTCAACTAACCACTACGCTGCTCGTTCTAACTCTTCTACATTGTGTATTTTTTCTTAAATATACAAAAAAAGTTCTGATGTATTAAGCGTTTATTAAAAAAAAAGTGGTGTTAAAATACTAGCTTTTGCCAGTAATTTTTTTCCGCGTCCCTTTAAATTGTGACAGTATTTTTTGAGAACAGAAATTGCCCAACGTTGTACTCTTCAACAACCATTAACAAAGTTTTTAAAGTAAAATAATTAGAATTTACTTGAATCAGTACTCTTGACGCCATTTTTAAGTCTTCTTCAGAAATATAAGGAAATCTTCTCATCTGCCGTCACTCACTTCAGTGTGACCGTTCATAATGTTCGACGTTTCGCGACCGTCGTCGTCGCAACCTCGCTTGGCTCGCGTGATAAGAGGTGTATGTCTTAGGCACTCAACAATATACAATAGTAAGTCCTTACCTTGCCAAAATGCCTACATTGCCTTCCGAATTTCCTTCTTGCAAATGCGTGAAAAAATATGAAAGTAGTTTGTCGTTATTACTTTTTGGCATAACGAAAAGAAAAACATAAACAAAGAATTAAAAAAGGGAATAAAAATACCCAAGCCCCTGCATCTGCTCCGTCTCGTCATAAAACCCAACCCGGAGCGGCTCTGAGCCCGGGATTAAAGAGTGCTCTTCTCGTTTCGAAGTCACTGCCTGTCGACCAGAGATCGGACGTTTTTCACAGTAATTAAAAGGTGTATGTCTGTACAAGTGTACTTAAGTCATTAACTTACGATTTAAACTATACTTATAGTATACTTTCTATGATTTCGCAAAAGAGAAATGTTGTACCTGTAAACTTTTTAGGGTTCCTTACCCAAAGGCCAACCGTATTCGTATACTAAGTCTGATGTCTGTTCGTCTGACCGACCTTTAAAGGGCTTTTTCTTTGAGACTAAAGTAGGTAAAAGCCTCAACATATTTCCTAACAGGTAATAAAAAAACAAAAAGTAAAAAACTATTGTATATATAATGAGTGATTTTTTTGCTGTTTGGTTTTTTAACGCGAATTTTTTGATAGATCATGCATGATTTGTGCCATGTGTCAAAATTATTATTTATTTATTTCTGCCATTTCATTATGGGAAGACTTTCAAACGAACAACGCTTAAAATCATTGAATTTTACCATCAAAATCAGTGCTCTATTAAAAATGTGTTTCGAGCACTTGGACTATTTTATGGTCGTCATAATCTCTCTACTGAGCAGGTTATTCAAGCAGTCGTGACCAAATTCCGCACCAGTTCTCGTGTATGTAGGGTTTGTAAGTAGGGTGTGCACGTAGGGTTTGTATGTAGGGTGTGTACGTAGGGTTTGTATGTAAGGTGTGTACGTAGGGTTTGTATGTAGGGTACGTAGGGTTTGTATGTAAGGTGTGTACGTAGGGTTTGTATGTAAGGTGTGTACGTAGGGTTTGTATGTAGAGTGTGTACATTTGGTGCGTATGGAATAGAATATTTGTCCTGTAGCCGCCAGTGTTGCTGAGGATCGCGATTTATCTATTCGTCGTCGTTCGCAAAACTAGGGTTGTGTTAATCCCCTACTTGCAAGATTTGACGGAAAGATCTTGGTTTTAAGTAACGATACAGCTTGTTCAAGAACTGAAACCAGGTGATTAAGAACAGCGTCGTGTTTTCGGTGAATGGGCTTTAGAGATGCTAGAGCAAGATTCTCTCTTTTTTATTAAACAGTTTTTGATCAGTTAGTTGGCCGCCTAGATCATGCGATTTAACGTCCTTTTACTATTTTGTGTAGGGGAACGTAACATCTTTTGTTATGCAGATAAACCAACACCAGAAAACAACATAACAGGTGTTATCGGTGATATAACGGCCGATATGCTTGAAAAAGTAATTCAAAATTTGGCTTCGCGTGTAGATCATTTAAAACTTTGTCGTGGCCAACATTTTCATGATATAATCTTTAAAAAATAAATGGCAAGAATTAATTTTGAACTGCCCGTAATAAAGTTTATGTTTAATACAATTTTTTGATACTTTTGTTCAAAGAAAATACCAAACGCTTAAAAAATCATCATATTATGTATACAGGAGTAATTTTCCAAGTGGACGCGCGTGGCCGAAATAGCTATTCAAGTACTCAAGGTAGTCAAGGCACAGGTATGATTATTAAAGACATAACTTTAAAATATGAAGCAGTTTATTAAAATCCAACATTTTCCTTAAGTTTCCCATACGTCATTACTACCCAAAATTCGTTTCTTATCAGCAACACCATCGAATGGTATAATAATAACATACAGCGTGTGTTTATTTGTGTGTAGTTTTCAAGCCCGAGACTCTTTTAAGTACTTTTCGCTATCCCTCATAGTTTCGGATTGGCCATGCACGCCCACTTGAAAAATTTTACCTATATATATATAACGGTAATAAATACCACTGGCCAAGGACGAGTGCATTGTGTAGTAGTACGGAAGCAACGGTTGGACTCACGCTTGGCTAGTTCCTTATAATCAAAAGCAGAGTTTATTTAACAGAAGATTACCCGGATTTAAATTAACAACAAAGTAACAAAAATAAGAGGAGAGGTAAACTAGATCTAGTTAGGCAAACAAGTGGCTATTATATGCAGTACGTATACCTAAGCTCAAAACTTGAACGTAATATAATTTTAATCTAATGAAAAGATCTCTACTGAAGTTGCAGGCAGCGTTTCTTTTTGCTACAAATCTAAAAATGAAAATATGAATTCAGAAAATTTCAACAGAATAAACTTAATTAAATATTCGGTTTAAACATCTCGTTATACGAAGTGGAGTGGGTTTAGCGTGCGGAGCTGAGATCGGAAGCGAAGGTTTGAGTTAAAAGAAACCGAGCTTGTGTAAGAAGTCTACAATAAAAACATAAACATAAAGGTAAAGAGCGGTTAAGAGGTTTTGTGTTAATTCATAATAATTACTAAGTTAATTACTGTTTTCGTATGTTTAAAAATTGTTTTGCTAACGTGTGGTAATGTTCTGATTATGAAATTAACAGTAGTGTTAAAATAGAGGGTCATAGTTGTATTGTTTTTTATTTCTACATTCGCAGCAGTGTGAATATGCGGCGTGAACTATAAAAATACATAAAGCCAAATGCAATTACTTATACCATTCTAATAAACCACACTAATTGATAAGCAAAGTATGAAATTTTTCAAAAATAAAACGAACAAATTTTCTGGTGCATACAATGCTAGATCAATGTACTTAGCGCGCTATAAAGTGCGTACAAGGCTACAGAAAAGTATACTTTTGGGGCGTGATTCTTTATAATTACGTTATTATCCCTTAAGGAGCGTTTCCCAATAATTACAATGCCTGCCGCTGGCAGCGCTTATATCTGAAACTGGGATGAGCAGAAGCAATATCAGCGAAACTTCGAGAAATAAACTACGTAGACGTGATACAACGACTCTTCGGCCTTATTGTTATTGCTGGCTTTGTCCTGTGGATGCTGGGACGGAAATTAAATCGAGGGAACAGACACACTAATTAAAAGTAAAATTAATAGCAACGAAAGAAAACATGTTTGTGAAATAGAAATTAAACTCGACTGGACACATGCATTTGTTCTTAAGGGCTAATAATATATTGAGCACCGGGAAGCTCCACTGCTCAACGTTGGCCTCCCCCTTATGTTTCCACATAGGCCGGATTTAAGCCGTCCGCGCCCATCGGATTCCTTTGGGTTTCACCAAGACATCTGTCCACCTGGTAGAAGGCCGCCCAACGTTGCATATTTCGATCCGTGGTTGCCAGTCACGAAACTTTCTTATGGTTTTTTTTTTTTTTTTTCAATTTCAATTTATTTATTCAAATCTTATGCTTACATTATATTACATACATAATATTAATAACTAGTTGAGATTATAGATTTGTAATCTATACGTAGGTAACTATAATATGCCTATGCAATAATGACGCAGAAACTTGTATTATCTAAGTAATGTAAGTAAACTGTACAACAAGCAACAGCTTATCAATCTACCCTCCACACTAGTTAAAAAACTTTATGGTGGATAAGTAGACGATGCCCTGTTTTACATAACAACGTGATCGTGCTAGTCTGGGGCTAGTAAACAAGTTTGCGCAGTATAAGTAATAAACAAAGATAAACAAAAAAAATACTTACATGTTACTAGGAGTTTAAATACATGGATTAAATAATTAGGAACTAGACGAGTGTACAATTGTTTAGGTATACAAAACATACTTTAGGTAAATATTTTATTACTGACTCAGTAATTAGGGGAGAGTTGCGTAATACCGCGCGGTTGAAAATTCCGCGCCCCTCGGTTTCTTTGAAACAGTCAACAAAACGCGCCTTCAATATTAGTAAAATCATAGCTTTATGTACCCCCTACCCTGCCCGCCAACTGCCGCCGAGTATCCAGAGAGCAAGGCCGCGAGCTTGCAGGTTTTCCGCGCGATCGCTATAGTTTTTTGGGTGATTTCAATAAGAGGTGAGTGAATGAATATTTCACACTCAGTAATAAATTATACTCATTTATAGTGTAAAAATAATGTTTAACTTATGTGTAGAATAATTTTAAATTAATCCTTTGAGTTTGTTTATGTTTTTGAGGTTACAAAATAAAATGATCTTGTTTGATAATGCCGCGCGTAGGGCGCGTTGACATTATGCCCAGCTATATAATATGGTTGTGATTATTATAAATCTCTGAAAGAATATGTTAGTATATTATTCTTATAAGTGTCAGTATTTATACCTAAGTAAAAGTACTAGGTAATATAATAATTGTTTTCTTGTCTTGTCAATGTCAAATTGTCAATCACTTAGGTTAATACTAAATATTTTGTGAAATCTGGAGTCTGCACCTATTTCCAATTCGGTCTCCAGGGTTCCACTCTCTGACTGACACATTGTGTGATGCTTTTCGCAGTTTTATCAGACCCAGTGCGCAATTACCTACCTGGGGCACGATATTATCAGACCAGTTTGATAATACTGCGCTTTCCCAATTCTTAAATATTCGCTCGAATTATTGTTTTTGTTTGTTTTTTGATAAATTTAAATTTCCGTTAGTGTCGTCAGATAAATTGTCCACCTTCTATTATATTTCGTTTTTATTTTAACCTAACCTGAGCTTAGTTATAGGATAATTCCCTTAGGGGCTCGGTATTACCCAACTCTCCCCTACTTTTAACTTTAACATAAAAAACGTGTAATAGAAGTGTGTAATTAATTATATTATGTAGTTATGTAATGGTATTCCTTATGCACGCTAGAGTGTAAGACTGAATATAGTTGTGTCTACGTAGGTATTATATTTGTGTGTCTGAGGCTGTGTCACTGTTCAGTATTTGGTAGTATCAATTCAGGAGTATTAATAATTCAAAGACACTTTAATCAAAGTTATCTCTGTAATATAAAAAATCGATGAAATTGCATTATGTACACAATAATTGAGTACAGCAATTAAGTATTGAGTGCAAATAGTTAGGCCAAAATATTTCATGTATCTCAGATAAATAAAAAATATAAATTGTTCCCAATAATGAAACATTTCCATTGATTAAATCAAAATTATAATACTATAACTTATTTTTGTAAAAGATAAAATTTGTTTTTTTATTTTATATAGGCGATAATGTCAAAAGCCATTTAAATAATTTTGAGAATTAAGAAAAATAATGTTATGAAGTAACGATTTAATTGTGTGCGGCAAAGCGAAGGCAACTTTTTGACCGACTTAAAAAAGGAAGAGATTCCACATTCGGTTGTTATAAAATAGGTTTCATTATTCTTTCAGTTTCATCATAGTCTAATGTTCTTAAGTAGTTAAAAAGTCTTAATTTGATGGAGTGTTTGCAGTGACTAAGCAAGGTAATGTATTTACTTACCCTATTATAAAGAAATGGGCCCAAGAAATAGTAGGAAGATTGAGCAAAGGCAGTTCTACAAGCAGGCACTTTGAAGACTAGGTCAGAGCGCCTTATATTTGTTTTAAGTATTGTGGGGTTAATGTGTTGGGCGATAATAGTAAACTGTATAAACAGTTGTCTAACTGTTAAAACGGAATTTTCAGCATATAATTCTTTAGTTGGATATCTAAATGGTTTGTAATTCATAACCTTTAGTACGGCTCTTTGGGCTATTTCAAGTTTCAAAAGGCTAGTTTTATCTGCTCCACCCCAGGCAGGTAAGCAGTAAGATATGACTGACTGTACAAAAGCGTAATATATTTCCTTCAGCATGCGCAAGTCTCTAATATGTCTAAGATTTCTAAAAACGTGAATCAACTTTCTTATGCGATTACTGATGGTTGTGATATGTTCATGCCACGATAAATTTTTATCCACAATCACGCCTAAATATTTGATTTGTGTGACTTCCGTAAGCTTATAACAAGTGCAGGGATTACCGCTAGAACATAAGTGTAATTTAATACAAAGTGTATTGCTACGAGGAGCTTTATTATTACGCATGCAAAAAGGTATAAATTTCGTTTTTTCCAAATTAAGAGTAAGTAGGTTAAGATTTAGCCAGTTTTTCAGCGAAACCAGACTCAGCAACTGCTTTTACCTTTGCCCAATTACTTTCGTAGAAAAGAATTACTGTGTCGTCGGCAAAAGTAGTTATCTGGGCATTAAGTAGTTGCTTGCGACACAGGTCATCAATGTATATTAAAAAAAGGGTAGGTCCCAACACACTACCTTGTGGTACTCCATATGCTATTGGTAAGAAAGAACTCTTACAATCACCTATCTTAATCGACTGTTGTCTAGAAGTTAAGTAACTCTCAAAAAACTGCAAGGGTAATCCCCGTACTCCTATGTATTCCAGCTTTCTCAGAAAGATGGCAACAGAAACAGTATCGAATGCCTTGGCAAGGTCAAGAAAAATGCCAATGCATTTATTTTAATCTTCCAAGTTTTTGACAATATGTGAAGTCAGTTGTAATACCGCATCAGTGGTAGACTTTTTTGCTCCAAAACCAAACTGATTATTGGAGAGTAACTTAAATTTTTCGAGGTACTGCTTTAATCTATTGTTCACAATTTGTTCAATTATCTTAGATAAAGTGGGCAATAGCGAAATTGGTCTATAATTCGTGATACTGTCTCTGTTTCCTGACTTATATAGAGGAATCACTACTGATTTTTTTAGAGCTTCCGGAAATTTACCCGTATCAAAACAGAGGTTACATAGATAAGTTATTGGTTTAGAAAACACATCAACACCTTGCTTTAGGAGAAATATTGTCCCACCCTACTGAGTAGCTAGTTTTAAGGAACAGAATGGTGCACCTTATTTCTTTTTCATCGGTAGGAAAAAGTCCAAAAGAATTAGAATTATTTTTTGTGTTTGACATATAGGCAGTGGCTAGCTGAGACTCATTTTTCGATATTTTTTTTAAGATGTTATCAGCTAAGTGTTTTCCGACTTCCACAAAGGGTTCATTTGCACTGTTAAGGGATTTTTCTACAGTATTACAAGTATTTAATAATTCATGGGGCGATGCCTTATTTTGGCTGTAGTTACAGATTTGTTTGATAATATTCCAAGTCTTGTTATTACCTTTATGCTGATTAAGTTGATTTTTTTCATATGAACGTTTCAGGTTTTTTAGTAAATTATTACAAGTATTACGATATTTTTTGTATGAGACTCTTAGTATATCATTTGATTGATCTAATTTAAGTTTTTTGTGCAGTTTGTCACGGAATCTCATACAACGTAGGAGGCCTGGTGTTATCCATGGCTTTAATATATACTTTCTTTTAGACACTTTTATAATTTTAGTATGTTTATCAATGCATTTTGATAAAATATCAATAAAGGAGTTTGTAGCAGAAACAGGATTTGGGTCTGAAAGTAGAATGTCCCAATCATGTTTCACAAGTTCATTCAGTGACGCTTGATAGTCAACCTTTGTGTAAATAGCTGTCTTCTTGTAATTAAATTTCAAACTATTTCTAACTGATGAAAGCACACATCGGTGATCCGTAACTGTTGTTTCAAGAACCACTGTAAGACAATCAGATTTGGATTTAAGGAAGCTGTGATCAAGACAACTATCTTTACGTGTTGAGAGTAAATGACATGGTAACAAGCCGTGCATTGTTAAAAGGTTTTAATATTCAAAAGATCTAGTATAAGAACTACCTTCTTTAATATTTATATTTATATCTCCTATTACCATTATATTAGGAAACTTTTATTATTATTATTATTATTATTATACTTTATTGCATCAACATAAAAAATTTACAAACAAAACATATTTACAAATAGAGAAAAACAAAAGGCGGTCTTATCGCTTTAAAGCGATCTCTTCCAGACAACCTTTTTGAGACTAAACAAAAGCATGTCTAAGGAAGTGAGAAAATTTTCTAAAAGAAGGAGACCTATATATGCTTACTATTGCGAAATCGACGCCAAACTCTGTTACAAAACAGTTAGCTTCAAGAAATTGAGGCTCATAAGAATTGTGTTTTATATCGTTTTTCACAAATATTGCTATTCCAGCGTTCTGATTGTGGTTGTTTTTCGTGACGTATCCCGTATAGTTATTCAGTGGAGGTAAAACTGTGGTATCTGATATCCAAGCTTCAGTTAAAACTATGACATCATAATAGATACTCATTTGCTGTAAAAGTACTACGAAGTTATCGAAATTACTATTTATACTGCATATATTTTGAGTGATTACATTGATTCTGTATCCTTCCAATTTATGTATAATACTGTTACATTCCTCTAGATCGCTCAGCAAAAACGTCTCCCCGATATTGACACTTTTGTCAATATCAATTGCAATTTCGTTAATAGCAGCCATTGTTAAAATAACCGTAATAAATAAAATTAAATGAAATTACGTTGCTAAATTCTGAAGTGTGCTGTAATTACGTGATGTGTGTAGTACCTGTTTTATAATATTAAAAAATAATGATAACAAACAAAAAAAAAAAGTAAAATGAGCAAATACTAGAAAAATAGGTTTACATGCACACTAAATTAAAAATATTTCTAATATAAGAAGGGCCACGAAAATCTTAATCTTCGTAAAAATAATCAGTCACCTGAGCTCTTAAGAGCGTCTATTTGCATAATATCGTTAATAAGTATCGTTTTCGAATCCTCACTTTTTTTTAGAAACACTCTACCGCGTGATGTCCAGCAGAACCTGTATTGGTTGTTCTTCTTAAATTCCCGTGCCAAGTAGAAAAGATTTTTGTTTTTAGATGTCAGAAGTTCACTCACATAAACTGCAGTATTTGTTGAATCAAAGCCCAAGATTTGTGTGTTTAATTTATTATCTTTATTGGTTTTATTATATATCTTTATAGCCTTCAATATGTTGTCTCTCTGTTTACTGGTTGCATATTTGACAATAATGTGGCTCTTTGTGCCTTCAAGTCTCGTTCTGTAGCTATCGCATATTTCGGTGTCATTACACGAGATTCCAATTACATCGTTAAGTTTCGTAATCAACTCCTGTAAATTTTCCTGCGGCAGTTTAGGTACATTACGAATCTCCAATGTTGAGCTCAATTGATTCCTTTGCAGGTTGTCTACTTGTTCTTCAAGAAAGTCGACCGTTTTTGCAGTTAATTTGCGTTCTTCTTTCAAAATATCAATCTGAGTCGTTAGATTATTTACTTCTATAGATTTTTGTGCCATAAGTTCCTTTATTTCATTATTCTGGGTTTTTATTTCAGCTGTATCATTTTTTAATTCCGGATTTTCTGACCTCCACTCTTTCAGCAAATTAGAAATTTCTTCACGAAAAAAAGAAAATTCGTTTTCTGGTTCTTTGCGCTTCGGCCTAGGTGATTGTTTTGAAAAATTTTCAAGTTCCATTGAAACCAAGTTAGTTTCAGAAGAAAAAATTTTACTGCCTGGAGATCGCAACATATTAATTCTGCAGATTTTGCGTTTACTGTGCGCTGTTTTTTTATGCTAATGACGTAAAACTAAGGCATTCACTGTGCGTTGCAATGGCATTGCGAAGCAAATTGTAAACTGATATCAGCTATCTTGCTTACCCAAAGTAACAGCTTGCAATACACTTCTACGATTTATCAAATGTAGGCACTTGCACTTTAAACTTTATTTTCATTGCAATATGGTATAGGTTAAGATATAGAACATTAATTGCAAATTATTTCTTTATTTCATTAGTGGCAAGAGCACGATACACGTCCACGCTTAGTGATGTTTCAACTAACTTCTTAGATGTTATCGGTTAGATGAGCGAGCTGGCCTACCTAATGCCACTTTAGATTGCTTACTATTTTAGCTATCCGCTTTACCGTTTATTTTTTAGGTTTTTATCGCGAAAAGAAACACCTAACATAGGTTTTTTTTCCTTGCTCCCTGAGCGACTCTGAGCTTATTTAAGACGCCAGCTGTTAGATACCAGCAGCATACACTCCAACTAAGGGCGTACATTTTGTCTCGGGTCAAAATAACCCCATGCTCGGTTAGTACGTACACGGCTTAATAACACACAGCTAGCTCAGAAGCGTCTCACACGAGTCGACATAGCGTGCGCGCGGCTCACAAGGCGCGACATAGTTACCTATCGATCGAGCCGTTCCGATCGCTGATCGGTTCGAAAATAGGGCGGTCGTGACTTTTGTATAAAGAGACCTAGCTGTTATAAAACTGTGGAACTTCTATTTACTGTGTATTAGTGGTATTTTTATCATTTTTATCATTTTCTATACAAGGCGCAAGAAGATATACCCCAGAGCTATTGGATATTTTTAATTTGTAGTGTTCGATATATTAGATGTAGGCATAAGCTATTTCGTTATATCTGTAAAGAGCCAGGGACGATTTGTAAAAATATTTTTTGCATTGTACCGTAAATATAAGCCAGTTAATGATTCTTCGTTATGATATTAATTACTTTCAAATAACAGTTAAATTATAATGAAACTTAGTTTGGTTTGACGAAAGATCTTGCTATTGAACAGTACGATACATATCCCAAAAGGGCACGACGCAACGTCGACCCGCATTTATATCAGATACGTTGCGGATTGCGGAAGTTCAGCAGTTCAGAACTTATATATTTTGTAAATGGTATCTTTCGGTTGAGTGTGAATTTTATTAATATTATTTATTTATTTATTTCATAATTGTACCTTAAATTAATTATTTAATGAAGACAACAAAATTGTTCTCATAACCGCGATGGAAAAGTTTTGAATTGAAGTAAATATACATTTCTGTTTCTTTAGAAAAGTCTGATATACCTAACTCTTTTGTAAAAGTTCCTCAAAACGTTTCTAAAACCTTATCTACGCAAGAATTTACATAGTTCCTAACTGTGATGAACATGATCTACGCCGGAATCCTATCCGTTCCCTTTATCCTTTAACAAGCGAATGAGTTAAAGCTGAAGGATTTGGGCATTTTGCGCTTGAATTAATTTTATTTCGTTCCGTCAAGCTAATTTTAGTATGCTTATAGAAAAAACTGACTACTAAATGCTCAATATGTGCCAGGGAGAAAATTGCGGTTAATATATTCTATCTAGAATGTACTTTTGTTATTAGATTAATGTTTATCAGTGTGTCAGCAGGTGGCGCTCACATCATACATATTTTATGATCCTTTTCTGCGTCCCTTGTTTCGTCGCACATTTTACGATATCCCAAAAATGAGTACTTTGTTGGTTCTTTGTAAAAGCACTTCTGTTTATTTTACCCGTAAACTTATAAACTTGTAAACTTGTGTCCAATGTGAGTAACGAGTACCCAAATCGTTGGGATCATATCAGGGTCGTTTAGCTAAGTCAGAAGCAAAGAATAATAGTATATTGTATCATAAGGATGGTATGGAGAAAATTAATAACGAGGGGCTACTCAGAAGTCTAAGGCCGAAGGGTTTAATGATTCTTGTTCGTAATTTTGGTACCGTCCGTGTTACACACAATGTTTTTCATCACATTTGCTAAAAAAATAAGAGGCTAGTAAAAAAATTAACTCATCAAAACACAATTAAAATGGCGGGAATAGAAGTTAGAGGTGCGCGCCACCGCCGCCGCCGACTGTTTAAAATTCGGCGCCGAGCGAGACCGAAAAGGGATTTATGAATGAAAGGAACGGCTGAATGGAAACCGAGGGAAGCGTTCGCGGGACTGCTAGTTTTTATTTAAATATTTTAATTTTCTTTTTTATTTATCTTCTTGTTCTCATGTAAGTGACTTATTGCAAATGACTTAATAAGAATAAATTCTTTAAACAATTAAACGATAGCTTCGATGATATGTCACATCTCCCTGTCTCACACCACTCTGGTGTTGGGTGGGTTTCCTGTTTTGATCCTGGAGACGGACGGACAGGGTAGCGTTATCGGACAAGCACCTTAGCACCTCGCTCTACCGATAGTCAATACGGCATTTCTAAAGAATCTGCAGCACTGCCCATGTTTCACCAAATCAACGGCCGTCTCATAGTCCACAAACGCTAAGCACAAATGCCAATTATTATTTTCCGACTTCTGTATAATATGGCGCAGTGTGTGTATGTGGTGAAATAAAGCGTGAATGGTATAGCCTTTTGGGAAGGTTGGATTCGTGAATCGTGATGACTCTCGAAAACAGCTTATTAAACATTGCTCAGAAATGTGATAAGTCTGTAATTATTAAGACGCAGTTGTCACCGTTTTTGGAGGAGAGCACCACCATGCCTATTGCGCCACACGGTCGGTCGGTCGGTCCCTTATCGTTTTTAAGCTGTTTGCGGGCCATACTTATTTTGTACAAGCTGACGTCTGGGATGTCTTCGGTAAATTGTCGGGTCAGTCTAGCTTTAGGGTCTTCAGCTGGACTGCCAACTGTTTTCAATGTCGACGTGAATAACTGTCCATAGAGACAACGCATAGGCGACATTAGCGTATGCTAATATGGGGCGGATGCCAGTGGTGTAAAGAGTGAGCTTATTTCTAAGCGACATCTTACTGTACTTGCCTAACATGGGATATAGACGCCCGAGGACAAAAGCGGTACGGTCTCTAACTATTTTACTTTTTTTATATTACTAATGGCATGGCCGAAGATTGAGAGGGAAGATGGTCGCGGAGGGCGGCCAACGGTAACGGAATGTCAGAGCTTTTGTCGGGATTCACTTCGATGCTCCATTTCCGAAACCATTCCCATAGGGCATTGATTGCGGATTGGAGTCTCTTAGTGATTCGACTCACTTGCCTGTCGGTGGTGTGAATAGCGTTATCGTCCGCGAAGAGGGCTAGTTGGGTACCTAACGTTTTAGGCATTTCATTGCTGTACAGAAGGTACAAGATAGGGTTGAGCACGAACCCTTCCGGGTTTCCTGCTCGTATAGGACGAGGGGAAGACCTTCGACTCAATAGCGAAAGCTGCAGTTCGACAAATAGTCTTGTATGATGAGTACGGTCTGGCAACTGATAGTTGTACAGTTTATAAATTAAACCATTGTGCCAGACTTCATCGAAGGCTTTCGCTACATCGAAAAAACCGCGCCCGTGTGACGGGACTTACCTTATAAGTTGGAAGCCGGTGAGAATGTGTTCCGTAATACGGAAGACGTTGGTGGATGCACGAGTGTTTGGCGCGGAAGCCGACCTGCTCGTCGATTAAGATGCCTTTAAAGACTATAGCGTTTTGAAGGCAAGCGAGGAGGAGGCGTTCGTAAAGTTTACCAAGGGACTTTAGTTGCCAATGCGGCGCCAATTAGCTTGATGAGAAGGAGAGATGTTCTCCATCGGATCATCGAAACCTTGGGCACGAAGCTCAGCTACAGCTGATCTTACACCGCAGCGGTGTAAGTCGTTAAAGCGAGCCTTGGTTTGCAGTAGAGGGAGCGCGATCGCGTCTTCAGCGGGCTGCGTAACGCTGAGTCATTAGCGACCTGATGTGCTGAGGCAGGATTAGGTGGTGGTAGTCACCAACCGGCACTTGTCTTGAGCACTTGCCAACGGTGGCGGTCAGGTGGCTAGTGAGTGAGTTGAAGGCTACGTTTATATCGATCGCGGACGAGATATTGTCGGGAACGCAATTTAGATGTGTCGAGCTGGAATTTTCTATGCGGTTCTAGTGTCGGGATGAGTGTCAGATAAGGAACCTAATCGAAGGAGCAGAGGGCGGTGGTCCGAGTCAAGTTCGGCATGCACCTCTATGGCCTTACGCTCTTTGGAAGTGCTATATCTAGCACGTCAGGGCTGCAGCAGGCGTTATGGGGAAGAAAGTCATAGGAGCGATGATGTCAAAGTTTAGTCTGTCAACTAGTTGGTCGAGGAGTCTGCCTCTCCGTAAAGTGACTGAAGAGTTCCATCGTCCAAGAGATGACATCGTCGCCTAAATTTGAGAGTGACTGAAGGTCGCTCTCGAGTCTTTTGAGAGGGAGAGATAAACCGATGCAATGATGATCGGCTGATGGCCGGTCATCGCTATGCGGCAGACGGATGCTTTTGAATTCGTAAGGGGCGGAGGATCGATGGGTGAGGAATGCACGGAGTGTCTGTAATAGATGGGAGTGCCTCCGAGAGGGGAGGCAGTTCTATCATCACGGACGGTGCGATAGTTCGCAATCGAAGGATTCATTTCATTCGGATTGCGGGTTTGAGGAACGTTTCCTGCATAAGGAAGACGTCTGTCACCAAGCCGTATCTCATGAACCGTGATAGTTAGACTGTTGAAATTTTAACAGAAGATGTATTTCTATATATATGCCGCTATAACAACAAATATTAAAAACACAGAATACAATAAATATTTAAGGGGGCTCACATATAACGTGATTTTTTTGCTTGTATGTGCGCGTAGTTCATATTTTAAACAAACCTGCTTTTTATACATACTTGATAAAATTGGCGCGTCACTACCGCTTGTGGGTTCTATAAACGCGCGCTTTGCTTTAAGAATATAAAATAATTACAAAGAAAAATCTCTTAGTAGTAATTAAGGTCTTAGCACCCGCTTTGCCTGCGCAGAATGACACTGTTTATTAGTAAGTGCGATGAAAAAATAATACTGCGTATTTATTTTATCTATGTCAGAGTATTTAAAACTCTTGACAGTCGAATGGCAACTAGCTATATAGCCTCCGCAAGACCGCACTGAGCCAGCATTGGCCTGAGCCACCTTGTGTGCCTCGTGGACTCTACCCCTAACCTCGCTACGGCAATGATTATTACTCTCAGGATTTATCGTAAACAATAAAACCAGAGCTTAAATGGGAACAGCTTGCATAAATTGAGTTAAATCCTAAAGTCCTGAATCTCGTAATTGTGATTGGTCATGAATCCATTAAAATTCAGGCTCGAGAACAAATTCAGGTAAAACAAACGAGGTACAGTAATTACTCTGAAAGTGAGGCAGTTACCCTGAATGTGGGATAATTACTCTGCGATTACTTCTCCGGGCTAGATTTTAATTTTATGCTCCTGTGTTAGCGAGTTAGTTCTGTAAAATATTCTAGACTAGCTTTTGCCCGCGGTTCCACCCGCATTACATACGGTTATCGGTGTAGGATTTCAACGGCAACTCCTCAGTTAAAAAAACCGACTGACACTTGACGCTTATCGGTAAAGCGGGTTAAGGGTAAAGAGGCAACAGACAGACAGAGTTACTTTCGCATTAGCTTTTGCCAAATGAAGTTTGATGTAGCTGTAGTTTGCTATAGTTCGATTAAACTCGGTTATAGTTATTCCCGCGAGATCTTTAAGTTTTCGGGATAAAATAAAATCCAATGTCCTTCTCCGGGACTAAACTTTTTTATATAAATTAAAATTTCATCTAAATCGGTTTAGGGGTAGACAGACAGAGTTACTTTTGCATTTATAATATTAGTATGGATAAACCTTTTTACGATATAATTAAGAGTTTTTTTTTTTTTTTTTTTCTTTTTTTTTTATACCACTAAGGTGGCAAACAAGCCTACGGTCCACCTGATGGTAAGCGGTCACCGTAGCCTATGGCCGCATGCAACACCAGGGGCATCACTCGCGTGTTGCCGACCCTTCAGAAATCCAAATACTTCTTTTTTGAAGAACCCCATACTGTAGTCCTTAGAGAAAGCCTTGGCAGGGAGCTCATTCCGCAACCCAAGGGTTCGCGGGAGGAAGTTTCTCTGAAACCGCAATGTACGCGACCATTTTGGTTCCAAAGTGTGAGAATGAATTCCCTGTCGATGGCGAGCGGTGCGATGGTAGAAAGTAGCCGTGGGCATCATTTCGAACAATTCCTCAGAACACAATCCATTGTACAAGCGGTAGAACACACACAGGGAGGCAAAGTCTCTCCTCAGACTTAAGGGCTCGATACCGCAAGTGAGTTTGGGATCGTCGACAATTCTCACAGCCCGTCGTTGAACCGAGTCAAAAGGGCCAAGCTGGTATCCGGGTGCACCCGCCCAGAGATGGCAGCAGTACTCCATATGGGGCCGGACTTGCGACTTGTAAAGTAGCAACCTTTGCCCCGACGTGAAGTACTGCTTCGCTCTGTTGAGTACACCAAGTTTTTTGGACGCCAGATTTACCTTGTCTAGCAAATGATCTCGGAACTGAACATCGCTGGAGATGTCAACGCCAAGGATCCCAATGCTCTTGGAGATGGAGAGGGGAGTGTTCTGGAATTGTGGGACTACAGTGAATGGGGTTTTCATAGCGGTGAACGCGCAGACTTGTGTCTTTGAAGGGTTGAATCGGACCAAGTTTTCCCGTCCCCAGTCAGAAACCTTGGACAGACCGATCTCGATTTGAGACACAAGTTCTTCACATTTTTCCTCCACAACAGAACGAGGGATGCTTGCATGGCCCGTGTAATAAGCGTCTCCAGTACTGTCATCTGCATAGAAATGTATGTTGTTGATCTCCAACATATCATTGATGTGCAGTAGAAAGCGTAGGAGACAGCACAGAGCCTTGCGGGACACCAGCATTAATGTCCATGCTATCAGAGCAACTACCGTCAACTACGGCTCGTATGCGTCTGCCGGACAAAAAGCTAGCCACCCATTTGCACAAACCCTCGGGCACTCCGTAAGATGGCAACTTCGATAGAAGACCCCGGTGCCAGACCCGATCGAACGCCTTCGCTATGTCTAGGCTACATGCCAATGCCGCCCCCTGACTCTCAATTGCTAGTGCCCATCGGTGTGTGAGATACACTGGAAGGTCACCAGTGGAGCGACCGTGGCGAAAGCCATATTGACGGTTGCTGATCAGGTCATGTTTTTCTAGGTATCTCAAAAGCTGTGTGTTGATCACACGCTCCATCACCTTGGAGAGGAGAGAGGTAATAGCGATAGGCCTGTAATTCGATGGATCTGATCTATCGCCCTTTTTGGGCACCGGGTGCACATTCGCAGTCTTCCATGAAGTTGGAAATCGCCTAGTGTGGTAGGAAAGCGCGTAGAGGCGCGTGAGTACAGGACATAACTCAGGAGCACACTGCTTAAGCACCACTGCTGGTATACCATCTGGTCCACTCGACTTATGAACGTCTAGAGAAAGCACTGCCCGCCGGACCTGCCGCTATGTTATGGAGATTTCCGGCATGGTCTTACCGCACCACGATATAGCGGGTGGTACAGCGCCTTCATCGTTCAGGTTCGAGTTCGAGGCAAAGATACTGCCCAGTAGATCGGCTTTCTCTTTAGCACTATGGGCCAAGTCACCATCGGTCTTTCGCAGTGGTGGTAACGACGACTGGCAAAAGTTCCCTTCGGCAGCTTTGGCAAGCGACCAGAAAGCACGACTCCCAGAAGGATAGTTCGCAAGTTTTGGACTGGACCTAGACTTGACCGTGGTTGCACTCTTTTCCATAGGTTTTCGGTTCGACGACTGACTAGGACTGCACATTTTCACTTCAATGAAAGAAATTTAAGTCTTTGGTTGTTTATCAAAATTCCTTATTTTATTACGGATTGAATCGCGCTAGAACATCAGCCAGAATAATAGGTAGGTCTTTCAGGTTAAGAAAAGGTAGATACTATCTTTTTTCGCTTTACAATTTGTCACTCAGTAAATCCTATTCTTCAATCAGGTTTATGTGCCAAGAATCTTTTGAAGATTCCAATCGCCAACACTGAATAAAGAATGAAGAGTGTAGACTTGCATCGTAGAAAAGGCCCTTGGTCCGCAACTATTGGCCTCATGAATTAGTTCAAAGTTGCCCAACGCTTAGGCGCGTTTACACTTACACCTTTATTGAGTGGGAGGGACTCATGAGAATAAAATCTCCCAGTAGAACAACTGGTGGATCTTAAAATGTTTCCAAATAGTACCACCACTAAAATTATTTTCTTATATGAGTTCTAAAGAGAATCAAATTTCCCACTTGAACCACCAGTACACGAAATGGCAATGCTGGGAATAAAGGTATTTTTAATCGGACACTCGAAACTGACTTTAGTAACTTTAGTTTGTAACGAAAAAAATGTACCTAAAGACGAAAGTTTGACATGTGTAAATTGAAAATATGTACTTTTGTATTTATGTTGTTATGGGATTTAAAGGAGGCGTTTAATTAATAATTGATAATTGTGTGTGAACTTAAATTGTGCAAAGTTTGTGTAGCGGTGTCTACACTTTCCTCGCCCTTGTTTACTTTACTCGCTTAATTTATTCAATGGTAGAATTAGTCAGACGCTAAGTGCGACATAAAATTTGTCGAGAGAAACAAAATTTTAAGTGGAAAGTCTTAGTCCTAAATTAAAGCGATAAATGGGTATTTTATTTTTAGTTTAGAGTATTATGTGTTGATACAACCTAATAATGCTAGTTTCTTAACTCACCTGGGTTCTAAGCTTTTAGCCAGTAATAAAGTTAGTTTCTCAGCTGACCTTGACTTGAAGCTTTTAGCAATTAATGAAGTTAGTTTCTCAGCTCACCTGGACTCCAAACTTTTAGCTACTTATAAAGTTAGTTTCTCAGCTCATCTGGACTCGAAGCTTTCAGCTACTAATAAAGCTAGTTTCTCAGTTCATCTAGACTCGAAACTTTTAGCTACAAATGAAGTTAGTTTCTCAGCTCACCTGGACTCGAATATTTTAGCTACTAATGAAGTTATTTTCGCAGCTCACCTGGACTCGAAGCTTTAGCTACTAATAAAGCTAGTTTCTCAGCTCACCTGGACTCAAAGCTTTTAGCTGCTAGTAAAGTTAGTTTCTCAGCTCACCTGGAATCGAAGATTTAGCTACTAACAAAGATAGTTTCTTAACTCACCTGGATTCGAAGTTTTTAGCCACTAATAAAGATAGTTTCTCAGCTCACCTTGACTTGAAGCTTTTAGCAATTAATGAAGTTAGTTTCTCAGCTCACCTGGACTCGAAGCTTTTAGCTACCAATGAAGTTAGTTTCTAAGCTCACCTGGACTCGAATATTTTAGCTACTAATGTAGCTATTTTCGCAGCTAAACTGGACTCGAAGCTTTTAACTACTACTAAAGCTAGTTTCTCAGTTCACCTGGACTCGAAGCTTGTAGCTGCTAGTAAAGTTAGTTTCTTAGCTCACCTGGAATCGAAGATTTAGCTACTAATAAAGCTAGTTTCTTAACTCACCTGGATTCTAAGCTTTTAGCCACTAATAAAGTTAATTTCTCAGCTCACCTTGACTTGAAGCTTTTAGCTACTAATGAAGTTAGTTTCTCAGCTCACCTGGACTCGAAGGTTTTATTTACCTTGCTTTAATGCATTAAAGAGTACTGAAATCTTTATAAATATTATAATAAGAAAATGTGATTTTTTTTGTTTGTAAATTCATAGGGGATAGTGTTCGAAACTATAAAATCGATTACAAAATTTGACAATATTTAAATATTCAAAAACGTTCTTTTAAACCTGTGATTAGATAGATAGACGTTGATAAAATATATAGAGAACCACATATTTAAGTGGTATGCAACTTTCCAAACTTTAGGTATGTAGGGAAAGTTTTGTCCTGTTGCGTACAAGTTTGTTGGACGATAGCCTGACCTTATCTTCTAAATGTTTACAAAACAGAACGCCGCTGGAGATATCAATAAATTCCAAGGATCCAAATGCCTTTGAAGATGGTAAAAAGCTTGAAACTATAGAATTTATAGGGTTCCCATAGAAGTAAACTAACAGAGACAGTAGTTCATAAATAGAATCCTGGATAAAGCGAGAGATTCAAAGGCACAAGACCAAAATAATTTTTCAGACGTGTGAAACACACAACTTTTAATTGCACTTCAGCGAGGCCAATAAATACTAGATTCTACAAGAAAAAACAATTTAAATTTTATTTATTTTTTAAGTTATTAGCATTTGGCCTGCCTACGAAATGGAACATTAGGTCCTTACTTTTTTTGGATAGTTAAATATTAGACTTGGTCTCTTTTCTATACTAAAACAAATTATGCGCCTTTTAAATTCGCCTGTATGCAATTAACTTTTAATAGCCGCGCAAAAACTCACTGTGGAATTTTATATCGTTTGTACTTTCTACCGGTGTTAACTTCACACCTTCGCAGCTGGAATCAGAAAAATTTTGGGATTCCCTTTACATTTTAAAAAATCTAAAATGTTTTTATTAGGTGCGCCCGAAATTAGCACCATGCCAATTTAAAATTCTTAGAACAAAAACTATACTTAAAATGCATTAATCCTTGTAGTATTTTTATAATTTTACGAACTACAATATATCTATTATTTTAAAATAAACAAAAAACAATAAACCTGATAAACAAAATAAATTCTTATTTGTAAGGTCAGTGATTTGTATTTATATTATTACTAGTTTCGTGTAGTTATGTTATTGTAGATAATATGAACATCGTAGGTGGCATCGACGCAATATGTTAACAGCTCCCCCGCACCCCCTCGAGTAAGAAAGACAAAACCTGGCTACTGCAATCACCTTGTCCCTCACGTGGCTTGGAAAACTGGAAGAAGTGCTACGTGGTGCTACACTGCGAGCTACGACGGAATTACGAAGGTACAAATTGTAGCTGAAGTCTGCAAGCGAAGTCTTTAACGGTTATACGAGAGAGGCAACGACACCAGTTTTAATTTTAATACCACTTTGTATAACTGAACTAATTGTGTTCAACTCCGATAGAAAATGCAACATTCCCCCATTAATAACAGTCCATCGATACGTTATATTTCTGACACTAATTTGGAAGAAAAGTGTTCTGACAAGTAAAAGATTGAGACAGTGATCAATTTAAACCAAACGCGCTCTCTACCTTTAAAGAAGACATAAAGTCTATGATTACCACACCATTTCATCCACAACAACAACGACTGGATGCCCTTGAAGGTCAAATTAAAGAAGTTAAGAGCCTAAATGAAGTCATATACTCCGCTAATCAAGAAATTGAAAAATCCATGAATTTCATGTCGGGCCGGCTTAAAGATGTAGATGAGAACATAAAAGGACTCGAGCTTGAGTATAAAACTAAATAAATACTAAATAAAAATACTTACATTTAATGAGAGAATTGAAAATCTCGAAAACAACAGAACCAAATCTTACATAGAGATTAGGAATGTACCAACAGTCCAAAATGAAACTAAATAACAGCTGTATACCATGATCTTTGCTCTAGGTTAAAACTTGAATACACAAATATGCAATTACGACATCAAAAGACATCAGGAGAGGCCTGAGTAAAATGAAAGGCAAGTAATCTGCACTGCTGATCGAATTTCAGTCAACATTAACCAAAACCGAAATGCTCTCTAATACAAAATCATTCACTAGAAACAAAAATAACCCCAGACTATCAGGTTTAGATCTTGGCCTACAAGACTTGATATACCCGTGTTCTTATCGGAACTGCTATCAAAGAAAATATAATTGGACACGCTTGTGATATATGTGATCATCTGTGGTTCAAAAACACGCTAAATAAATGCATCGCTAAGCAAGAAAACGTCCTAAGAACAATAAGAGGTAGAGACTTTACAACAGGTCGCCTGAGTTGTGACTAGCAACGGTCAGCTCAGGTCCACTTGGATACCGATAGTAAGTAGAAGCGCTAACATAATATCTTGCTTGGGTCGAAGAGTTAAATGTAAACGCACCCAGTATCCCACTGGTGCCAGATGCGGCGATGACAATTCATAAACAAGGGGTACTGTGCCTGGAATAGTTATAGATTACCACAAGAAGTCCCGTTGGTGTATGTAGCACTAAGTCGAGTCACAAGTATCGACGGTTTGTATCTAACTAATGCCAAGGATGTCTTCAAATTATATCACGCAGTTGAAACTGACTGTGACTAGAGTGAGCGAGACGAGCACGATTACAACAGCACAGATTGAAAACTTTAACAGCCTCAATTGAACGCTTTATAGACCCCAAAACTGTAAATAGTAGAACCAACTCGCTTATCATCGAACGAGTTATGGTTTGCTCGGATTGATTTTAGTAGCGACTGAAACTTGGATGCTTGAGGACGCGCCAGTGCCTGTCGCCGGTTTTAAACTTGTCGCTTGTTGTAATTTTAAAATACTAATAATAATAATAAATACTAATTTCAAATCATAGTAACTTTGACATGAGTAAGTAAGTAGCTTTGAAGATTAACTGAACTATAGTAAGTATATACAAGTAAACGAATAAGATTCAGACACGTTCAGTAGTTGTAAGGCAAAATAAGAACTATAATAAAAGTAAGTAGATACATGTAAAGAAGACACAGTCACATTCAGTAATAAAACATAACTATTTTACAAAATACTTCCGTTCCGCCGTTATTATTGTATATAATAAAACGGAATATTATTCTTAATTCAATGGGGTTAAAAATAACAATAAAGTGTGCCAACGGTTCTAAAGACAACCCGCATTTCTAAACGTTGAGAAATCTGTAGGCAATGAGGTAGGCTTTCTACGTAGATTTAAAACGCTAAAGAAAGCCTTTCCGAAACACACTCTGAGTTGAAAAAAACTTGCTGCTACATTAAAACTCACATAGTTTCAGAGTTTCAGTAACAAACTATTATAATTACGCGTTTATTGTAATAGAATCAACGGAACTTGTGTGTGTAGTTTTTGTTTTAAATACTTGAATCGATAATGTTAAGTATACTAAGATTTTTAGTAAGCAAACATTGAGAGTGGCAGACTAATTTTATTCTGTTTTTGAAAAACAACTTTGACATGAGAACAATGTCAGCTTTGTAATAACAGCAAAGTTAACTAGTAAGATTGACAACGTTAACATTGTTGCATTAGAAAATTGAAATGTAACAATAAAAACGCTGTAATACTACCTAGAGACCATGTTATGGTATAATATTTATAGCTACAATGTTTTTATTTTATGTCTATCTAAGAATATTCTTTGTTGTGTTGTGTTGTGTTGAGTTGCCTCTCGAAAGGTATTTTTTTGTATAGTTTGCGAAAGTAATTAATTTCTGAGGAAAAAGATAAAAGAACCTATTTTAACGCTTCACGAAGTTTCAAAGCTTTACTGAAAAGAAAAAAGGTTTTGATGAATAAAACATGAACGTCTCAATATTATTTGAAACTGAAATATTGGACTTTAATATTAAAACTTTTCAATAAAAATCACATTTTAAATATTCTGTACGTTACAAAATAAATTTCAAAAATAAGTTTTTCAAAACGCGAAAAGCAATGATGTGATTTGAATGTAGCTCTGAATGCTACTTAGCTATTAAATAGAAACAATTCTTTTGCGATTATTAAAAATAATATATTAAAAAACAAACAAATAACAATTTAAGTTGATTAGATTTGAGTTAGTATGATCTCAGCTACTTGAATATTCAAGTGGCAAAAACGGAACCCTTGTAAATTCGTCATGTATGTCCGTTCGTCCGTATGTCACAGCCTTAGGTATAATTCCGTCGTCTTTGGGTAGATTCTAATAAAATATTAACGACATAAAAATAAGGGGTTTTAGGGGTAACTCTCCGTACTTTGAACCGAGAAATGAATTTCATTTTTGCGCACCCTCGCATTGATTTCAAAATGCATTAAAGGTTATTACGGTTTTTTTTCTCGGAAATTTATATTTTGCAAGTTATTGGCCTCCAAAGTTAAAAAAATTGTCTCCCTAAGTCTAACTTTAAGCCACGTAGTCTAAAGAAAGAAATTTACTGTTTCGTCAATGATGACAGGTACAATATATCCCTATTAAACTATAAGGTGGCTTATCTCAGGTTGTATTGTTGTATCTAAATAGACCACTTCTGTCTGTCCTGATGTCTTCCAAAGGGACTTAAGGGAGCTCTTAATTACAATGATTTAAACTTTAGAGGGAATAGAAATAAGGACAGGATCTAACTTGAAACAATAAATATGAAGAAATGTAAATAACTTCCCTTGGTCCACAAGTTTGTTCAACAATTATAAATCACAGCCCTTCACTTACAACTTTTTTTACACAAAGACGAGTTATTTTTACTAATGTAATAAGTACACAAACATTAATCATAAAACATTTTTGAATATAAGAACAAAACATTTTTCTGAGAAAAGTTTCACTTACCTTTTTCCTTTCATTTGATTTTTGATCAATACCTATTTATAATAACAAATTTTTGTATTTGTTTTAACTAAGCGACCAGAGTGGAGGACGCTGGCGACTGTGACACAGTTTACACTAGCACACCCGTCAATGCTAACATTCTTACAATGTGTAACAGTTTTTATGACAAATAAATTATTCTTTTTCTATTCTTCTTCTTCTTCTTTTCCGACAAAATAGGTTATTTAATTTGTCATGTACAAATAACAACCACAGAGAAGTCACAGAAACACAACAAGTCGCATTCGGGTCGAAGCGTTTTGTACGTAAGGCGCGACTCCGATAGCAACAGTATAAAACAATCCTTCACCCCAGGCAGATCGGGTCTGACTAAGATACTGGATACCCTAAGAAATCGGCAGTTGCGACAGAGTAGCAACAGATCTCGTAAGAATCAAGGCGCCTACTAAAACTTTAGCAACGCGAGGAACGCCATCCAAGCCGGGGAAGATTCGAAGGATACGACCAAGCGTCCAGAGAAGAGGTGGCGTATTCATCTCCTTAACCAGGACAAGATCACCCACTTTCACGGGGTTCAGTCTTATTCGACCAATGCACTCGCTTCTGCAAGAGATAAAGATACTCAAAAGAAAACCTTTTCCGAAAGCTCTGAGACATCTGGTGCAGCAGTTTAAACCGTGCCAAGCGGTTGAGTGGAGTATCTGATAAGGGATACTTGACCGTCACTGGGCCGTCAAGGGCCCAAACACCAAAAAATGTCCAGGAGTCAACACCTCCAGATCATTTGGGTCCGGAGAAATCGGACAGAGGGGCCTCGAGTAAAGACAGTAGATAGCTCCTCGAAGGTAGGAACAGTCTCGCCGACAACGCAGCAATCAGCACAGTTAAAAGGCTATCCTTAGGCAAAAGTAGCGGATGCCATGTTTCATAAGGCAAGTTTGCATGACGTAATCAGCCCACTACACGAATGAGTCCGTAATAGTCCCGAAATGGGTTAAGTCTAGACAAAGCTCCTTCGATCTTGGAGCGACTAGCTTGAAGATTATCTGCTAAAGTCTCACAGTGCGCTCGTTGTACATTTCTCACTAAAGTATACAGCGCTTGTTCACATTCTGAAGATGATAAGACTATTTCGACGGGCATTGTTGACAAATCGGTAAATCGAGCCAATCACTCCGACCAATTTTTCAAGAGAGCTAAACCTAGTTAACAACGAATCTGAAAAAAGTTGAAGACAGGACGCGTACACATGGTAGAGGATCCACCAACTCCTGACGAGAAGAAGGCCACCCTGACTTTGGTCCACAAAGCCATTCAGGTCCCCACAAAAGTGGATGATCCACCGAAACAGAAGCCATACAACCACAGGAAGCAATGTCGGCTGCATTCAATTTCCCTGGAACGAATTCCACTTAATAGCAACAGTAGACTCCAAAATCTTGGAAATCCTGTTCGCCACAAATGTCTCTAATGAATGAACAAAAGCTTTAAGCCAAGCGAGCACAATCAGGCTATCAGTCCAAGCGTAGACGTGGAAAATGGGTACAGTTTGACCCAAGGTAGAAACCATGTGATTGAGCAATTGGCTCAAAAGAGCACCAGACAATTCCATCTTTGGAATCGCAATGCAGGTGCGAATGGGGGCGACCATAGTCTTGGCGGTGACCGGGGTGAGAAGGCTTGATCCTGTGAAGTGGGAACAACTGTCAGTGGTGCTAATTAGGTATCGAAATAGGAAGGTGAACTTGCCACAGCTAGTCATCGGCGGTGGTGAACCTAATTGAGGGGGCGGGAGATCCTACCTTTGTTACGGCTGCCAACTGGCAACATATGATGGACTCTTCATAAGCGCCGAAGAAGGGGGCCGATAAGAGGCCTGAAGTCTTGACCTATTAAATTGAGGCAGACGATACCCCAACTTCGGGTACTTTAAAATAGGTGGCTAATACCTCCTATATCCGGTGTGCGTTTCCTACCCAAACGATAAGGACTCTTTAAAGTCAGGGAGGGGCGCAAAACTTACTTTTCACATACTAGAGGGAGAGGAGGGTGAAAGGTCCCTCCGCGTAGGTAACCTAGGAGGAGTTAAAGGCGCTCGCATTTGAGGGGCTGAGGTAAGCCGTTCACGAGAGGGAGAGCGAGGTGAAGAGGGGGAGAGTGAGGTGGAGAAGAGGGGGGAGAGCCACAGTCCCTCACCCGCGAAAGGGTTCCAGTTGTAATACTTCCACTTTGTGCCGCTGTTTCCCCGGATGAGCTTAGGGGGTACAAACCACCCTTGGTCAATCTACATATAACTGGTGGTGACGAACCCCACAATCGGCTCAGCCAGGTGCACCACAATCAGGCATAGGCAAATTATCCAAAAACACCATACGACCACCCACAACAGTAAAAGCAGCTTGGCCGTGGTAAGGATTGCATAGCCGCTGTCCCAATAACCCTCGAAATTGGAAAGCATCCCGCAGGGGCCCTTTGGGGCAGTTGCCGTGGTGCTAGTACACCTTTGCGTGGAGACGGCTGAAGAAGAGCAGCACGGAGAGGCACAAAAGAAACCTCCGACACTCGTACTCAAAAAAAACCTCCATATCCACAAACAAACTCAAAACGGCTTCTTAATTCGGGTGTGAGACGGCAGAGGGCCAAATGGACAACTTGAAACGGCCAATCTTTATCTGCTTGAAGCTCTAATCCCTTTAGTTCATTAACTGTAACGAACATAGGATTAAGAAGCTTTCGCCGCAGGTTTGTCACCTCAGAAATGTAAGGCAACTGCAATAACGCGCTGACAAAAGTGTGAGCAATTTGCCTAATATGTTCATACCGTCTAAACAATAATTCCTAAGCAGTTTTATAACCGGCATTGTCCTGTGACAAATGCAGGATCATATCATATGGATCTCCAGCGGTTGATCCCAGCAAATATAAAATCTTTTGTGAATCGGTAGGATCTGACCGATTGTGTCTCTGCGGTGGTGGCGTGTGTGTTGGGTCGTTACGTTCCCTAAAACATGGTTGAGCGAAGCGATGGCTGATTCATGTGTCATACTCGTGAACGGGTGCCGCCTGTGGAGGCTGGTCTGCTCTTGCAAACTTCTTTGTATTCTTAGTATTTAGTCTTACTTTTTTGTTTTGTTTAGTAATACTGTAAGACATTGATTATTCCTTAGTGATGAATACATAAACTGTCTTTTGTTTATATTAGATACTTTTTTATGTTGTGCTTGTGCTTTATATTTCATGTTTTTTTATGTTTGTAATGGAAAGTGTCCTTTTATGATAGGGAGGACATTTTCCAATATTTTAATTGGACGCTGTAAGAGAAAGGGAGAAAACAAATGCCCTTGCTGAGTTTCTTGCCGGTTCTTCTCAGTACAAGGTCTCCCGCCCTGTAGACTTACGAACCGATGGCATAGTCACATTCATAAGTGCTCAATTATTGTAGCCTAAACTGAATAAATTAAATTGAATTTGAATTAAATTGAATTCAAAATTCAAATTGAATTGAATTGAATTTGAATTTTGAATTGTGAAACTATTTTAAACACATATAATTACAAACAAATCATTACAATGAAAACAAAACGCTATTACTAATAAAAAAAAATTAATTTTGCCTAAAACTACTCAAGAAATAGTGTTATGTTTTTGTGTAAAAAGTATTTAATATTACCCTGGATTGGAAAAGTGCCAAAAAAGTGCAAAAATCAAGTTCAGTTGGAACAAGTATTTGATGTAGGTAGGTACAATAATAGTACAGAGGTAAGCCGACAATCTATGTTTACTAAATTTGTTTCGTCAATGACGACAGGTAAAATCTAACCCTAATTAGACTAAAAGGTGGCTTACCTCAGGTTGAATTGTTAAATCTAAATGGACCACGTCTATCTGTCTCAATGTATTCTAAGGGGACTTAAGGGAGCCCTAAATTACAATGATTTAAACTTTAGAGGGCACAGAAATAAGGACAGGATCTAACTTAAAACAATAAATAAGTAGAAATGTAAATAATTTCCCTTGGTCCACAATTTTGTCCAACAATTATATATCACATATAATTATAAAAACACAATTTTATACACAAAAACGAGTATTTTTTACTTATGTAATAAGTACGCAAATATTAATCGCAAAACACTTTTAAATATAAAAACAAAACACTTTTATAAGGTAAGGTAAGGTTTTTTAATTTGTCGAGTACGAATGACAACCATAGAGAGTTGCCAGATACAAAACAGGTTGCGTTCGGAACCTAGCGTTTCGTGCGTAAGGCGCAGCCCCGATAGCAACGGTACTAAACGTATACACATTTATGTTAGGTAGGTACATGTTTTTTTTTCCTATAATGATAAATTGACAAGGCTATTTGTAGGCGAATATTTTAATAACAGTTCTTCGTAAATTTACATTTATAGAATTTAATAAATATACATATATACAAAATAGATTTTATTATTTGTTACAAAACTTAAAAAACATAACCTAACAAGTATTCTAAACATAACGACACTTAAAACCAAGTATTCTTAACATAACATATATTACAAGGCACTTAAATTAAAAACAAGTGTTCTAAACACAACCAATATTACAAAGCACCCAAATAAAAAACAAGTATTTTAAACAACTTGTGCTCGAGTAGCAATCTCCACTTTTCTCACTAGGGGTGCTCAAAGTGTCGATCGATGAACTAACAGAAGTAAGTAAGGGTGTAGAATTTTATAAAACCTTTGTATGTACATATGTAAGACAATATGTATTCGTGTCTTTACATGATTTGCAGGCGATAAAGGAGTGACACTCATTTATGATTGCTTTGACATGTATAATAAATGTAAATATCTTTCTTGAAGTTGGCAATAACGCTTCTTTCAAAGGTTGTCCAAGTATATTTAATTATCATTTATTTGTTAAAAGATACTTGTTAATTCTATACTGGCGTGCAAAACTTATATGAACGACGATACTCCATAATATACTAGTAAAGGTAGCTTCGTGGAACAAATAGTATATATTAAAAAGAATTTTATTTTACACATGAACCAAAAAGTATTTTCGGACATGACACACAGCGCCTTCTGTTCCTAAAATAAGTTAAGCTCGTGCTATGGATACCGGACAACAGATACAAAAACATGTATGTACTTTTTTTTGTAAATACATACATATAATACATAGAAAACACTTACTCTTGAGATAAACAAAAATAATAAATGTTTGTCTTTAGCGGAAATTGAACTCACGCCCTCGTTTCAATAGTTGAGTCATTGAGCCACGCAGCTGATAATTATATAAGACATATAATTAATAAGAATAAAATAATAAAATAAGTACTTCAATGCTCCTTTGACTTCATACATAGAACTATCATGTGTTGTTTAGAAACTATTGTCGTCTATGTAAGGGATAAGTAGTTACTACTTTGCTCGTCTATGTACGTGACTAGTTACGTTTGCTCGTCTATGTGACTAGTTATGTTTGCTCGTCTATGTACGTGGCTAGTTACGTTTGCTCGTCTGTGTATGAAAAGCCTTTTTTTTCCAAACGCTAATTTAGCAAATAATTATTATAAAATCAAATCGGATGATAACGATTTTCTGAATGTATTTTCAAATTATGTAAATACTTTATAAATGAACTACTTCGAAACTTATTTTAATACCTACTCAAATAAATATCAACTTAATTAAAAAACTTGAAGAAAACTTACCTTTCTTTGTTCAACTTGAAAAACGAGAGAATAATATAACAAGACTTAAACTAAATTAAACTTTTCCAAGTTTTAGCAATTACAATAAAAATATTAAAAAATAAAAGAGTTTGTAAAATTTGGTTTAAAATTTGAAAAGATTTACACCAAACTTACCTAAGACTTATACATGCAAAGTTAAGCAGTCAGGTGTAAATAAAGTTACTCGTACGGTCTAAATAAGTTTATCATCTAAATCATTATCAGCCTACAGCACTCCAGGCTGGACATTGGGAGAGCCCAGGGTACAGTACCTTGCACGGTCACGACTAATGCATCCAATCGCTATATTTTGAACGCAGCATTTCTTAAAGTAATTAGCCTTAAGTGTGGTACTAGGCACAAACTCGCATCCTCGTTGCTCTCGAGGAACATACCGCACCATGTATGTGTACGTGTATTATGTATCGGAAATTCTAAATCCAAACCCTCGAAATTCTAATAGAACTTACTGAACTGAACTTACTTACTTCGTTTCATAGAATTCAGGGAACACACACACACACACTCACACACACACACACGCACACACACACACACGCACACACACACACACACACACAGAAAGAGACACAGACATCACTATAAAATATTCTTCACTCTAAAATACAAATTCAGCAATTTAGGTTTTCGGATCTATTTAAGGTCCCATTTCAAAGAGAAGTTAAAAGTATTGTACCTATTATGCATTTTAAATGCTTATGCAATTCAACAGACATTCTGAATATTGATATTGCAAATAATGTGTGTAAATTTGACCCAAATTAAGGACGGGTTGTTCCTTGTCATAATAACGAAACTCTGTTATACTGACCATAACCTTATTCGTCTTGATAACAGTTTGCTCGAAGAAAATAATAGATAATAAATAATGACGAGACTTTACGCCATTGTTATATTTGGTGCTCCGCTGAACAGCAAGTTTTTAGCAGACTCAGAATAGTAAAAGTCATCGATATCGATAACATAAAAGATTTTATGTTATCGATATCACCATTTTTGTATATGGGTACAATTCGAGCCTACGGGTCTCGTAGCAAAGTTCTACAACGGTCGAGCTATCCTGTATATTATTTAACCAGACTGTATAAATGCCACGTGATGGCCTTGAATGCGCAGAATTATTTTCTTTAGATGTGTTTGATGTAGGGGCGCTGGGTGCTATTTTTCAAATCATCACCACTAGGGGGTCACAAAATTGGTTTTACCGAAATTGAAAAAGTGCGTGAACCGGCTTTACACATATTTTTTTTTATTTATTTTTTTATTATGAATCATTTAATGTGTTTTAGATTTGTCACAAACGAATTTTATTCTATCATACATTACAGTCCCAAAAGTTTTCTACATGTATATAAAAATGTAATTTTTTTATTCCTACAATATTTATCTGATTGCTTTGAAACTTTGGTAACTTTTAATGCAAATGAGCAAATTTCCAAAGAAACTGAATCCGGTTTTATGACCTCTAGTTTTGACGCGTTATAGACTTCGTCATTATATGTACTGTGGTGGACACAAATTCTTTTACATTAAATTATCATGCCAGAGTATTGTAGTATTAATATTATTAATATTATAGTATTAATATATATAGTATTAATTAATATTTTATTTAGTATTGTGTGTTGTACTGTGTTTTCCACAATATTATTATTATTTAGACAGACCAGAAAAATGTTTCAGATTTCGTCTTAACCTCCAAGCGGTCCCGCGGCGTGGAATCGTCCGCAGTAAACATATTTTCGGTTATAAATTCGTATATTATCATCACTCATGTTTGCCAATATTAGTAGCCTCTCATAGGTTCATTGTGAACTTAAAACAATAGATTCCTTCTTTCTGTGCGCATTGCTTAATCTGAATTATATCTTTCGTTGTGCATGCTGTGTAGGTTTTGCAAAGTAAACGCGCGCCTCGTTAAAGATTCGCGCGACACTTTTCGTAAAAGTGCTTTAATATAAATTTTTGTAGGTTTAAAAAATCTAGTCTTGTAATTTTTTTGTTTTTTGTATGAAATTTACGTTTGTACAATAATTTTTTTTTACACTTAATACAATAAATCTCACCGCTAGACGTATGTGCCGCGGCGTATATCACAAAATGTATGGCGTTGTATCGCAAAGGTAAATAACGAAAGCGCTCGGGATGAGTTCTGGCGGACCCGCGTGCTACACGGTTTACGGCCAAGCGTTGTGGTTCTTTTATGTTTTGCCTGGAGCGAACAAGGTACGGGGTCGGGGTAGGAGAATGAATGACTTATCCCATGACCCCCGCAGTAGCTCAGGGGGTACACAAACGCCCCTGGTGAATTTTAAGAGGGGCCCTAATTGTCAGGGACCCAGGCGAACTGGTCATAAACAATGGATTTTGCTCGAGCCGCCTACAAGGCGGGCACTCTATTAGTCACTACACAGGGTAATTAGCTCACGAGGGAGAGGTCTTTCGTAATGCAATGTTCTATTTCAGGCAAATATTTAGAAAGGACAAATGTGATATTCCTTATCTCCTTAGGTAATAGCGTGAAGATATGCTTTAGTAAACAATACTACGTTTTGAAAAATATTGTAGTTCCTGAGAAGGGTGTTCAAACATACAAATTCAATAACATATACAAAAAATATTTATATGATGTTGAAAATATAATACTATGATTTCCTTAATAAAATAATAAAATGAGTCAAACTTAAGGTGTATTAAAGTAAAATGTAAAATCCTAGAATAAAATTGTTTAAAATAGGTAACGTTACTAGTATAGTATTATGTAATCTGTGGTAACGTAGACAAATTTCAAACAAACTTACGAACGATAAACAATGTGCTCTTGTGTATTTCGTCTAAACGCAATCTGAGACGTTGATTTCTGTTAGGGTTGTCGCTTATAGAAATCTTAAGGTAGTATCTGTTTAATGAATAATTACAATACTAAAAAATATTTTGTAGTAAAATCGAAGTTCAAATTACATAGTGGAGAATAAAGGTGTGATAAATATATATTTTCTAGCAATATCTATATATTAGGTCCTTACATATGAAATTGATGTTTTAAATGGAAAAAGCTAAACTAATTTATTTTTTTATTTTATTCAATCGAAGTAGGTACCGTAGATCACATCTATGCACTTTTGCCATTTTATAGGGAGTTCATTGATTCCTTTTCTGAAAAAATTGCGGGAGCGAGAATCAACAAAATCTTTAAAGGTGTTTTGGACTGCCTCATCTGAATTGATTTTTTTTTCCAAATAAGAAATTATCCAAATTCCGAAAAAAGTGGTAATCGGTCGGAGCAAGGTCCGGGGAGTATGGTGGGTGACGGAGACATTCCAATCCTAGCTCCTCTAGTTTCGCACCCTATGTTGTGCAGTGTGTGGTCTAGCGTTGGTTTGAAGCAGCAGTGGGCGGTTGACCAATCTCGGCTGTTTAATGGCTAGCTTATTCAACATGGTTTCCAATTGTCGGCAAAACAGATCTGCCATAATCTTCTGACCAGATCTTAGGAAGCTGTAGTGGATTACACCAACGCTGGTCCACCAGACACTAACCAGTAACTTTTTAAATCAACTTTCGCTTGGAGTAGGATTAAGCCGGTTCTTCTGGATTTAATCCCGGTAATGAGCGTTTCCGATCATCGTATAGGATCCATTTATTATCACAAGTAATAATACGATTCAAAATCCCCTCGTTGTTGTGACGGTTAAGTAACGTGACGCAGCAGTGAGACGCGTGTTTGTTGATTTACTTCAGGTGGTTCATTCGGTACCCATTTTTCAAACTTTTTCACTTTTCCAATTAGTTTCAAATGATTCAAAATGGTTTTATCATTTACACCGAAGCCTGCAGCTAACTCTGACGTGGTTTGAGATGGATCCGATTCCACGTTCACTTTCAATTCCTCATTCACAACTAGGGTCTCCGGCCGTCCACGAGGTTTGTTCTGGATTAAAAATTTCCAGAACGATAGCGTTGGAACCAAAAACGTACTGTGTTTCCTTTTACAGTGGCTTCTCCGTACACATCATTAATCCTTCTGTTTCTGCAGCGCTAGTGCCACGATTTAATTCTTATTTGAAAATAATGCGATATTTTATGTTTTCCATATTGAGCACAGAACGTTGTCAAAGCAAAATTGAATGACGCGAAAACAAATTAATTATTACATTCGAAACACAAATAGACAAGCTTAAAATTGAAATAAATTTGAATTTGGAATTCTTAACCAAATGCCGGCTTTTTAAGATCAAAATGGTCAGTTCTATAAAACATCAATTTCATATGTAAGGACCTAATATAAATAATATCTAAATATATACATAAAATGATTAAGTGTGTACTTATGTATGTTGCAATATATTTAATTGAATGTATTTGATTACGTTTGGTTAACATTTGTAAATTAATAAAATATTAAAACACTAAAAAAGATGGTAACTTCTAAAGAATATTATTACATCTTCATAGATTTTATTAAAAATCGTGATTGGTATCAAATATAGTTTATGAACATTATATTACATTAAACAACTATATGAAATAGGGAAATGATATCAATAGGTATTGTGATATGCGAGTATTGGTATTATGTTAGTGATTAATGAGAGGTGAAGAGCAGTTTAAGGTCAAAGTCAAAAGATATTTATATAAATTAGTTTCTTTACAAAAAAACACTTTTCAATCATATTATACTATTTCTAAATCAATATAGATATATAACATCTGTAAAGTGAGAAGCCTTAATGTTTGGATTGAAGTAGCGATCCTAACATGGAGTATGGAATTGGAACTACGTCTTACGGGAATATTTTGTGGTCTTGTTATTCAAAGTTAGTAAGGCACTAAGTAATAACGTTATTTTTAAGCGAATATTTTAAAATAATAGTGGTTCCTTTGGAAATACGGATATTTGTATCTAGGTAACAGGCTCATATTCTCATAACAGACATTTAGATGTATATTAATGGATGTAGTCCAAAATACTAAATTGTTTCAAATTAAGGTTACACAATTCTAAAGTTTCGTATATGTCGATTTTGCAAGAGATTGACATACTTCAGTGTAAATTAACCAAAAAATAAAATAAAAGGTTAATTTTACTCTCTGATTCTCTGACGTACCTCTAAAAGAACTGGGTTTACTACTTATTTGACAAAACAGTTTTCGGGTCTACCACTTTTGATGATTACGCTTGGCCAAATAAAATTATTATAAATACATCAGTATTAATTATTAGATTCTTTTAATTTCTCTCTGTGTGAGTGAGAGTGGAGTAGGCTTCGAAATCACATAGGCTATTTTATTATTTATTAATTTTTAATTGGAGGGGCGTTACAATGAATTACGATAATAGAATCCAACAACAACACCTCACACCATGAGATAAAGAAGAATGGTTTTTTATTCCGATTGTACTTTGTACCCTACATTTTTAGGGGTTTCAGTGTCTGCCTTGCGTTCTGAGGGACGGGGGTTCAAGCCCAGCGTGTTACTAATGACTCTTTTTATTAATTTGTCAAGAAGCTACATTGTTACACCACAACTGGTTTTTCGGTACAGAAAAATATCGTGAGAAAACCTACATACGTCAAAAACAAACGTATGTGATATACCAAGTTTAACACAGGGCTTGCGTGTGAACTATGGCTCAAATAGCCCTTGGCTTAGGTGAGGATAGGCCTTCCCCCACAGGGGGGATGTAATGAGCGTGGTAAGGACTGCTTAGTTCAAACTAAGCTACCCTATACTAAGTTATAAGTGAAACTTTTTTGCGTAAGTTGTGGTAATATGTACGACAAAACATTTGTTCTAATATCAGAAGTTGTACTGAACTTGTATCTTATTTACCTAACTTATAATAAAATTAAAATTAAGTAGCAGCATTTGTTTTAATTATTTTATTTGCGGTTATAATTTTCTTTCTCTTGTTATTGTAATATTAAGATCCAGCATCGCCATTTTTTATGCACAAACTTCGTGAGGTTCAAAACAACGTCGTGTTTTATTCATGATACCATTAAAACGGTCTCACGGAATAATTAAGAGAAAAAGAGTTTTCTCAACTTTACAGACTAAATTAAGTCAGATTATGAATAATTAGGGAGAAGAATATTAATTAATTTACATCAAAATCCAACTGACGCTTAGGGATCTTTCGCAAAGATCACTTAATACCCTACCGCAGGCATATCTTTACTACGGGACAAATAGACATTAACCTAAAAATAAATAATCTATTTTTGACTTCATCACAAGTGGTCTTTAGGACCTCAGAAGTACCCCTCAAAAGTCCCCACTCGTAGGATGCCAGCTTCCCACTGCCCCCTTCAAATGTTACTCCAGACGTGGTTTTTCGGCATTTCTATAAAAAAAACTTTTAGGCCTGTAAACAAACTGCCAAAGCATAAATAAACTATTAAACTATCTACACTCTGATGTTTAGTTTATCCAAAACTTTTTTATACAAATTATAAGACAAATAGTTTCAGAAATGTGCCGACCTAATTTGAATAAGAAATGTGCCGACCTTATTTGAATAAAAACAGTTTTAGATAAACATAATGTATGTTTATCAGGTGTTGACAATTAAGATAGCCCTAAAGACTTTGACAACTGCACATATTGTTATATTATTATAACTTTTACCATATTAACATTTATATAATTCCACCCTGCGCTTTAAAAATCAATATGGCCGACGTACAAACAACCCGTTACATCTGGGCCAACTAATTGGCGTCGTGTGTGGCATTATAAGTCGGCAGACTGGGATGGACTGCGAGAATTTTATGCATCGTACGTACATACATTAGTAAAAAACGTACTGGTAAAAAAAACGTTAAAAATTAAACAAATTTATTTTCAGAAACGTAATGAAAAATATTTTTTCTCTAGTGTAACGCTAGTTTTAAAGAAATAGTTTTTATAATTAACTCATTCAATCAATTAATCACATAAATATTGTCGACTTCCATAACACATATCTCAAAAATAAATGTCTTCATTGAGCTATCGCTCTATTTACACGGGCCGCTACCACTAGTCAAACAAGTGAAATAATAAAAAAGCACTTTCTATTTAAAAGCTGACAAAACAATTATAAAGCTTCTTTTAATTTGGTACAGTGCCATCTATGTTTATAAAAGTGAATTTGTTGAGTAAATTAAAACTTTAATTAATTATATTTTACTATCCTTGCATTTGTAAGTTTGATACATAGTGCTTTACTATGTATCACTCGGGATGAAAGACGATTCCCACTTCGTGTGTTTTAAGGCCCTCAGCTGCGCTTCGGGCCTCAAACTTCATCCTCGTCGGTAATCAGTCACTTTCACCCCTTGGTGAACAATGTACTATTATGGATCCAAACCGGCCGCATGTAATAGATATTACTCCTAAATCGTTTTTTTCCGAGTTTTTGAGATTCCGGATGTTTGAAGTCTAAAACTATATATTCATCCCTAAGACGCTCACTTAACGTGTGTAAGGAATTTAGATAAAAATCGTCTAGGGATTAGTAACATGATACTTCAACATACAAATCATCCATGATCGCGTCAAATATTAAGTGTGTAACATTCGCCTTAGGCAAGATAATTGTTAGGAAGGAAATTTAAACCAATTTTTTTACATGTTTACGATTTACATTTTAAAAACGTCCGTTTACATATGAATAAATAAATGAATCTAAAAATTTTAGAATCTAATAAAATAAAATTTAGAATCTAAAATATTATCTAAAATCCAGATTATTTCATAACTTAAAGAGACAAAAAAAATCACAAACTGCCTGTGTCGTTGTTATTCATTTTTAATTCCATGACATTAACAAATTGAAAGTTTTTAAATGGCACTATGAACTTTTTTTGCTACTTTCACTATATATACAACATCTGGTTCAACTGTATCGGAGTCCGTTTCTACACAGGGTAGTAGTATATGACAGGGAAAGCTGCTCTTAAAGTCTCCCTCTCAGTCGTGTGTAATTGTTCATACGTTGCTGGAGTTATGTCATCCCACTCGGGTGACACCCAGTTTTGCGATATTGATATATGACTTGTAACTTGTGTAACCTTGAAGCAGTTGGCCTTGCACCCAGTGATGTAGACGCTTTGACTCCTTTTTAGTTTTTTAGAAAATGGACACTCGTATAGTGCAAGAAATTAACATAACACGCAATCTCAATTATGTGTTCAATTACTTAAAATTGGTTTATACAAAATCTGACCGAAATATGTCCAAATGTTATATATTTATTACGGTTTATACAAAGGTTAAAAATCAACAAATTTTATCATTGAGAATAAGTGTATACAATGTTAAATAATTTCACGACTAATTGATATGTTACGATGCATCGCCCCGCATCACCCGCACTCTCATTTTGACTCTAAGCGTGGACCATACTGAACCAAGGTAATGTGCAGTAACTTATCATTCATTAGCCCTAAGCTAGGGAAGCTTTTTGAGAGCGGGAAATACAAAAGTGTGACATGCAGTAAGACAAACAGACAGAAGAACGGATGAATAGACTTGATGAATGTAAGAGTTATCTTATGTTCTTGTGCAACAAACCTTGAGTTTAAAGATAAGTGCATTCTTGAAACAGCTCTTAGCTCTTAGCCTTCAAATGTGTATTGAGATGAAACATGCTTTTAGAGGGTTGTAGTATCTTTACTAACTTATTTATATTACTAATTGTTTTAATATACATTCTATACTTGTTAGTTGATTAATAAAATAGGTATTGTATTATTACCTACAAATAGTTGAGTTTCTTGCCGGCTCTTTTTGGCAGAATTTAACATGAAACATTGTTGTAGTGACGATTCAAAAGTGTTCTGAGAGACCTACTTAAAATAAATATTATTTGATTTGATAAACATACATTTTTTTTTTCTGAACTGTCTATGCAGTTGGCTGTTGCAGCCATTACTGCTTCACCGGGCTTTTTTTCGGGTGAAACTTTAAAGGAGCCTCAGCCCATATAGCGCCCAACGCTCAAGGGTTCCCCGCGGGGGGAGCCTCGGCTTGGGTTGTCGCTCTTGGTGAGTCTCGAACCCGAAGGTGAGTCAGCGCCAGGAGGGGAGTTCCCCGTTACGCGGTTGCGGTTGTGACTGAGTTGGGGCGAGAAGCGCCCCGGCACTCTTTGATACCTTGTGTATAGCCTAGCGGTCGCCGTCGAACCCGAGAACGTCGGCGTCGTGTTAGGGCGAGGCCCTATTTGGGGAGATCGTTGAGACTAATCTTGCTATCCGGATAGCGAGATCGTCATCTGGGGACGTTAGTACGTGCCGAGGCCGCCTAACAATTGTTTTACGACCATGCCGAGGTCGGTCGGGGGGATTGAACATACAGTTTACGAAGTAAACCATAGTTTAATAAAACAACCTTGCAGTGACATAACTCACACCTTTTTGTTTGTTTCTATATAGTGCATACGTGTGTATCTAGTGCATACCTGTGTTTCTATGTATCCTTGTCTATCTCAATTATTTGTCAAAAAAAATGTTCAATAAGGAATAGTTTTATGGGCTTGTCATGCGTCCCTAAGCATTGGGACCGGACCAGGATAGCAAATACACATTTGTAGTTGTGTTCCTGACCATAATTTTTTGACAGTTTTATAGTAGTAAAGATAAAGAGGTATATGAATGACTATGGTTGAGAGTGGACGGATAATTTGCATTACCTTCAATTAGTTGTCAGTTTTCTCTGGTTTTCGCTTTTTGCATAGCTATAAATAAGTAAACGATAACTTTGTTACTTTTACTAAAAAGATATTCACAACTTATTACTAAGACGATTGTGAAGTTCTCATTGAAGTTGATCAGTATTGCGTTACAAAGAGATTTTGTTTCATAAATCGGCAAATAAGATTATTTATAGAATATGTTTCGTCGATATCTAAAAAAACTTTTTTTAATTTGTTGTAGACATCATCAGTATATAAACCGCCAGGTGTCGACAGCTGGGCACGTACCTACCTAATCTTTAATCTTAAAAAGGGTCATAGCTGTATATCCACCCATATCATGACTGACTAGTTCGTCAGTTTATCTAGTTAGTGCGGTCGTCCCACACACACACACACACACAGTTCTAAATAATGTCAACAACTGTCTGTCTAAAGTTGTCCACTGGTTTAATATGAATAATTTGCTTTTAAACAGTAAGAAAACCAAATGTATTAAATTCTTAACGCCAAATGTTAGTCAAGTAAGATCCAGTGTACTTATTAATGGGGAGCAATTAGATGTTGTAGATAGTGCTGTAGTCTTAGGCATTACTTTAGATGCAAAACTTCACTGGGGCCCACACATAACTGGATTGGCGAATAGACTTAGTTCTGCAGCTTTTGCGGTTAAAAAGATTCGTCAACTTACAGACGAAGCCACAGCCCGGCTAGTATATTTAGTTACTTTCATAGCGTGATGTCCTATGGTATCTTATTATGGGGACACGCAGCTGATATACAGACAATATTTGTACTGCAGACGAGGTCTATTCGAGCAATATACGATTTATCTAACAGACACTCTTTAAGGGATACATTTAAAGAGATCAATATACTAATTTTACCTGGTCAATATATATTTGATAATTTAATGTATGTTCATAAGAATAAAAATCTTAAAGTGATGTTTGAAAGTGATATTGTATCCTATTTTTGAGAAATAAATTATTTGAATTTATTTGAATTCGACACCATTTTTCCCATACCGAAATTACACCAATTCCTCGCACAGAGTCCGCATCCGGATCTCAACCTTAATTATTCCACTAATCATTGAGACACTACACACCTGCGAGCCAGGGTACAAAATCGCGCGCATGTTTATCCGATCACCCCGAGGTGACACAACGCAAACCTGTGCGGTAGGCTATAAAACTGTAAGGCAGGGGAAGGGATGGGGAAGGGGTGGAGGTTACAAGTTAATAACGGAAAGGAATGTAAGGATGGGTGCGAGACAACCCACGCGAAGGCAGATCAAACCTGGGAATAGGTTCCCAGTCCTCGTGATGGGGATCCCTCGTGGTGGCGAAGAAAGGGGTGTGATAAGAGTCACCGGTTGCCTTGAAAGGTGGAGGACGTCGCTCCAATCGTGGCTACTGAACAACGGGCGGCGACATTCTCGCACTTATCGTCCGTACAGGGGTTGTGTCTACAAAATCCAACCTCCTGGTCCTATCGAGTCCTCATACCCTGCATGGTGGCGAAGCCAGTGGAGGTCGCACTGGCACTGCCATTCAAGGAGGGTTTCCCTCAACAACTCCCCTCTCACCGTGGGGCCCCCGTTCTTCGTAAGTTGACCTTTTCAAAAGGCTCCCCCGGCCTGTACCACCTGTAACACCAGCGTCGCGTGCGCACAATGTTGCGTCGACCCACGCGACGCAAACACCGCACAATTCACTCACGTCCGCGGTCCGATATCCTCTACAGCAGCACAAATCCGCCCTCGAGTTCCAGGTCCAGTCCTACCGTACGAGGTGAAGGGCTCGGAGGTAGCTAAATTATCGACCCTGTGATACTCCTCCTCCAAGAAGCCCACCAAATTTATAAATTTGGGGAAGGGAGTGTCGGAGTCTCCCCCGTGGGAGCACTTAAACCTCACTTCTGGTGGCAACTTCCTAATATTATGTGGAGGAGTAGGAACGACCTTTCCTCCACTGGCTGGCGCAAAGCCTTTAGGGCGTTGTAGGCCATTAGTAGGACGTTAAGGAGCCTAATCCGTAGGTCTCTAACGACCTAAACCCGTGGCAGCCCCAGACTGGCAGAGACGTGCGCGTCTGCCAATTGCCGCACATTCTGGTATCGCTTCTCCAGCAACTCTCGCGCCACCGTATAGCTGACATCGTCCAAGGGGAGATGCTGGATAAGGCCACGCGATTTTTCGTCCTAAGAGGCCAATAGATATCCCAGCTTTTGGGCCGGTGTAAGGTTGGAGCGGGCGTCGAACAGGCTGACAAACATAGTCTTGAAGGAGGTCCCCTGGCTAACCGTTCCAGCAAACCTGGAAACATCTAAAGCCGGCAGCCTACAGGCGTTCCCAGATTTGGGCCGGCGGCTCCCCCTTTCGGCTGGGGCGCGACGAGAACATCTACAGCCTGTCTGATCTCGTTCGCTATTTCTTTGGCCTGATCTGTATCAGCCAGGGTCTTGGCCATGGCCTCCGGCTCCGAATCGCAGTCAAAGAGCTCCAGGTAGGCCTGACTCAGCACCTCCATTCGCTCATTCAACTGCTGAAGTGAAATATTATTTATTTAAATTATTGCATATTTTATAAGTACCTATGCTATATGAGGTACTTTTTAATATTTTGATATTTATGTTGTTAATATCGCCAGTCCTCTGCTTGTGAGTTATTTCGTTCTATTTATGCGGCATCCCTCATTCGTGAAAATTGCTCAATTGACGGAATATCGTATGTCAAACAAACTGTACGCACTAAGCGCATGGTTACCTACGTCGGGTACAGGCGAACTTAAAGAGTTTCAAAGGAATTCAGAAGTAGAAGTCAGTCGAGTAGACCTCCTGGCCCCATTACTTTTTATTCTTTATTGCACATATTGTTATAGAACACTAAGTGGACGCTATCAGAAGAATGATCCTAACAATTATTATGAATGGCAATGACGGATTTCCACAAACTTTCAACGCCCATTTTACGCCTTTTGCAAAACACTCTCTTAGTGCTTTTCTACGTTATAAAAGAAACCTTAGTGCAAAATTTCAGATCTCTTTAGACCCAGTAGTTTGGGCTGTGCGTTGATATATCAGTGAGTCAGTCATTCACTCTTTTATTTATTAAAGACGCTTTTTTATAAAATGTGTGTGTTTAATAGATGTTACATACGACGTTCACCTTTTACACGCCTATTACCTTCTCCCCTAACTCGCCTCATTACCCGTAGGTACCGTAACACGAAGCAACCGCACGACCGCGCGACCTCTCGGCTGACGGCACACATTTGCTCCACAATCCCTTCTGGTTCTATTACCTGTGTATACTGTGTCTTTGGTTCGAGTCGGTGATGATAGTTTTTTTACGTTAGTGTATTTGTTTTTGTTTAGTTATTTTTCTGGAACTGTTATATTCCTACCTAAAAAAGCTAAAAAAAAAAAAATATTATTAATATTGTTGGCTAAGTATTGTATTTTTATTATTTCTCGGGGTTAGGACCAGATGACCAGTGAAAATAATGACTGAACTTAAAAGGTAGCAGAACTCGCTCGAAATAAAAAAGGAAATCGTTCAAAAAAAAATTAAAACTAATCGACCGATCTAATTAATGGTCTCAATTTCCTTTGACACACTAACAAGTCTTCATTAATATATGTAGGATTAAGTACTTGTTCGGTAAAGATAAGCGAAGACTTCATGTGCTTTGACTTCGTACGACTGACGGTGCGACGGCTCGTGCAAAATTAGTTCTGGAATATATTCCCGTATAAGGTCGGCAACGCGCGAGTGATACCCCAAGTGTTGCAATCGTCCATAGGTTGCGGTGAACGCTTACCATCAGGCGGACCAAAAGCTTTTTTGCCAAAATGTATGAAAAACACCAACAAAACAGGGAGTTGGAAACTATTTTATTTCACTATTTTTAAATTGCGTTCTACCAAAACGTTACACCCTACGCCCTATTTATATCGCCGTCTAATTTCAAGTGGAAACCGTAGCCTAGTGATATTATTCCCCCCCCCCCCCCCCTCGGTAACTGTTCTCAGCCAAAGGTTATACCGGTGGAAGTGGCATTTTTGGCATTGCCCTCTAAATAAAAGTGATAGAGATTTCACACACACCCGTGATATAAGATCACCAGGACGCAAGATTCTCTCAAGATCTTTCAAAGTCTCGTCTCATTTAAGGAATATACATACGTGGGACACTTAGAAAGTTTTGAGGAACTAAATATAACTGCTATGGATAAAATATTTTAATTGAATATCTTCAAAGAACTATCTACCAGCCTATATACAAAGTTTCATGCGTCTGAATCAATTTTCGTAATACTTTTTCCAGTCTGCCGCAGACACCTCTTTCACAGCCTTCTCGAACGCTGCTAGCGTGAAAACTGTATCCCTTGCAGCTGATTTTTGATTTTAGGGAATAAAAAGAAGTCGCACGGTGCCAGATCAGGAACTGTAACTATCCTCCTCATGTAAAGGTGCTCGTGTAGAATCTTGTGAACACATCCCAAACCAATCTGCAGTGTATGCTGAATCTCTTCGTATGTTATTCACCAGTTTTCGTAAATCAATTTTTTTACTGCCTATCGTAGGACGACCACTCCTTTGTTCATCGCCCAAAGTAAGGCGATTGAACTCCCTATGCCAACGGTAGATGGTTGCTTTTGAAGGTCCTTCATCCATAAAAGCCATTTGTAGTCGATGAAATAACTTATCAGGTTGTAGGCCAAAATCGTAGAAAATTATCGCACGAAAATGTTCGCGATGCAGATCCATTTTTAAATGAGTCACGATAATTTAATTTGGCTCTCAAAAGAATGTGGAGGGAAATTCAAAATTCGAACAATGGTATTTTTACTTTTAAACAACCAAATTTTTCAAAATAATTACAAGTGGCCAGTGCTTTTTAAATAAAACTTTTTTTCGCAAGACTTTCGGAGTGGCCTGGTATAAACCGACTTTTTATTTTTTAAGCACGTCAACACATGGAAACCACACCTATTATAACGTTTTAAAAAACTTTAAACAAAACTTGTTTCAAGAAAGAATCTTTTCACAAGTTCAAAACAAAATGCTAATTAAAATTTTAGTAACTTTATACCGATTCCCATTTCTTTAGATATTTTGTAGTAAGTGTTATCAAAATTTAACAAGGCTTTAGGTACTATTGTTTGTTTCTTTTAGGAGGTAAAACATGGCAGATCTTTATTATAACAGTAAAACTGTGCAACATAATTATCTTTCTCATATATAATTATATATACGTATAATATATAACGCCGCCACACCGCAACACGTCTTTGTAATTAGCTGACAATGAGGAAAATGCGAGAAGCAAATAAGACCAGTATACATGTGGCGTAGGTATATGTGCGACCTTGTACTATACTATACGTATATATATAATGATACAAAATGTTTAACACTTTTCTACTATGTACGGTCAGTTGTAGAACTGCATATAGAATTTCAAAACAAAATAGAATGACAAGCGCATTCATTCACTCACACACTTAAAGAAATAAAGTAATATGTCTTGTAAAACCTAAGTAATATTAGTTTCATTTAATATTGTATGTTCGGTAAAAGTTATGCGGTCGGTTCGGCGATACGATCGTAGCTTAATCTGTGCGCGTCGTCACGTAGTCCAGAAATACCCACGCGCTTTCGATATACTGCAAATTAGGAAACAAATTTGTTAGTTTAAATACCGTCGGTTGAACATTTTCGTGACTTTGAAGACGGATTTCAGTTAAGTCACCGGTAGCGGGTCCAAGCGCGGCCCTTCAGCAGAAACGACTATAGTGAACACATACACGAACAAACATACTACTCACTACACCACAAATGTACACATAAAATAATCTGACGCTAAAAGGGGTAAGTCTTTCTAATTTTTCTTAGGGCCTACGTTGGCCCAGTTTTTACAATCCATTGTGTATAATAATTTCACTAAGAAAATTATCGTACCCATAGCCTAGTGGAAAGACGTATCAGATCTTAATACGTGTACTCAGTGCAATGCAGGATGTGGTTTCAAATCTCACTTTATGCCTTTCTTTTTGTTTTTGTTTGTTACGAATTATGAATATTTAATTCAGTTAAACAGCTTAGACCAATTTTCTAATAGCTATCTACGTAGGTAGACATTTTATTTTTGTCGTTCGTTGCCGATTTGTTTCTGGGGGTATGTGCTGACAAGGTTGTTTGGTGTTTTTATTTAGCTATTAAGTTAGATGCGGCTATTACTTAGGTAGCCATTTTTTTGTCGTTGTGGATGTGTTACTGTAGGTGCTTGTGTTGATAAGGTTGTTTGGTGCTTTTATTAAATTTCTTTGCTAAAAATAATATGCAGGCCAATATTAATATTCAAGAGAGGATGCGTATAGAACTATGTAATATGGGTTACAATATATATCAAAAATTGCAATGAAACTGGTTTTACCGTAAGTATTTTATTTGATGTTAATGTTATATCATAATTTTTTAAAACTACACTTTTTTGTAAGTAACTATGTAACAAAAATTGAAAATATAATTCAGTAGTTTTAAAAAATGTTTATTTTAATCTGGCTATTTGGTTTTTAGTATACCGTAAAGCGTTGGGTCTTACGCAACCAAGAGGAGGGGAATTTATCAACTCGACCTCGAAGTGGAATCTCGCGGCACATTGATGCGACTCAAAGAAGATTTATGGTGGAACAATGGTTTCATACCGACTGCTGTGTTTGGGAACATGTTTAATACATCTATACACACACTGTTCGTCGAGCTCTGCATATTGAAGGATTGCATCATAGAAAGCCAGCTAATAAACCCTTTTTAACTAATACCCATAAACAAAATAGATTGTTGTTTGAAAGGGTGTATTTGGATTTTGACTGGGAGCACACCTAATTCACCGATGAGAAGTCGTTTGAATCATTTGAGAACGGGAGGGTTTATTTGTGGCGCAAATGGAATCCGTTATGCAGAACAAAATGTTGTCCCAAATATGGAATCTGGACAGATATCACTTAATATGTGGGGGTGGATGACTGCGGCTGGTCCATAGAAAACCTATGGGGTTTGATGGTGCAAAGATGGGACATGCAAAATGAAAGAACTACAGAGTCATCTGTTCTAATATAGTCGGATCTATGCGGCGGCGCTTGCTTGCTGTAATTAAAATAATGGAGGTTATATTAAATAGGCGAGTCGGACTCGTGCACGAAGGGTTCCGTACCATTGTCTATAAAAACGGCAAAAAAATCACATTTGTTGTATCGGAGCCCCCCTTAAATTTCTGTTTTATTTTAATTTAATTATTTATTTTTAAAGTAACTATATGACTAAATATTCTGTAAATATTTTAGGCGTCTACCTGTTGCCGTTATCAATATCGAGCAAAATCGGGCAAAAAAATCACGTTTGTTGTATGGGAGCCCCCTTAAATATTTATTTTGTTCTGTTTTTTAGTATTTGTTGTTATAGCGGCAACAGAAATATATCTTCTGTGAAAATTTCAACTGTCTAACTATCACGGTTCATGAGATACAGCCGGAGCCTTAGTAATAGGGTTCCGCTAATTACACTTTGGGTACGGAACCCTAAAAATAAAGTACTATTTTTCTTACAGATATTATTTTACATTTCAATAAGACATAACATAGTTTTGTTTACTTTGTTATTTTTCAAAATATAGCAGCGTTACCGAATGAATGGTGACTTGTATTTTTTTTATTCTTATGGTTGTTTCAATTTGCTTTTCATTACGAAAACTAATACTTAAGTTATAACCATAAAACATATATATATATAGAAAAAAGAGACATTTATCAAAAACATTATTTATAAAATTTTAATAAAAACAATTTTTTTTAAATTGCATGTGCTTTAATTCTTAGGCTCGTCGATTTAAGTCGTAGCATCTATGGATCACACCACGGGGCAAATAACATTTAATGCAAAATAAATAATACTTATGTAGAACAACACTGCAGTCTACACCTAATTAATTTGTTAGGTTAAGAAACCAAAAGATATAAGAACGGTTTAAATAAACTGGTTAGTATAAAGAAAACTAAACCTAATTTCGTCGATTTAAGGTTAATATTATTGACAGTTCTGATAATGTTAATGTGTGAGTGCGAGATTCACAGAATGGCTCCACGCAATTTTAACCTATACACTATGCATGGACTTCAGCAAATGACTGTACATCGGTTGGTTTTGTTTGGCCTAAATATGGTTAGTGATATTTAATTACATTTTACCTATTATGTTTAGAAAATAAGATACTTTGATGTCTCAATTAAGTACTAATCATTAATTAAACGTAGTATTTTATTCTGATATATCCTCGGAGTCAAAGTTCGGTAGTTATTCCGAAAATCAGACTGTTTATTAATACTAAACGCCTATACTGCAAGCTGGTCTAGCTACAATCCGAGCGTGTGCACCAGTTTTTTATACTTACTTGCTGTACTGTGAATTGAATGCAAACAATAATTACGAGTGACAGTATATTCCAAAAAAGGTTATGGTAGCCACAATAGACTTTTAGGAATTCTGAAATACATCCCTTTTTTGTTATATTTACATTATTTACTTAATATAATTATTTAATTAAGAAAATATTTTGACTTTATTGCCAGATAGGTCGTGGGAGTCGTCCTTTCTGGTCATTTGCTTACGTCATCGTTACGGTTGCCGGAAAACTCCATAACACAGCTGGAAGACCGGCGGGTGTTGATTTCTCTAGACAAAGATTTAATTTAAGCTTTAACAAAGATATGATCAGAAACGTTCTTGAGTTACTAAAGTAAAAAACATGCGGAAAACCCGAAATTTTATACGTAACTAGGTCACATGACTATTAATATAGAATTCGTTCACGGTATTTTTTTTAGTAAGAGTAAGTTATATCATATTTACATATAACATTGTCTCAAAGATGAAGGCCAAATACAGGAGAAGGTGAAATATATCGACGGTCCAATAGTTTTCTCATCTAATCTGCCTCATATACGCTGTAGGTATGTAGCTGTAACGGCAGTAACAGTAGTGTAGGGACGATGTCGTTACACGTTACACGGGTCAACGGTTAAATGTTATGATATAATTAACATTTATGGCAGAAACTATCTCACAGGCCTCGGGACACTCATTTTTCTCTTGTTACGTTCACCAGTGGAATTTTTGGTTAATGACCAAGCCTTCATTTCCCAGTCATCTAAACAAAAGATATTTAACAAAATAATAATGATTCGTATCGTACTAACCGAGATTTTTCAGCGAACTCCCAATATGTCAGCATTATGACATGACTATAACAGAACTATACCATGTATATCTATGACAGAAACTCGTGTGTAATCTAATACTTTCGTGAGACACTTTTTATATTAGGATTACACATTAACACTAGAGGCTTAATTTCCGTAGAAGACGTTCCTTTTGTACCTTATAATAATATAAATGCGAAAGCGAGTTCGTTTGTTTTTCCTTTCTTCTCGTCGCATCGGAGTATCCAATTAAGTTGAAATTCGTCACAGATATAGTTAAAGAGATGGAAAAGCAAATTGGCTACTTTTGTGACTCGAAAAATTAAAAATATCTTGCAGAAAAAACTAACACCGAATTCAACGTGGACTTACTATAGCTCCAGCTCTAGCTTACTTGCTATTTCTTTGGTATCAAGGAGTTGGCGTTGGAATCTTACGTATCAAGGAGTTGGCGTAGGAATCTTACGTATCAATGAGTTGGCGTAGGAATCTTACGTATCAAGGAGTTGGCGTAGGAAAATTGAGCACGAGTGCAGCCGCAGGAAAAAACTAGTTGTATAATAAATAGAAATACTACAGGCGACAAGTGCAGGCATGTTTTGTGATTTTTAACATTGTTTAAGTTCAGGCGGATGTGAAGTTAAATTTCCAGCCCAAATTTTAAACACAATTTATTGCTTAGTGCTTAAAATCTGAAGCGACTTATATTTAATTAAAACTTGATTGACTTCAAGTAATGTATGCTAAGTAAATATTTGCTTACTTCAATAAATTCATTTTACGTAACTCGTTAGTCGCTAGTAACTATACTGGTACTGGTAGTTGTGTAACCTTTGATCGTCTAAAACCCTTGCCCCAGCACTTAGCGCGAGATTAGTCTGTGCCTCTGTAATTAAGATAAACAGTCAACTATCTTAAGTTAAATTGAGTACTTACTTAATGAATATATTAAGCTTCAAGTAATTCAACATATTATTTTACGAGAGTAAATTATTATAATTATGTCATGTTATGAAGTGGTTAATAGGATATAAAACAGTGTATTGTATTCTACTGTTAAAACAAAACAGTTTATGGTATATTATTGTTAAAGGGTAACAACCTATCAAATCAGTGTAAAGCTAAAGTCCCACCGCTCATAGTAATTAAATTATAGTTAAAAAAATATTGTAATGGCAAAACCTAACTACTAAACCCTAAACATTAAAAAAAAGACAAAATCAATAAACGGCTATCTGAATTCAATAAGATAACAATAAGAGAAAAATCTTTTTAATAATTTATTTTGGATGTAAAATTACAATACATAACTAAATTGTTCTAGAATCTAATTACTTTTCGGTTGACAAAACATATCGTATCAACGTTATTGATTCTACTCTGAACCTCGGTTTTGTTTCAACCGTCTTTTATTTTCCAATTCGTCCATCAAGGGTTATCGACGAATCTAAATGGATTAGTTCCTGAAACAGACCGCAGCGATGTGCGAGAGGTGAGGGGGAAGAGGGGACGACTATGGGTAGAAGCTTTCATTATAAGATTACAGAAAAGGCACAAGGCGACCGATATGTATTTGCGTCGGTTTATTACCCGACTTTAAAAAAAGGAGGTTCTCAGTTTGAATCGTACGTGTGTATGTATGTAGGTATGTATGTTGGCCCGCAATTATCTTGCATTTGGCTGAACTGATTTTGATGCGGTAGGTTTTGGTATACAACACATGGATACCTATGGTCCCTAGGTCATCAGGATATATTGATGGGATCCTGGAGAAATCAAGGGAACTTTATGGGCACACTTAAAGCGATTTGGATATTTTTTTACCACAGGTGGCAAACAAGCTTGCGATCCGCCTGATGGTAAGCGGTCACCGCAGCCTATGGACGCTTGCCACACCTGGGGCATCACTCGTGCGTTGTCGACCCTTCAAAAATCTAATAACTTCTTACTTGAAGAACTCCATGCTGTAGTCCTCAAAATAAAAATCTCGGCAGGGAGCTCATTCCACAACCTAGCTTTCCCGGGAGGAAGTTCTTTAAAAACCACACTGTACGTGACCATGCATTTAGGTTCCAAAGTGTGAGGATAAATTCCCTGCCGATGTAGAGCGTTGCGATGGTAGAAAGTAGCCGTGGGCATCATTTTGAACAATTCCTTAGAACACATCCCATTATACAAGCGGTAGAACACACACAGGGAGGCAAAGTCTCTCCTCAGACTAAAGGGTTCGATACGGGATTTTTTAGTCTACAAAAAGTCACTTAATACTAACTAATTATTCAAAATACACTCCACTTCCACGACACCAACTTTAAAACTGTAATTTTGAACAGATTTTTAAAAATAATTATTTTTACCTTTTTAGTGCATCTTTTTGAAGTCGGTTCTTGTTTTTGTCAAAAAAGTTTTTATATTTTGATTTAAGTTTGGCTGTAGGTATATCCACCAAAATTAAGTTATGGCTATATTAAATGTCAAGTTTACATTGCTTACCCATGTACCGGGACTGCAGTACCAATAACAATAAGGTCACAAACAAATTTATAAATATTAAATCAGATATAAGTAAATGCCTAATACAAGACGTCGATAAACTTGACAAAGCCAAAAGTAAAATTGTAGGTTGTCCGTTGGGAAATCTGCGGGCTTTGTGTTTGTGTGGGCGCGACGCGGACTTGTGGGGGGCGGGGTGCGGTGGTTACTACTGATGAAACCCCCATTTCCTTTCTTCAACTAACATTAGAAAAAACTGAGTTATTTTATTCCGTCGTACATTAAAAATCAACTCTACGTTTGTTAGATCACATCAGAGTTTTTGAAACCGAGAGAAAAACTATACTAACCCAAGTCCATCAGACTCTTTTTAATTATGTTGTTTTAATTAAGACCACGACAGACGCATGAAGTATACCGCTTCACGTCAGGCGTAACGTGAGCTTGTATGCCATCTTAGGGCTTCCGGTGTAAGTCAGAAGTAAAATTAAGAGTTCCTCAAAGTTAGATTTTAGGTCCTTTTCTATTTTTATTTTAAATAAATGACTTACCTTTCTTTTGTTTTTTGTACTATTTGCAGATGACACTTCTCTTTTATTTAAAGCTGGTAGAAATTACACTTATTTTAACGACGTAAGTAGTGCACTTTCTCAGGTCCTTCAGTGATTTACGGCAAATAACTTACTTCTTAATGCGAAAAAGACTATATAACTGTTTAAAATTTATGATGCCAAATGTAAAAAATATAAGTTAAAAATTATCCTTAAATTTATTGGTTCTTCTCAGTAGTAAATCATTGCGAACCGGTGTTAATTTTTTCTTAATTTTTTTTAATAATAATTGAACTGACGATTTAAAAGTGCTGTTTAAAAGTCTATTCGAATAAAAAAGTTTGATTTGAGTAATATTCTCAAAAACACATCTTATTTAAAAACTGTACACTTATTTTGCTTTTGAAACATCGAACTTTGTTAATACCAGGTACTTACATATCACCGACCATTTTTTAACATAATACCTACTATATTATTCCATTGTACTACTATCGTACCAGAAAAGTACCCAAACGCTAGTAAACAGGCTAACAATAAACAGGTAATTAGGTAAATCCGAACCAGTTTTTCTATACAAACACTAAATACCATGCAGGTACTAAACACTAAATATTCGATACACTAAATATTTCTATTAAAATATTAAGTTACGACATATCTTTGATGTTAACTCTTATTATACTACAAAACTACCTGGCCCGGCAGATGTCGTTCTGTCCTTGGTGATCGATATTAAAAGTCTTTTTTAGACGGCGTATCAAGATAAAACATGCACCAGATTTTAAGTTAGACAACAGTGCAATATAATAGATCTGTAAATACCGCATCCAATTTTGTGCAGGAAAATTATGCGTGATGCGCGTAGAAACATTTAGCCTCAAACAAACAAAAATTCTAAAGTTTTGTTTCAAGAGTGGCAAACAAACTTGCGGTCCGCCTGATAGTAGGCAGTCACCGTAGCCTATGGACTATGGATTGAAACCAGCGGGCATTTCTGACCCTTCAACACTCCGACACTGTAGTGCAGTACCTTAATAATTGTTTCGCACTTATAAAACTCCTTATAGTAATCGGCCAGCTACCGACCGTTGACCGAGCGAGCGCGTGAGATATGGGGGTTGAAAATGTAAAAAAAACGAGTTGCACTCCGGGAGTGCCGGCAGAAGTGAAAACCTTTACACACGATTCGCGCTTAACACTCAAATATGTCACAAGACATGTCTTTGACATTGTCAAGAAATAATAATCTTTGTTTATTTACTTTTTTGACGTAGTATATTTGACATCGCAATCTGTCATACAATTAAAATTCCATATCCAACCTCCCTCATAATCGCGAATACTAAAAATAAAAATTATAATAGGCGTGGCATTACGGTTTCCGTCTTACGAATTTCCATGATTAGGACACGTGACCTGACGCGTGTTTATCATTTTTTACCCATACCAAAAAAAGTGCACAACGCCGCTAAAGAAGTTTTCACTTCAAAAAAACATATTTCAGGTATTTCGAATAATGTTCAAAAATGTCACCAAACTTTTTTGTTACCCTTATTAAGACACAACTTTTTATTTGAAGAACTTTTTCATCCGATAAACTTCAAGGGTAGGAAATAATGAAAACAAAAATTATTTGAATAACAATGTACTTAAACACATTCCCTTCAGATATAAAAAAATATATTTGGCAGAAAACCTACAAAAATTCATATTAAAGCACTTTTACGAAGCGAATCTTCAACGACGTCAGCATGCACAACGAAAGATATAATTTAGATTAAGCAATGCGCACAGAAAGGAAGAATCTATTGTTTTGAGTTCACAATGAATATATGATATTTTTGGTTATATTATTATTAAAATTCTTTTAGTTAGTACGTATAACAATTTTAGTATAGTTATAAAAGTTCAAAATCAAAATCAAAATCTTTTTATTCAAATGGGTTACTAAGAACACTTTCGGATCATCAAGTAAATTAACTACAACTAGTTTTACAAACTAATTACAATATTGTTTTATTGTGTGCGTCCAATAGATAATCTTTGTAAAATCACAAACGAAACATAAAATTATAGTGTATCAACTAATTATAAGTAGTTATGTATACTTAACTCTGAATGAGTTTGAGAATGAGAACTTATTGGTAACAAATTGTGTTTCTTGAGAATTCAATAGATAACAGGTAATTTGTTCCGTAATCGTCTAAAAATTATCTTTTTATTACGATTTTTGTACAATAGGTCGTACAACAGAATAACGGGTGGGTACCCACACACACTTACCTTACACCAAATTATTCCAATGCCTCCCGATGGAAGCTGCCTATTCCATTCGATTGCATATTCTTTGTTTGAGTATCGTAATATACAACAAACAAATAGGTTGCGTGAGACTATAGTAGAGTATAAAAATAAAAAAACGTAGGAAAATACAGTAGTTTAACAAAAACCATTTGGAATAAATTTGGTTGTAAATAAGCACCTACTATTAATTTATGTACAAAAAGTAATGAAATCCCATCAAAAACATAAATGTAAAATGAGAGCCAAGTTCAATATATCATAACATTGAACTTGGCTCTCATTTCACATTTATGTTTTTGATGGGTTTTCTATACGGCCTTCGTTACTTACTGATTGGAGTACCTACCTATAGATACTATTTGCAATTTAATGATTTTAGCTTCTCTGTACGGATTTCTTTGCTTACTTATTAAAGTTATTATATAAGGTACTAGCTTTTGCCCGCCCTAAATTTGGTCATCGGCGTAGGATCTGTACGGCAACTCCTCAATTATAGAAAAAACCTACTAACACTCTCTGGCTCTCTCTCTCTCTCTATTTAAATAATCAATGCTTTACTACTAAAAACTAATTAACTAATGGATTAACCTCGCGAGCATCATACAAACTTTGGAAATGATCCGTCCGTGAAACGATCTCGATCCGTCAAGTGGTTGGAGCTGTGCGTTGATAGATCAGTCAGTCAGTCAGTCACTCTAACGCTTACTTTAATCCGCGACTTTGTTTACGTAAAAGGTGAAAATATTTTTAAATAATACGTACCGCCCTTCCCCCTCATGACTGTCCGCCGGCCTTATTCATCATAAATGCGCGTGCAGTACTTGATCATTATTTTGTTGCGATGTTAATTTAAAACTGCGGTATGTCCTAAGATATTCATTAAAATCGAATGATGTAAAGGGAAATTTTGTTTTAAATTAAATACTTGTCATGAATAACGTATTTATTTGGATAAGGATTAATATCAAAACACCGTCGCAAATACTGCATTATTTTAGAACAAATTTGGTTAGCATAAAAAAGGTTTTAGTAAGCCAACCTTAGAAGATAGACATATGCTGTCGCGGAATTTTTTTTTAGAACTTTCAAAGACAAACAATTCTGGCATACATGATTTTTCCGAAACTTTAACCGTTTACGCAGCGCACGCAGCGGAAGCTCTCAAAACGAAAACCAACCCCGATTTTGAAACAAAAATAGCCTATAACCTTCCTCGATAAATGGGCTATCTAAACTGAAATTTTTTTTAAATAGGACCAGTAGTTAGCGGATTAGCGGGTTCAAGCAAACAAAAAAAAACAAACAAACTCTTCAGCTTTATAATATTAGCATAGAAGAAGATATGCTTATGTTTTTGAGTGAGTTTAACTTTTTTGAATAAAATCGAATTGAGTTGTCAAATATGTGTCAAAATAAAATGTAATTTAAATCAAAAGCACTAAGGAGTATTGATATCAACTTCAAAGCAAATGACAGTTAAAATAACTTTCTACCCCTTTTTAATCCCGTTAGGGGATGAATTTCAATAAAATACGAAACACGTCTTCCACCAAATCTGTTAAAAAAGGTTTCTGCAAAATTTGAAGGAGATTGGATCAAGGAATCACGTTGTCCCATACAAGCTTTGCACCCATTTTCACCCCCTTAAGGGTAGAATTTCGGAAAATCCTTTCTTATCGGATGCCTACGTCATACAAATAACACACCCTCCAAGTTTCAGGCTTCTACGATGTGCGGTTTTGGCTGTGCGTTGATCCATCAGTCATTCAGGACAAAGCATTTTATATGTATAGATAAAGATTTAGTTTTTCTATAAGGCCTTCGTTTCTAACCGATTGGAATATTATTTTGGCTTATTGATAATATATGGATTTTAATGATTTTGGATTATCTATAAGGTTTTCGTTGCTTACTGATTGGAATATTTATATTATTCTGAGAACAGGGGTAAAACGTTATATAGTTACAAAATGAATTTCATAGCAAGAAGAGGGAAACTCAGTCAAAAATTTCGAAATGGCTGTTGAAGCGGTAATTTACGGTACATCTCGTGGCATTGATTTACACAGTTCGATGTGGAATGAATTATTTCATTTATTGGTTATTTATTTATATCGTGTAGTAGTTACAAATACCAGTCAGGGGATGACCGTGGGCGTCTGGACAGGGAGTATTTTCTCCTTGAGTCCCATTCTGTAGATGCAAGTCACCAGCTGGTAGATTAGCAGTCAGGTGCCGCATATTTGTATAAAACCACGTTAGTTGAACGGGTCGCTACTTTGCTCTCCTAACCGATTCTCGTGAAATTTTGTTAGCAGGTTCAGCAGGCAGGTATTTTTTGTCAATTCAGTTAATATCTTTTTTTCAAATGGCAGAGAATGGGGTTGAAAAGTATAAAAATCATATTTTAGCCATTTTTTTAATAATGTCACAAAATTTTTTTGTTACTCTTATTAAGACGCAAATTTTTTGATTTAACAACTTTCTCGTCCGATAAATTTCAAGAAGTCAGGGGTGTAAGGAAGTGGAATTTCCTGTGGCACAGCAAATCACAAGAAAATTTCATCAGCTGTTGGAATATAACTACGATTTTTGGTTTTTGATGGTCGAAACCTACATATCTTTTGCTTTCTTTACTAACACAGACACAGAGCCACTATAGTTTATCATGGCTTTTACCCTGCAATTATGTAGTGTAATAACATAAAATTATTATCAGTCTAGTGTCATAAATTGACAATCTGTAGACATACGTGTCTCCTCGTAGTCTAGTGTCACAAGTTAAAATCTGTAGACATACATGTCTTTTCGTAGTCTAGTGTCACAAGTTGAAAATCTGTAGACATACGTGTCTTCTCGTAGTCTAGTGTCACAAGTTGAACATCTGTAAACATAAGTGTCTTCTCGTAGTCTAGTGTCACAAGTTGAAAATCTGTAAACATAAGTGTCTTCTCGTGGTCTATTGTTACAAGTTGAAAATCTGTAGACATACGTGTCTTCTCGTGGTCTATTGTTACAAGTTAAAAATCTGTAGACATACATGTCTTCTCGTAGTCTAGTGTCACAAGTTGAAAATCTGTAGACATACATGTTTCCTCGTAGTCTAGTGTCACAAGTGAAAAATCTGTAGACAAACGTGTCTTTTCGTGTTTAGTGTTACAAGTTAAAAATCTGTAGACATACGTGTCTTTTCGTGTTTCGTGTTACAAGTTAAAAATCTGTAGACATACCTGTCTTCTCGTAGTCTATTCTTACAAGTTGAAATTCTGTTGGCACACGTGTCTTCTCGTAGTATATTGCTACATGTCGAGCATACTTATACTAACGTGTTTTCTCGTAGTCTAAAGTCACAAGTTGAAAATCTGTAGAAATCTTCTCGTAGTCAAAGTCACAAGTTCAAAATCGTATTTATCCTTTATACCGCTAGTTTAAAAAGTATGAATATGTTATGAGGATATACCAATAAGCACAAAAGTTACAGCGATAAGTCCTACCTATCCAATCATATTCGTGGCACTATGTAGTCTGGAATTCTCTTATTACCTTTGCAATAAATAATTCATATGTATACCTTTTACTAAATTAAAGCAATATAGCCCCAGAGATAAGAAAAGGTAGGCAGCTGTGCGTATTTTGTATTGTCATAAAATTATCTGTGTAATCTTCCCCCTGCCCCGACTGTTCGACTGTTGGAGTAGGAATACTGAAACTGTGACATCTATTGTTCCAGAGAATCCCGAACCGTTTCATTGATGTTATCGTCGAGGGTTGATGTGGATACTGAAAACAAACGTATTCCTAGATACCCTAGAGTACAAGTAGGTAGGATTGCGTTTAGGATTTCGAATCTTTATACTTCATTTAGGAATAAATATCCTTAATACAATTTGACTAATATTTATAATTTGCATATTTCCAATAAAAAGATTAAGCTGAGTTATAAAGCTATGCACGGGTCAAAAACTAGTTAAAATCAAAGCTTACATACATTTAAGTAATATATATTACTATGTTATATGGGAGACTAGCTTTTGCCAGCAGCTCCGCCGGTCTTAAAATTGGTTATAGGCGTAGGATTCTAACAGGAACTCCTTGATTGTACTCAACAAGTTTGGTATAAGTAAGAACAAGTAGTAAGCTACAGTTTATTTAGGTTATATTTGGTTAAAGACTATCGTGGAAAAATAACCCAATGTACTTATGTGCTATTCTAGACTACAATCCGCTGGTTCTGGCGTTACTGAGTTACAAACATCCTTCCATAAAAACTTTCGCATTTATAATAGTAGTATAAAAACAAATTTATATTAAGATATCACGTCCCAAAACAGAAATAATGAAAATCTTACATTATTTACTTTACGCGACACTTGGTTGAGGGTAGCCATAAAATTATATCATTCATTTCTATAAAAGTCATCAAAACATTAAGATTATTCATAAATCTTAAAAAAAAATGCAGTGGTGCGAATCCAAAAGTCACTTCTGTTTATCAACTGTGAAAGATTCTTTAAAGAAATCAAAAAATTCTGTGAAGTATGATAAAGGGTCATCAGTGTCAATGCCGCTATATAAAGAATTTTGTAAAAGCACTTCCCAAAGAAAGAACCAGATTTTTGTTTCCTAAAACAAAATTTCCTATGCTTAGTAAGGCGAAAATTAAAGAGGGTATTTTCATCGGTCCTTCTTTTTTTAACGAGCCTCAGTACTATTGAAAAAATACATGGTTGTCTTTTGTCGACGACACAACAAATTTCCTCGGCAATCACAAATCACCGAATCACAAACTAGGATACAATATGTCATTAAAAATTATTTTTTTATACTCCCCTTTAAGTTTCTTTCCGGATAACATTGGTTCAGTAAGTGATGAACACGGAGAAAAATTACATCAAGAAATTGCCGAGTATAAGAAGCGTTACTTAGTAGATGCTTGCAGACTAATGTTGGTGCCTCCAGAGGGATACTGCCACTACTGACTAAAAGAGAAAAGCGATTGTTTTTTTATGTTGAATAACAATTTATATCACTACTTCATAGAATTTTAAGTAAAATCAATAAATGCGTTTCACTATAAGCTTGACGTGATATAACAATTTTATTTCAATATTTTAAATAGTTTTAAGGTGAGGAATCATGTTACAAACTGTCAATCCAGTAAAAACACATTTTTATTCTATGAATTGTGAATGTTGCATTGTGAATTATTTATTCGAAGCTGGTTGTGTACTTTAAAAACCTTAACTTGTTGCAAAAAAGAAACTGATACAGTTTAAAAAATATAGTATAACATTCTGTTTAAACATGTTCGTAACAATCTGACAGCCTGTCCGTTGTTTTACGAGTTTTGAAAAACAAATCCTGCAAAAAGGGCTGAAAAACCCTTAAATCGTCCCCTGGGGCAACACAAAAGTAGCTTATTCCCACCTGTTCGCGTGTTTGTGTTTGTATCTATTGCGCATGTGTGAGTGACATTGTCTACTCGGCTCCGTCAGTACCCTGGCACACTCTACAGTGGAGCTCGTCACTCTCCCGCCCACGAATTCGATCACACGACTTACGACGTAAAGGGTTACGCTCTGCCTTGACATAAAACATATTTGAAACCTACAGAACTTGATTTTAAACCATTTTTATTTACTTCCGACTGAATATTCTGCATATCAGATTTGTAACTTAATTACTAGGTATTAAAAAGTGGTGTTTGTCAGTATTACAAAAGTTTTTGAATTGTTTAAGTATTCCGATAGCTTAGTATTTGTGTATTTTGTAAGTGATTCACTCAGTACCAGAGTTTAACTTAGTGTGTTGAGTGTGTCTGGAGGCAGAATGTGGTGGATCCTGCGTCGCGCCCGCCTCGGGGCTTCCTTCTTCAGCCAAGCTTCCAGCACCAGCACCGCGGCCAACAACAACGCTAAAACAGGTTATATCATAATTTATTCATTTATTTTAAGGTTTTCGTGCTTTATGATGTATTCTCGTATCCACAGAATCTTTTAATAAGTTAATTTGTTTAAGAATGTGCAGTTTTTCGCTAAATAATATAAAATTCAACGATAAAGGTTACTGATCTGAAAATAAGCATCATTTTTTATCGAACCTGCTTGACTTTGTCAGCTCAGATGCATATTAATGTTTTCATGATGTTTTTTTTATTCATTTATTCATTCTGGCAAATCATGTTTTAATATTAAGCTCTTGAATTATGTAAGTCACAAAAATATTCAAAATTTAAAAACTATTTTTTTTTAGTAACTATTATTTTTCAATAAATTAACTAGATCATTTTTTTTCTTCCAAGTAACATTTTTTGAACAACAGGGCGCGCAATTAATTTTAAACATTGCGTCTAAGCAGCTTTAACAAATTTACTTCAATTTACTATACCATGGGAATAACTGATAATTCCAATACCTATCTTTGCCTGCCATAAGGACCAATATCCGTTTCCTATCCTGGGATGTGACTTATCGCCGCATTCGCGTGGGATATAGAATAACATTTTATAAATTCTGGGACTTATCGCTATAAAGGTAGGTTACGTATGTTTCGTAGGTAGATTATTTAAGAATGTATAATTTAAATGACCCGGGATAATGTTATGACACACGACAAATGAACAAATAAATAGTACACATTTACAGTGTTATTAGTCTGCATAAATATGTTTTTTTAATAGTAGGGCGGAGCGGGGTCTCTTGAGCCACGGGGTCAACTGCACCACCCATAATATCAGACGTGTACTGTATGATAGATACTAGTGGAAGGTGTGCAGCAAAACGGAAGGGGTATTAAATCTAGCCGCTATTACGCTTGTTGCTTGTTGTGTTCCACGTTTGATTTGACTGTGAACATCGATTTTTGTAAATTTTCCCCCAAAAGACCGAAAATCGCTTCGTTTTGGTTTTTAGTTTCAAGCGCATGTGTATGGTGTCACGAAAACCAAGTTTGAACATTTTGATAAAGAAATACTATGTACACACGGTAACAATTTCAAACAAGTTATAAGAAATCTGCGAAGGGGTCATTTGAGAGAACCCTTAAGATATCGATTACAGTCAATTTGGTAAAGTAGATGAGATCGCGAATAAGGGTATACTCATCCTACGTAAGAGAGTGCATAAACCAAAGTCTTTTGCATTTTCTCATCGAATTCGTAATAAGGAACCCCAAATTCCCCGAAATATCGACTACACACCACTGATCACTCAGTGTGGTAAAAAGCGGCCAAGTGTGTGTCGGGCCATACGCAGTGTAGGATTCAGTCTTTGCCTGTCACAATTATACAAGTACGTTTTATAAGTAGGTCGACTATTTCTAACTCGTTAACCCGTGAAGCCTAATTACTTTTAATAGTTTTCCTTATAACTTCGTAACATATACTATATAACTTCGTTACATATACTATATAACTTCGTTACATATACTATATAACTTCGTTACATATACTATACAACTTCGTTACATATACTACAGACGTGAATTTTTTTTTATATTTTAAAACAACCATTTCGCTTAAAGGGGAAAAGCTCAATATTTCGTAAACGGATTTCTAAATTGAAAATTGGTTTTCAAACACGCGCAATATTTTTGAACGACCTACCCAACGACCCGCACACCATGGGAAAGACAAGAAAAAGAAATTAACTGTACTGTACAGTACTGTACCCTGTGAGTATGGGAGGAACTTTAAAATTTTTTATTCCAGTATTTTATGTTACTACTTTGTTGGCGTGAGTAATATGTATTGTATAGGGGTACCCGTGGCAAATTAATTAATGTTTAAAAAATAATTAATTAACTAAATGATTAATAAATTAAATAAATTAATTAATTATTTTTTTCAGCTTTCTATTACTAAGAATTTCTGTGCGGACAGACATGGCGAATTTATATGGGGTAACTTGATGACAACGAAACCCTAAAAAAGGGTGAAATTAACGCCTGCATCGAGTCTTAATGAAGATTCAGAGCGTATCATAGCATTTCCTCATCTGATTCGTAAAAAGCGACCAACTCCAAAAAAACACAAGTTATTAAATCCTAGCCACGTCATTGATAGCGAGATTAAATCATAGTGAAATTAGTTCCAGAAAATCAAAAAGATGGCATTTTGTAGTTGTTAAAAAATCCGAATTAGACGGAATTCCGATATTCATGAATACATTCCTTTTTCTGTACTATTAGTAGCAATAGTTCTAGAAATTATAGTAAAAAAGGTGGACACGACAGAGACAAGAGCTTAGAAGACAAAAAGTTCAGTCAATCTATACAAAAATAAAATGATCGCCCTTTACATAATATTCAACATATTAAGCTTTTATTATTTCCTTAGGTCCATCCGAACGACAAAACGTAACCTTCATACCTATGATCATTCGTATGTCCGTCTCTCCGTATGTCACAGTCTGATAAATTACAGGAAAACTTATTAGAAGTCTATGGTCTTAAAATAAAACGATAAATTTCTTAATTTTGAAGGTTCGGCAACACGCAAGTGATACCCCTGGTGTTGCAAGCGTCCATAGGCTACGGTGACCGGATCAGCCGGACCGTAAGCTTGTTTGCTACCTTAGTGGTCTAAAAAAAATTATTGTGCTATGGTGAATTTGATATGGTAACGAGAGAATTTGATCAAACTTGAGATATCGAGGGGCAAAAAAAAAGGTTAACATACCTACATATACACACGCACACGCATCACTCTAAAAATGATGGCAAACGATTCTCCAGGTCTCAAAACGTAAAGAAAACGCAAATTTAGCGATTTTGATTTTCGGACCTATTATAATAACTACCCTTAAGAAAAGTTAAAAAAACATAGCAGAGAACATATTCATCGTACGAAACCCTCTCGACTCGAGCTTAAGATAGATGAAATCAGAATAATTTCAAGTTATAAGGAATGCAAATTCTCTTCTCCTATTTCTTCTTGTTGAAATAAAGTAATATTTAAGTTCGAGAATATGTATGCTATTTGTCTTAGACATTCTTGATGTTAACTTTTTAATATTAAGCCATTACCGAACTACAATACATAATAAAAGTAAACTTGCGAGTATTTGTCACCTTGTACCTCGTACTAGGGCCCGTGTCACCTGGTACCTGGGCGCGTGTGCGATCGTTTATTTAAGCTTTGAGAAATTTGACAAAAAGAAAGCTTAGGCTCTGAATAATGTAGGCTTCTTTTTATCTCCTTTCATAACTTCCTGTGAAAATCAGTAAGTCATTTACAACCTAAGATGGATTTAAATCTATATAGACGCAAAATCCGCAATCAATAACTAAAAGTGAACTTATGTAAAAAAATGGGGTAAATACTATGTTGACTTAAGTAAATTGGTAAAAAAAACCTAGAAAGTGTGTGTCGTAGCTACACGTTCCAGCTTGTTAGAATTATTGCAGACATCTGATAAACTTGTTAGCAGACTATGTACAAAACATTTTTTTTTAAAAAACTAAGACAGGGGAAGGACACAGAAATAAGGCATTTGGAAGCTAACAAAAACACTCAAAATACACAGATGGAAAGAGGAAGCTACTTTCAGTCATAATATCAGTAAGGTAATTAGTGTAAATAAACCTAAATAAGTATAACTACGTAAATAATATATAACTAAGTACCTTTACAACATAACTGGGGGCCTGCTAAACTAAATTACTAATAGTAGATAAAGTGTTAAGTTATGTGCAGCAAAAAAGTTTGGTTATTACTAAGTAAATTTCGAATAGCTAAAACTGGTTTAGCCTTCTTTTTCCAGTGTATATTATAACTTATATATATTTTTTAACTGATATAAAATAGATGCTACAATAGAGTTACCTCTATCAACTTTGTAGATAAACTGATATAACTTTTAGATAACTTACTAAATACTCGGACATCCAATAACTGAAGTAAACTTTCCTCAGGATTAAATAAAGCTCGCTCGAGGCGTCGCGTCCGACACTGCGCCAAACAAACTCCCAACACGAAACTTTATATAGTTTTTGTTTACTTGTGCGATAGGAGAGAGCGAATAAACGTTGAAGTTAATTGATAAGAATATTACATTACTACTTTATTAAAAATATTTGGAAAACTATAAATAATGGGCGCATGATAATTATTACGTAAACTCTCTTACAAGAAAACTTGAGTTTCAGGGGTTTTAAGTTTTAAAAATGATGAGTACTGTAATACGTCGGGTGTCGTGACTTCACGTGCTGCACTTTGAGGTATCGTTATTTAACTATTTATCCTGGGATCCTATCAGGAAGTATGAAGGATATGCAGAAAGGTTCATATTACTATTTTATTTTCCTTTTCATCTTATTGGTAGCGGCTAAAATAAAGATATTAATTCTTATGTCTAACAAGATTATGTACATTTCAACTAAACTTAGATCTTGGGCGAAGTCCCTGGTCCCCTCGTGGTCCTCATTTCTCAAGAAATGGCCTAGCCCAATCCTATCAAACATTGCGAATGTCAACCTTATTGGTATATAACTTGATCGGTCTGTGCATTCTATGTATAATGCGACCTACTTTTAGATGCGACAGGCCAAAGCCTGCTACATATTTCCCACCTCTCAGCTAAAAATTTATAGCAATAAAAATTGCCTTTAATTTTCCATCTGTTACCAATAAACAATTATGCAACACTATTTGCAAACAAATCAATGACGGGAAAGCCTACGCTCTTACCTAATTGATTTTACCTGTACAAAGAATTGAAATTACGCAACATTACCAAGCCATATGCAAACTGGTAAATTAACTAATCATTTGGTCTTTAGGAGACATTAGTTAATTTTCCTCCGGAAAAACCACACAAAATCCCGAAGACAGCTCAAGAAACATTTAGCGTCAAAAAAAGCTGTAGTGGAACTTTTTTTCGGTTCTGCTTAAATATTAGAGTTAGCGTATAATTTATAAGAGATGTCTATCCTTTATAGTGGTTCTATATAACCTTTAGTAGAAGTGTATAAGAGGTGTAATAAGATCGTCAGTTTTCCGCTCGAACCTTTATTGCACTTTTATAATGGACTTTATTGAAACTTTGAGTTATATAAAATACTAGCTTCTGCCAGCGGCTTCGTCCGCCCTAAATTTCGTTATCGGCGTAGGTTCTTACGGCAACTCCTCAATTATAGAAATAAAACAAACAATCAAATCTTTCCTCTTTAATGGCATAATACATTCGTGACTGTGAAACCATCGAAATACACATATAAAAATTCCAACCCAATCGGTTCAGCCGTTTAGAAGTTATGTGAAAAAGGAAGTAATTACGTAATTAAGTAATTAGGAATGTACGGAAGGATAATTATTACTACCCGTTGTCCTATTACCCGTTTTCCCGTAGGAATGAAGCATTTTCCCGCGGTAAAAAGTAGTCTATGTTCATCAGGGATAATGTCGGCTTCTAATGGTAAAAGAATTTTTCAAATCGGTCCAGTAGTTTCGGAGCCTATTCAATACAATTAAACAAATCTTTCCTCTTTATAATATTTATAAAATATAAAATTATAAAATATCTGTAACGGTGTGAAATAGAACTTGGATCCGTATTTTGATACCCTATTACTCAAATTGTAGCAATTTCGGGGTCAAAAGTAGATAGTAAAAACTTCTAAAGTCATAAAATTACATTAATATATAAATATTTAATAAGTGCTACTGTTTATCTACGACATTGCAAAATTTTCATCACGAAATGTAAGTATTGTTGATTAACAGTGTTCTTGAAGTGTAATATTAATTAATTATTAGTGCGCTTGCAAGTTTAATGTGATTGTGTATCATGTTTCTCGTTTCAATTTTGACGCGCCTTAGAAAAAATATGATTTTAAGGAAAAAAAAATTAAAATAACTAAAAGTACTAATAACCTAAAATAGTTTTTAGACATTCAATTTCAAATGTTGGTCAGTTTTAGTGATTAAAAAAAAAAATTAACTATGCAGAATAATTCGGAAAATTTAAGTACCACATTATTTAAAATTGATTTTGTATAAATATTTTTTTTTTGACAGAAAGCAATCGAACGTGGCGATATTTATCTTAAAGGTACAGACTTTTCTTAAATCTATTGCGACACTCGAAGAACTACAACGCCGGTTGTCAAGAGTATTATGCGTTCCTTGGTTGACATAAGAGAGGAACTACGCACTAAGCGAAGACATTTACCAGCAGCGGAGGTTAAAATACCGACTTTAGCTTTACCTTTATACCTTAAGATTAGGGTTCTTTACGAAGTAGTGGAGTCCCAAATTTTAGCTCAGTTTGATAAATGTTTTCATTATGAACGGTTAGATTATAAACAAAAACTTTTAGCGTTGCAAACATTAAATGGTGTCATTAAAAAAATACCATTTGTTTATCTTATACCATAACCCTTATATCAGGATCGTACAAAACTGCTATAACTATTTACCCTATCTTTACTTGGTTTGGTGTTACTACACTCTTAATTAACTCAGTTGCAGAACCAATGACGTTAACGAAGTTGAAGAACTATGAATATATAAGCTATGATATACAAGTTATGATATATAAGCAACTTTAATATAGCAGATTTATAGCAATAAGAATTATAGGAAGTTAATGAAGATCTTTAAACAATTCCTCAGAACACAACCCATTGTGCAAGCGGTAGAACACACACAGAGAGGCAAAGTCTCTCCTCAGACTTAAGGGTTCGATACGGCAAGTGAGTTTGGGATCGTCGACGATTCTCATAGCCTGTCGTTGAACCAAGTCAAAAGGTCTAAGCTGGTATCCTGGTCCACCCGCCCAGAGATGGTAGCAGTACTCCATATGGGGCCGAACTTGCAACTTGTAAAGCAGCAACCTCTACCCTAACGTGAAGTACTGTCTCGCTCTGTTGAGTACACCCAGTTTTTTGGACGCCAGCTTCACCTTGTCTTGCAAATGATCTCGGAACTGAACATCGCTGGAATTGTCAACACCAAAAATCACAATGCTCTTGGAGATGGAGAGTGGATTGTTCTGGAATTGTGGGACTACAGAGAATGGGGTTTTCTCAGCGGTGAACGTGCAGATTTGTGCCTTTGTAGGGTTGAATCGGACCAAGTTTACCCGTCCCCAGTCAGAGACCTTGGACCTTTCCATTAATACACGTTATTTATAGACATTACAGTCACTTGATAGCAATGGCATATTATTTTGTTTCATTTTTATCTCATTGACACTAATGGCATAGAATTATGCAAATAATTACATGGATTTAAATTAATTTAAACAAATTGTAAAAACATGTTTCACAACTCTTGAATAATGATGCACATGAATGCACCTTTCAAGTCTATATATTGCTCCTGACTCTATTATATCTACACAAAATGAGTTTTTTTTCTCCATATTCATTCGCAGTGTTTAAAATAAATCCTACCTACTAACCTCCACAACCAATCACCTATTAAGCTATACATTTAAAATGATATCCTACTAAAAAAAATTCTTAAGACGGCTGAAATGGATCGGACCGACCTCTTTATATGCGTACGGTCATTTCTTATAAATGCATTTTTATGCTTCGAAAATCCTATAAAGGTGTATGGACCTTTAAAACATTTCCCTACTTTATTACCTTCGTTTTTCGTCGTGAAGCAAGATCCCAAGCAAGTAATACTGTGGGAGAGCTCTACGGTCAAATATGCGCTTTTGCCTTCGCTACGCTGGGCGCGCTCAGTATTTTGGCTAACGGGCTGATTTATCTGTCGTAGTACCCTTACTCGCTCTTCGTGCGGTATCAACGGAATACGACCCTGGTTATTCATGCTATTATCCGACACAGTTTTGGGACTTCGGCCGAGGAACACTTCAAACGGACAGAATCCGGTCGAATGATATTTGGCTATATTATATATATCGTATATAGTACGCCTTATTGATACATCCCAATTTTCTTGTCTTGCACTGTCATATTTAGCTAACATATGTTAGTTATGGTTTTAATACCCACTTAAGCCAGACCATTGGCCATGGGATGAGCTAAACTTGTCATAACATGACGAATCCCATATAGCTCTAGACCCATAGCCATCATACGTGATCTAAAGACTGAAGCTCGATCCGTACAAATTTCTATACAAGAACCATAGGTTAGCAAGATATCATGAATTACAATATAGTTTCGGTATCGCATACCGAAATAGCTTTAGCTATCATAAATTTTGAAAATGAATCTACGACAATATACCTATTTCTTCGCGCCGTTACCTTTTAAGGCCCTAAAATATCGATATGGAACCTTTCGCCTCTTTGTTTAGGTAAAATTGGTATTAATCGTTTCCTACGAAGGTTTTTCTTACGCTTTTGGCATATCACACATGATTTTATGTAATTTTCATTTTGCTGGTTGCGAATAACCAGACGAGCTTGACCGAACTTTTAATCGATCACACAAACTAAAGTTATAATAAATACGCTCACCAAAATTGTTCCTCCGAGTCCATGTCTTGTCCGCACGATCTTATGGCCGAAGTCTTAAATTGCAATTAGGGCGGAAATCTCCTGGTGATAATATCTTTCAGTGTGGTGACCGACGCTGCAAAGGCGTTTTTGATCCGACTTCGATCGACTATCGAGGCAAGGTTGATTCTTCTACTCTTCTAGTTATAATTTTTTCGTTACTGATGCCTGCCGTCTGGGCTACATGTAGCAGACGATATAGATAGGTTTCGATTCCTTCGCTGGGACTTTGATTTAGAGTATAAAGGGAAAAATCGTGCACAGTTGATCCCATACGATCAAGCCTTTGCGATGCTTTTATAAGTATTTTCGGGGCCCAATTTATTTTCTACAGATAAATAGCATTTCCAGTGCTCAGGGAGTAATAGCACCAAAATGTCTTTGCCTTTTTTATCGGGGTCAATGCCGTTTAACACAAGGTGCGCCTCGATTTCATCCAAGGCCCGGCCCACACTGCTGCTTTCTCCCTTTAATTCCCCGTAATGCTATTTAAATTTATCGCCATATTGGCGTCCTACTAGAAATAAAATAACAAACCACTATTTCACGTGCTGCACTTTGAGGTATTGAGATCTAACCATTTATCCAGGGATCCGATCAGGAAGTATGAAGGATATGCAGAGAGGTTCATATTACTATTTTATTTTCAGGCCATACAATTTCATATTATTTAAATTTAAATTTGGATTACCTATGCGTCCTGTAATTGATCAACTTCAGCCCCATCGATGTTTATCCATACTAATATTATAAATGCGAAAGTAACTCTGTCTGTCACCTTTTCACGCTTAAACCGCTGAACTGATTTCGATGAAATTTGGAATGGAGATAGTTTGAGTCCCAGGGAACGACTTAGGATAATTTTTATCCCGAATTATTCAAACGTTTTCGCTGGGATAACTATTAACGAGCTCAAACGAACAATAGCTTGATATCGCAAACTTACTTAGTATTTTTTTTCTGAATGGACTATGCAGTTGGCTGATGCAGCCATTACTGCTCCACCGGGCTTTTGGGGCAAGACTCTGAAGGAGGGATTTGTATAAATATTATATTATATTTAGAGACATAATTGTAAATAATGTTTTTTCAAACTATTTTTAAATGTAGTAAGAATTGGGCTATCATGTATTGTTGTTTGCTAATAGATTTAAGTTTACTTATTGAAAGCTTTTGAATATTATTACGATCTTGGTTGTAAAAGTGTATACATTGCCCCATAAAAGAGTTACTTATTTTGTGTAGACGTGTATCATGCACCAACAGCTTATTAAAAATAAGTAGTTTCTTCTAGTATTTACTTTGTGAACGTCACTTTTCTTGCTGAAACTATCGAGATTTTTATAAGCATATAAATATTTTCATAACTGTACTGCGACGCTAAAGTAAAAATATTTACTTATCTTAACCTATCCGTCAGAGTAATCCTAGATCCTTATTTGAAAATGGCACGAATTGCGCTTGCTTGTAACACAAATATTGTCATTGACATTTGTATTTACATCAGCAGCGCTACCCCACAATAAGATACCATAATATGCCATTAAACTATGGAAATAGCTAAAATATACTTACTATTTGCAGTGTCGACATCGGTCAATTGTTAAGTTAATAAACTTTTGCGCAAGCGAAATGTGATATTATTCTTGTTTTAATTTGTTTCTGAATATTACTCAGATATGTAATAAAGCAACCTTTGTCCTCGGCGGAACAAAGCTCCTGAAACACGAGGCGACAATATTTTTTCGTCAACAACGAAAAATGTATTTATGTTTTTTTAATACACTGATATTATAAAATAATATATATATATAATAATAATAAAAACTGTATTTTGCTATTTTTATTTCGGCGGGGAGCTCATTCTAGAAGCATATTTGAGACCGCTAATGAGAAACACAAATTTTGTGCCAAAATGGTTGGAAGAAAGAAAGCTGTAGGTAGTAGACATAATTTTTAGCAATTCCTCAGAACACAACCTATTAAGGTACATGTAATGCTTTTGTGAGAAACACTTATATCTCGCTACTTGTTCAATATTTAAGTCAGGCTTGTATTTTTGCATCTCTCTTTTTACTGACTATAAATATTCATCCAACTTATTTTTTCATGAAATTGATTTATTCGATATTGCCGCTGTGTTTTAATTTTGGATTTTTACTACGAAATAGACTTTTGTAATAATTATTAATAAGTTTTACTACGAAATAGGCTTTTGTAATAATTATAAATAAGTTTTCGTCTTCATAACTGAGTCTTAAAAAGGTAATAAACCTCGTTTCCCCGACAACCCTCGCGTTTACTTCTCCGGCAACAATGAAAAGCTCGTAATGGAAACCATTTCCCGCGTTGTTGTCTTGTTCTTTTGTGGATCTCTGTTTTTAGCTAAGATCTTACGCTACATTAAATATTTATTCAATATTATTAAAGTAAGTAGCTTCTGGAAAATATAATTTCCGTGAGTATATATTTTCTATGTCTATATCTATGAGTACCTTACTATGAAATTTGTTTGTTTATATTTAGGATGTAGTTTCCGAACCGACAAAATTAATTTTAAAAATTATTGAAGTGAAAACTTCTTTAGCGGCGTTGTGCACTTTTTTTGGTATGGGTAAAAAATGATAAACTCGCGTCAGGTCACGTGTCCTAATCGTGGAAATTCGTAAGACGGAAACCGTAATGCCACGCCTATTATAATTTTTATTTTTAGTATTCGCGATTATGAGTAGTACAGGGAGGTTGGATATGGAATTTTAATTCTATGACAGATTGCGATGTCAAATATCCTACGTCAAAAAAGTAAATAAACAAACATTATTATTTCTTGACAATGTCAAAGACATGTCTTGTGACATATTTGAGTGTTAAGCGCGAATCGTGTGTAAAGGTTTTCACTTCTGCCGGCACTCCCGGAGTGCAACTCGTTTTTTTTATTAAAAGAAAGCTACACTATTCTCGAGTAACATAAACTTTTATTTTGATTAAGTTATGTCGGAAGGAAAATCATTATTCCTTTACTTTGCATGCAGTGAAGCTTCGAGATGACTTGGTTTGCACAGAAAAAGTCGGAGGATCTGAGAAGGATATAAAACACGTGATCGAGAGTTCCCACTGGAAAAATATTGGGGGCACTATTTCTCACGGTGTTACAGTGCATGCAATTGACTGGATGTTTAGCCCCGATAGCTCAGTAGCACTGAAGCTAAATGTTGGGCAGAGAGGGACAAATGTGATACCAAGACGCACTAGTTCTTCACTAACGCAGCAACAGGGTGACCTTAGTTTTGGTACATAAAAAGATGGACACAGGATAACAATAAGCGAAGATAAATAACGTCTGGTGTGGTCAATATCCGGATGGGTGACCGCCTAGTTCCTTATTTTTCTGAGCTTCTCCGTGTCTTGAAAGACACGTAAAGCCAATGGCCTTGGTGATGCCATATATTTATAGCAATCGTTACGCCAAGTCAGCGACCTTAAGGGCCCTCTTACACCCCACTAGCGCCGCCATTAGATATCCTCAATTTTCTCTTCGTAGAAAACGAATTTCTTAAATCCAAATGTCGCAAATATAAAACTAGTCATAAGCTATTTTTAGAAGGATATATATATTTATATAGTTTAGAAAAGTGGCCTTTTTTAGCAGAAATGCCAACTACAACTCACAGATATTATTTAGAAACTATATAAAACCTTCTAAAAATAGCTTATGACTAGCTTTATATTTGCGACATTTGGATTTAAGAAATTCGTTTTCTACGAAGAGAAAATTGAGGATATCTAATGGCGGCGCTAGTTAGCTGCTACATGCGCCTTAAGGGTGGTCTAAAAATGTTAACAGTCGAATGGCCACTAGCTTGATAAATGTTCGCCAACTTGAACGTGTAGCGCAATTTGCAGCGTGGTGGACTACAGCCTAAACATCCTCCTCTAAGCAGAGGTCTGTGCCCTGCACTATAAGGCTATGGGCGTGAAAAACATTTTCCGGCAAATACCAATATGATCCAGTAAGGGTTTGCATAGACCTCTTCCGGCTTTCCTTTGAATATTGTTTTTGTTAAGGTCTCACGCTACATTTAATAATCATTCGGTATTATTAAAGCTAACGTACGCGCTCCGCCTAAATACGCAGTTCGATAGTTCTTACTTACTTTAAATTTGTGGAGTTATTATAATCACCATCTTTTTTTTCTTTTGTACAAATCTTGTCCTTAGCATTACAAAACAATATAATACAAAAAAATAGATTAAAACTAAGTTTGAGCCGTTCTTCAGTGGTGATGTGGTGATGTGGTGATGCGCCGTTATACATATTACGGTAGTGTCTAAAATATTAGCTAACTGTATTTCTTGAAAAAATGTTTCCTTTTATAGTATTATTTAAACAATTATAAACTTGATAAGTGATAATATTGTTATATTAAGAATATTTAACATACACATTTGCACTAAAATATTTTTCACCTCAAATTTTCAACATCAAATAAATTTTTTCCGAAAAATTTCAGGAAATATACCCATCTCTACGTGTGATACAAGATGTCTCGGTTTAATGTAACTGAGAGTAAACTTCGAATCGTCCCTCGGGAAATTCTTTTTCCGAGAGCGTGATGTCGGTGACGTCACGTGGGGAAGGGACAGTTTAATTTCCTCTCTTAAATATTTTCTTGGCGTAAACAGAAGGACTGAATTGTTTTCAGAGATAAAACCAGTATGTATTATTGCATAGACAGAGCTTTTTAGTCCGAGTCTGTCAGTTATTGTTCTTTATAATGTACATTATAAAGAATAACCCGTGTACATCTTTAAGCTGGAATTTGGCACTAGAAGCCGCTTACATAAATTATTTTGAAAGCATGTTTTTTAAAATTGGTCAAGAGCGAATCCGACTTTCGCACCGTGTCCTACCATTTACTAACACAAACAAAAAGTGAGGCGCTAAGTGGCCACACATCCAATCACTGATCAAGCCCGACGTTGCTTAACTTTGAATTTCGTTTCCTACAAACAAATTTGTTATTGTTTTTCTTAATAATAACTAGATGGCGCTGACTCGGTAATTTAAGATGGTAATTTTATTTATTTATTTATTATTAGCATTATCTTTTTATTATTAGCTGACTCAGAAACCCAAAGCGTCTATAATCAAGTAACATTAATTATCTTAACTATATGTATATACTACCTTACTAAACCAAATTACATGGAAAAACAAGAAATAAACGACATTAAGAAAAACAAGAAAAACGTAAAATAAAATAAATATAAAACAAAAAAATTTGGCACTAGCAACTAACTACATGGTAAATAATAAATTTCAATAGTTTTGTACATTTGATGGGGAAAAAATGATGAAAATGAAAAGATAACAACAAGGGCCAGATAATATTCGAATAATTAATTATTTTTTTTTACAAATGGAGGCGTGCTACGGCAATGATTTGTGGGAACCTGTCTGCAAATAGATCCACATCTTGGGATATGTGTGAGTTGAGGAGCGTGAGCATGCGCACTGTTGGTGCATTGGGAGCCCGTTTCGCACTTAGCAGGGTTTTTATAATTATACTTTAGAGCTAACACCATTTTTAGCTGTAAGATTGAAGTTCGTATGTATAACTGTTTTTACCATACAGCAAAAACAACAAAAATGCGTTTCTTGTATGGGGGTACCCCCCCAAATTTTTTTTTTTTTTTATTATTTGTTAGATAATCCCCCATTATAACACATATTCTATGAAAATTTCAGGCTTCACCTATATCTGGTCTAAAAGATAGAGCCCTTTAATGGTCGGACAGATAGACAGCGAAGGCTAAGTAAAAGGCTCTATTGGCACCCTTTGGGTACGGAACCCTAAAAAACAGGATCTTTTTTATCTGATCCAATGGAATTATATATTTGAAAATTATAAATAAATAACAATTTCAAATGCCTATCACGACAAAGAAATAGATCCCATAACCACCCTAAAAATAAATTGGTGTAATCATGGGTTTTTAAAAAATATCAGAGTATTTCCGATGTTCAGCTGGACGAAGTCACGGGAATAATCTAGTGATGTCGTAGTGCCTCAAATAAAATGCCGATAGAAAATGCATATGGCATCGGATCCGAAATGCTTGGAGTTTTTATTTACGTGACAGAAGCAGTACTTCATTAGAAAATATGTAGAAGAACTATAGTGTTCAACACAACTCAAAGAATAAGTAAACTGAAGTGGAAATGGGCCGCCCCATAGCTTTAACAGTCAATGGAAGAACTGAGAACGATAGGGAAAGGAAGTTTCACATTTCCAGAAATTGTTGTGTGGGACGGTCAAGTTAGGGCTGCGGAAGTCGTTTCATCCAAGCGGAAACAGCTCAGGTTCTTCAATTAGAAATATATGGAATAAGTTTATATCAGTCGAACAATATGCACTATTCGTAATAGGCTGCTTTTATACTTATAAACCACAAATAATGACTTTCATTTTTTTCAACTAATCCAATAAACGTTCTGACAAAAGCTGTTAACGACTCTACTAGCCGACGATGACGTGATCTTTAGGCATAAGCGTAGCGTAACTTTATAAGTATAATAATAGGTATAAGTTAGGTATTATTTGGTCGTACAGTTTAAATAGATAACTCGTGGGGACTGACCTACCTATTATATTACTGATATTGTAGGCTAAGTTTAGGTACTACAACATGCGGGGGCGTAGTGACGCTGCTTCTACCTATTTATATCTTATTAGGTATCGGGAATCTCTGCTAATAATGATACTATATCTGGAGATTTTTTCTATTTATTTAATGCTCTTTTATAATACCACAAGAATTATCATCATTTAAATTAAAACTTAAACTAGGAGAATTATTATACAAATACAACTTATCTGATACATTTCTTCGGTTATTAGGTTATCCTTTCTTAGACCTCGGGTCGTCTTACAATTACGATTTGTAAATCATACATTTACTCTCGATGGTGGCGATGCGTAGTTCATATTCGATACTGGAGAATCTAATCCTGAGTTTACTGGCAATATTAAACCATACTATATATTGTAGGGCTCCCTGATAGAGACAGGAATCGACCCTCCAAATCCATATAGACTTGTCCGATCTATATTAAACACTCGAATGACAATCAATCTAAAAATAATGACAAACTCGATGCTCCGATTGTTTTTATTCAAAACACACTGACTCCATCTATTATATTTTCATAAAAACACTACGAAGTATTTGCTGCGTATTTCCGTTCGCTAGCACTTTCTACTTAACAAAAGGTCGTAACCTCTACAGTACCTAAGTTTCTTATTTGTTTGTTTATTGTCTATGTATGTAGTATAGTTAATGTTTTCTTTGTATAACTTGTCTCTGCCTTGGGGCGTAAGCGCACATGTTGTTACAAGGCATCGTTTATTTTGCCCACACAAGGCTTGTCGATAGCTGGACATGTGCAAGCGGGGAAAGCATGAGGTGAGGGGTTGTGTTGCTTGCATAGCTTCAAGACTTGACCGACTCGACAGTTCGACATTATTCGAGAAGCGAGCAACACATACCCTATGTATTTGTTGTGTTATTGTATCGACTTATTAAATGTGATATAAGGAATTCAGCTGTTGCCTTTTTAACTTCGTCTTTAGACCAATCAACCCTAAAATTACTATTTTACAAAAGCTTTATGTCTTAAATACTCAATCGTCAACCATTTCACGAACTAAAAACAATAGAAATATAGTTGAAAATGTTTCTTTTTAATGCATCAGTGTCATCTTTTAATGTTATCAAAACTAGCCAAGGTACAGGTAAAAATAAATTTTTCCACACGTACAAATAACGAAAACACTTTTTCCTAAGCTATTAGTAAATTTCAGTTAATTTAGTTTAACAGACGACGACCAAAATCATGTATCATCGTTTTACGGCCATAACTTATGGGTTTTTTTTTTCAATTCAAGATTAGATCCCATATGAGATCATATTGAAGCCGACTAGACTACTTCCGGTAAGTGCAAAAAATTTTAAAGTTGCGTGGAGGGATTTCTTTTTTTTTTGTTTTGGAATTATAGGTGACAATGAAAATGTCTGAAAACGGTATTGGTTATAAATACCGTCAACCTTAAAATAAAAAAAAAACAAATTACAAATATACACATCGGTATAATATGTCCTGAGCATGTATTTAAAAATGTCAATCAATTTGAACGAAATCGTATCTTTTTTGGTTGTTGGCGATTTAATGTGCATTTCGTGTGTCATCTCGTTAAAACCCAGGTAAAATAATATGCGTTTTTTAAACATAAAGGCTCCATTATTAATTGTTTTTCTTCGCCGTTTTGGTGAGAGCAGTCACAGAATCAGTACTTTAATAAGTAATCGGCAAAATAAAAAGAACACAAGCGTTTATTAAACAAAAGTTCCTTCATGGACTTTTAAGTGAAAATGACAGGAGAGAGAGTATTTTTTTAAAGCAATCTTTAAAATTCAAACATTGAACTAAAACTCAAACAAAGCATTTCGCTTTTCATGCGCTATAAAAACAAGCAAATATTTCAAATTTATTTGCTGCGAGCACACGCCGCCAGCTCCAGCGCTGTCGATACAGTTTAATGTTTGTCTGGAATGTTGTATGAGAGATAAGTTCGTATTTATTAACGACTTAGTATGCAGGAAATAAGGAACTAATTTAATAATTCTTAATATTTCAAAAGGCAGGTATGTACTTTACTGAGTGGCAAACTAGTCACGGAACCAAAATATTTTTTTATTGATAAAAAGTCAAGAAATTCTATATTAAATTATTTATATAATGTGTATGAAAACTTGTGTAATTTCAAATTATAGGCGACAATAAATTTGTTGACTACTGTTTGCAACATGCTAAATAAATAAAGCCAGTAGTGGCATATTTGCAATCTGATGTGAACTAAACAGAACAAACTTGAGAAATTTAGGAAAAGAGTTACTAGTCTGCCACCGCCCCGGGGCATGTAGGTGCGTCCTCAAAACGCGAGGCAGATATCGAGACCACTATAATAAGACCACCTACACTAAATTGTATACTACATTTTGTCACAAAAGAGATACACCGATAACATAGTTGTTAGTATAAATACGCTACCTAAGCTAACTTATTGACACAATTAAATACCTACATACCTACCTGTATACGAAAAAAATATACCTGTATACGAAAAATAACCATTTTTTGCGTAACTGGACCTTGTTAAAGACAGTTTCTCAAGGTGTTATGTCAGTCAAGTCACGTTCCTTATTTAACAAGTCTCGCGTATTCACTATCTCAAGTTGCGAGTGATTTTCGTTTTCAATGGGGACAAAAGTTTAAGCACTATGAATATATCTTTCTTGATTTCCTTCAGGTCTAATTTTCTTTTTTGAGACATTTCGTTTTGAACGTTCGTGGAAAGTTTGTTTATCATATACTATAACATCACGCCTGTTTCCAGAGGGGTATCATGTGTTAATTTAACATTATATGAAGACAGTACCTATTTATTGATAGATATCGCATGTCTAAATAATTATGTCTGTAATCTTAAATTAATTGGTAGGCAATACCTCGACACATTATTTTTTTAGCCTACCTATAATTTACATTTGCTTACTTATATTATGTTTGGTGCCCATAATTATTTGCTTTGCAAAATAATTTATCTTTTAAAAATTCCAATTTTTCGTCGTCAGTGAAATTCATTTGTAATTTTAATTGAAACTTTATTGACGTTGCTAGTGTACCACTAGTAGCAAAATTATCAGCCCATTTTAATTAAACTAATCACTTATTCTGTGCCTTTAGTCAAAAGGGGTTAAAGTAGATCTTTTTGCGTTATATAAACCAAAAGTCTTAAAAAAAATAGCGCATCTTTTAGTATAATCGGAGTTAAGTTATGTCTTAAAATGAAAAAGTAAGAATTGTGCCAAATGATATATCTGACATTTTTTTTGTGAAAAATGGTGCAATTAAAAATAACATTTAACAGTTTTGTATTTTGGTTGTATTGAACGAGATAAGTTCATTTTTGTCTTTTGATATATCCGGTGTTAAAAAAGAAAAGTCAATGTTCACTTATTACTTTTTATAAAACAATATTATATACTCTATAGAACACAAATTGATTTTTTCAAATGATCAATGTTTACTTATAAAAATTTACACTACACATACTTCTCAAAAATACATCGACATTAATCTATATCCACTATTCTCTACAGTAAAATGTTTAGTTTTAATTGGAGCAACTCGACTTTAACCACTCAATGTAAATAAATTTTATGCGACCAGCTTGAATGATTGTTGAATATAAGTTTTTAAATTTACGCGTTCCATTTCTAATTTAAAATAGTAAAACGGGATTAAACACGTTGTTATTTGGCACAATACCTTTTTCCCGACGTTTCGGCTGGGTTACACCAGCCTTGGTCACGGGTAGACTGGTCAACGTTCATTGTCAGGAAGGCTCTTGAATCAGATATATTTGATCAGATATTGACACTGAAATAAAAGTCATAATCGTGTGTGTGTGCAAGAGAAAAAGAGAGAGAGAGAGAGAGAGATAGAGTATGTGTGTGTACCTACGTGCATGACTGCGTGTTTACGTGTAAGTTGTTTTTAGATCATCGTTTATAAGTAATATAATTTGAATTATGGATTTTTAGTACAAATTTACGAGAATCGAACAACAAATAGTAAGTATTCGTGCTAGTTCTCTCTGGGGAAATCGAGTTACGATTATTTGTAAGCGTGACGTTACGTCGACATTAGGACACTTCCATTTCTTTGCTCAAACAGTATTTTAGGCAATATAAAAGTAAGATTTGTTTTTGACATAAAATATTTTATTTTATCTATACTATACAAGCAGAGTTTTTGTTAGGAGAGGGTCGCTTAATTACATAACGGGGATCTTATTGCATGTAGTGCAAAGTACTGTATATTATTGTCTAAAAAAATTGCATTGCAATTGGTAAGTCTTTAGCTAAGTAATTTTTTTCAAAACTTAAAATTTAAAGATTTCTCAAATCTTTTTTTCTTAAAGAAAAAGAAGAATAGTAAAGCAAATATTAAACTTAAGTCGGACCAAAATTTTGCCAGACGAAACGATAATGGGGCGACATTTACCGTTAAATATCGTAGTGCTGAAACGTGACCTTATCTTCCAAGCCGTAACTTGAACTTGCCCCATTACTGACTTAGCTTTATTATACGATGTAAGTTACTTAAATATATTCAGTATAAGGAGTGGTGATTTCAAATCACACGAGTGTTTTTGTAGTAGTTAAGATAATATCCACTAGCCAGTCATTAATATAAATTACAAAAATTGGTTCGGCAGCAAGTACCGTACATGCAACTTCTCTTGAGAAAAATTCTTTTACAAAAAAAAAATTACGTCATATTGGATCCGCCATTTTGAATTTTAAAAAACTGATAAAAAATTCGAAATCAGCACCCTCGAAAACCCTTTACTACCCCTCGATACATGAAATTATACATGAAATTTATGTTGCGTGCATAAAAAAGTCAGTTTTTTACGGATAAAAAACGAACCGCTGGACCGATTTATTTCAGACTCCTTTCAGATCTAAGTCATGACGTGGCGTATCGATTGATATGTCATCAGAGCGATTCGGTCCAGTAGTTATAGAGGAATCGAAAGCCAAAATATGTCTACATACATACATACATACGTACACACACACACACACACACACACACACACACACACACACACACACACACACACACACACACACACACACACACATACAGACATCACTCTAAAAATGATTGCAAATGATTCTCCAAGTCTTGAAACGTAAAGAAAACACAACATTTTCGATTTCGATTTTCGGACCTATTCCAATAACTTCTCAAGAGAAGTTAATATAAAATAAATAATACGTATATATTGCGTTATATAACGTTATTAGTTTCATAGCTCTTAAATAAAATTATAAAACATAATTATTGATATATTTAGCTTTTCATTTTATATTAAAAATTATGTTTTATTCAATATAGTTTACTTTATGAGCTATAATATTATACTCTTATATTGTGATTGATCTTGCAAGAAATCTACTTTTTTTATAAATAAGGTAGCTACCTACCTCCTAAAAATTATACCACAGACTATATAATAGGTACTAAAAATGATAACTATATACAGATTATATAATACTTAAAATTATACCGATTATAATACTATCCTATGCGTGGTCAACATTTTTTTGTAAGTAATCTTGAATAAGGTGTAAGGATGTTTAGTACATACACTTTATAGATTGTAAATATTTTACTGTTTTGTTACAATTTTTTTTGTAACGGAATAAAAATGGGGGATTTTAAAAATTAAGTGTAGCTCCAAATAGGATGGGTAGGGGGGGTAGAATCCAAGCCATCTTGGTTTTTGAAGTAAATTAATTACTTTTTTAATTCGAACTACAAATTAAAGATCCAACATGCCTTTGCCTTTTGTGATACTAAGGCAGTGCTATGCAAACTGATATGTACTAAAAAAAAATAATTTCAGACCCATATCTAGTAATATATGCAAAGATGACTTATACGTCTAGATACCGTGTCCGAAACAATATCATCAAACGGAGTGTTGGAGCCATCTTCCTATCAATGTGTGTGTAAATCAGCTAATACGACTATCAATTTTACATCTGTGTGCGTAATTTTGGTGTTACCAACTTTAAAGTCATTACACAATTCTTACTTTTATTCGGTACTACAATTTATTTTCATTTCGATGATCCCCTTTGGTGATATTTTGAGATAGAACCTAAGCCTTTGATACGAAGGAAGCAACCTGCTGACCATGACCATGTAATGCATGTTAAAACCTTAAAGTATGTTCCAAATATTATATACTGTAGTGCTAAAATATAGATGGGTGTACAAAATGAAATCCGTCTTTCTCTGCCATGACATCCGTGCGCGCATAGATCCCTGCCATATGTGACGACAGCCGTGTTTTGTTGAAAACAATTATTTCTTTATTTATAATAATAATAGAAAGCTATCGCATCACAGAGCCATTCAAATCGTTTTGTTCGCCAAATGTCAAGAAAAAGCTGTTAACTATTTTTAAAGAACATCCGCAGTTCTACCTCCTGAGCATGTGCAGGCAATGCGTTAAATGAGGACTGTAAGTGCCGTCAAATTTAACATAGAGCGCATTCAATTTTAGTCAACGGATAGATGGAATTCGCGCATAGAGACCATAGAGCACATTCAATGTGTAAATATTAGAATAACTAAATTTCTTTTGCGAAAGCGATATTGCTGATATTGTTAAAGCAGCCCGCAGGAATCGCATCACAATGCTATTGTTTAAATGTGTACGATTTTCTCAATTAACATTTATTATGAGTCTTATACTCGTCAGTTTTCTAAGTTACATTTAGTTTAATTACCACCGGTACAACGGCGCAAATTTTTAGTTTTTGCTTTTTTCTTTTATTATTAGTTAGGAAACCCGTGACAAATATTCTGAGAAAATTGCAGGCTTTTGCCTTCTTCGAGCTCTATAATAGCCCTATAATCGCCCTATAATTTTACACACCCAATTGTGCGTGTGCGTACATCATCTTGCTAATAAAGTACCTAGTATGGGGTAACTAAAGTTGAAATTTTATATAAAGAGTCCAAGGCGAGACGTTAACGTCACAGTTCGTTGTAAAGAAAACATATTTTTTCAAACTATTTATACATTTTAAAATACGTACGGTAATTAATTAATTTCGTAGGTCATAACATACATGATAAGTACTGCTTTTTCTATTGATATTTACTTCTAACTGTTATGTTTTTTTTTATTTAAACATTGCAGAAGTCCGGGGTAAAGGTTTACAGTTTTACAGGGGTCATCAATACATAAATAGTTTGACAACCACAAATAGTGTAATGTGTGTAAGTTACGTTAGTTGAAAAATATGTGTTGTCGTTTCAGTATTCCCCTTACTAAACTTGGGATGGGTAATGAACGTACCTACAGACTTGGCAACACAAACAGAAAAACACTTGTTGTTTGTTTTGCAAATAATTATTTTGAAAACTTAGTTTATATCTCATATATTATATTATATATATATATATATATATATATTATAGCAAGCAGATTAGAGTAGTAACTTGTGAAAAGTATTTTTTTTATATCAACCTTTTTTTTTGTCAATAGTTTCAGTCAATAGTGCACAAATCGACATTTTTATTACTTTACGCGGGAGCACAGTTCGCGTCGACGCACAGATTACGTATGATGTAGTGTGACGGCAAGTACATGAACATTAAGGTACTCGAATTGGCTCGTTTTGTGTGCCCGAACACGGTATCTAGACGTATAAGTCATCTTTGAATATATGTATATCTGTCGCATGCAAATCGTATAATCCGCCGTTTCATAATATGCCTAGGCAGATCGTAAAGTATGGAATAGTTTTTTTTTTAATACCACTAAGGTGGTAAACAAGCTTACGGTCTGCCTAATCGGTCACCGTAGCCTATGGACGCTTGCAACACTAGGGGTATCACTTGCGCGTTGCCGACCCTTCAGAAATCTAATAACTTCTTTCTTGAAGAACTCCATACTCTAGTCCTTGCAGAAAACCTTAACTGGGAGCTCATTCCACAACTTAAGCGTTCGCGGGGGGAAGTTTCTCTGAAACCGCAATGTACGCGACCATTTAGGTTCTAAAGTGTGAGAATGAATTCCCTGCCGATAGCGAGCGGTGCGATGGTAGAAAGTAGCCGTGGGCATCATTTCGAACAATTCCTTAGAACACAACCCATTGTACAAGCGATAGAACACACACAGGGAGGTAAAGTCTCTCCTCAGACTTAAGGGCTTGATACCGCAAGTGAATTTGGAATCGTCGACAATTCTCACAGCCCGTCGTTGAACCGAGTCAAAAGGGCCAAGCTGGTATCCGGGTGCACCCACCCAGAGATGGCAGCAGTACTCCATATGGGGCCGAACTTGCGACTTGTAAAGTAACAACCTTTGCCCCGACGTGAAGTACTGCTTCGCTCTGTTGAGTACACCAAGTTTTTTGGACGCCAGCTTCACCTTATCTTGTAAATAATCTCGGAACTGAACATTGCTGGAGATGTCCAAACCAAGGATCCCAATGCTCTTGGAGATGGAGAGGGGAGTGTTCTGGAATTGTGGGACTACAGTGAATGGGGTTTTCTTAGCGGTGCACGTGCAGATTTGTGTCTTTGTAGGGTTGACTCGGACCAAGTGTACCCGTCGCCAGTCAGATACCTGGGACAGTGTGGTCTCGGTTTGAGACACAAGTTCTCCGCGGTTTCCCTCCACAACGGAATGAGGGATGTTTGCACGACCCGTGTAAAAAGCGTCTCCAGTACTGTCATCTGCATAACAATGTATGTTGTTGATGTCCAACTTGTCATTGATATGCAGTAGAAACAGCGTAGGAGACAGCACAGAGCCTTGCGGGACACCAGCATTAATGTCCATGCTATCAGAGCAACTACCGTCAACTACGGTTCGTATGCATCTGCCGGACAAAAAGATAGCCACCCATTTGCACAAACCCTCGGGCACTCCGTAAGATGGCAACTTCGATAGACGACCCCGGTGCCAGACCCGATCGAACGCCTTCGCTATGTCCAGGCTACATGCCAATGCCTCCCCCTGACTCTCAATGGCTAGTGCCCATCGGTGTGTGAGATACACTAGAAGGTCACAGTCGAGCGACCGTGGCGAAAGCCATATTGACGGTCACTGACCAGATCGTGTACTTCTAGGTATCTTAGAAGCTGTGTGTTGATCACACGCTCCATCACCTTGGAGAGGAGAGAGGTAATAGCGATAGGCCTGTAATTCAATGGATCTGATCTATCGCCCTTTTTGGGCACCGGCTGCACATTCGCAGTCTTCCATGAAGACAAAAATTGCCTAGTGTGTGTAGGAAAGCGCGAAGAGGCACGTGAGTACAGGACATAACTCAGGAGCACACTGCTTAAGCACCACTGCTCGTATACCGTCTGGCCCACTCGACTTATGAACGTCTAGAGAAAGCAACGCCCGCCGGACCCCCCGTTGCGTTATGGTGATTTCCGGCATGGTCTTACCGCACCTCGGTATAGTAGCCACCTACTATACAGCGCCTTCATCGTTCATGTTCGAGTTCGAGGCAAAGAGACTGCCCAGTAGATCGGCTTTCTCTTTAGCACTATGGGCCAAGTCACCATCGGTCTTTCGCAGTGGTGGTAATGACGACTGGCAGAAGTTCCCCTCGGCAGCTTTAGCAAGCGACCAGAAAGCACGACTCCCAGAAGGATAGCTCGCAAGTCGCCCACCTATTTTGCCTATGAATTGGAATTTTGCTCTGGCAGTTGCTTTCTAACTGAACCTCGAGGCAGCATTTCATTTGCGTTTTAACTCAGAAATATTCGGATCCTTATTATTACGAGCCGTGGTCCAAGCCTCATACGCAGTTTGCTTAAGAATTTTAGCTTCTCTGCAAGGCCTATTAAACCACGGTCGTTTTTTGACGCCGGCAGCTACTCGCAGGTTAGGAATGAAACATTCCATACCAGCGAGGATTGTCTCAGTGACTGCGGCTGCGCAGACGTCAGGATCTTCTGAGCTATAGCAGATCTGCCTCCACGGGTACGATGCATAAAATTCTCGCAATCCATCCCAGTCTGCCGACTTATAGTGCCACACACGACGCCAATTAGTTGGCCCAGAAGGATCGGGTTTATGCATGACACTTGAGTCCGAACGAGACAGTGGTCCGAGGAGCCAAGAGGCGCATCCACTGAGATGGAGTATCCGTCCGGACGAGTAGTCAGCAGAAGGTCCAATAAGGAGCTCGTATGTTCCTCTATATCTGGTATTCTCGTTGGAGAAAGTATCAGCTGCGAGAATCCATAGGTCAGAGCAAATTCATGAGCAGATATCTCCCAAAATAACTAGTTCTGCTGTGGGATATTGCTCTAGAAATTTGTCAGTCGTCAAACTCAGGTGCGTGAAGAGTCGAGTTACGTCCGTGTCACAGCTATGAGACCTGTATAGGCACGCATAGATACGAGTGTGGCCGCCGTAATCTACGCGCACCCACAATATCGACAGGTCCCTGTCTTCAAGGCTATAAAGGCAGCGACAGCAGAAAATATCATATAACTGAACAGATTATTATATGAAGCTTGGTTGGAACGCTCCGCATCTACGTTTACAAAAGAGAAACTGAACCTAACCTAATACATGACTAAAACCGTGCGATTTCTGTTCCTTTTGTTTCCATAGTTTACGATCTTCATAGGCATATTGTGAAACAGCGGATCATACGATTTGCCTGCGACAGATATACATATATTACTAGGTATTTGTATATCGATATTTAAATTCTGTGGAGTAGCAGCGCAGCGCTCTCAAGAGATTCCTTTTCTTGAGTAATGTTATTTACTGGTGCGGAACGGACAAAGATCTGCTCCACCACAAGTTCTGTTCGTTTATACAATTCAATGTTTTTATGGAAAATTTGTATAAGAAATATGCTGTTAGCCTTGCTTTACGACTTCATGTAAAACAATGATTGATGTTTCGAGTTTTAGCCAAATTTTATGATACAAAAGATCTGATTACAATTTAATAAATGTTTGCTGAAACTTTAAGAACATCTTTAATCATCTATGCAGTGGTTTATTTCTTTAACATTTTGGTCACTGGTAATTATTTCTTATAAGGTCCATAACAGTTCGGCTATTATGGACCGATGCTTAGGAAGGCCATTCAGTTTTGGAATTGTAAATGTAATGCAGCAGAATTAGAACTATGGAAAAGTAAATTAATTATTTAAACTCTGTCTCTAAATCGTATAAATAGGTTTTTATTGATGAAATACAGTATCATACAGTACAGTGTCTTATTGACGTCAAAAAGTGTACTCAGGACTGTAACAAAATTTATCATATTCTTGCTAACTTAGCTCGTTTGGGTATGCTACATGCTTAAGGCTGCCCCCTTAGGCAGAATGTGTAGATTTCCCATCCCTTTAAAAATCAATTTTACAATCCTGTTTCAAGTCTCAAACTTCAAAAAATAACTACTCTTACACAAGTTGCTGAATTCCTTTTTAGATGTATGTAAAAATATTGCATAAACAATCCAAACCTCTGGATTTCTCAGTTTTAATCTATAGCTACTTATCTACTTACAGCAGAAACATAATTTATCACACAAAATGTAAAGAAACTGTAAACCTAAAAAGTTAGTGTAATAAATTTTCTGTAACTTGTGTAATATAATTTTTGTGAATTAATTACGTTTTTTACGTAAAATTCACCAGATTCACCGCTATTAGACATTTTAATTGTCACAGAACAATGAACTTAATAATTAGAGTGCGGCGCACGGTAGCCAGGATTTCTGCTTGCAATGCTGTCTGCCCCGTATCCTTAGATGTATATATAGAACGGACACGGTCTGTGATATTTTTTTTTGGCATTTTGGGCGTACCAATTTTTTGTTATAAATAAGAAATAAATTACTTTAAAAAAATTCTGTAGCTACTTACATCTTAATTTAGTAGAAAATTGACAAATCTATAACTTTTTTTTGGCAAAATACTTATTTAATTTGGCATTTGGTTTAAGATAATTAGGTACGTACCTAATATAAATCAGTAAACGAGCGTAACATAACATTTCGATTTGTGATTTTAGTCTAAGGTTATAAATAAATAAATGTTTCTGGACATACACAACGCAACCCTGCGACCTAATTATCACTTCTTCCGAGATAATATCGAATTACAGATTATCTAGAAGACACTATCTCGACTATAACATTTCGAATTCATTTTCTCGTTTGCTGTATTCTCACTATCAATCGAAACAAACTTCGAACAAAATATCGTTTGAAAAGGTGAAATATTGCCATTATGAACCGGTTACGCCGTGGGGAATGTTCCGTTGCACAACTTACACAGTTTTAGAGCGTTTTTAAAAACGCCTACCTTAATATACCTCTTTCAATATATTAAAAAAACATTTTGATGACTACAAAATGTTTGAAGCAACATTTCACATGTGTTGTATCTTATTCATAGGGAAATAATAAGTTTAATCAATAAATTTGTTAAATTAATCCCTATTCCGAGTAATTGCTATTGAAGCTTGAGAAAAATGTCAGATTCGACATTATCCCAATAGCTTAGCCCTATTTTCGTTTGAGAAATTTTCGAATTCGTGATGAATTTGAATGCGTGAGAATTGGCTCCATGGTACCAAACTAAGCAGCACAAATACCTGTTTCACCTTTCCCCACATATCCCCCCTCACTTTGAGTTTTTCACGAAATCTTGGCCACTTAGCGGAAGTGCGCAGCACTTCAGTGGCAATGCCATAGAAGATTTAGACTGGGCATCAGTTTATCACAAATGGTAATTTCATATTATAATTAACTAAATAATTTTATTCTTGGGATATTTTTAGGTTTAGGGCTTAGGATATATTTGAGCTTTGGAACAAAGTACCTTATACTTTGATTTGAGAATGAGGAATAAACCGAAAAAGCGTCATTTTTTCGTTACACCGCTTCTTCACAGCTATGCATGCATGTGCGGATTTCTATGTCGTTTGACCTTCACGCTTCTTGCATATATTAATATCATAAATGCGAAAGTGTCTCTTTGTCAGTTGGGCTGAACCTCTGAGCCAATTATAATAAAACTTGATAAGAAAACATAGCTACTTAAAAATATCAAGTGTAAGTCGAATTAACCTAAACAGGTAAATAAAAAATACAAACAGAATTTCACAAAATGGTGCTAGTTACGATAAGGATAGGTACTTATAAAAAATAAATTGTTACAAAGATTGAATTTTAACAATCTTTATTACATTGAAATTTATACATTTTACATAAATTTCAGATATTAAAAAGTACAAAAATGTGAGCGAAAATAGTAAAACGGACCGATAATGGTCAATCCGATCGTGACGTTAAAGTCCGCGACAGCAAAGAAATTAACTGGTGCAGGTACACTTCTTGTTGTATTCGTTCGTATACTTGAGTACAATACAGTACTTATGCCCTAGTTTGTGGTTTTTTTACCATAGTTTATTTAGTTACAATTACAAAATTGTGATTAAAAAAGTATGAATGAATAAAAACAATATTATAAATGAACAACAGAAACGAATACTGTATTATTTATGCAAAATCTCAAAAAAGCCCTATTTCTTCTCACCCACTCAGGCAATGTCGTCGGATGAGCAACCGAAAGGTCCATGATTGCCAAAGGCTAGTACTTGTTGAATAAAATGAAGAGACATTAATTATTCCTTCAACGTGATTTTCTTCCGTGGATTGGCACACAAGTTAAGAAATGTAAAAAAAAAAAATCTTATTTTGTGGCAATTTCCAACTTCTTCACACATTATATTGGTATTTGAGCCCCCTCGAATGTTAAAAAGATTGTTGTGAGCACTGGAAGACAATAAAATTAAAACACATGTGAAGTATTTCTTAGTACGGGTTACCCTAGGTTGACCGCTCCCCTTTTTCCTATTTGTAATGATTTAAAAAAAAAATACGCTAAATATTAGGTTACTTTGATGCATCATAGCAATGTAAAAGAATAATCGCCATTTTTCTTTCGGCTTGACTAACAAATATTGATATTTCGAACTTATAACTTTTTTTAAGAAAAGCCTATGTTACTTTACTAGTGAAAGAATTTTTAGATTTTTTAATACTACTAAGGTGGCAGACAAGCTTGCAGCTCACCTGATGGTAGGCGGTCACCGCAGCCTATGGAAGCTTGCAATACCTGGGGAGTCACTACTAACTTATTTCTTGAAGAAACCCATACTGTAGTCTATAGAGAAAATCTTGGCAACTCATTCCTCAACCTAAGCGTTTGTGGGAGGAAGTTTCTCTGAAACCGCATTGTACGCGACCATTTAGGTTCTAAGGTGTGAGAGTGAAGTTCCGTTGTTTCGTAGTTGCAGAGATTACAAAACAAACAAAATATTTTAATATAGATCTTTATATTAATATAGATTAGCCACTTGAAGACAAACACACAAACCAATCTTATGAGATCTATAGAAGTTGACAATCAATCCAGTAACAAAACGAGGTAGGTACCTACTTACTTTATAAAATCGTTCTGAAAACGATCAGATTCGATAATGTTTAGGTCAATTTCATCCACTGCCTGGCTTGTCTTCTGTTTTTGGAAAATAAATTAATAAATTATTTGTACATAGAGTAGGTCCTTGCTACTGCACGAAAAACGAAATAGTTAACGAAAAACCCATTAATTAAAGATTTCTGAACAACACGCAATGTACATAAAAATTATTTTATACCTAACTCCGCCGTATTAGGTAACTTTTTATAAAACCAGCTCCTGAAAAATTACCTGTTCTTTTTAATTCCTGAATTAGCTGATTGTTAAGGTGTTTTATACAAGACAATACTTATTTATCAATACCTATGCATCTATATTATTGAGAAACATAAGTACTTACTTCGTTTTCTCAACTTTTTGTGGTTGACATCGCTTCAATTTATTAACTTTGGCATATTTGCGCCTCTTCGATGTTAGTAATAATTGATATTACACTAATTTGAAAGTAGGTCAGTACTTATATACAATTCAAACTTATACGTCTTTTCTTTTGTCAAAAGTAACAGTACGCCCATATCGCAATATGTAGGTCAATAATAATAACTCAAATAAAAAATACCACTATTACTGAAGAAGGTAAGGGTACCTACTTAAATAAAATAATGCGTCTTTCCACAAATAAAATTGCGTCCTTTCGCTGAATGTTATAAAAAAAAACCTACTACACATACAAAAATGTCTTCACGCAGCTGAAAAGTTTGGTCGGCACAGCTACAAATTTTAGGAAAAAAGCGATACGTGCTCTCAGCATCGAGGTAGCAACCGTCCTGCCGCCCGTCGCCCGCGCAGGCTACCGCTACCAAAGGTACTTCTATTCTAACTATTCTTCTATTCTATGTTTTTTTTCCAAAAAAAACGTTCTACCTAATTGAAGAGTGCACTTCACTTTCACGTAAATAAAAATTCAAAAATTTTATATCATTAAAAAAAAACGGAAATCAATGTTTTTTTCACGAGACGACGTTTCGATGAAGATTGCACTTAATGGTGATCGCGGCTCTTACGTAGTATTTACATATTTCCTCTACGGTCGCAGCATGACTGACTTTAGTACTTGTGTCCCTAGACTTACGTACGCGTTAACAACCGATCATTATCTGAAATAAGTATAAAACGCGAAAGTTTTAAAATTAACGTTGTATGCGTCTTTGTTATTATATGTGTGTCTCTCGATTTGGTGTTATCTCGGCTATAGCACGGACGCGAAGTAGGAAGAATTTCGTTTAATGACCGGTTACTATTTGTCTCTGTTGCACGCGCATAATTATTTGCCGACGCGCTCGCACAGATGCGATGACCGACCGCTGTCATCAGAAATTACTACTATTTTGACAACTGACACAGGCTAAAAAGTAAAAGGTCAATGTACGAAATTTTTTGTGCTTCGCGTCCTTGCCACATTCCCAATTCGACTTTCGTGTTGTGCGGTCGAGTTCTAGAGCGTCAAGTGCTCTCATTCTGCTCCGTGCAGTGGTGACTCAGCTGGTGCGCATTCCTGTGTGGTGTTTTGCCTCAGCGCTGACTACCTCGAATTGTTGTTTGGATTATTGCCCGCAATTCTTGGAAAATCGGCCTGAGTGTTGAGCGCTGCTCGGCTGTAAGTATTGGCTGGGAAATTGCTTCTCGGCCCGCTCTGAGTGTGTCCGCTTTTCAACGCGCCCATAACGCGAAGTTTATCGAAGCGATACTCTGTGTTTTTGTGTGTGAGTGTGTGTTCTCGTAGTCGCGGAACTACTACGCATAGTGGTGTCCCTTTGCTTGGCTCTTCGACTGACGCTGGTTCGCCTGGCCTGAACCCCGCTTTGGGTGGATCGCTAGCGTAGTATTTCCGCCTCAGCGGTTCGCCACTCCGCGCATTCTCGCGTTTTAAGTATCGATTGCGTCTAGTTTGTAAGAAATCCAGTTCCGAGTGCTCAAGGGCTGGTGGGTGAGATCGTATAGCTCTTTTAAGAGTTGCGGCCTACCTAAACGTTCTTGGTCGTAAAACGTCTCGTTGCTCGGGGGGAAACCTAACGGTGACAACGTAACCCCGGCCGTAGGAGTAGGTGTTAGGTACACACCAAGCAATCCGTAGCACTGCGAGGCGCTTGGCCACACTTAGGTATTCTTGCTCCTCGCCAGCAATAGTGGGGAGTCACTAGTACACACCAAACTACACCTCGGCCACTCCCGCGATTGCCGAAGTACTCAATGGCATGTCCCCGGATCAGATAAGGGCGATCATCGAAGCTCTTCTTCTTGATCACTCGGATCAGGTCCAAGCCTGCTCTTCTCAGGCTGTGGCTGCCCTCACAGCGTACGACAAATCCGTGCCCTCGTTATGCTAGCCGCCGCGCTCCCCTTCTCGCTCGCCCCCCCACTCCGGTAGCTGATGTGACCCTTTCTCGGTCACTCGGTACCCTATCCCCCGCAACGTCCGAAACCGCACCCCTGTCCCCAGTGGCCGTAATGTCCGCTACGGCCTGGTTGGCCTGGGGACAAAAAAGGGAAAAAAGCGGAAGAAGACCAAGTCAAAAAAGGCTTCGGAGGCATCCGCTCAGATGTCTTCTCCCCCTCCCTCCGATTCTGAGGCAAAACGCCTCAAAGCGCCTAGCGCTTCCCCGTCCCCGTCCACCTCGGCGGCCAGCCCTGAGCCAGCCGCCATGGACACAACCCCCGCCGCCATCTCTTCGTAGGCCGACTGTCCCACTTCGGGACGGAAGGAAAAATCTCCTCCCCCTGTTGTCACCAAAGACAAAGGGGCCTGGCCAAACATTGCTAACGCTATTAAGGCCAAGCGTATCAACTATACGCACGCCCGCAATGATGCCGAGCGCGGCATCAAAGTGCAGGTCCCGACTTCGCTCCCACTATCGAAAATAAAGCTCGCTTCAACGACTTACACCGCCGTGTAAGAACCGCTGTAGCTGAGCTTCGCGCCCAACGTTTCGGTGATCTGATGAAGAACATTTCTCCTTCTCACCAAGCTTATTGGCACTTAGCCAGAGCTCTAAAATCAGACACCGCTAACTCTCTCCCTCCGTTAACTCGTCCCAACAACGTTCCCGCGTTCGATGACGACGAAAAAGCGGATTGCCTAGCGTCTAGCCTCCAAGCCCAATGTGCCTTAAGCACACAGCCGTTCGATCCCGACCACGTGCGCGAGGTAGACGGCGAAGTGGAGCGCAGAACTTCTCTGCCTCCACAAGACCCCCTGCCCCCTGTCACTGTCGATGAAGTCATACAGGTCATCAAAGACGTACGCCCCCGTAAAGCCCCCGGTGCGGACGGTATCTCTAACGATATCCTAAAGCGCCTCACTCTTCCCCTTTTCTGCCTCCTAGTAGCGATCTTTAACGCTGCTATCGAACATTGCATCTTTCCTTCTCAATGGAAAGATGCAATTGTTATAGGCATCCATAAGCCAGGCAAAGCTCGTACCGAGCCGTTCTCCTATCGCCCTATAAGTTTACTAAAGGCCCTTGGTAAACTATACGAACGCCTCCTCCTCGCTCGCCTACGGAACGCTATAGTCTCCAGAGCGACGAGCAGTTCGGCTTCCGTGCCAAACACTCATGCGTCCATCAAGTCCTCCGCATCACGGAACATATTCTCATTGGCTTCCAACCAGTATTAGGTAAGGCCAGCCAAACGGGCGCTGTCTTCTTCGATGTAGCGAAAGCTTTCGACAAAGTCTGGCACAATGGTTTAATTTTTAAACTGTACAACTTTCAGTTGCCATATCTTCTCGTGCTAATCATACGAGACTATTTGTCGAATCGTAGCTTTCGCTACAAAGTTGAAGGCACTCTCTCTTCCCCCCCGTCCCATAGAAGCAAGGGTCCGTGCTCACCCCCATCTTGTACCTTCTGTACACCAATGACATCCCTCAAACAATAGGTTCCCAACTAGCCCTCTTTGCGGTCGATACCGCTGTCTATACGACCGATAAGCAAGTGAGTCGAATCACTAAGAGACTCCAACCCGCTATCACCGCCCTAGGCGAAAGGTTTCGGAAATGGAGAATCGAGGTGAATCCCGACAAAAGCTCTGCCGTCCTCTTTACCCTAGGCTGCCCTCCGCGGCCATCTCCTCTCTCTCTCTTCGGTCGTGCCATTCCCTGGCAAAATAAGACCAAATATCTCGGTGTGACCATGGATAGGCGTTTGAACTTCCACGCTCACACCAAAATAGTCAGAGACCGAGCCGCTGTTGTCCTCGGTCGTCTTTATCCCATGATAGGCAAGTACAGTAAGTTGTCGCTTAGAAATAAGCTGAATCTTTACACAACTTGCATCCGCCCCATACTAGCTTATGCTAGCTTAGTCTTTGCGTTATCCAAGCGCAATCTCCACAAACTTCAGACCCTCCAAAACCGCTTTCTTTTTTTAAAGCGGCCTCCGGAGCCTCTTGGTACGTCCGCAATGCGGACCTACACAGAGACTTCGAACTCCCCACGATTTCCCAATATTTCAAAGACTTGGCAGTCCGCTTTTTCGAGCGGACACAGAATCACCCGTATCGATTAATTGTGCAATCCACAACGTATCATCCCCCCGATCAACCTCGGCACGGTCGTAAAACTATAGTTAGGCGACCTCGGCACGTACTAACGGCCCCTGATGACGATCTCGCTCTCTACGACCTCCCCAAATAGGGCCTCCCTCCAAACACGACGCCGACGTCCCTGGGTTCGTCGGCGCCCACAAGGATACACGAGGTATCAAAGAGTGCCGGGGCGCTTCTCGCCCCCACTCAATCGCAACCGTCCCGCGTAACTGGGAACTCCCCTCCTGACGGTGACTCACCTTCGGGTTCGAGACTCACGCCGGTCGAAAGGACGCCCCCGAGAGCGACAACCCAAGCCGAGGCTTCCCCCGCGGGGAGCCCTTGAGCGTTGGGCGCTATATGGGCTGAGGCTCCTTTAGAGTCTCGCCCCAAAAAGCCCGGTGAAGCAGTAATGGCTGCAACAGCCAACTGCATCGTCAGCTCAGAAAAAAAAAAGTCCTTGCTATAGTATAACAGGACAGGTTAAAGCAGTAGTGCCCTGTTACCGAATGCACCGGCTAGGTGCTCAGAAGGAGAAGAAAAGATAGAGGGAGTTCAAAGGCGAGTAAAGAAACACTTTTTAAGGGTAAGGTTATATAAGTATACTCTTTCATTATATAGTAACAGCTTTTCGTGCACAATATCCTAATCACATAGGGTGATTCTTAACACTTAAATATCTAGATCGGTCGGTTTTCTTTTATAGCATAGAAGTAGATATGCAGCAATTTGTAATTTAATAATAGAATCCGTGAAAATAATTATCAACAGAATTTTTTCACGACTACGTCAAGTTTCTACGTAAAGTGAACTGTTTTGACTTAGCGATGTCAAACATCTAGAGATTCTTTGATCTCTAAATTTAAATAACCACATTGGTAATGGACCTAAGAGCGAATGCCCAGAAACTTCTATCGTTTCCTACATCATCCGGTCCTTTACCGGAGACGGACCACCGGAAACGGTCGTTCCGTTATAATAGAGTAGCGAAATATTAATACAGTTTTCCGCCCAGTCTACTTTCTAGGTAGGGAAAACAATTTCGTGTTTATTGTGCAGCCGTATTTGTACTTGGTTCATCGCTGTCGTTTCATGAAAAGTATTTTCTTAGATTGATGCATGTATCAATTGTAGCTTGTTTTTGAATAATTTCTTGTTTCAGGTCAGCCGCTAGGATACTAATAAATTTCGAAAACATTTTCGATATTATATCTATTGACCAACCAACTGTTTAAATTATTGCTGTAGTTTTATTCAATATATATAGGTGTTGAAGTTAAAGTCACGACTGTATCTATTTGTACATAGTGAAAATTTGTATTTCGTTTCATATTCGTATAATATTTTCCGCTTTCAAAAAGACAAAAATGCTTTTATCGTCATCTTTATTTTTTTAGGTAACTATTGGTATTCGACTTTAACTAGAATATTTACATTAATGTTTTGTCCGCGGTTTGATATCAAAGTTTCAAGTGTAACTAGCTATTTGATATCAAAGTTTTAGGTGTTTAGATAGGTTGCATTCCACTGCAAAACGTCATATTTACATAATTCCTATTGAAACCCCATATAGACATAATTAAATAGCTCGACAAAAGCTGTCTAATAACTCATTTTACTTTTCGAATACACTCGAAATCCGATGACAAACAAAGTCCAAGTGACAATTATTAATGACGTTAATAAACAAATAAAAATGAATTAGCGATTCGTTTTAATTTTAGTTTTGGAACAAGCCGACGTTTTTAGCTAATCAACAAAAAATAAATAATGTCAAATTGTAAAAGTCAAATATAGTTTTTGTTAAAATTACGTATCACGCCTCTGACATTCATCATAAGTAATTTAGCCAAGATATAGTCTTTAGTTAAGATAATTATATATATAAGTATATTTTACTCTATAAAGTGTAGAGTTTCGTGAGTTACGCGGACAAAGTTGCGGTCGAGTATCAGTATTCAATTTTTACCTCGCGTTTTTAGTGAAATGTATTTTTACTTTGATTCTTCTTTGTTAAAGACAATCAAATAATACCCCAGACATATAGTTTTCTTTAATAAGGCTACTAAAAACTATATAATAGGCATAGTATAATCGCGGCTTTTCTTGCGTGAAATTAAGTTATCACGATGAGATTTCCACGACAAGTCCCGTTCGGGAAATAACGGATGCTGTTCAGTTATCGGTCGGATCAGGTGAATTGGATGATTAGCTATGACGTGAATAAAAAAAACAACTTTTTTGTATTATAGTTTACTTCTTGCCTCTTCAACAAACTTCTTCTCTGTGACAAATTTAAGATGCTTTTAAGCAATAACAAACAAACAGATTTTCACAAATATGTATTAGTTTGGATTACAATTTAGCGGATCAATGGATATTCAGGGATTAATGCCCTTAAAAACTGTTCAGAACGTTGTTAATTGTATAATATTATGTAGATTAAACCCTTTTTTGGATATTTATATTAATTTATTTACACAAAGAGTTACTATACTGCAATGCAGCGTTGACAATATATAGAATGAATAATAATCTTATGTCATAGACAAAAACAGTTCTAACTACATATAAAAATATTTAACAAAATCCATTTACAATCCATAAATTCAATTTATTCAGAATTAAACGAGGTTCCAAGTCTTCGTGATGTTCAAAATAACGAAGTTGATTTTTTTAAACACATTTTTTAGTAAAAAGAGACTTTCAGGGAATTCACATTCCATTAAAAGCTCTCTCTTGCAAGAATCGCGCTTAATGGAATTTACCTAAATGTATAGCTGCAAACAAATGTACAGTGTCGGAAACAAATGTACTGTCGCGAACAAAGGTCTAATTTGATCCGATTTTATTTACGTAACGGATATAAATTTTTTTCTTATTTTGAATTGTTCTCAGAAAAATAGCCTACCTTTAGGCTTTAATGGATTGTATTAAACACTAACTGGTGTCTATTTGATAGAGGTGACCAAAACCTAAAGTGAAATAATGTAATGGAAAAAGTAAAAAAAGTAAAGGTAAAGCGGGTACCAAGCCTTCCCCACCAATAGTTCCGTTCAAATGGAGTAGCAGGAGATGATACCTACCCACATAGCTAGGATCACAAACGATATACAAGTTTTTTTTTAGATGTTGTCTCCTCGCGGGCCAGGCGCTAGAGCTCAGCCATCCCGCTTAAGGCTAGATCGAGTAATTACACTGTTTTCGTGCAAATTTTGTGACAAAACTAGCATTTGAAGGATCGACAAAAAGTCAAAAAATGTGACCAAAACGGTAAAAACGTTAAATTTCATACAAAAAATTAAAAGTAATTATAGTATAAAATCATTAAAAAATATGTAACAAATACATCTTATGTGAAATGATTTACAGTACAGTACAGTACACCTTTAGTACACCTTTAGTACACCTTTAGTACACCTTTAGTACACCTACATGCACATCGTTAGTATTACAGAAATAAGCTTAATGGTATATATCAACTTCATTCAACTCAGTAAAAACCATTTTTCCAGGGTGAAAACTTAGCATGGTTTCCCATCAATTTCCACGACTTCGAATATTGGCGTATGGCTTAATTAAGCGACGAATTGCTAAGGGGCTTTGTGTAGAATCTTTATAAATCTGATGCATAGCGTCGAGATAAGCCGAGCAAGAGAGAAAGAGTCAGCTCTGTCATAGAAGTTTTCATTTCAACGTTTTTATTAATTCAACAAAAATAAAACACCAAAAGCTATTTAATAAACTCAAATACTGCAATATTAAGAGCAGAATATTCGTTGAACGTTCCTAATAAACACGAAACATTTCTTTTAAATCGTCGATTGAGGATAATAATATTTAAACTTGCATGTACTGTGAAAATCATAGTGCGTTTGTGCACTGACTCGTATCCGTTTTTTTCACATACTTATCTGCATACTTAAAAAAATAAATCGAAAATTGATGTATACAAAAATCAAATACGAATCAGTGCACAAGCGCCCACTGTACTTAGCAAAAAAGAGGTCATCGGCAATTTTAAAAATATTACAATAGAAACTAAGTAGGTACTGCATATTGTATTGCCACCAGATCTGAAGGTGTATACAAAATGTGAGCAAAATCGGTAAGAAGCACTCTAGTTCTACTTCAGCTTAAACTATGTGACCTAAACATACTAACTGTAACGTTGCAAGTTTAACAAAATCTTGGAACGACAGTGCTAGCGATAAATAAATAAAAATAGTGAAGCGGGTTTGTCGCAGATATCCGCATACATTTTCTATAGAATTTAAAACTTAGTGTTCCTCTATACTTGAATGCATTTTCCTCTCGAATTTCAGAGTCCGAATAGTTTAAGACTGTTTCCAAAATTTAAATGTAATATTAAGGCTATATAACAAACAATTTAGGTGGTCTTATCGCTGCTAAGTGACATCTACCAGTTAAAAAAATTTAATCTCACAACATATTAGAATTAAGAAAATAGTTAAGAATGTATCTGGACCAGAGATATTTGTCAAATATCATAAGAATAATCAATTCATACCCTCGTTTACTGACGTCACCACCACACTCTGTATTTAATAATGTAGATCTACATCTTCGCTTCGCTATACAATTTTCTTCATAGCAAATCACTTTTAAGTAATTCATACGGTTATTACAATCAAAACCTTATTTTATGTTCGTATAACGGCTACATAAAAAATTTGCTTTTTCCCGCGGCACCGCCCGCGCCGAAATGGATTATCACCGTCGCATTTCTAATGTAGACTGTGTCCACCCTGAATGTCCATTATACATATATATTGGTGTAAGAATTTTTAAATCGGATGAGTAGCTTCGAATATTATCTCCTATATATATATTTATTTATTTCGATATTTACACTTCTGAACACCTTGGTGTACGTGGCGGGCTTAATGCTATATAGCATTATTTTCTACCAGCCAACCATAGGGCTAAACAGGGAAACTGTTTGCGGTGTAAATATTTAATTTAAATGTTTTTAAAAAATAATAAACATATACATAAACACATAGAAAATATATTTAAATATTTATATTACGGCGATACCTATAGAACCAAAAATTAACCGATGCTGATACTGATGATAATAATAATTGTATGAGAGTTTCAAAGCTGACTAAGAAAGACCAAGTTGTCTGTGTATCGTGACGTGTTGTGACGTGTCGGGGAGAAACGAAATAATTAACTCTTCAGAATCGCGACTTCACCTACAGAATTAGTGCTTTAAAGTTAATCATACTCCGAGGCACGTACACGTACAAAACAACTCGTGCATTGCTTTGTATGAATTATTTGATTACTTTAACGTATGCATTTATGATAACATGATCGTCGCGGATAGGTGACTGCCTACCGTTGGTCCAGGCTGTTGTCAGTCAAGGAGATTGTAAAACCCATGCCAGGTTACACACAATATATCCGTATTATTAACAATGAAATTTGTTTTGTTATTGTAATGAAAACTGGCCAAGTATATTTTAGAAACTGTGACTTTAAAATCCAAATTCATTATAAAAAACAAGAGTAGTCAGAACTTAAAAAAATTGGCCAAGTGCGAGACGGACTCGCGCACGATGGGTTCCGTACCATTGTCTATAAAAACGGCAAAAAAATCACGTTTGTGTAATGGGATTTTCAATATTTGTTTTATTTTAATTTAACTATTTATTTTTAAAGTGGCTATATAACCAAATATTCTGTAAATATTTTAAGCGTCTACTTGTTGCCGTTATCAATATCAAGCAAAAAAATCATGTTTGTTGTATGGGATACAACAACCCCTTAAATATTTATTTTATTCTATTTTTTAGCAACAGAAATACATCTTCTGTGAAAATTTCGACTGTCTAACTATCACAGTTCATGAGATACAACCTGGTGATAGACGGACGGACGGACGGCCGGACAGCGAGGTCTTAGTAATAGGGTTCCCCTAATTACCCTTTGGGTACGGAACTCTAAAAACAACTGGTTATACTCAAGAATTGTGTTTCAAACAAAACAATAATTTATTGTCAGTGAGTTTATATATTCAAGCAAACAATTAAATAAATATAATAAAACTAACAATCACATTATAATTAACAGTGAGTTTCATATGTAAGAGCAAACAATCAAATCAAATAAAAAGTAATGGGCATACTTTAATCTAAATTCGATTAGGTAACTATTGACACATATTATTTTCAAATACGCACAACGCATACATTTATTTACACAATTCTTGTCACACACACACTAAATTCAATATATACGAAGAAAACACTACATTTACTTTAGACTTTGTTTACATATCTAACATATAAACTTTATAGACAAAGTCCAGAGAGCTATAAATGCGACAGTAACTCTGTCTGTCACCTCTTTATGGATTAAGGTGTAATTTGGCATGGACATAGTCGGAGTCCCGGGAAAGGACATAGGCTACTTTAAAACGTCAATTGTGAGTCGGTTTTTTTCCTACTATACGTGTGTTTGGCATTCTAGCTCCTCCTAAATGGCTGTAACGATTTGAGTGAAATTATATCTAAATATTTCAATGGGGTCCTGGATGGTTTGAAAACACAATTGGACCCGGTAGGTGGCGCTGCAGTCGGTGTGCCACTAATCTCCTAAAAGACAGGGAAGATGTTAATGATATTTTTTGTGTCCTTCGAGGGGATCCCTGCATGGTTTGATAACACAATTGGACCCGGTAGGTGGCGCTGCAGTCTGTGCGTCACTGATCTTCTCCTAAACGACAAAGATTGAATATATGACAATGATTTCAACATTGCTGCATTTAATGCGATTCCATTATAATCATATACCACAACGTCGATCATTGTGTTTAGAACCTAAAAAACCAAAAGGATTTAAAGAAAGGCCTTCCGCCAATACTTCCACCATAGAAGATTTGAAAGAAAGTTAAGAACTATAAAATTTAGACATATATAGGTCATAGTAAACAGTGAGATAGTAGTCCGTTCGTCCGTCTGTTACCTCTTTACACTTAAACAACTGTTGGCTTGTTGGTAGAAACTAGCCATCGAACATAATAATTCGTATTTGAGAACTAGCCGATTCAGACCTTAGACAACAATATATTGTCCTAATTTATAAGAAGAAATGATATTTTATGTTTTTATAAATTATAATTTCAGGACTGACCATTGAACTTGGCACTCATTTAGATCTCACTTCTTTTGTCGTTGATGTCATAATATTGAACTTGGCTCTCATTTCACATTTATGTTTTTAATGGGATTTCATTACTTTTTGTACATAAATTATTAGTAGGTACTTATTAATAATAAAATTTATACCAAATGGTTTTTGTTAAACTACTGTATTTTCCTACGTTTACGACATACATACTCTACTATAGTCTCACGCAACCTATTTGTTTGTTGTATATTACTATACTCAAACAAAGAATATGCAACCGAATGGAATAGGCAGCTTCCATCGGGAGGCATTGGAATAATTCCGTTACCCACCCGTTATTCTGTTGTACGACTCATTGTCACACGAAATACGTAATAAAAAGATAATTATTTAAGACGATTACAGAAGAAATTACCTGTAATCTATTGAATTCTCAAGAAAAACAATTTGTTACCAATAAGTTCTCATTCTAAAATTCATTCAGAGTTAAGTATACATAACTAGGTACTTATAACTCTTATAACTATACTCAAATTATTATTATTATTTCTTATTATTATTAATAACTCTTATAACTATACCACACGCACTTACTAAAAGAATTTTAATAATAATATAAAAACCTATGAATTTCGTAGCATAAATCGCAACCTTATAGGTCAGATATCGAGAGACAACCGGACAGCAAGACGGCGCGGCGCTCGCTTGCACGGCTGCCACTCGCTCGGACACGTTCGCGTCAAGGTTCGCGATCCCACCCCGTCTGCTTCAACGTCGCACAGCGCGCCGTGTACCGAAATGCCTATTATTTAATTATTTATAAGTAATAATCTTACACTATTGATGTGCGCTAAATATTGAAACAATAATTAATACTAAATCCCAGTTAATTACGTAATAAATACGAAAGTCAACTATACTCTTAGTTATAAGTACTAAAACGGAAATATTTGGATTGAAATCAAATTAAGGGTGGTATTCAACTCGTTATATATTCACGTGAAAACCTTAAAATCCATATAAATACCGGCTGTCATAAGTTTTGATTGCTGATTCTTACATTACAGTTTTTATACCTAAGTATAAGTTAAGTGTTCCGAAAAGCATCAATTAACCGAATTTAATCGAATCAACCGCGGTAACCCTTTCGGTTATAAATTCGTATATTATCATCACTCATGTTTGCCAATATTAGTAGCCTCTCATAGGTTCATTGTGAACTTAAAACAATAGATTCTTCCTTTCTGTGCGCATTGCTTAATCTAAATTATATCTATCGTTGCGCACGCTGCGTAGGTTTTGCAAAGTAAACGCGCACCTGACGTCGTTGAAGATTCGCGCGACGCACTTCGTAAAAGTGCTTTAATATAATTTTTTGTAGGTTTTCTGCCAAATATTTTTTTAATTCTATCTAAAGGTAATGTGTTTAAGTACATTGTTACTCAAATAACTTAATAATTTGTCTTTTAAATTCTTAAAAACCCTTACGATCCTTAAGGTTACGCGCGACCGCTGCCGCTGCCGTTACAAATGACCGCGCGCCCGCCTAAAGGTTAACTGAAAAATTTACCAGTTTCTGATTTATTCCTTTGTATTTGATAAAAATGACGAATTTTGAACGTTAATATCTAAATAACCGTTTGAGATGTGCTTATGAAATTTGGAGCACATATGTATCTCGCAAGTTTTAATATATGAGCCACAAAATTTGACACGTTTATGGGAAATAGTTTTTGAGTTATAAGGGGGTCAAAAGTGGCTCCAAATGGTTCGTGTAATATTACACACGGTGCTGCTCGCCAGTTCTGTTACTTGAACTTGGCTTGACACGCTACCGCGTGTTTAGAAAGGGTATGATCGTTTGCATTAAATCAGGCCTATATTGGAAACATTAAAAAAAATGCCAAAGCGAGCCTAAAAGAGAAGCACCATCGACGAGCAAAGGTGCGCGACAAAAGTCTCTAGTCTCTAATACCTTTCTAATAAGCCACACAAATGGTGCTATAAACTGCTGGTTCTTTGCGTCGTGGATTTGCTTACAATTTCGAAATTAACTCTGGAATGGAGAACGATCCTGAGCTATGATGTCCAAGTAAGCCAGACTTAGAAGCAAGTTCAAATATCGTAGTACGCTTAGCTAGGTCCATCCTTATCAAAGAATCAAAATTTCAAATTATTCTTTGCTAATTATTTTACGTCGCCAGAGTTGGTTGCTTATTTGGCCAAAGAGGGAATACAGTCGCTGGGAACTGTCAATAAAGGTTCAATGAGGTCATTCAGAGCAATGGGTAGCAAATTGTGATAATACAAATATTGTCACTGTTATGTGCAACAACAACCAGTCGGTTTATCTTCGTCTTTTGCGGGTCAACAGCCAATAGAAACAGTAAGAAGATACTGCAAGAAACAGAAAAAGTATATATCAGTGGATTGCCCCCAAAAAATCAAAACATATAACCAGCATGTGGGTGGCTAGATTCGTGTCTATGGAAACATAAAATAAAAATGAGGACCAGAAAATGGTACTTGAAGGCTATTTTATCATCTTCCTGATGTAACTCTTATCAATTGCTGGTTATTGTACAGAAGAGTCGGGAAGCAGCAGCATACGCAAACCTCAATGAAACAGAAGGACTTCAAATTTGAAGAAGGGAGAAGTTTATGCTTGTTTGGGCTATCGATTAACAAAAAGAGAGTTAAACCAAGCTTATCTGATAAAATTGAAAATAAATTCAAGGCAGAAACCAAATACATCAATCCTACCTCCTCGTGATGTAAGACGTTATGGGTTTGAGCTTTTTCTGTTTGGGGTGAAAAAAGACAAGGATTCAAATATCCTGGTTGTAAAGGAAGAACATTCTTGCGACAAATGTCGCGTAGAACTTTGCCTAAATAAATATAATAATTGTTTTAAATCTTTTCATCAATAAAAAAATGACAAATTTATTATATTAGTTATATGATTTTGTTTATTATTAATTGCAATATAAAAAAAAGTAAAATATTTTATAGTTATTTCATTTTGTTTAAAATAATAAGTCACTAAATGAAAAAAAATCAAGTAGGAAACTATTACCAAAACAATTCAATTGTACTCGTTTAATACAAAAAAGTATAGTTAAGGCTCAGTGTACCGTAAGTGGAACTGAAATAAAAAGATGAAAAAGCCTACTTAGCTATGATAGTTTTCCTTTCAATTTCGTTATATATGCTACTCCTATGATTTTTTTCACGCACCCAATAACAGCTGTTTAGTGGGCTGTTTCACTGAGCTCTTTTGCACTTAAAAGCTTAATATTTCGCAAACTCATTGCTGAATAGAAAAATGGTTTTTCGCACTCCCTCAATATTTTTAAGCAAGCTATCCAACGACATCTCCCCACTTTACGTGTAGGCGAGGTACTCTAAAAAAAAATTATTTTACCACTTTGTCGGCCTAATTTATGAATGAATGAATGAATATAATTTATTTGCCAGAATAAGGTATAAAAAGTTCTGATTGTAGTTAATATATCTACCTCAAAACGCGTGCAAATATTACCAAGAGGTTACAAAGAAATGATTAGGCTACACTTATACAAAACAATCACAAATTAAAGTGCAATTAATACCGCTTTTTAAATTAAATCACAATTGAATATAGAACATTATTACAAAAAAAATATTAAAATACAATGTCATGAAATAAAGATGTCCAAATATTTCTTTAAAATATTTTTTGTTTTACATACCTAAATCGGTTTTAAATACCTAGTTTAATATACACAAAGTTCAAAAATTAAATAAGGTTTCTCAAAATAATGTCATGTACTTATACATTATTAAAAAGTAATTGTATGTAATAAATAATTATTTTTAATTTTTAATATTTATTTTAACACTCATTTGATTAAATCCTAGAGTTTAAAAATAAAATATTCTGAATTGGTATTAAATATTATATGTACATCCATGCCAAATTACAGCTTTTTTGTAATAATGGTCTCTGAGCTAAGCCGCGGACAAATAGATAGACAGACAGACAGACGGACAGACAGACGGACATGGCGAAACTGTAAGGGTTCCTTGTTGACTACGGAACTCTAAAAAATGGTCTAAGTGCAAGTCGTACGCATTAAGTTAGGGTTCCGTAGACTCAAAACTATTATATTAAAAACTTCTGAACAGATTCTGTCAAGTCTGAGATATAGGGTAAATAGGCGTAAATACGCTGTTTTTCTGCAAATTTTGTGGCAATCTAAAGGATTGAAAAAAAATATGTTATAAAACTTGCTTTTATCTGGTGTACCTTACTTTTACTTACTGAATAATTTTCATTTATTGTATTTAATGCTTAAAAAAATCTGGAAGTGACCATTGTTTTAACACATATGCAAATTTTTAAAGCGTGTTTAATATTGGGTTATTATGAAAGTCAATTAAATAATTAGAGTTGGTTGTTATCTAGTGCACTATAGGTTGTAGCAAAAAGTCGAACAATGTTACTACAAAACGATAAAAACGTTAAATTCCATACAAAAATTTAAAAGTTCCAAGTTGTGGTTTAAATTACTTAAGAAGTATATAACATATATATCTCATAGTAATGTATAATGACATTAACATGGGCATCGTTAGTGTTACAGAAATTAGCTTCCTGGCTTATATCGCCCTCTTAAAAACCATTTTAGTTGAAAATATTTATAGAAAATATTTTTTAGGAATTTACACAAACTTTAATCTTACAAACAATCTATATAGTGCAACAAACTATTCTGACTCGTTGGTCAAGTCGTCGACACTAGCAACCGAGGCTAGAACATAGTAGTTGTAGTAAATAAGGGTTAACTCGACTCTCAAATGGTCCTTTTACCTCAATTAAAACCTCTACTTTTCATTAAGATTTTCATTATTTTCGAGTTTTGTGTCAAAAATAGTTAGGTCTTATTTAAAAGAAAACTAAAGCGCGGGAAAACGACACAAGCACGCTGCGGTTCCATTATTTCTATTGTAAATTAAATTGTGAAAATGTTCTCTTCATGCGAATCCTCCGTTACAATGTGTAACACCACCTCACCTGACACTCACAAGGAAACCAAATTAGTACTTAATTGAAAAATTAATTGCCACAAAGTCAAAGCAAAAATACCAACTGCGGCAATTGAAAAGTTTGCACACTGGAAAATCGATAGAATGTCAAAGTCGTTATCGGAAAATGTTTTTCTGGCTTATTTCAGCGACGATTCAAAGAAAATGAAGCCCTCTCTGATACTGTGCTGGTTCTATTTTAATTACTCGAATTATTTGAGTAAAGCACTATACAAGCCTTGGTGTGTAATGGCTGCCCTACTGGCCAAGCTATGATGGCCTCGAGCTTAGCTTAGTTACACTCTCGGCCTTCAAGCTTGGTCATCATTGCAGCCCTTGCCTAGAGCGACGCTGCCCCGCGCTTTCGGCTGACATTAATGCAGTCATTACATACCGCGGCAGTAATGTACTATTTATACTATTAAGTACAATATTTTTTATTAAAAAGTTTTTATTTTTAACTTTCTTGTGGCTCATAGCAATGCCTGCAAAAATTTTATTCAATAAGAAAATGGTATTAGGAAGAATATAATAAATAGGTCCAACGTTATCTTCACGATATTTGAAATCGGGCAAGACAAGGTAGCTGCTGTAAACTGGTAAAGAGTTCCCTGGACTACCTTCCGTCTCCATCATCAGGGCCTCTATGTCTTCAGTATGTTATAGTGTATTATTTAAACTAAACATGTGTGCGAATTTTCAACAGTGAAAATTCGTTAGTTGAACAAAATATCCTCCATATTGTCTACCCTTGAGAGGTGGAATTTCTTTCGTATTTAAACGGGACCAACTTGGAGGCATACGGTATGTAACAAAAAACCGGCCAAGTTCGAGTTGGACTCGCGCACCGAGGGTTCCGTACCTACCACCATTTATGTAATCTAACACGAAACACAAACAAAAATATTTTTATATTTGAGTTGATTGGAAGGTAAATTGCGGTTAACGATTTATGACGTATTAAAAAAAACTACTTCAGTTCTAAGTACGGAGAACCCCAAAAATTAATTGTTTTTTTTCTATTTTTGTGTGAAAATCTTAATGCAACAACAATATAGTTCTTATAGTTTCGGAAAAAAGTGGCTGTGACATACGGACGGACAGACAAACAGACATGACGAATCTATAAGGGTTCCGTTTTTTGCAAAAAATTAATTAAATGTGTTTGTAAAAAATTACTTTGACTTTGAATGTTCTCAAGTCTTGTGTATATCTCTTTTCTAAAAGTTAGTGAAAAATAAGACAAATGAGATTAATTTTAATTTTTTACTGAAAGCCTCTTTAAAAATCTAAGTTGAATATATAAATGTTAATGTAATTAAATATTCTGCAATATAATTAACATTCATGAGGCAAAACCTAAATGAAAGAATATTAATTTGTATTTTGACAACGTTTTTTCTTTCTCTGAACGCTTCATGCTAAGGTAAGTCTACTTTTATAAATTTCTGAAGTAATGTGATATTCAGCTTTTTCCTTTCAAATATACTAGCCTTGTTTCCACGTTTAGTTTGCCGAAAACCTTGTTTGAAAATATTTTTAGACGCGATTGGGATCAAAATTGACTTATTAGTATGCCAAATTCCATCCAAATCTGTTTACGTATGATTAAGTCACAGTTAATTCATCGTTACAAACTGTCACATTAAGTCACAGACATTCATCGTGACAAACTTTCACATTAAGTCACAGACATTCATCATGACAAACTTTCACATTAAGTCATGGACATTCATCGTGACAAACTTTCACATTAAGTGACAGACTTTCATCGTGACAAACTTTCACATTAAGTCACAGACATTCATCGTGACAAACTTTCACATTAGGTCACAGACATTCATCGAGACAAACTTTCACATTAAGTCACAGACATTCATCGCGACAAACTTTCACATTAGGACACATATAGTTATTAGCGCCGTCATTAAATCTTTTTAATTCTTCTTCGTACAAAGCATATTTTAAAATCATAGCACATAGTCATAAGCTATTTTAAGAAACTCTTTTATTAATTCTAGAATAAATTCATCATATTAGCCTATATTGGTACAATGCTGAACAGAAAGCCTCCTCTATGGCGCGCTATATCTCCCAGTGAGTCTGTCTTCCGCATTCAGCCCCCCCTTTTTAGATCGTTGGGCCACCGAGCTGAAGAACGTCCCACGCTTCGCCTTCCCGAAAGCGGTCTTCACTCTAGGACACGTCTGCTCCATCGGCCATTGGTCCTCAGACAGACAGGCAGAGTCTACTGCCACTGCAGCTCACCGATTCTGCGAGCTAGGTTGGTGACTTCAGTTCTCTACCGGACGTCCACAATTCAGATACGATCCCTCACAGATACTCCAAGCCTATGCTCGGCTCCATCGCATGCTGTGCGACTTTGAACTTGTGGACCAGCTCCGCTTCGGCAGAGTAAGTCATAACAGGACGCACTGGTCAAAAACTTTTGTCCTCAGACTATGTGGTATAGGTGACGTGAAGACTTGACGAAGAATACCAAATACTGCTCACCCTAGCTGGATCCTCCTATCGGCTTCCTTCTCAAAGTTGTTCTGGCCCAGTTGGATTTTCTGTCCACGGTACACAAAATCCTGGACTACCTCGACTAAGGTGCTGGCAACTAAACTTTGGTACGACGTCCAAATTCATGCCCACTGAACGAGAGGATTCAACATTCAGCTCAGTTCTTCCAGTGACTTCCAGAAACTAAATAACGACACTTAGCAAGTCAGACGTGTTACGATTCTTTCGTCAAAATTTTATTTATAAATTAGGTAAAACTTAAAGACCGGATAGTAAAATTTATATCAAAATTTATATCAAAATGTTTATAAAAGTGTTAGTGACGTAAAAGTGCAATCAATATTTATTTTTAATAATTGTGGGAAGTACAATCAAGTAAAATATAATAAAAAAGACAGTTAAATTTCATTACAGTGCAAAAACATATGAAGTGAACGCCTCATTAACAACTATGAGTCATCAATAACAATCACATCGAAGGGGATGAGCCTACAACCTGACAACATTTTTAAGTTTCTTCATTTATCAGCGCTGTGTGGTTCAGTGGCAAAGGTGTACAACGCATTTACCTACTCGAAAAGGTCTAGGGTTCAAATCCATGGAGGGCCGACTACTTTTTGTTATTGTTTGAATATTTGTTTTACAGGAAAGTACAAAATGTCGAATAACAAATGTGCAATATGTGAAAACAATTTGCAAGAAACAGAACTTCTGTTTGTGTTCACTGCAATGATAAATATCATTATCAATGCGTTAGTTTTTCTCGAAATGATTTTAAAAAACTCACAGCAAAATTTAAATCTAACTGGATATGTCTTTCTTGTCAAATAAAATGGCCAAAATGGGACAATACCAGTACTCCAATTGGTTAACGCCTCATGGGAAATGAAGCTACAATAGAGACAAGTGACTCGATGTACGACAATGTAACTCTACGATGTAAACCTAGCAAAACTTTAAAATTATGTTCTATTACCGATACCGACCGTATCATAATTGATGCATTGCGTTCGGTCATAAGAGAAGAAATACCAGAAGCTTTACAAAATGAAATGAATGATATTCGCAATCAAATAAACGAATTTTCTGGATCATTTTCATACATAAATACCGAAATTGAAAAAATTAAAACAGAACATGTAGCACAATCAGTATTAATAAACAACATTAAAAAAGAAAATGTTCATTTGCTCTCAGTAAACCAGGATTTATTAACACGCATAAGACAAATGGAACAATATTCGCGCTCAAATAATTTGGAAATACAGTGCGTTCCAGGGAACCGGACAGAAAATCTTATAAGTACTGTAACGCAACTAGGCCGAGCAATAAAACGTGCAATAGAAAGTGACATACATTATTGTTCTCGTACTGCTAAGATAAACAATGACAGTCCGCGTCCAAGGTCCATCTTAGTGAAGTTCAGCTCTCCTAGATTAAGAGATACATTTTTGGCGGCATCGATCAAATATAACAAGATCAAAAAAACAGATAAATTGAATTGTAGTCACTTAAGTATTGGTGGGAACAAGAAGACTCCTATTTATGTATCAGAGCATCTATCTCCAAAGATAAAAGATTTACATTCTGCGGCACGTCGAAAAGCGAAGGAACTTGGTTACAAATTTACTTGGGTGAGAAATGGTCGATTTTTTATGAGAAAAACAGAATGGTCGGACTACATTTTTATTCGAGACATAGACTCTATTCATAATTTAGCAAATTGTGGTTAGAGAGGAAGAGCACTGCAAGTACTAGCTCGAATAAGCCACCCGAACAACTAAAGCAGGGCATAGCAAGTACTTGCTCGAATGAGCGGTCCGAACTGGGGAAGTATCTCCACCTTACAGAAAACCGCGGCCATAATAACACTAACATTGAGTAGTGTTGCGTTCCTGGCGGTGAGTAAGGTTGCCAGAGCTCTTTGAGGATTCACTGCGCGGACAGCGGAGGACCGGCGGTGCTTGTTACTGTCATGATCGGCGTAGACGCGGCGTGCTGGTTCGGGGTCGGGAGACCTGATGAAACGGCTGACCGCTGGCTGCCGTATGGTTCCGACGCTCGTCCATGTATCTAGTTAGAAAATCATTACTACGGACCCAGAGACCTGCTTTGATATTGTTAACGAAGGCTTACAGGTCGGTCAGCTCCGCAGCGTTGCCTGTGCTAGCGGGCGTACTGCCGGCCGACCTGGAAGTGCTTCGCGCCGGACGCGTCGAGTCGGAGCGTACAGGGCTGACCAACAAGGAGCGCAGAAATTTGAAACGCGAGGAGAGATGGGAAGCAAGCGAAGACGGAAGGGAGCTTTACAGCTTCCTACCAAGTATTGCCGACCGATTGAAGTCGCACTGGCTTGAGCCGGATTATGTTGTATCACAGATGCTCACCGGTCATGGCTGTTTTAACGGACGTCTTCACCGTATGACCCTCAGTGAGTCACCAATCTGCCCATGCGGAGCCCCCATCGAATCGCGAGACCACGTGCTGTGGGAGTGCATGCTTTATGAAGAGGAGGGCACCGCAATGCTTGCCACCTTGAAGAGGGAGGCCATCGGCCCCATATATCACACAGACCTTGTGGCAAGTGACTGTAACTTTAGACTGCTGAAGACCTTCGCGCACGCATGGCACGAGCGGAGGAAGCTTTACACTTTACGTTAACATTAGTAGCCCAGCATGGAGAAGCCGAAGTACTGTAAATGTGGTGTACACGCCCCAGTTGGGGAGAACTGAAAGAGAGAATGGGGCGGAAATAAAGATTATTTGTAGGGAGTCAAGAATAGTGCATGTGGGAAAGAGCCCCGAGCAAGTACCACGTGCATCTCCCGAGATTCGGTCCGTTATGCCAAAAGGTGGGAAGGACCATGGGAGGTGGAGGGATTGCATAATCTCCGCCCTGGGAGGCTGATCCGCCAGCCTGTGTAAAGTATCTGAAGTGGTAGTCGTGCCGGAGAAGGAGACCGGAGTGGACCCGGCTACTACATCAGGGGCCCTTCCGTCCGCTGTGCCAGCAACCGTATCATCTGTGGCGGGCTTCGGCAGTCTTAGAACCGCGCCTTTTGTCCTCTAAGCTGTCTGTGCAGTGAATCCTCATCCTAAGTCTTAGTAACTTTTTTTATATATAATGGCCATGAGAACGAAAAAGAAAAGAGTTTGTACAGCGGCTACTCCATCCACATAAAATGTGGATTTCTGCAACACCAGGGGTATTCACGCAAATCTTAACGCAGTCCACCACCATCTCGAGACTGCACAACCGACCATTATTTTTCTAACGGAGACGCAGATATCCTGCCCAGCCGACACATCATACCTTCACTATCCCGGCTACAAACTCGAACACAATTTTATGAGTCGTGCCGGTGTATGTATGTTCATCCGGGAGGATATCTGCTGTCGCCGCCTTCATAGCCTTGAGGACAGACTGTCGATATTGTGGGTGCGCGTAGATTACGGCAGCTACACTTGTATCTAAGCGTACACGGACGTAACTCGATTCTCACACTCCTGAGTTTGACGACTGACAAAGTTCTAGAGCAATATCCCACAGCAGAACTAGTTATTTTGGGAGACTTTAACGCCCACCATCGCGAGTGGCTCAGTTCTCGAACCAATACCTATGCTGGGATATCTGCTCATGAATTTGCTCAGACCTATGGATTCTCTCAGCTGGTACTTTCTCCAACGAGAATAGCAGATATAAAGGAACATACGAGGTCCTTACTGGACCTTCTGCTGACAACTCGTGTGGACGGATACTTCGTCTCAGTGGATGCGCCTCTTGGCTCCTCGGACCACTGTCTCGTTTGGACTCAAGTGTCATGCACACAACCCGATCCTTCTGGGCCAACTAATTGGCGTCGTATGTGGCACTATAAGTCGGCAGACTGAGATGGATTGTGAGAATTGAAACTCAGCACATACGTGATTTAGGGGTAATTATTGATAATAAATTAAAATTTAATATCCATATCGAGGATATTGTCAATAAAGCTTTTAGAACATTAGGTTTCTTGAATCGCAGTGCAAAAGATTTTAAAAATACCAAATTTAAAATAATTCTATTTAATGCTCTAGTCCGTAGTATCCTTGAGTACAGCAGCGTAGTTTGGAACCCACATTACGAAGTTTACAAGAAAAGAATAGAATCAGTACAAAAAAGGTTTTTTGGGCACCATACTTTTCATTGCAATTTAACTAATAAAATACATTCATAGAAAAAAGAAAGAGGCTTAAACACTTCAACATGTGCTCATCAAAAGATAGAAAGTTATTATTAGATCTTTGATATCTACATAAGTTAACTAATGGTGCCCTGGATATACCACTTCAACTGTCAATGCTTTACTTATCTGTGCCCTCTAATTTGCCGAGAATTGGAAGATACTGTCCATTCAATATAAGACATTCAAGAACTAACGTAGGTTTTTATTCTCCTCTTAGTCGTATGTGCAGAAGCTATAATACAGTATTTAGGAATGGTACTGAGGAGATTGATATTTTTAATGACTCTTTGCCTAAATTTAAATCACAGATAATTCTCATGTCCTGACCTACCGACTAAAAAAAACAATGGAAATGGTTTATTATTGGTTGGTTTATTATTATTGTTGTAGCACTTAACCAAGTTATATTTATAATTTTTAATAACTAATTTGAGATGTGATATTATGTTTTTATTTTTATTTGACATTGAGCCACATTTATTATGCAAGTACATTAGAAAAATCATATTTTTTTTTATCTAATATTATATTATTGCTTTATTTTAATTTATCACATTTACAATATACTTGTTAGTTTTATAGTATTGTTCAGTTTATTCATTTTGACATTTATTTTTAAATTTTATTGTTTTTGACATTTCTACTAAATTTAATCATTACCTTATCTATTATTATTTTTTAATTTAATTTTATGATTATATTAGAGAATTGAAACACATTGCACGATGTGGTAACCTTTAATTATGGATATACTCAGATTGTACCCTTACGCTTGATTTTCGATCATTGTATCAGTATTTTTCATGTTGGTCACCCAAATCACAAAATAAAATAAATAGACTCTGCCATAATAACGACATCGTCGGCAAACCTGAGTTTTGCGATATATTCACCATTTACGTTTATGCCCCGCCCAGCCCACTCCAAGGTTTTGAAGACATCTTCTAGCGCGTTTGGTGGACAGTTGAGGTGATATGACGTCCCTGTCTACAGCCTCTACGCAACGGGATGGCACTTGTTTTATGGTCTCTTGTAGACATCGAAGCACCTTATTTTATCACCAGTCTATACAACATCGCCGCGGAAAATTTAGCGCGGGCCAGATTTTGATGGAGGCTTTTCGAAGTTCACAAACGCCATACACAGCGGCTGATTATAGTGCTTGAGTTTTTTGTATAATCTGCCGTATAGTATGAATGAGGCCCACGGCTTAAGCTTTTTCGAAACCCAGCTTGTTTTGACGGCTGAACTCGTCAAGTTTTAAAACAACAGCGAGTTTTGTACACACACTCAATATTTGGTATGAAATTTCACTGAGACTCACTGAGAGGAGCGCTAGCGATTGCGCTTGTATGAAACGAATTTCAGTACAGAGACTTTTGGGATTTTGGGCTATGTAACGAAAAATACTGTTGCCAGATTGACCCTACCTTCGGTCCGGCCGGGGGGCGCTGCTGCCGCTTTTATCAAAACAAATGTTTTAGTTCGTGCATACGAGTTTTTAATTTACAGATTAAATAAGAACATATACCTATATAAACAGTTTGTAATTGTGTATTAGTTATTGTTATGTACCTATATATGTGTATTTAGTATTTTAGTTAGTTAATTTAGTGAGTAAATAGAATATTATAAGGTAAAAAGCTAAGCAAGTAATATGTTTTTTGGTGAACACCCATAAAAAATTGTCACGAGCCGCCTCTGCTCCAGCCTACTCTTATTTGAACAGAGAACCAGAATTAAATATTGTGTAGCAACATAAAATTTATCAGATATAATTAAATCCAAATTCAAATACAAGTATTTTAAAAATTACTTACTTTCCAGTTTAATTTAAAATTACCCTTTAAATCTCTTTGAATTTACCCTTAAAACGCAACGTTACTACTTCCCCACATAACGAAGGTCCTCGTCGAGTTGTTCTGACACTGACGAGAACTTTCACTAAGTATTATTTTCTCGTACTATAACTTACTGGAAACAAATTGAATTCTCTTCCGGCGACTAAGCTCATAACTTCTTTAAAGAAACTGATAACAATATCCTAAGTTACGACCGCGAACTTTCGCTCGTCGCTCGTCGGTCTCAACTCAAGCTCAGCTAGCTTCACTCAACTGTCATAATAGGGAATATTCATGTTTTATTTAGTATTTGTAATCAACAATATATAACGTTAAAATAATAAAACGCCAAAGAAACAAGCAATATTTAGTATGAACATGTGTATGTAAAAAATTAAACTGATGTAGCCGGCGCGCTTTTTGTGACGCCAAAGTCTATGTAAACAAACACTATAACTGTTTTTAGGTTTTATATCCGTAATTTTGTTATTGTTACTGTTACTAAATAAACTTTTGTAAGATATAGACACACCAGGGTGTAGGTATTGTATTGTACCGAATTTATAGAATAAAATAAGAAATACACCTGTCAAAAAGTGTCGTCGCAATCGAACGGCCTCGGTTCGGTACCTGGTATTTTCCTTTTTTTTTTGTACTTTTGAATAATTAAAATCTATAATTTTTATTAAAGTTTTTGTAAAAAAATATTATTGTAGGTAAGTAGTACTCTATAGCGATAAAGATTACAAATATTCTGGTCTATATTTTAATTTTATGTATATATACCCGATTGTAGAGTGCAACAAACTTTTTTGAACTTCTAACCTTGGTGTTTGGTCGCTAGTGTCGTAAGTGCACACTATTTCAATATTGCGACTGTAGTTTTGATTTTTAGCCGCCGAATCAGAAAAGTTTGTTGCACTGCACATCGCTGAAATTTGGTACATGAGTGGACTTTTTAAATAAAGGAACCTTTAACTGTTTATAGTTTTTCAAAAATATCGAAATTCTCATAGAAATTTAACCCCTAAGGAATAATTTTAACCCCTAAGGAATAATTTTAACTCCTAAGAAATAATTTTAACTCCTAAGAAATAATTTTAACTCCTAAGAAATAATTTTTCAAAAACGGGAAACAACTCATATTTGATAATGACCGTATCTTATGTGTACGGAAATGTACTATTTTTGAGTGCCGATTGCACCTCCTCGTGGTCACCCGATTAAGACCCGATCATAATCGAATATAAGTTAAAAACGCGAAAGTTTAAAATTAACTACGGTGAAACAAGTCAATCTGATTTTCACCTTGAAAGCTAAATACCATTATTTCTGCAACAAGCTTCAAAACTGATAGTTAAACAAACTTCCGTCCCCATTTTACCCCTTTAGATGATGAATTTTGCAATAATCTTTTTAGTGGAGGCTTACGTTAAATTTGTCATTGAATAGTCAGTCACTCAGCCAGTCAGTTTCTTCTTTTATATATACAGATTTGGGATAATTTGAACTAGCCTGACTATGCTGTTTAGTTAGTAGGTTTGACCGAAAAGGAAAAAAAACAGGGTCAAAATAAAAAATGATGACTTCTACTGCATTTCGGGCTTTTACAATAATATATACATTTGATGAAAGTTGAAATTTATATTTAAAACGAGAAAATGCTTAAAAATTTGTAAAAATATTAGTACTAGAGTCGACATAACAAAGGTACTACTGAAGACCTTAAAATAACGTGCACTCTGAAAAATGAAGATTCTGTTTTCATCCACTCCTTTTATATGAGGTACTATGATATTGATAAATTGCGTTTCTCTGATCTAACCTGGTGTCGCAGTCGTCGCGTCCTCTGCCGCAACCCTTGCATAACATCATACATGTAAAAATATGTAGAAAAATGTTTTTCTATGCATCACTATACAAGGATTATTATATTTATGATTTTTTAATATCACGCTCATATTTGGCAAGGGGATAGTTTGGATCTTGGGAAATGTACATTGACTACTTGAAAACGTCAAGTGTGAGTTGGTTTTTTTTTTCTATAATTGAAGAGTTTCCGTTAAAATCCTACACCGATAACCGAATTTAGGACAGTTGAAACTGCGGGCAAACGCTTGTTCCCAATAAAATTGAGTTTTTTATGAAGAAACAACTACATTTTTACAATTATTTGTTGTTATCAAAAAAGTAAAATTACTGACTTGCAAAAAAATATTCAATTAATAGTTGAATCAGTTAATATTCCTCAGTAGCCATGATATTTTTTCAGCTTAATTGTACCTACTTTCAATTGTTTCAGGTAACAAAAACAGAAGACAAAGAAGGTTGATTGTAGAATAGTAAATATGTTGACTTTTGTAGTTTTATATTTTCGATGTTCTATACAAATATTAAACCTAAATTGTATATATATGTAGTAGATATATGTATTCGAAAACGGCTCTAAAATTTTCTATTGGGGAGGGTTTGTAATTTAAAATCGATCTAGATTCTAATCATTTGCGTTATAAGATGTTAGAATAGACTCCTTAACGAATCAGCTTTTGAGTAATACTTATATTTTTGTGACATTTTCGAAATCAAACTGCAAACCCATTTTAAAGGTTCCGTACCCAAGGGGTAATTAGCGGAACCCTATTACTAAGACTCCGCTCTCCGTCTGTCCATCCGTCTGTCACCAGGCTGTATCTCATGAACCGGGATAGGTAGACAGCTGAAATTTTCACAGAACATGTGTTTCTGTTGCCGCTATAACAACACATACTAAAAAACAAAATAAATAAATATTTAAGGGGCTCCCATACAACAAACGTGATTTTTTTGCTCGATATTGATAACGGCAACAGGTAGACGCTTAAAATATTTACAGAATATTTAGTTATATAGTCACTTTAAATGTAAATAATTAAATTAAAATAAAACAAATATTTAAGGGGGGCTCCCATACAACAAACGTAATTTTTTTGCCGTTTTTATAGATACGGAACCCTTCGTGCGCGAGTCCGACTCGCACTTGGCCGATTTTTTTTACGACTTTTTTAATAAATAGATATGAAATAAAGTTTTATTATTATAAGCTACTCATAACATATAATGGCGTACGAACAATATTCCTCATTCATACACAAGGAGCGACAAGGAAACAATTACCCTCAAAGTCACTAATACCACCTAATACTTAAGTAAAATTGATTAGCTCAGAGACTACACTACGGATATTTGGCTAAACTGGCGTGGTCAGCTAATAACTATTATTATAGATTGGTTCACGCGCGTGTGCCTTTAACGAGAATGATTTACGATGATGTAGAAACGTTTTTAGTTATTCCTGTCCAGTGTCCATATATGTATATGCGGTAACAACTATTTGTTACAAAGTACGATTCTGATTAAATAATAATATTGTATTAAGATAGGATTAGCTTTTTGAATTTAACTATATAAATATATTTTTTGTAAAAAAGCCTTTTTTTAAAAAAAATATTTTAAAACAAAAAACACCACCCAGGTACCTAGGTACTCCAATGATTATACTTAAGTATGCATAAGTGCGGTTATAAGAACGGTTTTGGACAAAGAAACGAAAGAAGAGAAAGATAACTAGAATATACTCTCAAACATAAGTTTTCCATAATTAATATTTTTTTTATAAACGACAAAACAGAAAGTGGACCATATCAAATTGTAAAAATGAAATAGATTTTGCCATGACAAATGTATCAAATCTAGTTACTAACTTCGATATTATGAACAAGGAAATTTTTTCTACAGACCACAGATAAAAAAATTTAAAACCATGCTAAAACTTCCCAGTACAAAAGATAAAACAAAGCATTTCACTGCAAAAAACAAGACATGGGAACCGAGGTATAAACATATTATGACTGCCTAGAAAAGGCAGTCATAAAAGTACCATAATCTGAAACCAGACGCGGGAACAATAAAACAAAACATTTTGCGAAAAAACTAAAAATGTTATAAAAGAAAAAGGACAGAATTAGTACTTATAAAAATAAAAAAACTCAAGGAAGAACTGACTAAGGTTTACAAAGAAATAAACGGAGACTACAGTCTGCATAAAAAATTATTATTATAAAGAATTTAAAAAAACACAAGAACATAAAAAAGGACTTTTAAAGAATTATCTTCTCACAAAAAATATAATAAAGAAGCAAAAACTAGAAAAAATATCATGAATCAAGCCACAAAATACTACAAAGAACTTTATGAAACCAAAGAAGAATCAAGGTACGTAAGCAGGGAAGACACAAAACAAATGTGTATCAGTAATATATATAAAATTAAAGAGAAGGAAGTATTCGACAATATTAAACATTTTTAGACAAACAAGAGCCCACAACCAGACAAAATTAGCAATTAACTACTACAAATAAGCGCTCAGATCCTGGTACCTTATTTGACTCTGTTGTTTAACATGATACTTGAGACTAAGATGACACCCAATTAGTGGTATACATCAAAAATATTACTATTATTATATAAAAGGCAAACCGTACAACCTAGGAAAACTACAGATCTATCAACTTATTAGCTAGCATGTACAAATTATTTTCCATAATTTTTCTAAAACGGATAACAATACAAATTGATAGCGAACAACCAGTGGAACAAGCAGGCTTTCGCTCTGGTTTTAGTACAACTGATCATATTCACACTTTAGAACAGATCTTCGAAAAATACAAGGAATTTAACAAACCATTTGGCATTCATTGACTATAAAAAAGCATTCGACAGCATCAGTCATGAATCTATATGGGAAGTCTTAAAAGTGCTGGGTATTCATAAAATATATATACTCACATAGCAACAGCCACGATTAGTTAGAAACTAGAGGAGGAAAAAAAAATAGAAAGAGGAGTAAAACAAGGAGATCCTCTATCCTCGAAACTATTTATAATGGTACTTGAGCATATATTTCGACAGACAGACAAAAAAAGCCAAGGAATAAATATGAATGGTCAGTATTAAAGACATCTTAGGTTTGCAGATGACATTGTTTTGCTAGCAGAGACACCTCACAGCTTAGAAAAAATTATAAATTCACTAGATAACGAAAGCGCAAAAATTAAACTGGAAATTAATATAAGTAAAACCTAATAAGTAACAAATGGTCATAAAAAGCCTATTAAAACCAAAGTTGTACAATTAGAATACGTCAAAAATTATATCTATCTTGGGAAACAAATGTCACTAGAGAGGAACTGAAACGAAGAGAAAGTTGAGAGGAGAAGAAATCCTCAAAGGGGGCTATGACGTAAAATTTAAAAAAAAAATTGTGGATACATGCTTACTACCATGTCTTCTATATGGACGTCAAAAACAAAAAATAAAAACAATACAAAGAGAAATCAAAAGAAGCGTATTAAAAATAAGAAAAGTTAAAAAAATTAGAAGTGACATCATTAGGCAAAACCCAATTTACGGACGCACTTACTTACTCGCAATGGGCTGAAAACATAACGCGACTTAAAGCTAAAAGATGGACAAAATGGAAAGGACCGGGTGGCAAACGAAAGGTTGGAAGACCATACAAAAGGTGGGCTGATGATATTCAAGAAAAAGTGGAGGAAGACTGGATAATACTAGGAAAAAATCGAAAACTATGGAAGATGACGGGGGAGGCCTACACCCAAAAAAAGGATCCATAACAAATTTATAATTAAGTTCAACGCGAATAACACTAATCGACAATTAAGTTCTGTACAATTAACACTAACTTAAAATCAAGCTATAACAGTAACATAACTAGGTTCTTAACAGCTTACACTTATTTATAATCAATTTTCATACTATGGAAATAAAAGGCTATATTATTATTATTATTATTATGCATAGGTGGGCAAATTTAATCCTAACGTTAACTTCGTTAATCATTGATTTGCTAGGTACTTATAAACTTAACTTCGAGAATACAGGGAACCATCATATTTAAATGGTATGAATATTATTTTCTACGCGCAATTAATTATATTAGGTATAAATACCTTTTTGTTAAATATTTGTAGAAGTCGCGAAAGTTTAATATCATCAATTTTTCAGGTTGTAATATAGAGTTCGATTAGGTATTCGATACGAGCCCGGTAAGGTTTATGGTATTCGATCCATGATAATATCAAGTAGCGCCCAAATAGGTCTGCTGATAAAAATGTATATATTAGTAGGTATGACTCTGTGCAGCCGAGATTAAGAGTAAGGTGAATACCATCTATTCAATTCAATCTATTTCGAAAGATTTAGTAAACTGTTTTTAAAGTTTTGCTTAAATTTTTACTCCTTATTTATTTATTCAATAAAAATAAAATATATTTATAATATATCTATTTTAACCCGTAATGTATTGTTCATAAAGTTGCTCTTATTGCACCGCTTTTAGCACGCATGCTTCCAAGGTGTTCTCATATTAATGAAGTGAATTTAAAACTTAAATTTTTAGTAAAAAAAATAGTTGTTGTTAATTAGGAACTGGTGAAAAGCCTTTTTTAAATTTTGTTACGAGTATCGATGTTTTTAGTGTATGAGAAAACAAAAAGCGATTCGTCACTCAAAAGTAAAAACTAGAAACTTTTTAACAAAAAAAAAATCAACCGGATTTAAAAAGATGCACTAAAAAGGTAAAAATAATTACTTATTTCTAAAATTTTGATCTGAATTACAGTTTGAAGTTGGTTCAGTCAGATCAGAATTTTAGAAATAAATAATTATTTTTAACTTTTTAGTGCACCTTTTTAAATCCGATTGTTTTTTTTCGCTAAAAAGTTTCTAGTTTTTACTTTTGAGTGACAAATTGCTTTTTGTTTTCTCATTGATCAGATTTTTGGAAAAGTTTTTTACTTTACCAAAGCTGCGCTAGTTCGTAATAGCACATTTTTTTTAAATGTCATTGAAACATTGACAATTGTCTTCTCCTCTGGTCAGTGCGTTTACTTCGATGATAAGTGTATGTTTACTTCCACGAGCGCCGCTTAAACTTAAAACTGGTTTACCTAGAAATCTAATGTGTAAATCTTATCTATCAAAGTAATGCTGACTGAACCCTTTTCGTTTGCGTCCCTTTTTCTGTAAAACGCGCCTTTAAATTTTGCTTTTATAATCTTCTCGACTTTTGATATCTTTCTACCTACTTTTTTGAAAACCCACGTAATCAAAACCGCTTACTGTAGGTACTTCTGTATGTACTTAGCAATTTCTAATATATTTTTACTATCACGTATTATTCTTATAACTAAAACTGTCAGATGTCCGACTCAGCAAAGCTCTAGTGGTGACCGACCGGCGCGGGTGAGAGCTTTCGGAAATTGAATCCAGAGCCTTTTCCCGCAACGGCACAAACCGCCTTTCCAATTTCCAACCTCACTGATTTAATTCCGTCGCGTCCCCGCGTCGTTTCTCCGTCGAGGCGCTCACTTGCAAAACTCATTCAATCTTACTTATTTTTTATGAAATAATATTTTACCTGAAATGATTAAAAACCTTTCTGTTACTACACACGAGTCCTGAGAAACATGTCAAGTTAATAAGGGAGGAATTAGGATAGACTACACACGTGTCCTGAGAAGCATGTAAAGTTAATAAGGGAGGAATTAGGATAGACTACACACGTGTCCTGAGAAATATGTAAAGTTAATAAGGGAGGAATTAGGATAGACTACATACGTGTCCTCAGAAACATGTAAAGTTAAAAACGCCACAGCAACGGCCGATTTATTTGGTATGAAGGCAAAAAATTACCAACGTGAAGAAATTGCCTTCCTAACCAGAAAGCATTATACCATGTGACTCCATAGTGAGCAGCGTGTAATTACACTGATTATATTGACTTGAAATTCTTTATTATTGAGAATATTGAGATGGTCATAGGATATATATTATGTATATGTATTTAGGGGAAGGACTATAACGAAACAAAGTTTGCTGGTGAGCTAGTCCTATGAATGGTAATTTATAAAATACGAAGCTAAATTATTTTTTGTTTTCCTATAAAATTTGGTATTTTATACGAAGAACAAGTCTCCAAATACTATCATATCATAAAAATAGTCCGCAAAGTCACGTTATTAATGATTTGACAAAACATACCAATCGGAGTTGATACTCTGCGACTGTGTCTCTTTCGCGCCGCCGCACCGACCCACACCGACCGCAGCAGCCGCCACAAAGATGCTGTTATTAAAGACTTTTTGTGATAAAATATAATATTGTTTATTATTAATTTGATTTAGAATTTGTGTTTATTTACTTGTTATGTACTAGCTTTTGCCCGCGGTTTCACCCGCTCTAAATTCTGTTAGTGGTGTAGGATTTCAACGGCAACTCCTCAATTATAGAAATAAAAAAGTGTGTGTGTCAACTCCGACACACGCCTGGAGTTTACTGATGGCTATGAAAATATTTCTCTCTGTCTCCCTGTCTCTCTCTCTCTCCCTCTATCTTTATCGCTTAATAAATATATATATATCTCTTTAAAGAATAAATAAAAAACAACGACTCACACTTATCGTTCGAAGCCTTTGCCGTCCCCGGGACTCAAATTATCTCCACTTTAGTCAAAGGATTAACCTCGCGATCTTGGTGCTCCATAGAAACTTGAACCCCCATTTTACCCCTTTTAGGGGTGAGTTTTGGAAAATCCTTTCTTAGTGCACGCCTATATCATGATAGCTATATGTGTGCCAAATTTCAGCGCTATCTGCTTAGTGGTTTGAGCTGTGCGTTGATAGATCTGTCAGTAACGGTTGCCTTTATTTTATATATACAGAAGATTTGCATCGGATTACTTCTTTGACTTTTTTATTATTTATTTAGAAATTAGCCAGCCTTTAAAAGACATACAGACAGACAGAACGACAGCGTTTGGGTCCGGAACCCTAATACTGTTGTTTTAAATTTTTACTTCAAAAATCAGAACTCTATCTTATATTGATATTCAAAGCTGTTTCTGATTTGCGTAACTAAAAATTAACGGAAATTGAATTGAGATATTTTCCGCGCGAGAACACAAACCCGTCTTCACATTTCCGACCTAACTGATTTGATTCCGTCGCGTCTCATTTCTCGTCGACGCGTTTACTTTCGAGCTTATTCAATCTCGGTTAAATACAAAAGTTGCCCATTTATTCCGCATAAAAGCAATATACATACATATATATATTCTAAATTGATTTACCTTACCTAAGCTTTCTCTACAATTTTTATCTAAATATGGTGATTGTTGAGTTATGCTAATTGATCTATTTGGCCGTTCTGTGGCTCTGGGGCTCTGTTGGTAGTAGAAATAATGAATGTTTGGGCTATAACAGCTATACAACTAATGCCTGTCGATCTGAGGGGCGTGAGTTCTTTTACTTAACACGAGGAATATTTATGAGATGTACATTTGTGTTTGCCTTGAGTCTCGATGTCTTCTACGTAAATAATGTATTTAAGTATTTATACAAAATTATTTGAGTATTTGTATCCGTTGTCTGGATCCCATATACCTAGTACAAGCTTTGCTTAGTTGCAAATCAGACAGCCTCTTCTGATGCAATTTAGTGATATAGCTTTATATGTCCTATAAATAGTAAATCACTAGCTTTAAAATAATTAGCGGTAAAATGCAAAATCAGACAGAATATTTATACTAGGGAATGTATTATCGGAAGGTTTTAATTCCGATATCGGATTTCAATTTTGGAATTCCGATACTATTATCGGAATTGCAAATATTTGATATAAAGTTAGATTAGATAGGGAAAGAAATATATTTTTCAACTACTTCTTTTAATATTCAATATTAGAAACACAATATCACCTCTGGCTATTAATCTATGTCAAATAAAATAAATTTGAAAGCAATTAAATTAAAGATATTCAAAAATAATTTGTTATATAATGTAACTTACTCCTTCGTAATATTTTTATGAATTCTTACCCATAAGGGCTTACGTTGGGCAGGCAAAGGTGTGTAAACATTCATAAGAAAAATCCAACTGTGGACTGCTAAAGGCTGGTTGATGAGTGGTGATTTTACCCGTATCGCCATGCATCTTACATCACGTCGGGTGCGCTCGCCCTTTGAACAAAACCTTTTTTCTAAATCAGACTATTCAAAAATATTGTAAGAAATTAGTTTTTAGGGTTCCATACCCGAAGGGTAATTAGGAACCCTATTATTAAAGCTCCGCTGTCCGTCCGTCCGTCTGTCACCAGGCTGTATCTCATGAACTGTGATAGTTAGACAGTTGAAATTTTCACAGAAGATGTGTTTTTGTTGCCGCTATAAGAACAAATTCTAAAAAACAGAATAAAATTAATATATTTTAGGGGGCTCCCATACAACAAACGTAATTTTTTTTGCTCGATTATGCTCGATATTGATATCGGCAACAGGTAGACTTAACATGTGCACAGAATATTTAGTTATATAGTCACTTTTAATTCAATAATTATATTAATATAAAACAAATATTTAAGGGAGCTCCCGTAAAACAAACGTGATTTTTTTGCCATTTTTATATATAATGGTACGGAACCCTTCGTGCGCGAATCCTAATCGCACTTGGCCGATTTTTGTTTTACTCACAATGTGTTATAGTACTTATTGTATAAATTGCTTTAAAAATCATAGACATATTTCATATTATTATTTACTTCTCATTTTTTAGGATTCCTTACCCAAAGGGTAGGGTCGTGCCCTATTACAAAGACTTCGCTGTACGTCCGTCTGTCATCAGGCTGTAACCGTGATAGTTAGACAATTGAAATTTTCCACAGATGATGTATTTCTGTTGCCGGTATGACAAAAAATACTAAAAACAGTATAAAATAAATAGTTAAGGGGGCTCCCATACAACGAATGTGATTCTTTTGCTCGATATTGATAACGGCAGCAGGTAGACGCTTATGTGCGCTAAAAAAAATTAAATTAAAAACAAATAAACAAGATAATAAAACTATTAATCGTATATTATTTATCAATCTTTAAGAAAACTCTTCTTCTTAGAAAACTCCAGCACTTCTACTTTTATTCTACTAATAAAATAAAAAAAAAACTGAGAATCAACTAAGATAAAAAATAAAATAGTCGGAATTACAAGAAATAAAACTACTTATTTACTAAAAATATGTATTCTTAAAAATTAAGGCACTTATTTCATATATCTCAAGGTGAACTTCGAATGACACTTCAAAAATATTTAGGTTTTTAACATGCTTACAATTGAATTTTACCAATAGTCGAATTTAAATTAGATGGTACCTGGAGCCATAATGAGCACTTCTGCATTACAGAGTGTTATTACGTGACACTAGCCAAGTCATATACTACTTCAGAGACTTCGGCCATCAGGAGAGGCCAGATAACATGAAGTAAACATTATGCGAGAGTATTAAGAGTCCGTAGCTGTAATGACGTTCTGTAACTCTTTGGCTGTCTAATAAGGATTTAGTAAGACAACATTACATTACACGCAGAGCTGAACGCGGGCTGGCATAGTTTGCGACTTATTTAAAAACTTAAATAGAAAATTTGACTGATTCCGATGTTACGATATTGATCCACTCGGTATTAAAATTGTAATACCGAACCTTAGCGTTCCGAGATTCTGGAATTACGATATTCCGAGATTCCAGTATTCAAGCCCTAATTTATACCTCCTAAGATAGACCAATTATATAACGTACCTAAGTTAGGATTGGTTTTTGAAACCACAAACCTAGGATTTTTACGCTACGCTACATATCTATGGTTGGAACAGTAGATAATCTTTATACAAGGTACGTAACGTAAGTGACTTGCATGTGTGCGCGCCCTGTATACACGCGCACAATGACAACATCTCATGCTGCCTATGGATAGGATATTGTGTTTACAAAAAATAACCCTCTTCCTAATTTTCACAGCATAAATAAGATTGTTATTGGAGACAGTTGAAAAGCCATGTCACGCTGAACGAGTCACGTTTTTTATTGATTTTACATTTTATATCGTTTCTTGCCTCGTCGGTCACGGAAGGGTCGTGTGCTTGACTTCTCTTTTTAATACTTTTCGCGTTTTAAGTGAATTAAATTTTTCTTGTTATTGTAAAGAAACTAAAAAATTAACCTAAACTAATCGAGTCTTAGTTTTTTAGTTTTACTTTTCATCCACTGTTATATTATATCTTGCAACTCCGCTTATACTGAGACATGTGCAACATCTTATCTTCGGGTTCTGATATCTATTATTAGACTGCTATCTACATTTTAATATTGGCGTCAGCATATTAATGAAGAATAATAGATTGATAAACATGGGAAGCAAGTAATTACACCTCGAGATATTTAGGCACACGAACGAGCGAAGCGAGCGAGGGCGCTTACAGTTCAAGGTTGGAATTCATCACTTACGCGGTACCTACACCGGAGTTAAACACTACGCTTTACAACTCATTGTTAGTCAGCCACTGAGTATATTTCTCATAAATTTCCATATATGTGTACGGACAGCGGAGAATCGGTGCTGGCATTGCTCGGCGTAGACATGGCGTAATCGCTGGCCGCTCGCGGGTTGAACGAGTTCCCGAACCCAGGGACTAATTAATCTCCGCCCTGGGAGGCTGAACCGCCAGCCTGTGTAAAGTCTCTGAAATAGTAGTCGTGTCGGAGAAGGAGACCAGGGTAGACACGGTACTACAACAGAAGGGGGATCAGGACTAACCCGCTTTAATTGTATTCCACTAAGGTGGCAAAGAAGCTTGCAATTCGTCTGATGATAAGTGGTTACTGCAGCATATAGACGCTTGCAACACTTGGAGCAACTCTCACGCGCTGCCGACCCTTCAAAAATCTAATAACTAATAAATACTGTAGTCCTAAGAAAGGGCGTAGCCAGCTTTTGAACTAGGGGGGGGCAGACTAGGTATAAAATGTTATTTACATACGTCAAAAAATGGCATTGTAGGCACTTTACTTCATTATTATTCATATGGCAAAACTCCATAGGCGTGGAGCTACTTCTGCTCTTCATACCCCCAACCGACCTCGGCACGGTCGAAAAACTATTGTTAGGCGGCCTCGGCACGTACTAACGGCCCCAGACGACGATCTCGCTATCCGGATAGCGGGATTAGTCTCAACGACTTCCCCTACTAGGGCATCCCCCCTAATAGGGCATCCCCCTTGACACGAGGTTCGTCGGCGAACGAACGGATACACGAGGTATCAATTAGTGCCGGGGCGCTTCTCGCCCCCACTCTAAAAAAAATAATACTTCTGGTCTTGATTTTGATACCTGACATTGTTAACACCCAGCTTAAAATTATAGCCAGATCTTGCCATGTTTATAACTCATTTCGAGGGTCATTATCACAAATAGGTTGGAAATCTTCTTGCCTGTATTGAACGATTTCCAACCAGGGGATAGGGAGGTTACGGCACTATAGCACATTTAAACAGTGAGGCAGACTATACTAAAGATGTCCTCAGACATCAGGCCAAGTGTCAAGCCTCTGTGGACTATGAGAATGTTGACTGGCAATGCGTTGAGGTGTTTGAGACGTTTGTGTAATTCGACAACGAAATCAGTTCTTCAAAACAGTCAAACATGACCTATCCAGCTAGAAAAAGGAGTCAACCCGTTTATTATGTCCTCGAACAATTTACAATCCCACTGATGTCTTTAAGTCTTGATAACTGGAAAGGACAAGGCATAAGTAAATGTAAACAGCGAGTGAATCTCACATCTACAATTTTCTGATGATGATATTAGAGTGCAGTTGGGTAAAAATCATTTCGAACAAGAAGCCGAGAAGGAGGGTCAAAGTTAAGGTTGGGCAGGATTTAGCAAGCTTTGCCACGTCTTTACGTCGTCCATACAGCAGTGTTCGTACCTGCTCTTTCTGGGACAAGTAGTCCATACTAATATCATAAATTCTGTCTGTCTATTTTTCTCACATAGGCTAATTGAAAACGTCAAGTATGAGTCGTTTTTTTTCTATAATTGAGGAGTTGCCGTGTAAATCCTACACCGATAATCGAATTTAGGGTGGGTAGAACCGCGGGAAAATTTGGCATGGAGATAGTTTGAGTCCATGGGAAGAATATAGGTTACTTGAAAACGTCAAGCGTGAGTCAGTTTTTCCTATAATTAAGAAAATGCCGCTGAAATCGGAAACACCGATAACCGAATTACGGACGGGCGAAACCGCGGGCAAAAGCTAAAATGATCATATAAAAAATAAAATGATAGCGTGTCAACACGGCCTTGCATCATCAAATACTGAGGAACTACTTCTCTACTGGTGAAAGGTTTGGCGAACAGTTGACTGTTAAGCTGGGTACAGATTATTTGAAACACAAGATGCAATGCAACAAGAATATATGTGGACGATCCCGCACTGTGCGCCTCAACAACGGCCATTCCTGGCAGGGTTCAGCGCGCACGCCATGGAGCCGTTTCATTTTGTAGTGTACATGACTATATTGGTGTTTCAATTAATTTATTTCACCATTGTATAAAAAAAGTCCTAGTCGTCATCTCCAGCCATTTTTACAAACATCAATTCAAATATGGCGGGCAGTAGGCAGGTCCAGGCAAATTATCCGTTCAGATTACACTTCGTGCACTCAAAGCGTTAGTTGAAAAACGCCGACAATAGGCGTGGGCGCAGTTGACTTTTGTGCGTTCGCGAACACCACAGAATATTATGCGAACAGATTGAAATGTTGCATTGCATGTTATATTGCAAATAATCTGTACGCACCTTTAGACGATCCTGTAGTGACGACCGTACAAAATCGCTACTGAAGTAATGGCGCGCCAACACAACTTTACATCAAAACACTTACGAACTGCCTCTACATGTAGAAGGTTGAACGAACGACTGTTGAAAGACTGTGCAGTGTAGTAGCAGTAAAAAATGCGGGCGATCCGAATAGGTAAGTTTTGTATTACTAAATTATCCCGAAAATATGCCAACCCATGTACGGGCACGCGGGGCAGGTCCCCCCCCCCCTACCCGTACTTGGCGACGCCCATGGTCCTAAGAGAAAACCTTGACAGAGAGCTCATTCCACAACGCAAGCGTGCTGCGATAGTAGAAATTATATTACAAATAATTAATAATTTTTTCTATAATCTATTATATTTTCAAACACGTCATATGCCACTGAGGGCGGTCTGTATACACTGATAAAAAATGACTTGTTCAAGCTCAACACAGGTTATTCCAATAATTCGCTCAGTGTTATATGTAAAATCTATGTCACGAGTCTCCGTCTTCAGGTTTCCAGATTTTCCCTAACATTCGTTGCATAATTTGGTGCACTATGTTTGTATGTAAAATTATTCTATACGTTTTTAAGTTGGATTCATTATAGAACATTTAGTCACATTATTTCTGGGCACAAAAGTTCACCGAGAGAGACTCTCATTTGTTCAAAGAGTTCATCTGTAATTAACTAGAAAAAAAACATTTGGAGCCGTTTCCAAAGCCTCAAAGATTATCTTGCCCGAAAGAGAAAATATGAAGAGGATTTCTTGTAAAAGTTTTCAAAGTCGGTTTACTAAAACTAAAGCCAAAAAGGGCAGTGTGATAAGCTGAGTTCTTGACTTAGTTATTAACACAATATGACAAAGACGTACAATCTGTCTTTTACTTCAAATCTTAATTTGAAATACTATTCCTATGTTTACCAACATACTAGTTGTTATTATGGTAGGCTATTGCGAAGTCCATAGAACAGATTGCAGAACTCGAAGTGTATGGGGCAGTCGCGTGTAACTTTCAACTTTTTTTTTTACTTTTATTGATCAATATTTACAAAAGAACAATTATCTTATAAGTAAAGTCGCTCTTTTAAATCACAGAGGTATCTGTGCGAGCGAGTGTTCGCTACGTGATTAAAAAATAGTACAAGAAATAAATGTTACAAAGCCGATAAGTTAATCCACTTAATATGTACAATAAATGCTAAAACTATATTGGTTTATATATACAACAATTACTATTCTGTCCTCGAATTTAGATCTCAGTTCTCTAAACAGTAGTTTTTAAGTAAACTTTTATATTACTGTTTATTTAAATATTTGTTAGTATATTTTCGGGTAGACTATTCAATATTTTAGGTAGTATTTGAAAACATATTCTGGTTCCATAGTCGTTATTAAATTTGGGCAAGATTTTTTTAGAATTTGGATATTTTTTTAAGTGACTTTTCCGTTTATAAGCGTAAAGCTGGTTTATGTTTGTTATTTCTTCTTTCATTATAGCTATTTTTATTTTACAACTAGCTGATCCGGCGAACGTTGTTTCTCCACACTAACCTATTGTGAAAGGGTTGTACTAATTCAGAAACATTCCCCGGCATGTGCATAAAAACTTACCAAAATTTCATTACAATCGGTTTACCCTTTTGCGCGATTCCGACTCGCACTTCCCCCTTTTTTCTTTCATAAGAACCTTGCCCTAACACTAACAAACACAACAAAAACAAATTACCCGAATTGGTCGAGCCGTCATCGAGTTTTCCTTAGTTCGCGAGTCCGACTTGCACTTGACTGTTTTTTTTCATAAGAACCTTCTCCTGACAATAACAAACATAACAAAAATAGAATTAGCGAAATCGGTCTAGCCGTTCACGCGTGATGGCGTGACCAAGGTAAATAGGGATTCATTTTTAAATATAATAAATATAATAATAATATAAATAATAGAAGATATTTAAATAGCTCACTATAATTAACATTGTATTTATGTTTTACGTGTCGAGGCACAAAAGTTTTTAATAGTCTAACTTGTAATATGTATATTATTTCAATATATGTTTAGTATATGCGTCCGTAACTACATAAACCGTAACTGATTACAGAGTCTGCTAATATATAGATATAATAAGCGCAAAGTTTTATACGACATTTTATACTTTAGTGTATACAGTTTACTAAGTATAGCTCTTAATTTTTTACAAACGAAATTTATGTGGTGGCCGCAGTTAAGTTAAGTCGGTTGTCAATTACAAGTCCCACGTACATGTGCTCGTTCACTATATCTAACTTTAAACACTCGCTATTATGGCTACAGACAAGTTCGTTATGCATGCATTCATGACATGCGTTATTATACTTGGCTTGTATTTGTCCCTATTATGAGACGACGTTATACACATTAATTTTGTTTTTTGAGGGTTTATGACTAGGCCCACATCATGCGCCCAGTGGCACATTCGATCAGTTTTCCTGTACTTTTTGTTCTGCAAGTTTTAGATCCCTGTTAGCAACCACAAGGCAAGTGTCATCGGCAAACTGATATACGGAGCCGTGATCGAATAGGTTTACTTAGGTTTATTTTCCTGAATAAAAAATTATTCGAGTTAAAGTTATGAAACTACCTTAAAGAGCATATGAAACGTGCTTCCATTTCTATATCATTTAACCACCAATCACCGATTGTCTTAAAACGTCCTCCAATTAGCTTGCCTCTCAAACAAAAATTCAATGACAGTAGGTTTTAAAGCATCCATACTCGCGCCACTGGTTTAAAACTTACGCAACCTCATTTTGTCCAAGGTCCGAATCCATAAATCGGGAGTTAGATTACTACCTATATTTAACAATTAATTTTGTGTTGATGTTTATGATTCGTAAGTTTATAATGTAATATTTTACATTTGAGTCATCGGTATTCAACTTTTTGTTAGTTTCAAACCTTTCATAAAATAAATCATAACTTCTCAGCTAATGTATAAAATTACTGAACATGTCTATTTAAAATAGGAAATGAAACAGTAGATTGTTAACTCGAAAAAAGCCTTATTTGCAGGGCTAAGGCTATGTCGTCGAATGAGCAACCTAAAGGTCCGTGATTCACCCGTGAGATGGCGCGCCCTAAAAAGTTACACGAGTTGGCGCGCGTGAGAAAAATGATCACTGTCCTTTAAATGACTTTTATTGTGAAAAAAAGGAATTATAATACAACTTTTGACATTTTCATAAACTATAAGTCTTATTTTAGTTAAATAAAATGTTTTATTAGAATCATATAACAAAAATGCAAACTTATGAATAAACTAAAAATCTTATAAACTTTGGCCTCAACTTTTAGCTAATCTTAAGAAAAAAAAAACAAAAAAAATTAACTTAACAAAAATTGGACTCAAAACAATAAATTCACTAAGTTACATAATATTTATACACGAAAAACAGGAGAATAAACAATAAAACAAATTTAATGTATGAAAAAAGAATACTTACACGAATAAGCGCGCGATGAGCAAAATGCCGCGCTACACGATGTGCTACGCACAAACACATCACTACGTGATCGCAGCTGCACTGAGCGGCGCGTGAGTCGCGTCAGTACTTGATCCATAAAATAAAATACATTAATTATTTTTCTTCCAACGTGTTTTTCTTCTTTTGTGGATATCACTGCTATAATTAATATGCTTGTGTTCAATAATTAACATGCCAATGCCAAATTTTTAGTACGCAAATTTAGTTTTGGTAAGCTATTCAGCACTGCATTAAAATCAGTGAATTAGGTGTTTGTTTAGTTAATTTGAACTAACGACCGAACAATAACTAATTTTTTTAAAAATTATCATAAGTAAATTCTCTTCGTTTTGTCATCTCTGTAAATTCGATGGTCTATGGCACAGTGCGTGTCGTGTTTGGATCTGGAAAATGTAATTCGGCCAAGTTTTGCAATTAGTTTTCCCTACACATACCAATCTACCTATTAGGTACTAAAACAACAATTTCTGGTCTTTCTTGTGTTGTGGTACCTTAACTAAATAACCACTTAGGGGGTTTGTAGACACATAAATTAGTCAAATAAAAGTCAAAATGTTTAATTCAAATTAGGATTTTACAAACACTTTTGAATCATCAAAGTTATGAAATACTATGTTTTGAACTTAAGAAGAATCCAGCAAGAAACTTAATAGTTACTCTTTAAAAAAAAATCTTACAAATACAATCAATGTTTAAAATAAAAAAAAAATATTATTTTATATTATTTCCATTTTAATTAAGTTTACCTATGCATCCTGTAATTGAGCAACTTCAGTCTCATGGATTTTTATCATGTACACAGTCTGAAATATTGTAGTATGCTTTTTTACAAAGTAGTTGTTTGATAAAAGATTTAAATTTACTTCGCTTCGATCTGATCGCTTTTAAATATTAATGGGAACTTTTTTGTAAAAGTGTATACATTGCCCCATAAAGGAGTTACTATTTTTGTGTAGACGTGTATCATGCACCAACAGCTTATTTTTACTTCTAGTATTCACTTTGTGAACGTCACTTTTCTTGCTGAAACTATTGATATTTTTATGTACATATAAAAGATTTTCATATATTTACTGCGACGCTAAAGTTAAAATATTTTCTTCCAGAAACCTATCCCTCAGAGATATCCTAGATCCTAATTTATAAATAGCACGAATTGCCCTTTTTTGTAACAAAAATATTGTATTTACATCAGCACCGCTACCCCACAAAAAGATACCATATGTCATTAAACTATGGAAATAGCTAAAATATACTATTTTTGCAGTGTCGACATCGTTCAATTGTCGTATTTTCTTGATCGCATACACAGAAGAGCTAAGTTTTTTGGCTAAGTTATGAATATGAGGACCCCATGGAAGTTTGAAGTCCAGCGTTATGTCAAGAAAGACTGTTGAATCAACAAGTTGTAATTGCTCGCCATTAATATTAATATATGTTTGTATCTGACTAACATTTGGTACTGTAAATTTAACACATTTGGTTTTTTTCTGATTAAGTAACAAATTATTAGCGTTAAACCAATTTACAATTTAAGAAATGGCATAATTTAATTCATTATAAGATGTCTGTTGTCTCTTGACTTTAAAAAGTAAAGAGGTGTCATCAGCAAATAAGGCAATGTCATGGTTTTTAACATGATATGGGAGATCATTAATGTAAATAAGAAATAGAAAAGGACCTAAAATTGAGCCCTGAGCTCCCATAGTGACTGCTGATCCCGGAGATCTTTATTTTCTCCTTTATTATTAGTAAAGTATGTATGTTCCTATGTAATTGTAATTGAAGGTAGGTACTTACATACTCTACAGGTAAGTAGAATCACTGGATTCGTAACGTTGTTGATCTGTTTCTACCAAGTCCATAAGTCAATTTTTATTTAATTCCGGGATTTTTTCCGAGATCTGTAAATTATTATGTAGGTAAATAATAGAAGATTATACAGCCAGTGAAAAAAAAGTGAATAGAATTCGAGGGACTAAGTAGGATCCCGAGAGCAGCCAAGGATGCTAGAGAATAATTCTAAGCGGAGCGAGGGTTACAAAGGACCGAGATGATTTTTTTCACGTGTTGTAGTATACTCTAATTTTTACTCTAATGACTACAAGAAAAAATCAAGTACTATTATCACATTTTGGTAAAAAAAACGGTAATTATTACCGGGTGAAAAGAGAACAATGACATAAATCAACCGCAATAACAATTAAAAAAGTTTAACAACTGTTCCGAATTCAAAATTATTCACTCAGTGAGCAAACGCGAGTTTTATTTACTATTATGTTTTTATTCACTCAGTGAGTAAAACTGAGTTTTATTTACTGTTATGTTTTTATTCACTCAGTGAGTACAAGTAAAGTTTTATTCACTGCTATGGATAAATAAAATGCACTTTTCCGAGTAGCAATGGTAAAAAATTAGTTATTCTTTTTAATTCCTGAATTTGCTGATTGTTAAGGTGTTTCTATACAAAACAATATTTATTTTTCAGTACCTATGTATCTATATTATTAAAAAAACAATAAGTACTTACTTCGTTTTCTCAACTTTTTGTAGTTGACATCGCTTCAATTTATTAACTTTGACATATTTGTACCTTTTCGATTTTAGTAATAATTGATATTACACTAATTTGAAAATATGTCAGTACTTATATACAATTCAAACTAATACGTCTTTTCATAAAAATAACAAACATAGTGACTATCAAAGATGAATTTTACGTCTAGATAAAATCGTGTAGAAACTATTGACAAAAAAAGGGTTGATGAAAAAAAAAACACTTTTTGCAAGTTATTACTCTAATCTGCTTGCTATATTTGAGTTACAAACGAAATTTTCAAAATAATTACTCGCAAAACAAACCACAATTTTTTTTCTATCTGTGTTGCCAAGTCTGTACCTTCATTTCCCAAGATTAGTAAGGCGAACACTGAAATGACAATACATATATTTTTTACCTAACGTCTCATACATACATAACATTTTGTCAGGTTGATAAAGTATTTATGTATTGATGTCCCCTGTGACACATTGTATTTATAGAATATAAACCTTCTTCAATATTTAAATAAAAAAAACATAACAATAAGATGTAAATATCAATAGAAAGAGTAGTACTTATCATGTCTTTTATGAACTACGTAATTAATTAATTACCGTATCTTAAAATACAGAAATAATTTGATAAAATATCTTTTCTTTACAACGAACTGTGACGTTACCGTCACGCTTTGGACTCTTTATATAAAACAACAATAGTTATCTAATACTAGGTACTTTATTAGCAAGTCGGTGTACGCACACGCGCAATTGGATGTGTAAAATTATAGGGCGAGTGTAATTTGCATTATTTGAGTAATATTCTGAGATGTCAATCAGTTATATAAGTTATTCAATTACAACGATAGACATATTAGGTCTTAACAATAACAAATATAATGTATCTACTTATAATTATCAGTATTTGATCTATGTGTTGACCGAGAAGTTAATATCGTTTAAAAAAATTTCGTTGGCGGCAGCGGGGTGGGCGCAACAAAGTTGTACGCATGTGCTCTCGACGAGTAGCTGCGGTCGACTGATGGAAGGCGAGAGCCGCGTAATGGCCGGCCCACGCTACGTTATTTATGAAATGTATTTTTTTTTGCTACAAAATAACACTCTTTCGCAATAAAATAAAACTATAATAGTTTAAAGTATTTATTATGGATCACGTAGAGCCTGAATGAAAAAAAATGAAAAATTTCATTGAAAAAAGTTAAATGACTAGCAAATAAAACTGTTTTCCCCGTAGAAGTATCTATCTAAAAATGAAGATTTAGAGGAAACTTTGCGATTTTATTGTATGGAGTAAAGTTTATTCAATCGTGTTTCGACTCTCATAACATACTAACAAAACTCCTAAACTTATGATTGTCATCAAAAAAGTATATAAAATTTCTTGATTCGGTATATATTCGAAAATAAATAGCTTAAAAAAATTACAAAAAAAAAACAATAAACTAGACATACAAAAATACACACACAGGTACAAATTTTAGGAAAAAAGCGATACGTGCTCTCAGCATAGAGGTAGCAACCGTCCTACCGCCCATCGTCCGCGCATTGTAAAAAAATACTTTTTTTGTATTTTTTCCAAAAAATACTTACTTGAAGAGTGCACTTCACTTTCACAAGTGTCTTTGTTTTAAATCGATATATCATAATCACTCGAAGTTTGTAGGATATTTTTATCAAAATGTGCTACCTACTTTTTGTTATTTTATGTAATTCAAAATCAAAAGTGTTATCAAAATTTTGTTTCTAGAGAAACACGGAGGTGTTGAATTGGAAATATAAATTGACTATGCGGGGTGGCCAGATTATAATGCTGAAATTTTATGATTGCTGTTTCTGTAATGTGTGTTACTGTAATATGGTATGGGTGAGTATCTTCCGTTCTGGGAATAAAACCGTGACTCATATATATACACATACATACATCTATAAATAGATCCCTGAGTGACACTAAAAATATTAATATTTAAACTACTTGCTGCGGTACAGCAAACTGGGTCACCCACCGCCCAGTGGCCTGTTTAAATCGGTCCAAAATTAAATTGCCGAGTACGTTACACGATCAAAATTTTAGTAACGATTTTCATGAGAATGAAAATAGAACAATCAGTATTCAACTCTAGTACCTTAGGTACGTAAAACATCGGTTTTGTTTCTCATATATTTTAAGCCTAAAGATAACCTTCAAATGTAAATTCAGTTCACGTAAGCAGTAAGCAGTTTCGGCAAACAGAACTTCTGCTTGATGTACAGTTTGTGCTGACATTTCGTTCACCTGAAAAATGGCTTTTATGGTATTTTCTTTTCGGTTAATATCAAGTCTTTTACTTTCTCAAGGTGAACTGTTGTTACAAGATTACTGACTGCTGTCCATTTGATAACTTTTTCGTCTTATACAGGATTTTACAGCCTTTGAATTCTGTGTGTCATTTCCATTATTGACACTCCTACACAGAATTTCCCATATTATTCCCCCATAGGGGATGGTTATCCATAAATACTCAAATACAGGTTTCTGGTATGGTGCCACCAATATTATTAAATTTGTTGAACATAAAGATATTTCAATAGGCTTTACCTTTTACCCATCACGTTTGTGTCACGGAATACCATCGCGATGAAATGATGGAAGCGTAGGTACCTACTAATTTTCGTTATTGAATATTTTACAAATATGACTGGTTTTTGAACTCTTTCATCTCCTACTTTTTACTACACTAGGGAGATATTTTCTATCAATGCTACGAGTACAACACGTCCTTTATAATTTCTAACCGAAAACCATTTTTTTAGAATTTTAGACTTTGATGTAAACATACAACCCCTAGTAATTTATTTATAAAATGTAAAACATAGATTAGCTTAATTTTATACTAGTTGATGTATGACGTATTTTAGGACTGTTTAACCCTAGAGTAGTCGCGTCTTTCCGTGAAACGTGAGTGATCACGTGGAGAGCATTTTACCGCCCATAGTTAACATGAGTTTTTGTATAAAAATAATAAATAAATTAATTTGTAATTATTTTTATAGGATAAAATAAATCATAAACTATAAGAAAAATAACATTTATTTTAGTTTTACACTTAATATTAGAAAAAAACAGAAATCTCAGATTTTTTTGATAAAATAAAATGTTTTAATTATCTTCAACATAGATTATAGTTTAGCAAAACCATCCTGGCAAATGTACCTCTAACAATGTTCGTTGCACAGTAACTTTGCACATCTATTGCACCATTTTTAGTCCTTCTATTTGTCTTGGATGTCGGATACTGCGCATGTGCCTTCTCTACCTGAGGGCATAACTTGATGTTTAGATGGCAGAAATCGGGAAATTTGGTTCTTAGCTCTGAAAAGGGTTTATGTTGGACTTTCTTATTATATGTGGTGTTGTCATAGCCAGAGCAATTTCTTTCATAAAGGTTTGTCGTAATAATAAGTGATTATTATTATCTTTTTATATTGATAAAAAGATTAAATATCAACATTATTATAACGATACTTACATCAAAACAACATTAAACGCAATGAAAACGAATAATATTTTTAACTACACACAATACTAAAACCAGACACACATTTTACTTACGTGAGTAGTCGCGCAGTGAGCAATTTGCCCCCAAACGCGACATAGCAACAAGTCAACTACTTCCGCTTCCTGTAGTCACACACACACACACACACACACGTGCACTAAAATATTTCGAATTTCTAAAACAAAGAGGAGAGGAACAAGGGGACAGCAAAATGCTCACACCGCGACCTCTCTAGGGTAAATGCTCATAACGCGAGCTCTCTAGGGTTAATGCTCATACCGCGAGCTCTCGAGGGTTAATGCTCATACCGCGAGCTCTCTAGGGTTAATGCTCATACCGCGAACTCTCTAGGGTTAATGAATATACATTTGATAAAAAATGCGCATGGGTTTTACTTAATATATTCTGTTTATATAAGCACATATATAAATTTTTTAAATTGATTACAAATCTAAAATATTTGCTTTTTTAAGAACTTTTTCGCTATATCGACCTGTACAAAATGGCTACAAGAAGTTGTAAACGAGACGCTGACTCGTTTTGCTATATATGCGGCGAATTTATTAAAGTGAGAGAGAAAAACTATGAGTTAAGTACAAATTTAAAGATTTGCGAGGCATAACAAGCTTACTTCAATCTACCTGTTAAAATCAAGACCAAAATGGGGTCCACATGTGTCTTGTTACTCTTGCAGATACAATATGGACGGTGAGTTTATTTTCTAGAGCTGAAAATGATGACGAATTTTTCCATCATCAGATGTAGAATGCCTGTAAAGATGCATATGTTACATTCTAATTTGGATAAATTTAAAGATAATATGGGAGCTTATTCGGAAGAACAAGGGGAACGGTTCCATCAAGATACAATGGAATTTGATAGACGTTACCAAGGCCAATATACTGAAAGCATGATGGGAGACTATATTTGGAGGTTAATAAGAGAAACTTCTTCTGAACATGACAGGAAAAGTAAAACTGTTCATTTTTAAACGTTTTAACTCTATTATTAAACTTCTATTGTAAGAAAAAAACATAAATGAATATTCAAATTCATAAAATTAAAAATGCTCATAAAAGCAAATTCAGAACATTTTTTTGTTTTTATTTTTATTTCTAGATATAAAATATAAAAATAAACTAAGTATAACTCGTGCGCAGAAATGCTGAAAACCGGATATCATATTAATATAATATCCATTTTATATTTTCTTAAATTCTCGCTGGTATCATAGAATTTTAAAATAAAAATGTGAAATTCAGAGTAAGTACCTAGTAAAAATAAAGTTTATTATGTAAGTTACGTGCAAGTATTACCTTCTAGTGCTAAGTACGAGGTGACTTGACACAATCCAGTATACTTGTACCTAAGCCGCAACTTGTGACCTGGGTCACGTAGTGGGTACGCTGTGTGCCGTGTGCCGGCTGAAGGTAAAAGCTATTGTTAAAATTGTGATCTTTCTTATTCAAATTTACGTAATACAATAATTAATAAAAATAATAGCATCAAAATGAAAATGTTAGTTTGCTTGTCCAGAAAGGGAGAATTCGTCATGATATCTTTTTTTTACTACTAAGGTGGCAAACAAGCTTACAGTCCGCCTGATGGTAAGCGGTTTTTGTAGTCTATGGACTCTTGCAATACCTTAACCAAATATTTTAATGAAATCTCAAATCGCAATAATTAGTATTTTTTCCATTTAACCTGAGTAAAGTTTGATAAACAATTTATAGAACATATAATAAAAATAATAATATAGTTTTAATAATTTATATTTCTTTACAATAAGTTTATAATAGATACTAAAACGTACAACGTAAATACACAAAAACATACATAAGTATAGAGAAAGAAAAAGAGTTCTTTTTCTTAAAATTACGTTTATTTTATTTTGTCGATCAGAGGTCTTCCATTGACTTGTGACAACAGACTAGTTTGAGTACTGAAGATAGGTTTGTAAGTTGTTTCAAAAAAGTAATGTCTAAACTGAGATCTCGCCCCGAAACTAAATTATTTTCTGTACACGTCATCATATACGGCTAGGTCAACATCCTATGAAACCGAAGATACAACGGTAGCGCAGAAGCGTGGTGGTATTGTTCTTCAAAAAGAGAGATAAAACTCTCCGTAAGAACTACTATCCGATTTCTTTCCTGAGCCACGTGCATTAGCTATTATCAGGAGTCGTCACCAACCGTTTCGCTGGAAGACTTAAAGAATTTCAGCCGTAAGAACTCTCTAGGTTTTGGAAATGCTTGAGTTCCGTAGACCACAATCACTGTATGATACATTATACAAAAAAACTCGAAAAGTATAATCAGCCGCTGTGTATGGAGTCTGAGGACTTTAAAAAGCCTTTGACTCCATTGAAACCCGTCCCGTGCTAAGATTCTCTGCAGCGATGTCGTATGACAGATGATACAGAAGGGTAAGACAAAGGGACGTCATATCTCCAAAACTGCTCACCAATCCTGGAGACAACCTTGACGGAATGTGAAGATCACGTGAAGTTGGTACTGTCTCGTGATCTTGTATTTAGAGAAGGTGTCCGGTAACCTCGTCTCTGCCTCTATCCAACTCATCTACCTACTAAATAAACTACATCTCTAGCACGTAACCTAACTAAGAGGCAAGCTTTCCGTGAGCTTATCTTCATAAGTGGTTAACGCTACGCAGGCTTAAGAGCCTTTGTTGTTGTTTATATTTTTCTAGTTAATAAAATAAAAATGTGTACATTTAATCTTAATGTAATTAAAACTAAAATAATTTAAATACAATTTTTGTTTAAAAGTAATTATATGATTTTCGAAATTAGCTCTAACAATTTGACTGATCTTGCAAACTTAGATAATTTTATTATGAATGTTTTAGGTGACTCACTTAATTTATCTACTCGTCAACGAATTACTTTAGAAATAAATTATATTTTTTCAAGACAACCTGGTTTTAGTATTACAGACATAGCCTAAATTTATTACAATTACACCCTTTAAACTTGACGGAATGTGTCTATATTCCATTGGAATTTAGAAATAATATTAAAATTACAAACAACACAGGGATGGTTAAACTGTTTCATTTACCGCGGGCAAAGCCACGGGTTAAAAAGTGGGACACTATTTGTTTATGTGTTGCAACGTGTAGAACCAATAGGTTGGTTTGATTCATATTGGGATATAAAAGATTTTTGTGGCATTACATAGAATACCTTTTCTCACAGTAACTTAAAGGGTAGGGTTAGGGTAGGTAGGGTTGTAGTTATTTCGCGCTGATGACCAAATTTGCGCGGGCAATGCCGCGGGTAAATGCTAGTACCTAAACTATACAATTACGAGATAATACTATACCAAGACCTAACATTTGGGTCATAGGATACAGGTCACCAGTGGATTGGAATATTTGACAGGCGAGCGCAGTCATCCTTGTTTTACGAGGGTTGGTGACATTTTGCTCACCTCCTCACCTCTGGGGAAAATGATTCTGATATTTTACTTCGAGCTTAGGTTTGTATTTGCTTATTATTATCATTGCAACAAATTGGTAAACGCTTAGCTAAGTCAAAAAAATTTAAGCGTATAGCAAATATAACAATATTTATCTATTTAAAATAGACAAACTAAAAACGTTTGAATATAATAATTCGGTAGAAATTAAAAATAAGTTCTTAATTTAATTCAATGTCGAAAGAAATTAAATTTACCTGTTGTTGCCTCACAAAGACATTGTGTTATAAAAATATAAGCTGCTGTAAACAGTCAGTGTCTTAGATATAGATATATTGTTCAATATTAATGTAGTACTGATAACTGATTCACATTTATTAATTGCTTTACTTGGGGATTGACAAACATACAAGTAAAACAAAGTAAAAGTCATCCGATTATTTATAAGCTGAGGTATAGGGGCATTGTCAATTTTATATTACTAATAATAAAATTAATTAAAACATAGTAAGCTATACACAAGTATTATTATCTATCTAATATCACGTACCACGCTGCTGCTAAACATCTTTTGATAATGTATGAAATTTTTCCTCATCATCATTATCATATCAGCTCATATTGGTCCACTGCTGGATATGGCGCGCCATTTCTCCCGGTTCCAGCCACCCTTTTAAGGTCGTCGGTCCACCGGGCTGGAGAGTGTCGCCGCATCGCCTTCCCATACGCGGTCTTTACTCTAGAACACGTCGGTCATTGGTCCTCCGACAGACATGGCATTTTTCCTCACATACATAATATTCTGTATACCTACAGACATAGTCGTGTTCAGATGTTAAAGTTTTTTATCCCGTTCCTAAGGGACGCACCAGGTTCAAGACCATAAGTAAACCTTACGGTTTTTTTATGTAAATTAGAAATAGCTTCGACATTTGCAGCTCTCCCCCGCATAAAGTTCGCATTCTGTAGGACATGATGCTGTATAGTGTAGGACATGCTGCTGTAGAGTGTAGGACATGCTGCTGTAGAGTGTAGGACATGATGCTGTAGAGTGTAGGACATGCTGCTGTAGAGTGTAGGACATGATGCTGTAGAGTGTAGGACATGATGCTGTAGAGTGTAGGATGTGATGCTTTAGAGTGTAAGACATGATGCTGTAGAGTGTAGGACACGATGCTGTAGAGTGTAGGACATGATGCTGTAGAGTTAAGGACATGATGCTGTAGGAAATGATACTGTATAGTAGAGTGTAGGACATGATACTGTAGGACATGATGTTTTAGAGTGTAGGACATGATGCTGTGGAAATTACTGAAGTGATATGTGTGGGCTCTGCTGTGAAGGTTACGGTTAATTTTAGATCTATTGTAACATTTGACGTTTCATATTCTTGGCCATTTATGTTTACTCTCTGTTTTCTGTTTCTTAGGTAAGATTTAAAAATATCAAGTGCTTTTACTTGATTTAAGACGTAAAGTTTAATTGTTAACTGTCAAAATAAAATTAAACAATAAAATAAAGAGCGATTTGAGTGTTTAGACGGAACACAATGTTACAACTACAGAAAGGCAAACTATGTTTTACTATAACAACTTTACTTAAAGCATCTGCAGTATAGTTAGCGGTAGGCGCTGGGTGGCACCAAGTCTTAACTCATGACCTCACCAGTGCCTGTCGGTCACGTACGCTGTGCTGTACGACCTGTTACAGAACTATTTCAACAAGCAATTCACTTTCTGTGATTTATCTCATAAAATCGTGTTGGAACAGGATACAAAGTCGTCATTATTTTGAAGTTTTCGGATCTCACACTCAATAATAATTACTCACGACCAAAACATAAGCCTTGATATGTCTTGAGTTAATTGTGGTGCCAGTTACTACTGCAATGCAGTCTGCTTGTCGCCAGATTGTACACTTGGGTAATCTAGCAGCTAGATAACATATACGTGTGCCACTCTGAGACTGGCAAATTTGTTGCTGTGTGCTCCGCTGTTTCACTCGCGCAATATTCTTTTTTGTAGAAGCTAGATAATAAATGTGTCCTTTGTTTTTTTGTTATAACAACAAAGTGGCTAACAACCTTGGGATCCTTTGTATCTGTCTCTTTAAATGTGTACGTACGTACGTAAGTACACACATAGATACCTACTCCCGCGTTTATGTTATTTATCTATTCTATCCATACTAATATTATAAATGTGTAAGTAACTCTGTCTTCCTGTCTGCCTATAACCCCTTTACGCTTTAACCGCAAAGCTGATTAAGATGAAATTTCGATAGACATAGTTTGAGCGCCGTGAGTGGAAGGACACCGAAAAATTCAAAAATTCTCACGGGAATAACTATAACCGAACTTAAACGAACTACAACTACAGTTATAGCAAACTTCATTAGTATAATTAAGGAGTTGACGTAAGAATCGCACGCCGATAACCAAATTTATGCCGGGCGGAGCCGCTCGGAAAAGCTAGTGTAATATAATAATAATTTATATTTTTTCAATTACAACACTGATTTCGAAAGGGGTGGTGACAGTGGTCAGAGGTAGTTAATATCTAAATTTTAAGTTGATAGTATATATTTGCAAACGTTGAGTAGAAGAGCTGCGTCACGCAGACATTGTAAGGGTCTCTATTTTTTCATTCATTTTCTCTTATTTTTTGACTTGAAATATTAAAAAAGCCATCAATGGAAACGCCGTCCTTTATTCTTGACAAGCTGAAATAAAGTAGGTTGTATTTTGCCATGACCCTCGTCACGTCTCGGTAGCTATGGCTCCTATATCAGTGATTTTTTAATCTTGGTTTCGTGATCTGATGTGGTGCTTTGTGATCTGATGTGGCGCTTTCACACTGGCGGTGGAAACGGATAGGCCCCGGCGCAGCAAAAATATTGGAAATCCAACTGAAACTGCACGTTTATATAGTCTATTTTAGTTATTTCCACATCAACATATTTTTGTTTTGCAGAAGCGAGCAGTTCGGGCAATTTAAAAACTGGGTCCCTGGGAGTCAATTAGGATAAGATTTCAAGAAATAAATATTTTAACACTTGCATCACAATACATATTTGAAAATGTAGTGTTTGTTAAGAAAAATACGACCCTGTTTAGGTAAAATAGTCATCATTATGTAAATACAAGAAATAAAGATAAACTTGCAAATCATGTCTGAAGAATTTATAATGTATACACTTCTACTATTGATTGCTTGAAGAGATTCAAAATTTACATTTGGAACCCAGTTATAAAACAAAGTGTATTACAAAATTTCCGAATATATGGAGAATAGAGATCCTTGGGTACAACCCGCTCAGTAACTTTGCAGGCTTTTTGCTTCATATAACTGTTCAATAAAAAATTAAATTAGAACGATGAAAAAGTCCCTATATTCTAAGGGTATTATTATAAATATTTTGAAAAGAAAAACTGCTGAGTTTCTTGCCGCTTCTTCTTCTTACTAGATACTTCCTTCCGAACCAGTGGTAAAGTTATAATTTAATCAGGAAATTTGACGATTCGAAAGTGTTTTTAACCTAATTGAATAAAGAGTAATTTGATTTGATTTTATTTGTGTAGTAACGGCCATTTAAGGAAATAAAATCCACAGTGAATTTGATTTTACCTCCCTATATTTTTTATATAAGTTTTATAACTTTTATGAGATTCAATTTATAGAGCAATGCAATTTTAATGATTCTTTTTCTGATGGTTCTGGTATACCTCAAAATAGGCACCATTCCTAGGGGTATAAAAATAGGGGATGATTGATTTTCACCCGCTGAACTTTGAAGTGAAGTGATTCTGTTGAAACTTGGCACACATATGCTGTTCTGATGTCTCACAAGACAATGAACACTTGGACGACGTAATGGATGATGGAGATAGAAGATAGTCGAGGGAACTTTGACTTGAACCTTGTTTGAGCTTATTTTATCAACCTTGAAAATAACTTTAGACCTAGTTATTAGATGTTTCTAAAAATCGTTTAATTTTTTACATGCCTACTCATTAGCTACATAAGAAAATAAGAATTTGGAAAAAAAATATAAATGACGAAAACCGAAAAATGAAATAAACCCTTTTAGTCTCACTATGTGTTTTGCAAGTTTTTTTATTGTGTGTGTTCTCTCTAACCTATCTTACCTGTGTGTGCCTGACCGAACTTAACATCACATGTGTTCTGAAACCTAAAATATAATTCAATAAGAATGCTTGTTATTCCATTCTTGGATAATTATAAGAATTAAAATAACGGTGGGAGTAAGGAAGAGTCGAACTCGAAGCACAGATGAGTTCCATAACAGCATTACACAACTGTTTCAATACGCACCTATGTGCTGTTGTATACATAACTGTTTCAATACGCACCTATGTGCTGTTGTATACATAACTGTTTCTATACGCACCTATGTGCTGTTGTATACATAACTGTTTCAATACGCACCTATGTGCTGTTGTATTACACAACTGTTTCAATACGCACCTATGTGCTGTTGTATACACAACTGTTTCAATACGCACCTATGTGCTGTTGTATTACACAACTGTTTCAATACGCACCTATGTGCTGTTGTATACATAACTTTGTCAACACTTTTGACGTGTATTCTATATAAATCGTTGAATCGAATATATTTTGAGATGTTCTAGTCGTAAATTATCTTAGATACTCGTATTCAGATTTTTGCGTAGACCGGCAGGGCTCCTGCTCCTGTGAGAAGCCTTTCTCAACTAACATTATTTATTACTGCGGAGCGGACGTGTCTTCGTACTACCACAAGCGCCGCCGACACAGCTTTACGTGTTACTCCTCGCCTATACCTATATAATGTTTTAGTTTATTATAGACAAAAATAAATAAAATGAGGTTAAAGTGACACTCGTGTACTTATATCATTAAATGCCAACTTAAATAATAATAAATATTTCTAGATATATTATACAATGCTATCTAGTCCTTAACTTAGCAATTTGTACTATGGGTGCTTACCAGGTAATGATGCAAACACTTAAATACTTTTCCATTGTAAAAACATACATATAATGCATAGGAAATAGACAAACCCAAATATTGATCACGTAAATATTTGTTCTGTGCGGGGACCAAACCCACACCCTCCGGTTTGTAATGAATATGCTTTCTGTGCCTAAAGTAAATAGCGATATATGACAAAAACAAGTAGAAAAGTGTCTTTAGTCACAGATATTTAATATAAATGTATTATAATGTATAGGTGAGGTATATTTTAGATACAATACAATAAAGGTCAGTATAACAAAAGCATGAAACAGAAACGAACCATTGTGTGTGTCGTCTCTTGTCTTTCCGTGTCGGAGGTCTTAAGTAATCCGATCTCGGGTGTGACTGGGTCCCAGAGTCTCACCTACCGTACAAAGGGTTTAGTAGGTATACAAATATGAATGTGTTACTCAGTTTTCACAATAAAGCTGACATAATGCTATCTATTTCAATGGAGTATTTTTCAGATTGGTTACCTTACTTAAACAAAAGTTATATCTGAAGGATATGTACGTTTTTTAAGTTTTGAAGACGAGGTTTGTTTTACTAATTTATTGATAAGTATTTTATGCAAAAAGCTTAAATGGGGGATCCATTTATTGTTATAGTAATAACTGAATGCCCTAATTTTTTGTTTTAATACTACTAGCTTTGCCTGCGGTTTGAATTACTTTTTCGATTATAGTTTTCTAAAGCAAGATGTAGTTCTTCCACGTAGGATTCGATTAAAGTTATTTATATTATGTTAAGAATTTGAATATCAGTTTAAAAAAGTATAATTTAAACTTATTTCTTTTATTTAGAAATGCATCACTTTTTCCCATATATCCTCTACAGCAGGTATTGTGAAAGAAAGGTTATTTATTATTATTATAAGAAATTATTCTCTGTTTCTTCCTCTACTTTCCCAATTTTGTCGTCGGCTAAAAAATAAACTTTCATTTCTAAGTTCTTTGTATCATCAACTATTCTTTATTCTGTGGTATAACTAAATCATGAGGCACTTCAGGCTTTTTTATTTAATTTTGTACTAGCTTCTGCCCGCAGCTCTGCATGCGTTAAATTTTTAAATATATTACAGTAACGGAGTTTTCTTTATTAATCGTGCTTTTAAATTATCAGGAATAAATAATATGTGTTAAGTCAGGCAAAAAGCTATTTAGTAGTCCATTCTAAATTTCAGCCAAATTTGCTTAGTGGTCGTCGATAGAAGGAGAAACGAACACACCCACAGAGATTTGCATGAAGGATTTAGTAATCCATCTACGAAATAATAATTTCGTTTCCCGCCGGCATTTTCTGGATGACATCGAAGTCGCGGACTGTACGTCTTTCTCTGTATCCACCGACTAAAAGTTAAAAGAGTACCATTCATTTGAAACAATACCAAATTAAATATAAGAACGTTGTGTTGCTAGTTCAGCCGCTACTTACATTATACAATGCCCTCAATGAGAAGGTAAGCTCCTCATGTTTTAACAGCAGTATGGGTACCATTTTAAATTTAGGCAAGTTTAGAGATTATTATTGGTGTTTATTTTAGCGTTTTAATAATATTTTCAAATTTGTGAGAACAAAATGTTTGTTTTTTATTATATTAAAACTACACGTACTGAAAATACCTTTGAGGTAGGTACATTGAAAAAAATGTTAAAAATGTAAAGTTGAAATGTACTTCAACTAGCAAATAAATAACATGAAAACCCTTTTGTAACACGTAACGGTAAATTACCGTTGAAATACGTGCAACAATGTGCTACATCTGTATTTATTGTTTAACTGCGCAGTGAGACTGAAACAGCGACTGTATATTCTCGGTAACTACCTGAGAGCACTTTACTTGCCGGCACAGCGGCAGGAATTCAACAGTGTACTTAACTTTTACGTAGAAGGCCGAAGAAAGATATATACCATTCATGTAAAGAACGGCAAAAGATTTTATTTTATTTACTTACATTTTAGTAATTTTGAAGTCAAATTTCACTTGAAAATATCCAATGTTGTATGTACCCAATGTACCCAAAATACCATTGCCACCTGTCCCGAAAGACGAAAGCTCTTTGTGAAAAGAGGCTTCTTACCACATTACGTGGATGTGAATCCAGTCAATGGTTACCCCCTTGCAGGGATTAAAACAATAAAGTTCACATACATACATACATTAATTACCATCTGTTTTATAGGAAATGAAATATCAACACATTTTTTGAGGTCCTCGAAGCCTTTTTCCCAAAATCGGATTTGAAATTTCATGGAAGTGGAACACCAATTCAGCAAAGATGTGACACAATCATTGATTAACAAACTGTAGCGAGGAAACGACAATTAGCCCAATGTTCTGTTCGCTTTAAGCTTCTTTTACCTTTTTGTATTTATAGCTTATCAATTCTCTAAGTTTTAGGCACTTTATGGTCAATAAGCTTATCTTTTTATTCGTAGCACAAGCTACGCCGTAGTCAAATGAATGCTACATTATATGGGCGCAGTCGCTGTGCTACGTGTCGTAGCGGTTGTCTACAACTTATTTTATGGCAACTTTAACATACATATTGCCAAAAAAAGGTCGTAGTTGGAGGAAAAGTACCATAATTATTGATATTGGCAAAATTTTGAACTGAAAAGAAACATTTCTTTCGTTTCTATAATAAGTCAAACTGCATTTAAAGATTATTAAATAAAAATAAATCACGAGTCAGGAATCGAACCTGTGAAATATAAAAGAAAACTATAATTTATGACACCTGCCAAAAGGGTCATCGTCATCATTCATCTTTTCTTTTAAATAACATAAAAGGTAACTAAAATAAAGTTAAAAATACATAAAGTATGATTTATTTTTGTATGTTGTAGATTCGCTAGGTAGTAAATAAACACCATACAGTACGATGTCGATACGTAAGGAGTAACTAAACAATAAATATACCTTTTTATTTGTCCTTTTTTTGTCATTTAAGATACAATGTTGTATAGAATATGAATGACCCTTTTGATCTTGTTGGAACCTCACCAGATGCCTTGAAGATTTTGATATCCAAGTAAAACTATATTGGTCACAGATACATGTTTATTTAGCCAAGTACACAGTAAGACTGCGCGCTCGATGACATTACGATGCGCTCAGAAAGTACAAGTATCACCTTATGCTTAGTAAGCTAGTTACATACAACAAATGTCGTAAATAAAATAGAGAGTGTTTTCTTTTCATATTTAACAGGTTTGATCCGTCCAAAAATAAGGTAATTGATGCAAAAATCTTTGCAAAAGAGCTCTTACGTACCATCTAGCGGAAGCGTGTCGCAACCTCTTTTCTATAAGATTTAGGGTCGGCTCATACCGAGACGCGACGTGACGAAATGCGTTGTTGTTGGCGGTTTTATAACGACAAATTCACTTAAAAAATTTTACTGACTTTAAAAAAAATGCAATACAAGTACGATTTCAAAATTACCTAAAAACCATAGTTCCTATCTGTTTTTTTATAATAAATTAAACAAACAGATCCTGGATTACAGGTTTCGTAAATACATAAAATTTAAAATTCTATAAAATTAATTTTGGACTCAGTGAATTTTTTACTGTAACCATTTCTTTATTTTACATTTAACTGGCAGTTCGGCCCCTGACAATCACGAATAATTCAAACTTTTACACAAAATTTTAAGTAGGGCTGTAAAAGAAAGTTCGGAAACAAAATTTGCCCAATCAAAAATGGCTTATGTATTCCATTATTATAGCTTAACGCTTAACGATTACAGTGTACTTGTTCATATTGTTTTTAAAAATGTCATTTACATTCATTCTAATTAGATGATGAATGCTTACTTCTACTACTTACAAATAAATCTAAAGTAAAGACGGAATGGCTGTGTTTTTTTTTACTTTATCTAGAACACAGTAACACCAAACATAACCGATATTAGATGAAGTGAAACGTTATTTCTACTGGAGACTTACTTCCGTCAGTATTTTCCATCATAAAACTTACTTATGCAGGTAGACGGTACCGCTTTCTGCACAGTACACACTTACTGCCAAAAAACATCCAAGCCTATTCAAATTTAATATCCTTTTCACGGTACATTAGAGTGATGGTTACTATACCATAACAGGATAATAGATATACTACTGCAGTAGGTATATTGAAATATATCTTAGCAACTAAACAAACTATATAAGCAAAATAATTATAATAACTTCTTTTCAACCAAGAAAACTTGCGAAGTGAATTATTTTCCCTGACGAAACGCGAGTTAGTTAACAGGGTTGGTTGCTCTAACGCTTGTTTGTGAACAAACTAAAGTTTTAATCACTTAACTGTACAGAAGAAAATAGTTTTCGGTTAATTTACCGTTATATTTAACCGCTGTTTTGATTGTGGCCCATTATCTATTTGTGATGATTGCGAAAAATGATTATATGTAGAATTAGAATACAAAGAAGCTCGATTAAATCAATATATTCACTATGCAAAAAAAGACGCACAACATGTAGTGCGATACGACGTTGCGCAACTTAGTTATCTATGTATTTGCTGCGCATCATCGGACAACGTTGCGTGCTGTTGTACAACGTTGCAGCTTGCAGCAGATGATGCACGGCACTTGTTGCATAATGAACACACGCACGAGTCATGACTCAACATGAGTCCGCAATAATGATATAAATTTAGACAAAACTTAATTTGTTTCGCATTGTTTTCGATTGACTTACAAAGTAAGTAAATGTTAAATTAACGTTTGAATCTAAATAATCTAAATTTACATAGATTAATATTTAGATTCAATCAATCAATCTCACCCAAATTGTTTATCTAACTGAATGAAACGTATATAATACCGCAAACATTCAAGAAACCTATAACTTTACCGAGATACGCCGAGACTGTAAAAGATCGCGCCTGTTTCCGTTTCCGTTTCGGCGCGGAGCAACTTATCGGAAATTAAATCTCAGATATTTTTCTTGAAAAGGCGCAAGTTGATGCAATATCATATCCGTATTTTTATTTCTCGTATTTTTTTATTTTATTCCGTCGCGTTTTGTGTCTTAGGCAAGGTGGGTTTTGTAGCTTTGATTTATAAAACGTTTTTTTATACTTACGGATGTCGCAATTTTAACCTAGTTTTTTAGTTTCTTTATAAAAATAAAGTAACGTTAATTACCCCCGAAGGGATATGCCCGTTACATCGACGTTTTACCGATGACATTTCGTCCCACAAACGGAATTGGTTAAACTATCTCAGTGCCAAGGACTAACCAAAGTCGAGACAACTGTACAATCAATAAATTGTAACAATATTACTGGGAATCGAAAACACACTGCGCCACTAGGTCCTCCAACCTCTCGGATTTTCCACAGTAATTTTTTAGAGTGTAATACGGCCTTAGCTCTTAAGAAACAATTTATACTTTATTCAATGACTATCTTATATATAGTATAGGTTTATAGTTTCACCTTTTTGAAAATGAGAAATATCTATCAATATATTTTAAAAACTTTCCAAAATACTTTTTTGCTACTATATATAATAAACCATTTAAAGAAGAAATATCAAAATCGAACCAAAATAGAATGCTGTACTACATTTTACAGCCAAAACATATTGAATAAAATAAACACAAACTATTATAAATATTTAATCACATCCTATAGCAAAGGATAAACTCGTGTATTTTCTTTGATAATAAACAAACAAATATTAATAAAAATACAAACTAATGAAATAAATAATGTACAATAGGCGATCTTATCGCCAGATGGCGATTTGTGCCCGATAACCTAAGCAAACATAAAATAGTAGGAAGTGCAATATTAAAAGACTTTTGAAATATACATGCCACTTCTACATGTAAATCCTAAATAGCAAAAATATCTACAAAGGTACATACTTACACAATATAAGTTTCAAAACACATAAGTACACTTGTGGAATTTAAACTAATATATATAAAATATGATATTATAGGAGACAAAACGCCACCTTGCGCGGCTCAGGCTCTCTGAGAATTTATTTTCAATTTCAATTCGTTGCCTACGTCTCCACAAGTAACTATGAAACCATTTAAGACCGTTGGAGATATGTTTAGAGAACGCAACAAATCCAGTAATACATCAAAATCGACATACATTGCTAAAATATAGTAACCGTAATACATTGATATGCTTATTGTTCATTTCCAAACAAACAAACATCTGCACGAAATCCAGACTCAAGGGGATTTAATAAGTTATTTCGTGTCAGAAACATATTATAATTGTTTTGAACAAGACGCTCAAGGAGTTAGGATGGAAAGGGAAGGGCCCTCAGTTCCCGGCAGCCACACTGTTCCCGGCTACGGTAGTGGTCGGTATAACGGTGGGGTAGAGGGTGGTAGGAATCTTCGGGTTACGACAAACGGCTACCATAAACGAAGACTACATTTGGCAACGTACAATGGACGCACGAGGTTGGATCATCACCTCGTAGAACTCGAAGAAGAACTAAGTCACATAAACTGACATGTACTGGGTTTATCATAAGTCCGAAGACAGGGTGAGGACACGCTGACCCTAGAGTCAGGAAACTTATTCTACTTTCGAGAAGATGATGATGACCTTTCCCAAGGCGGTGTTGGTTTTCTGGTCAACAAATCGCTCATAAACAACGTTGTGAAAATCAGTAGTGTTTCGACTCGGGTAGCATACCTTGTCCTAAAGCTCACCAACAGATACTCTCTGAAGGTAGTACAGGTGTAAGCGCCAACCTCGTCTCACTCTGATGAAGAAGCCGAAGCCACATATGAAGATATCACCAAGGCCCTTAATAACACCACCAAGGCTAACGTTATGATGGGAGATTTTAACGCCAAAGTGGGAGAACAAGAACGCGACGAATCTAGAATCGGTCTTTATGGCTTGGATCAGCGAAATCACAGGGGAAAAGTGCTGGTAAACATTCTCGAAATGGAAGGGCTCTTTTTGATGAACTCATTCTACAAGAAAAGTTCCCATAGAAGGTGGACCTGGCGAAGTGAAGATGGTAAATGAAATGGGACGCAAATTTTACCCACTGCAGAACAAAACTAAAGAGTCCAAACTTTTGCCTGACTCTGGAACTTATGAGGAGAAGACGAGAGATACCGTCTACCCAAAGGTCTTCGTCAGATTCAAGATCTCTAAACGGGCGGATACGTAAGATGACTAGACGTGACCTTCGACGCTCCAGCACACGCAGCATTTAGCTTGCGATTGCGCAGAATAAAGGGTCGAAAGTTTTTGCGCGTCAGCTTGCAAAGAGCCATCTGACGAGACTAAAAACTGCATATGGCAAAATAATCATCTCCAAACCAGAGATCTTAGCAGAAGCCAAATTGTTTTATGGACAACTCTACACGTCACATGCGGCTAGGCCCACATCCCTCATAACCGAAGATCTAAGAGCAAAACTGACGCGCCACTTCACCGAGGATATCTCGGACGTTGACTAAAGTGAGATTAGGGCTGCTCTAGAGCAGCTTAGAAACAACAAAGCTCCGGACGATGACGGTATTACGACTGAGCTTCTAAAAGTCTGCGGCACTCAAGTCCTTAAAGAGTTAGCAAGGCTTTTTAATGTTGTCAATGTGTACACCCGAGGCGTGGCGCGGAAGCGTGGTGGAATTATTCTTTAAAAAGGGAGATAAAACTCTACTTAAGAACTACCGACCGATATCCCTTCTAAGCCACGTATATAAGCTGTTATCTAGAGTCGTCACGAATCGTCTCGCTGGAAGACTTGACGAGTTTCAGCCGCCAGAACAGGCTGGGTTTCGGAAACCGTTACGTTACGTTCCCTAAAACATGGTTGAGCTAAGCGATGGCTGATTCATGTGTCATACTCGTGAACGGGTGCCGCCTGTGGAGGCTGATCTGCTCTAGCAAACTTCTTTGTACCCTTGTATTTAGTCTTACTTTTTGTTTTGTTTATCAATACTGTAAGACATTGATTATTAGTGATGAATACATAAACTGTCTTGTTTTTTTTTATATTTTATAATTAGATACTTTTATGTTGTGCTCCACAAGTTTACATGTTTTTTATGTTTGTAATGAAAAGTGTCCTTCTATGATATGGAGGGCATTTTTCAACATTTAAAGTGGACGCTGTAAGAGAAAGGGAGAAAAGAAATGCCCTTGCTGAGTTTCTTGCCGGTTCTTCTCAGAACAAGGTCTCCCACCCTATAAACTTACGAACCGATGGCGTAGTGACATTCATAAGTGCTCAATTGAATGTAATTAAATTTGAATTTGAATTTGAAAGGCTTCAGTACCGTAGATCACATTCACACTGTACGGCAGATTATACAAAAAACTCAAGAGTATAATCAGTCGCTGTGTATGACGTTTGTGGATTACGAAAAAGCCTTTGACTCCATCGAAACCTGGGCTGTGTTAGATTCTCTGCAGCGATGTCGTATAGACTGGCGATATATTGAGGTGCTGCGATGTCTTAACAACGATGCTAAGATGACCGTCCAGTTCCAGGAACATAGGACAAGTACCATCCCGCTGCGTAGAGGTGTAAGACAGGGGAACGTTATATCCCCGAAACTGTTCACTGTTCAATGCGCTAGAAGATGTCTTCAATACCTTGGACTGGGCTGGGCGGGGCATAAACATAAACGGCGAATACATCGCACACCTAAGGTTTGCCGACGATATCGTTATTATGGCAGAGTCATTATAAGAACTGAGCGAAATGTTGCACTCTCTAGATAAATCCTCTCGACGAGCCTGGGCATGGATTTGGATAAGACAAAAGTCATGTTCAACCAACACGTCGTGCCAATGCCAGTATACGTGGCGGATACCTTACTCGAAGTTGTTCAGGATTATGTGTACCTTGGACAGAAAATCCAACTGGGCCGGAACAATTTTGAGCATTTGGTAAACTTCGTCAAGTCTTCACGTAGCCTATACGGCAAAGTCTGAAGACGAAAGTTTTTGACCAGTGCGACCTACCAGTCATGCCTTACGCCGCCAAAACGTGGACACTTACAGTAGGGTTGGTCCACAAGTTCAAGGTCGCACAGCGCGCAATGGAGCGAGCTATGCTCGGAGTGTCTCTAAGGGATCGAATCCAAAATGAGGACATCCGGAAGAGAACCAAAGTTACCGACATAGCTCGCAGAATCAGCAAGCTGAAGTGGTAGTGGGCTGGCCACGTCTATCGGAGTACCGATGCTCGTCGGAGCAGACGTGTCCTAGAGTAGAGTCCGCGTATGGGAAGGCCCAGCGTGGGACGCCCTCCAGCCCAGTGGACCGACGACCTTAAAAATGTGGCTGGTAGTGACTGAATGCGGAAGGCAGAGGACCGGGAGGAATGGCGCGCCATAGAGGAGGCTTATGTCCAGCAGTGGACCAATATAAGCTGATAAGATGATGATGATGAGATACTTTATTTATCGCTTACATAAATACCTGTACTCGTAGTAAAACTATTTTATTATTAAACTAGCTGCTGCCCGCGACGTCGACTGCGTGAACGCTATACAGCACCAAAAATACCTACAATTATACCTTTTAAAATAACATTCATTTACCCGTTTCTTCTTTACATTTCATATCTACAGGAAGTGCAGTAACAGTTGGAGACTGTCTTTTGTAAAATTTAACTTCAAAAGGTACTGATTTTCAGCCTGCTTTGAATAAATGACTTTATGGTGATTCTGCTGGATTAAGTCATAACTTGTGACTGAAGCAGATGGAGAAAATAATGAATAAAGAATACAGAATAGGATAAAAATACATACTTACAGGACTTATCGATATACAACATTAGTGGTTTGTCTCTCCACAGCTATTTTTTTAAGATTGAAAGATAACAGAAAATAATTTAGTCACTGAGAATAAACACACATTTAATGATACTAAGCAGTAGTCTAGTCCGATTGAAGTTTATTTAAGTAAATATTTATTTATATTTCAGGAAAATGTTTTCACGTTAAATTCGACCAAGCACTCAATAACTTATAGCACAGATTATATAATACTATACTAGTACTTATAGCAACGCAGGTAACCCCAGTTTCTATAGGATGAGGCAGCGACATCTGTACCCATAACATCACTTTTTGTGAACGAAACCATAGCACGATCTAATTCGTTGCCAACGCCATCTAGTTAGCAAATAGGAAACATTTTTATATGATGAAAAATTAAAACACATCTAAGTTATGACTTTGACGATTGACGATTTTTTAAATTTTAAAAATCTAGCTAGTTACACATCTCACTTAAGTTTATATGCGACATGAAATTAGATTACGCGTTGTTACAGAATGCGTTAAAGAAATAAAGGTTCACTGCTCGTTCTCCGTAGGTGATAGCGTGATAATATGTAGCCTCTATGCTGACCCGACTTCTTAATAATATTCGTGCCAAATATGAAGTAAACCCATGCAGTACTTTTTGAGTTTTTCCCGGACATACAGACAAAAAATCTAAAAACTATATTTTTGGCTTCAGTTTCATTTAAAAGTGGTTAGAACTACTAAGATGTAGCCGCATTTTGTTATGTTTTGTTGCCATAGATAATAGATAGATAGATATATACTTTAATGCACACCAAAAATGAATTATAAACAAATCAAAATTTAGAAATAAACTTATAGTATACAATCAGGCAGTCTTATTTGTTATTTATTAGCGATCTCTACCAGACAACCTTTGGGTAGATAGAAAAAGAAAATATACAGAGAATGTATTAACATTGACAAAGAATATAATATATATTGTATAAGATTTTGTACTGTAGATAATAGTCAAGTTAAATAAATACATATACCTACATCTACATATACATTAAAATAATATCATATTTTTAATATGTAATATATAAATATATACATAAATAATTCATTTTTTAATTCATAATTCATATATAATTCAAGTTAACTTATGGACTACTTAGCCAAAACTTAATGTTAGAATATGATATAAGACTTTACATAAAACGTTTAAGTAAATAAGTTATTTACATTGTTACATAGGTAGCTAATAAGTTTTAGGGTTTACAAAATAAGTAAATGACCACTAGCATCCATACTAGGCGGAGCCTGTGTTTTGGACACCAGTATCTTCCAGAGACATTAGGTATGCAGTCTTTGGTTAGTAGGTAACAACAAGAATGCAATATACAGTTTTCTTACATTACTGTGCATAACATGAGGGTAGGATTCACCCAACCAATGTGAATGTACACTTTGTGCTAATGTGTAATATGACTCATGCCCACCATAGTACTGTGCCACTACACAATACGCGAGCACCTTATCGTGTGTTGTAAACTAGTTATTAGATGTATTGTGGCTACTAAAACTAAGGACTTAAGGAGGTGTTATGATTTTTAATTACTTTAATAATATTTTATACGAATTTTTAAGAGATTTTGTTGCAGTATGTCTGTGTGTGTGTGTGTGTGTGTGTGTGTGTGTGTGTGTGTGTGTGTGTGTGTGTGAGAGAGAGAGTGCGTGCGTTCGTGTGTGTGTGTGTGTGTGTGAGTGTCTGTGTCAGTGTGTGTGTATTAATGGTGTATGGCGGGTATCATGATTGAACTGATAGGAGATTTTCAGTTTCATCGTAGTTTTAATAATATACAAGTAAGTAAAGTATTTAATTAATAATACGGTTTTCTAACTTTTGGTTCTCTTCTGTGTAAGAAGATGCCGTAACTTGATTACAACGTTTTGTCGTTACGTCAGCTTTCCTGCGAGGGAGTATTATATCTAATCACAAGTAGTATGTACGTCGCTTCTTAACTAAGTTAGTTCTTGAAACGGAAGCTTTGACTTTGTACACAGACTTAAACTCACACTGCTACTTATTTACACTTTGTTGTGTGTAATCAATGAGACCCAAGACTTAAACCTCAAATCTTCTTGTTTAATTGTGACATGACATGGGGTTCTTCATGTCATTATGCTTTAAACATATATGTTTAAATACAATTAAAACTGTAAATTTATTGTAACTTTAAGAAACAGAATCTGAGTTACGAGTAGCATACCACAACTTTAAATAGTATCTGAGATAGCGTAAGTACCACAACTTTAAACAGAAACTGAGTTACCAAAACTACAACCTTGAACAAAATCTGAGTAAGTGAACCACAACTTAAAACAGAATCTGAGTAAGCGTTCCACAACTTTAAGCGGAATTTGAGTAGCTTACCACAACCAAAGTACGTACAGCGCGCGCGGTCAACTTCAATACAAACTTCAGATCACAGAATTTTAACGCAAAAAACAGTTAGGGTTGTCGATGACACCATGTTATTTATTACCAAGATTCTAGTGTTTAATATTATAGGTAGTTAGTTTCAAAAAGGACTGTACACCTTAAATTGGTATATTAAGATTATAACTGGGTACCTATCTACTTTTAAAACTGTAGGTTAGGTATTATGTTACACTAATAGCAATAGGAAAATCGAAAGTTAGGTGGATCAGGTATATCAATATGTTTGAACAAATATGCACTGCGGATATTACAAATAAAATCTGCGCGACCAGGGACCTTATTGGGAACAGTCTCGAGATATTCGGACTCTGGAATTCGAGAAAAGAAGTCTGACTTATCTCACTAAACCCGTGAATGTACTTGCATTCATTTTTCTCTCGAGAGTTCGAATAACTCGAGACTGTTCCCAATAAGGTCCCTGTACGCATGACTGCCGCCGCCGCCAACGCGAGACGTGTGCGTGGCCTGCCAACCGCCAACCACGATACAGGATTAGGACTCCACCAGTTGGGAGCTGTGCGGTGGACGGCACTCGCTCCCGCACTGCATCTCTAAAAGTAACTACATTTCGAAATGATTGCAATACACTAAGCTAAAACTTTTTAAAACGCTTTTGATAAATTTCTAAATTTGTGTGGTAGTAACAGTCCATTGTTCAAACATCTGAAACATGATGTTACGTTACGGGGACAAGGTATGTAAAAATTATAAGGATATTTATGAATCATGAAGCTCATAGTACCCACTACGAGGTTCAAGAAAGCAACTGCCTGAGCAAAATTGCAGTTCATCAGCTAAATAGGTGGGCGACTTGCGAGCTATCCCTGTGGGAGAAGAGCTTTCTGGTCGCTTGCTTGAGGTGCTGAAGAAAACTTTTGCCAGTAGTCGTTACCACTGCTGCGAAAGACCGATGGTGACTTGGCATCGTGCTAAAGAGATAGCTGATCTACTGGGCAGTCTCTTTTTACCTTTTCTCTGTTTGCCCCACCTACTATACCGTGGTGCGGTAAAACCATGTTTCTTATAACACAGCGGGAGGTCTGGCGGGCGTTGCTTTCTCTTGACGTCCAAAAGTCGACTTGGTCAGACGGTATACCAGCAGTGGTCCTTAAACAGTGTTCGTGCTTTCCTTCCTTTAATACACTAGGCAATTTCCGTCTGTGCAGCCAAACAAAGCTATAAATCAGATAAATCGAATTAAAGGCCAATAGTTATTATCTCTCTCTTCTCCAAGGTAACAGATCAAAACACAGATTTTAAGATATCTAGAAAAACACGACCTGGTCAGAGACCATCAATATGGCTTTTACCGCGGTCGATCGATCGGTGACCTTTTAGTATAGACACCGATAGACACTATCCATTGAGAGTCAGAGGGAGGAGTTAGCATGTATCCTGGAAATAGCTAAGGCGATAATCGGGTCTGGCACTGGGGCCTTCTATCGAAGTTGCCATCTTACGGACTGTCTGAGGGTTTGTGCAAATGGATGGCCAGCTTTTCGTCCGGCAGACGCATAAGAGACTTAGCATGGGCATTGATTCTGGTGTCCCACATGGTTCCGTTTCTACTGCCTATCAACAGAGCAAAGCAGTACTTCATCTTGGGGCAAGGTTGCTGCTTTAAAAGTCGCAAGTTCGGCCCTACTGCTGCCGTCTATGGGCGGGTGCACCAGGATAGCAGCTTAGCCCTTTTGACTCGGTTCGTCGACGGGCTGAAAAAATCGTCGACGCTCCTAAACTCACAAAACGTATCGAACTCTTTAGTCTGAGAAGAGAGTTTGCATCCCTGTGTGTGTTCTACACACACGTTTATTTAGTGTGATATGTTTTGAGAAATCGTTTAAAATGATGCCCTCGGCTATTTTCTACCAGCGCACTTCTCGTCATCGGCGAGAATTTATCCTTACAGCTTCAAATCTTAATGGTCACGTACAGTGCGGTTATAGAGTAACTTCCTTCCGCAAACGCTTATGTTGTCGGATGAGGTTCCTGTCAAGGTTATCTTAATGGACTACAATAAGAGGTTCTTTAGGAAGAAGTATCTAATTAGATATTTAAAGGGTCGGCAACGCGCGAGTGACGCCCCTGGTGTTATAACGTCCATAGGCTGCGGTGACCGCTTACCATCAGGGAGACCGTTGGCTTGTTTTCCATCTAGTGGTATTAAACCTGACTACATTGGACGTTAACATGGCTTCATCGGAAAACACATCTCAGGGTCAGGCCCCCCCTGGAAAATAGCAGACAGATACGCAAATGCAGTTACCTAAAACCAAAATGAAAAATATTGTTTGAATAAAAAGTGAAATTTGATTGATACTGCACTCGTGTTATTCTTCTCATTACGTATTTTTGCAAAACTAACTATTTATCATTTTAATTACAACAGAAAAGCGATGTTATGACTTTGGCACGTCTGTCTTAGTCTCTGTCAGTAATTTATATATTTTTTTAAAGATAATACGAGTATTTTTTGGAAGTAATATCATAATTACCCGCGTTGAGCAATAAAATTGCGTCTTATTAAAGGATGTTTTGTTAAGGCATCAGATATTAATAGGCATACATATTTTCTTGGATTTTTTCGAACAGCCTTATTACTAAGCCTACACTGTCTGCCTGTCTGTCCGACTTTTAAAAGGGCTTTATTTAAACTAACGTCGGTAACAACCCTAAATTTTCACAGAATATGTGTTATAATAGCGAATTTTCTTCCAAGTAATAAAAAAAAGAAAAGGGACCCCCCCTTTAAATGCCCCCTACATGAAAAATGCTATTGTTGTTGTTTCTCTATCATAAACAGTGTTATACATAAAAGATTTAAACTGAAAACAATTAGGGTTTAAATTTCACAATATAACGCAAACTGAAGGCTCGTGTAGTTTGCGGTAGTTTTTTTTTATACCTAATACCTGCTAGATCTACAGTGTAAAAGTTATTTTTATATAAAATTTGTTGCGATGCTTACGTGCGTTAAGGTTATGCACCAGTTCCCCGTCAAAAAAAATTTGCTTGAAAATATTAGAGAAAAAAAAAGAAACAAATACACGTAATAAAAAAAATTAAAAAACATCTTGCATGACTAAGTAGTATCCACTTACTGAGACTCGGTGTGGTTGTTACCTCCCTCTAAAGAACTGCAGTCCTCCTTCAGCGTGCCTATACAAGTCTCATAGCGGTGACACGGACGTAACTCGACTCTTCACGCACCTGATTTTGACGACTGACAAAGTTCTAGAGCAATATCCCACAGCAGAACTAGTTATTTTGGGAGAATTTAACACCCACCATTGCGAGTGGCTCAGTTCTCGAACCAATAACTATGCTGGGATATCTGCTCATGAATTTGCTCTGACCTATGGATTCTCTCAGAACATACGAGCTCCTTACTGGACCTTACGCTGACTCGTCCGGACGGATACTCCGTCTCAGTGGCTCCTCGGACCACTGTCTCGTTCGGACTCAAGTATCATGCACACAACCCGATCCTTCTGGGTCAACTAATTGGCGTCGTGTGTGGCACTATAAGTCGGCAGACTGGGATGGATTGCGAGAATTTTACGCATCGTACCCGTGGAGGCAGATCTGCTTTAACTCAGAAGATCCTGACGTCTGCGCAGCCGCAGTCACTGAGACAATCCTTGCTGGTATGGAATGCTATATTCCTAACCCGCGAGTAGCTGCCGGCGTCAAAAAACGACCGTGGTTTAATAGGTCTTGCAGAAAAGCTAAGATTCTTAAGCAAAATGCATATGAGGCTTGGACCACGGTTCGTAATAATAAGGATGCGAATATTTCTGAGTTAAAACGCAAATTAAATGCTGCCTCGAGGTTCAGTAAGAAAGCAACTGCCAGAGCAAAATTCCAATTCATCGGCAAAATAGGTGGGCGACTTGCGAGCTATCCTACTGGGAATCGTGCTTTCTGGTCGCTTGCCAAAGCTGCCGAAGGGAACTTTTGCCAGTCATCGTTACCACCACTGCGAAAGACCGATGGTGACTGTGCCTCTTCGCTTTTTCCTACCACACTAGGCAATTTCCGTCTTCATGGGCGATAGATCAGATGCATCGAATTACAGGCCTATCGCTATAACCTCTCTCCTCTCTAAGGTGATGGAGCGTGTGATCAACACACAGCTTCTAAGATACCTAGAAGTACACGATCTGGTCAGTGACCGTCAATATGGCTTTCGCCACGGTCGCTCGACTGGTGACCCTCTAGTGTATCTCACACACCGATGGGCACTAGCTTCACCGCTAAGAAAACTCCATTCACTGTAGTCCCACAATTCCAGAACAATCCCCTCTTTATCTCCAAGAGCATATGGATCCTTGGTTTCGACATCTCCAGCGATGTTCAGTTCCGAGATCATTTACAAGATAAGGTGAAGCTGGCGTCCAAAAAACTTGGTGTACTCAACAGAGCGAAGCAGTACTTCACGTCGGGGCAAAGGTTGTTACTTTACAAGTCGCAAGTTCGGCCCCATATGGAGTACTGCTGCCATCTCTTGGCGGGTGCACCCGGATACCAGCTTGGCCCTTTTGACTCGGTTCAACGACGGGCTGTGAGAATTGTCGACGATCCCAAACTCACTTGCGGTATCGAGCCCTTAAGTCTGAGGAGAGACTTTGCCTCACTGTGTGTGTTCTACCGCTTGTACAATGGATTGTGTTCTGAGGAATTGTTCGAAATGATGCCCACGGCTACTTTTTACCATCGCACCGCTCGCCATCGGCAGGAAATTCATTCTCACACTTTAGAACCTAAATGGTCGCGTACAGTGCGGTTTCAGATAAACTTCCAACCGCGAACGCTTAAGTTGTGGAATGAGCTCCCTGCCAAGGTTTTCTGCAAGGACTACAGTATGGTGTTCTTCAAGAAAGAAGTTATTAGATTTCTGAAGGGTCGGCAACGCGCAAGTGATACCCCTGGTGTTTCAAGCGTCCATAGGCTACGGTGACCGCTTACCATCAGGCGGACCGTAAGCTTGTTTGCCACCTTAATGGTATAAAAAAAACTCGGATACTGTCAGGAAAAAACAAATCTCGAGATCCTCGGCCGACTTCAGGAAGTGGTGAACAAAAGGATTCCCGCGTGAATGACACTGTAGCTCTCACACTATTTTATGTCTTTTGTCACTGTCACTTTCAAAGTCCATAAAAGTGAATTAAAACACTCGCGACGCGTTAAAAAAATTAAAGGTGCCTGTATAGTTTATGGACAGAATTGTTATAGTTGACATATATAAATATTTTTAAATTAAGGATATTTAACTTAATACGAAGTCTACACGTCGAAACAGGAACCGGCGAACGCCAAAACCATCTTGTGCTCCTCTGATTTTAGACATGAAATAAGATCTAAGCGATTCATATACCAAGATATATCTAGTTAGAAGTTATTTGATCACACCAGCACTACATATTACCAAACCCTTTCGGAAGTCAGAAGACAAGACTTCCCCATCAGAACCAGCTAGCAGCACTAAAAAAATCTAGACAATCAAACCATCTCTGCATACTGGAAATAAGTCTAAGCGTCCAAATCTCTCTTTTACTTTTCCTTAAGCACATACTAGTCTCAAATCAACTTTCTTACAACCAATCAATCCTGCAGGACTCAACATTTATTTTAGGTAATCTATAATTTTTGGTTGCGGATTAAGTGTGTTCTAGAAATTAGGTTGTCTTGATATAATTAGACCTCCTCGTCTAAGTAATCGATGCTAGATAAACTACAGGTTCAAAAGTACCAAGCACCATTTCCAGAGTATATCCTTAATGTTTGGTATGTGTTTATCTAGCCTCAGTCTAGATATAGTATGCCGTGAATCTGTAGCGAAGGACCGTTAGCGAAGATCTGTTCTAGATATCCCTTCCGATTCAAACTTCATTGAACACACAGATTTTGGCGTGTGAAATTGATGTTGAGAAGTGTAGTTTTAATTTAGTACTTTAGCAATTTCTAGGGCAAATAAAAATCTATCCGGATTGAACAAAATGTCATTATCGCAAAGCTCATAAATGACTTTTATAATACCTTTGTCTTTGATTTAGATTCTTTCATATATTTGAAACTGAAAATAAATTGTCACCCCTCCGTAGTATAAAAATGATTAGTAATTTAGATTTCTCGTAGTTTAGATATGTAGTTGTGGAACTCGTAGATTTTCAGTGATAATTTTAAATTTAACTCAGTTCAAATTCAACTCTTACAAAGATAGTTGATAAAGACAAGGTAGAATCTTAAAGAAAAATAGGCTGAGCTGTAGATCAAATTGTTTGTGAGTTCTAGAAATTAGGTTACCTCGATATATTTAGACCTCTTCGTCTAAGTAGTCGATGCTAAATAAACTACAGGTCCAAAAATACCAAGAACCATTTCCAGAATGTATCCTCAATGTTTGATATGTGTTTATCTAGACTTAGTCCAGATATAGTATGCCGTGAATCTGTAGCGAAGGACCGTTAGCGAAGATCTGTTCTAGATCTCCCTTCCGACTCAAACTCCATTGAACACAAAGATTTTGGCGTGTAAATTGGTGTTGTGAAGTATAGTTTTAAGAAATTTTATGTAATTAAATTAAAAAAAGAAAAAATAAGTTTAATGTAATTTTCAGTGACAATTAAATTTAACTCTGATCAAAATTCAACTCTCATAGAGATAGTTGATGAAGACAAGGTATTATTAAAAAAAAAAGGCTGAGCTGTAAATTTAATTGTTTGTGTAACAACTTAGTCTAAATTGCTAAAAGTATTATTTAGCTTATTAAAATGTAGTTCATTTTTGTAGGCTTTCAGTTACGTTAATTTTGAAAATAAAGTGTAACAATAAATATTTTTTAAAAACACACAAAACTCAAACATTTCACAAAATTCACACACTCTCCTTAACATAAAAGAAAATCGAGAAATATTGCCCTATTGTTCTACAAAATTTTCCCATAAAAATAAACCCAGCTGAAAAAAATAATAATAGCTAGACTTAGAAAGTATAGATTACCTAGTTCTCCTAACAATTTATTAGACAATAAAATTAAAGAAAATCATCTAAATTCTTTCTTGTCCGAAGAATCATACAAAGAAAGACGAAATCGTTGTGTTTCAGAAAATCACCCGGGAAAACATTCTTTGTTTCTGAGCTCAAAATTAAATTCTGGCTCCGATCTTTGTTTATATAGAAAAAGCCCGCCAGAAAATCATCTCACCGTGAAACCGTAATCTAATGTAGTCCTTACAATCACAACATTACAATCCAACACATTTGAAACAGAAGACATATACGTGTGGTAATTCTAACGTTCCCAATTTTACAACTAGTATAAATTAGTCTATCCGCTGTTATACGCCTCACCCCCTTCTCTCCCCTAACTCGTCTAAAACAAAAGAAAAATTTATCAGAACAATAAAACCTTGTTACAAGTCGCCACCTAGCTCAACACACCCCCTGCACTGCTCCCGTCTCCGCTCCTCCGAATATAAACAATATTTACCACCGACACCATGTCAACACCACCACCGCACAGAAAACAACTCTATTTATATATGGTTTGAATTTGTAGAAATGACATAGCTATAACATGGTAAATTCATCACTATGTGCGCTAGCGCAGCGTGTGGTTCATACCATCGTTTCATATAAGTGTTATACAAGTGTGTTATAGAACAGGAACGGATCCCACACCAGGTCACCAATCTTAATATAAACATAAGTTCGTGTACACTTCGTACCTCTAGGAACAATGAGAAATAAACGCTCCCGACTTAAATTTTTAAAACAAAGGGTACAATGAGAGTACTGTCTGTTCAAATTACTAAGAAGTGCTTATTTTAATAAGTACAAAGTTTTGTACTTTGGTTAGATTTGAAGTAAATATTTTAAGTATAGAGTACAACCATACACTCGTTTTGCGAAATAAACTCTGTAGCAGAAAAAATCTGTTACAACAGGCATTTTAATAAATTTATTTTATATTATAACATGAAATACGCTATACGATGAGCACTCGCTCGTTAACTAACTTAGTTCCGGGAACTGAAGCTTTGTGTTTGCAACAAACTTAAGTTTCACTATCCCACTGCTTAGGGGAAAACATTGTTGTATGTAGGTACTTAAACTTTCATATGAAAATACTAAAATGATTCATGGCGCAAAATAAAGTTAGTAAGTAGCCAGTAAGTAGCCCTATTTTAATTATAAAAGCAAAACGCGGCGAGGCAGATTTCGAGCTTTAAATGTTATGGTTCAAATTTTTGGGAGCTTTAAGCCGAGGTCAATTTACTTATTTATATTAACTATTCCGTTCTCCAGGCGCCACCCACAACATCATACACTAACTTAAAATCATTCTGCTTTTAATATTCATTGCAAATAACCACCACGGTTCACAAGTAAATTATCCCTTCCTTCGAAAACTATAAAAGTAAAGAGAACGAGAGTTTTTTTTTTTTTCTGAGCTGACTATGCAGTTGGTATTACTGCTTCACCGGGCTTTTGGGGCGAGACTCTAAAGGAGCCTCAGCCCATATAGCGCCCAACGCTCAAGGGCTCCCCGCGGGGGAAGCCTTGGCTTGGGTTGTCGCTCTCGGGAACGAGCAACGGCAACTACTTTATTAATACCACTGAGATCAGTCTTGTCAGTGTATAAAACCAATTACCAACTCATTCATAAGTATACCAGTAGACAAAAAGATTCAAATCAACTAGCAAGTAAACATAAAAATAGTCACTGTATGATAAAACCCAAATAAGACACTGATTTTAATAATAAAACCGTAAATAACATTGATTAATGACAGAAATCTTTAACATTTTAAACTTAATTGTATGAAATTATAAACATTTTGTATTCTAGTGTCAAAATACAATAATTTTATGTCTATTTCAAAGTAACTTAAAAGGATATAATGTACTACCACTATAACTAAAGAATAATAACTTATGTTAGCAACACTGACGCAGCATACCTTTCTCCAAAGCATAAGTGTATTTCCCGACTTATGTACATGACCCGACAACTTGCAACACAACACACATTTGTGCAGTTGTTTACCTTCAGTGCGCTGAGAGCCCTATGGACTCGCGTAGCCATGAAGTCTCGACGCGGCGCTTTATTTTATACACGTGGTTTTTTTTTTGTAGAGAAGAGCTTCGAACTCCCCAGCCTCAAATAGTCTTAGCTTTCTAATTCACTGTGATATCAGCTATTTTTAAGCGAAATTATATCTTTTGATCTGACATATTGTATAACAAAAGATTTTAAGAAAAAAATTATATTTTAAAGTTCATATATAGGACAATTTTGTCTACGCTGATGATATAAACTTCAAATTACAAACTTAAACGATAATCTTTAATTTCCCACTTTATACACATAATTCTTTTTTATTTTTTTTGTATGATTGGAAAGCCTTTCAATCAACATTTTTCCACAATAGCACAGTATACCGGTATTCATATATATTTAATCTGTGGCGACGAAACTGTTCTGTGCTTGGCGCATAAGCAGTAAGGAAATTCGGATTTCACGCCAAAATTAATATCTACATTTTTGACGTAGTAAAGAATCAAAATTACTTGTGGTATCGGAATAATTTAAAACAAAATAAGTAAAAACTTATTTAGCAGTGAGATAGAGTTAAATTTAATTGTACTGGATATATTACATGCAGCAACATAAATCACCTACAACATTTTGCCTGAAAAATAAAGAAATAGTCAATTTTGTTTTAGTAGTTTAGTAAAGTCAGTTTATCTTTTATTTTACATATAACATGAGTGTAGATAAAGTAGTGTACGAAACTTAACTTAAACGTAGTTGAGAAATTAAGAAAAGACTAACTGGTAGGTATACACGACCCGGACTCGTAGCTCCGCCTCTCAGGACACAGAAACAGAAAAAAAAAAAAAAAAATAGATACCAAGAATATCCTGTATCTCCTCTTCGTAACATTTTATTTTCCTAATAAAAATGTACAATGTGATTTGAACATCAAATCAAATAAAATAACCAATCACAAAATCGTGGGCAACTTCGTTGACGTGGCCTGAGTAATAAATTTCCAAACGTTATTATTGACCTCATACCAATCGTAACAATTAAATCTTCTATCAGATACGTTACGTTACGATATTGCAATGCGAGTTACGATGCTGTTTCCATTTCGAAACGATGTACTTTATGATGTCGTTTCTTTATTTGTTCGCAAAGCAAAGTAGGTTTTTATACTCCGGTACTTCAATTTTTTAAACGAATAAATCAAAACTAGTATCATATCTACTGGTAGTCAATGTCTACTTCAAATAAATACTGGCAACATTACACCACGACCAAACTGTACTGAACAGCAAGGTGCGACACGCTCCCGCTAGAAGTTAAAATTAACAAAAAAGAAAACTTTTTCTCCCCGCGTTATTTACCTTCTGTAATTTTTTGACGTTTTTACATTTTTTTCGTGGCCTTATAAAAAACATTTTATGCGATTGCACGAATTTCTGTGCCATTGTGACACTCGGCTATTGCTTAACAGACCAATACTCGTGTAAAAAAGTACTCACTTTCGCAACGATAATATAAATATTTCATCCTTTCTTTCTATGTTAGGAAACAATGTCTTGTGTGCGTGTGGGTGTGTGAGAGAGAATGAGGGTGAGTATACATGTGCGTGTGTAGTGTTCTAATGGGTCAGTTAGGAAGACATGGGTTACTTACTACTGCTGCAATTATGAATACTTAAACGTATGATCCAAGTCAGTAGTTGTAGCGGTATCAAAAATATATTAAATAAAAAATATATAAAATTGGAAGGGTCGAAATGCAGTTTTTTTTAGAATAGACCGTTGAGCTCTTTCAAGCAATAATAAAATACTCGTTGCGGATTCCCCCCATGAACTAATGCAATAACTCACCACATTTTGAACTAATGCAAAATAGACTTTTTATATAAGCTCCAGGTTAGCTACATTTCGCAGAGTTTTAAAAACACACGTACAACAACTTACGCAACCTATATGTGGTCTGAAGCATAGCTTTTGATCTATGATCAGACCTAGATATTTGTACGTCAATACTCTATTATGCGAGGTGCAACAACATTGATCAGTGGAGCAGTTACGACTGTGTGCCACTATTTGCAAGTGTGTAGGTGGTAAAGATTTGTTACAAATTGAGAAGGAGATATATTGCATCTTGTTTACATTTAGGGTCAGCACGTTTTGGCATAACCACGCGACTACCATGTCAAAACCCTTTTGTGCTTTTATGTATACTTCTTCCCAAGTGTCAGCTGAAAAGGTTAAGGCAGTGTCATCGGCATAAGAGATTATAGTACCCTCAAAATCTTTAATGGAGAAGAGGTCATTAATATAAATCAGGAATAGTGTTGGGCCCAAGATGCTACCTTGGGGAACTCCATGAGTGATAGGTAATTTGCAGCTGACATGATCTCTTATTTTGACAAACTGAAATCTCTTCGATAAGTAGTTGGTGCTTTTCTAAGAAATTATCAAGCGTTACGTTAATGATACGTTCTAGGGTCTTAGGTAGTGCGGGCAATATCGAGATTGGTCTGTAGTTGTTGATTTGGTCTCTTTCACCACTTTTATAGATTGGAATAATCACAGATTTTTTAAAAAGGCTAGGAAAAATTCCACTGTTTAGACAAAATAAAAGTAAGAGGTGGGACTAAGAAATACTTATTCATTGTATATATTTTATTTGGGATTTCATCCCAACCAGTTGTATTTTCTTTTTTGCAAAACAAAAATCGGCAAAGTGCGAGTCGGACTCGCGCACGAAGGGTTGCGTACCATTATCTACAAATCTTTCTGTTTTTTAGTATTTGTTGTTATAGCGGAAACAGAAATACATCTGTGAAAATTTTAACTGTCTGACTATAACGGTTCATGAGATACAGCCTGGTGACAGACGCACGGGCGGACGGACGGACGGACACGGTTACAACAGCGGTACAAGCCTTAGTAATAGGGTTCCTAATTACCTTTCAGGTACGGAACCCTAATAAAAACCTTTTGACCTCCTTTTCATCGGTTTCCAGGAGGACGAAAGAACTCAAGTTTGATGAATGCTGTTTTGATGAAACATAGCTGTTTAATTATGAGGTCTGCGAGTGACTTGGCAATTTTAGTAAAATATTCATTCGCATTATTTATTGTTATCTCAGGTGGAATGGACGGATCTAAGAGCTCAGTAGGTGAAGACTTCACTTTCCTCGTATTAGTGATATTTTTTATCGAGTTCTATAGCTTTTTGCTATCATTTCCAGCTAACTCTAGTTGTTGAGAATCAAAGTTTTCTTCACATTCTTTAGTAATTGGTTACAAAATTTTTTGTACCGTTTGAAACTTGTTCGCAATATGTAATTATTTGGGTCACGTTTTAGTTTTTTATACATGTTTTTCGAACACAGCGTAAAAAACCGGGAGTCATGTATTATTGTCACTTCCTAGTAATGACAACAAAGTTCTTCTTTGCTACTACTAGGAAGTGCGCTATGATTTTTTATTATACTATATTTTATTAGGGCTATGCCATACCCTAGCAAAAGCGTGCCGTTTCGACCAGTGTACTAAGACATATTACACTACGTACAAAAAGACACAGTTCCGCGTACGATAGGCGCTAGCACGTGACCGCACGTTGACAATCCCGATTTTTTTAACGGTATAAAATTTATATTCATATCAATATTCATTAAGAACTATGAAATTAGCAAATGCACTTGGTCATAATAATATATATATTATGAAAAAAGAATCAAGATAATATCACTCTTAATTTCAATTAAAACCCAAAAATAGACACAGTTTTTTTTTTCTAACTGCTATAATAGCCAAAAATTTGGAAAATCCAAAAGTGCACGCCTCATAGCGGTCATTCACATTTAAAAAAAAAATTCTAAAACAAAAACTCAAGTTTTTTAAAATTAAATAACAAATAAGGTGAGGAAAAAATATACTATAAAATAAAAATAAAAAATATATATATAGATATACAGTATACAGTGGTATATTAGTTTTTTATAAATTATAATTAAACGACAGTACTAAGAACGCTAATATTAACTAGGAATCAGCACAGTGTAATACTTTATATATTAAAAACAAAAGTATTCCGGTAAGATGAATTTTTCGACCAATTTCTCTGCCACATACATGGTCACATAAACACAGACTCACGGACGTCCAAGAATGATTAGTTTTAATGTTATTATTTATTATATTAAACAAATTAATTGTTTATAAAATGTACCATGTGCTAGACAGATTATTTAACTTCATATTAGTGCACTCATATTATCCTGTAAATGTTATATTAAAAAAAAAAGTCATTTAAGTTTCGAAAGACTGGGTTTTTTGACATGTCGAGAGTAGAGCACTACCTCACCGCTCCGCTTATGAGGCGTGCAATTATTATGATATTAGCAAATACACTTAATTATAGTTTGAACAATAACATATATTATAAGTCAGAAAGTGTGTTTATTTATTTTATTCCTGTATTGTACAACATTACAAGAAATTATAATATTAGAAAAATAGTACAAAGGGCGTACGTATCTCTGCCAGAAATTTTCTTCCCGCAAACCCAGAGACAAAATGAATTTACAAAAAAAAGTGGCAAGGGCTTGTACAACAAAAGAATACTAATCTAATAAAAATTAAAATTTAATAACAATATAATTCCATATACACATACCTTCAAATACAAATCGAATACTTACACAAATAAATACATAATTAAATACTGGATAAAAAATGCTTTATTATTAAAATAAGTAGGTATAAAATAACTGACATAGCGTTCGATGGTAATAAAATTAATTTTTATATTGTAAGTATTTCTCAAATAGTGCTCTTTTAAGCGTTTTTAAAAAAATTCAGTCGATGAACTATCTCTAATCTTATGCGAAACAGAATTAAGAGAAATCCACAGAATACCTGCCTAAGCTGAATATGAATTTTTAAAAAAGTCAGTTGCGTGGTATTTTCAATAATTGTGAAGTAACTGGTCTCATACGTTAATTTAAAGAAGTCATGAAATTAAATTTTTTACCGAAATATAAAGGACTACGGGTCTTAAAGATAATGTTATAAAGAAAGGATAAAGTATGAGTATTCCGTCAGAAACGGATTGGGAGTCACAATAGTTCAGTTCTGAAATTAGAGATATGGTCATATTTACGTAAACCGTAGATATAGCTTATGCATTGGTTTCGAAGACGGTCAAGTTTGTTTAATAGCTCAGAACTGTAACAAAATTAGTCAATATCCCGCAAACTTAACTCGTTTGGGTTCGCCATCCTTACGAGGAAAATACCTAAATTGCGCAGGTAGCACAGTAACAAATAAATTGTTATTTATATTTTTTTTAGTATCTTTCTTGATTTAGTGACTTTACAATTACTTTGATGATAAAACTAAATAAATAATTACTTTTTATTTTCATTTATTTCATTCAAAGGTATAAATTTTATGATTATTAGGTCTGTGGAAAAAGGCGGTGTTACCTAATGACGTTTTATATATATATACTAGCGGACCCGGCGAACTTGGTTTTTACCTAAAGTGCCCGAGTCCGGCTCGCACTTAACAGATCGAGATAAAAACTATTCTATCTTTTAAGTTGGATCAAATAACAGATAGCTGACCCGGAGAACGTTGTTTCTTTTGTTTAAAACAACTGGCACGCCATCTATTATGAAAGAGTTGTAATAATTCAAAAACCCCAGCGTATGCTTGACCAATTTTTATTTCTCAAAAACCTTCCCCGGCGGTGTGCACAAACATTTACCAAAATTTCATTACAATAGGTTTACCAGTAGTGGGCGGGCCCGACTCCCTTTTTATTTCATATAAACCTTGCCCTAACAATAATAAAGACAACTTAAACTATCCAATTAGGTGCAGTCTTTTATATATATATTGTTAACATAGCGCCATCTATTAAAGAATCTTTTGGAGCTAACATAATAGACAAATAATTTGCAATAAAATAATATTGCTACAATAAATTGAGATGTAAGCTATCCTATCTTTTAAGTTGGATCAAATAACAGATACTTACGAAGTTTGGTCAAAATCGGTTTAGTAGTTTAGGAGTCCATCGCGGACAAACAACATGACGCGGTGACACGTAATTTTTATATATAAAGATAAAGGTTGTTGTGTTACTTCGAAGGTATATAATGAAGTTCTGGATAATGAAAGGTATATGAGTAGCTACATCAATTAAATACTAAGGTATATGAGTAGCTACATCAGTTAAATACTAAGATATATAAGTAGCTACATCAGTTAAATACTAAGGTATATGAGTAGCTACATCAGTTAAATACTAAGGTATATGAGTAGCTACATCAGTTAAATACTAAGGTATATGAGTAGCTACATCAGTTAAATACTAAGGTATATGAGTAGCTACATCAGTTAAATACTAAGGTATATGAGTAGCTACATCAGTTAAATACTAAGGTATATGAGTAGCTACATCAGTTAAATACTAAGGTATATGAGTAGCTACATCAGTTAAATACTAAGGTATATGAGTAGCTACATCAGTTAAATACTAAGGTATATGAGTAGCTACATCAGTTAAATACTAAGGTATATGAGTAGCTACATCAGTTAAATACTAAGGTATATGAGTAGCTACATCAGTTAAATACTAAGGTATATGAGTAGCTACATCAGTTAAATACTAAGGTATATGAGTAGCTACATCAGTTAAATACTAAGGTATATGAGTAGCTACATCAGTTAAATACTAAGGTATATGAGTAGCTACATCAGTTAAATACTAAGGTATATGAGTAGCTACATCAGTTAAATACTAAGGTATATGAGTAGCTACATCAGTTAAATCAGTTAAATACTAAGAAATAATAAATACTCAAAACTTAAGCTTCTTTGTGTTGTTACTCGAAATTTTCAATATATGTATGTAGGTAGGTAATATAATAAATAATAAATAATACAGTTCAAATCAAAATCAAAGCTTCTTCTTTTGACGTAGTCTAATTCGAGAGCCATTCGAAGAGTTTTTATGTTAGAGAAGAGACAATTTCGGTAGTCTCAAGAGTCGACCAGAGAATATGAAATTTATTTGTGTCGCTGACGAGGTTTATTGTCGACACGTCTCTAGACGCGACGTGCTGAAGTATCTCTACTACAGACACTAAAACTTGTACATTGTGAGGTATACATATATAGGTACATAAATCAAATTATATTATGACGGCTGCATATAATATTGTTATTTGTTTAAAGAAATATCAAAAGTTTGTTTTAAAATACCTTGTTTTATAATGAGTAGTCAGTTTTATGTAAAAATATATTACCCTTAGACTAAAAATTAAATATGAATAATGTTGTTTCATCTGACATACTCGTTCCTGACAATTAAGCCAGTCGCTGATCAAAGACTGTTTTATTTCACATAAAGTGAAAAGCCAAAACTATATTTATTTAGTTAATTGGCATTTTGAGACCACTTCAATAGCATTGAATATAGGATACCTACGAATTTAGAAAAATAAAACAAATATCACTCAAAACTAAATTCAAACATCTTTGGTAAAGTTTAGAGAGTTTCAAACACTATTAGCTCCTGAGCGCGTAACGAGTAACGAGTTACGAGACTGAACACAGAGTAGTTAACGTTAATTAACACACCCATCTATTGAGATTTAGGTGTCCTGAAAGACGTCTAGGTCGTGTGGTATAGGACGAAGACGATATTATATCAAATTCATGGCTGACTATATACTGACTTTATGAATGATCAATTTGACAGGAAAAATATTCATGATCTACTACTACTACTACCTACTAATCACGACATCAACAAAAGTATTGGGTTTTTTTAATTTATTAACTTTAACACACTAAGATTTACTTAAAGCTGACAGTTAAAAAATAAATAGAATTCAATGACATTTTTTAACGTACACGTATTTAATCCTTTGTTACAAATAGACGTGTAGCGGACCATATCGTACCGCTAAAAGCAAGGCTCGCGTCACGCGTCCTACATTAACACCTCACCTGCCAGGAGATTTCCTCTATGCCGCCGCTCCACATTGGTGACCCCGAGCTGAACAATTGACGCACATTCCGCAGCAGCAGCCTACTCCTTCCTACCAGGTACAAGGTCCAGTTTTTCAACCGTACGCTTCGCATCTCAGAGCTTTCATCAGGACCTATCGCAGCACTTCAGCGCTTCCTAGTTCCTGCAGCTCCTCTCCTGCGACGCAACTGTACAGCATTTCACCACAGCCTGTTAAAGATTCTCACTCGAGCGTGGCACCTCTTCTGTACAGCATCACACCACCCTGTCGGATACTCACACTCCAGCGTGGCATTCTCTGCTCGTCGCTTCTGCCGCTAACTCAAGCCTGAGTGTCTCGTCTGAAAAGGACACAGCCAAACCATTCTATGGCCTGACCCACTGTAGCCATACGCAACCTCCATGCCAGCACTCGCCAGTGTCTCGATTCTCTGCAGACACACTATCCAGCAACTTACCAGTCTTGACCCACCGCAGACTGCTGTTATTCGGCATGCGCTACACGCCCTCCCGACTTACTGTGGACGGCGCATAAACTCGGCATTCTCAAGATCAATCAAGGGAGTGATTTAGCGGACCATATCGTACCGCTACAAGCTAGGCTCACGTCACGCGTCCTACATCGCGCTATCGAAGTTTCCTTCGCAGTTCAGTACATAAAGCGGACCACGGCGGTTCCCAGGCATTAACACCTCGCCTGGGATGAGATCTCCTCTTTGCATACCCTTTTCAAACGAATCTGCGACAAACGTGTACAAAAGCATTGATACGAGTGGATATAGCAAAATAAATTAAGTGTGCCGTAATCAAGTGGAATTCTTTACTTATCCCTGTGTGCGTATTTGTACATAGTGTTTATAGAATAAATAATATAAACCACTGTCTAGTTGATGCAAAAAATCTATTATTCGTACAAACGTGAGCTCTCTCGAGCGAGGACTATATCCATTACGTCGTCTCTCTGTAGGTACCTTGTTATTTCAAATTCATTTTGCGTTTGAGTTAATCTCGCTGAAGCCGAATGTAATTATAATTAAAATACACATTTAGGTACGAAACGGGTCTCACAAACTGCGGAAATGCGTTGATAGGGAAATGGTATAGCTCATTTTCATTTAATATTTCTAATTAATTTTAAATTTGATTTTTTATTTACACAGCGCATTGACAACTTCTTAAGATAGATTATTAAATGGAAAGAAAAAATCATGTAGTTAAGTTCAACTATATTTGCCGATACGTATTTTACGCAAACTTCCGTACGCCAAGTTTTATTTTAAGATTGCAAACAAGTAACGGTCCGCCTGATAGCAAGCGATCACCACAGCCTATGGACGCTTGCAACTCCAGGAGTATTACTCGCGCGTTGCGTTCTTAATAATTTCTAGTTTTGAGCCGAATGTTTTAAGTATTTATCCAGTTTCTTTATTTACAAAGAAAAAATTATGAATACACTTTTACACATTGCAACTACACACAGTCACCCCGACGCAACTCCTTTTCTGACCTCGGTTGCCAAAAGCAACGTTTATATATACACTGACGATCAATATTCAAAAACTTGGGCTGCCATAATGGCGTAAGTATGTTTGTAAATGTAAAAAATATTATATACTGTGTAGGAAAATATAGTGCCTAAATTGAAATGGGAGTAAAAATCAAGAATATTAATTATAAAAGTAATGAAATTTCATGGTTCTGATTCACGTAAATAAAAAATAATTAAGTAACCTATAATATGTTTTTTACTGTGACTTGATACTACTGTAGTCATTGTACTTTTGTTGTTGTTAAATACTTTTCACTCATTTATGAATGAATTAAGATGACGTGTGACGTCTTACTCAGAGTCAGCTGATGACCTACCTTGCTTGCTTATAACTATTCCCTTTTATGTCGTTTAATCTAACGCGACAGATGGTACACATACAACTTTATTAAACTATAACTGTTTTATCAAATTGTTGGACATACTTACTGTGGTCTACCTGCGTCTACTGCAGGCGACAGATTTAAGCAACTAAGTTTTTCATACTGTACTTGGCATGCAAAATAAACATACATACATTTCCTGCTGGCTTTACTATCACGATGACACTATTACTAAGTATTGGCTTCCGAAATTAGGTTTAGACATTGTTTTCGCGCACTTTTCATATGTTTCCACTATTTATTTATTTACAAATCAAGTGACATTGACAACGTCACAATGCATGTTTTCTCTTTTGATTTTGACAGTAAGCAATGACATATTCGTAGATGTTATCCGTAATCTTTTGACAGCATGGCGCGTGAGGGGGGTAGCTTTTGACATTGACGTGGTGATCTCATTGATATTTATACCTACTACTAAACTTAACGCGACTTGGTGGCTTAACGAGATCATTTTATTTGAGTTTTAATTACAGAATTAAAGACAAAAAATACATTCGTTATCTCATCTACATTCTTGATACTCTCTCCCATTTAAATTTAGGCACTATATTTCTTCCATATTATATTAACAATAAATCACACTGATATTATAAAGGTAAAAGTTTGTGAGTGTGTTTGTATGTTTTTTACTTCTTAACTGTCAAACGGCAGGACCAATTTTGTTGAAATTTGGTATGAAGGTAGCTGACACATCAGCCAGATAACAAATGTTCTCGAAACTGCTTTAGAAAAATAAGGCAGAAGGCCATCGCCGAAATAACATAGCACGCCAACGAATAGTTGGCCAGCTGAAGTGGCAATGAACAGAGCACATCACTCGTCGAACCGATAACCGATGAGGAAGTACACGATTTTTTTTGTACTACTAAGGTGGCAATAACAAGCCACGGTCCACCTGATGGTAAGCGTTCACCGCAGCCTATAGGCGCTTGCTACACCAGGGTCATCACTGGCGCGTTGCACACCCTTTAACAATCTAATAACTTCTTTCTTTAAAACCCCATATTGTAGTGCTCAGAAAAACCTTGGCAGGAGCTCACTCCGCAACCTAAATGTTCGCGGAAGGAGGTTCCTCTGATTCCTCTGAAACCACACTATATGTGACTATTTAGGTTCTAAGGTGTAAGAATTAATTCCCTGACGATGGCGAGCAGTGCGATGGTAGAAAGTAGCCGTGGGCATCACTACAAACAATTCGTCAGAAGACATCCCATTATACAAGTGGTGGTGGTGGTAGTGGACGAAGGATAATAGAAAGATTGATGTTTTGTGTGTGAATAAACCAAAGTGAAAATTATTTAAGGTAACCTGCGTTATAAGTCTAATTATAATAATTAGCAGATCAAAGCGAAAGTACTGATTGAAAGAGTGAGGGGGAAAATGGAAAAAATTATATGCGATGCGAAAGCAACGTCCAGAAAAGGAATATTTAAAGTAGAAATTTTAATTTTATCTTGTTTATTGTTCTCGATTTTAAAACTGCTAAATTTAATAGATATTAAGAATCTATATAAATCTATATAATTAAATTAGAAAGGAGAAGGTGTCGTGCCAAGAAACGTACCATTAAGCAACTAAAAAAATTTAGTAAAATAGAATAAAAGTACAGAGGTAATACATTAAACTGAGTAATGAGTCGTTTAATATGTGTCTTTCAGTAATTTTTTTCAAAAGGTACTTTGCCATTTATTTGCTTCCAAAGTTGTAAATTTTGTTTACCCTTCTTGCTTCTTAACCGTGAGTTTTAATAATATGGAATAAATCTCAATAACAGGATTGTTTACAATACTTTAAAATAAATTGATATTTTTTCACAAGTTTTAAAGATAAATAATAATAATTTTCATTCTACGGAGCTCTAATTCAATGCGTCTACAACACGGACTTCCATTTTGGGTCTCATATAACTAATGTAATTGAGTAATGTTGGTTACCTTGATAAATCCTGGCCGTGGAAATGTCATATATTTAAACTATTTTACTAATTGTAATATTCCATCAGATAGTTTTAAGCTAATTAAAAAAATCATATTTAGGATCTTTTTAGATCGATTTTGTTTCGGCAGATGAAACTGACTAATAAATAAATATAGTCGTATAAAATATGAAAATGTTATCAATGTTGAACATAAGTTACCCTAAGTACCATATAACGTAGAAGAGATTTATTCATTACATTTTGAGACCATATTATTATCGCCACCTTCAAACTTTTTTTCATTAAGTCTATATTACATCTTCCTTGTCTAATTTTCATTCATTACCTTTTGTAATCATTTTTTTCACTCTCAACCAACAACACTCCCTAACAAAGACGCTGGGATGAGTCGGCGCGACGCGCGGCGGGTCTCAAAGGTATTTGAGAACAGGGCCGCCTGATTATATTTACGAGAAATAAATGACGAGGCAAAAATATTAAATTTATAATACAACAAAATGATGGATTATTTAAACACATTAAGAAAAGCGCAAACATTAATTTCAAAAACTACTATTTGTAAAAAAAAAAGGAAAAAAGTAGTCTAAATAGAACATCATCGTAGTAGTGGGTTTTTTAAGCGGCGGTATATAGCTGTATATAGCTGTCGGTGCGTCGGATTGGCTGAGGCTTCAAACTTGTAATGAAAAATAGACTTAAAATTCTTCTTTAATATGTAAAACCTTTGCCCATGAAAACCGTAAGTTACAAAAAAACTTCATTTTAAAATAGGCAAAACCCACGGTTAAACCAGCGGAAAAATATGTTCCTTTGCGAACTTTTGATCGTTATAAAGCCATTGGACTGGGTTGGCTGTATGGTTGTACGTGTAGCTGAACTTATTCTTGATATAAGCCATTGGACTGGGTTGAGTGTATGGTTCTATAAACGTGTAGCTGAACTTATTCTCGATATAAGCCATTGGACTGGGTTGACTGTTTGGTTGTACGTGTAGCTGAACCCTCTTCTCGATATAAGCCATTGGACTGGGTTGAGTGTATGGTTGTATAAACGTGTAGCTAAACTTCTTCTCGATATAAGCCATTGGTTTGGGTTGACTTTATGGTTGAATAAACGTGTAGCTAAACTTCTTCTCGATATAAGCCATTGGTTTGGGTTGACTTTATGGTTGAATAAACGTGTAGCTAAACTTCTTCTCGATATAAGCCATTGGTTTGGGTTGACTTTATGGTTGAATAAACGTGTAGCTAAACTTCTTCTCGATATAAGCCATTGGTTTGGGTTGACTTTATGGTTGAATAAACGTGTAGCTAAACTTCTTCTCGATATAAGCCATTGGTTTGGGTTGACTTTATGGTTGAATAAACGTGTAGCTAAACTTCTTCTCGATATAAGCCATTGGTTTGGGTTGACTTTATGGTTGAATAAACGTGTAGCTAAACTTCTTCTCGATATAAGCCATTGGTTTGGGTTGACTTTATGGTTGAATAAACGTGTAGCTAAACTTCTTCTCGATATAAGCCATTGGTTTGGGTTGACTTTATGGTTGAATAAACGTGTAGCTAAACTTCTTCTCGATATAAGCCATTGGTTTGGGTTGACTTTATGGTTGAATAAACGTGTAGCTAAACTTCTTCTCGATATAAGCCATTGGTTTGGGTTGACTTTATGGTTGAATAAACGTGTAGCTAAACTTCTTCTCGATATAAGCCATTGGACTGGGTTGAGTGTATGGTTGTATAAACGTGTAGCTAAACTTCTTCTCGATATAAGCCATTGGTTTGGGTTGACTTTATGGTTGAATAAACGTGTAGCTTAACTTCTTCTCGATATAAGCCATTGGTTTGGGTTGACTTTATGGTTGAATAAACGTGTAGCTGAACTTCTTCTCGATATAAGCACTGTTAATAATTGAGTTAGTAGTAAAGGCGCAATGTATTTTCGAGTGAAAAAAGGCCCGCTGTACGCAATACCCTCTCCCTATCACGTGCCTAACAGTTTTTGAAGGGTATGGTTACGGTTTCCGAGCTTTTCGTTTAGCTCATGATTTAAACCGTAAATTCATACATAAATATTTACAAATAATAAACAAGATATTACTGATGGCATTCAGTCAATAAGACCATTATAATTTTTTTAATGCTTTTGCTAAAATTATTAACATTATTTTTTTCTTTTTTGTCGTGAAATATATATTGTTTCCGCTTATATTGTTTACCAAGAATTTAATATCCAAGTTTAGTGAAAGTGAAAGTTTAGTGAAAGGCACACAACGAACGACGCAGCTCAGTAATCAGAGCTCTTACACGAAAACTCTTTTGTTCACAACTTTAACTTAGTTTAACTTAGTTTAAAAACCGTTACTTTTGATATTATAACAAAGGACCTTGTAACTTTCAAAAGTTTTTTTCTTTTCTCTACACTTTTTGTTTACATTTTACCTTAAAATAACATTTGAAGTTTATCGTTCGATATAATTACCGGTATAAAATGTGTCCGAAACTCCATAAGTAAGCTAATCGTATTTAAACTAAATCTATACATATAATAAAATGGTAGGAAAGTCAAAACTGTACATTGAATATTTTTTTAAAAGAATACTTGGGGTGTGATCTACAATCGATACCGAAGCCAAAAATATAGTTTTTAGATTTTTTGTCTGTTTGTCTGTTTATCTGTTTGTCTGTATGTATGTTCGGGATAAACTCAAAAAGTACTGCATGGATTTACTTCAAATTTGGCACGAATATTATTAAGAAGTCGGGTCAACATATAGGCTACATATTATCACGCTATCACCTACGGGGAACGAGCCGTGAACCTTTATTTCTTCAACGCATTCTGTAACAACGTGTAATCTAACGACGCATATTTGACTTGGTTCTTAATTATTAATTATTCTACTCACACATAGCCATTTATTTAATGTTAAAAAATCGTATAAAGTCATAACTTCGATGTGTTATAATAATTTTTCACCATATCAAAATGTTTCCTATTTGCTAACTAGATGGCGCTGGCGTCGAATTAGATTGCGCTATACTTTGGTGATCTCATAGTATAGCGTTCACGCAGACGACGTCGCGGGCAGCAGCTAGTGTATAAAAAGCATTAGATATACATTAGCCACAATTTGCTGTTTGAAGACATCATGCGTGGAGTCATGGATAATGTTTACATTACATCAACTTGTCCAAACTGATTTTATACGTTCGAGGCAAGTTTAATTGTCACTATTCTAATCAATCAATACTGTTGCAATGATGTCCAAAGGTAAATAGCTTAGGTAGAAGATAATGTGAGAAAATAGTAAAATTCAACTTTTTTGTTGCCGTGCCCTTTTTTCATGGTAATCCTTTTATTAACGTATAAAGCAATCACTAGATTTAGAAACTCAATACATGACTAGTAGTATTTTTCTGAATTCAGTTCCGACAGCAATAAAAGTGTGCATGAAATAACGCGGGTGATACCGCGGAGTCCTAGATAGTTTTTTTTTAATTAATAATATACTTCGAAACGTGTAGGTATACAACATTTTTTTCATTACGTAATAGACGTTATTAGAAGACTACACACGTCATCCGTCCCAGTCACCGACTGCCGAGGGGAGATATTATGAGCTTGGACTAATGAACACGATGTATCATATATGTCGCGCACATGATTATTTCTGTTGAGACAAATGTTATACAATAAAGTTTTTGTAACAACAAACAGAAAATACATTTCACAAACATATAACTACCTATTCTTAATATGATAGATTGTTTTAAAAAGTATACCTACGTACATTATACACATGATCTATGTTGAAGAATACAAAGGCAAAACACTAGCACGAGCCACTAGACGAGCGTGTAATGAACGGCCATAGCTCACAAGTGTCATACGCTATTTTTCAACAGATTGCGTTAAACTCGTGGAAGTAATCATGCAGTATCATTGAAATGTACGCAAATAATAATTTATTTTAATGTTTATATAACTTAAAAAAATCTTATCAATGATACTTACAAAAGTGTCTATAATGCGGATGCCAAAAAAATGCTAGGAGATACAAAGCTAGATAACGAACAATTAAAACGATTTTAAACACGTATGTCCATTGAATGACTGCTGTTACCACATACCTAAAGCTTAAATAACTCTTCTACTGACATGCGCTGCAAACGGCTGCAATCGGAAAACTAATATAATTAATTTTGTTATTTTATGAGTCCCTTGTAAGTTTGTTGGTACTACTATCGTGTAGTAGTAAGGTGATGGCGCACCACATACCCAAACGAGTCAATTTTGTAAAAATTTAATTAATTTTGTTACTGTCCTGAGTGCAATTTTTGGCGTTAAAAATTATTATATTTCAAACCTTAATTAAGTAAATTTGCTAATATTTTAATAATCTGGCTTTAAAACAGTTAAAAAATAAAAATTTCGTCACTTTATTATTGGACTTTTTTTCAAATTGTATGGAAAACTAAGGGTGATATTCTCTTGATTCTTCATGGTTCTAAATAAATATTTAAGTTTTATACCGAAAAAACCGTGCGGTCACGTGCTAGCGCCCATCGTAAATGGAACTGTGAGTCTTTGTATGTTTCAATAGTGTAATATGTCTTGTACACTTTGCTAGGGTTTTTTTTATACGACTAAGATGGCAAACAAGCTTACGATCCGCATAATGGTAAACTGTCATTGTAACCTATGGGCGCTTGCAACACCAGGGATATCACTTGCGCGTTGCCGACCTTTCAAAAATCCAATAACTTCTTTCTTAAAGAACCCTATACTTCCTCGTTAAGTTTTTCCGTCCCCAGTTAGAGACCTTGGACAGTGTGGTCTCGATTTAAAACACAAGTTCTCCGTGGTTTTCCTCTACAATGGAATGCGGGATATTTGCACGACCCGCTTAGTAAGCATCTCCAGTACTGTCATCTGCATAGCAATGTACGTTGTTGATGTCCAACATGTCATTGATATGCAGTAGAAACAGCGTAGGAGACCGCACAGAGCCTTGCGAGACACCAGCATTAATGTCCATGCTATCAGAGCAACTATCGTTAACTACGGCTCGTATGCGTCTGCCGAACAAAAAGCTAGCCACCCATTTCCACAAACCTTCGGGCACTCCAAAAGATGGCAACTTCGATAGAATACCCCGGTGCCAGACCCGATCGAACGCTATGTCCAGACTACATGCCTATGCCTCCCCCTGACTCTCAGTGGCTAGTGCCCATCGGTGTGTAAGATACACTAGAAGGTCACCAGTCGAGCGACCGTGGTGGTTATATTGACGGTCACTTACCTGGTTGTGTTCTTCTTAGTATCTTAGAAGCTGTGTGTTGATTATACGCTCCATCACCTTGGAGAGAAGGGAGGTAATAGCGATAGGCCTATAATTCGATGGATCTGATCTATTGCCCTTTTTGAGCACATTCGCAGTCTTCCATGAAGACGGAAATTGCCTAGTATGGTAGAAGAGCGTGAAGAGGCGCGTAGGTACAGGACATAACTCAGTAGCACACTGTTTAAGCACCACTGCTGGTATACCGTCTGGGCCAGTCGACTTATAAACCTAGACGTTCAACGAAACGAAGGCAACGCCTGCCGGACCTCCCGCTGTGTTATGGAGATTTCCGACATGGTCTTACCGCAACACGGTATAGTAGATGGTACAGCCTTCGTCGTTCATATTGAGTTAGAGGCAAAGAGACTGCCTAGTAGATGGTCTCTCTTTTGCACTATGGGCCAAGTCACCATCGGTCTTTCGCAGTTAGATCGGGTACTCAACTAATGACCGTCAGCAGGCTCGACGCGGGGTTGACCGTCCGTCTTTCCTATCGTCAATTGGGGCCTAGCAGCCATTTCATCCCCCAGACCGCCCACGGCACGGTCGAAAATCTATTGTTAGGCGGCCTCGGCACGTACTAACGGCCCCAAGACGACGATATCACTATCCGGATAGCGAGACTAGTCTCAACGACCTCCCTAAATAGCCCGTCCCCGGGTTCGTCGGCGAACGCACAGACCCACCTCATACATGAAGTATCAAAGAGTGCCGGGGCGCCTCTCGCCCCCACTCACTCGCTATCACAATCACAACCACGTAACAAGGAACTCCCGTCCTGGCGCTGACTCACCTTCAGGTTCGACATTGTGTTTTGGGATGTGAACAGAAAAAAAAAAGGTTAACGGATTGTTTAAACAATACTCCGTGTTTAAACGACCCGTCAAATTCCGATGAACTTGGACCAGTAATTAATAAGTAGCAGTAAATAAAGCAACGTCTATTTTTCTTTATATTGATTATTTACTTGATTTTCCATTGTTATAAAACAAATGATTAAGAAAGAGACACAAAAACATGAAATTCTTCAGTAAATTTAAGACATGTCTCTTCATACAAACGATCTCTAAATAATACATATCTAGTATTACAACCATTAGAAAATTATTAGAATAACTATTTTAATAATCCTACTACACAATGAACTACTGTAAATATCCCACTAAAATGCTTTTACCTTGATTTCGTAAAATAACTGTCAAGTTTGTTTCTCAAGCAATTTAATATTCAAAGTTTTGTGAAAGACAAACACTACCGAAGTTTCGCGCACGAAATTGTGAAACTCGCAAAATTCTAGTTGGCACCCAATTAGGCACTTGCCACTAAAACGTTACTTCTCTTTTGATTTAATTATTTTCATTAAAAAAATATTTTAAATGAAGTTTTTGTTTACCATACCATTATGGAACTAAATAACAAATAATACCGTACTTAAGAGGCTTTTATTTTATATTAATGAGTGACATGGAGCTGATCTGATGATGGAGCTGGAAGGTGGCCATAGGATCTCCGTAATAAAACACCGAAACCGCATCGAGTTGGGCTTGTTTGATTCATCTTGACGAGTACTTTGGTCCTAGATAATATCCATATTAAACAACAAAAAGAAAAAATCAGATTTGGGAACAACCATTGGAATGTGAATTATATTTGATTAGATGGATGACCCAATGCCAGGTCAGCACGTGCCGAGGGCTGAGTGGTATGAGGGTGCATAAACATGTCATATCGCTAACGTTGCGCCTCAGGGTACCAGGGCGAACCCGTTGTACTGAAACCCTTATCCCTCTACAATGGACCGTATATGTCCTAACTCGTGGAAACAACATGATTAAATTACTGCGGGGTATGGAAAAACGCCGCTACGCGCTACGAACTAAGCCGTAGTCCTCAAAAAGAAAAACGGAACCCGTATTAGGATCACTTTGTTGTCCGTCTGTCAAGACCTTTTTTCGCGTAAGTCAGGAACGCGTAAAGGTATTACGTTGAAATTAATATCAAATACAAAGGCCTAGTAAAGTCCCTTAAAGCTGTAAAAAAATCAATCTTCTGTATCAACGCAATAAAAAAACGGCCGATTTTGACGCATATTTAGGTATTCAGTTATTCACAAATAAATCAAGACCTATAGGGTACATCCCGTTGTCCTAGAATCATGAAATTTGACACGAGGCAAGGTCTTACATCACAAATATAGGACAAAACCGAAATTTGTTAATTTGTAGTTGCATCACATTTAAAAAAAAATGTATGACTGTCTGTCAAGATCCTTTGACTTAAGAAATCGTGGAGGTAACAAGTTGAAATTAATATCAAATACTAAGGAATACGGTCCCTTAAAGCTGTTAAAAAAATTAAGCTTCTAAGTCAACGTGAAAAATAAATATGCCCAAAAGACGGTAATTTTTATCGCATATTGTGACACAAATAAATCAAAACCTATGGGGTATATCCCATTGACGTAGGAGACGTTTTTTAAAATAAAAGCGTGTAACACTTTCTTTATTTATCTTGCCGTCAAAATGTAACACGCTTAATTAAAAACAAAAAACCGGCCAAGTGCGAGTTGGACTCGCGCACCGAGAGTTACGTACCTACCACCGTTTATGTAATGTACAAAAACAAACAAAAATATTTTTATATTTGAGTTGATTAAATGAAAGGTAAATTGCGGTTTACGATTTATGACGTATTAAAAAAAACTACTTACTAGATCTCGTTCAAACCAATTCTCGGTGGAAGTTTGCATGGTAATGTACATCATGTATTTTTTTTTAGTTGTATCAATCTCTTATTTTAGAAGTTACAGGGGGGGGGACACCCATTTTAGAAGTGTCTCTCGCGCAAACTATTTAGTTTAGAAAAAAATGATATTAGAAACCTCAATATCATTTTTGAAGACCTATCCATAGATACCCCATACATGTGGGTTTATGAAAAAAAAAAAATTTTTGAGTTTCAGTTCTAAGTTTGGGGAACCCCAAAAATTTATTGTTTTTAATCTATTTTTGTGTGAAAATCTTAATGCGGTTCACAGAATACATCTACTCACCAAGTTTCAACAGTATAGTTCTTATAGTTTCGGAAAAAAGTGCCTGTGTCATACGGACGGACAGGCAGACAGACGTGACGAATCTATAAGGGTTCCGTTTTTTGCCATTTGTCTACGGAACCCTAAAAAGAGAAATAAAGAAGGTGTAACCTACTTATATTTAAAAACATGGGATATAATGTACCTGTGTAACTTTTTAGTTTTTTTTATTAACAAGTAATAAATTATTTATATAAATAACAAGTATTATTAAGAATAAAGAAAAAAAATATTAAATCTCTTTCTAGTTTATTTATTTGTCTGTCTGGTACAAAATTTGCAATCGATTTTTAACCAATAAGTTTCCCCATAAGTTTGTTAGTTAACTACTTCCGGAGCTTTTATTAATAATTATTATTTGTATAATTAAAAAAGATTTTGCAGATAAGATACTTAAAGCGAACACAAAGCTTGCTCGCTGCTCCGAGCTACTCTGAAGCTTTTAAGGCGAGGATTACCAAGATTACGGTGCTTTTAATGTGTTTTATCCTAAAACATATAGATTCAAAATCTAAAAAAAATAAATGTCGCTAATCACTCTTTAATTTCGGGCACTGAGTATGAGTACACGATTTTTTCACTTTGCTGCATCGAAAAAATCACAAACATAGCACTAAATAATAATTAAAATGTTATTTTATTTGAGTTATAAGTGGTTTTGAAGAGTAAAAAATAGCAAAAGACTTGCCAGTGAGGCTTAGCGGGCGTCAAAAAAAGTAATTTTAAAAATCCCTCACTATAATTTTCTAAATAATGTGTTTATAAACGTAACCAGAGCGCTTGGCAATCTTCAGTCCCTACCACAGAGTACTTTATATATATACGGAGATAGAGTTGCTACTCAAGGACTTGCTACACTAGCGCCATTAGCGGCGTGTGTGAAAATCACATCTCTAAGCATACCGCATAGCAATTGTCTTACATACAGCTCGACCGCGACAAGCTCGGTCTTAGCTAGATCCATGTCAACTACGTATTTAGTTTGAAATCTATATCATATAATGTACACGAGTAAATTGACATGGTTCTGGTGAATGCCAAGTTTGTCGCGGTCGGGCTATAGTATTTATTCCAATATGATTTTCCATCACACTAAATAAATAATATTTATTGTATCACACGGAACGTTATGGAATGTTTGTTAAGTGTTGCCATGGCAAAAATTACACAATGTGACCAAATGAGTTTGTTAAATATTAATGTCAGTGCCATCTATCGCAATCTGTTTGCAACACACAATATACACAATATATTTTGGAATCGAAACTTAATATTTAAAGTGAAATTATATTATTTATTAAAGTTATTTAAGTAAAATTGAAAGTTTTTGTTTCTAAACTTAGTCCAACTAGTTATTTAATTAAATGTAGTATATAACTCACAACGTTTTGGATTCTTCGGCTACGTAATCCTAAAAACTTAAAAAATTACACTTTATGTTTGTGTTGATCATTTTACCGGGCTAAATAAACCTCAAGATCCCTTACTTTTTCATAATATAAAAGTTACTCCGTCCGCAGAATTCGTGTTTTTGCAGGATTTAATAAAAGCCTCATTTTAATAATAATCTCTTTTTTAGAATCTGTTGGTCTAAATATTAAGTAAAGTCAAGGAATTTAATTTCAAACCCACTTAAGGTTCAATATCGTATAGTCACCATAACAGCTACTTAGAACAGGACTTCAATTTGACATATAGCATGCATTGTTTTATATTAGTAACTAGGCAACAGATTAACTACGTTGACATAGTGAACATAAGTTTAGAGTTCATTCGTTGCCGCTGCAAAACAAAATGCCCAGTGATGTGCAACTGCGTTAAAAAAAAACTTAAATGCACGAATCTACGTGCATGTAGTGACAATTGCGAAAAATAAATATCTTATTTTAACCCGCATTTTTTGTAAAACATCTAAATTAATTTATGTCACAATTATAATGACTTTACTAGCGAAAGTTTTCCCAACATGTTTATTTATATATTTAATTTATATTCATATATATATCACGTCCAGAAGAAATTTATTAATGTAATCTACAACCATAAGAATAACAACTTATCAGAAATCATCTAAACATACTGAAAAATTCTAAAAGCTGCACACCGCTCCTACAATGCAGGTACGCCGCGCGACACAAAACATTTTTTTTAACAGAGTTATAAAAGAAAAATGTCTGACTATTCTATATAGAAGGATAACTGGCCTATTCACAGGTATTTTTTTCTAGAGGTAATGCTCATAGTTATAATTCTATAGACGATTTTCGAAAAAAAAGACGAGTAATTTATTTTTTTATTTTTGTTGTTTATGTTTGGAAATTAAGTTACAGAAATGAATACTTCGACCTCAAACTATACGAAAAAGACACCAAACTTTATATAGTTGTTAGATGTTTGCAGATATAAAGCTTAGAGTGAGGCGCGCCGGACGCACTTTCCCACCCCTCCCCCTGCCCACTTGCTGGGGGGAACCTCGTGGCAACTGGGCTAAATCAGCTCAGATCACCCCCAGGAACACCTGTTCTAAGCGGTTTTCTTTATCTCAAAAATGCAAGGTGGTGGACCTAAGATCTCCTACTATTATGCGAAAACGTTCCATTCCACAATCTTACAGGTCTATATAGTCCTGAGCGGTTGCTCTAGGTGGCAAATTCACGAGTTCTCCAACACCAGCTGTAGAAATCCAACCCGCAATGTTTGCAGTAATTCATCCAGGTGCATGATAGGCCACGACGTGGTCTTCTGTGGACCGGGTTTGACCAAACCGCGACAAATGTAATCTTCCGGTTTTTGAACTTGAAAATATCTTTTCGTCAAAAAAAGCTGTAGACGTCTAGTAAAAATTTAAATACTGACGGGCGAAGTGACGTCGGGCTAATTTATAATTCTCAGTTAAAGCAATTTTTTTCGCAGACCTCCTGTGATGTTAATTCATTGCATGTAGGCAATTCTAATTGTTCTACGGTAAACGTCAAACATTTCCACAAATCGTCTCGCTGACGTAAAGCCATCCTGAATATATTGCCTTCGCATTAGTCGGCGTTGGTTTCGGCTACTGCAAGAGAGCGATGGTTATTTTGCGGTAGATCAATAGGGTTTCCTTCAGAATTATATCGCCGTAACTAACGGCGAACTGGGTCTGTCTCTACTCACATTTAACCGAGACGTGTTATTCATGAATCCCTATTACTTTCTGGAGTAACTCCACTATTTCAGCTCTTAATAGTTGCCGGTTGACGACAAGCATTTTAATTTTCAAATTAATAACGTATTTGAAAATTATTTACAATTTTCTTGATTGACACTCACATATCATTATGTTCGTCATTAGAAAAACAAATGATAAATTAAAGTCCCTGACTGTACTTTAAGTTGTTATATCTCTATTTCGGTGGAGGAAGGAGGAGGTTCTCAATTCGTCAGAATCTTCTTTTTTATGTATGTTACCCGATTTCTCGAAGACGCCTGGACCGATTCGAGAAATTCTATTTTTATTTAAAAGTTTATACTTTCCAGGTGTTTCCATATTATTATAGTGAATTTAAAACTAAAACTTTTTGAGAAAAAAAAATAATTAATGTTAATTTGGAACTGGTTAAACGCCTTTTATGTTGATGATTGTATAAAACTTTGTTACGAGTCTGAATTTTTTTAGTGTACAAGAAAAAAATACCATTCGTCACTGAAAATAAAAAAATAAACTTTTTAATAAAAAAAATAACCGGCTTCAAAAAGATGCACAAGAAAGGTAAAAATAATTAGTAATTTCCAAAAATCTGATCTGAATTACAGATTGAAGTTGGTGTCTATGTACATATGGAACAGTTTATAACACACTTTGCTTGCGTGATAGCAATTTCAAACTGTAATTCAGGTCAGATTTTTGGAAATTACTAATTATTTTTACCTTTCTTGTGCATCTTTTTGAAGCCGGTTGTTTTTTTTGTTAAAAAGTTTTAACGTGTAGGCTTAACGTGTCGCATACAAAAATAATGGGTCGGTAGTGGCCTAGGGGTTTCGATTTTTCATCTTTGTCCTGAGTTGCGTAGGTTCGAGCCTGGCGTTTACTAATGAGTCATTTTCTTAATTTCTTGATTCTTATACATTGATTATTCACATCACTGGCTTTTTGGTGAAGGAAAACATCGTGAGGCAACCTGCATACGTCAAAAAGACGTATGTGAAGTCCACCATCCGCACTGAGCCCGCGTATGGACAACGGCCACATACGTCCTCGGTGAGGGTAGGCCGTGTCCCAACATGTGGAGACGTATGAAGCTGAAAAGGAGAGTGGAGGACTAGAAGAAACTTACGATACTCCCGATTTAGATGTTATAAAGTTCCTGCTTCTATCGTTAGTTATCTATTTATTAACTTTAAATACCCAGATGTATGACATAGACATCTTAAGGAACGATCATACCTGCAAAATTTACTCATGGACTCCTGGAGACAATTCTTATTTTAACATACTAAAAGTCTCTTCTTTGAAGATCTACGTCTCATTCACAATCGGTTGTGAATCCATAGATTTACTTATCACTTATAGAACCAGTTACTACATAGGTATATCACTTCAGCAAGCTAGATCTCGCACGTTTTCAATTAAATAAACATAAAGTTATGATTATTAATAGTTTGGATCCACTGCGGCGTAACTAGAATGTAATAAGTATCGTATTCAGAGTGATACTAACTTGTTCTGTCGGGTGTCACACCGTCAACTTGTTCGGTCGGGTGTCACACCGACCGCCAACTCAACTTTGTTGCTAACTTAAACCTCAGTACAGGACAACCTTTAATTAATTTTCACATTATTAATTAGAATGTTTTTTGTGATGTACATCCTGTGTTTCAATAATTAACAAAGAATAACAGTATTCCAATTTCTTGTCGTTCACAAATATAGACATATCGGCTAGGAATCCGCACGAGGACTTGATTGTGGATAAACTTCTTGAAATAAGTAGTTACGTTTATTTTTATCGGATGTTTACTTGTTTGTACTTGATTGCGACTATTGAAAGTTAATAATTCTGGGAACAGTTTTTTCACGTAAACTCAGCAATTCATAGCACAGGGGTGTCTTATGATGACACTAGATACATGACAGCCGTTTAAATAGCATAAGCAAAGTACGAATAGCTCAAAACATATCTAAATTTCATAAAATCTTAATCACATGCTGAATAAGGGAAGAAAAACACTGTAGCACCATTTTCATAGAAATTCATAGAAACGGCAGTAGTGTTGCTTGCAGTTTGCAGTTGCGGTTTGCAGACCGTCGTGTATTTGTACCTTAAGAGGAATATATAACATTTTTGACTGGCTGTACGGTTCGGCTTTTTGTCAGTGATACAAACAGAATATATCGTTAGAAATTCTTTGACCACGTAATATACGTAAGTACCCTACGTAAATACGCACACAGTTTACCAGTTTACGTTTTACGAGAACGTCTTCCAGAACTATTACTACTTATTTCTCAAGAAGTAATAGAATAAAAGAATATTTAACTTTTTTGGTATGAACTAATAAGTAATAGATACATATGTTACAAAACATATAGTTTTGACTTATTATTTTTGTATTGAGTGCAGTGTTGTATTAGCGCAAAAAAATGAAATTAATATGGTACCTACAACAACTTGTACGTCCCGTTTTGTTATAAAACTCCGTATCTATATATTTTGTTTCATAAATATCCTTATACATAGGTATATATATAGAATTACAGTGTGCATGTGTTTGTATCGTTATTATTCGCCTATGCGGCTTGACCTGAATGGCTTGTAGCTATATATAGTAGAAAACGGAAGGGCGCGCTGTTGAATTTTTTTTTACTTTTCGACATTTACTTGATTTTTGTTTTTAATTCTAACATTAAAAAACATAATCCCAAAACAACGTCTGCCAGGCCAGCTCGTACCTACATAAATCCTATAATTTGTTGGGCATTCATCGTTCTCGCAGTGTCCGCTTAGTTTGTATTGTATGGTTCAATGCATTAATATTTTTTACAACAGTATATTCTAATTTATGCAAAAGCTAAAAAAGTATGGATGCATATCGTCCCGGCTTCAATTCTCCAAAGCTTCAAAAACACTCACGACATAATATGGGGGATAGCCTCAGTTACTTATCCAGCAACTAGACAAACACCCACGTCATAATGTGGGGAACAGCCTCAGTAAATTATCCAGCGACTAGACACACACCCAAGTCATAACGTGGGGGACAGCCTCAGTAAGTTATCCAGCGACTAGACACACGCCCACGTTATAATGTGGGGGACATCCTCAGTTAGTTATCCAGGGACTAGACAAACACCCACGTCATAATGTGGGGGACTGCCTCAGTTGGTTATCCAGCGACAAGACGCACACCCACGTTATAATGTGGGGGACAGCCTCATTTCACCATAAAAGTAAATTTTATGTTTAACAGAGAGATACTTTAAACTTACAAACAAAATATCTGCGCTGTCCCTGCGACGAAGTTGGTGTAGAATAGCATCCTTTATTACAGCTCATTGTACAAGCGAGCTTTGAACTTTACTCGTAAAGCTCATTCGCTGCGCTTCTGCAAACTCATGCTGCGGCGGCTTTAGGTACATCATAAATTGGATATTATCTTTCACAATTATATATAATTTATTGAAAAAAATTATATTTAATTTATTAATTTAATTTGAAAATACGTGTACAAATAAATATACTAAAATATATGCATAAAAAACTAAATAAATAAAAAGATGCTTACTAAAAAGGTAAAAATAATTACTAATTTCCAAAAATCTGAACTGAATTACAGTTTGAAATTGGTGTCATGCAAGTAAAGTGTGTTATAAACTATCGAAGTTGCCATCTTACGGAGTGCCCGAGGGTTTGTGCAAATGGGTGGCTAGCTTTTTGTCCGGCAGACACATACGAACCGTAGTTGACGGTAGTTGCTCTGATAGCATGGACATTAATGCTGGTGTCCCGCAAGGCTCTGTGCTGTCTCCTACGCTGTTCCTACTGCATATCAAAGACATGTTGGACATCAACAACATACATTGCTATGCAGATGACAGTACTGGAGACGCTTTTTACACGGGTCGTGCAAACATCCCTCGTTCCGTTGTGGAGGAAAACCGCGGAGAACTTGTGTCTCAAATCGAGACCACACTGTCCCAAGTCTCTGATTGGGGACGGGTAAACTTGGTCCGATTCAACCCTACAAAGACACAAGTGTGCGCGTTCACCGCTAAGAAAACTGCATTCACTGTAGTCCCACAATTCCAGAACACTGACCTCTCCATCTCCAAGAGCATTGGGATCCTTGGTGTCGACATCTCCAGCGATGTTCAGTTCCGAGATCATTTACAAGATAAGGTGAAGCTTACGTCCAAAAAACTTGGTGTACTCAACAGAGCGAAGCAGTACTTCACGTCGGGGCAAAGGTTGTTACTTTACAAGTCGCAGGTTCGGCCCCATATGGAGTACTGCTGCCATCTCTGGGCAGGTGCACCTGGATACCAGCTTGGCCCTTTTGACTCGGTTCAACGACGGGCTGTGAGAATTGTCGACGATTCCAAACTCACTTGCGGTATCGAGCCCTTAAGTCTGAGGAGAGACTTTGCCTCACTGTGTGTGTTCTACCGCTTGTACAATGGGTTGTGTTCTGAGGAATTGTTCGAAATGATGCCCACGGCTACTTTCTACCATCGCACCGCTCGCCATCGGCAGGGAATTTATTCTCACACTTTAGAACCTAAATGGTCGCGTACAGTGCGGTTTCAGAGAAACTTCCTCCCGCGAACGCTTAAGTTGTGGAATGAGCTCCCTGCCAAGGTTTTCTGCAAGGACTACAGTATGGAGTTCTTCAAGAAAGAAGTTATTAGATTTCTGAAGGGTCGGCAACGCGCAAGTGATACCCGTGGTGTTGCAAGCGTCCATAGGCTACGGTGACCGCTTACCATCAGGCGGGCCGTAAGCTTGTTTGCCACCTTAGTGGTAAAAAAAAAAAAAAAAAAAAAACATAGGTACATAGTCACCAACTTCAAACTGTAATTCAGTTCAGATTTTTGGAAATTGGTAATTATTTTTACCTTTTTAGTGCATCTTTTTGAAGCCGGTTGTTTTTTTTGTTAAAACGTTTTTATTTTTTTTCTTTTCAGTGACGAATTTCTGTTTTTTTCTTGTACACTAAAAACATCCATACTCGTAACAAACTTTTATACAATCATCAACATAATAAAGGCGTTTCACCAATTCCAAATTAACATTAATTATCATTTTTCTCCCAAAATTTTAGTTTTAAATTCACTATAATAATAACCTGGAAAGTATAACCTTTTAAAAAAAATGAAATTCTCGAATCGGTCCAGGCGTCTTCTAGAAATCGGGTAACATACATAAAAAAAAAGATTCCGACGAATTGAGAACCTCCTTTTTTTTTGAAGTCGGTAAAAAATTAACTAAATAAAAAATATTACGTACATAAAAAGGTTATTAACAAGTTGAAAATAGAACTAAATCAAAAACATTAGATTAATATATACTAAAAATATAAAGAGGAAAGATTTGATTGTTTGTTTGTTTGTATCGAATAGGCTCCGAAACTACTAGACCGATTTGAAAAATTCTTTTACCATTAGAAGCCGACATTATCCCTGATGAACATAGGTTATTTTTTATCGCAGGAAAATGCTTTATTCCTACGGGAAAATGGGTAATAGGACAACGGGTAGTAAGAATTATCCTTCCGTACTTATCTTTTTCACATAACTTCTAAACGGCTGAACCGATTGGGTTGAAATTTAATATTGGTATTTCGATGGTTTCCTGGATGATTTAAAAATACAATTGGACCCGGTAGGTGGCGCTGGTGTCGGTATGTCAACTACTAAACGGCTTGACCGATTGGATTGAAATTTTGTATGTGTGTTTCCATGGATTCACAGTCACGAATGTATTATGCCATTAAAGAGGAAAGATTTGATAGTTTGTTTTTTTCTATAATTGAGGAGTTGTCGTAAGAACCTACGCAACGAAATTTAGGGCGGGCGAAGCCGCTGGCAGAAGCTAGTAACTAAATATTTAGTAATTAGGTATCTAGGCGTTTTGGCCGCGTTTCCACCTGCAAGATCACTCGCGGAAGTTCTTGTACGAGTTTCTTGCAATACCGTTTACATATCGCGGATCACACTATCGCAATTAATAACAAAGATATTTTATTACACATGAGAGCTATAGATGACGCGAAAATTATGGCAATTTAGTTTTGTATAGATCATCTTGGCCACTTCCACTCTTTTTGATCTTTGATTTTTTTAGTTAGTCTGCCATCAAAGAGTATTATAATTAGACCAAAAGGAATCTGCCAATGACTTCTTAAATTATGCAGTTTTTGCGGACACTTCATTCTCAGTTGTAGAGAATTCTTGTGCTATGGCATTATGTGTAGAATTGTCTTTATTCTATTTACATGACCATTCACGTGTCAGTTATTCACTCATATTGAACCAAAACTAGATGATTCACTTTCGCCCGTAACCGTTTTTTTTTTCTATTTTTGTGTGAAAATCTTAATGCGGTTCACAGAATACATCAACTTACCAAGTTCAACAGTTATTTAGTACTTCTTATAGTTTCGGAAAAAAGTGGCTGTGACATACGGACGGATAGACAGACAGACAGACATGACGAATCCCTAAGGGTTCCGTTTTTGCCATTTGGCTACAGAACCCTAAAAAGATTTTTAGTATAATATTTCCTGCTTTAATTTAAAATTGCAAACTAGTGTGACTGGAAATTATAGAGTCGGCCTTAAAACACTATCCATAAAAAGCTGTGATATTTATTACGAAGAACAAAGGCTGACCCGCCCGGGCCGGACCGGACCGGACCGGACCAACATGTCGACGTTAATTGAATGTCAGACTGACTGACGTCTTTTTAGGCAGACAATTTCAGTGGTCATAAAAAGCTACTTTTACTTCCCGACACGTGTAAAGATTCAGTTTTGTAATTGCATTCAACTCTTGGTGGTCTCCGAAAAAGGCGACATAAATAAATACATAGGTACTTATATAACATCTCTCATTTATTTGTCCAACAATTCCTCAACACACCTACTTAACCCTAATCTCAATATGCTCTATGTTACCACCACGTATTTATGAATTCAAACCAAAGAAGCAATAAAAAATTAATTTAAAAAAATTAAACCGACTTTAAAACTAAAGAAAATATGCCAACTATTTATTTGAGGTCGACCCCAATACACAATTTAGTATTCGCGTCAGTTTAAGCATTGATATACGTAAAATACCTGTCAAAATTAGCATTATAAATTATCAGCGCCATCAACAGACTCAAAAGCAAACATTTGCTCGTAAAGGGTCTCTTATTTCACCGATTTCGATATCGTATTGTATCTCATTACGTACTTGTGTGTTATTGTAATGTAAAACGCACGAGTTTCTTTTTAATAAGGTAAAACGCACGGTTTTACAAAATGCTCGGTCTAAAACGAACGGTACTTTTTTAAATCTTAGCAAAGAGTTTTTATGTAAGAAAAGTGGTCAACATTTTATGAATAAAATTAACTTTGGGAGATATAATATAATAAATAAAAATTTAATTCTTTAATTGAATTAATTTTGACCATAAATAACAACCTTTTATGTGTTACAGAACACAAAAATATTAATTTACTTTACTAATAATATTGGCTGTATTTGTGCCTTTTCCTTTATGCTATGCTATTTGTAAACAAGAAGAAATTATTCCACGCGCTTTTTCTTTGCGCTGTATTGTTTGTATTTGAAAATTTCGTCGAGTAATGATGAATTTAATCATTCGCACCGCCAGAAGTCTCAGAGGCAGCGAAAAAGGCTACTCTGAGCCTCTTGCCCGAAAAATCAACCGTATTTGTATCTATATACATACAAACGTATCGATATGAAATCCTATTGAAAACAAGCAAAGATGCAAATTCATTTTCAGAAAGTGTGTTTTTAGCTTATTTTATGGAACTTTCTCAACTCAACTTCTCCCGGATTGCGGATATTTGGCAACAAAGGTCAGTTGAAACTAATTTATTGTTATTAACTTCTTTCACTTTCGTATTTCTTTACAATATAGGTGTTTTGAACGCTGCTTTTATCTCTTTTCAGGTTGTATTAATATTCGGCATAAATGGTGCATGTAGACGTCAAGAGTTGGCAAACATCACAACTAATGATGTCGAGAACCTTGGGCGGGTTGCTCTTATCCAGATCCAAAATACAAAAAATTAAATTCCAAGATCGTTTACAATATTTTCACGACATATTCAAGAAATACGAAGCGCTTCGTTTAACAAAAGCGATGTGTAATAGATTTTTCCAAAATTACAATAATGGAAAATGCATAAGCCAACCCATTAGCGTATATAAATTTGGAGCAATGCCGAAACATATTGCCAAAAATGGATGGAAAAATTTGGATGATCCACATGAATACACAGGGCACAGTTCAGAAGATCCTCGGCTACATTGCTCACCGATTCAGGTGCGAACTTATTGACACTAATACGCCACGGAGGGTGGCGGTCCAACAGTGTAGCCGAGGGCTACATAGATGACTCGATGAAAAATAAAGAAGAAATCAGCTCATGACTACAAGGAATATAAATTTGGAGCCAAGTGTTAACTCTCGACCATATACGAGCACACACGCGTACATTCCACCATCGTCGCAGCCGCCTTCGTCACCGCCACCGATTGCAGAACTCTGTGATCTCGTTTTTCCTACTTTTACTCAAGAGAGTGAGAGAGAGACTGGTGAAATTGTTACTAATAATAATAACTTGACAACATTAAAAATGCCAACTGGCAACGTAATAATCAATTCTAAAATTGTTCAAATTTTTCTAACTGTTACTTGTAACAAGTGATTAAAGATTTATTCGTTTCAGAAAGTCCGAGTTTTATTTATTTCCTCGCAAATATGTTATAAAACGTCGTATGACATACGTGCGCTTTGATAATTACAGCTTCTGCTTTCTTGTAGCAATATCGCCTCGGCTGTAATTTTCAACTTACCGCACTTATATCATAATTTACTATTATTATTTTCAGAATTTCGAGGGTTACTTTTTAAACTTTTTTTTATTTACTCTATGAGATTTCTTTTGTTATATTTGTATAAGGCATTAGTCATTGTTTCAAACGTACAGTTTTTTAATTTATTTTCTAAATACTGAGATGAAACAATATCCTGCTATAATGTGATATCAAAATTTAGCCAAGGACAGTTTATGGATCAACTTCCAACAACTACAAACCATTACTTTTGGTTGTTTCAGGTAACACCCGGAGACAAAGAATGGCTCAAACTTCCCCGTATCTTGATTTACGACGACACTTTGAAGTAAACACCGCTCCGCTGCTTTGTTCACAGGAAAGCATTGTAAAAGAAGCTAAGAGTAAAACGTAATGTAGCCGTCGTATATACATAATATTAATATAATAATTGTGATGGAACCAGTAACCGACTAACAAAGCGCTAACAATAAATTCAGTAAGGTACCTATTCCGAAGCTAAATTCAATGTTGTAATCATTTTCAATAACTTTGTGTACGTTTTACGCCATCAAAGAGAGATTATTAATTATGTTTACTTACAGCCGTGAACCGTGAGCCGATGCACCCCCTCCTTATATAATAATACATTATTACTATTGCTTATTTTGTGATTTTAATATTCGCATATAGCTATGGGTACACATTTTATTTTCGCATACCTATATGTACACATTTTGCGTACAAAGTAGGTAATATAATACCTTTTATTCATATTGATACTCATCATTGTATACTACTTATAGGATTTTAAGCTATCTATCCAATTTCATAAACATCCACTGCGGACCATGGACCAGGCGCGTAGCCAGGATTTGTATTCGGGTGGGGATGAACAGTGCCAGCCTGAGGCTATATGCCAAGTAGAATAGACACGTTTTAAATGCAGTAAAATGGGTTGCGTTGCGACACTTCACGGCGCACACTAGGACACCGGGCTTTAACATTAACGCGAGTGCAGCGAGCGCGAAATTTTTCGATTCTGATAGGTATAGGTCAATCAATCGATGCTTAAGTGTGTGCACAATAATTCTCACTTACGCATAATGTTGTAATGGTTATCATTCATTTGTAAAATTAAAAAAATTCAAGAAAATTTTACCTTACTGCTAACATAATGATTATTTTATTGTACCTATTAACCTTTATCATTACTACAATGTCCTATGAAAACCTAGTTATTCTTGCAATAAAAGCCTTTATTACAGATAAAAAAAAAATCTTCAATTACAATTCAATATACTATAATTTTAACCTTCTGTTGTGTGAGACCGTAAATCTGCGCACAACTGCTGCAGGATTCACATTCACATTCCTATGAATACTCAGTAGCGCCAACCCCGTAACACGTTGGTTCAACATTGTGTATCTTAAATAACCAAATGAATGACTGACTCGCTCGCTTTTTTTTTAATTATTTTCCAGCCTTCTTTTAAAGGTCTGAAAGTCTGCTGGAAATCAGATCCATTTAGCCTAACATTAACATGCCATTCTAACGTCCCCCCCTTCCCCACTTCAAAAATCACTACATAGTATAAAACAAAGTCGCTTCCCACTGTCTGTCCCTATGTATGCTTAGATCTTTAAAACTACGCAACGGATTTTGATGCGGTTTTCTTTAATAGATAAAGTGATTGAAAAGCAAGGTTTATATGTATAATATTTGCATAATATAGTAGATAAAAACTGTTAATTTTAGAGGTTTCTAATGTGATGTCGTAAATAATCCGATTGTTTTGCGCTTACATTTGCAAACGCTGGCTGAATCCTACGAGATAGATCAACATAATGTACCTACATCAGTATTGTATACCTCAAAAAGTTCTACAAAAAAATCTGCGATGATATATGTCTATCTGTTAGGGATAACCCACAATAACCATTTTTTATCCTTTACTTATTACGAGAAATAATGGCTTATTTATACGTATCATATTTTCAAACTTTCACCGTTGCAGGCTTAGATTTGAGCGTTGAGTGTTTTTCACATGGCCAATTATATGTCGCTCTTTCAAGAGTAACCTCTAAAGAACATATGTCTGTATTGTCTGTTGGCAAAGAAGTTTTAAACCATGTATATAAAGACATTCTGTAGTATATTTAGTATCAGCATTGCACCCGTGCGAAGCCGGGGCGGGTCGCTAGTATAAATATATAATAAAATAAAATGTTCTTTGCAACCTCGCAGCCAACTATCACTCAACGAGAGAGATCAAAAGAATCTAATGATTAATATTGATGTGGATAAATATCTTATTTGGCCAAGCGTGATCGTCAAAAGTGGTAAGACCCGAAAACCGTTGTGTTAAATAAGTTGTAAACCCAGTTGTTTTAGAGGTACGTCAGAGTAATATAGCAAACAATAGATAGTATACAAATAAGCGTAAAAGAAAATAGTCAAGAAAATAAATATAGCTAAAACTACAATCATAAGTGATGCCTACTTTGAGTTATCACCATTTCTAAAATCAGTACAAAAACACCTAAACAAAGTAGATATCAAAACTATAGGACATATGCACTAAAAGAGTTATACGGTTCACCTTTCATTCGACACTAACTTGCCACATTTATCGTAAATAATATATTTTTTTTGAACATTACACCATCACGCCAATAATGGCGACAAAAAACTTAATTTGTCGGAGCGTTACTTGAAAATTTTCACAACTTTGCTCGCCGTTACTTACTTATTGTTTTCAATTGATCACTGTATGTCTTCGATGCATAATTTTTCACAGGTCTTCATAACACTGCTGAAAGTCATCGAATCCTACCAGACTTATTTTAAACTAGCTTCTGCCAGCGGCTTCGTCCGCCCTAAATTTCGTTATTGGCGTAGGTTCTTACGACAACTCCTCAATTATAGAAAAAAACAAACTATCAAATCTTTCCTCTTTAATGGCATAATACATTCGTGACTGTGAAACCATGGAAATACACATACAAAATTTCAACCCAATCGGTCAAGCCGTTTAGTAGTTGACATACCTACAACAGCGCCACCTACCGGGTCCAATTGAAGGTTTAGAAGTTATGTGAAAAAGGTAAGTACTACCCGTTGTCCTATTACCCGTTTTCCCGTAGGAATTAAGCATTTTCCCGCGGTAAAAGTAGCCTATGTTGATCAGGGATAATATCGGATTCCAATGGTAAAAGAATTTTTCAAATTGGTCCATTACTTTTTGAGCCAATTCGTTACAATCATACTTACATACAAATCTTTCCTTTTTATAAAATTAGTATAGAAATAAACAAATAAAAACAGGTCTCCATTGTTTAAATTTGCACTTAACCCCCCTGACTCGCTCGCCCGACAACCAGGGTTGTCAGGTATTTGATATTGCACTCCCTTGTTTGGTTTTCGGTATGACAAAAATACCGAAATTGTAGTGGTTCTCTTTTTATTCTTATTTGTAAGTTAAAATCAATCTTATTTAATTCTTGCTATGTAAAAATCTAACAGTTCCTTGAGGTGTTTTTGCATTAAATTCTGCAAATTAGCCTAAAATGCAAAGGTATGATTAATATTTTGCTTCTAAAGTAAAAAAAAATGGCGTAAAAATAATACAATTTTTTTTTTTTTTTTTTAACAAAAAATAATAAAATAATAATAATAGTATTATTGTTTGAACCTAGTGTTTTGATTCTATGCAGATGAGGATCCGTCATCGTAAGTATATGTAGGTACTCACACTTTAGAAAATTATTTTATCCCTTGTTTGGTATTAAGTTCATCTGGCAACCTTGCCGACAACGCGAGGCTTGCGTGCGGCACTTGTAGGTATCGGATGGAAACGTTCGGCGACACGAGCCGATTTATCTGTGGAGCCGATCGCGACACCCGCAGAAGTAAACCAAAAGGGGCCGACCGATCCTTGTCTGTCCGGGCCAGTCCGGCGGTGGCGCGGCGGCAATGTTCGAATGCGCCGAAAATTTGTATCTGAATATTTGAAATTTCAAAGATTTCGGGGGGGGATACGACACCCAAATCCCCCCCCTACCTACTTCTTGAGTTTCCACAAGGAACAGTTTTGGGCCGCTTTACATCCAGCAAACAAGTCCTGCTGCCCTTACCAGTTCGTTAGCCCACAAGAGTGAGTTTTTTACGCTACTCTTACTTCGTACCATCTCAGATCAGTAACCTGTCAAAAATGTATTTGTTGTCCTGGTGTCAGTTGCTACCTATGCCATTGCCAAACTTTCTTGGGGGATAAAAAAAGTAGAATTGTCTGTTTGGTCAACCCGCGCTGCGTTTTTGGGATCGCGGTCTCCACTAGGGTTGCTATCCATACAGTTCAGTATATTAAACACAGTATTAAACTTTATTTTTCTGTTTTATATTGTTTGACGTTCAACAACAATCCAAAATACTGTTTTCATTAAAAAACATTTTAAAATGGTGTCTATTCCTGCTGTCTTTATATAAAAGACTGTTAATATATGTAATATATACATAAAATCCTTGAATGGCCAAAATATTTTTTGCAAAACCGCCATATTGGATACGCCATCTTAAAATTTATTATATGTTAAAATAGTTAAAATAGGTTAACAAATAGCTGTTACCTAAAAAAAAATATACAAACGAATTTAGAAAACTTCATCTTTTTTTTTTATTCTGTAAAAAAACTGAGATAGAAACTCGTCCAACCTCACCTCGAACCCTATTTTGAATAAATCCAAATGGCTAGGTTAATAATTATAATTTAGTGCGTCCATATGCCATATACATATTTGATTTTGCATTGTGTCGTCATGAGTGTCGTCAATGTGTCGTCATGAGTGTCGTCAATGTGTCGTCATGAGTTTCGTCAATGTGTCGTCATGAGTGTCGTCAATGTGTCGTCATGAGTGTCGTCAATGTGTCGTCATGAGTGTCGTCAATGTGTCGTCATGAGTGTCGTCAATGTGTCGTCATTAGTGTCGTCATGAGTGTCGTCAATGTGTCGTAATGAGTGTCGTCAATGTGTCGTCATGAGTGTCGTCAATGTGTCGTCATGAGTGTCGTCAATGTGTCGTCATTAGTGTCGTCATGAGTGTCGTCAATGTGTCGTAATGAGTGTCGTCAATGTGTCGTCATGAGTGTCGTCAATGTGTCGTCATGAGTGTCGTCAATGTGTCGTCATGAGTGTCGTCAATGCTAATAGTGACATAATTAGTACGAGTATTATACCTGAGTAAAGTTTCCTCATAGGATTATAATTGATCCGAAAGACCTTGAGCAGCAGTGGTAAAAGGCAATCTCATTTATCCGATAAAGGCCCCCACTGTAGTTGACCTCATAAAGGGCTGTCACTTTAAATGACCCCAAAATGTTTTTCGTAATTTATGACTCTGAAGTCTCACTAGCAGGGTGTTTTTGTGTATATATTTTGCGGACTAAAATCAAACGCGGAGAAGAAAATCCTTTGGTCCTACTTCAATGTAAATACGAATAAGCATAATTCAACAGGGTCTCAAATAAGGATTTTATCAAATATCTGAGGGTCTGCTACATTATTCAGTGTTTTGGTGTTAACTTTGCAGCGGATAAATTTGTTACAACTACCTAAAGGTACAGTACCCGCAGACCCTCAATAAAACATGAATAAAACATGTTATCTACATTGGTGGATCCTTTCGCTTGGCCCTTGCCTTGTTAATCACAAATATATTGTGAGAATTCGTCCAACATTGAATTTACCTATACAATATCTACAGAACAGAAAACATGCAAAATGACCACTTTTTGTTCCGAGTAACTGAAACGAGGAAAGGAAATATTTTAACTATCCAACTTCATCAATGTAAGGTATTGATGTAAAATGGTTCCTAATCGTTAAGGGTACGCCGTAGATTTTTTAATATTTTTGCAAAGGTGTCAGAATTTCTTGTATGGAGCAACTAAAAAAAATGGCTTATCAGAATATCATGGAATCAAAAACCCCAAGCACTTAAATTCATAGATTTTCGATGATTATGGCAAATTAATTTTGAGTGTTTAATACACTCGGAATAACTCTATAAGCAACTCTAACGGCTCGCCTACACCAAATTCTTTATCGTACGAACTACACGTCCAAACAAATCAAACGTATATGCAGTGTGACCATTAGAGCTGCCACCCCTCCGGGTTTGACCCGGCGAGTATGGGTTTACATGGTGCAGATCCGGGTCAGACCGGGCTATGGCAGGCAACAGAAACAAAGTCAGGTGATTAACTATGGGTTTTATATAACTTATAGTACTAAGTTTTTGCAAATATTCGAACAAGAAAAGATGCTAAGTTATCACAATCAAATCAATTTTAAATCATAACAAAAACAATAATTTTTGGACAAATAACACAACGCCATCTGATCCCATACTAAGCAAAACTTGGACTATGGAAACCAGACAACTTATACAAATACTTATAAAGGTACCGTATTTTTTTTGTAAATTCATAAATATTATACATAGAAAAAACTCAGACTCAAACAAATGTTCATCACATAAATGTTGGTCCTAGCGGGGGTCGAACCCACGCCAATCGGTTTAGTAGGCTTTAGTACCACCAACGGCAGTCTTAAAGACAAAAAAATGGTTTTAAAAATCAAGCTAGCCAAGGGACTTGCAACTTTCTCCAATTTCTTAAATTTAATGTAAAATACCTAAGTCCTAACTTATTTATTTTAATAAACAATTCCCTTAGTACTTTTAAAAACTAATATTTAAGTTACTTTTTTTCTTTTTGTTACTACAATCCGAACAATTAGGTGCGCTCCTACAATTAAAATTAATATACATAGACATTTTTATATAGTGGACTGTGTAATTCTTTGTGAAAAATAAAGAACTGTACCTTCTTGGATTGTGACGCTGGTACCGAAAACCAAGGCCTGGTAGAAAAAAGAAAAGAAGATTTCGTGAAAGTGTTTTCCACTTCTCATATTAGCTTTATTTGGTATACTTGCGGACGAGTGGCTAAACGTCTTTCTTTAACCTTTTTATTTGAATATTTTACAGTTGATCTTCTATAGATCCTAAGATGTGCGCATACAAATATGTTGACGTCGACGAATTAAATGGCGATACGAATTATCTTGAATAAACATTTCTCACAAATCCCCAATCTTAAAAATTCGTCTCCACACTACACGCTGCACAGTATCTACTTTTACCACAGCATAATATATTATTACATTGTGCTACTACACAGGTTGTACCCGACAACGGTAGCAGTTTATACAGATGAACGGCCGAGACTGACGTGCGAATAGCAGGGCGATATAAGTCAGTAAAAACAATTATTGTTTTTCTTACATTTTTACTATTTAAAAAAACCGACAATTTGCTCTATTTTGTGTGGATGGCCTTAATGTAAAAATGTGTAGAATAATTTGATGGTTATGTCCTAGAATGCTGATTAAACCATTATTCTAAACTGTTCATTAAAAAGTAAGATAACGGACAATGCATGTAACATTCATCCCGGAACCAGGTGGTTTTTAGGATTCCATACCTTAAGGGTAAAACCGGGACCCTATTACTAAGAAAATGTATTTCTGTTACCGCTATAACAGAAATAATAATATAACAGAATTAATACTAAACACAGAATTAAATAAATATTTAAGGTTCGTTTGATCGTCTTTGCGTTTGCTCGATATTGATAACGGCAACAAGTAGACTCTTGAAATATTTACAGAATATTTAGTTATATATTCACTTTAAAGATTAATAATTACATTAAAATAAAACAAATATTAAAGGGGTCTTCCTTACAACAAACGTTATTTTTGGGCCATCTTTATAGATAATGGTACGGAACCCTTTGTGCGCGAGTCCGACTTGCACTTGGCTGATGATTCGGTTTTGGTGTACGCGTACTGCGCTGTACCGATTGAAATGTGATTTGGTCTTTAGATACCGAAGTATATTTTTAATGTCTTATTTTAGCTTTTTAATTTTTTATTACTATACTTACTAACTTATATTTCACTTACTGATTATTGTTCCTACCTTCATGCATAAAAATATAGTTCGTTTTAATTTTTTAATTGTTATGAGAGAAATTAATTGAGTAACATTTTCATTCTAACCGGCGCATAACGGTGTAGGTTTCACAATAAATTAGTCAGTATTAATGTATTTTAGTGAATAAGCCTTATTGTGATAAAAATAGGAATTGACTTTAATAACTTTCCTTGCTTCCCAAATTTTATTAAATTTTAATTATCTGTCTGACTGACCGACTGAGACTGGCACATAAATGCACAGCACAAAAATACTTATACTTTTAATTCAACAGGTAGGTTTACGATACGAAAGCGAGCTTAGAGCACCCTAGAGCTTGGGAAAGTCAAGTAAGAGGGCAAAGTAGGTGTTAATGTTGAGGCAAATTGTAAAATGAAAAAAATTAGAGAGTTACATCATGACGGCGATTCCCGAACCACAAAGCCTGCAGAATTAAGAAAAAACTTCGTTCATATTTTAGAATCGTGCATTTTATTTTATGTTGGTAAAAACATTGCCTCGAATTAAAAATCGAGTTTAGTTTGAAAGCGTAGCGGTACTCTCTGGTCAAGTATAGTGCAACAAACATTTCTGACCCGGTGGTTAAAAAGTCAACTACAGTTGCAACATTGAAATGGTGTGAACTTACAACGACACTAGCGACCAAACACCTAAGATTGGAAGGTCAGAAAAGTTTGTTGCACTGTACATTCCGTCGTGTTTATTGAGTATTATTTTTTCTAATTCAACACTTTATGTCAGTCTCTGTCCTATCTACTTACACCATAGAGTTGGACCATACACAAAACAAAATTAATCACAGAGTTTCGTCCCTGAAAACTTGAGCAAGTAAAACCGCAGAATAGCGTTTGTGCTTGGATGTTGTTTTCATAATTCTTGTATCTCATAAATTCATCCACTCCGCTTCAACTTAGAATTAATTTTAATATTATGTTCTACAGTAATATTATTCATTACATTGTGAGCTACCCGTGAATATTTAATAACAAGATACTCTGTATGTAGGTTATAGGTATCTTATAGGTGTTCCGCAACACGAACCCTCGAGAGACCTAGCTTCGATAAAGCGGAATTCACTTTGTAAAGTGGTGAAACTTTTTGCTTGTAGCCGGTTTATACTGAAATTTATCCAACAGACTGTAACAAAAAAAAAAAAATTTATACCACTAGGGTGGCAAACAAGCCCGCCTGGTGGTTAGCGGTCACCGTAGTCTATGGACGCTTGCAACACCAGGGGTATCACTCGCGAGTTGCCGACACTTCATAAATTTAATAACTTTTTTCTTGGAGAGCCCCATACTGTAGGCCTTAGAGAAAACCTTAGCTCATTCCACAACCCAAGCGTTCGCGGGAGGAAGTTTCTCTGAAACCGCACTGTACGCGACCATTTTGGTTTTAAATTGTAAGAATTAATTCCCTGCCGATGGCAAGGGGTGCGATGGTAGAAAGTAGCCGTGGGCATCATTTCGAACAATTCCTCAGAACTCATCCCATAGTAAAAGCGGTAGAATACACACTCCTGTCTCTCAGGCAAGGTCTCTCCTCAGACTTAAGGGCTCGATATTGCTTGTGAATTTGGGATCGTCGACAATTCTTACAGCCCGTCGTTGAACCGAGTCAAAATGGCCAGGCTGGTATCCGGGTGAGCCGCAGCAGTACTCCATAGGGGGCCGAACCTTTTCCGCAACGTGAAGTACTGCTTCGCTTCGTTGAGTATACCAAGTCTTTGTACGCCAGCTTCACGTTGTCTTGTAAATGATCTCGGACCTGAACATCGCTGCAAATGTCAACACTAAGAATCCCAATGCTCTTGGAGATGTAGAACTAGAATTACAATTAGAATAAGAATCGGCATCAGAATCAGAATCAGAATTAGAATTAGAGTTAGAGTTAGAGTTAGAGTTGGAGATGGGATTGGGATTGAAATTGTAATTGTAATTGTAATTGTAATTGGAATTAGAATTAGAATTTTCTTTATTTGCCAGAAATATGGTACAATAAAAGATCTCATATATAGCATAATCCGCCAATAAACTTGTCATGCAAATTTTCACATTTAATTTTTTAAATAAAAAATTAATTTCACACAAAGGAACATCAATTAAACTCTAATTATTACAACAAATGTCTTAACTGTAGAGGGGAGTGTTCTGAAATTGTGGGACCTCAGTGAATAGGGTTTTCTAAGCGGTGAACGCGCAGACTTGTGCACGCGCAGAGTGGTCTCGATTTAAAACACAAGTACTCCACGCTTTTCCTCTACAACGGAAAGAGGGATGTTTGCACGACCCGTGTAATAAGCGACGCCAGTACCGTCATCAGCATAGCGATTAATGTTATAGATGTTCAACATGTCATTGATATGCAGTAGAAGCAGCGTAGGAGACAGCACAGAGCAATGCTGGTGTCCCGCATTAATGACCATGCTATCAGAGCAACTACCGTCAACTACGACTCGTATGCGTCTGCCGGACAAAAAGCTAGCCACTCATTTGCACAAACCTTCGGGCACTCCGTAACGTACGGACCGTAAGATGGCAATTTCGATAGAAGACCCCGGTGCCAGACTATCTAGCATGTTATCATATAAAGGGACATAAAATTACCTGGGAATAAGCAGTATATACCTCTGATATCTTACGTACCTAGGCTTAAGCAATAATGTCATTCAGTCAGCCATCGAAGGCGTCTAGACAGAGCAATTGTGAGGTAAGGTATGCGGCGAGACGATGGGCTGAGCTGTCAGAGAAGAACTTTTATCCCAATCGGGAATTTCCATCAAAACCGATTTTTACGCAGCTGATGAGACTGAGCATTATAGATACCTTCAAGTCGCAGTGTAGCAACGGCAACGGGATGACTTGATTTATGACGCCGAGATAGTAGACCGCGGGGTAAGTATTTGAAATTTATAAAATATTCTGATTGAACGTGTAATATATAAAACTTAAATATATAGTACCTACGTGCTACGTGTGAATGTGTGTAAGTGTGCGAGTCACGACTGTGTCAAGTGTCACGTGTACAGCTCACCTTGAACTGTTATTTATTGAATTGTCAGGTAAAGGATCAGTTCATATCAGATAGCAATAAGTGGTATTAAATCAGTTAAGTTAATACGATTGGAATTACTTAAGATTTCACCAAAATTTTTAAATGGAGGAAAGCGGTTTTGGAGGGTCTGAAGTTTGTGGAGATTGCGCTTGGATAACGCAAAGACTACGCTAACATAAGTTAGTATGGAGCGGATGCAAGTTGTGTTAAGATTCAGCTTTTCAGAAGAAGGGTAATTAGCGGAACCCTATTACTAAGACTTCGCTGTCCGTCCGTCCGTCCGTCTGTCACGAGGCTGTATCTCATGAACCGTGATAATAAACCATGAATTAAATTAAAATAAAACAAATATTTAATTATATAGTACAACAAACGTGTTTTTTTTTTGCTGTCTTTATAGATAATGGTGCGGAACCCTTCATGCGCGAGTCCAACTTGCACTTGGCCGATTTTATTCAATTCCTTTCTTTTCTTTTTTATTGAGCGCTTTAATTATTGCCAAGTGCTATTTGTTACTCTGTTTCTTATTGTTAACCTAGAGACAGAAGTAGTTAATATTCTGTATTATATGTATACTTACTGCCAAAAAAACAGAAAATTGGTTTCCTTTTTAGGGTTCCGTAACTCAAAAGAAAAAAAAGGTACGCAATTAAAAAGGCTTTTTACGGGTATGCCGCATATTTTGACACTTACAAACAAATCAAAACCTATAGGGCAGTTGCAGTTGACCTAGAATCGTGAAATTTCGCAAGAAACAAGGTCTTACAGCACAAGTACAGGGGACGATGAAAAATTTATAATTTGTAGTTGAATCACACAAAGAATATTTATGTATGTCTCTCAAAATAGTTTTTCTCAGAAACGCGTAGATGTATCAATTTCACATTACATACTTAGATCTACGGTCCCTTAGATCTATAAATAATTCAAACTTCCGAGTCAAGCCAGTGAAAAAATAGGACCATTTGCATATTTAGACACCTCCAAATAAATCAAACCCCAACCCGTTGACCTAGAATCATGAAATTTGGCAGTAAGCAAGGTCTCACAGTATATGTTGGAGAAAAATCCAAAATCTTAATTAGTAATTATATCGCGTAAGAAATATTTTTAATAATTAAAAACTATTTACATGCAGGTTTTTACGGAACCCTCGCTGCGCGAGTTAGACTCGCACTTGTACGGTTTTTTTTATAAAGCTATTATAGTAATATTTTAAGTGTTTTTTTATAGTCTAAGCCTAGTCCGCAGCGCCCGTTTTTAATCGGCTGATCTTAGAATCGATGCATGAGCTACAACTATTGTATCATATGGGCTAAAAATACGAGACCGGTAATGTACCTAAGAGCGGATGCCTAGAAACTCCCACATCATCCGGTCCTTAACCGGAGACGGACCACCGGAAACATTCGTTCCGTTATAAGAGGTATTAAAAAAACTTTAAGCTCAAATTGAGCGCAGCTATATCTTTTCACGTAGCTTGATGTAATTTGTGTCTTTTTACGTCATCAATTACGTAACACGCCATATCAAAGCGCTTTCCCGTCTCATAACAATAACAACATCGTTTCACGCAAACACTACACTGTTATATACCTTAATTTCCTGGTTTCACGCAATTTACTTTTTGTCGTTGTTTGAAACACTTAAAAATACTTGCGGTAGTATTTATCGAATCTCTTCTACTCAATCTTATAGTCTGAACTGTGCTTTTAAATAAAAAAATATGATACGAGGATCAGCCAAGCAATTAGAGATTTTTCCATTTCCAAAGTGCTCGAGGATCTTGTTGATAAGCGGTTAACAAACTATCTAGGGAGGACTCACCTTATTAACAACAATCAGTATGGTTTTAGGCATGAGAGGTCCACCAATGAGAGGTCCACCAATGAGAGGTCCACCATTGATGCTGTACTTGAACTCACCTCTGTGATCACAGAAAGATACTTCGGACGATCTATCGGTGTTTTCTTAGATGAACAGAAAGCATTTGATATATTTTCTATTCACATACTCCTCAAACATCTGGAAAATACAGTTTGGGGTACAGTACATTCTTGAATTAAAAACTTTTTAACAAAATACAGTGATGTTTCAGAGAAACTTCCTCTATGAAATTCCAGGTACAAGGCAGCACACTGGACACACTCTGTTTTTGATTTACATCAACACTATTTGGGACAATCAGTGGATCTGACATGCTTATGTTCGATAAGGCTTGAAGTTTGCTATCGCTCTCAGCCCCTCGTTAAACCGCGTCAAAAGGCCAAGCTGGTATACATATAGTACATATAGGATGCTGGTAAAACCGACAACCAAGTTTATTTATAAATCGTTTAGTGTCGTTTTAACTAAAACACGTTAAGGACTAGCAGTCATGAAAAAACTGTACCATGCTTTAAAGGGTATAAATAAAACTGTTTAAAAAAAATCAAAAAGATTTAGAAATTATTGAGACAATTCCTTTAACGTCAAACAATTACTGCAAAGTGAATAACTAAAGAGCCGTGGGCTACAGAGATAGGTACAATTTTTAATTATAATCCTGTATTTTTTCTTTCTTTGAGGAGCAGCTGTTTGAATAAAAGGTTTTGCTCTTTTTGCCTGAATTTTTTCAAAGCTTTTTATAAGTAAAGAGCTTTAACGCATGTTTATTTTAATAAATGTTTAAATGTTTAAATGTAGCTCGCAAAATATTACTGTGTTTAAAAACCTATGGTTTAGTTTTATTTTTCTAAAGAAAATTACAAAATAATATATTTGTTGCCCACGGCCTTGTCTGCGTCTGTAAGGCATAATTTGGGTTAATAGTTTGATTTTAAAATTAATAAATCTAGGAATATTTAGATAATTAACACAATGTTCCTGTCAACATTTCAAAATTGATATCTACACTGGGATTTTTGGAAGGTTTCTATACACTTTCACCGCACCTGTGTAGACTAAACTAGTGTCTCCATTTGGACATAGGTACCTCATAAGTTTTTCGAGCTATCTACTTACTAAACCGATAAAGTTAATTCAGTCTTCTTAAGTTATACATATTGCCTACCCCTGCCTATACGACATTGATACAAACAAAACGTTACATTATTATATTTTAGTGCATAATTATATGCATACAACGCAGTCCTTTGTATATTGTTACTACATAAATAGGTATAAATGTTTTACCTCTAAGTAAGAAACGAGTCTCGTCCGTCTTCAACTTCAACGTCGGATAAATTTTTTTGGAACGTAGGTAAGACTAAAACAAAGTTTCTGTTTGTTTTAGTCACAGACATAATAGTAGCCAGTTACCGCACTTACGTTTCACAGTTAAATATTTGGTTGTGTATTAGTACATATGAAAATCTTTTATATGTACATAAAAATATCAATAGTTTCAGCAAGAAAAGTGACGTTCACAAAGTAAATACTAGAAGTAAAAATAAGCTGTTGGTGCATGATACACGTCTACACAAAATAAGTAACTCTTTTATGGGGCAATGTATACACTTTTACAACAAAGTTCCCAATAAAATTCAAAATCTATTCTATTTAAATCTTTATCTATTTAAATAAGTAAATTTAAATCTTTTATCAAGCAGGTACTTTGTAAAAAGGCATACTACAATATTTCAGATTATGTAAATGATAAAAATCCTTGGGACTGATGATGCTCAATTACAGGATGCATAGGTAAACCGAATTAAAATGGAAAAAACATAAAATTGAACGACTAAATTTTTTTTAAAACATTAATTGTATTTTAGTTTATTTGTATTATAGATAGTGTTTTTAAAAGAGTAACTATCGAGTTTCTTGCCGGATTCTTCTCGGTAGAAATCAACAACATTGTGAACCGGCGGGAAGGTGGGAGGGTTCAAAAAATAATATTTTATAACTTTGACGATTCAAAAGTGATTGTAAAATCCTTATTTGAATAAAGCATTTTGACTTTGACTTTGACTTTGACACTTGTAGGATACTGGCCTTATGGGTCGGTCGTCTCGACGTCGGAGTGACAGTCCGTGTGTCCTATCGTCAGTAGGGGATATCAAATACAAAACGGAGTAGGTATATATCATTATTGTGTAGTCGCGTCAACTTTCCTGGTCAATACACAATTCCCAGCGCAATAGTCCAAACCTCCGTTGTTGGCATGAGTAGTAAAATCCAAATCAAACCGGGGTAGCAGAGCCGATCTCTTTGTTGAAGGTGTAGATCCAAAATCTAATCAAGGTGAACTTCACTGTTGACACTACTTACGCCGATGTCCAATGTCCCCGTGAACTATAGTTCTATCAATACCGATCACAGCAGTCCGTAAATAAGTACTCTGCACTCCGTATAGTGAGCCGCGCAACCGTGTGTACGTCTAACGTCGGTCGTGCTTCCGTATAAACTAGATTCGCAGACCTGGCAGCGAACTGTCGTCCGGCCAGTCCAATGAAGCTCAAGTCACACAAAACGAGTGACATAACACGCTTATCTTTACTGAACAACACTTATTGTGTTATAATAAAATTGCTACTGAGTAATTTGTAAAAAATAGTTTTTAATTAATTAGTACGAGCTATTGTTACAAGTAACATTACATTTAAATTAATCTATTAGTTACGGATTAAGTTAACATTTAAATTAATCTATTAGTTACGGATTAAGTTAACATTTAAATTACCAGTGCTATCTGTCACAAAACAAAAGGTGCCAGTTAATATTGTTCTTCTAATTGGATTATATTATACGTGATCACTGTAAAGTTAAGTGTATGTTTGCAAGATGTTAAGGCATTGTGTACATACAAATTATTAAGGCGTCGAGGTACGTAAGTAATATCTATATTTTTTTTTATTTCAAAACTCAATACTATATTACATAGTTTGATTGTCTATTTATTACTTGAGAAAATGGAAAATAATTGGAACAGCCTTAATTGAGTGAGGCTAAAAGAGCTCAATGTTTTCAACGATTGCAAGTTATGTATAATGTAGTGCTTGCTTAGTGATAAATCGTTTAAGGTTCAGTTCATCACTCAAGCACGTTTAGTGGATTAACTTAGATCCGAATTTAATTATACTTTGGACGAAATAAATTTGTTGAACTTAGATTTGGATACTGATTATGAGGTGAATTATAAATAACTTGATGCATTTGACGATTTTTACTATTCTATTAAAGACTGCTACAGTAAAATCGTAACTCCTAAACCGCCACCGATTAAGGAGCTGAAAAGTGATCAAACTTTGCATATTTGTAAAGAGGATAGTGTTCGTTTACCGCCTATAAATTTACTAGTATTTCATGGTGATATTCAGGAATTTTCCTTTTTTATGAAACGTTCAAACGTATGGTCCGCGATAATTTACGGCTGGAAGATTCCGAGAGAATGCATTATTTATTTAATAGTTTAACTGGAAAGGCAAAAACTATTTGCGCAGGTGTAGTAAGTACCCTAAACTAAAAACTACACAATCGTGTGGCAAGCGTTGTTATCATAATATAACGATCCCAGGACGCTCGCTACTTCATATTTAAATAAGCTGTTTGTAATGAAACCGCTTTCAGGTCCTTCCTCCTTAAACTTAGAAATATTTATTGGTACCTAAATAAAAGTTATTGGATTGTTGAAGGGTCGGCAACGCGCGAGTGATACCCCTGGTGTTGCAAGCGTCCATAGGCTGTAAATTTATCAATTAATATATTATGATCTACGTGGTCAAACGCTTTGGTCATGTCTGTATATATTGCACATATTTGTGTTTCTTAGGCCACGGTGACTGCTTACCATCAGGCGGACCGTGTAGTTGTTTGCCACCTTAGTGGTATTAAAAAAAAATGCTGGTCCTCTTTACTGTACTCCTATAAGACGCTGAGGAATTAAGAGTCAGAAGGCATATATTACATGCTTAACTACTCGTGCAGTTCACATAGAATTAGCATCTGACTTGAGCACAGTTTGTTTTCTCTCTGCTTTTGAACGATTTTTAACGCGCCGTGGTCCAGTAAAGTGATACGGATTATGATACAAATTTTGTAGGCGCAAACACATATTCATGCGATCTAATGAGTACCAACAGCATTGAGAGGAAAAATTGACTGAAAATCGGATAAATTGGAATTTTATACCAACTAATGAGCCTCATTTGCGGTTGCTAGGAACGTACTGTTAAATGTGTAAAAACTCATTTGTTTAGGACTATAGATCACAAGTACTGTCTCAAGAAGAACTTATAACTATTTTAACTCTAATTGAGTCACCAGTATCTAATACGGGTCGGTTAGTTGATCGCTATCAACTCTTAAATCAAATTATTCAATCTTTCTGGAGTCAACTATGGAACACTCCAAGTATTCGTATTGTTGAGGGGCAAATCGTAATTGTGAATCAGGACAATGTTGCTCCTTTACATTGGCCACTAGGCCTTATAGTAAAAACCTTTCCAGGTAGGGATGGGACTGTTCGCGTGGCTTCGGTAAAAACCAAAAGTGGTGTTTATCAGAGACCAGTCCTAAAATGATGACCTCTACCTGCACAATAAATTAGTTTAGTCAAATAGTCAATTAGGGCTTAACTAATTATTGATTTTCTTTTAATGTTAATTAGGTTTAGTATAAACAATTATTAATATAAAAGTAGGTTAATTTACCTCAAACTATTTTCTTCTCTTCAAAAGCTGCTGTTTCAAGGCTGAGGGAATCGGTATCGGTATCGGTATCGGTATCGGTATCGGTATCGGTATCGGTATCTGTATCGGTATCGGTATCGCCACTTAAACTTCTTATAAGCAAATCTTTGTTGTTAGGTACATCGCTTGTTGCTTGGTTCTAAGGAGCAGGCACTTTTATTACACTAAAGTTGGCTTATGAAAATATTCAGTCAGTGGATTCGTGTGACGTCAACACACCCCCACACAATAATGAGGTCTTTTGAAGGTAGAACCGAGTCCTCGCACACATATTCCCTTGGACTGTGTTGACGGCAATCTTTTTTGCATTATATTTTGCTACGCTCGCGAACACTAGCGACCTAAAGCCACAACACTTTAGACCACCTGAGCATCTCGGCATCCAGAGGAACAGACAAGAGGGCTGGATCACAGCTACTTTGGCTGCATGTGAATACCTGCTTATATTGCTAATCTAAGTAACAACGATTTTTTATCTATAATCCGAAAGAACCAGCACCGCTTCAGCTATCGAAGAGCTTAAGTGGCTATCAAGTATCCAAAATACATTACGTTTAACAGTATAAAATTAAGTTTAGGTTGATATATCACACACCCGCTGCAAAAAAAAAACATTTTTCCTCAAATGAAACGTCGTCATAGCAACAGACGGTGTTATGGACGGACAGCCACAATGACGTTGCGACGTCGACATTTGCTCAAAAATTTATGTAGAAAAATAACGCAACTTAATTAAAACTTAATAAACCTGCAACTTGCAAGTTCCTAAAAGTTACACGGCTTTTGTGGAGTCACCGTCGAAAACGTGACTCTTTGATGCTTTAACAATACAATAAAGAAAACCAAAAGTGTTTTTTGGTTCTCACACATACATTTCTGGAGATAAATGTATGTAAATTGATTTCATATACGATGAAAAACACCATTGAAATGGTAATAAATTAAAATACTTATGTAAAAAGTGGAAAATCGTGTTGATTATTGGAAACCAGATTTTAAAGCCACATAGGTATTTACGTAACATGATCAACCAATCAGAGCGAAGGTGAAAGGTGGATAGCAAAAAAACCACTAAAATACTGACTGGCTCGGAACAGTAAATAAACAGATAGTTCGAGATAAAACTGGAACATTAAAAGTTTTTCCCGAAAACATCGTTCTGTGATTGGTCTAAAATGTAAATATGAGAAATTTATCCTTGACGAAAAAGTATAAAAGAAGTCGCAATTTCCTATCTATACTGTATGCAGAGAAAGTTCGACAGTTCCAGATAAATAAGCAGTGAACATCCAGCTGGAGAAAAAACAAGTTATTTATATATTTATATACAAATCAAGAAAGAACCAATATTTTTGATAACGCAAGATTGCTTCAAAAAAGTAATAACATTTTTATAAATCAGGAAATTAGTCTCAAAATCTTAGAAATTAAGTAAAATCAGTGAAGCGTTATTAAAATCTCAATTTTTAAAAGTGTCTGTAATTTATAAATTTGAAGCGTTTGTAAGTTATAATTTCATAAATTATTTTTAAAGCTTTTTCGAAGCATATGTAAATGTGCTGCGTTAATAGTTAATAGGCTATTAAAAGCTATTACGAGCAGAATCAATTCAAGTTTCATTTCAATTTACGTCGGCACTTTTCAGAGCTAAATCTTTCAATTCATTACAGTCCACTAAGCTCTTTCAACAGACTGCAACCTTCTGACCTTTATTTCATGCAGTGTTCATTAAATACTTCGCACTACATAAAAAAAAACATACTACCGAATTGAGAACCTTCTTCTTTTTTGATGTTGCTTAATAATATATTCTTGCAGACATGACATTTTTGCACAGGATGTGGGAATGTGCACTTATTACATAGTTATAACACTACTAGAGGAATAATTCATCAATCAAATAATAAATAATGATCATATATGTGAGCTACATAAACAGGCATAATACATCTTTATGCGGCTTATAAATAGTTAATCTAAACTAAATACAAAAAGATAAATCGTAGGTATATTCCGGAAAATAGACATCTAGGGAGGAATAAATAAATTATTGTTAGCCCAGTCTGATTGTACTCTGACTCCATAACGATACGATCGGGGCGTAAGGACGATCAATACACATCAAGCTCAATATATAATGACTACTAAACTATGTACCTACCTATTTCGAAGCAATATTTATATATGTTTATATTATTTAGTAGTTGTTATAGCGGCAACGGAAATACATCTTTTGTAAAAATTTCAACTGTCTATCACGGTTCATGAGACACATTATATGCCTGGTGATAGACGGACGGACGGACGATCAGGGAAGACTAAGGAATAGGGTTCCGCTAATTACCCTTTGGGTACGGAACCCTAAAAACGACCACGATTTACCACTTTCTCGGCGTCCTCAATATGACTCTCTATGCCAAATTACAGCTTTCAAGCACTATGGGTTCCTAAGAAAATTATTGAAAAAAGTCCTTTGCCTAAAAAAGAGGCAGTTTTCCTGAAAATTACAAAATAATAATTATTTTCGTTTAGTCCGTCACCTGTTATATTAAATGACATATTATGTTAATAGTACATTGTGTATTAAGGGCGGTACGAAGAAAATAACTAACGAGGGGCTATCTAGAAGCCTAAAATCGAAGGCTTTAATGAATAGAGTTTGTAATTTCCGTACCGGGTGGTTGTGTTCGATATTTACAACTATTAAAGTACGCTGGTATATAAAGATATTTAGTGGACTGTAAATTACATAAACTTGGAAATGGGAAAGTAACGTCAATCCTTGTCTAAAATCGATGGGTAAAATATGCTCCACCAACCTTAACGTCCACAATCAGCTCCAATGTAGACCAACTCCTGGTTGTTGTGTAGCACACCAAGCCACTGATATATTACAAGCACTGTAGAATCCACTTTTTAGACAGTTTATTAGAATTTGTTAGATAGCACGGCTATTCAGGCTTCACACCGAAATTGCTTGGTCAGCAGACAACGTTCATGCTGCGTCGCGGGCGCGGAGGAAGTGTCACACCATCGAAAGAAGATGGCGGATACCAAAATTGATGGAACAATTTTATGTGCTTACCCACCAATATAAATATGTACAAGAATTGAACATACCCCCCACCGAAATCATCGTGATGATTTCCCATCATTTATATAATAATATAGAGTAAAAAAGTATATAAGATTAATATGATGAATCATTTGCATAATGCAGTGGACAAAGTTTGTTTACAGGTCTCTTGTAGAGACCGCTCTGTGTTTTCACAGTGACAACACGTACTATATTGTCGACACCGGGGTGAATTTGTTCAATTCTACCTAAAGGCCACTGCAATGGTCTTGTCAAATTAGATTTGGGCAATAAAAGGTCACCTATCTTTAAATTTTGATGCGATGAAAACCATTTAGCTCTATGCTGAAGAGTGTGAAGGTAATCATTTGACCAACGCTTCCAAAATGATTGCGAAACCTTCTGTATGAATTGCCACCGAGAGAATTTATTCAGAGGTACACTTTCAACGTCATATTCGGGAACAGCAACTAAGTTTTGTCCGATTAAAAAATTACCAGCTGTCAGTATCTCGAATTCGTTAGGGTTATCGGACAGTGAACACAGGGGCCGAGAATTCATTATTGCTTCAACTTTACAAAAAATCGTCGATAGTTCTTCAAAAGTCATGGCTCTTTCACCGACAGCACGTTGAAGGTGATACTTGGCTGACTTTATGCCAGCCTCCCAAATCCCACCCATTGAAGCCGCATTCGGTGGATTGTTTCGCAATTCAATATTGCGAGACGTCAAACCATCAAGAAGAGAATCTTGGTTTTTCTTATTTGTAAAGAATTGACATACTTCTTTTAAATGTTTAGCTGCAGCAATAAAATTACTTCCGCAGTCGGAATAAAGACAACTACAAAGTCCACGGCGAGATACAAGTCTGTCAAAAGCAGCCAAAAAACATTCACAGGACAAATCTGTAAGTACTTCTAAGTGTACTCGGCCTTTGTGGAGAAGCAAATAAAGAGACACAAATAAGCCTAAAGAACTTTTGCATTTCGCCGCTGGCTTTCTTTAATAAAAAAAAGGGCCGCCTATATCGCATCCTACGTGGTTAAAGACTTTACCTGGTTTAAGTCTAGACGCTGGCAAAGATCCCATTTTAGGCTGTGATGCTACTGGTCGACATTTAAAGCAGACAGCACATTTGCAAAGTACAGATCGAATAACGCTAGGAGCGTTGATAATCCAATAATTCTGACATAATATTCCTTGCAAGGTCCGCGGGCCGACATGTAAGTGTAAATTATGAAAGTAATTTATAATTAAATATGTAACGTGACACCTTTTTGGGAGTAATAAGGGATGTTTCATATTGTAATGCAGGTCAGATTATAAAATTCTGCCCCCCACCCTGAGAAAATTATTCGCATCAATGAAGGGTGAAAGTTTACGAAATGTTGTTATACATTTGTTTTCGTGCAGCGCATTTATTTCAGTACTAAAATGATTTATTTGAATAACACGAATAATGTTATTGTGTGCCTTTTTTAACTCAAAACTCTTTAGCGGTCCAGAAACAGGTGACTGATTTGAACGTTTACATTTTAAATTTTATTTTAAGGTTTTCTGCAAGGACTACAGTATGGAGTTCTTCAAGAAAGAAGTTATTAGATTTCTGAAGGGTCGGCAACGCGCAAGTGATACCCCTGGTGTTGCAAGCGTCCATAGGCTACGGTGACCGCTTACCATCAGGCGGGCCGTAAGCTTGTTTGCCACCTTAGTGGTATAAAAAAAAAAAAAAAAAAAAAAAAAAAAAAAAAAAAAAAAAAAAAAAAAATTTTTCAATGAACCTATGGCACCACGCCATAACTCGTTGTAATTTATTAAAAGAAGAAAATTTATTGAAGGTTTCTTCAAGGTCATTATTATGAGAGGTCTTTTCACACGAAGCAAAAGCAAAAGTGTCAATATTTGATTTTAATTCCGGCACTTTTTCCTCGTTTTTGACAAAAAATACTGTCATAGGCCAAGTTTGTTGTTCATTATACAGCCATGATGGTCCGCAAATCCACGTTTCTGCCACATCTACCAACTGAGCTGGTAAGGCTCTACGAGAACAGATGTCTGCCATGTTCATTTCGCTACTAATGTGAAACCAGGAATTCGGCGGAACCAAGTCAATTATCAGACTAACACGGCTTGCTACAAATGTTTTTAACTTATAAGGTGGAGTTTGTAGCCAAGACAACACTACACTGGAATCACTAAGTGCGATTATTTGAAAATTAATTTCTTTAACGTTTTGTACGACAAAACTAACAAGTTTCGAAAGTATCACAGCAGCTTCCAGTTCGAGTCGGGGAATTGATAGAAGAGGCTTAATGGGTGCAACTTTAGATTTGCTCGTTACTAACCTAACTTTTACCTTGCCTTCCTTGTCAACACTGCGAGCATAAACGCATGCTGCATAGCCGCGCGATGACGCATCGCACAAAGCTATCAGCTGAACGGTATCAACGTTTGTAATCAATAAGTGTCGCTCGATTCGAATGTTTGACAAGGTAGGAAGATCTGCAATGAACTTGTTCCACTTTTGACACAATTCTTGCGGTAAATTGTCATCCCATCCAAGCCCTAATTTCCACAAGTCCTGTATTATGCATTTTGCTACAAATGTGCAGGGTGAAATAAAACCAATGGGATCGAAAACACCGGCAAGTAGCTTCAATACTGACCTTTTAGTTTGATTGACGTCAATCATAGTGTAATTAAATGTAAAACAGTCGCATGAAGGCAACCACGACAAACCCGAGACCTTTAATGATGACGATAACGTATCGTCTAGGAAATTTATTGCAGACACTTGGTCTTCCTGCATTCTGGCTAAAAGTTCAGGTCGATTGCTTGACCATTTTCTCAATTCAAAGCCACCACGTTTCAATAGTGACATTAAATTGTCTTGTAAGGCACAAGCTTCCAAAACTGTTTTACATGACCATAGCAAATCGTCTACATAAAATCCCTGAACTAGCACATGGGAAGCTTCGGGCCAAGATTGTTCATCCTGCGCGAGCTGATGCAGCGACCTAACTGCAATGTACGGAGCACTTCGTAAGCCATAAGTATTTCTTGTGAGCTCATACACGCGCACAGGCTCTGTTGGTGATTCACGCCATAAGATGTGCTGGTATTTTCGCTCTAACGGTTCGATAAGTACTGCCCTATACATTTTCGATACGTCAGCGGTAAAACATACATCATATAAACGAAAATAAGTCACGATTTTAATTATATCTTGGTGTAACTTCCTTCCTGTTAAAAGTGAATCGTTAAGAGAAACGCCAGTAGTCGTTTTAGCTGAACCGTCGAATACGACACGTAACGGAGTCGTTGTGCTTGAAGGTCGCAAAACGTAATGATGAGGCACAAAGTATTTAGTAGGTTCAGAACCTTCGTAAAGTTCCATGTGTCCAAGTGACTCATACTCTTTTAAAAAATCAGTATATGCCTTTTGCAGATTGGGTGATCGAGCGAGACGGCGCTCGATTTGTGTAAGACGTCGAAACGCCATATCATAAGATTCACCTAATGGTTCGTGATCAGGATTTAATAAAATTGGAGACACGTACCGACCCATGTCATCGCGATTACAATTTTCCATGTAAATGTTTTCAGCCATAACTTCTAATGGACTAAGAGCAATTACAGAAGGAAGTGATTCAAGTTCCCAAAAACGTTTGAGAGAATCATTAAGTTGATTTTCTTCAACGGCGTACGACACCAAGGAGCTTGCAGACGCTGCTATGTTATTACTACTGGAAACTCGCACGGATAATTTACCAGTTATTACGTAACCAAAGACACTATTTAACGCGGCTGGTATGTCTGATTCAAAGATAATTTTTTTACAATCATAAACTTGCGGAAATACGTCTCCACCTAATATAATATCAACAGTTGACCTTTTATAGAAACATGGGTCAGCTAAAAATAAATTATTATATTTATTAATAATTTTATTTGGAATTTGTACGGTAGGTAATTCAGTAGTAATATTAGTTAGAACTACAGCATCAATATGAAAGGTTGGATTTTCAGTATGCCGAGGCTTAATTAGGCATGACGTCATACCATGGTTCTTTACACTTTCGCCTGAAAGTCCAAAAATATTGTAAGGGCATTTTCGTTGAGCTAGGCCTAAGCGTTGTAAGCAATCAGTAGAAATAAAATTAGATTGCGCGGCAGAATCAATAAGTACGCGGCAACGTTGATAGCAGTTGAACGCATCTAAACCGTGTACTACGGCTGTGCCTAAAACAACTGTATAGTTATGAGTTTGTATAGACGATGTATGACAATTTAAAACTGCATTTGAATCTGAAGCCTCGAGCTCAGTCGATGACGCCGGGCGCGGCATTGGAACCGGTTTCTTATCACTGCAGTCAACGTGCAACAATACGTGATGCGGTAGCTGACATACTATACATTTAAATTCACTTTTGCAATCGCTCGTACAGTGATTAGGTTTAAGGCAATTAAAGCACAAATTAAGATCATCAGCACGGCTGATTCTCTGGGGGGTATTTAATTTACGAAATAAATCACAACGAAAAATCATATGATTTTCACTATTACAATGTATGCAAAATAATTTTGAACGAGACGAAGCCGCGTGTGAATATTTTTTCGCTAAATTAGTTTTGTCATATTTTGTCAAGTTTTGTTTTTCGGTAAACTGACGTTTAATTTGATGAACGCCTGAAAATGACGATGAATGATTTAGTACCTTAATTTGATTTTGAACAAATGACATCAATTCAGAAAAAGTAGGTATACATTTTTGATTCAAATTGTGCTCAAATAATTTTCGAGTTTATGGATCTAACGCTCTCAGTGCAACGTGACAAAATATGTAACTGCTCAAATTATTAATTTTTAAAGCCTCAATCGCTTTATAGGAATGTTCAAAGGTCTCTATAAACATATTTAACTGAGCGGAACATTCTTTGTTTAATGGGGAAAAATTTAACATTTCATCTAAATAACTACCTACTAGCATGCGATTGTCTTGATATTTATTTAATAAACTTTGCCAAACTAATTCATAGTTACTGGCGGAAATCGGAACACTTTTGACAACACTTAATGCCGAACCCTTCGTACAAGACAACAAATAGTGAAATTTGTCTATTTTAGGAATACTAGGTTGATTGTGAACTAATGAACAAAATGTTTCGTAAAAGGTTGTAAAATCTTCGATATTACCTTCAAATTAAATAAGTTCTAGCTTAGGAAGGCGTGGTCGCGATTCCATCACTTGTGATGACGCATCGTCCTTGGCGTTATCGTTACTTGCATATTTACGTGCATGCAATTTTGTACGAAAATACAAGTCATCAAAGGATTTTAATTCCTGATTTCTGAGGGATGCTTTTAAGTCACTTTCAAGTTCGATTTCAAAAATTTCACAAATTACTTTATCAAAAGATTTTCGCAAATTATCTATTTCAGATACGTGAAGTAAAAATAATTCGATAGAATCAGAGTCAGTTATATTTTTTGACATGTCAAATGTGTTTTGCATTTGTTCAAAAATTCTTTGCTTACGGTTTATTAAAACAGTTAAGTTTAATGGACTGTCGTGATCTTTTTTTGTTGCCATTGTAGGTAGCAAAATAAGATGGCAAACTTACTTTATGCAATCAATTCACAATTTTATATAATATAATAAAATATAATATATGTAATAAAAAGGTTTTATTTATTGTTATAAATGTATTATAATATTTGGATAATCGGATAATAAGTATAATGCAGGTGTATATTTATTTTCTTTAATTTAAATAAATGATATATATATATTGAATAATAGATGTTTAAAATAATCTGTATGTAATTTTTTATAAATATTTATGTAAAGTTTATACAAATATGGGTCGATGGACCAAGAAAATTGTTCGATATTTACAACTATTAAAGTACGCTGGTAAATAATAAAGATATTTAGTGGACTGTAAATTACATAAACTTGGAAATGGAAAAGTAACGTCAATCCTTGTCTAAAATCGATGGGTAAAATATGCTCCACCAACCTTAACGTCCACAATCAGCTCCAATGTAGACCAACTCCTGGTTGTTGTGTAGCACACCAAGCCACTGATATATTACAAGCACTGTAGAATCCACTTTTTAGACAGTTTATTAGAATTTGTTAGATAGCACGGCTATTCAGGCTTCACACCGAAATTGTTTGGTCAGCAGACAACGTTCATGCTGCGTCGCGGGCGCGGAGGAAGTGTCACACCATCGAAAGAAGATGGCGGATACCAAAATTGATGGAACAATTTTATGTGCTTACCCACCAATATAAATATGTACAAGAATTGAACAGGTTGCAAACAATGTTTTTCATCATATTTGCGAGTAAATATAGAAAAATATAAGGTGAATAAATAAATAAACTCTTCAAAACACTATTGAAATAGTAGGAATAGACGAACAGAAAACAAAGCCACCTAGAATTAAAAATTTTGGCTAAAGTTAAAACATACTTTTTTAAGAAAATCTCTGGCAAGGCTATGTACGTACGCCCTTTGTACTTTTTTTCTAGATTTGTAATTTATTAAATTTTTATTTTTTTCGTTTAATAAAGTATAGTTTAAAGAAATGCTTTAACGTACAAAACATATTTTGGTCAGCTTTAATACATACTTGATAGAATAGACGCGTCATTACCGCCTGTGAGTTATATTAACGCGCCCTTTGCTTAGAAAAAAAAATAAATCAACAAATAAAAAGCCCGTGTGAGTATTTATTGCTTAACTTAGCACCCGATTTGCCTGCATATCATAACACTGTTTACAAGTAAGTGTGATGAAAAAATATTTAATACTGTTTGAAACTGTCAGGCTTTCATTAACATTTTTTTTTTGTAAATTGTACCGCTATGTTGTAATTGTTAAACATAGAATTTTATATAACTAAGGTAGCACACAAACTTACGGCGAGCGTGCTGTCAAGCAGTCACTGTAGCCCACCTATAGACACTTGCAACAGCGTACGAACGCTACTCGCCAGTTGCTGACCCTGTTAAAATCTCCTTCTTCTTAAAGAATACCAATCTGTAATCCTTAAGGAAAACCTCGATAGGCTGCTTATTCCACTTAGGTTGTGGAGTTCGTGGAGTAGTTTATGTAAAACCGCACTGTGCGTGATCATTTAGATCCTAAAGTGTGAATATAAATTTCCTGCCGATGGTGAGCGGTGCGAGGATGATAAAAAGCAGCCATGGGCATCATTTTTAATAATTCCTCAGTACATAGCCCAGTACACCAGCGCTCGAATACACACACAGGGAAGCAAAGGTTATCCCCAGACTTGAAGGTTCGATACTGCTTATGAGTTTGGGGTCGTTGACCATTCTTTCAGCTCGTCTTTGAATCTTCAACTATTTGATTCATAGAGTTTGATTCATTTAAGTTCATTGGAAATCAAATAAACACCTTTTTAAAGGTTTAAATTAAAAAAATATTTTTCATTGTCCATTTAAATGTAGCTATTACTATGGGTACCTGATATAAGGACATAACTAGGTGTAACTGTTACTTACTGTGACGCAACCTACGCTACGCCATAGTGGCGCCTGTAGCGACTGCTACCACATAGCGGCGCCTGTAGCGACTGCTACGACAAAGCCGCGCCTGTAGCGACTGCTACGACATAGCGGCACCTGTAGCGACTGCTACGACATAGCGGCGCCTGTAACAATGTCTCGGTTTACATTTCGCTTCTTCGTTAATCATTCATTTTTACCAAATTTATGTAGCAAAGCTTATCTTTTATTTCTTACGTGACTTCATGCAACTATAAATGATGAAACAAAACTTAATTTTGGAGAAATTAAAAGCCAGCGTCACGTCACAGCGAAGTTTGTTGAATAATTTAAAAGTAAGAGAAAAGAGAATCAGATAAACAAACTAACACAGATAAATGAACTAAATAATTACCCTCCGCAGCTATTCGGAAAAAAACTTGGTTATAGTAAAACATAACTTAAACACGAAGTTATTATTATTATTAAAGCTTTATTGATTCCACGCAATAGAATAACTATATTTAAGATTGAAAAATAAAATAATATCAACATTAGTAAGAAACATAAAAAAATAAATAAGAATAAATTGTTATTAAAATAATCACCAATCAAATTAGACGTCAGAATACATTATAAAATTTTCGGAGAATATAATATAATAAAATTGTATAACATTAATTATTTATAATATACCTTTACATTAAACATAGACGTTTAAATTAATTTAGTATGGACAGCCTTCGGGTAAAAGCCTTCTCCAAAGCAATCGACTGTTCTCTGTCTAAAGCGATGACCATCCAGTCTCGTCCTGCATTCGCAGCAATCTCGTCCTGCCAGCGGGCGCATGGTCAGCCTCTATTTCTACCTTGAGGAATTTTCCAGTTTGTTGACCTCGTTTTCTATCGATCGTGAGAATATCTTGCAAGATGTCCAGCGCGTTTCTATTTATGGCTGCGAGATTGTAAGAGCATCAGAGATTTTTGTTCTATTACGGATGTCAGTGTTACTTACTCTACCACTTAGTTTGATACTCATACAGCTTCTTTCCATAGCACTCTGCGTGGTTTGAATCTTGTTTCTCACCTTGAGACAAGACAAGATAGAATCGTAGAGTCTACTACTGTCTTTTTCATTTTCATGGGCAGTTGCGATTTGAATATCTCTTTATGAGCCCAGAATTTTTTTCAGGTAATAGATATCCTTCGGCCTATTTCTTGTAAGTTCCTGTTTTTGTTGAGTGAGATTTACTCTATACGTAATCGAGCGGCACATCGTTAACTGTGATACGAGTCATCTTGTTGTTGGTCATCACTTTTGTTTTGTTTAGGTCAATTTCTAAACCTACATATTCACTAGCTGTTTGTAATTCTTTGACCATATTATTGACCTCTTTGGGGTTCTCAGAGAGTACGACAACGACATCTACAAAACGCAAATGGCTTAGATATTTGTCATTGCTATTAATTCCCCGCTTGGACCAAGGTAGATCTGCCATTATGTTTTGTAAGACCACTATGAACAAAGTAGGCGAAATAGGATCACCTTGTCGAACTCCTCTGATAATATCGATTTTTGGCCCAACTCTTTCTAGCCTGACCTGACTTGTACTGTTCAGGTAGATATTTTTGATGATGAAACGACTTCTCTTTCATGTTTGCGAGGCACTCTTATATTTATATATTTTAGCAAAATATTAAAAGTAAAACCAGAAAAAAGTCAGGGACCGGACGACATCACAAACGAATGTATGAAACATGCTAAATCTCTTTTGTTATCACCTCTTACAATATTATTCAATAAGATGTTAGATACCTAGAATACCAAAAACCGCTTTCATAGCTTTTATTGATTTTAAAAAAGCTTTCGACTTTCACATAACAACATATAGCACTCACTTATAACAACATATAGCACTCACTTATAACAACATATAGCACTCACTTATAACAACATATAGCACTCACTTAATAAATAAATTATAAATATAAAAATATCATTTTCAACCCCTTGAAAACCTTACAACCCTTGCAAACAACCCCTAAATTAAAAACTCACAAAAAATTACTTTGGTATGACATAAAAAGATTTAAGTACAGATTAAATAATATTTTATGTTCTCCATCTTAATAATCGAATTTTTAACCCCCTTTTGACCCTTAAAAATCACCCCTTGATAAAAAATTGTTTGAAAAAATTTCTTTTCATGAAATGAAAAGGATTTAAATGTTATTTCACATTCTCGAAAATGCTTATCATATTCTCAAGCTTTTCAACCCTTGAAACTACCCCTTAATTAAAACAGTAAATATATAATAAACGAGTTCCACTGCTTATAATAATATATATATATATATACATAAGACAATAGTTTTGGGTCTCTATTACTGTGTACTTTCGTTTTGCTCCAAATATTCACACTCCGAAATTTTCAATTCACTAAATGGAAAAAATACGATTAGTTTTTGGACCATAACTCCTTTAATTTTGATGTTATCACAACTTGTAAAAAAACATTTTAAAGGTAATTAAAAGAGCTACAACTTTGTTTGCATACAATATATATTAAAAAACCTTTTATTTTAAAACGGTGAAGGGTCAAAGGGCTCGAGAGAGACTGTGATTGCGCTGCCGCGCGCTCTTTAAACAATCATATCTCCGTCAATTTTCGTGCGAGAGAAAAAAAAATTAAATTTTTGTCAGAAAAAGACCTACATTTTTTATCATTATACTTTTATACTTATCTTTCATCATTTTTGAGATATTATGAAAAGAAGGTGGTTTTTGTAAAAATTCGAATTTTTTTTTTTCTTAAAATCGTGATTTTTTTGAAAAATATGTATCCAAAAGCAGCCACACTGCTAAAATCCATCAAATTCTTTATATTAAAGTTAATTCTAGAGGGAATACGATTAATTTTATTTTTGGTGGAAATGGCACCTATGAAACCCATTGATTTAAAATAAAAAACCATAAGATGTTCCTATTAATTGCATTACATCTCACTCATTTTACGAGTATAAGACTTTTAATAGTGCATATTTTAAAACTTATTTCAAGCACTACAAAACCCTATTTCATTAGAATGCATAAAATGTATCTGCTCGCCGCTAGATGGCATTGAATACATCGATTAAATTTCAGACAAAATAAAAAACGGCTTTGATCTTTAATATCTAGCTTAATATTGCACTTAGAGCACTTTATAAAAAACCGATGTGTTCAGTTTTTTACCTGCTACAATTTTGTATATCATAAAATTTTCGTTAAAATTCATATTTTTGGAGATATTTGCACAAAACCGATGAAAACGTGAAAAAAATCTGAATTTTCAATTGCCAACAACTTGAAAAGTATTGGGTTTCTTGAAAATCTTTATAGAACATTTTTTTCTTAAAATTAGGCCTTCAATCGATATCCGATATCGATATATATATATAAATTTACACCACCGAAAAGGGGTGGCAACCACCCCCAGGGTGGGTGCGAAATTCAGATCATTTTCACTTTTGAAGTTAAGGGTAAGATAAGCCTAATTCCAAAATTTCATGCAAATCGGTTCACAGTAAAAAAAATCGGATCAATAACGCTTCAATTACTGCACTACTACATATAAACGGGATAAAATTTAAAATAAGAGCTCTGAGGGGTCTTTACGGGGTTTTGTTAAATATCTACTAAAAATGTAAAATTAACTATCTATAATTCTCTTGCCAAGCCAAATCTAGATTATCTAACTAAAGATTTGGGACTGCGCCAATCAAACCATTCTTAATAATCTTCAAAGGGTACAAAATAAAAAAATTAAGGTTATTTTTAATTACCACTACTTAACTCCTACTTAAAAACTATTTAATAAAACTGGGTTCGTGAATATCAAACATCTATACATATATGCGACATGTATACTTATAAAGAAAATAGACACTAAAAATATTCACTCACAAATAGAGTTCAGTAAAAAAAAACATAAATATTTTTTTATATAACATAAAGATAGTGGACTGTAACTAAATTAGGTATATTGTATAATTAAGTAGAACTACTGAGACGAAGCATTTGTTGGTATGCGCGTGAACACTTACTTTTAATTATATCTAGTTTTTTTTGTTATACTACTAAGGTGGCAAACAAGCACACGATCCACCTGATGGTAAGCGGACACCGTGGCCATGGACGCTTGTAACTCCAGGGGTATCACTCGCGCGTTGCCGACCCTTCAAAATCCAATAACTTCTTTCTTGAAGAACCCCATGCTGTAGACCTTAGAGTAGAGCCTGACAGGGAGCTCATTCCACAACCCAAGCGTTCGCGGGAGGAAGTTTCTCTGAAACCGCCCTGTACGCAAATAGTCGCGTTTCTAAACTGTGAGAATAAATTACCTGCCGATGGCAAGCGGTGCGATGGCAGAAAGTAACCGTGGATATCTTTCCAACAATTCCTCAAAACACATCCCATTGTACAAGCGGTAGAACTCAATCAATCAGTCTATCGCAGTGGTGGTAACGACGACTGGAAAGTTCCCTTCAGCAGCTTTGGCAAGCGACCTGAAAGCACGACTCCCAGAAGGATAGCTCGCAAGTCGCTGACCTAGTTTGCCGATGAATTGGATTTTTGCTCTGGCAGTTGCTTTCTTACTGGACCTCCAGGCAGCATTTAATTTGCGTTTTATCTCAGAAATATTCGCATCCTTATTATTACGAGCCGTGGTCCAAGCCTCATATGCAGTTTGCTTAAGAATTTTAGTTTTCCTGCAAGACCTATTAAACCACGGTCGTTTTTTGACGCCGGCAGCTACTCGCGGGTTAGGAATATAGCATTCCATACCAGCGAGGATTATCTCAGTGACTGCGGCTGCGCAGACGTCAGGATCTTCTGAGCTAAAACAGATCTGCCTCCACAGGTACGATGCATAAAATTTTCGCAATCCATCCCAGTCTGCCGACTTATAATGCCACACACGACGTGAATTAGTTGGCCTAGATGGACCAGGTTGTGTGCATGACACTTGAGTCCGAACGAGACAGTGGTCCGAGGAGCCTAAAGGCGGGTGCGGTACTAGAACTGCCAACGCTCGGCACAGATAATTCGGTTGCTTGCACAGCGGGTGGAAGGGCGCCTGATCCTCCTCTGTTGTAGTAGCTGGATCCACCCCGGTCTCCTTCTCCAACACGACTACTATTTCAGAGACTTTACACAGTTTTGCGGATCAGCCTTCCAGGTGGTAGATTAAGTGATCCCTGGGTTCGGGAACCCGTTCAACCTGTGGGCGGCCAGCGGTCAGCCGTTTTATCAGGTCTCCCTGTCCGCCGTACCAGTACGCCGCGTCTACGCCGAGCATCAACAGCAACAAACACCGCCGGTCCTCCGTTGTACGCGTAGCGAATCCTCAAAGAGCTCTGGCAACCTTATTCACCGCCAAGAACACAACACTACACAATTTTATACCTAATTTTAATTATACCTAATTTTAACTCTACCTACTCTCAATCGTACCTAATTTTAAATAAACCTATTGTTTATTATACCTAGTTACTTTTGTTTATCCCCACTGTTAATTATACCTACTCTCAATTATGCATACTCTAAATTTATTCCTACTATAAAAATTTTAACCCCTCGCGCGTTAGCCCCGTTTCCGCCGGACGGGCGTATAATGTCACAGTACTAAGGAAATTATCCGCCTTTGCCGCGTACAAAGTGATATACACCTACCTTTATTATGTTTATTCCTCTTTATTTATTTTTAGGTATGTGATCTAATATATACAGTATAAAAAAAAGTAATAAGAATTTAAAAATACGTTATTAGTTTTTTCGCAACCCGCTTGCAATTGACTGATGCCTGTGCCCATTGTCGCTGAAACGCTGTGTGTGTCTTACGGTAATAACAGGAGCTCCTGAAGGATTTTCTGGTGCATCATAGTGCCGTAGTGCAGTACGTGCTCACGAACTTTGAGTGGATTGAAGTACCAATATCTACATTCGAAGGTGAGTGCATGAGATTTCCTATATCCTTAATTTATCGTGAGATCCTTTTTTAGTTAACAATTTTACTATATCCGCTTAGTCCACTTTAGAATAACGGTGGCAATTAAGTATAGGCGTCGCCAGTAAATTTATTTACTAAAAACAGGCATAGTTTTTTTACATTTCGGCTAAAATAGACTATATAAAATAGAAACTAAATCTATAACAAACATAATTCAAAATTTACCGTTTGAATGATTTCGACATATTTTCCAAATAACAACAACAAAACAAATGAAAATTGCGGCCGGATCGAACAACGAAACAATTTCCGATAAAAATAATCCGATAATTCCAATAAATTAGACAAAGATACATAGAAGGATAATCAAAGAAGAAGGAACGAGACCGAAGTTGTTGATCCATAGATAAAAATGGTCAAAGTGGCCGCAGCGCTTCTAGTGCCCAATTGGGCACTAGGATGCTCAAGGGGTTAAGTACCTAATTGTATCATTTGTATAAACCTACGTTTAAGGACCTTTTATATTATTTTATTTTTCTCATGTAAGTAAATTTTGTAATTCTTAATGCGGAATAAATTTCTAAAACCTCGTATACTTAAACTTGGATCAATTAATTTAGCTTCAAAAACGAGAAAATAATGAAGAAGATGTAATTAAGATCTGTTGACTAAAAGAAGATGAATATTTAATTACTAGGTTCTGCCCGCGACTTCGGTGTTGTCTTTGTTAAAATAGGACTGATTAAGAGGTTCAGTAGTATGTGTCCTTCGAGATTATTGCTTATAAAAATTGAAAGAAGTTTGATGTAAACATTTACTTTTTTACAATTAAAAGCTTTTATTTAACTTGCAATGTTTGTACAAACGTTCTGGTGGAATCTTGCAACTGAATTTTAAAGTAGCTATCTTTTACCGATTAAGCTGATATTTTGTATACACGCTTGGTTTGAATTACAATGCATGGTAAGCTATGTGGCGTCATTCTAAATTCGACATGGCGAGATGCCCAAAATGGCGGACTTGTATTTTTTTATGTACAAGTGCACAGGTACAATATGGGTATTATCACTTGCTGAAAAGAATATGGAAAATTAAATGACGTCACTAAATGCAATACGGCAGACTTCTAACGATAGAAGACTAAGTTTTTTAAGCATTCCTACAATATGGGTGTCAAATGAAAGATTTTTTTTATTGGCCAATAATTTACTGCAGTAAATAACTTGCGTTTTGCTTTGTGTCTATTATGTATCGGCTCAATTAGATGTAATTATCTTTTACATTTTTTATGTTGTACTTTAATTCAATACAGTTCAAAAGCTTACGTTAGCTATTATTAAGACGAAATGCTTTTGCAATATCAACTTAAACTAAAACTTTTACTTTAATATCTCGCAGAGAGTTACTTAGACTTAGACACTTACAAATTGCTACTTTTAATTTAGTTTTTTATCACATTGAGTTACTCGACGTCTATTTAAATGCTATAGGTATACGACTCTAAATTATAAATAGAGTTTTTTGTCGCTAAGCACTTTTAATTTGTTTTTGATCCGATGTTACCTTTTGTATAGGAAGGTCTTTATCCTGCAATGCTACTTTAAGAAATCCGCAATTTCAAGTTTGAAGAACTTTTACAATAATCCATTTTTAAGTATCTTTATAAGTTAATTTCGGATAAAAATACAGCCAAATTTCTGTATAGCTCTTCAACAATCAAAACAATTTCAAAGTTACGGTTGTGTGTAAAAAGTATGTACCGACCGAGTCGACGATTCAAAAGAGCTCTTGGGAAGCCTGTAATATTTCAACTTTGAATAATTTATTTTTAATTACTGCGAATGAATTCAGAGTGTATAATTAAGAGCTGGGGCTGAAGCGAGATACAGCTTTTGAATTATCATCTGAGTCTGTTTTTCTCTTAACTTGATGGAAGTGCCGAGAAGCTGGACTCAAGATTTATTAAGGTTAAATTTTTTCCTGTAATGATTTATAATTATAAGGCTGCAAAGTGTTAATGTTCCGTTGAATCAATCAATCAGTATGTGGCAGTCTAGTGTTGTAGTGTGTCCTTTTCTAATGAACGCCACCACACTCGGTCCTCCGCCTTTCTTATCCAGCAACTTTCGGCTATAATAAATAAAAACGTATTTGACAGATATTTCGACATATTTTAGTCGTCGTTAGGGTGTGTAAGTGACATAATGCGAAGCAAATATAAATAATAAATATATTTTTTAGGAAAAGGGTTTTTGTTAAATGGAACTTGTTAAGATGCAGAAGTAAGTAAGCCCCCTTTGTCCAAAAACTTAAAGATTCCCAAGACTTTAAGTGGTCGGAAGGGATAGGAGGTGTGAATTCTTAGGATTCCGTACCCGAATGGTCAAAACAGAGCTCGGTATAGTTGTCACTTACGTGTTCAGCTGTTCGCCGTCTTATAACGGAACGACCGTTTCCGGTGGTCCGTCTCCGGTAAAGGACCGGATGATGTAGGAAACGATAGAAGTTTCTGGACATTCGCTCTTAGGTCCATTACCACTGTGGTAATTTAAATTTAGAGATCAAAGAATCTCTAGATGTTTGACATCGCTAAGTCAAAACAGTTCACTTTACGTAGATACTTGACGTAATTTTCACGGATTCTATTATTAAATTACAAATTGCTGCATATCTACTTCTATGCTATAAAAGAAAACCGTCCTCGTACGGTTTTTAGTATATATATACTACGTATATATATTGCTTTACTACGGCTCTACGCCTAAACTGAGGTCCGTGAGAAGACGTCTTTGTATGCGGGTGCACGTTTGTTGTCTAACGACAGCGCACGGCAGTTGCTTTGCTGTTCTTTTACTGGGGAAGGCCGGAGTCTAAACTCCAAATCCTCGGCCTGCCCGGAGTCTCCTTGACTCCAAACCTTCGGCCTGTGGAGTAGGGGTGCTATCTTGAACACCGCTACACACAAAGGTTACGGGGCGACCTGCTCTACGCCGAAGCTACTGGCAAGCTACGTTCACGTGCGGTCTTGCACTGTGCTAGCCACGTGCGGCCTTACCTTGTGCCTGCCACGGGCAGCATATTCACTACTCACCACACGCTGTTAGGCCACGTAAAATCAGTCCCATCCGCGTCTTCTTTCTACGTGCTGACCTGAGGGGTGCCTACAGCGAGCAAGACATCGAATCGGGCTCTAGGCCGAAGAGACCTGAGTGTACTAGTTCCCTAATAAAAGCTTTAAAAACTACACTTAAAATCTGTGTAGGCAGGCTTGCGTTTGGCTATCTTTCTATTTATTTAGGTAGTCCTATATGATTGTGAATTACCTGTGATCTAGATATTTAAGTGTTAAGAATCACATAGGTGATTAGGATATTGTGCATTAAAAGCTGTTACTATATAATGAAAGAGTATACCAATATAACCTGCCTTACCCTTGAAAAGTGTTTCCTTACTCGCCTTTGAACTCCCTCTTTCTTTTCTTCTCCTTCTGAGCACCTAGCCGGTGCATTCGGTAACAGGGCACTACTGCTTTAACTTGTCCTGTTATAGTCTGTCACACAGGTTTTATTACCAAACGGAACTGCAGTCTTCAAATTTTTACAGTATAAGCATCTTGTTGATTCAAAGCCGTATACATTGTCAAAAAATATTTTTTAATGTTTTAAGGGGATCCCATCGACTGGGTAATCGTTGGTTAAAACTCGATGGGTAGATTTATATTGTATTTTTTGTTTAAATAAATATTGGAAAGCAAAGGAATTAAAAGCCACCAAAGTCAGCTTTTTAACAAAATTTTACGTTTAAACTTGAAGTAGAACTAGGAACTTCGTGATAATGTTTATTTATGCGTATATTTTACTATTATAATATTTAAAAAAAAAATCGGATTCTTTATTTGAAATTCCCTCATTTATGTACAACCAACTTGATTTTGCGGTCAAATGCACAGAAAGAATTCAATAATTAATAAAACGGCTGATATTCTACATTTGGTATAGAACCCTAAATATGCGAAGTCCGACTCGCACTTGGCCGGTTTTTTAATTATTCTGACATCATAACAATCATTCACCTTGTGGTTGCGTGAACGAGCATGTGATGAGATGGGAAGTGATGAGTTCACTACGGAATCTGTTGTTTGTTGGTGATTGTTCATGCGGATTTGAAGTGGATTTGTAGTTTTATTTTTTTTCTCTTAATTTAGGTCATCGGCCCAATTGGCTGGATCTATGCTCATGCCCATCCGTGATTTCCTAATGTAAGACTGGCCCTAAAGCCTATAGGTTCTGTGACATGATCTGCCCATTTTCACTTAATCTGTGTTTGTGAGCTATGACGTTTTATCAAAACTCTACATTGTCCTTTTAAATTTGTTTTATTCTACGTCTGAAATATTTCTTAGAACTTAATATTTGATTCTACTTCCTGTCGTTGGCACGCTTCATCTCAGTTTTATTTTATTACTTCCGTATTGAAAATCAATTGTATTTTCTTCCTTTCACAAAAGCCAATAACTTTCTCAAAGCTGAGTAAATCAAATAACATCCTGTTATTACTGCTCTATTGACAGCCGCTCGCGAAAATCATTACACAAACTTCAAATAAAGTGATTTCAAAATAAAAGTACATTATAATACAAGTCAACTAAGTTGCTAGCTCAAGAGTTTCATACAATATTTTTCACATATTTGCGCGGGAAAAAAATAAAACGACTTCATTTTATTAACACAAATATTTGTGAATAATTTCGATCAATATATAGCAGCTTATAAAAAAAAGCTTACAGAATACATTTTATTTCGTTATATTAAAAAGCATACAGAATACATTTTATTTCGTTATATTAAAAAGCATACAGAATACATTTTATTTCGTTATATTAAAAAGCATACAGAATACATTTTATTTCGTTATATTAAAAAGCATACAGAATACATTTTATTTCGTTATATTAAAAAGCATACAGAATACATTTTATTTCGTTACATTAAAAAGCATACAGAATACATTTTTTTTCGTTATATTAAAAAGCATACAGAATACATTGTATTTCGTTATATTATTTTAATAAAATTGTTATGTATTAATAATGAAAAACAAAATCACAAACAAAAACATATTTTTTTTATTATACTCTATTCTTCAAAAGTAGCGCATAGTTGGGCGACGTCCTACTTATTACTTACTTACCTAGTAGACAAACTACACTTAAAAAGTTGTAAACGACGGTGGGGGTGAAGAAATCCATATCCAATATAATACAAGTATATTCCTAATATTATATTCATAATATTAAGTATGACTTAATAAAATGATTTTACGTGACGAATATAATTTTAAATGTTCTTAAATCTTAATTATTACTTTTTACGTTACTTTACATTGCATGACTAATATAAGTTGTTTTTAATAATTAAGTGGTCATTATGTTGCTGTAAATTGCATTACAAACTTTTTTTTATTGATTCTCGTTTTCGTACCTTACCTAGTTATTATTTTAAATTTATTTATTTCCTAATAATTAACCAAAACAAATTGTTTAATAACAATATTTATTTTTCTTTAAAAATCTTAAAAGTCTCGTATGTCTTAAAACTCCCAGGATATTTAGCACTAGACGTCTCTAACCCGACTTTAAAAACTCGAGACTTCATAAACCCTAGTCGTCAGAACTTTCACTAAAAGGGGAATATCCAAAATTCAACCTCTAAGAAGGAAATATTAAAGTTTGTTTGAAATATTAAGAACGATGTGTTAAGCCGTTTTTGCAAAATCATCTTCCAGGGATAAAGTATAAGTACGAGATGAAACAATATATAGTAATGCGGTTCGAAAATAAAACTACAAACATCCTTCTTACTAATAATATTATTAATGTGGAAGTTTGTAAGATTGTTTGTTTGTTACTCAACCACGCCGCAACGTGTACCATTCCTTATTCTGTGGCAGAGCATACAATTAAGCTGAAATTTGGCACAGAGATACCTAATTGAAGATACGGAGTAGGAAATACGCTTTGCATCCTGGAGATTTCCCACGGAAATACCTATAACCGAATTCTACTTGAACAAACTATAACAAACTTCTTTGGTATAATCGAGGAGTTGCTGTAGGAATCCCATGCCGATAACCAAATTTAAGGCGGGTGGGATTAGCTGGTGTATAGATTTTCAGTTGCAAATAAAAATGACGTAGGTACTTCAGTTCGGTTTTAGAAAATCGACCCCTAAGTGTAAAAACAGACACAAAAACGGGCGCGGGTTCTTCTACATAGTTTTAACATAATTAATAGCGCATCACAAACACACCGATCGTGACGCGTCTGGCTGTTTCAGTCGCGGACGCGGGCGCGGGTGAGCGTTGCGGGTGCGTGTAGACTGTTTAGTCGCTCGTTACTGACGGGTGAGATAAACCATTTTTTATCTAGACGCCTCAAAAAAGAAAATAAATATGGAGAAATTTATATCAAAATCTTTTGCCTATTTTATTTAAAATGTTATCTAAGGTAGTAATATACATTCTTGTATATTTATAAAATTTGTCGGGTTTAAATCAGCATAAATCGATTTAATTATTCATATTATGTATTCCAGATTTTACATAACTCATTTTCCATTAAGGTATGAATTTTCCATTAATAAAATGTCTTCTTTATCCATTATATAAACTGTCCAATGTTTTATTACGTTTGACCCGCCAGTATCTCGAGCAATGACGGTGTGTGTGGCCGAAACGGCGCCAAGACCCGCCCGCAAGCGCCCGTCCCCGCACACGCGCTCGCACCCGCTTTGTGTCTGTTTGGGCACTAAGTTACACGTTTGACATGTTCCGGGGTCAGGGAATCGGCGCCGGGTACTCGTGGGGAAGTGAATGTGGTAAACGTTAGTGTGAAAATACATATCTCAACTGACCCGCATACGGTGTACGACACGCACCGTAGTTAATTTCGGTCCAGATAATAAATAATACGGCTAATATTTGTTATTCGGTAAGAAACTTCGAATGCTCTTTATTTGGAGATGATTTCTTTATTGAATCGGGTATTGGGTCAGATTGGCAGGACAAAAGTTTTGTCGATTTATATGCTTTTTTTTTATAATAGGAATATAACTGCAATTTTACTAATGTCGTGTGTATCGATAAATTAATAGAAGTCTTATTCCAGTTTGAAACTAGTTCCGCGTCACAATCAGTAGCTACCTATTCCTAAACCAAATTGTAATATTATCGTGATCAGAATTGCGGTCAACTAATAACACTTCGTGAACAGTGAATTTGGCTTTCAGTGAACAGCACAAGTAGGGAAAAAACCGGCCAAGTGCGAGTCGGACTCACGCATCCAGGGTTTTATTAGGTACCTGGGTACCGAGCTTTACTCGTTTTTTTAACAACGCCATCTATTGTCAAGTGGCTTTAGTGGTGCTGTGTCGGTAAAAATAATAGTATAACTACTCGCCAATAGATGTCAGGAAAAGTCATATTGTTCAGTTTATCATTGCCTAAAAACACGGATAAAACAACGTTTTCAAAAAATGAAACCTAGCTTGATCGATTTATTGTCCCCGAAAGACACTAAATTTCATGAAAATTATTTGAGCCGTTTTCGAGATTCAGATTAAATATCTATATATATACATATAGGTATACAAGAGTTGCTTGTTTAAAGGTATATGATTAGTATTCAGAATGCTATAATTTTATTTTTCTATAATGTTATATGGTTCATGAACTTATATTTGAGACTTGTTTTACAGAAGTACCAAATTCATCTGAGTACCTTTTAATGACATTTTTACTTTTCCGACTACTTTGCTAGCAATTAGCGAATGCTAATAAACAAATTAATTTTTAATACAGAATCTTAATTATAGGGTTTCTTAGTCAACAAGGAACCCTTATACTAGTTTCGCCATGTCCGTCCGTCGGTCCATCTGTCTGACCGCGGCTTAGCTCAGAGACCATTACTTCTGGTACAGTGCAATTTTAGAGAAACTTCCTCCTGCGAACGCTTGGTGTATGAGCTCCTTGCCAAGGTTTTCTGAAGCGTAATATTTTTTTTTTTGCCAAAGTAGTTGATACTTTAAATACAAAACATCAGTTCGTACACGATCCAAGTAAAAGAACAGATATTAAAACTACATTTTTTACCTAAATCAGGTTTATATTATTTAGCTCCTCACCAAAGTAAACTCTTGAATAAAATTAGATTTGAAACGTTTATGTCTCTGTATTTCTAAGGTTAAATTGCAATATTTCAGAATGATGTAAAAAAACATAAAATTATCATCTTAGTGAAATAAGGTAACTACTTACAAAAGTAGACATTTACTAAATATATTAATGTCGCATTTACATAAATAAAGAGACTTTAAAAGCTTAAGGAGAGAGCCGACGATAAATTATAAAAAATACTCTAGCTTACGTTACTGAATGATAATGGTACTTATTAATTACAGTCAAATTTAGAGTGACTCACTCAAAACACAGACACGTATAAATTGCTGCTATTATGTTTATCTGTAATGTTTTTTTAAACATTTTACTGTACTTCATAAACAGGTACAGTCTTTTGCACAAATCCGTGCGTAGCTTTAAGTTAAGTTATAAAACAAACGTCTTGTGTTATTTATGTATTAAAGTTTGTAAGTATCTTTGTGAACGTCATGCTTTACTTGTTTCGTTTTCTATATGTACTCTAACAGCCTACTGTACATTAAAAAGAGACAACACACAAGTCACAATACTCTTCTTATTAAAAGGATGCATGTCCTGTAAAAATGGGTTTTTATCAGTAAAAATACTTATTTTAAAGATAAGTTGCTTTAGAACGTAGGTGCCAAGAGTGCCCTCTGCACTTAGTAGTAATATAAATAAATTCTGCCCGGCGGCGTGGACACGTGGACAACAGCAAATAAGACGCAAATAAGACCGTCACTATCGGGTGGAGTATAAAAAGGCAGGTCGTATAAAGAACTTTAATTCATTATAACTCTACTACTCAGAACACAAGATCCAATATCCAATAGTCTTAAATAAAAACTCGCCATTTTTGAAATGGTGTCAACTTACAACGAAACTAGCGACCAAACAGCCAAGAAAAGACTTTCAGAAAAGTTTGTTGCTCAAAGCCGCTTCTATTGTACCAGTATGTATTTCTCTTAATTTCTGTCATCCAAATTCTTCACAAAACTTTAAATTTTACACATGCCTGTCAAACTAAAACATGTTTTAGTCTTTGCATGTAACTATCTCATCTTTTTTGGTGCAATTGGAAGTAGGTATAAAATGGTCGTACTTCTTACCTACGTTGAAATGACATAAATAAAATAAATAGAATGGAATGAAAACTGTATAGAGTTTTGTTTGAATTCCTAACAAAATTTGTTTTCAAATGACTCACACTTTTGTCTAAATACCTAATTTCATATACTTACCCTTAGTTGATATCACATTCAAGTCACCGACACGCGTCACCGATGAATTTCGGAGGTTCCACTAAATAGAGGAATATCCCGAGCGTTTACATAGACCCTCGTATCAGGAATTCCAAAATTATCTTTATTTGGAATTTATCGCTTCTTGGAATTTGTCAAATTGCTTCGGAGCCTTCATATTTTATGATTTATTTGAAATTTGGTTTTAATTATTGTAAGGAAGTTAACTATAGCGAGTATAGTTGTAGCTATAGTTTGTCCATGTTTCCAGGTCTCTGATTGGAGACGGAAGAAGTTGGTCCGATTCAACCCCACTAAAATTCCATGCCTACGACCTGGATGCTCGTCCGCTCCATTGCGGTGCTGACGTGAAGGAAAGATAAACAAAAAAACTTACTTTCGCATTTAAGTTGGTAGTATTAGGTAGGTAGGTTGGTGTTTATAGACTACTGGTAGACTTTGTTTTGTCTTCTTTATACTCAGTACCATTGTCACAACAAACTCAATGCACAAACGCAACCAGATAAAAATATTTCATTTAATTGTGAGATTTATACTTTAAGCAAGTTTATTAACTATGTTTATATAGTAAACTCCCACCTTTAAGTTCAAATAACACAAAAGTCTGTAAATAAAATGGATTGTTCAAGTTTCAACGTTGATATCTTGATTTACATCGCGCCTTCTGGAACGAGAGTAGAGGAACATCTTTGTAAGAACTGAAATTGCGATAGAGTCCTTCACACTTCTACATAAAGAGTCCTTCACACTTCTACATAAAGAGTCCTTCACACTTCTACATAAGGAGTCCTTCACACTTCTACATAAAGATCCGAATAAAGACAAATTTATTTGCAAAATCCTGCGAAGGGTAAACCCTTTATGTCACACAAAATAAAACACAGAAATGTAATCTATCTTTTTTTGATAAGTTGACGAGGTCATCAGAATCATATAAAACTATAAGGTCAAGATTTGTAGTACAAATTATAAGAACATGACTTAAAAATTTTCTTTAAAAATATATTTTCTTTATTTTGTTTTAAGGGTTCCGTACCTAAAGGTTGCCAACGGAGCCCTAAGACTAAGCCTATCCTACGTACGTTGACGAAGTTTAATACTACTGATTAACATTCGGGGATATTTTTTTTTTCATCCTCCAAAAACTGGGTGAAACACTGACTAATATTAAATATTCGTTAATTATATAATTCAAAAAGTTTACGCCTACTCTGAAAAATTCCTGGGGTAGCTCATTCCTGGGGTAGCTCATTTCTGGGGTAGCTCATTCCTGGGGTAGCTCATTCCTGGGATAGCTCATTCCTGGGGTAGCTCATTCCTGGGGTAGCTCATTCACAAAAACCACAGAAACTGGAAATAAGTTTTTTGTTAGTTGTTAATATCCTATTGTATTCTAGGTTAATAGATTAAGAATTGAATAAAGCTGCCCACAATACCAGCGTTTCTAATTTACAGTGATCTTTCATAATAATGAAGTATAAAAGCTGGAGGCTAAAATAGTCATGCAGGTTCTTTGCCAACTTTGAAAAAGAAGGAGTATCTCAATTCGTATGTATTAAAACAAGATATTTAACGTTCAAAAGATTTCGTAGAGCACAACAATAGCAAGAATGCTGCCAGAGCACAATAAGTAAGTAAAACTTATCTGGAATAAGTAAAAATAATGATGACAAACTAATTGTGTCATCAAAATGTACCCATTGTGAAAGAAAATTTCACTTATAAAGCCGACAATGGGAAGTAAACCAAAAAATGTTGAAGAGATTTATGAAGCGGAAAACGCTACGTTTTTGATTGTGTTTCCTTTCACGAACCACGTCGTTTACAGTTTTATGTGTTCGGTCTCGGGACTTGATCACTTGCGATATATGAGAGGACGGGTTCACTGACATGTAACGGTTCTCGGGGGAACGAAATAAAAATTCTGATACAAAAAAATGAATTTCAGGTTATTGTAGCTTTTGTATTTCAGCACAACTGTAACTATATAATCGTAAAATGATGGTAAAAAGCTAAGTACAATTAATAGAACGCAAATGAAACTACGCAAGGTGTCAACATAGTATAAGAAATAACCTATATATGTGCCAAGTTTCATTCCGATCCGAAAAATATTTACCCTCCTAAACCTATCCCCCTAATTTATAAGAGGACGAATTGCCCGTTTTTGTCAGGTAATGTCTAACTAACGATTTACTTTTTTTATACCACTGAGGTGGCAAACAAGCTAACAGTCCATCTGATGGCAAGCGGTCACGATAGCTTATGGATGCTTGCAACACCTGAGGCATCACTCGCGCGTTGCCGACCCTTTAAAAATCTAATAACTTCTATCTTGAATAACCCCATACTGTAGTCCTTAGAGAAAATCTAGGCTCATTCCACAACCTAAGCATTATCTGAAACCGCACTGTACGCGCCCATTGAGGTTCTTAAGCGTGAGAATGACGATCGCGAGCGATCTGTGATGGCAGAAAGAAGCCGTGGGCATCATGCTAAAGTACTCCATATGGGTTTTTAGTTCACCAAATGTTTTGGACGCCAGTTTCACCTTGTCTCGGAACTGAACATCGCCCTTGATGTCAATACCAAGAATCTCAATGCTTTTGGAGATGGAGAGGGGAGAGTTCTGGTACGGGGTTTTCTTAGCGGTGAACGCGCAGACTTGTGTCTCTATAGGGTTGAATCGGACCAAGTTTTCCTGACCCCAGTCAGAGACGTTGGGCAGAGTGGTTTCGATTTGAGGCACAAGTTCTCCACGTTTTTCCTCCACAACGGAATGAGGGATGTTTGCACAACCCGCTTAATAAGCGTCTTCTGTACTGTCATCTGCATTGCAATGTATGTTGTTAATGTCCAAGATGTCATCGATATGCAGTAGAAACAGCGTAGTAGACAGCACAGATCCTTGCGCACCAGCATTAATGTCCATACTATCAGAGCAACTACCGTTAATTCCATAGTATCATTATTCCGATTTTCTTTTGGCAAACATAATACGATATAATCTTGTATACATCGACTAACGAAATGTAAACCCCTTGTTCCTGCTGCTGCCCGAAAACTACACAACATTAAACCATCATCATTTCACCACTATTATATTATAATAAAATTATGAGAACGCAACTTTGGCTTATTATAACAGATTTTATGTATATTTATGTGTAGGTAAATCCTCCGAATATTATAAATGCGAAAGTAACTCTGTCTGTCTGCCTGTCTGTTACCTCTTCGTGCTTAAACCGCTGTACCGATTAGCATGAAATTTGGCATGGAGATAGTTTGAGTCCCAAGGAAGGACATAGGCTAATTGAAAACGTCAAGTGTGACTCAGTTTTTTTCATAATTAAGGAGTTGCCGTTGAAATCCTACACCGATATACCAATTTAGGGCGGGTGGAACCGCGGGCAAAAGCTGGTATATATATGCCAAGCTGATTAATTAGTATGTTCAAACGCGCTAATCTCGGAAACTAGTCACTAAAATACTACCATTCAGATTTGAAAATTACTTTCTCGTTGGATATCCCTTTTTATCACTCCTGCTCGAAAAAGTACATTTGTATCACCGTTTAGCGAAAACCACCTCTTTTTACAAAAGGGTTAAAATTAAATTAAAATTAGGAACCAACGTAAATTATGACTACGTAGCATTCCAAATCCATTGGCCAAAAAATAAACATCACTCTAAACCGGTTCAGAACGTTATTACGAGAACGTTAACGCAATAAGGAACAATTTCATTTAAATGTGCGGCACGCATACTTAAATTTTGTTGCTTATAGGACTATGACCGGACGACCATACACATAAACCAACATGAACCGTGCCGCTCACAAAACGATACGGTCGGAGAGCGCTTGTTATCTGGTTGTTGTAATCACGTGCCTAGCTCGAGTTCGCAGCAGGGTTTCCCCGCCTGACAGAATAGAATTATATTGTCAGTAACCTGAATTTACTTTATTATTATAACACAACACATTTCATTCAATTTAATATTAAGATAGCAAACATGGTATTTACGTACTAGTTGACTTATATACGTAAATACCACGTTAAAACCAAAATAATTATAATTTTTATGACTTTTGGTTTTCTTGCTATTTAGGAGTAAATTATTCATGTTGACCCTTAGACAACTTTATCTAGACAGCTGTTTATATTATTAAAAATAATTTTACGTCTTTTAAGTTTGAATAAAACTGATGTGTCATCTGCAAACTACACTATCTTATGAGTTTATGACTATCTTTTACATCCACAGGCAGATCATTAATGTATATAAAAAATAGGAATGGCCCGAAAATGGGACCTGCGGGACACCAATTTTAATGTTTGATCCAGGGGAGTCTCCCATTTATGACAACTGTCTGAATTCTATTGCCCAGATAAGAGCTAATTAGTTTAAGTGCAGTACTCTTGACACCACAGTGTTGTAATTTCCTGATCAGAGATTCATGTTGGACGCAATCGAATGCCTAAGATAGGTCACAGAAAACACCCAAGGCATCCATCGAGTCCTCCATGGCATCAAATATGTGCTGGATTAGTGCAACACCAGCATCGGTTATTGAGCAATCCCTTGTTAACACGGCCTGGTCAGCGACCGTCAATATGGCTATCGTCACTCAATCAAATCAAAACATCAATGACATCAGATACCAAACATTTGTACAAGTCTTAAAGTTTTTACTTACGGCACGACTCAAACGAGAATCTCTTTTTATAAGTTATCAAAAACTATAGAGTAAAAGAATAAAAGTGGGCTCTTAAACTTTATCATAAGTAGCTATATTTGAGAAAAAAGTACCACTGATATTTAAAAACTGTATGGACACGACACGCATACTCACAGCACACAACACGCATTCAAGGCTATAACTCATTTACCTAAGTGTCATTTCGATTACATATTCAAAGTACTGTAATGAAAGATAATATTAGGGGAAAGTAGTACGCGATGATCACTTTACGCGGGAATCGCTGTAAAATACATATTTTTCAAGGTAAACCAAAAATAAAGGCGATTATTTTCATATTAAGTAAGGTAATAAAATTAACAATTTCAACAGTCAGATGACTTTAAAAGTCACAAAAAATAAAAACGAAGATAAAACAGTCTTCTTAGTTAGTTATTAATTTGTACCAGTTACATTAATCATAATGAGATCAATCTAAATATCGTATTCCTTTCTGAATACCTAATTAAGCGAACAAATCGTTCAAAAGTAGCAAAAAAAACATTTACGAATGAATAACGAAAATAACTTATTCTACCTCCTTATAAATTTAAACGCTTTTTGGCAGGTGCTGCATTGCATATATCACAAATAAATTCACCAGCGTCATCATCCTCTATCCCAGCACCAATATGGCTCCATTTTCCACAAGCACAACATTTTATCCATCCTTCACCCTTGGTATCGCTTGAAAACTTTTCTGTGCAGTACAGACACTCAGTATCATTTTCTTCAGACTCAGATGTGTTATATGAAGTTTTCTTTCTTTTATTTGACTTCCCTTTACCTACCCCTTTAACTACTCCCTTGCCTTTCTTTGTTTTTTTAGATGCAGTCTTCTTCACAATTTTTTTATTCTCTTTTTCTTTTTTTTTGCTATTTTCTTCCTTTAAATAGTTTTTGTATGGTGTGCTAGTTAAAACAGTCGTATGAGTGGTTTTCCTTTTCAACGTGCTTCTTTTGCCCACAATTTGTGGCAAAGGTTTCAATGTAGCAGGTGTAATGGCAAAATTTGCAATAATATTATCACCAAGCGATGTCTCACTGTGGTTAGTGGCACGGCTCGTAAAAGAAAGTAAATAAAACAAAAGTTGTATAAACTCAGAATTATTGACAAAATAATAGACTACAATAACCCTGAATACAGACATACCTAAGCACAGACAAACTGACAGATCGAAGCGAGTGGCTTACAATATTCGATATTTAAAATTAAACAAAAATATCGTACAAGATCGTATCATCTCGTACATATAGAAAGGAATCATCTTGACCCAAGTCCCACTTTTTAACATAACTTAACCTACAAGCCCGCGGCTATGTTCACGTGGCCAAAATATTAAAATTAAGCATAATAGAAAGCCTCAAATCAACAGTATTTACATTTAACATTATTTGAATAAAAGTAACATAAGCTCAAAGTCATGCCTACCTCAGATCAGCCGTACACAATTTTTATTTTTTCTCGTCAAAATCGATGTATCGTTCACGCCGCCATTACGATTGGCTTCGGCGGGGAGGTGTCCGGAGCTATGTATTACCAGTGAAATCAACTTGATGGCGTTAGTGGTTTCAGCACAATCGCGAAGGATCATCTTACCCCAGGGAATCAACTCGTACTACTTTCCCCTACCTCTTCCTCTTTAAAAAGAAAGTTAATTTGTTAGTGCGTTGTTATGTCTAATAGACAATCTATATATAAAGATAATAATATAAATATAGACAAGATCAGATAAAATACTTGTTGTGATGAAATGTTGATCGATTTCATGTCAAATTTTTCCGACGCTCTAAATATCTCATCTTTAAACAAGTAAACTGTAATCGTCTTCGGGAGAGATACGAAGTATAATTAGATAACAAACTTCACAAGGAGAGTTCGTTTGATTCTAAATTATTTTTTCCTTTACAATGTTGAAAAGCGGAGTTCATACCTAACTCATTAACAAATAATATTTCATCTTGCACCTTTGAAACTCAGGTGTCTCAGATGTGTCTTGCTACGCTCGGGGTTCAACTAAAGATTTTTGTCCATTTTCACTAGCCTTTTTTACCCGACTGCCAAAATAAAAATGCACAAGTAAAATACTTTTTAAATTTTTGTGCATCTAAGATTATACCTACTCGTATCCTTTTCGCTGCAACCTTAAGACTAATACCAAGGATTAAACCATTTTTATTATCTTATTATTAAACTATGAATATTTTCATATTATTACACCATTCCTATTATCTTATCAATAAAACAGTCCTATTATCTTAGAAAAAAAAACATTCTTATTATCTTATTAACAAATATTATTATTATCTTAATAACAAATCATTGTTATAAACTTTTTATCTTATTAAAAACCATTCTTAGAGGTTGTACTACCTAAATTCCATTTTTTTTGTCAAAGGTTTCTCCGGTTCCGCTGAGCAGATCTGACTTAATTTTAATGAAAAATCTCAAATTTCACTGTTTAAAAGTTTTGGCAAAGACTCAAAGTTCAAAGTGCTATTAGTTTACAACTTTGCTAAAGCATAGCCGTAATAGTGCTTTAAACCTTTAAAAAAGCATATTAACAATAATAAAATTTAATAAACTATTTCTCAAGTGACCACCACGGATCGGAAGACGCACCATGGGCCGGACTCCTACCAGGTGGACTGACGACCTTGTCAGGGCCGCAGGAAGCCAATAGGCGCGGGCAGCTCAGGACCGGCCGTTGTGGAGACATATGGGGGAGGCCTACGTTCAGCAGTTGACATCTTCCGGCTGAAACGAACGAACAAAATATACCATTCTTATCTTATTACTAAACCATTCGTATAGAGGTGCAGCCTAATGGAAAGCTGGTAATGAAACAGCAGCCTTCTTTTATTTCAAAACCATCTTAAAATCGCCTACATATTTTTTTTAACTGACTTTTATTCGTAACGTCATTTTTTTACGATGGAAATATTTCATTTTAAGCGATCACAGGCAATTTACAAAATTTATGCTCCATTAAACCTTATCTCAGCGAGGCGTAAAGCAAGTTTCATTTACGCAGCTTGAATGTACTGTAAATATTAAAATGTAATGAAGCACATTTTGATTTCATGCATATTTATTATATGACAGTACATATTAGCACGTATAACAGAAGTGTCCGATATTCTTTAATAATAGTGACTGAGTCATTATATGTTATTTATATAGATTTGTTAACATAGGATTTATATTAATGTTGTACATAATAATTAACGCTCGCAGTAATACAAGATATAATGTATTTATACAAGAAGGCGAATACCAGAGCTACTGCCGGCAAACTGTTTCGCAGTTTGGCAGAAACAAGGATTAAGTTTATGCATTCTAAGTTTTAATAAAGATAAAAAAATAAAAATAAAATAATTAAATGTAGGCATAATTAGAATTGATTCTTTTGCCAATAAGCTTTTACAGTCTTTACTTAAAAAGGACTAGTGCGTGTTGGACACACAAAAAATTAAGAATCGTTTTTTTGAAACAATTTTTAATGCATGAATTTATAAAGCACAATTATAGTAGTTATCTCTATGGTGTTAAATTTGGCTACGAAACCTATGACATAACATCTGAAGTATGTTGGTGATTAACAAACAGCAAAGCTCACAATCGCAGAAGATATAGTGTGTCTAAAGAGACACAATAAGTTCTGCGTTAAGAGAAAGTTTTTTTTGTGATTGGTACACATAGCTTCTTGGTACACACTTAACAGTTCATATCTTGGAAACTACTGAACTGATTTTAATAAAAATTCCACTGTTCCCAAATTTGAACATTACTCAATCCAATAAAAAAATTGGAATACGTGCATACAAAAATGTACATATATTACTGATACGATACATATTAACAACTTCTTTCCTAAAACCCTTAATCAAACCTGACTTTTGTAAATAAGGTTGTCGATCATACTTTAGATTTTCCATATTACATAATTTTGACACCAGGGTGTACCCATTTACCAAACCTATGAATTAGTCTCAAACGGAAGTAAATAATAATTCAATTAATATTCAATATAAAATCCAAATCAATTTATTGAAGTTTTCTCTGGGCATGGCGTCTCAAACAGAGAAATTGGATTCTGTCACCGCGGGACTGCGACATGACGGATTGTGAGACAATTGTCTCCGACACCCGACTCACTGGGGCCGGGTTGTGGCTGAGCCCTATTGATTTATTTATTATTAAAGGTTGGAGGTACGTACTACCAACCACCTTTAAATGTGACATACCGTATTTGATCATCACCTACACTAAATAACACTTTCAAATTACTATTCGAAATTAGAGGTTTAGCATCGCGTTGGACCTATACCTATTTAATGTGACATTGACAGTTTTATTTGTTTTGTATTTCGTCATATTGTGTAGTGGACTTGTTTACTCTTAGTGTTTAGTGAAAATAAATAATAAAATGTTAATTAAAAACTTTTGTTTAAAAATATTGTGAGGCTGAGGATTAATCTTTTGGGAACTGGAGAATAAATAGATAAGGCTCTTCTTTTACAAAATTTTAAATCAAAATATTATTTAATAAAAATAATTATATCTTGGTACTAGGGTATGAATATCGGAATCTTAGAATATCGAAATGTCGGAATCTCGGAACGTTAAGTCCGATATTATAATTCCGATACTGAGTAGTCGAATATCGTAATATCGGATTTAGTCAAATATTCTGTTTAAATTTTAAAATAAGACGTAAACCGTGCCAGCCGGCGCTTCGTTGTGCGGGCAATATGATGTTGTCTCACTACCTTCTTATTGAGCTACTAAAAGTAACAAAATGCTATTACAGCTTTCGTACTTTCTTCCACCAAAGTCCTAAAAACTGTCATACACCATATAGTACACTATCCACAAACAGGCACGTTGCTTAAAAAAATCGTAGGGGGGGCCGAGTCCCCGAAATCATAGTAAAACTATAAAATCTTCCGCAGACACTTAACATTTGGGACCACGAGCACCCTCAGGCACCATAGAGTCGGCGCTACTGCTAACGAAGGGCGAGGACGAGAGTATTGAAAGGCAAATCTACACTTTGTTTAACGTCACCTCGCCTTGAACGACTTCTGAACTTTGTCAGTTATTGTCCCCGAGTCAAAGGGAGGCAGTCCCTAGATTTTTAACTGGTGTCGCGAATACGACTTACTACATAATATATAGTATATAGCAGACACAATATTGAAATTCTTGTTCAGTAAACTTGAGAAGCAAAACACATTTTCTTAAATCATGTCTCGCTATGAACTTGCAAAGCTTAATACAAAAGATGACAATTAATAGCAGTAGTACCATTCCTGCCTGCCTGTGTTGAAAGTAAGCGTGTTTTTCGTCAACTGGATATTTTTTTCTTTCGTCCGAAGTTTGTTCTTACTGAAATGCTAGAAGCCTTTAATTTATTGACAATTCACTATCAAGTTTCTCTTTTTAAAACATATACATAATGTTAGTAAATAAGTAGTTTCGTTCCATTTGTTTCCAATTGTATTTAGATGATTTTGAGTTTTTTTATTTAATTAGTAGCTGAAGAGTGGCGGAGTGGAGGAGTTTTTATGAACGCATAATGAAGAAAAGAGGTGGTTTTCTAAAAAATAAATAAATAATACAAGATTAGTAGTTTTATTCTCTTGTTAATATTTTTGCAATTTTTGATTAAATGACGTTATTTATGAAGGTATTTTCAATTTTGATTTTGTTCATAGGTTGTGCTATTTTAAATATATTTAGCAAAATTGATTTCAGTTTTGTATTTTTTTTTGTAGTTTAATCATTACAGAAGTTGTTTTATTTTTATGTTGATTACAAAAATAAATTTATTTAAAACATCTTGTATGTAATACAACTTTATGTAAAATATGTTCAATTCCGATATTAGTATCGGAATTCCGATATTAAACAGATTTTAATATCGGAAATCAATATCGGAATTGAAAACCTTCCGATATTACATGCCCTACTTGGTACTTCGTATTCCAGTGATTTTTTTTTTTTTGTATCTATATTCATTTCAAAAAATATAACATGATTCATCACCATGGTTTTACCTCCTCGAGATCAACATCTGGAAATTTAGTCTCCTTCTCAGATTTTCTTACTGAAGCTTTTGATGATCATAAACAGGTTAATATTATCTATACGGATTTCAGTAAGGCTTTTGACACTGTGCCTCATCGAGCTTTGTTACAAAACTTTACTGTTTTGGTTACTGCGATCTTTTTCTTAATTGGTTAGCATCACACACATAAAACGGTTCAGACACACAAATAAAATACATCTGGAGTTTCACAAGGATCTCATCTCGGTCCATTTATATTTAATATATATGTATATGATATCGCAAAATGCTTTTTACACTCTACACCATTCTTGTTTGCAGTTGATTTGAAGTTCGCTTGAGAAATACAATGTAATGAAGATACAACATTATACAGACTGATCTAGACACACTTAATGATTGGTGTGACAGCAATTGGATAAATCTGAATTACAAAAAATGTCACAGTATAAAATAAACATGAAAAATATGATCAATATCTCCCACCTATCACAAAGATACTGATTCGATAAAAGAGACCGAGCAAGTCAAAGATTTGGGAGTAATTTTTGACCAAAAACTAACTTTTACAGATTAAATAGACGAGATCATTAAAAAATCAACAAAAAAGCTAGGTTTAGGGATTCGTAACGGCAAAGTGTTCAAAAAGATATCAACAAAAAAACTATAGTTTAGTCAGAACAAACCTTGAGTATTGTAACATTATTTGGCGTCCACACTACTCTAATCACAGCTTAAGAATATAACGCATACAAAAACGGTTTTTATGGAGTCTTGCATATTCGGTGGGAATATCTAGGAAAAAGCTGTCATACCTTGAAAATCTTCCTTTTTTTAAGATGAACTCACTAAGCAAGCGCAAAGATATTTCTGACGCCTAATTTCTCTACGAACTTTTAAACAATAAAATAGACTGCCCCCAGTTGCTCCAAAAATGTAACTTTCGGATACCCAGTAAATATCCTCGTAATGTCGTGCTTCCTTTTGTACCTCCCTTCAGAAAAATAAAATTAGGGACAAACTCTCCCATACCTAGAATAATCAAGCTAATTAATATTAATAGCTCTAACTTGAACATATTTTGTCATACCCAACACGGATTTCGCAAGACACTATGTCAAATTTACGCTGAGACTTTGTAAATATCTAATTATTGTATTTCATTATTTTTAGTTTTTTTATTGTAATGACTGATAGGCATAACACATTCATAACTTTAAGCATGTGGTGTGTACCTATAATAAGTTGTGCATTTAAATTTGTTATTGTTAAAATGTGTCTAGCTTACAAGTATCATGGTAACCACTATACTTATACCTAACAAAAAAAAACTTCGCTTCTGTCTTAACATTAATTAATATTATTATAATAATTCATGTAAGTATTATAAATATGTTAAGCAAGAAAGTGATGACAAAAAACACATTATTGAAATAAAAGTGAAAGGTTGTAATATAAAAGGGTTGAGAGTGGAGAGTGGAGAGAGGAGATATATCTCATATGAAATCCTTGATCGTAGAACAGAAAATGGGGAAAAGGAAAGTAATAAATTGCTTTTTTGTGTAACCTAAGCTATCTTTATATTTGCTTTTATGTGGGCACTCCACATTTCTTTAATGACGTAAACATTGTAAGTATTTGACGTTCTTACATATGGTTTTCGTTTATTAACTGATTTTTCCATTATTTATCTTTTGCATTCTATATTACGAATCAATTAGCTATGTTAATTATCAAAGAACCAGACAAGTGCGAGTCTGACTCGCGCCCCGAGGGTTCCGTAGTAACGGTTATGTAAATAGTTCCTTATTATGGAAATTAGAGCTCGAAGACTATTGGCATTTTCTTTCATGTAGGACAAAATTAAATTTGTAGTTGAAAAAAATAATCTTAGTCAATTTTTAAAACTAAAAATGTAAATAAATTTCTAAAATAATAACAATGTAAATTTGTAACCAAAGATCATTGGACCCGGTCACGGACAAGAACAGTTATACTTCTAAAATATTTTGAATAATAACTTAACTATGTATATTTTACTTTTCTAAAATCTATGGGAAAATAATAAAAATCATCAGGCAAAAAAAAAATCATATTTCAGACAATAAATAACATATTTTGGAAGTAAATTAATGCCAAAAGTTCATATAAAAACAAAGAAAATATTGACAAACCACCTGCGCTTTTGGACGATATTTTTGTCGATTGCGAATGTGAATAAATGTTTAAATAAAAAAAATATTAAATCACTTACTTACACCTATTTCGTCACCTGCACAGCTCTACACTTTTAAACCAGATCAGTTTTGCGTTTACAAGTGTCAGTCGATATGACTTACACTTTTAAACCCAAACTAATCCTAATGGAACCGTGCGATAACACAAATAATATCTTATTTTAATTATTTTTTTGTCAAGTTTCCCATAGCCCACAGAGGTGTGACCCATATAATTGTAAAATAGAGCCATCTATGCATATATCCCGAAAATTTCGTTGCTGTCCGCCGTAGGTGAGTCTGCCAAAGTCTGGTGCCCAACGGTCTATCAAGATTGTAGCTCAGCGGAAATTATTCTATAGGATTTGATTTATTAAGAAGTGTCAAAATATGCTATTTGCAGTAACTTTTGATTGCGTTGATTTGGAAGCTTGTCTTGTTTACAACTGTAAGGGACCGCAGATCTAAATATTTGATATCAAATTCAACTTGACACCTCGACGCGTTCCTGAGAAAAGGGTCTTGACAGACAGTCAGCCATATTTATTGTCAGATTTAACTGCAAGTTAAATTTTGGCTCTGAAAAAAACAAGATGGTTCATCTATACATATATTATAAAGCTGAAGAGTTCGTTTGTTTGCTGGAACGCGCTAATTTTAAGAACAACTGGTTCTATTTGAAAAATTCTTTCAGTGTAAGATAGCTCATTTGTCGAGGAAGGCTATAGGTTATATATCATCACTTTAAGACCAATAGGAACGGAGCACCAATGAATAATGTTTTAAATTCATAATTCAAAATTCAAAAAATAATTCATGAGGGGAAAGGATGGTGGCCCCAGTTAGCACTGCGAGATACCATGACGCGCGGCTCATACGCGTGGTCGGCTCCCTCCCTTTCTACGCAGCAGACGCAATGGACATTAAATCTTTTGACTTTTTCAAGGAAAAACAACTTTGAGGGTAAAAATAGATTAATGGATAAAAAAAAGGCCACCTGTGCGAAGCCGGGACAGGCTGCTAGTTACAAATTTAGGAAAAAATCTAAAAACTGATAATTAAGGCATAAACCTGTGAAACTGGATCTCATGATTGAAGAACTATCTAAATATAATTGTACGGAACCCTCGGTCCGCGAGCCAGGCTGGAAGATGGCCGGTTGTTTTACAAAAAGAAATCCTACATTTCGAAAAGGGCAGCTATATCTATTAGGTGTTTTCTAGACTCATTATAAATCGTCTCGGACTCAAGTTTAATGAATTTTAGTCTCTCGAAAAAGCCGGTTTTCAAAAAGTCCTTAATAAAATGGACCGCGCTTCTTTAAATTATACAGTAGTCGAACTGTATAATAGATTACATTGTGATAATATCAAAGATACTACAGTGTTACATTCCTCCAAGCGTGCCACATTGACTATCAGTCCATCTATAAGTCTATCTAATCTGTCCACAAGACCAAATCACGTCACTAATCCATGTCCATCCAGGAACTTGGGAGACAGGAGACGTTAATACTCCAAAACTGTTCACCACTGCATTAGAAGTCGTGTTTAAGCTTCTGAAGTGGAAAGAATATGGCATCAACGTAAACGGCGAGTACATCACTCGCCTTTGGTTTGCTGACGACATTGTCATGGCAAAATCACTGTCAGATATCGGTATGACGCTCGGAGATCTGAGAAGAGTTTACCAAAAGGTGGGCCTTAAGGTGTTGGCATATCCAAACAAGTTAAGTTTGCAAGAATTTGATTAATTTTGTTACAGTACACTTTCTGACGCGAAAAAAAAATATTATATTTCAAACCTTAATTAAGTGGATTTGCTTATATTATAATAATTTATAATTCTGACTAGAGTAGAAAAGGCTTATCCAAACGAGTTAAGTTTGCAAGAATTCTATTAATTTTGTTACAATTCTGAGTACACTTTTTGAAGAGAAAAAATATATGTTATATTTGGAAACATTATTATGTGGATTTGCTATTATAATCCTTCCTACTTCTATTATAAATGTGAAAGTTTGTATGTCTGGATGGATGTTTGTTACTCAAAAACGCTTCAGCCACTGGACGGATCGGGATAAAACTTGTCATACATATAGGTTAGGTCCTGGAATAGCATATAGGCTACTTTTTATACCTAAAAATTCAAAAGGTTCCTAAGGGAATAACTATAACAGAGTTAAACAAACTATTGCTGCACCTATAGCATGCTATAGCAATTCATAAGCATAACTAATCAATTAATTAATTGGATTTAATTAAGGAGTTCCACGCCGATAACCGAATTAAGGGCAAGCGGAGCCGCTGGCAAAGTCTAGTAATTTATAATTTTTATAATTCTGACTAGAGTAGAAAAAAAATTAATTCTGACTCTGTTTTTGGGCTTAATTCAAGTTGTTTAAAAAACTAACAGTGATTCTCTCTTTATTTTTATTTTATAAAATATATATTACATACTAATTTCATAGTTCTAAATAAATATATGAGTTTAGTACCGAAAAACTCGAGATTTTCAACGGACAACGTGCGGATACGCGCTAGCGCCTATGGCACGTGGAACGATGTATCTTTGTATGCTTCAATAGTGTAATTTATGTCTTTGAACACTTTTGAAACGGCAGGTTTTTTCTAGGGTATGCCATAGCCTTAAGATAAACATAGCTACAACAATGGTAATGTTCAGTGCTGATCTCGCGCCTTTACTCCTTGTCGTTGAAAATGCAACTGTAGAAGTAGTTGACGAATACGCATACCAAGCCAGTAGCCCTCTTAGGTAGGTCGAAACTTGAAAATGACATTAAATGAAGAATCCAGCAGCGTTGAGAATTGCGTAACTTCTTTTCGTCCGAAATACCGCAGTGCCTAAAAACGAAAGTCTACAGCCAATGTGTGTTGCTAATGATAACTATAAACGTGGTCTCTAACTTTTGACCTCCTATAGCATACAGTCGCTTAGCGAGCTACAGAGTAAGCTATGCTAGGTGATTATCTCATCGATAAAATTTGTAATAAAGAGATTAGGCGGAAAACAAAAGTCACCGACCGACATAGCTCACATAGTCACCAAGCTGAAGTGGTAATGAAAAGGCTACATGACTCTTCGAACCAAAACTGATGAGGAAGAAAAGCTCTCATGTGGCCATTATGGATTGTATGACTCAGCGTGGCGAGGTGGACCTCTTGTGGTGAACTACGCGAACAGATGACTTGGTCTGAGCCACAGGGAGCCAGTAGAAACAAGCGACTTAAAACAGTTCGTTTTTCCATTTTGACTTATTATTATGAGCTGATTTGACAAGGTCGCTGGGATTTATATCAGTTTTAAAAGTTGTAGGGCTGATGCACTCATGCGTGTTAGAGGAGTGTATGTGTATGTGCTGTGTGTATGTATGTTCGTGTGAGTGATGGTCTGTGATTTTAGACAGTCACAGTTGACTATGTGACTGCCTATCGATTTGTATTGGAGTGCTGGGTGTGGGTGACCGATGTCTTTGTCCGCTTGGAGAGTGTTTCTGTTTTGGTGATGGTGAGGGTTTTGTTGCGTGGAATGAGCTGGGTTGTGGGTAGTGGTGTGGGCGTTGGCGAGGTTGTGCTCTTTATGACACGGGCGAAGATGAGCTGATATCTGTGGCAGAAAATTGGCACCGTGTCGATGGCCTTACACTGACCATTGGTTTTGCATTCATTCTCGTAGTGTGGGTCGAGTAACCGACGACATCGGTTACGGGTATTGATATTGTATTGCATTAAAAATGGGTTTGAAAGACCGAAAGGCAGACAAAAAAATTATCCTATAAGGGTTCCCTATTTTCTTAAGCGGTACGGAACCCTAGAAAAGGTTAATCACGTAATATGTTAATAATATGATCTGCAATATTTCCTACTTTATTTTAGACTTGCATAAGTTTCATTTTCATAAACTTTAACTCAAGAAGTTTTGCAAATTGCATCCTTTGTATGGTTCCATAGCCAAATGGTAAAAACATTCCGTCCGCATGACAAAGCCTTATTTTTCCGCAATTTTCCGCAAAAAAAGCCGTCTTTGCAATTCCTAATTTTTTTTTACAGATTGATTGATTCCAAAAGCTGAAGCCGTTTTGTGATTAAATTGAAATATTTTTTTTTGAGTAGCTTTATGCTATATGGAAACTTTTTCCCCGCATTCCATTGTATAAGGTAGGTCACGATAGGTCATGCACGCACTCGTAGGATAGGTCATCATAAAGTCATGTCAAAATATTATAAAATTTGCTAAATTACTCTCTGAAAAAGGTAAGCTACCTGAAGTCACTTTGATCCGACTACAGACTGCGTAATACTTGAAGCGGATAAACTCCGAGCCGTGTCGTTGACGCTTCTCCGCTCACTCCGGAAGCTTTTAGAAATAAGCTCTTTCGAAGGGAGCTTAAAATAAGTTGACTACGTATTAATAATATGTAAGTACTATGTTACGTTTAGGTTGATTTGGGCTTGGAATAAACTATTCTCAAGTTACTTGGCATTTATATTTTAAATCGTTTTTAACTTATCTTGACAAAAATAACATTTTAACATATTAAAAATCCTTCTTTAAAACTCTACTTAAAAGTAAAAAATAATCCTATATGTAGAAGATATTTTACAAATATAAATCCCAGGGCGTAGACGGACATGGGTTGGCATATTTTCGAGATAATTTAGTCATTTAAAAATGTACCTATTCGGATCACTCGCATTTTTTACTGCTACTACACTGCACGCCGCGATACTCTGCGTGTATGTGGTGCGTGGGACAAGGATGAACTCGTTTATGAAACCGAATTGGTACGTCTCCAGATGTCAACCGGCGAGGAAAGAAAATATGAACTTTGTGCACGTAGTGTTAAAGAGTTGAATTTGCCAAATCAATCTTTCGGTGTTGTAAATTGTAAAAACTATAATTATTTAAAAAATTTATAGTTTGATTTTTGTAATGAAAATGTTAAACCTGAATTACTCATAGGGCAGGATAATTATAATTTGTTATTACCATTAGAGTGTAGAGTAGGTAAATTGAACAAACCTTGTGCAACACTCACTTAGAAATCAGGCGTAACATTTTAAGTGCTATGACTTTATATAAAATTTGCAACAACAAGTTTGACTGTACTGGACTGAGCGCCAATCTATGTTATGTAGTACCGCGGAGTGTTCATCGGCGGGAGGTGCGGGCGCCCCGGTTGTTCGACCTCTCTGCGTGTTAAACCTACGCAGGGGAAAGTGCACTGCTTCGTCGACTAACTGAAACCTTTAACAACACTTTTCCGGACCTAGATATTTTCGCATTTTCAGAGCAAAAACTCAAGAAACAAGATATCTAACAAAACAAACGAAAAAAAAACTGAATATACTTTATCTTTTGCCCTTTCTTAGAAGACAAAAAATTTACTGCAATTAAAGTGCCAGAGAGTGAACTTGTCGGTATATTATTCTTGGCAGCATGGTCCAAGACCTTAGCCTGTTCTTAGTGATGAATAGAAACCAAAAACAACATATATGTATAATCTATGGACGGATAAAATAACATATGTGGAGGAGGGAGATAGACCGGTACCAGAACCCTTTAGACAGCAGATTGCAATATGCCACTATACCACCGTAGAAAAAATATATTTGTTAATAAACCCATTTACAACAATTTTAGCGAGACACCATGCTATACATTTCAAAGACAAGTCTACAGCTATGGAGTTATTACATATTCTAACACTCTCTTAATCACTCCTCGATTTGATAATGCAAACCTAAGTGAAACAATACAAATCGTTTTCTAATATAATTCTAAATTAACAGGACCCGTGTGAAACATAGCAAATATCAAAACTTTTATTAAACCTCTGCTCGACTTCGATAGTCTCAACGAACTTGTGATCCACACCTCCTGGACTATAACATTTTCCTAAAATTTTCAAATTTATCCACAGAAAAATATTTAGTAAACACACTGACAATCTTACTGTTAGATTCAATGTAAGAAACTTTTAGTTTATTGATTGAATCTCTAATAAAGTGGTAACTAACGTCAATGTGCGTAGTGGGTTTACTATTTTGGTAACTTTTTGTCTAGAAATGGAGATAAATAAGATACTGCATACGTTATATCAGGTTTTGTTACTGTTGTAAAAGACATTAAGCTTCCAATTAGCTCACAGTTTGATATATTTTCCAATTTTTTCGCTTTATCGATTTGATTACCCTTTTAAATGGGTATTTAAGGGTTTTTATTAATATATCGTCAAAGAATGTTAATAACCACATCTTTGCGTTTTAATACAAACAAAAATCATTAGTTGACCTTTTTCAGCCAGCTTTCACAACGAACTTGTTTAACCTTTCGTTCCAGCATTTCGGACTTTCCTTCAGACCATATAAACTTCTTTTAAGTTCAACACTTTGTTATTTTCTACAAATGTCCTTTCTGCTGGCTTTAAGTATACATCGCAGTATCCAAAATGCCATTTAAAAACGCAGTTAATATGACTAACTGATGTACTTTATAATAATTTTGAACAGCTTGAGCTATAACATTGTGACTGTGCTCGTTTTCACTACATGTGAATAATTTTAATAAATTATCTTCCTGGACTTGAAAACCTCTAGCCACTTATCTGGCCTTTTAGTACCATTATCCTTATTTGTAATATTTGTAATATATAAGAGGCGTGTGAGTTAAGGCATATAACTCAGGAGCACACTGCTTAAGCACCACTGCTGGTATACCGTCTGGCCCACTCGGCTTATGAACGTCTAGAGAAAGCAAAGCCCACCGGACCTCCCGCTGTGTTATGGATATTTCCGGCATGGTCTTACCGCATCACGGTATAGTAGCCAAATACTGTCACCTTCAGTCAGCCTACTAAATCGGCTTTCTCTTTAGCACTATGGGCTAAGTCACCATCGGTCTTTCGCAGTGGTGGTAACGACGACTGGCAAAAGTTCCCTTCGGCAGCTTTGGAAAGCGACCAGAAAGCAGAAGGATAGCTTGCAAATCGCCCACAAATTTTACCGATGAATTTGAATTCTGCTCTGGCAGTTGCTTTCTTACTGAACCTCGAGGCAGCATTTAAATTGCGTTTTACCTTAGAAATATTCAAATCCTTATTCTAACCAACCGATATCCAAGCCTCATTTACAGTTTGCTTAAGAATTTTAGCTACTCTGCAAGGCCTATTAAACCACGGTCGTTTTTTGTCGCCGGCAGCTACTCGCGTGTTAGGAATGTAACGTTCGATAATTCGGAAAAACGCGTTTTGTCTAGTAAGAACTAGTTTTACCTAATATTTCATTTTGAGCATTAGTTAGTTCTCGTATTAACAAAGGCATTTAGTAAAAACTAGTTCTAACTAGGAAAAACGCGTTCTATCTAAAAACTGGTTTTAACTGCAACATATATATATTATATTATTCTGAATTGCTTCCTTTCTGTCTGAATACCTCTGTATTTGCTTCAAATACTATTGAGTTATATCTTCCACAGTATACGTATAATCATCATTTTTAGGGTTCTATACCCAAATGGTAATTAGGTGAACCCTATTACTAAGACTTCGACTCGGATACAACAAACGTGATTTTTTTGCTTGATTTTGCTCGATATTGATAACGGCAACAGGTAGACGCTTAAAATATTAACAGAAAATTTAGTTATATAGTCACTTTAAAAATAAATAATTAAATTAAAATACAACAAATATTTAAGGGTCGCTCCCATAGAACAAACGTGACATTTTTGCCGTTTTTATAGATAATGGTACGGAACCCTTCGTGCGCGAGTCCGACTCGCACTTGGCTGATTTTTTGTATATGACATTACTAAAATCATAATCTTTCGTCTATGCAGGCATTGTTTTAGGTTTAAATCAATTAGTGTCATCTGTTTTTTTCCCTTTTCTTAGATTCCTCACTATGTACTGTACAATTCCTTCATTACCATCTTCTTCTATTATTTCTTACAATTGGTCTTCAAACATGAATGTACATTTTGTCCTTTTATTTATTATATACCATTATTTATATCTGATCATTTTATCTAGTATTTGATCATCAATAGTTTCTTCAATAAGATTCTGATATTCTTTGTAGAAACTTTTTGTAAGTGCTTCTTTTTTTTTAATTTTGCGTAATACATTATGTTTATGTGTGCCTTTAAATCCCTCGACTTAAATTTTTTTTTCATACGGTATCCATATTCATGTAGAATCGCTTTTGATATTTCTGAATATCCAGCAAAAATACCTTGTACCTAATGTTTAAGATGCAAATTGTCTTCTTTTTCCTTTCAATAACTTTTGTGTTATTCTAGCAACTATCAACATTATTCTAGCTATTTTCTAAGTGTTCTATTATTTCGTTTAGCTGAACCATTCTGCTGTAGCGTATACGGAGCAGATAATCTTTTTTCAATACCATTTTAAAATTTTAAGTCTTTTATTTAATCCGAAAGTATTATTCATTGGGCATACAAATATATAAGGTATATACTCGTACATATAGGTAATCTATAATATTATTCAAATGGAATAATAACTAAATAGGTTCTGTCTGTGTTCGATTATCTCCTTCCTCCCTGCGCGATAGCGAATTGACAACAATCAACTCTTATTAATCAAATGTGTAATTAACATTTACGCAAATCAGAATACTCGTCTGACGTCTGTACCTACCGTAACCGGCGTTGATTTATTAAGACGAAGCAAAACGATACCCTGATACCCAAATACCTATCTTATATGTTTATTAAAACGAGTTAGAAAGAGACAAGAGACCTCAGTTTTGATTTGTCACTGTCAGTCACACTTTTAACATTATTTTTGTCACGACTGGCTAGGAAATACGACTTAATGTAAATCTACTTCTCTATGTCTATGATTACAATGTACCTATAGTTTAGTTTCTGTTTCACCGCTAACCACAGATTCCAGAATACCAAAGAAAATAAAAACTAGTGTTAAAGTTCTTAAAGATTATGAGACTGTAACAAACCTTAGTTGTGTTAAGACTTTAGACCTTATTTTAATTAATGAGCAATATTCGAGCGAATTCAGGGATTTATAGTCCAACAGCCACCACCTGTCTTTTTTTCAGTGATTAATAACAGGCTGAATTTTCGTGAGTATGTTCGGTTCGACGAGACGCCCAGTGTTTTTCCTGTGAAAATTCTTAATAGAGGTAGCTTATGAAGTGCGCAGGTGTAAAACTTGTGAAATTGGTGGGGTGTCGAAATTGTCTGACTAACTGTAAGTTTTTATTGAAATGTTAAGATAATTGGACAATAAAATCGGAAAAACAAAAGCGCAAAATGGATGGTTTGACTAGAGCGTCCTCCGTTCCAAATATTTCCAAATAATGCGACAACAGCATCCTGGAAGTGGTTGCTAATAGGCTGGACTGTCCGTTGCAGAAGCACTAGTTGCATACGCATACGCAATTGTAACCGGTCTAACCGGAGTTAATTAGCAATTATAATAATTAAAAATACAAGAGAATGTGTATGCTACTAACCTTAGTCAATAAGTTTATATTTGTTACTAACACCATATGGATATTTTAGTCCGAAATAAATGTTTTTGATTTTTTGATTTGATAAGTCCAAAGAGACCAGTCATGACTTGATCTAGTTACTGCAATAGATCTGGACTTTTGAATCTAACTGTCGCGTAATAAAAAAAACGTAGAATTACAAAAAACATACCGTATATTATAAGACAAGAAACCTATTTAACGAAGTATAAGATTTCAATTTTCATCTATATTTGTAGCAAACACCCTTCGTCTCGCGGGAGGTACGCGAACATTTGTAGCACTTTGTAGAGAAATAAAATATATTATTTAATACAAAAAGCGTAACATAATCACAAGCTCATACCTTATATTTTCTACCTACCTTATTTACCGAGCCGGGCCCGAGGCGGAGTTGTTTTATTTCGTGTCGTATTTCCAAAGAATAGGTACATTTATTTCATTGTTACCTTCATCGAAATAACCTCCAGAAAATTTATAGAACTGATAATTTATATATGTTATATACTAGGTTTATTATAGCTTCTTGTCTTTTAAGAAATAATTGCAATGGATGTTATTTAAGTATTACAAATCACATTACATTTATATACTTCGTTATATCCGTTGCATTCTTTTGATAAGAGCGTGCAAAATTCACATAAAATTGCTATAAATATTATATGGCCTACACCTTTTTAAATCCATAAAATTCCAAATTTATCCGAAGTTTACCTCTCAAATTATTCAAATACCAAAATAAGCCACATATTCGAAATGCCATACTTTTTATTTGATACGAATTTAGGAAATTTAAAGTATATTTTTTGTCGGATTTTGATGATATATTTTGTGTGATTTGAAGTACGAATACGGATGATGATGTAAGGATGTCTTAAGTTCACAATTGAAACTGGTAGGTCAACACCTGCAATCGGATTGGGATAAGCGCCATCTACCGAAAATAATCCAGATTATTAAAGACATACTCGTGGCCCATCAACATTTGTTTATTAAAAGAACGTCTGGTTTGTTCAGCCATGGCTGGCCAGACCTAGCTCCTTTTAGGGGTTCCGTAGTCAACAAGGAACCTTTATAGTTTCGCCATGTCCGTCCGTCCGTGCGTCGTCCGCGCCTTAGTTCAAAAACTACTAATACGAGTAAGCTGCAATTTGGCAGGGATATACACATTGATGAAGCTGACAAAGTGGTAAAATAAAATCTTTGAAAAAAATATTTTTAGAGTACCTCCCCTGCACGTGAAGAGGGGACGTAATTTTTTTTTTCTCGACTACCCCATCGTGTGGGGTAACGTTGGATAGGAATTCCGAAAACATTGGTGGTATGCAAAGATTATTTTTTGATTTAGGGCTCCGTTTGCGAAACATTTTGTTTTAAAGTACTAATTTTTGTTAGAGTCAAGTGTCCCCCCCCCCTCTACCAGCAACAGTGTAGTATTTGGAAATGTAAAAAAAATACGGTGGTAGTGCATATAATCCACTTAAAAAGAAAAGTATCACGGATAAGTACACTTTACAGGCTAACGAGTAATAGTCGACCAAGTTATATAATACTTACGAAATTTTAGCACAAATTCCATTAAAAGTTACTAAAATGAAGTGGTACATCTGTAAAACAGGTATAAAAGCTCCTATACCACAAACGTGATTTTTTTGCCGTTTTTATAGACAATGGTAAGGAACCATTCGGTGCGAGTCCGACTCGCACTTGGCCGATTTTTTTGTTGTTTGTGTTTATAAATTACCTTTATAGTAGAATGGAATCCACGTTCCTCAAGTCCGACTCGATTTTTCATTTAAAACATGTTAATCTTTTTCAACTTAATTTTGGAGAAAGATTTAGAACTTAGTTTAAAGGATAATGCAAATATTGCAGTTCTAAAACACGTACATTTCGTTACGGTATCACTAGCATGTTTATTGTACATTTATTTATTTACCGAAATTATTTACAATTTATGTCTGATATTACTTCTTAACAAGTCAACACCTATACGGACAGCATGAATTGCGGTACCCGGGGCGCATGTCACACCATAGCCACCGTGCCCGTAGCAGTGGATCACCTTTACACCGTCGACGAGCTCGGGCTCCACGCGAATGGGGGTTCTGTGAGGCCGGAGACCAACTTTATGAGCCACAATTTCCGCTTTCTTTAAACCCGGCAATAATTGGCAACACCGTTCGAAAATAGCCGCCCCGTCGTATTTACAAACGTTCAAATTGTAGCTGTCATATTGTCTCACACCTCCCAAAGTAGCGATCCCATCGAATCCAGGAACAATGTATGTGTCATAGTCACCATAAAACGCCGTTTTCAGCCATGGCGCTTTGACGTTTATCACTTGTCCTCTAATTGGAACCAAATCATGATCGTTACACAAATATTTAGCGCCCATCCCCGTGCAGTTGAAAACCAAATCAAACCTCGAAGACAAGGACGCGAAACTATCAACCTTGGTGACCAAAATTTTACCGCCATTTCTAGTAAATATTTGTTCAACCCAAGGCAAGTGTCTTTCGCAGCCAACTTTCAAGGTTGAGAAGAAAGAACCGTGTTTCCATCCATCTCCACAAATCCGTAACTCATTTTGTTCGACAGGTCTGTAAATAGGCACTAGGTCTTCAATCAAATGATTTTTTGTCACATGGTAATTATCCTTGGAGAAAATGTAAGCAGAGAAATTCATGACTCCAGCTTGAGGGGCTTCGGGTGATTTAAGTATATCCTGCCAGTAGTACCAAGAGTCGTCGACCCACTTTTTTGTAATCTCGTTGGTCGGACCTTTGAAGCTAGTCCCTGGTCTGAAAATTCCAGCAGCGATCGCACTTGTGGTGTTTTCTCTATATTTATCCGCCATAACAGTAATGTCTACGCCCCTCAGCTCTTCCTGCATGACCTTGGCGACAGTCATTCCCACCACGCCCGCGCCCACCACTGCTACCTTTGGTGCGTTTTTATCCATGTTTATCTGCAACAAGGACATATAGACTAAGAACAGATATATGTATGGACAGGTGCATATATTACATTACATTTGTTTCCACAGGGGATGACATAGGCCAAAGATTAAACTCGCTAAAATCCTAGTATACTACTACAAAACAAGTAATAGTACTTTGATGTACAGAATAACTACTAAAATATATGTGAAATCATATAATTCCATACCATATTTGAGAACCGCTATAGATATTACACTAAACCCCTTGCTACCATGATATCACGCGGCAGATACGCTCGCGCTGTTAGTGTTGCGACTGTACGCTAGCTGAGGCGGGCGCGCGCGAGCAGTCATAGTGGGGTAGGTACAGTCAAGGACTTTAATTTCCAACCCACCTAAGGTATAATATCGTATAGCAAATTGTCACCATAAGAGCTAGCTAGAACAGGACGTCACTTTGACATGTAGCATGCATGTAGAATTTGCAACCTTAATGCATTGCGAATGTCTAACAACATTTCAACGAAATGGGTAGGGAATTAAATTCCTTGACCGTACTTTGAAATAGGGATAGTCGATGATCATTGATGTTCATGTACGATGTTAGATGCGGTTTCGGACCGTATTCGGTCGTATATTATTATTATTTATTTACGGTTAGGTTGGTTCGATGCGTTGGCACATGGAACTTGTGCGCAATGTTCCTGATCCAGCATCCTACAAAAACGACTTCAGCTACCAAAAACTTATCTTCAAAATAGTTATTTGAGTCATTTTCCGTTTATTTCAGAAAAAAAAATAGGTAGGTATCGAATATCAGCATTTAAACAGTGTTCTATTTAATAAAATAGGATTATACCAAATTACTTAAATTCAATTGAATAAAACTTTAACATTTACTTATTTTTGTATTATGGTTGTTACAAAAAAAATCAGTTGAAAAATTGGTTTAAGATCTTTATCAGTCTCACTTCTCAGAAAGAATTTACAAATTCACTTATTGAGAAATAGACTAGTTTACAATATTTATTAAACATGTAGTGAGCGTACGTTACATATGAAGTAAACAAAATAAAATTTTAAGAGACAGATTAGTAATATTTACAACATGTAGGTAGTAATGCAACTAATGGGTGCAAGCAAGTAGGTGAAGAATCGGCGGACGCAAAAATTGCTCATCCAATTCCTTATCAGCAACAACCGGTCGGGTCAGGTGTGGTTACTGACGTCGGAATTAAAGTAACTCGACGTGACAAATTCGACTCACATTTCACATTACTAAATTCCATTATTATTATTTCATATAAGTATTTATTTTATTTTGTTTGTTTAATTTATACATTTATTTTAATTTTTTAAAGGCTAGTTATATGATACCTATCAATAAATAAATAAATATATATTTGTCTATTATATCATTATGTTTATTTGTTTATTTGGTGCAGTTATGTTAGAACTTATTTAAAACATCAATTTTTGTCATTTTTAAAATGTAGGGACTATTATTAAAGTTATATTTAGCGTCTTGAGTATTTATTTTATTTTATTATACTTATTTATTATATATATTATTGTATTTATTTGTTTAAAACTTATTTAAAATGTAGAAATTAAGTCATTTCTTGAAGCTAGTCATAGATTTAGCGTCTTTTATGTCTGTTGGTAATTTGTTGTACATTTGAACCCCGTCGAAAGTTATGTTATTTTTACCGTAATTTGTTCTCGGTGGCCGTGGTACTAGGTTATTTGCGTTGAGCAGTCTAATTTTTTGAAAATTATGTTTCTTAGTAAAGGTTAACTGAGTGTGTATGTCTTTATTTAGTATCTTGCGTATTAAAATGCATATAAAGTACATATATGTCTGCCTGACGTTTATATTTTTTGTTTCTTTGTATACCTTACTACTAGATGTTCTAAAATTATATTTAAATAAGACTTTTATCAATTTGTTTTGTGCCGTTTCTATGACTTTTAAGTTTGATTTTGTTGCAGACCCCCAGATTTCCACTAAATAATCTATGTGCGGTTTAACTAATGAATTATAAATAATATAACGTACTTTTCGAGGTAGACATTTAACTATACTTCGTAAAGAACCTGTTAGAGATGATAACTTAGACTTAATTTTTGCTATATGTGGTTTCCAATTTTAGTAGTTATCTAGAATAAGACCGAGATACTTGACTTCTGACTCTCTTTGAATTTTTTTATAATTTATCGTAAGTTGAATGTTACTGGTTATTTTTTTGTTTTTTTGCGGCAAATGTAATATTTGCTATATTTGCTCATAATTTGTTTTTTTATATTAATTGTTAGTTAGTTCTGTTGGAACCACTTATTTAAAATGTTGAGATCATTTTGAACATGGGGAATTATGGTATCAACCGAGTGACCAAAGTTAAAAAGACTTGTGTCATCAGCATACAAAGTTATGTCGCCTTTTAGGTCAATTTGGTATATGTTGTTGATATATATTAAGAACAAAAGTGGTCCCAAAATAGACCCTTGGGGTACACCGTATGTTATTGGATTACGGCAGCTTTGACTTTGACCTACCTTAACTATTTGTTTGCAGTTCTGTAAATAAGATTTAAAAATATTTAGAGCATTACCAGTGATACCGAGTTTTGATAATTTTTTAATTAATATGCTATGGCAGACCGTGTCAAATGCTTTTTTGAGGTCAATAAAAACGCCAAGTGCTAGTTGTTTTTGGTCAATTTTGTTTTTTATTTTTGTTATTAAATCGTTTGTTGCTGATAAGGTATTGGATTTAGCACGGAAACCGTATTGGTTTTGATACAAATATTTTTTTGAATTCAAAAATGTTTGCAACCGTGAATATATTAACCTTGCAAAATTTTTGGAGATTACCGGGAGTACTGAAATTTGACGATAGTTGCCATGGTCTTGCTTACTACCAGATTTATAAATTGGGGTCACTTTAGCGATCTTCAGACTGTCAGGGAAGACTCCTCTCTGAAGACAATTATTTATGCACTTAGTGAGTTCATTGGCAATCAAGATTTTTACACACTTTATACTCTTTACTGTATGTAACGCCGTCGATACAAGCACTCGTGTTAGGATCTAGACTGTCAATAATTTTAATAATTTCTTCAGTAATTGCTGGTGTGATGATATTGAGTTCTTGATATGGTAGTATTAGGCGTGTCAAAGAGAAGTTGGTTCCCTTCATAGTCGTCTAGTATTTTCTGAGCTAGGGTCTCGCCAATTGTCGAAAAATAGTCGTTGAAATGTGCACATATTTCTAGTTCATCTGTTATGATATCTGTATCAGTTTTAAGCTTATCTGGCCCTGTCTGCTTATCTTTTGTTTTATTGTTTGCCAGGTTGTTAATTAATTGCCACATTTTCTGAGGTTTTTTTACACAGTCATTAAAGCACTTGAGGTAGTAGGTATTTTTTGTATATTGTATGAGGTTGGCTACACTACGTTTTTCTTTTAGAAGTTCTTGTTTAATGTTTTTGTCTGACTTATCTTTGCCATAGTGCGTTACGATTAGTTATGCCTTGTATAATATCCTTATTTATCCAGTCTTACTTTGGTAAGTTTAATATTTTAGTTTTTGAGGTTCTGCTAAGGGATAAGACAGCAGCAAATTTCTCTTCTAGATATTCGTGCCGGTGTTCATTATTATTAATGTTCATATCTTTGACAACTTGATATAGCTTTGTATAGTTTATTGCTCTGTATTCAACTCTTTTAACAGCCATAGGTTGATATTTTTCAACTTCAAAGTATATTTGCTTGTGATCGGACATAAGTGATTCTACGATAGCAAAGTGGAAGTTATTGTCTTTTAGATTAGTGGTTATATGGTCTAATATAGTCTTAGAGGTAGAAGTTTCACGGGTACAGTGTTGTTGATCGATTATATTCAAAATTTTGAAGTCATTTATTTTCAATGTGTCTTTATAATTACGTGTTGCGCAACTTCTTTTGAGTAGGTCAAAATTTAAGTCACCAAAAACGATGGATCTTCTCATCTTTTGAAGCTGCGAGGAATATGTTTCAAGGAAGTTAGTTACGTTGGTCCTCTCTGGTTTGTAGATTGCACCAATATTTAAAGATTTTTTTTTATATGTACCCAGAGATAGTGGTTGTCATTTATGCATTGTTCCTCAAGAAGAGTATGATCTAAATTGTTGTGGGCAAAAATTGAGACGCCTCCACCTCTGCTATTTTCTCTAAAATTATAGTAGTGCGTGTAGTGTGGAAATTGGAGTTTTGCAGCTTCATCTTCATTTTTTATCCACGTCTCAGATAATATAATAATATGTATAGTTGTTTGAAAAGAATCGATTATGCATTTTAATTCATCGAATTTTCCGAAACATTTCAGTGACTTTTTTGTTTTTGTTATGTCCGAGTATTTATTTGAGATTTGATATGTGATTTTATCTCTACAAGAAACTACAGTAGTTTGATTTATGCTATTCAAATCTCCTGTGCTTTTGGTTCTTAGTTTTTTGACGTAACTATTTTGGGAAAACCTTTGACATACTTTATAGATAAATTACACTCACCATTTATAGTACGTTTATAACGGAACGACCGTTTCCGGTGGTCCGTTTCCGGTGGTCCATCTCCCGTAAAGGACCGGATGATGGAAGTTTCTGGGCATCCGCTCTTAGGTCCATTACCACTGTTGTAATTTGAATTTAGAGATCAAAGAATCTCTAGATGTTTGACATCGCTAAGTCAAAACAAATAACTTTACGTTCTGCTTGACGTGGTTGTGAAAAATTCTGTTGATAATTATTTTCACGGATTCTTCTATTAAACTGCAAATTAATTGCATATCTACTTCTCTTCTATAAAAAAGTCGTCCTCGTACGGTTCATAATATATATATGCAACGTATATATATTACTCTACTACGGCTCTACGCCGTAACTGAGGCCCGCGAGGGCTAATCACGTTCGTCTACTAACGACGACGCACTGCAGCTGCTGTGCTGTCCTTATACTGTGGGAGGCCGGAGTCTACTGAACTCCAAATCCTCGGCCTTCCCGGAATCTCCTTGACTCCAAATCTTCGGCCTGTACAGTAGTGGTGCTGTCTTGAACACCGCTACACACCAAGGCTACGGGGCGTCCTGCTCTACGCCGAAGCTTCTGGCAAACAACTCTCATGCGATCTTGCACTGTGCTAGCCACGTGCGGCCTTACCTTGCGCCTGCTACGGGCGGTATATTTATTACTCATCACACGCTGTTAGGCCACTTAAAAACGGTCCCGTCCGCGTCTCCTTTCTACGGCGGCGGGGACCTGAGGGGTGCCTGCAGCGATCAAGACGTCGAATCGGGCTCTAGACCGAAGAAACCAGATTGTACTAGTTTCCTAATAAAAACTTTAAAACTACACTGTAAAAATCTGTGTAGGCAGGCTTGCGGTTTGCTATCTTTCTACGTATTTAGGTAGACCTATATAATTGTGAAATAGGTAGCTATGGTCTAGATATTTAAGTGTTAAGAATCACCCTATGTGATGAGGATATTGTTCATTAAAAGCTGTTACGATAAAATGAAAGAGTATACTAATATAACCTGCCTTACCCTTGAAAGGTGTTTCTTTACCGACCTCTGAACTTCCTCTATCTTTTCTTCTCCTTCTGAGCACCTAGCCGATGCATTCGGTAGCAGGGCACTACTACTATAACCTGTCCTGTTATACGTTTACCAAATTCCTCTTTTAATTTCTGTAGGTTTTTTCTTTGAAGAGGTGTCTGATCGGAATAAATTTTTAATGTGTCAGTATTTAAATTTTGTTTGTTGCGTAGTATGCTTTTAGCGGTTTCTTCAGATGAAAAGCACACTTTGACAGGGCGGACTCGGTCAGCATTGAATTTTCCAAGACGAAATATATGATGAGGTTTGGGACAGTCAGTTAAAATCTTTTCTGTAACTTTTATTGCTTCAGTTTTGTCGGAATTTTGCCTTTATAGCGCAACTTGTGCGGTGGTACTACTTATGTTACTTACTAGGGTCTTTATGTCATTTACATCTTGACAAATCTTGGTAGTGCTTTCCTTCTGACTGACACAAGAGGAAGTTATTACTGACATCAAATCTGCCATTTGTTTTCTTAAGTCTAAAAACTCCGTTCGTATCCATTCATTGTCATCCGTTTGTTTCCGCTTGAGGCATTTAGTTGAAGCGGTAATGTCATCTGTTAATATCGACAAGTTTGGTTGCGAATCGCTTAGGCCACTTCCAGATGGTGAGCGTAGTACGTTCATCGTTGATTTGTGGCGTAACTTCTTCCATGTTTCTATGTAGTTGTGACTTGTGAAGTACCGGTGATGAAGCGAGTCAAAAAATAACGAGCCCGTCTCGTTTATTCGAAGGGGTGAGGAAGTGGAGAGCAGCAGCCGTTCTTTATTCAGAAAGTTTTTTGGTAGTAGGTGACAAACTATCGCTTAATCTAAAAAGTATTCACAGCTGACTGATACAAGGATTAGATTGTTGTTGCACAATAATAATCAATTTTAAAAATATTTTATAACACGTCTGCTTCGTACACTCATTTCTACAGAAATACGATTTTCTACGTAATCGAAATCAACAAAAAATTGGCCAAGTGCGAGTCGGACTCGCGCACGAAGGGTTCCGTACCATTATCTACAAAACGAGCAAAAGAATCACGTATGTTGTATGGGAGCCCCCTTAAATTTTTAGTATTTTTTAGTATTTGTTGTTATAGCGGCAACAGAAATACATCTTCTGTGAAAATTTCAACTGTCTAACTATAACAGTTCATGAGATACAGCCTGGTGACAGACGGACGGACGGACGGACAGCGAAGCCTTGGTAATAGGGTTCCTAATCACCTTTCAGGAACGGGACCTTAAAAAGACTGGACATAATTTAATTAGGTAGGGGATTAAACTCGTAGTCGTAGTAGAGCGTAAACGCAACAGCTGTGATCTTTGTGCCAACAACTTCTTACATTAGTGATTTAATGTTTAAGTAATTCAAGGATAAGAAAAATCACATAATCCAAACACAAGAGCAATCACAAATTAAGAGATGGCTTTGGGTGAAATACAGCTGTCTTTTTTGGCCACATTAGGACCTTTCTTTCACGGATTGTGCCCGTGAGATTTTTATTAGTGTGTGTGATTATATGTGTCTTTGTGTCCTACCACTACAAATGTATTTTAGAGTATAAAATCAAGGCTGAATGAAAATTTTATCAAAACAAAAACGGTGAGCTCTTGATTTTTTTTCTTTTCCATCTAAGAATACCGCGACAACTCGCACCGTTCTAAGTATACCATAGCTCGTTTATACGACCTGTGTGGTTACTGTGCACCCGTTGTCCTCCGCTTCAAGTCGTTGCTTCAGGCTTAATTTATACATTTATGTGTACAGTGGGACGACCTACTCGACCCCTCACTTACCGTTCTTCTCACTTGCTTCGAACTTCTGAAGTCAACGGTGTCCGCGACAAATAGCAGTCTAGACTGGTATCCTCTCACGTCTAAATTACTATCACGGGATTACCGCTTGATGACCGCAAGCTGTGGTGGTCACCACCGTGGCTGCCATGGCCATCTACCGATTGGCCACACAAGTTAGTTGGCCGGACTGAAGCGAGTCATAACTCAGTCATCAGCTCACTCACAGTCCGATGGGTCATGACCGGATACGTTACTAACCCGCGTTAGCTCGTTTGCAAAATTAATTTAATTAACGTCACTGCATACACGTTTCGGTTTGTCCACAACGTTAGGTCAAAACGTGAACACCGCGTTCGCTTAAATTACCTAACCGTAGATAAAAGACGCGCAGCTAGAATTTTTTTTGTATAATTCTACCGCCTTTGTGTCCGAGATACCGAAATAATCGAGACATCGTTACAATAACTCGATTTATTTACCGATACCGAAAATATTATTCGCGTACGAGGCCGCCTCAAACAATAACTACATAGGTTTCTGTTATAATGAAAGCGAGCACCGAAGAAGTATTTTGCAAAATAAAATAATAATAAATATTTTTTGAACAATACACACAGCGCCGTCTGGCCCCAAAGTAAGCAAAGCTTGTGTTATGTATACCAGACAACGGATACAAATACATATTTTTTACTTTTTTTTGTAAATATGTACATATAATACATAAATACTCAAGACAAACACAAATGTTTATCACATAAATGTTTGTCCAGTGCGGAAATCGAACCCACACCCTCGGCATAGCAGCTGGCCACACTACCACTTCCCAAAGGGGAAAAAGGTGGGTTAATAATATAATAAATAATATTTGTAAGAAAATCCGTCATTTCTAAGCTTAAATACATAAAAATGTAATTTGGTTTGGTTGAAAATTATTAAAATTGACGTTTTAGCGTTTTTGAGAAATTATCCCCTAGAGAGCAAAATAGGAAATCATATGTTTTATGAGAATTCCGATATTTTTATGACTACAGACCTACGTTTTTGTTACAACAAACGCGAGAATCAGAAAATAATTTTGCCAAATATATCTTCTAAGGGGGTAAAATGGGAGTTAGGAGTTTGTGTGGAAATCCATTAATTTTGAAGCTAAATCCATAAAACCTGTTATTTGGCCTTAAGGTTAAAAACAAAAAAAAAATAAGATTGACGTGTTTCACTGTTAACGTAGAACTATCCTCTAGAGGGCAAAATAGGGGATGAAAATTGGTATGAGTATTCCAATGTTATTGTAGGTAAAACAACAAAAAGTCAAATGCAAAAGCATTATTTTTCCAAATAAATAAATATTTTTTGTAGGTAGGTACATTAGACGCAGCGCCATCTGGTCCCAAAGTAAGCAAAGCTAGTTTTGCGGATACAAATATATAGATATTTTTTTTTTTGTAAATACTTACATTTTATACATAGAAAAAACCCACTCTCACGACAAACACAAATAATAATATGTTTGTCTTGTGTGGGAATCGAACCCAGTCGGGTCATTACCCACTGAGCCACGGAGATTTCAATCCAAGTCCAAAAGTCCACGAGGACGTAGTCGCGGGCAGAAGCTAGTATCTGTGTATATAAATATGAAAGAAGCAACTGACTGAATGACTCACGCGCTGAGCGTCGGTCCGCGAGCACACGTCTCGGTGTCTCCTGACTGCTCTCTATCGCTCTCTCGCTCGCTCCGAATACTTTCTCGCTCGCACTCACGTGTTTGAGCAGTATTCGTACGGTTACGGTTTCGCGTCGCGTCGCGTGCAACTACAGCTGCCGCGCATAGTTTTTTCGCCCGGTTTTGCTCTCGCCTTGGCGGTCGAGCCCGCGAACGTTGTTGTTTGTTGCAGCTGGTTGCATTCCCGTTTCGCAGTCCTTTTCAGGATTGTTCAATTCGTTCCGTCGGTGTAGTGAGTACTTTTCAGTACGCTACACCCTTACTTTCAATAGTTTACGTCTAGGATCTCCCACGCATTGCACTACGCCCGGAGATTAGGACTATTAGGATCACCCCACGCATCGTGCTTTGCACTTTGCACTGGGACGCACCGGCCAGGGAACACGCCAGGCACACGCTCTCTATCTAAAAGCGGATAGAGAGCTAATTCTTCAATTGGCTTCACGCATCGCCCTTAGAGGTGATGGAGGAGGTGGAGAATCGCGAAGAGGCCCAGCTCAGGGAACTTTTGGCCTTTTTGGACCGGAAGTTTCCTGGGGTGGTCCAGAGCTTTAAAACTCATCGCGGCCTCCCCCTCTCGCCCATGTCACCGGAACATGTGGCACAAACCGTTGAAGAGCCTGAGCCGCTGGTAATACCATCGTCGCCGCTGCCGCGCTCCATCCCCTTAGTGGCTGACTCGTCTGCCGAGTCAGAAGTGGTCTCTCCGACCTCAACCCCGTCGCGATTTCGATCCATCGAATCGTCGCCCAATAGGTCTCGCTCGCGTTCGCGCGTTCGCGATTCGGACTCTGAGTCCGAAATGATTGTCGACGCCGCCGTTGACAGTCAGGCCAATGACGGTTTCACCGTCGTTGGATCCGGCAAGGCCCGAGGAACAAAACGTTCCTCCGGTAAGAGGTCACCGGTCCCGGCTCCTGGAAGCCCGACCGCTGTGAAAAAACCACCGCGTAAGCGCGCCACCCGAAACCGCGCCCCCCGTCCCGCGAGCGAGATAGGGATATCGCAGTCGGCCGCGTCCGACAAGAACGAGACGGCACTAGCTAGCTCTTCTGTCGTCCCTGCCCCTCCGCCGTCTCAGTCCCCTGTAGGGCCGTCCGTTGCCGACAACGGGAAAGCTAGGCGTAAACTGCCACCGGCTGTCGTATTACACGACAAAAAAGCCTGGAATACGGTAGTTACTAAAATGGCCGAAAAGAAAATTAATTTTCTCAAGGCCTCAAACATGGGCGATCTTGGAATCAAAATCCAAGTTCAAACCTCTGACGACCACCGCGGTCTGACTAAACTACTACGGGAAAAGAACTTCCCGTATCATACATATGCATTAGAGGAAGAGAGGGAATTACGAGTTGTAATTCGGGGGCTTCCTCATGAAATACCGGTGGCCGACATAAAGGCCGACCTTGTAAAACAAGGCTATCCGGTTCATGCAGTGCACCGTATGATCGGCGGCAGATCAAAAAGACCACTAAACCTAGTTTTAGTGGTACTTAATTTCTCCCCAGAGGGCAAACGAATCTTCTCCGTAAAGGAGATTTGTAAATTGTCCGGCTTGGTTGTTGAACAACCGAACAAACGGACCTACCCAGGGCAGTGCCATCGCTGCCAAAATTACGGTCACTCGGCCAAAAACTGCAACGGCTTCCCCCGTTGCGTTAAGTGCCTTGAGGACCATGGTGGCACAGCCCTTTGCAAAAGGCAAAGGGACAACCCCGAGCCCCCAAGCTGTGTCCTATGCGGCATGGCAGGCCACCCCGCGAACTACCGCGGGTGCCCTAAGGCTCCCCGCTCGTACGCGGCGGCGGCAAATAAGGCCCCCCCCACCCCTCTTAAGGCAAGGGCGGCCGCTCCCTTCTCGGAGCGGCAATACCCCTCTCTGCCAATCTTAAAAAATATTTCTGCCCCTCTGCTGCCGCAGCCTACTGCATCAGCCCCGAAGGCAGTCCCCCGTCCCACCGTATCTCAGACAGGAGCCCCCCTTAAGGCGACTCCTGTCCCCCCGGCGCGGAAATTGGCCCCGTTGTCTCAACCCGCGCCAAAAATGAATACAGCGGTACCTAGCCCGTCGCTAGCGTCCGCTGATGTTCTAGCAGACCTAAATGTGGTGCTAGAACTCCTCAATGTTATCAACATTGAGGAAATCTCCCAGTTAGCGAACAAAATTCGCAATGCGTCGTCGGCGACGCAAAGAGTCTCGGCCGTGCTCGAGCACGCTTCCCTACTAAGTGCTTTAGAGCACTTTGCACCCTCCCACTAATCTTTTAATTACGCCCCGCACAGACGATGGTATTATCAGTAAGCTCACAGCTCAAGCGCCTTCCGCGCCCGCGTTCGCGAACACAGCTTTTACAAATATACTATACAGAATACGTCGCCGCCGGCGGCGACGGAACACTAGATAGTTTTTAGCACACACACAAACACACTCAAGTGCACGGGTATAATAGTTTCACTAATATACCCGGGCACTTTGACTAGTTAGATTAAAATAATAATAGGCGAGGGCTGAAGAGTTTCTTGCCGTTTTCTTCTCTTCAGAACGCCTTTGCTTTTCCGAAACGGCGGTAAATTTTAGTTAGATACATATTTTAGTTTCTAAGAGCGGTTGCCCAAGCCGAGGTTCGTGTCCAGGACACCCTTGCGCAAACCGCCCCAACTTTTCGCTGCAGAGTGCAAGTAGCACCGCAGCAAAAGTTAGTCCGCGTGTAGTTGTAAAGGCCATCTGCGGCCAACAACAGTAGACAGTAGTTAGAAAAAAAAAAAAAAAAACTGAATGACTCAAATTTCAATGACATATCAACACAGCCTAAACCTTAACCACTGGGTCTGGAAACTTAAATTTTTAGCAGAGGGTTCCTTACTTGACTTAGGGCTCCTCTTTTGCAAAATTCATCCCGTGTAGAAGGTTAGGGATCGAAAGTTTGTGTAAAAATCCGTCAGTTATGCAGCTAAATGCATAAAAATTGCTATTTAAGATTGTCGTGTTGCAAAGTTTTCGAAAAACAATCCCTGGGGGCCATCACAAGGGATTAAAATTAAAACCAGTTAAACGATAAACATTAAAAACCTTTGTTTTTAAACATTCTGTTTCCATACCTACATTAATCTATGAAAATTACATTCAATCTTAACCTAGCAGCTTTTGTGTTCAGCTACCTTATTGGGAGCAGTCTCGAGTAAGCCAGCCTCTGGAATGCGAGAGAAAAATGTACGGAAGTAAGCAGGTCTTACTTCTCGAGACCCGTGAAAGCACTTACATACATTTTTCTCTCGAATTCTAGAGTCCCGCATACACGAGACCGTTCCTAATAAGCTCCCTTATGAGTTTTCGCCCTCACAAAATAATGTTTAAAACTTACTTACACTCTTTATTATCCTGTAATTTAACAAATAGCTCTTAAAATAATCGCTGAATATAGCAGCTAAAACACGGCACAGTTAACTGTTCCACTTCTCTGCTCAGACTATCTACGTCTCTCTCTCTCTAACTACGCGTCTCGTCTACTTTGCCCGTAGTCTATGCTGCAAAGCACGCGGTCATTACGATTACGTATGTTGTCAACTTTCACGAACAGACGGAAAATCACCAGAACTAAAATCGACCATTATAAAATACGGGGTAATGATAACGGTAAATGTCAGTAGCGCTTCTATCGTGTGTGAAGACTAATAACTACCTATCAATTTATCTGTCGCGTATTATGTAAACAAACCTTTATTGTTGTTAATTAGAACATTTAATTTTATTGATAATACGATATTATAGTATTGATCTGTGGTTAAACAGCATGGTAGATAGTAGTTATATCAAGTAAAGAGTAATTTAAGCTCGTTTTTGTTGACTTGCAGTGTCAAAATGGTAATCTAGCATTCTCCTAGTGGGTACTAGCAGTGTACATACAGTGTGTAGCGTAGTGTAGTGTATTATTAAAGTTGGCCTTGACCTGCCTGATACCTACATTACAGCTGGCTAGAATTCTGCTGGCACCAGTGTATAGCGTAATATGTTTTCAGCTACGTAGGTAGAGGTGCGGTAGGGGCGGTCCGAGGTAAAAAAATTAAATGAAAAATTAATATTAATCAAACATCTTTGTATGAAATGGTGTTGTTTAAACATCCAACAACACCAGTTTTGGTTTGATATTGTAAATTCTAACCTATGTATAAACTTTTTCCTAAAGCTGTGTACTTGAGCTCCCCAAAAATCTTGTATGAAATACCTCTGAAAAAAATCTGGACATGCCTGTGCAAATGCAACTAGGTATATTATACTTTCTCAAACATGCTACGGTATGCGACCATATCTTGCTTCTTTGGGATAAATCGTAATTTACAGTATCAGTTTTTCTTATGTTTTCTAACTACTGTTGGTGGCCGCAAATGCCCTTGACAACTACACGCGGACTAACTTTTGCTGTGGTGCTGCTTGCACTCTGTTGCGAAAAGATGGGGCGGTTTGCACAAGGGTGTCCTGGTCACGAACCCCGGCTTAGGCAACCTCTCTTAAAAACTAAATCTGACTAAATTTATCGCCGTTTCGAAAAAGCAAAGACGTTCTGAAGAAAAGACAGTATCAGAGAGCGACCCGCAATTTTTTATACGTCCGCTCGAGTAATTATTAAATATAGTAAAAGATAAATATGAAATTTTATAAAGGAACAGTGTTTCCAGTGCTCGCTCGTCAAAAGTTACATAAGAGTACTCAAAAAAAACATTTTTAGAGAAATATAACGTAATTTTGTGACAAAAATATTCTCTGCATAATTTTAAATATAAAAAACCTAGTCAAGTGCGTTGGCCTCGCGTACCGCTAGCAGTAAAGATACTGAATAGATTTTTAAAGCTAAATTAATTATTGAGGAAATGCCTCAGAATAAAATCATGTAAAAAATACAGCTTGCATGTTTTTTAAGGAACTAATTCAGGAGAATAGAAAAATACACGCATAGAAACACATTTCAACCATTTACACTAAAAATAATCGAAGAAGGTAAAATATTACTAATATGTGTATAAGCAAAGAAATAGTTACAAGGCCGTAGCATAGGTCCATGACTCAGCATTTGCTAAAAGAACCTACAGCGCTTGTAGCAGACCGGAGCTGTGAACTGTATACATTAAACCACAGTCGCAAGGTAACCAATAGAATTGTAATGAGCAAAAGAGAATTTCAAGTAAATTAACAAAAAGAGAGGAAAAACAGTACAGGTAAAATTTATATCAACCACAAGCAACTGACATTTACGTTACGAACTATTTACAAATTTAAATATATACAAACTTCTTTAAACGTGAAGAAAAGGTCCATCACAAGGTGGCCAGTTCTTCACAGCGCTGATATGATTTTTTTTCTGCACAACTGGATGGGCTTTGTCTGCTGGTCCTGTACTCGTACGGTCATTGTAGCTGCGACATAGAGACATTTCAGCAACTCGATATATCGCCAATCGACTTGGGATCACTGCAAGGCTTCCAGAACAACCCAGATTTTAACGGAATCGACGGCTTTTACATAGTTCACGAAACCAGACCAAGCGGCTGATTATACTCCTCCTTCTGTAAAATCTGCCGCAGTGTGTGAATGTGGTCTACGATGCTGTAGCATTCTGAAGTCCAACCTGGCGTTACGTCGTCCTTGAGTATCTCAAGAGCTATCATATTCAGACAATATTTAGTCAAGTAGGTTTCTAAGAACACTTTTGAATCATCGATACAATGTAAACAATGTTAATGTCTGCCAAAAAGAGCCGGCAAGAAGTTCTATTTAATTAAAGTAATAATACAATACTTTGTCAATTAACTAACAAGCATACAATCTGTATTGAAAAACTTAGTAATTTCAATAAGTTAGTAAGTTACTAAAAAACAAAGTTGTAATACAAAAACTTTTTAACAAAAAAACAACCGGCTCCAAAAAGATGCACTAAAAACGTAAAAAAATAATTACTTTTTTCCAAAAATTTGATCTGAATTACAGTTTGAAGTTGGTTTCATGCAAGTGAAATCTGTAAGGTAAATAGATACCAACTTCAAGCTGTAATTCACATCAGATTTTTGGAAAAAACACAGGTAAATATTTTTACCTTTTTAGTGCATCTTTTTGAAGCCGATTGTTTTTTTTTTTGTTAAAAAGTTTTTACTTTTGAGTGACAAATTCCCCTTTTACGTACACTTAAAGCATCTATACTCGTATCAAAATTTTATAGTACTATGATCAACATAAAAGGCGTTTCACCATTTTCAACTGAATACCAATTATTTTTTTAAATTTTATGTTTTCAAAAGTTTATGTTTTAAATTCACTACATTAATATGTAATATAAAAAAAACTGAATTGAGAGCCTCCTCCTTTTTTGAAGTCGGTTTAAAATCAAATCCCAATTTGACCGCTGATCGCCTTCTTGCTGGTAGTAAAATGACTGTCCTGATAACTATTACTAATTCTAACAGAATTTAATAGAATTCTAGCAAATATATATTTCTACTGAGTAGTAAGAGTCATAAATGTAAACCGGACTCAGAATCTGTTTACAATTCGTGTAAACAAAAATGACCTTGACACGCGTCTTTCGCTTTGTTAGTCAATGCAACATATACATAAATACGTATAATATTTCTCATTGTAAATTTGAAGTTTTGTAGATTTTAGGTTTAATCAGTGTCGTGATTTGAAAACCAGTTAAAGAATGTAACAATAAAGGTACTCATGTAATTATTCTAATGATTTATGATTAAATTACCGGAAAAAGTGAATATTAAGTAAAGTTAGGTTATGTTTACAAGATTTGCACAGAGATTTTGAGTCAGGTCTAGGTATGTGTACTGTCCTGTGTATTCAGTTGAGGGTTGTGACCAGTAGATAAACTCACTTGTAAATCGATTATCGAAATCTAAAAGAAATGTAAAAATAACATTTTGAGTGGAGTGACGTGAAAGTATCATAAAGGGGTCAAAAGTAACAAAAAATGTTACAAAAGTAACGTTCTGGCAACGCTGTAAAGAAACGAATTTTTTCAACCCGAACATTGATAACTAAAGAGATAGCTAACTCATCAAGCAAAAATGACTTTTATGTCTAAATTCCGTGTTCAGGCACACGAAACGAGCCAATCCAAGTACCTGACTTTTGAGGTACTTGCAGTCAACACTACATCATACGTTACATAATCTATACTAATATATAATGCTGAAGAGTTTGTTTGTTTGAACAAAAATCATGTATGACAAAATTGTTCCCCTATAAAAGTTCTAAAAAAAAGTCAGCGACAGCATATGTCTCTATTTTAAGGTTGGCTCACTATAACCATCTTTATGCTAACCATATTTGTTCTAAAATAATGCATTATTTGTGAAGGTGTTTTTATAAACATGATATTAATCTTTATCCAAAGAAATACGTTATTCATTACAAGCATTTAATTTAAAACAAAATTGCCCTGTACGTCATTCGATTTCAATGAATATCTTCGGAGGTATCGCAGTTTTAAAAAAATAACGCGCATTTATGATGTGCGAGGCCGGCGGGCAGTCATGAGGGGGAAGGGCGGTACGTATTATTTAAAAATATTTTACCTCCTGTGTTTTTTTTATAATTGAGGAGTTGCCGTAAGAATCCTATGCCGATAACCAAGTTTAGGGTGGGCGAAGCCGCTGGCAAAAGCTAGTACTATATAATTTGTGACGTAAACTGTGCGTCGACGCGAACTGTGCTCCCGCATAAAGTAATAAAAATGACGATTTGTGCAATAAAATCGTATAAAAACTGTTGAAAAAAAGTTCACAAGTTATTACAGTAATCTGCTTGCTATATTTGAGTTACTAAGTTTTCAAAATAATAACTCGCCAAACAAACAACAAATGTTTTTCTGTCTGTGTTGCCAAATCTGTAGATACCTTCATTTCCAAAGTTTAGTAAGGCGAACACTGAAACGACAATACATATTTTTACCTAACGTCACTTACATAAGTAACATTATTTCAGGTTGATAAAGTATTTATGTATTGATGACCTCTGTGGCACATTGTATCTATATGAACGTAAACCTTTACCCCAGTCTTCTGCAATGTTTAAAATACAGATGTAAATATCAATAGAAAAAGTATTATCATGTATTTTATGAACTACGAATTTTACTAATTACTGTATTTTAAAATACATAAGCAGTTTGAAAAAATATCTTCTCTTTACAACGAACTGTAACGTCACACTTTGGACTCTATATATAAAATTAAAATACTAGGTACTTTACGTGTACGCACACGCGCAATTGGGTGTACGCTCGAAAAAGCGGACTACCAGGTCCTTGAGGAATTGTCGAATCATGGGGAGCTTTAAGTCCCTGTGTAGGTCCGCATTCCGGACGAAAATGGAATTTGCGTTTACTCAACGCAAAGACGACACTAGCGTATGCTAGTATGAGGCGGATGTAAGTGCTGTAAAGAGTCAGCTTATTTCTAAGCGACATCCTACTGTACTTGCCTGTCATGGGATATAGACGACCGAGAAAAAGCGGCTCGGTCTTTAACTATTTTGATGTGATCGAGGAAGTTCAGACGCCTATCCAGGCCAAAGAGTGAGAGGGATGATGGTCACGGAGGGCGGCCAACGGTGAAGAGAACGGCAGAGCTTTTGTCAGGATTCACTTCGATTCTCTATTTCCGAAACCATTCGCATAGGGCGGTGATTGCAGATTGGAGTGTCTTAGTGATTCGACCTGTCTGTAGTGTAAATAACGGTATCGTCCGCGAAGAGGGCTAGTTGGGTACCTAACGTTTTAGGGATGTCGTTGGTATACTGCAGGTTCAAGATAGGGGAGAGCACACACCCTTGCGGGACTCCTGCTTGTATAGGACGAGGGGAAGAGAGTGCCGTCGACTCGAGCGAAAGCTGCGGTTCGACATATAGTCTCATATGATGAGTACGAGGCGATCTAGTCGTACAGTTTATAAATTAAACCATTGCGCCAGACTTTGTCGAAGGATTTCGCTACATCGAAAGACAATTCGGTATTCGGCAAATTATAACGTTATGAGTGCAATTTGTGCTGCCATAGATACGGAAAAGTAGAAGCCAAAAGATCGGCTTCTACTTTAGGTAGGTAAAGCAGAGTACCCAGCGACACGCTCAGTTAAAGTGCAGCACCTTGGGAGCCTCAACAATATCCTACAAGCGTTGGCAAACTGAACGCGTAGGTCGTTAAGAGTCCACTAAGTATAGCTGACCTGCAGACTACAAGCATAAGAATAAGAAATAATACACAGATATTTTTGTCTGTATAGTAGCGGCACCGGCCCGCAATTCGGGCCCCAAACCGTGCTGCAACACGTCACGACCGTTAGCTTTTTGGTGAATTCTATGATTTCATTAATTTAAGTGACGAAAAAGCTAGTAGAGAACATTTTTACCCAATTGATATAAAAAACTCTTACTTAATTTATAATTATTTTCAGAACCACGACCGCCACGCAAGAACTACAACCAACTTTCATCAAATGAGAAGCTGGACAATCGGCAGGTAGAAGATATACAAATCGACGAGGCAGAGCCGGAGTCCGACGCGAGCAGCACCGACCTGGACGAGCGAGACACGAGGGGCGTGTGTCCGCCGTGTGCGCACGACCGGTACAATAACAACGAGCGGAGACACACACACACGCGCGACGAGTTCAGTGACGACACAGATTATGGTGAGCACACAATACAATTAAATAAGTTCCAGGTTTAACGGTGTTTGAAGAAACATGACGAAGTGGAAAATTCACCATAATATTCTGTAAATTTGTAACTTTCTATATTCTACGGTTCAAAAATAGAGCCCTCTAAGGATCCGATAGACAGACAAACTGGCAGCAATAGTTATAAAGCTCTGATTGCACCATCAGTGTACGAAACCACAGAATAAATGAATACCTAATACGAAACCTCTATATAAAACAAACACCAAAAAGAAAAAATATGCCTAAGGAATCATACATAGGTCCCAAAAATATTTGGGGTCAAAACACAAAACTGCGAATCGACGAGATGTAAATTCGCAACGCAGAAAACTTCGACGCTTTCTGCGATGCGATTTCGTGCGGCAAGGCGTCTCCGTTCTACCTCTACGTGTCGAATTCCATTATTTTTCAAATAAAATTTCCCACGTCTTGCAGACGCACTAACTAACTTGAATGAAAATGGTATCAACAAGCGTGACGTAACATCGCAAGAATACGCGGTGCGAATCAATTCGCAAGTTCTTGAGTTTGTGTGGGTTCGCGTGTTTCTACGATGCTACGACGCATAGCAGTTTTGTATTTTGACCCTTAAGCACAAAAACGAGCTAAGTGAGTGAGGATGCTTGTAGTTTTTAGGGAGTAATTGATCACTTACACCCGAGTTGAATACTGCTTTTCATTACTAAAGCGAGAAAACTAGAAGGAACTAAAATCTTACTAAAATTTTCGTATTCATAAAAGATTTAACTAGTTCGTTACTTATGCAAATAAATAACTTAAACTCAGTTAAAACATAATACTTAAATAGGTATTTCCTAATCTGTAGGGACACTTAGTATTTCATTAACACAATTTGTGATCACAATATTCACTAACACAATTTAACACGACCATTGCTCAGTAGGTATGTGGGTACTAAAGCGGGAACAATTGAAAATCAACCAAATCACCGGTTTGTATATGTTTTTTGTATTTAATCATCATCACTTGAAATAATCATTTTTTTATTGATATTAAGTAAGTTTGCATCAAAGTTTACAAAATTCATTTTGTCTAAGCTTAATTTTTTAATGAATGCCGTTTTTGACGTTCAGCAACGGATCCCAAAAAATGAATTTCTTAATGTAAGTAAGTAAATCTCATTCGATTTTTAGGGTTCCGTAGTCAACAAGGAATAGTTTGGCTATGTCCGTCCGTCTGTCCGTTTTATTTGTCTGTCTGTTCGCGGCTAATATCAGAGACCATTAGTACTTGAAAGCTGTAATTTGGTATGAATATACATATTAATTAGGCTGACAAAGTGGTAAATAAAATTTGAAAATAAAATGTGTGAAACAGGCCCGAGCCATTTACCATCTTAGAGCACCGTTACAGTGCCATCTAGTTATTATTAAGCAAAGCAAAACAGTGACATATTTGTTTTTTGGAAACGATATTCAAAGTTAAGCAACGTCGGGCTTGGTCAGTTATTGGATGGGTGACCGCTTAGCGGCACACTTTTTGTTTTCGTTAGTGTTTGTACGGAACCTCGGTGCGCGTTTCCAACTCGCACTTGACGGTTTTTTAAATTTACTTATATCTCATGAGATTTAAATTGAAATTACATCCCGTATCTCAAGATAAATACTAGCTAATTTGAAAGCATCAGTGATAAAAATAATAAAACTGTGCGTTATTGCGGTGGCGTATTACCAAAGTGTACATATTATACAGACACCCATAGTGTGTGCTGGTTCACTCTGTTCTCTTTAGCATTAGCAGCAAACTGTATATCAACGCAGACATTCGCCACATTTATATACAGTATGCTTTTTATTTTAGCTATATACAAGTACCGAACAAAGTTTTTAGGAATTTTTATGTTGGTTAAATTAGCTTGAGTTCAGTACCTACTATTGAAGGAGCAGCAACGGTACAATGATTAAGGGAGCAACGGTACAATGTATATTGAAGAAGCAACAGTACATTGTATATTAAAGGAGCAAGGTATAATGTGTATAGAATTAGCAACGGAACAATGTTTATTATTTGCCCTAGGCTCAAAATTTGTTTATTCGAAACATTAAATAAAAGCGTGGCCTAATGATTTCAATTTCACCTTGCGTCCTGAGGAATTGGGGTTCGAGTCTGACGTGTACCATTGAGTATTTTTCTTAATTTTTCAAGTATATTGATTATTCTCACCACTGGCTTTTCGAAAAAGAAAAACATCGTGAGGAAACTTGCAAAGGTATGTCAAAGAAAAGAATGTGAAGTATGGACTATGGCCTAAATCACCCTCGGTGACGGTATAGATGCCTAGAGCGTGTAATATCGGACGTTTTTCAATTCCGATACTGACTTCCGAAGTTGGATCTCAATATCGGAATTGAGCATATTCGTTATAAAGTTGGAATTGATACGTAAATTAAGATGTTTTTATTGAAACTTTTTTTATAATCATAAAAAAAACAAAGCCACATCCCTGATAATAAAACTGTCATGTCAGCATAAAACTGAAACCTAGTAAATGAAAGATATTTAAAAATAATTAGTAAAATTATATTGTTTTGACAGAACAAAATACTAACTAAAATCGTATTATTCAGTCTACTTGAAAATTTGGTAAAAGAATAGTTTACGTTTTACAGTGTGCTACATACGTACTGTAATACGCTGCTAAGCGTGTGTGTAACATGTAACAAATCGCAGGCAGTTTTGTTATAACTATCCTTTGCTACTTAAGTAAAACACTCAAAATCAACAACAATAAGATAATTTAACAATTACAAACAAAATAATAAGATCTACTTACATACTATATTATTTATTTTGCAACTTACAAAAAATTTAATTAAATACGATATCCTGCTGACGAAAAAACACGTTTACTTTCAACACTTGCAGACAAAACCAATTTAAGATATGTGTATGCCATGCCTGAGTCAAATACATTCCTCTTTTGGCCCTATAAGTCAAAGTCGTCGTCCGCAGACAAGGTCCTCTTATTTTCTTTACATTTCTCATTTTCTTTCTTAAGTTATTGTTGCAAAGTTAACTTTATAGTGGTTGTATAGTTCCTCATTTTCAACTGAAGGTAAAGGAACACCCATCATTAATTCAGTTTCTGTTTCCGTCACGGCGCCAGTTTGTGAAGGGGTTTTTTTTATATTTAAGGGGTTTTAACATTTTGTTTTATACCACTAAGGTGGCAAACAAGCTTACGGTCCGCCTGATGGTGTCCGCTTACGGTCCGCTTGTAATACCAGGGGTGTCCAAAAATCAAATAACTTCTTTCTTGAAGAACCCCATACTGCAGTCCTTAGAGAAAACCTTGGCAGGGAGCTCATTCTACAAACCAAGCGTTTGCGGGAATAAGTTTCTCTGAAACCGCACTGTACACGACCATTTCGGTTTTTAAGTGTGAGAATGAATTCCCTGCCGATAGCGAGCGGTGCAATGGTAGAAAATAGCCGTGGGCATCATTTCGAACAAATATTCAGAACACATCCCATTGTACAAGCGATATAACACACACAGGGAGGCAAAGACTCTCCTCAGACTTAAGGGCTCGATACGGCCAGTGAGATTGGGATCGCCTACAATTCTCACAGCCCGTCGTTGAACCGAGTCAAAAGGGTCAAGCTGGTATCCGGGTGCCCAAAGTTGGCAGCAGTACTCCATATGGGGCCGGACTTGCGACTTGTAAAGCAGCAACCTTTGCCCCGACTTGAATACTGCTTCGATCTGGCTCGTAATCTAATACCTTTGAACGAACAATTCTTGTATATGTCGCAGGCAAATCGTATAATCCGCCGTTTCATAAATTGCGATGCGAAAATTGGAGTAGCATTATTCAAAAATAAAGAAAGGAACCTTATTTCAAGCCTCATAAAAACACAAGAGAATGCTCATTTTTGTGACAAAGATGTTAGTATATCAAAAACTGGACTACGGAGGCTAAAAGAATATGCTATACCGCGACTTATAAGCAAAATTAAATTACATATTGTACTTTTTCTTCGTATCTACTTTAATTTAATTATTATGACAGGTTTGTAAGAACAAAGAACTCCAGCCTTCCACTCCAGCCCAAAACTCAGAAGTAGAGGAGAGAAGAAGAGAAAAACAAGCTCTAATATTGGACAATGTATTGCAGGCAGGGACAAACTAGCAAAATTATTATTTTACAAGCATGGAAACAAACTGTTTATTTGTAATCCAAACACTGTCCCCGCCTGCAATACATTTTCGAACTATTTTTTTTACCATATTAAAATAATATAGCGTATGGCACAACAGAGACAAATCTAAGGACACCTCATAAGTTCAATTCCGTCAACTATTTTAAAAAAAGGTTAAGGCTATAAAACGTTTAAAATAATTAGACATACATACTCTATGTATGTAACATACATATATTATGCTCGTAAAACCTTTGGCAGTCGGGTAAAAACCACAAATATTAATTATTTTTATCTGTAAGATTTTTTTTAAATGATTAGGTATGTTTTATATTTTATGATTCTGTGGTTGTTCAAAATCCTAATACACATGTTCGACTTACAACTTGTTTTATTTGAATACTTTGTTATTCTTTATTTTTTAATTTTACGCACGTACAAAGTTACATGTAGACCTAATACGTAATTTAGTCAACGCGGAACTCACGAAGTTCGTAAGAGATATGATAGATGGAGCTACGTTTTGATTGTGTGAGGAAGATGGGTGTAAAATATTTAGACGAGCGTATCCTTCCTTTTGAAATCATTGATATGTATATTATATAGGACCAAAATACTAATGAAGACAATTCAAACAAGCCCAAACTCAATGCGGCTACGACGTTTTATTACGGAGATCCTATGGTCACCTTTCAGCTTCATAATCAAACACTGGTTATCATTTACTACCAAAGTACTCGTGAAGACGAATCAAACGAGCCCGAACTCGATGGGATTGTTTCGTTTTACGGACTTCGGATACGGACATGGACGGAAGTCTATGCAAACCACTCAATCAATATGTCACAATAATAGACGTAGAGAATGTCAGACTAATAACTTGCCACTGCGGGTCAAAACAAAAGCGGCGCGTCCAAGAAGCTCAATATATTAATGACACTCAATATATAAGCTTCTTGGGCGCGCATCAGCTGCGGGCGAAGGAAGGGGATGGCTAAGCTAACCCAGACTTCAAGTTCTGCAATCTGTCTTATATACTGCGCAATAGCCTTACAAAACGAAATGTTAATTAATTAATTGTTTAAAGAATTCCTTTCATTTCGGTCTAAGCCAAAATATTTCGCCAGTATGATGAAAGATACACGTGTTGAAAAATTTAATATACAAAAGGAAGATTGGGGCCTACGTGCTGGAAGATTCTGAGTTGTTTTACCTAAAACAAAAAAGGACATCACAACATATAAAACAAACAAACAAACAAGAGTGAGAGAGGATTATGTTAAGTGGTGACGAACATATTAATGCATGCAAAAGAGTTATAGTTTAATGTTAAAAGCTTTGATGAATTTTGTTCAACATTTAATGAAAGGGGTATTAACCAAGGATATGTTGCTACCAAAACCCATGTCGGGATTGGGTATTTTGAGCTACTTTTTGACAGCTGTCAAATGTAAAAGTGAATCCTTTGAGAAAAATAGTTATAACGTTTTTTTTTAAAGAAAAGTTTATCTTCGCATTATGAACTCTATATCTTTGTTATTATTATTATTTATCTACAAAAAAATCTAAATAAAATACTCAAACATATGCACACTGTTATTGTTAAAAACTCTATATCTTTGTTATTATTTCAAAAATATCGCAATTAAATACTCAAACATATTTCGTTTAAACAATAATAGCGCCGCTGAAATTATCAGATGTGCTTAGACGGAACGGGTAATTGGTGCTAAAATGAGATTTTACTTGCAGCCTAGAAGGGACTTTTGTGACCATTTTTTGTTCACATCTGGCTAGAAAATGCACTGTCCAGTTCTCTATGTTTATGCCTGAAACAAAGCATGCTGGAGAGGCGCAAAATCAACAGCTAAAAACTTCGATACTATAACTGGCTTGATTTTGTAAAAAAATACGTCATAAGCATTTTGTATGTATCATATCGGTACTGTAACCAGAACTAAATAATTTCTAATCCACTGTTACTAAATTTGTAAAATAGCTGCAAAATTGGGCATCGAAATTTCGACCTTTCCGAGGCTGGCAACTTTTGGGGGTGTCAGCGATGGGGATTAGGGTTCTAATTTAAGTTTTCCACACTACTTATACAGTTTTTAAATCCTATGCTATATCCAACCAATCGGCTACATAAACGAGCTCGAATGGCGATTTCTGGCGGCAGATATTTGGCAACACTGATGATATATAACTCAACTTTTTGGAGGCTAAGTGCGAATTTAAACAATGGAGACGTGGTTTTGCTTGTTTATTATTTAAAATTAGTGTAGCAGGTTTCCACGAAAAAATTTCATCAGTGTTATGAAGACCTGTGAAGAATTATGCATCGAAGACTTATGGAGGACGAATTGAAAACAATGAGCAAGTAACGGCGAGCAAAGTTGTGAAAATTTTTACTTCACGCTCCCGACAAATGAAGAGTTTTGGCGCCATTATTAGCGTCATAATATATTTATGCTAGGCTATATTGATGAAATTTCCAACAGCCTTCCGGAGCTTCTTCAGAAGCCCGGACAATTGAAAAAAAAAAAAACTTTTCTATATCCTTTGTGTGATGACATCAAATGTAAATAACTTGCAAAAAAAAGTATTAAAACATTAACGAAAGGGAACTGAGTTAAACTCATAAGAGCTGTGATATAAATTAATAAAATGGCCAACCTAAAGTCTGATTTAGACGAATATTTGCTACAAAACGAAAGTCGACGAGGATATAAGTTTGGCTTACCTTCATTTTCCACTCCTAGCTTCTTGTCAAGAAATAATGATGAAAGCCCTAGCAGTAGTAGCAGTACAGGAAGCTGGTTTGAGAAAGTTCAGAAAGAATATTTTACTTTGGTGAGAATAATAGTACCTGCATAACCTCTTTCATTAATGAGTCAGTGGAGACAGTGAATGGATATCGGGAAAATGAGGCCTGGGTTTCTAATCAATGATGACTTGTTTCAGAGTCGAACACAACGGTTTATGGGATTTGGAATATGTATGTTTTTTGGAATATTGTGTTTCATATTATCGTTTCTATACATACCTATTTTGTTACTGCAGGCCAGAAAGTTTGCTCTGTTGTTTACTCTTGGAAGTTTGTTTTTCATATTTAGGTAAGTGCATGTATTAATATTTAATGTGTCAAAATATTAGATAATGTCAATAATGGGTTAGGGTGTACAAAAGGGGGCGCTGAGGATTAAGGCTTAGAAGAATTTTTGTAATTAAGCAACCGGGTTAAGCAACAAAAAAATATTAAAAATTTTATTAAGTAATACTTGAATGATTTTAGGTCTTTTGTCAAAAAATGTGGTATCCCTATAATACCCTATTTTTTTCACTATGATCGATAGAAGGCGTCTCTACAAGCAATGTTTGTAGGAGATACTTTTTTCTGGGTCCCTGTGTCATTGCTATGGAACCCTGAAACTTCATTTTTCATTTAAATTCCTATTCATAGCAACTGAGAGAATGATCACAGAAAAAAAATTTTTGATACAAACATTGCTCCTGGCGATGTGTTGCTGCACATAGGGGGGGCATGGGCATTTTCATTTTTGGCAGCAAGTAGCGTGATAAAAAAACTTTGGGAACCCGTGGGGTTGCAGATAGGGGTAGTCAATCTTAAAAAACATTGATGTCATCAGTGTTAACATTGAGAGCTCAACATTGATTTTGGATGTTAATATCGGACACAACACGTTGATAATGGCTAACAACAATGTTTTTTGCATACATTTATAGAACTACATAAATAAAACAGTAAAATTAAATGTATTGTTCTAATTATACTTTACTCATTATCATAATGTTTTGTTGATAGTAGGATGCTAAAAATAAATAAAATAAAAATAAAAAAAGCCTTTATTCTCTGACCTTCATACAATATTAAATCTTATTACTAGGTTGTTAGTCTCATATTTTTCCTATATCTATTTTTAGTATTATTATTATATATTTAAATCTTAATAGTAGACAATGCCTATTACAACTTATTACTAGGTTATTAGTTTCATAATTTTTCTTACATCTATTGTTAGTAATACTACTATAATACTTAAATCTAAGTAGTTAACTCCTGCAACCTCCTTTATTTCTTTAATCAGTCAGGTTGTTCTTTGACATAGGCCTCCTCTTGATTATGCCATTGATCTCTATCCTGTGCCGTTCTATGCCAAACTTTTGGTAAGTCATCTTGTTATTTGTCGTCCTCTACGTCTTTTTCCATTCCGGAGATACCACACACTGATGTTTTTGGTCCATTTCTCTTTTGCTGTTCACATCATATGTCCTGTCCATTTCCATTTTAGATGTTTTATTTTACAGTTATTTTTGGAGAGATTCCATGTTTGGCAGCCATTAGTCAGTACCGGGAGTATGCATGAGTTAAATATTTTTCCCTTGACAGAGTTGGGTATTATTTTGCTTTTAAAGATCTCTTTAAGTGACCAGTAATGCCCAACCGTTTGTTATTCTTCTTTCAATTTCTGTTGACATTTGGTGTTTAGGGGTTATTACTTGTCCAAGGTATTTGTATTCATCAACATACTCTATTTCTTTATTATGAACACAAATTCTTTCTTTGGAGCTATTTGTCATCACTTTGGTCTTTGAGACATTCATAGTAAGTCCTGCCTTTTGACTTTCCTTTGTTAGTTGGTGCAGCATTGTTTTAAGTCTTCTTGGATCTTCAGAGAACAGGATTAGATCATCGGCAAATCTTAGATGTGCCAGCATTTCACCATTGATGTTTATTCCGTATGTGTTCCAGTCTAGTTGCCGAAATATTTCTTTGAGTACACTTGAAAATAGTTTTGTGACAGTGGATCACCTTGTTTAACTCCTTTTCTAATTTGAAATTAATCCCCAGTTTCCTCTAAACGTATTTCGGTGTGGTGTTACAGTAGATTTTCTTTATTATTTGGATATATTTTTGTTCTACACCCTGCCTTTGAAGAGCCTTATAGATATAATGGTGGTATAAGGAGTCAAATGCTTTATTGTGGTCCACATAGGCTATGTAGAGTGTTTTTCCATATTCATTGTATTTCTCCATAACCTGTTTTACAACATGTAAGTGGTCAATTGTTGAGAAATCACTCCTAAAACCAGCTTGTTCTTTTGGCTGTTCTTCATCAAGGCGTTTGGTAATTCTTCCGAGGATGGTTTTCGAGAAAATTTTATAAATATTAGACATGAGATTAATTGGTATGTAGTTGTCAATTTTACTTTTATCACCTTTTTTATGAATTAGAATTATTGTTGATTTAGTCCACTGTGTAGGTATTTCTTCTTTCTTGATTATTTCATTGAACAGTGTAGTTAGGGGTTCAATTTTTATTTCTATTGACTTTATATAAAAAATTATTAAAAGGATTAACAGTTTGTTTGATATATTATCTTTTCCTGTAGCTTTTTCATTTTTTTGTGTTGTTATTGCTTTCCTTACTTTAGACTGTAAAATATCTGGAGGATCTTGTTCCTTGTATTCTTTATTTTCGTTTTCCGTCGTCATGATTTCGTCGCCTCCATATATTTTCTTATAGTATTCAGTTGCTATTTTGGCTATAAATGGTCTATTTGTTGCAGGTTTTAAATTCCCTTGTGTATCTTTCTTGTCGAGTTTTGGTATCCAGTTTGTATGGTCTTTTAGTTGTTTAAGGGCTTTTTTTATTCTACCCGTTTTTTTCTATTTTGGTTTTTATTATTTGATTTAGATTCTTTTCTATGTTCTTTTATGCTGTAGAAAATCTTTTTACTCATTGCTTCTATTTCTTTTGTTTATAGTAAGTTTTGTTTATAGTAAGGATAAAGACAAAATTGGTATAGACACAAAAAAAAAAAAGTTAATTAAAGAACGAAAAGTGTTACTAGCTGATCAGAAGGATGCTTACAATATAATTTGTAATTACTTACATATTGCTGTGTTTAAAATTATGTTAAATGTGAAAAATGAATAGGGAATAATGAATATGCATGTATTATTTTATATTTTTAATCAATTGCCATCATTACTATATACTGATAAAAAAATTAATATAAGTTTGGTATACAATTAAGTATTTAAAATTTTAATGCAATATAAGTACGCTAGAGATTCAGACACACTAAACATGTGTGCACATCTGTAACTGCTATTGTCACTCTGCTCACATGTGTAGAGGTCTGGATTTTAGTTTCTCTGCTTGTGAGTTAACATTAATATTAAATGTGACATCTGATGTGTCTTGAAATCAATGTTTTGCTATTTCACCTCTTAACATTCATAATCATTGATCATCTCTAGTAGTGTTTTATCCTAAGCTCATGCCTCTTTTATATTTAGTTAACCTCTGACTTGGTGAAGAAAAACATGATAACCCAGATAGCAAGCGATACCTAGCAAGTTATTCAATAATTTAAAGGCTAATGCTTTTTACTCAATTTCTGGAACATTAGTTGATGGAAATTAACAATGTGCCAGTTATCTGGTGAACTAACTGTGTGCCAGTCATTTGGTGAACTAACTGCACCTTTGCTGTGAACAACTACTGTTATTGTTTCAATAAAGTGACATTTCTTGTCAATAGTTTCAGTTTCCTGTACGGGCCTTGGTCTCACATAAAGTCTCTATTCTCAAAGGAGAAGGCTCTCACAACGTTACTGTACGGCTCAACACTAGTAGCCACCCTGTATTGTGCTCTACATCTGCAGAGCACTCCACTCACCATCATCTGTGCCGTCGCACAGGTGCTCGCCCTACTGTGGATGATGATGGGAGCCATTCCTGGAGGATCATCAGGGATGAGATTCTTTGGAAGCATGTTCAAGTCTTCTGTGTCTAACACTCTGCCAATTTAACATAAGACTTTTAGTTTAAAACACTTTACGTTACTACACGAGGGTTTCTATTTGAAGTATAGTAATTTAAATTTATTGTAAATAAGGTTATTTCTGCTTTGTTATCTTAAATTCACCAAGTAAAAATAAATGAGCCTCATACATACATCTCGGACGAAAATTAGTGGGTACAGAAGTACAGCTACATACTAATACTAATACGCCCATGCCTTCCTTTACCCTCATATTTCCCGTATATACAGGCTCAGGGAGTTTTAGAAGCACAGTTAGTCGCGACTGCCACTTCACTGAGTTTCGGGCGGGCGGCCATAAATTACGTAAGGCATTTAGGGGGGGAGGGGGCAAAATCTTACCCAATCTTACAAGGGGACAGGGGGGGTTCTGCCAAATATCACGTAATTTTATTTTTCGCAAAAAACAGTGTAGGATTGCAAGAAAAGTGTGTCAAATATCTCCAAATCCTACACAACATTAATTTTCTCAGGCATGCGAACACTAAGTAACAAGTAATGTTTTTTTTATCAAATAAATCCATCGCAATCTAGCACAGATATTACGCAGGTATTTACACTAAAGATACGAATTTTGAAAATCTAGAGTAGGGCGAGGGAGGTCGAGAAATCGCCAAACTCCCTTCACGTAATTTATGGACTCCCCCTAACGCGGCGAAGGTGCAGAGTGGACCCTCCGTACCTACGCAATAATTTTGGGATTGCCCATTCTTTAGAAAATCACAGCCTCTTTAACCATTATCTTGCTAAAAAAACTAAATATTATAAATACCTCTTGATGCCTTGCTGCGTAATCTCAGATTTATTATTCAGTCATGCAGATAACTAAATTAGTTTGTATATGATGTTTAGAATTTTTATATTGTAACATTTGGAGACTGAAGTTTTTAACTACATAGTAATTTTTTTTAGAATTGACTAAAAAGTTAATTCTGTGATTAGGTAGTTTATCTGAATAAGGAAAAAAAGGATGTTTTTTTTATTGGGTACCTATTTTTCTGTTTAGATAGAAATTAAACAATTAAAAAAATATAAACAATTATTTTATAGTTGATATCTTTAAGGGTAGGTATTAATCATTGATTACAGTTCCATACCAGACATTGTTTTACCAAATTTTACTGATTTTATTATAATTTTATTGCCTTTGTCGATGAAGACAGAAAATTGTTTTAAAATGGAATGCAAAGTATATTGAAATATTTTTATATTGTGATATATGTCATATCAATGTTTAATCTACTTTAGGATACAATGAACTTTTCACTTTTATAATATAAAATCATTTGTACATAGCGCTCAAATAAATGTCAAAAGGATTCTTAGACAATACCATGTTGTACATTATTTATTTTATAACTAATATTGTAATTATTTGTAATAATATTTATAATATATAGCAAAAATATAACCCTACAATCTTCTGTAATTTTCAAATTATTTTATATAGAAATCAATCCCTTAATCTAAATATCGGTAACTATACGAGTATGTAGCGTTAAGCAACGAGGGCCGCGGTTAGTACCTGGGTGGGTACCCAAGTGGCACCAGCAAAACATTAAGTGCACGATTATTCTAGTCTTGTTACTGGATGCAGCCACACATGCCTCTGGCATCGTGTAACAGATATATTACATTTGTATTTATTTATTATTACCATATGAACAATCTGTTAAACACTTGGATAAGTCAGAATTATTAATTAAAATATATCATTTAAATATACACATATTGTTAAATTTAGTAGCAATTGGAAATAAGTTTGAAAAACAATTTGACAGAGACAGAGTTCGTACACAAAGTACAAAAATTAAACATCATAGGTAATAAAAAAAATTCAATGTGTTCAACTGTCAAAAAATTTAAAAAATAAAGCTGCTGTAAAAAGGGATTGTCCAATAAAAAATTCCAATAACAAAAAAAAATCAAATAGCACGAGAATATTAATTTTTTTTCAAATTACACCGAAAATCGTGTCACTGACTCCATTTACTAGCATCATGTTAACCAGCCACTAGTTACTATTCTAAATATATTAATACTATCTTGAAGTCCAGGAGTAGTCTGATGTAACTGATTGGTCTCATTTTAAAAGTGTAAGATCACTTGAGCTGATGTCTCTTCGACTTCATTTCAGCCTCTGCATAGGGAACTTTCGATAATGCCGTTATTAAAAAGGTGTTTGTAAGTAACCCGGTTGTGCTTACTATATGGCATACTTCTGAATTGCAATAGTTAGCAAGATAAGTGTGCTTAGTCACTACCGCGCGGGTTTAGATGAGCTTTATCTAGCGAACGCTTAAGTTGTGTTTAAGTTTTTAACGGGTCGGCAACGCGCGAGTCATGCCCTTGGTGTTGCAAGCGCCCATTAGCTACGTGGACCGCTTAACATTAGGCGGGCCGTACCTACCTAAGCTTGCATGCCACTTCCACTTTGAAGCTACTAAGCCCTATTACCAATGAAGAGCCCGACACCACTGTCTTCACATTCAGTCATAAAGTTTTATGTAGAAACATTTTCAAATAATCAAAATTATTACACACCTACCTACCTTCAACAATGTAGATTGCTGCCGAAAGAATCTGGCAAAAAACTCTATTGGTAGCTACATACTCGTTTGAAAAATACATTCCTTATCAGCCTCATACGTCTTTACTGTTGGGGCAAGGCGCGGTGAGGGGGATTTGGGCCATAGTCCACACGCGGGCCCAGTTCGGATTGTGGACTTCACATGTCTTTTTTTTTTTGACGTATGCAAGTTTCCTCACAATGTTTTCCTTCACCGAAAAACCGGTGGTGTGACTAATCAATGTACTTGAGAAATTAAGAAGACTCATTGGTACACGCCTGGTCTCGAACCTCCGCCACTCAGGACACAAAGTGAAATCAAAGCCCTCGGCCACCATTACAAGTTGTCAATATTTCTATTAAAAAACCGGCCAAGTGGCAGCCTGGCTCGTGCACCGCGGGTTCCGTACAAACTTATATGTAGATAGTTCTTCCATCATGAGATCAAGTCTCACAAGTTTATGTCTTAGTTATCAGTTTTTGGATTATAATTTCATGATTCTAGATCGACGGAAAGTACTACATAGGTTTTGTTTTGATTTATTTGTGTCACAATATGTGACAAAAATGACCGTATTTTGAGCATATTTTTTTATTGCATTGACTTAGAAGCTAGATTTTTTACAACTTTGAGTAACCAAGTTGATTAAAAATTATCTTGATACCTCCACGCGTTCTTGAGTAAATGGGTCTAGATCGACAATCTTTTTTGTCCTATGTGTTTTAACTACAAATTAACGAATTAAGGATTTTTCTCTATATTTGCATGCTTTGTGTCAAATTTCATGATTCTAGGACAACGGGACCCTATAGGTTTTGATTTGTTTTGAATGCCAAAATGTACGACAAAAATGGCCGTATTTTTTTTAGTGTGATGAGTTAGACGCATTTTTTACCGCTTTAAGCTACCGTAGACCTTAGTATTTGATATTAATTTTAACTTGATACCTTCAGGCGTTCCTGAGAAAGGGTTTTGACAGACAGACAGACGGACAATAAAGTGATCCCATAAGGTCCCATATTTTAACTGTCGTCTCGTCAGTCCTGACCTGACTCCTGACTGTCGTCGTGACAGCAATCATTTAGACAAACGAGAAGTCATGTATGGCCTGGATTGAAAATTGAGGAAAATTCTACACGGCATTACATAACACGCTAATACCACTTCACCCTGTGCACTAAAATGAGTGATAAACCTCGCTGTTTAGACATATTCGAAGCATTACAAACGCTCAATCCAGATTGCAATTTATTATTTAAACTCATTAATGTGGACAAAAGTTTCTGCCGTTTTTATAATTCATTTGTACAAATTATAAGCGAGTTACGTAGGGATAGATCTTGTTTTAAGATAACCTATAACTAGCGCCACCATTAGGTACATGTTTTTTTATGTCTCCTTAGTAAAAAATCTAATTTTAATTATTATTTTTTATACCACTAAGGTTGCAAACAAGCCAATGATCCGCCTGATAGTAAGCGGTCACGGTAGCCTATGGACACTTGACAATATCAGGGGTATTTCTCGCGCGTTGCCGACCCTTCAAAAATCCAATAACTTCTTTCTTGAAGAACCTCATACTGTAGTCCTTAGAGAAAACCTTGGCAGGGAGCTCATTTCACAACCAGCGCGGGAGGAAGTTACTCTGAAACCGCACTGTACGCGACCATTTCGGTTCTGAAGTGTGAGAATGAATTTCCTGCCGATGGCGAGCGGTGCGGTGGTAGAAAGTAGCCGTGGGCATCATTTAGAACAATGCCTCGGAACACATCCTATTGTACAAGCGGTAGAACACACACAGGGAGGCAAAATCTCCTCAGATTTAAGGGTTCGATACGGCAAGTGAGTTTGGGATCGTCGACAATTCTCACAGCCCGTCGTTGAACCGAGTCAAAAGGGCCAAGCTGGTATCCGGGTGCACCTGCCCAGAGATGGCAGCAGTACTCCATATGGGGCCGAACTTGCGACTTGTAAAGCAGCAACTCCGTAAACATCATTAATCATTCGAGCTGTTGCTGCAGCGCTAGTGCCACGATGGAATTCGTATTCGAAAATAATGCGAAAATAATTTTATGTTTTCCACATTGAGCACAAAACAAAACGATGCCAAAGCAAAATTAAATGACGCGACAACAAATGAATTAATACATTCAAAACACAAATAGACAAGCTTAAAATTGAAATGAATTTGAATTTGTAATTCTTAACCAAACGCCGTCTTTTTTGATCAAAGTGGCTAGTTTTATAAAACATCAATTTCATATGTAAGGACTTAATATAATAAACATGCAGCTTAGTCACAAATAGATAGAAAAAAATCTAGAGCTGCCTCTTGATGGATAAACTCAGGCAACAAGCTACTTAAACTCAGGCAACAAGCTACTTAAACTCAGGCAACAAGCTACTTAAAAAAAATCAAAACTACGAAGCTGCGATCTTACTTTTCCTACTACCGTACCCGTACCTACTGAGTAAACACAATTGAACTACACGTATCTTGTGTATTTGTTTCAGACGAGGCACTGACGTGCAACGTGTGCGATAGATCTTTCTCCTCGCGGAGACAGCTCAGCGACCACCAGCAGAAGAAACGACATTTTGGGTAAGAACACTTCTTTAAGGTGAATCCGAATCAGATTCATCCTACACAACCTTAGGTGCACTAAATATATAATATTTCTCTAGGTACCTAAAATGCGTTATTATCATAATACATTGCTATTTATCATTGTATTCATTTATGAAATGCCAGATAGACTACTGGCCCATGCTGAAAAAATTATGGGTCATTTGAACCACCAGGTGTCCTATCTATAACGATATAAGAGCATAAAATAATAAGATTCAGCACTATGCCGTCACTTGTAAGCTGTCCAACTGAGTGCAGGTGAGAATTCGAAAGTACAGGTAGAGTGAGTACATTTTGGTCACATATTTTTGTACGGCATTCTTACCACCGATAGATCCATGAAAAATAATAAGAAAACGCACAGTGCCGTAAAAAAATGGTGCGCCACAAAGTCGGATTTTTTTTTTATGTTCCGACAATCACCAGGGTAAATTTGGTCATTTGATTTTGTACGGCATCTGTGTCATACTATTTCAATACTGCTTCTTATCCATTATTCCGCAACGCCGTACAAAAATCATGCGACAAGGGGAAAAAATCGAGGGTTGCAATCCCCTCTCTTTCCGTGGTCCAGGGGGTGATTTGACACAACATGAAATAAATTTATTTTGAAAGTATTTTATGCATAGATAATATTTTTTCATATGCCGTACATTTTCGTTGGTCCAAAGGGGAAAAAAAACTGAAAAAGAAAAAATCAAAAAGAAAAAATCCATATAACGAAATGTAAGGTGAATTTTTTTTTATACGGCATCTAGATAGTTTATTTGTACTAATTTTCATAGTCTTTTCGTGATTCTAGGTTCCTAGTTAGAAACTATGTTAAATATGGGTTTGTATACTATCGATTTATACCAAAATATAGACATGTTGTCACTGATAATTCCAAAATACAACATATTTTTGAGAAGTACTCATGACACTGAAGTTAGCAGACACCTGTAAAATTTAAGCTTTTATTTCAGAAATGAATAAGTGGAAAAAAAAATATTTAAAAAATTTGTACTTACAGTTTTTTGAATTATGTAGATGTGTGTTTGAAATCTACCTTTTCATTTACTTTGAAAGCATTTATACGCCGAAAAGTAGTAATGAAGCTTTCAAAAAGACAGCTATGAGATTGGAAGCAACATCGTTTCCCCCTTGTTTCCGGGAGTTGGAGCAACATCTGAAGAGAAGTACCTACATAGCACAGATTTGGTGTAATGCCTACAAACAAGTACCGTCGATCTTGTTTCCAATAAACTATGGATGGGTTGTTAATGACGGTCGGTACGATTTCGATTGGTTTCACGGCGAGGAATGCCCCCAAAAAGTCTGTGACATAACGGAACCGGATGAGGAATCAGGCGAAGAAGATGATGACGTCATAGGTAAATAAATAAATAAATCTTTACATCTTTAATTTGTACGTAAGACTTTGATTTTGACAAATACATATTTATGTTTCAGAAAATAATACAGAAGATAATTCGGACGTCGATGAAGACGTTGATTCCGATAACAACTCAGCAACTGATTCCGATACTGAATAATTTTTTTTTATTATTATCATAAAATACATAGAATTTTTCTAAAAAATGATTGTTTTATTTATTCACATCATTACAATGAAACAAATCAATTATATGTATGTATCAATAATGTTTGAAGTATATATTAAACCAAAAAGTTTATAAAACTGTTGATACTGGGATTTACAGTTTCAATTCTTGGACATAATATACACACCGTTTCAGTTCAGTTAGACGTCATAGTGATTTTATCATATTATCAATTGTTCTCTTCAAAAATATGTTAATACCGTACTGAATCAGATGGCCATAAAGTACCCTTAAAATTGTAGCGTCACTTTCATCAGCCTAAAAGATATGGTCTGCATAAAAATGTACGGCATCATTTTTTCCTAATTTATCTATGTTAATACTATTTAAAACAAGGGATAAAATGTAAAAAACTGCTATATTTCATTAATCTATGATATTTAAACTTTTACAATAATTTGCAAAATTTCAGTTTTTGTATTTCTGTATAATTCTTTTTAGAACGGTTTCTTTTGAACGGCAATACTATGTAACAATTGTATTTTACAATATCATGTTAAAAAAAAAGTTGCCGTACAGGATCAAATGATTTTACAGCTCTTAAAATCAAGGATACGATGAAATGAAGATAATTATTGATATACATTCAAATGAACAATCATTTTTTGACGGCATTATTTTTAATAGTACTTTTGAGTGCTAGATAATGTTTTGGAACCGAAGCCGTACTTTTTCAAATCACCCCCTGGACCACGGAAAGAGAGGGGATTGCAACCCTCGATTTTTTCCCCTTGTCGCATGATTTTTGTACGGCGTTGCGGAATAATGGATTAGAAGCAGTATTGAAATAGTATGACACAGATGCCGTACAAAATCAAATGACCAAATTAACCCTGGTCATTGTCGGAAAATAAAAAAAAATCCGACTTTGTGGCGCACCATTTTTTTACGGCAGTGTGCGTTTTCTTATTATTTTTCATGGATCTATCGGTGGTAAGAATGCCGTACAAAAATATGTGACCAAAATGTACTCACTCTACCTGTACTTTAGAATTCTCACCTGCACGCAGTTGGACAGCTTACAAGTGACGGCATAGTGCTGAATCTTATTATTTTATGCTCTTATATCGTTCTAGATAGGTCACCTGGTGGTTCAAATGACCCATAATTTTTTCAGCATGGGCCAGTAGTCTAAGAGAATTATGAAGTAACCGGAGTTTTTGTTAATATTCATTATCTACCAACCCATTTTAAAATAATATTTCCGTGTACCTGATGCTAAGATATAAACAGTTTATTTTTCAACACACTTGCTCATTAAGCAACGTTTACTAAACATCATTACCGCTCACAAGTGCTTTTCACTTAATTTTTGTTTTATTTTTAGCAAGAAATTATGCCTATGAACCAAGTTCTTATTTTTGGAAAAGTATCCAAAAACTATTGGATAATCTCATTCCATTTTCCTAAATATTAATGCCACGTACCTAGTTATATTTCTGAAGTAGCTTCGTGGCTCATTCTGTTTTTTTGTTGGACTTACAGATTTCCGCCATCTTCATGCGGTTTTTCAGCCAAGAAAATGTTTATTTTCTTATCTAAACAAAATATTTATCAATCTAAGTTACAATTAGGAGAATACAAACATGCAACCTTAAAAATTATAAATATCGTGTATCTAAAAATACCTTATAATTTATGTTAGTATGTACTTCAGAAAACCTCACTAGCTCTCAAGAATAACTAAAACTGTTCAACAATTGCTCGCTTTCTTTCATGCCATTTTAGTGGCCAGTATAATAGACCACTACCTTTCTTCGACGGCTCCCATGGTAGTGCGAGAATTCTAATTAGTCTATTTCTCTACAGTTGCGGCGCGTGTGACAGCCTGTTCCCCTCGCTGATGGCTCTGGAGCACCACAAGGAAGAGTTCCAGCACTGGAGCGACTCTTGCTGCTCACGGTCAGACTCGGACGACAGCGACTCGGCATCGGGACACGACCGGGACCGCCTGCTCTAATGCCACCACCTCATTGTTGCCGCCGACCGCCCACACTCTCTTGGGACCTTCGTCTGACACACTTTGTACTATGGCCTCGCACAAAGTCGCGTCTTTGTACTGAAGAACGCAACACGTAGAGATTAGAGATCCGTACTCGTACAAATTAGAGATCCGTACTCGTGCTCGTACAAATTCATATGTGTCAATTATATGTTTACAGCAGTTCTGTTATTTATAATTATGTAAAAATATTTTAGTTGTGAAAAAATACGTAAATCCACACAAAAACCATTTAATATGATTTATTCGATGAATGGACTAAAAATTAATATTTTCCCAATACTCTTAGAATGGTCCATCAAATTACCCAGTTGTTAATTTCCAATAATTCAGTAAATTGATCAATTGTTTGGAAAAACTAACTTCTTTTAACACCAGAATGAACCAGTATAACTGTCAGTATCAAAAAAATTTCCACCTCCAAGGAATAAAATTACCTATCATAATAGTATTAACAAATTGTATTAAAGATGAAAGAACTTCTACAATGAAAAACAAAAAAACCAGTAGTGCGTGTCGTACACGCATAGAATTAGGGTACCAGAGAATGAAAAAACCTTTGTCCCTTCGAAAATCTAATAACTTCTTTCTTGAAGAACCCCATACTGTAGTGCTTAGAGAAAACCTTGGCAGGGAGCTTATTCCAAAACCCGAGCGTTCGCGGGAGGAAGTTTCTCTGAAACCGCACTATAAGCTACCATTTAGATTCCAAGGTTAAGATTAATTCCCAGCCGGTGGCGAGCGACGCGATGGTAGAAAATAGCCGTGGGCATCATTTCGAACAAAGCCTCAGAAGAACACACACAGGGATGCAAAGTCTCTCCTCAGACCTAAGGGTTCGATACGGCTTGTGAGTTTGGGGTCGTCGACGATTCTCACAGCCCGTCGTTGAACTGAGTCAAAAGGCCCAAGCTAGTATTCGGGTGCACCCGCCCAAAGCGGCAGTACTCCATATGGGGCTGGACCTGTGACGCTTAAAGCTACAACACATACAACCTTTGACCCAAACTGAAGTACTGATTCGATCTGTTGAGTACTTCAAGTTTTTTAGACGCCAGCTTAAATTTGCCTTGTAAAAGATCTCGGAACTGAGACTACAATGAATAGGTTTTTCTTAGCGGTGAACGCGCAGACTTGTGTCTTCGTAGGCTTGAATCGTGCCAAGTTTTCCCGTCCCAAGTCAGAGACCTTGGACAGAGTGGTCTGATTTGAGACATAAGTTCTCCGCACTTTTCCTCCACAACGGAACGAGGGATGTTTTGTGTGGCATGTATTTCTGAAGCCCATAATAATAAATACTCGTAGTAAATAATAAGAAAAACAATCCTTGTAGTCAAAATGGCGTGAGAAGTTGTTGTGACGACGAGTCGGGCACGAAACGTTCTCACAATATAGGTGATCAGTAAAAAATGTTCAACCCTCTGTTCAATGTATGTGAATACGTAAAACTTTGCAAAACTGTATTGTTCCATGGATGGTGTAACAAGGCGTACGGCCGGACGGACATGACGAAACTATAAGGATTACGCCATTTAACAACTGACAACCCTAAATAGAATGACTTTTTTCCTTTTTGTGGTATTGAAAATAACAAAATAACATACTGGGGCCAATTCCGCGAAGCTCTCTGCAAACTCTTCTCGACGCAAATCTCACGCTTCAATCAGTTTTCTGTTCCAACACTATTTTGAGGTCTCGTGTAGTAAGTCATTTGTCAATATTTCACTTTGCTTCAATTTATTAAGAACAAAAAGTTCAGATTTGCTGCTCTTCTCACATGATAAACTTTTATATGGCCTTTTGGAGTAGCATTCAAGGTACCTATTTCAGTGGAGCCGAAGTAAATCTGGAAGTTTTTGTGACAAAAGAAAGAATCTTAAAGATACTTAGACTATTGACTATTAAATTTTTTCATTTTTCATTTTTTCATTGGTTCGATTTTATTTTTCGTATAACGATAACTGTATTTGTTTGTAGAGTTTGTTTGTTTTGCAGTTATAGTGCTCCTTCATTTTTTATGCAATTTTTTTTTTGGAAATAAATTATCACATTTTATTTATTTGTTACCAACTCATCTCTTTTTAATACATTTAAATAATATATGGTTTGAAATATCATGGAATTGTATTGTGACAGTTGGATATTGATGATGCACTGAAATGTATGTAAAATGACACAAATTGTGAACCCCATGAAAGTCCCCAAAATGAGATGAAAACATGTGGTAATTTCTTATGAGAAAAATAAACAAAAATAGTATTCAGTAACTTCATTTTATTAGTTCTCTTTCTTTGCAATGTATAAAAAACCATTAGAGAAAATTATTTAAATGCCAAAGTACTGTGTTAATTGTGTAGTTTAGGCACGTATCATAATACAATTTGTACAAGCGAAAAAATTTATACATTTTTATATCAAAACAAATGCTTACCTAACCGATAGCATATCCTGTACTTTGTATATATTTCCTAGCGTATGTCCCGGCGACAATGCATATCATGTAGAGTATTTACGGTAACGACTGATACCTATCTAAATGTAAATAGTTTTGTCGTTAGATAGACTTAGTTACGATCACTTTTAGAATTTTCCAAATTCTTATTGTCACATCAGTGTGTTACCTTCGCCCTGCGAGGTCCGAGGTATCTTCCATTAAGTATTACTAATTTATATAATTGTGAATACTCGAGACTAGATCATTGTATTTTTATAAGTTAACGTCCGATTGTATTTGGCCGCGGGCCGCAGAGCGCGAGACCACGCCGGCGACACTGTGCCGGCCCTCGGGCTTTGCGGTCGCGGCCACGTCTATACAAATAAAAATACGATTCAAAATATGTACAGAAATGTTTATTTTATAGGAAATGACATAACCACAAAGTACAGGCTACTTGAACGTACGCGCTGCGCTACCGTATGTCCGATCTCCCTTGGCCGCGGCGGCCGTCAGTCCGGGGACGTCACGTACACGTGTTCAATTTTTCATTAATAATCAATAACCAGTAATACAAAGACGAATCTCTTACAAAAGCATAATACGAAGTAGTAAGGTGCCTCGTGTGAGTCGCGAGGCAGGCGTCAAGTCAGGGTCGGGTCGAGTCTCGTCCGGGGCGCGCGCGGGGTCGCGGGGCTCGCGGGGCGCGCGGGTGCTCGCGACACGGGGGGCCGGGGGGCCTCTCTACGCAGCGCCGTTCACGAGGGGCTCCTTGCCGACCGGCGGCTGGGCCGGGGGGTCTCGCCGCTTCGTCGCCGACCGTTGCGTGCGCGGGGCCTCCTCGCCGCCCGCGCCGCTCGTCGCCCCGCTACCTGCTCCACTCGTTGCCCCGCCCGCGCTCGTAACATTTGCGCCCCCGCCTCCCGCACTGCTGCTCATACCGTTCTTCCACCCGCCTCCTGTAAAACATCAGTAAAAATGGAGACCCCGGCTCGGCCTAGTATAGGACAGTGATAGTTTTAAACCAATGATGCGCAAGCACTAGTCCGAGCAACGTATACTGGTGTAACAATGTCCTATCTGTACCTGATTCAAACTAATTCTTGTCCCAAATCAGGCAACAACAATTCACAACCCAGTTCTAATTGCTTCAGCCAACAATTAAAATTAATTACCTCAACATCAGCACAAAATTATCTGGCAACTGCAGTATTGGAAGTTGTATGTTTTAGATTATACCTCTGAGTGTCCAGCAGTGGGCGATTATAGGATGATATAACATCCATTTCGTCCAAATTTGAAGTTTCTGGTATACCAAGACTATAGACATAAAAATGTGGCTATGAAGACAACAACTGCATACAATGTTTTTTTGGTAGGCACATCACCTTGTTTAGAACCGCCTTCTCTGCATGACTGTACAAGAGGCAAATAGCAAGCTCAAATGGCAAATGAACTAATCATATAAACATTTCATGTGCAGTGCCCAAAGGGGCACGTGTTCTATATAGGGCTTAAAATTAACGAGCAATAAAAAAGTTAAGAATTAGCAACCCGCTAATGAATAAAACGTGTTCTAAGCATAAACGTTGCGAAAACATTTATGGAAGAAGTCCTATGTTTAGCTGTGAATGGATGAAGGAAAACCCATATTTATCAATAGCCACCCCAGAAGACACGCCTCTCATTTAGTCAACACATTTCTTATCTTTTACAATACATTCCAAAACAAGTTTTTAAGGAACTTATTGAAAACTACTTTATGCCATTGAAAAACGGAATTTGCATTAAAAAATTTCCAATGAAAAATAACTCTGAGTAGGCCATTATTTAAACCCAAAGAGTAATTTTTCAATGCTCTTTTCTCCTGTTAATGTAAAAATAGCTAATCACAGAAAGTACTAGAAAGTCAACCATACCCTATAATCAACACTTAAAATGTGTTTTTTCTTTATTTACAATTTGATTTGACTGAATTAGCAAGCTAAATCAGCAAACTGAACAGCCTTTGGGGCAGACGTGTCCAAAAGTGGAGATCGCGTTATGAAAAGCGACGCGAGGGCCGCCTTCCAGCTTGATGGATCAATGACCGCGAGGAAGAAGTGGCGCGACATCAAGGAGGCTTATGTCCAGCAGTGGATAAAAATAAGCTGAATGATTGCTTCGTTGATATAACAAGTAAAGAGTTTAGCAAACTTCAGCTAAGACATAATCAAATTAATTTTGTTTAAACTAGGTATACAAGTTGCATCTGCCAACGTCACTATGCCAAATAGAGTAAATACCTAGTAGACAATAATTGAGTGTTCGCTAGACAAAAGTTAGCTGAGTTTGTATATCAATACTACAGACACATTCAAAATATGTTAGATGCAGTGTTACGAGATATAGGTACACGAAAATTAAACACAGTTTACATTTTGTAATTTACAAATAAATCTGAAAATATTACATAATGTGCGGAAGCTCTACTGAATTTTAGTTAAAACACATGCTTGTAATAAAATACATATATCTAGGGTAGTCGGAAATGGGGTGACTTCATCAATGCTATCGGCGAACAAAACACTATTCTATAGTGTTTTGAATCCGGATAAAAAAACCGTTAATAATAAATAATTTACAGAATCAATTATTATAAAATAATACTTAAAAATACATCCATTATTTTTATTTTGTACAGAAAAAAACCGTCGTCGTCCATACCGCGTGAACATGTTGACAAATAACACAATTTTCGACTAACCAGGTATATTTAATAATACATAAATACATTACAACAATTAAGCCACACAAATTTAAATAAATACTGTAATATCAGAAATGAGAATAAAACATGCATGCATTACATAGATTATAGAATAACACAAGTAAATAAAAACTAATATCACTAAATAATGGTTTAATTATTTTTTATTACTTCGAAAACAAACCTTATTAAAAATGAGGCATTCCCATTCAAATAGAATCATTATCTTATGCAGTAATGTTATTAGTGCCTCCTATCGTATGTAAAGGTGACATCCTGCATTTGAAAAATTTTGTGTGTATGTATGAATGCTCATGAGTGTGAAAGTAATTTTCAATATTGACGTCATGTATATTGAAAGTTTCTTTGAATATATACTATTTGAGTATAAGTGTATGCATTTTATATTTACATAACTACTAACTAGGATGCATCACTACTTGTGTTTCAGTTAAGGGTTATCCTATAGTAATGAGTACTGATGTGTTGGAGCATCAGTATTTATATGTATGTATGTCACGAGTGTTTCGTCTCTTGTAGATGAGTATGTATGTGTAGGAGAGAGTGCAATGTTGTTGAGTGCACGTTCCCACCTTGCCTGCGCCTGCGCCGGCGCCGGGCGCCGCCTGCCTCGCTCGCGGCGCGTCCCTCCTCCGACGACAACGACTCTGCCCAACACAACATGCGCTGCACTACCGGTCTACTACACTCTACCTACTGTACGCGACACCGCTACTCACACCCCACTACAATACACAAATTTGCTATTTTTGGACTACTTATGCTAGAGACATTATGCAATGTTAACGAGCTAAATAAAATGCTCCGAGCCGTATACTGAAACTATCCCGATCGAAATCATACATTGATAAAACCAGACTAAGTCCTGAAAGATTCTAGTATTTTATTATAAACTATAGCGGCCCGTCCCGGCTTCGCACATGTAACTTTTATTTTTTAAAAATTTTAGGATAAACGTTAAATGACAATTTATATTACAATAAACCCATTTTTATTCTCAAAGTTTTTTCCTTGAAAAAAGTCAAGTATTTTGTTTAGATTGACATTTTGAGTTCGTAATATCTTTTGAATGAATGGAATGTTCGATTTCAATAATTCTAAAAATAATCTACAGGTATTGAAACAGTCTTGAATACGAAATGATTTATTTGGATAAGGATTAATACAAAGGTTTACAAAACATGGTCTGATTTTGGTGGGCATTTCTATTAACTTTTTAAATGTAAAAAAGTAGTTATTGTGACATAAGTTTTTTTTTTTTTTTTTTTATATATATTGATATGTTCTTTAATAGTTTGTAGGAACACTTTTTGTTCAATCGTTTTCGCAGCGCATGCGATGAGACATTTTTACACCTTGGGTTACAATATTAAAGTTTCAGTTTCAGTAGGGATCACTAAATTTTTCCTAGCTAGAGCCAGAGCTACACAAGCTACAACATAAATCTCTAAGCAGCGGTTCAAAATAAAATGTCATTTGTATTGTAGATTATCTATCAAGTATAATGAAAACAATACAACGTTGGGCTCGTCGAAGCTCGAAGTTGTGGAGCTCGTGGCCTAGTCATATCGTCTATCGGAAACTGTATGCGAAGCTAAACAATGTCGAACTTGGCAGTGCTTGAAAGGGTGACCGCCGAGTGGCACATTTTTTAAAGCTCCTCCGTGTTGGCACGTAAAACCACCGGCCCTGGCTGTTTGTCATAGTCCGGAACCGCTTAGTTTTGAGGTTTCGAAAATTCTAAAGTTGTTCGTTTTTCACATATAGACCATTTGCCCAACCTAATACATTAGTTTGTGTCATCTCAGGTGTTGGCTTAGTTAGAAATTTAGGTATTTGTGTTTTTGACCAGAATCGGACGAAAAAGAAAATTGGAGATGAAAATTTTACTTTTACGGTAATAATAAAGTAGTAATATATATATATATATATATATATATATATATATATATATATATATTACTATTCCGGTGGATAAAAATAACACAAAATGCGTATATATATATATATATATATATATTTGAACAATACCTAACTAATCGCCTTACTCTTTCAATCCGCAATCACCGCCCTAGGCGAATGGTTTCGGAAATCGAGAATCGAAGTGAATCCCGACAAAAACTTTTCCGTCGTTTTTACCACTAGCCACCCTGCGCGACCATCTTCCCTCCCACTGCCATTTAATTCCTTGGCAAAACAAGTATCTTGATGTGTGACCCTGGATGGCCGTCTGCACTTCCGCGATCACACATACAGACAGAGCCGCATTTGTCTTCGGTCGTCTATATCCCATGATATGCAAGTCCAGTTTAATGTCGCTTGGAAATAAGCTGACGCTTTGCACCACTTGCATCCGCCCCATACTAGCATACGCTAGTGTTGTCTAAACGCAACCTCCATAGACTCCAGACCCTCCAAAACCGCTTCCTCAGAGCGGCCTCCGGAGCCCCCTGGTTCGTCCGGAATGCGGACCTACACAGGGACTTCGAGCTCCCCACGATTCCCGAATACTTCAAAGACCCGGCAATCCGCTTTTTCGAGCGTACGCCCAATCACCCGAACCGATGAATAGTGCAATCCACAAACTATCACCCCCCCGACCGGCCACGGCATGGTCGAAAAACCATTGTTAGGCGGCCTCGGCAAACAAGCTTACGATGCCCGCCTTATGGTAAGCGGTCACTTACCTTACGTAACACCAGGGGTATCACTCGCGTGTTTCCGACTCTTAAAAACCCTTCAAAAGTCCTTAGAGAAAACCTTAGCAGGGAAGTCATTCCACAACCAAACTATTACTATTTCGGTTTAAACTGTGAGAATGAATTCCCTGCCGATGGTGCGATAGTAGAAAGTAGCCGTGGGCATCATTTCGATCAATTTCTTAGTACATATCCCATTGTACTAGCACTAGAACACACAGGGAGGCAAAGTCTCTCCTCAGACTTAAGGGTTCGTCAGCCCGTCGTTGAACCGAGTCAGAAGGGCCAAACTAGTATCCGGGTGCACCCGCCCAGAGATGGCAACAGTACTCCATATGGGGTCGAACTTGCGACGTGAAGTACTGCCTCGCTCTGTTTAGTACACCTAGTTTTTTGGGCGCCAGCTTCACCTTGCCTTGCAAATGATCTTGGAACTGAACATCGCTAAAGATGTCAACACCAATGATCCCAATGCTCTTGGCGATGGAGAGAGGAGTGTTATGGAATTGTGGAACTAAAGTGATAATTTAGTAAATGCTTTTAACCTTCAAATCGTCTCCTCTTATCTTAATATTTTCAATAGCAACTTTAAATCAGTTTTAATTTTTTGTTCCTTTAGTTCACACATTGTAACTAGTACAATCGAAGTTTTATTGGAGTTGCTTGAGTGTGTCATGCTCTCTCAAAGTGTCTCTGCGGTGGTGGCGTGTGTGTCGGGTCGTTACATGGTTGAGCGAAGCGATGGCTGATTCATGTGTCATACTCGTGAACGGGTGCCGCCTGTGGAGGCTGGTCTGCTCTTGCAAACTTCTTTGTATTCTTAGTATTCGGTTATCGGTGTAGGATTTCAACGGCAACTCCTCAATTATGGGGAAAAAAATGGATAAAATTGACGTTTTGAAGTAGCTTATGTTCTTTTCTGGGACTCAAAACTATCTACATGCCAAATTTCATCTTGATCGGTACAACGGTTTCAGCGTGAAGAGGTGACAGACAGATTTCCTTTCGCATTTATAATATTTATTATTATATTATATTCATGGATAGTATGGATAGTTTTAAGTATGTGTAAGTTTATGTAAATATGATTGTGCAAAAATAAAATTATGATGGCGCTTATGCCACTAGTACTATTAAATATCGGAATTCTCTTAAATACCTATCTGAATTCCTTACTCGATTGACGATATTTGACGCTTCACATTGTGCGCCCCCTATGCTACATAAAAACAAAAAAAAAGTTTGACATGTTTGACTTTGTTTTTAGTAGCTTACTTACTTATTTTTATTACCCAATAAGAGTTTCGGTACATATTGTATACTCTTTAGCTAATTATCAAAGTATTGTATTATTACTTTAAATGGAACTTCTTGCCAGCTCTTTGTGGCAGAAAATAACATTGTATTGAGGAGTCAAAAGTGTTCTTAGTAAACTATTTGAATAAATATTGTTTGATGTGATTTGAATTGAAAAAGTGAATGTGGTTTTTTAGCGGTGAACGCGCAGACTTGTGTCTTTGTAGGGTTGAATCGGACCAAGTTTACCCGTCACCAGTCAGACCTTGGACAGTATGTGGTCACGATTTGAGACACAAGTTCTCCTCGGTTTTCCTCCACAACGGAACGAGGGATATTTGCACGACCCGTGTTATAAGCGTCTCCAGTACTGTCATCTGCGTAGCACAGCATCTGTTTTTGATGTCCAACATGTCATTGATACGCAGAAGAAACAGCGTAGGAGATAGCACAGAGCCTTGCGAAACACCAGCATTAATATTCATGCTATCGGAGCAACTAAGGTTCGTATGCGTCTGCCGGACAAAAAGCTAGCCACCCATTTGCAACCCTCGGGCACTCCGTAAGATGGGAACTTCGATAGAAGATCCCGGTGCCAGACCCGATCGAACGCCTTTGCTACGTCCAGGCTACATGCCAATGCCTCCCTCTGACTCTCAATGGCTAGTGCCCATCGGTGTGTGAGATACAATAGCAGGACACCAGTCGAGCGACCGTGGCGGAAGCCATATTGACGGTCACTAACCAGGTCGTGTTCTTCTAGATATCTTAAAAGCTGTGTGTATCGAATTATAGGCGATAGGCCTATAATTCGATGGATCTGATCTATCGCCCTTTTTGGGCACCGGGTGCACATTCGCAGTCTTCCATAAAGTCGGAAATTGCCTAGTGTGGTAGGAAAGCGCGAAGAGGCGCGTGAGTACAGGACATAACTCAGGCGCACACTGCTTAAGCAACACTGCTGGTATACCGTACTAACAGCCCGTGACGACGATCTCGCTATCCAGATAGTGAGACTAGTCTCGTCGATTTCCCGGACGGATCTGCCGCCCGCACGCTTACCTCATATACGAGGTTTCAAAGAGGGCCGGGGCGCTTCTCACCCCCCACTCACTTGCAACCGCAACTTCGTAACGAGGAACTCCACTCCTGGTGCTGACTCACCTTCGGGTTCAAGGCTTACGGCGGTCGAAGGGACGACCCCAAGAGCGACAACCCAAGCTGAAGCTACCCCGCGGGGAGCCCTTGAGCATTGGGAGCGCTTTATGGGCTGAGACTCCTTCAGAGACTCGCCCCAAAACCCTGGTGGAGCAGTAATGGCTGCATCATCCAAACTGTAGTGGTAATTCAGAAAAAAAAATACAACGCTTCATTCGCGGCTCGCGCGCTGTCGTAGTCGTGCACGCGGTGCGATGTTGTAAAGTAACGCCTGTTTTTTGACAACGAGTCATTAGCGGCTCGCGCTTTGACGAAGTAGTAAAATAACAATATAATTTTAGCGCTACCTGAATATTTATTAAGCGCGCGCTATTCTTTACAAGTAAATAGCTTGCCAAATAATAATAAGCTATACGTTATATTAACCACCACTAGTAGGTAAAGGTTCGCGGAAAAATAACAAAGGAAAAGATTACTAAAAGTTTACTATTGTTTACTAGTTGGAATTGAAAAGTTTTTTTTTTCTGAAGTCTATTATGGTGGCCACCTGTTTGTGAAGGCCCCGAGGCTATCGCTCCGGTTGCCCTCCCGCAAATCTGGCCCTGAGTGGAGTAGCCACCCTTCGACTGATGAATGGAGAAGTTAGATAAAAGTTAATACTTTAATTTAGTGCTTTTATGTTTTATTTATTTATATCGTGGATCAAAATGACACAAATAAAAACTTCGTATATGTTACGACATTATTATCTTGATTATGTGAACTCTAATGATTCTAATATTGTTTTCAAGCATTTGCAGCTTGGAAAAAGGAAATAATCAAAAATCTTAAAATCGCGTGTCCTGATTTGGCACTTTATTCAATGGGTATATTTATGCGATCTGCGATGGGTTCTATTATTTTTTTTCAACTTTAATTTTTTTTGGCACATATTTTACATACTGATTCTATATCAGTTTGCAATGGACGAAGATGACACAAACTGGGTTTGTACACTACCCAAGCTATTCTAAATATGATACTGTTATGTTTTTTAACTTTAATTTAATTTTGCCTGTTTTAATTTGAAATAAAAAAAATTGACACAAATCATCAAATTGCTGAAAATGCAAGAGCAAGAGATGACACAAAACGCAATATAGGTTTTATAGGTACACACTGTATCCATATGCAAAAAATTAGCGACTTTAGAATTTTTGTAACTTATGACCTCAAAATACGTTAACGGTCCCGGACTATCATATGACAGTAGTCGTTTAGCCAATTCAGAGGCTGGCTTGAAACTTTGACATTCGAGTGGCCACTAAGTCGAGCACATCCGCTAATCCACCCTGAGGCCAGCGTGGTGCCTGCGCCTCTGCATTAGGGCTTATAACGGCTGACAATCAAGGAATCACGACAATCATCCAGAAATAACAAAAAATACCAATACCAAATTAACGAAAATAATTGCAGAAAACTATTGAAATTGAAATAACAAATTATACTGTTAAACTTGTACATGTTTCATCCTGCTCCTCTTTTACTAAGCCGTGTGTCAAAAAAAAAACCAGTATATAGAGTATTGGTATGTACAGCTAGGGACACCGACGCTTCATCTGGCTTAGGCGAAATCGTTTGCAGCTCCGCAAGTGGGCTGTCCCACTCGGATACATAATATCTCAATCTAATTACGTATTTTCAGAGCTTTGGAATTTAGCAGAAAATTAGCACCGTAACCATAGAGTAACAAACAAGAATTGAAAACATTACACAACAACGTCGTAAAAAAACAAATCTAGACAACATTTCATCCAAAAATAGCAAACGACTAATAACCCCAAATCTAAGTATAAAAATCAAAGAAGATATATAAAAAGAAAAAGAAAACCCCTTCGCGTAGCTACAGCAATAATAATATGTACTAATTAAAATGTAATAAAAGGGGATGCACAAACAAAAAAACATTATAATGCATAGATACAACATATGAGAACACGAGTAAATTAAATAGCTACACTACATTTTAACTAGCACATTAAGTAACATTTTCAGATTTTAAAATATTCATGACTTAAGTTCAGTGCATGCTAAACCAACCATAAAGATAATAAAAAGGAATGCATTTAAAAAAAATCATAAAAAAAACTACTCACATTTAGAATGCTCTAAGCTTATTATTACGTCAAATAGGAAATTTTATTCAAACTTTGATTTACAGTTCAAAATTATTAAATTAATTTTGCAATGTTACCTTATTTTGTAGTCAGTGGTGTGAAGTGTTCTCCATAATTAAATTAATAAAAAATTTAACCTCAAATGAAAATATTTTTTGTAGCGCAACTAAAATTATAAGGTGGTAAAGAGTTATTTATAATAAAAATGTAAAAAAAAAATATTTCAAACATTTAAACCATCTACGTTCCAATTCACTGGTAAAGTTGACGCGTGGTAGTTGACTTTTCAACCGTTTTGTGAGTTTCAGTTCATTTTAAATTGACAAAAGTAAAACTCAACCATATCAAATTCCCAATGATTGGTGTTTCAAATCTATCTTCCTTCGCCTTAATGAAGATAATAAATATTTATTTATGGCTTTACAAAAAAAAAATATCTGCCAAACATCTACGTATCAATAGAAAACTATTGATTTTTCATGTTCTAAATAAACACTTTCGGAGAGTGCCACAAACCTACATCACACCCTACGAAACCAGTCGCCGTTTAAGCATGTAGACAAATTTATCATTATAAAATATTAAGGCAAGAAACCAATTTCAATATTAGAATCCTACAATCAATCAGTATACAGCAGTACACTGCTCGACATAGTCCTTTCCTAATGAACACCACCGCACCCGGTCCTCCGCCTTTATCAACTAGCCACTTCCGGCTAGTTTTCAGGTCATTGGTCCACCTGGCCGAAGCCCAACCCACGCTTACCGATCCGCGGTCTCCACTCTAAGACTTGTCTGCCCAAACGACCATATGTTCTGCGATAAATATAACCTGCCCATTGCCACTTCAGCTTGCTTATTCTGTAAGCTATGTTGGTAACTAAAATTAACTAATACGCGTATTCCTAGATTACCATACGAATTTGACATTGAGGCGAAAAACAGTAGAACGCTTGTTTCGCGGCGCCGCGACGCGGTTTTGTGTTTCGGCCCTAATAATTGGTTTTAAAAGTAGTAATGCAATACTGGTTTAAATGCTTCAAATATCTTTTTATATGTTGATTCTGCATTATGACTATTCATTTAATTTTTTTTTCCAAAGATTGTCCAAATCAAAGTGTCCAGTACATGATTAGGGTTTATCACGCAGATTTGAACTCATACTAGCATTTTTATAGTAATTAGCCAAGTTATATAAGTGCTTTGCAACTTTCCACTTTATTTCACCGAAGTAATTACAATCCATGTCTATTTGCTATGTGGCTATCTTAGTCTTAATCTGTGATGTTTACTTTATGCCTATGATATAGTGTCTGCAATATACGTAGGCTGTGTCTATGGTGTTGAGAAACAATTATTTTTTATAAAATATGCATACGTTCTATGATCTCATTTAAGATAAATATTAGACCGGCAAAGATCACCAGAGCATGGGAAGCTATGCATTAGCCTTTAATATTAATATCAAACCCTTAAGGTAAAGGACAGTTTAATTTGGACTATCAAACAGCTTCCGTGTACAGTATGGTAGCGGTAAAAGCGGCACTCACCTCGGTCCGCACTGGACACGTCCTGACTGTCTAACACTGAGCTCTCGTCGTCGGTCTGTCGCCTTCTGTCCTCGCGCCGTCTGCCGCCCTGTATATTAACAATTACCTTTATTTATGGGTTATTTATTAAAACGCATATCTTACCTATTATAATATGTCGAAAAAAATGCCATTCTCACATGCTTTTGGCTCATTCAAATAAGTTTAAGTTTCAAAAAAAATCATTTTCAGGGGTAAGTTCAGCCACAGGATGGTAGATTTGTTTATTTTTAAACAAGAATTATTACTTTTTGGCTTTGTTAAAATTTTTCAGTAACTGTACTGATAACCATAACAGCTACAACTACTTCAAATATGCATTCTTTGCTTGAGATTCCTGATGATTTTTCATCTTTATTTCATGACAAACACATTTGCGACGTTTCAGTATGTCTCCATGAGTCGGAAGCACAAAGTTCGGAAGTATAAAATTGTTTCACCAATACCTTAACTGTTTAAGACATTTTATAAGCTTCACGGGCAATAAGCGAGCGATAAGTATCTACCAAATAAAAAAGTTGAATATAATTTTGGATTTTGAGAGGCATTAAACTAGAACAATCAAAAGTTGTCACACCCTAATAAATTCATGAACACTAGCGACTCCCCGCCATCTTTACAAATAAGTCTAGTCAGAAAAAATATAGGGGAAAAAATCGGGTAGTCAATAAAATGGCAACTTAGACAGAAGATCCCGGTGCCAGACCCGATCGAACGCCTTCGCTATGTCCAGGCTACAAGCTACATGCGGGAGGCTGACTCTCAATGGCTGGTCATCTATGTGAGAGATACACTAGGTCACCAGTCGAGCGACCGTGGCGAAAGCCATATTGGCTGTCGCTAACCAGGTCGTGTTTTTCTAGGTATCTTAGAAGTTGAGTGTTGATCACTTTGGAGAGGAGGTATGTAATATTGATAGGCCTGTTATTTGGTGGATCTCATCTATCGCCCTTTTTGAGCACCGGGTTAACATTCGCAGACTTCCATGAAGTCGGCAATCGCCTATTGTGGTAGGAAAGCGCGAAGTGGTGCGTGAGTACAGGTCACAACTCCAAGTCAGGAGCACACTGCTTAAGCACCACTGCTGGTATACCGTCTGGCCCACTCGACTTATGAATGTTTAGAGACAGCAACGCCCGCCGGAGCTCCCGTTGTGTTTTGTATACATCCCCTATTAACACTTATAGAGTACGCTAAAATAATCTTTTGTGACTATAACACAGTGTTTTCACTATAAGACATATTACTTGATATCTCTTGAAATTAGGCTAGCTAAAAAACATATTTAATAAATATGAAATTTATTAAATATGTTTTTTTTATTAAAGGACTTCTTTAGTATATTTAATCCAAAAAGAAATTGCAACCCTACATGTAAAGTACCTCCTACCTGGCAAGGGTAAGGACATCTTGTATAAATTATTCTTGTTTTGATGATTTTTCCCTGCGGAAAATCATCAAAACAAGATTATGTGGGTCAAATATGTCGAAATCGTGGATCTGATGCTCGGCCAACATATTTGAAGCTTAGTCAGTGCACCTTCAGTTTTGGATGGATGTATTAGGTGTGTGTACAGTACCGGTGGGGGCGGTCGGTTGTCGTCGCGTGGCCGGGGCGCGTGCGCTCGCGGGGGAGGGGCGCGACCGTTCTCCATGGGCCGCCGTTCGCGCTCCTCGGTGCGCCGGTCGCCGCGGTCACTGGATCTGAACACAATACACGACACAGTAAAAGGAAACGGAACAAGTACAGTCATAACTCAGTTATAAACGGATGTACCTGTGCAGTACCAGTATTTAACAAGCTCAGCGCAAACTATTGAACAAACAAAAGTGTTCAGTTCATGGTTGACACTCAATTTTATAGCTCCTATTAGTCAACGGTTTCAACTGTAGTGTTGGAAAATGTAGTATAATATAATTTCGTGAGCCCCACGATGCGTGGTTAAATTTTTTATTTTAATATAATTTCGTTCATTAAAACAACAGTGAAATTTTTGATAATTAGCTTTACATTTATATGAACTCATTTAGAGGAGCTGACAAGAAACTTGACACAAGAAATTGTGACTGTGCGTCATTCATTACCTGTTAGGGCGGGACCCGCGACCGCCGCGCCCTCGGTACCCGCCACCCGACTCGCCGCGGTCCTCGCCGAGCTCGGGGGTCATCCGGCGCCCGCCTGAACAAATAAACACAATTAACACATGGAAAAAGGTTGCACCAATGTAGGTCTCTATTTTGAAAACTGCGACATAGCTGCAAAGACCTAACCTAACTCTTACATTAAAAAAATAAATAAGCATGACATTCGCCGCCGTCAAACTTCTAGTGTCGTTCGTTCACCAACGCACTATAAGCTGTCTTTAAGGCTTTACTATAACTGAACCGCTTCATCGAAACGGAGAGTCGTAGATCCCACTGCTGATACCAGCGCCTCTAGCGGTGACTCTCAGAACTACTTGAAATACGTCAAAGATTAAAGAGGGAACACTGTTGATTACGTAAATACTGCCGAATGTTTTTTTTATAACTGATGCAGTGTTAATGCAGATGCAGCATATTTGTACCTATTAACTGAACTTTGTTTACTAGTTGACAGAGCTAGCGAAGCGTCTCATTTTCGAGATTGGCCAAAAAATGTTATTGTTCGTCCGTCTGTCTGTCTGTTCTCGCCTACAGGTCGCATTTGTCAACCGATTTTGACGAAATTTGGAACACATTATTAAAAAAATTTAGTGGATTAGGATTTTTGATTGGGAGGAAAATGGGGGAAAAAGGTGGGAAGTTTTCTGTAGCGTGATTTATTGACGGATTTCAATCAAATTTGAGAAGCACACTAAGAACTTCATTCTACACATAAAAAAAAAATGCCACAAAACAAGTATTTATTTACAACCAAGGTAGCAAACAAGCTTACGGCACACCTGATGTTAAGCAGTTACCGTAGCCTGTGGACGCTTGCATTACTAGCAGCACTACTCCCGCGTTGTCGAACCTATAAAAATATATCACCCCTTCTGCGAAAAAAAAACTCACGCAAGGTGTACAGGTCACAGAGCCACTAGTTTCATTCTTTATACATGATCTTTATCCGTGATTATAAAGACGTTCTATAATTTTTTTTAGTACCTATATGTTTTATTATTCTATATATAGTACCTAAATAGTAAATCAGATCGGTTGCAGTAGGCCTTGATAACGCCAGACTTTAAATTTTTAACTTTTTAGTCCATATTATTTATCTATCGGTAAATGATTTCGCCATATTAATCAACAGTGGGCCAAGGTAAGGCCTTAAACTGAATTTTTTATAGCATACATTTTTATTCGTTTAAACTATATCTAAGAACCTATGGTATGTTTTTAAAACAATTCTATAAAATTAATCTTTTTGTGTTTTTTTTGGCAATTTTTTCCCTCAAATAGTAGAATAAGTCATCTGGTTTCGAACATGTAAGATTTTTGAACTAAAATTAAAATTATTAGATAAAATAATTCTTGATGATATTTTTTTTAATTGAGTTTGAAAAAATCAGACTCACAAGGAGTCTAGGAGCGAGGGAAACCGGACACCTTAGAAGTAGGTACTTTCGCAAATATGATTTTCAGAGGACCAAAAAACATCTGTACAGGCTATAGGCTTCGTGATTTTAATCTTGTTAGTTTGTGCTTTAAATCCAATTCTCTTCATTGATTTACAGACAAAAAAGGCAAATGCTTTGATTTGATATCTCGTGTTCCGTAGTCTTGCTACTATTAATTTCAAAGAGTTTACTTTGAACTTATAACCGTCCTCTGTGTCTATGGCAGTCGTGCGATTATGTTTTTCAGGGCACCTTATATCTAGCGTTAGGAGGTGCCGTACGGCGCTAGGGGATTTTCCGATATATTCGTTAAAAATGTAAAATAAAATGTGAAAGAATTGAAACAAATGATTAGGGCTAATTGAAAAATCTTCTTCATTTTTTTTAAATCAACAATTTACATTAGCTACCTCAAAATTGAGTACCTCAATGTATTCTGATATCCATATATTTTTAAACATATAGTTTTTACATACAAATAATCTGATTAAAAAACCGGTCAAGTACGTGTAGGTCTCACGTATGGAAGGTTGCTTACTCATAGGAACCCGTCATTCAAGATTAAGAATGAACACCGCAAGCGACACGTAACGATTTACCCGGGTAGCCACGGCGCTTTACTGCACCTGTCCCGAAGTCAGACCGTCACCAACGCGGCTCGCCGTGAAAATCACTCGTCGCACGCCACTTTTTGTAATTACTTAGAACTATTCAATTTCAAATATTTATTTTGATTTTAAAATTTAGATAGTTATTTATTAGTTTGGTTTATCGATTTTTTAGTTTCAACTAAACATTTTTTTAATTTTACAGACACTTAGGAAACGGTTATTCTTTTAAATGTTTGAACACACTTTAAATGCCCTATTTAAGACCCTAAACGACATTTCACACAATTGTTTAAATACGTGTCTAAAGTATTAAAAAATTACCATTATCTTAATTTTAATACAAAATCAAAGTCGATGTTTACATGACACTTTTTAAATAAGATTTTTAAATAAAATTTTAAATAAGATTTTAAGACTGTTACATACGCAGTATGGACGAGAGACGGACGGACGGACATGACGAAACTATAATGTAATCGCGGGAATATTTTTGCCTCTACAGGGACACTTATATTCGGCGCTGAGTCCGGCGCTAGGGGACTTTATAATATTGTTTTTTAAGGGGTACTGTACCTCAAAAGGAAAAAGAAGTCCCCCTCATAGCATCACTTTGTTGTCCGTCTGGCTGTCCTACCTACCTAGTATAATATATGTACTGTGTTCATGCGCGCTTTACACGCTCGCACACCAAGCGTGGTGGCGCGGCGCAATAAGTAGGTACCCGCGCCGCGCCAGGTTTTATACTTATATAATGTACCTACCTACTTAAAAATATTAAAATACAAAAGATAAATATTAAAATAATAAAGATTTTTTAGTTTGAAATCTTTACAGACATGGTTATTTTTTTATAATTATAAAAAATTGTACCTACTAAGAAACTTATCCCTTTTTTTAAACTTTAACGACATCCTACAAATATTTTATACGTCAATTAAATGTATGAAGAGCTGTAAAAAAAGTTAATTTTATTACAAAACTAGGTGAGTAGGTATTGAGTAGGTATTGCCGGTTTACATAAGTCACCATCACAATAAGGCGGATATAAAGTCATCAAAGATGAGTAAGATAATTAAAAAAATTATCTCCCATATCATGTAAAATCGGCCAAGTGCGAGTCGGACTCGCGCACGAAGGGTTCCAACCGAGCAAAAAAATCTCGTATGTTGTATGGGAGCCCCCTTAAATATATTTTTTTCTGTTTTTTAGTATTTGTTGTTATAGCGGCAACAGAAATACATCTTCTGTAAAAATTCAAGTGTCTAATTATAGCGGTTTATGACATACAGCCTGGTGAGAGACGGACGGACGGACGGACTGACGGACAGCGATGCCTTAGTAATAGGGTTTCTAAGTACCTTTCAGGTACGGAACTCTAAAAAACCACCCAAGAACGTGTCGTACACGCATTAAATTAGGGTTCCTTAGCCGTTGTAACATAACTATTGCAGATTTCTCAAAAACCTATAAACCGATTTAGTTTAAAACAATTTTGCATGGAATTTCTATAACAAATTTTTTTTCTTATTTTTATAATTTGTTTTTGTAGCTGTTTACAAGAGATAGCTTTCTGTAAAATTTCATTAGAATCGAAGCAAAGACGACGGAACAACAAGGTTGTGTGTGACATACGGACGGACGGACGGACGGATATGAAGAATTTATAAAAGTTCCGTTTCTGCGATTTGACTAAGGAACCCTAGAAGTGTTTAATGCATAGCTAAAATCCTAAATACAATATAATAGCTTATCAAGCAACTCGTATCTATTCTATGAGTCCTTCATAAAAGAAAATATTAAAAAAAAAAGTTGCTTAGTATTTTTGAATACTCAATTAACAAATTAAGAATTTACAATATTACATATATTTTTAAATGACTGCAAAACTTTTCAAAATCGTCATTAATTTCCATTTATTCGCTCCGACACCGACGCGCAGTCTTACCTCAACGAAGTCCTAAAATGGTATGTGCCTGGGCTCGCGGGGGATTACAGAGCGACGGAGCAGGGGCACTCGCGAGGAAACTCGTACTTTTCGGAAAAATCGTTTTTTGCGGAAAAACGTACTTTTCACGCAGGTAAAACTCGCTAACAATAAAGTGCTCAAATCGAAGTGTAAAAAAAGTAAAAAAAGGTCTTTCAAAAACCGAAAGACCTTTTTTTACGTGTAAACAGAAACTAAGATGCTTATACTATTCTTGAGAATGTTTGCGAAAACTCTAAAATCAGAAACTCACTGCGATTTATTTATTTTAAGAAGCAATTATTAAAAATAGAATTCTGTTCAAATCAAAATATTAACGAGGCTCTAAGATATCAATTGATATTTTTTGTTAACGTATTAGACTAACAATTTCTTGGGTTTTTTGACTTGAATCAGCACGAAAATTAGGATTTGGGTTTATTTAGCCCCTTAAGGACGCTTTTGCGGTTTTGTTAAAAATTTAATGTTTTTCGGTACATTTTGCGACAAAACGAAACTAAATAAAATAAGACTACAAAATACAGATAGATAATTTCTTTATTTTTTTAAAGTTCTTTATGTTGAAAATCATATTTTAATATCATAAACCTTGATTTTACGTTTCCTCTTAACACATAATTGATCTATATGATTTTCCGTACATTTTATTTTGTCAATACTGGCAACACACAGATTCAACAATTACAAAATACCATTCGTTAGCAAATATTATTATAGTCTTAAAGTAAACTATAGAGGCTGGATCTCAAAATGTATAATTAAATAGGGTTACACTATTCTTTTGCACAAAAACAAAAAAATTAAAAAAATTAACTTTCTCATAAAAAGAGATTGTATACTACTTATACTTTATTAAGTGGACACGTTTGGTCACGTCTTAAAATACACATATTTCATAGCTTTTTATAATAAATTAAAATAAATAAGTTAAAGTTGTATCTGGAAGAAATTACCGAAATGTTGCATGCCTTAGATAGATCCTTAAGACGAGTGGGGCATATGGCCAGTATACATTGCTGATCCAGAGCTATATCTAGGGCTCAAAATCCAAACTGGCTGGAATAACTATCAGAAGGAAGCCTATATGAGATCCAGCTAGGATTGGCAGCACTTGGTATGCTACGTCAAGTCTTCTCCTCCTCCCTCCTCCATACCAGAGTTTAAAGACGAGACTTGCGTCATATGTAGGAGGCACTGGTTGCAGGCTTTCATTAGACTTATGCTGTCGAAACGTGCACACTTACAGCAATGATAGTCCAAGACTTTAGAATTGCACAGTGCACGATGCAGCGACCTATGCTCGGAATTTCTCTTAAGGATTTAATCCAAATTGAGGAAATCTGGAAAAGAATTAGTCACTGAAACAGCTCAACGTATCAGTAAGCTGAAGTGGTAATATGGTATGGTACTGAAGTAGTTGGAGTTAAAGTGTCTAGATTCAAGATAAGAAGACGTACCTGAAGGCAAAGCGATGTACTTAAAAGGGTGAACGATGTTGGCTAGATTCAGAAGGCAGAGGAAAGCAAGAAGTGGCGCACTGTAGATGAGGACTATGTCTAGTAGTTAACCAAAACAAGCAGATCCTATTATCTGCACATTTTGTTTCAAAGTTGATAATGAGTGAGGTTGTATGTTTGTATGTATACGTACCGGGCGGGTACCGCTGCGGAGGGGGCCGGCCGCGTCTCGCGCGGGGAGCGGGCGCGCCGCGCGGGGGAGGGTACGTCGCCGAGCTCCCCCCCAGCACGACGCGCAACTGTTGGTCGATCTCCTGCTTCTCCTGACGCAACTGTTCTACTTCCTGCACATGCAAACTCTTTATGATAGACCGTTCTATTTTGATCCACATTTAGTAAAATTCACTGAAATTGTCTGACAAATAAGAAATGGGGTACGGTTACACTACTTGATTTTTGATACTGATAGTTTAAAACAAATACTATAGTTTATATGTATTTACATGAATCAACTAACGACTCACATTTATAGTATTTGGATGCAGAAAGTAAGAGCTACTGTACAGGTCTACTGGCTAAGGTAGCCTTTGTTCACAAAACCTTTCATGCGGAGGTATAATTTGAGTTTAACAGAAAAATCTAAGCTGTTTTTACCTAGAATATTTTAAGTGAAAACCGGCTAGGCCTATGCTTGGAGCAGGGTTCCGTGGTCTAGTAGTAACCTAGTAAGGTTGTTTGTTCAAAAATACGCCTAACTGAGTCAGCTAAATCTCAGGAATTATTTGATACTAGTAAGTAGTATTATACATTTTTCTAGATTTTGCCAACAGTGCGTTAAAATGATCTATGGATATAATCCGAAGAATGGCAACTTTGGTGCCGAATACAATACTTAAAAACGATGATAAATAATTTAGAAGAACTCTTCTTAAAACCACATAATGATTTTCAATTTTCTATTTAACAATACCAGACTTGATTTTTTTTTTGTATAAAAATATTGTACCCGAATTAAATTACAATCTAACCAAGAAGGTTAATGAGTAATTTGTCTTTAAGTTAGTTTATAAAAATTGTATTTAACATCTAAGTGTGTCCAACGGCACTTTTCTTACAGTCTCTAGAGACGGAAAACGAAGATACTTTGTTCTTGTGTTCTAGAGACGGTAAGGGAAGACACAATTAGTTTATTGGCAGTACTAGTACTTTTACTACATCACTACACTAACGCAAAACAAAGTGACAAGCCGGTGCGTACCTTGACAACATTAATAGCTGTTACTATATGGTTTTGGTTTAGTAATTTGGAACTAGATGTGGGCTGTACCTTGAGATGCGCGACGTGGTACTCGACGAGGACCTTGGCGTTAGCTATGTTCTCCCTGGTGCCCACAAACACGAACGGGACCATGCCCTCTTCGCGCGGACCTGACGGCGACGGCTCGTTGTCTCCCTCCACCTTCACCTAACGACATAACAACACACACTTTTACCAGAGACCGTAAACAAGTGCGATAATAAAATAAATAAATAAATTAGAAGAATAAAGAAATAAATTAAAATCAGTGTAAAAAAGAGATTATAATAACAACACAGGTAGATAGTTGCAGTAAATAAATATTAAAAAATAATAAAATAAGCACAATAATTACAATCCATACGAATGCGAAAATAACCTTCTGCAAGTCTATCTCTCTGTTGGTTACATCTTCACGCTTGAAACGCTGAAACCGATTTAGATGAAATTTGGCATGGAGATAGCTTGAGTCCCGGGAAAGGACAGACTACTTGAGAACGTCAAGTGTGAGTCAGTGTTCTTTCTATAATTGAGGAGTTGCCGTTGAAATCCTACACCGATAACCGAATTTAGGGCGGGTGGAATCGCGAGTAAATTTGGCCTGGAAATAGTCCCGGGAAAGGACATATAGGCTACTTCAAACGTCAAGTGTGGGTCGGTTTTTTTTTATATAATTGAGGCCTGCTCCGATAACCGAATTAAGGGCGGGTAGAACGGCGGGCAAAAGATAGTTATCTATAAATTAGCTTATTACTTAATGTTTTACGGATTTCTAATTTATAGTGGTATTAGCTGTGAATCTTTAAAACAATAGCTTATTACTTGCTTTAGCTACACACACATAGTTTCCATGGCAATTAAATTTTTTAACAGCTTCTATGGCTCAGCTAGTAATGGCCTGTCTGCTAAACCGGAGCCATGGGTTCAATTACAGCACAGAACATACATTTAAATTTGTGTTTTTCTTTCAGTCTGTGTGTGTTTCATATATAATATATATTTATTTAAAAAAAAAATATATTATCTGATATCCATAGTACAAGCTTAACTTAATTACCAGATGGCGCTATGTGTAATGTCTAATATAAGCACGTTCCTTCTGAGCGACGGCGTTGCAATTTATAAGCGAAACCTCGTTTAAGCACTAGATGCTCGTTCCGTCTAAGCGCAGCTGATAATTTCAGATCAATCAATTATCAATCCCATAACTTGATCTGTGAATGAATCATCTTGAATTTTATTAGAAGATAAATATAAATAATAGCACTAATGAGGATGTCATATGTGAAGATATATTTGAGGTCCTGTTTGTTTGCCCAGCTGACTCACTGGACAACAGACTTGTGCTAACAATATGCTGGAGGGTGGCAGTAAAACCGATGTCGCCGGCGCTCAGATTTGTCTCCGGTCGGCTTATTGATCTCCGACATTCTATATACATTATACTAGCTTTGGTAGAATATTATTATTTGATCATTTGTTGTAAACGTTACGGCGGCGCGATAACTTTAGAGGCGGATAAAAGAAGAATCAAGTATTTGAAAGGTATTTGAAAGATTTAGTGCTAAATTTATTATATGTTAATTGTATGCGAATTTTTGAAGTACAACTTTACAACTATTTCACAAATTTAGCATTAATATGCTTTATATTTGAGGACCTGTCAATAGAGGCTGCATTCGGAAACTTAATGCGAGTTTAACATGGGTAGCACTAACAAGCTCACTAATTCATTTTACTACAGAATCAGCAATCAGAACAGCACCGAACTTTTTTTTAAGTATTAAATGCAGATAATGCGCTCTACGTGCACATTTGATCTGTTTATTTAAAATGAATCAATTTTAAGTACATTTATCAAAAGTTGTAGTTATTTTGTACAATGGTATTCCAATATTTGTAGCTAGATAACATCTTTACTAAGCCTAAGGCGGCGTTTCCAACTGCAAAAACACTCGCGAAAGTCTTGCACGAGTTTCTTGCCATACCGTTTACATATCGTATAAATTCCAGCAATAAATATCTTGCGAGAAGTTCACGGATCATACTATCGCAACTAATTTTATCTTCACTCAAAATAATTAGAGACGTCAGCGATATATTGAAAACACACATAAACTTGGAAATAAGCCTTTGTGAAAGATTTAAGAACTATTTTATTTGGTCGCAAGGTGAAATACCATGGCAATATCAACATATCAAATTATTTTCAATATTAAATTACTTACCTAGTCAGTCTTTCTTTAATTATTTAAAAAAATTAAGTACCTACCTTTACATATACACCTTCTTACCGTATCAGTACTGGATGCGCTGGCAAAAATTTAAAATTTTAGGAGCGTCAAAATAACTCAAACTTGATTTGTATAGACCATCTTGGCCACTTCCACTGTTTTTGATTATTTTAATTCAGACTGAATGAAGACATTGACTTATTAAATTATGCAGTGTTCATTCTCAGTTGGTTGTAGAGAACTCTTGTGCGATGTCATTGAGTGTAGAGTTGTTTGATTCTATTTTTATAATCCGCATGCCGGTTATCTCACAAACAAGGATTGCACTCATAAAATCCTATTAATTTTATTGTAGCGTCCCGACATCATTCACTTGTCCGTAGTTCACTCATTTTGAACCAAAACCAAATACTTAGCTGCGAGCGCAAGATATTCGAAACTACACCGATAAGCAGCGAGATCTGTCGTGAGTTGCCGTTATCATGTTCAGACTTGACTGACTCGTAGGAAGCGCTTGATAAACTGTCGCGAGTGCACTTGCTACGTAGTTTACACCTGCAAGCTACTGTCTGACAGACTGTCGGACACTTTTTGCAGAAGTTTTATTGCTTGTGGAAAAGCGGCCCTAACACCTACATCCGTACATGTACATATGTATAAACTGTCTACAAAGCCATGTCCACTGTACTTCCTGAAGACTGTGTTATTCTAAATAATCGAACTGTGTTTTTTGTATTATATTCGCATAGTTAATTGTTTACTAACACATACTTAACGCCAGTTTTGCTCTGTACTTACTTACACAAGAGTGTACACATTGCGATGTTTTGTAGGCCCGTGCATTGTAGACTATTTAATTGGGAAATTTCCCACTCCCTCAATCAATACGCGTGCACAAGTACAGAATGACTTCCTACACTGTCCTCCTAAGAAAATGCACAAGGCGCATAATGTGGAATTTTTTTTAAATCAACTCAGCAAAAGAATGTAATGACTTGAAGTGCTTATAATGAAATAAAAATACTGTTTTTATAAATCAAATAGAATTAAATTTAACCTCATAATTTAGATACAACAACTACAACTTGTTTTATGATGCTTATTTCTTTTCTTTTTAGCAGGCAGAATGCACGGTAATCCACGTAATGACGTTCAACCGTTGTTTCGTTACAAAAGGGCTAACCAAAAAACTTATGCATTAATATAATAGAGTATTGAGGAACGAACCAATCCGCGAACAAATATATATAGGACTGACCCGCACGACCCCGCTCTTGTCGACGATCTCCTGTATGACCTTCCCGTTCTTCCCGATCACCTTCCCGACGAGCGTGCGCGGCACTTTGATGCTCTCCTCCGCGTACTCCAGCAGCGACCGCGCCATTCGGACCGCCTCCATCGACTGCAACACATACACACACACATACAGTTAGTTAGTCAGTTACATAAAAAACAGGACACACCTAGACAGTTATCCCTACGAAAAGTAACACCACGACTTGTCTCATAACACAGTCGAGTGATTTGAGTGAGCTTGACCAGTACCCACTCGACTGTCGGTTTAGAACAAGTATGGGTTTTTTTCAGAAAAGACGTGATAAGATATAGATCTACAATGCGCGATTTGATACGGTGACAGCTTATTGTCAGGCGGGCCGTGGCCTTGTTAGCCACATTAGTGGTATAAAGTACAGATAAAACTATATAGAGGCTTTCCTATTTTCTTAGTTGACATTTAATCAATTGGGGTTATTGATTAAACTACATTGTGGTCACCAGGGGCTGCTATTCAGCAATAACTCTTGTATCTTCCACATCATGCTGTGTAAAATGGAGTGTAATAGCTTTCCTAAACAATATTATTTTGAGTACATTTTCAATATATTATAATTAAATGTAGAAAGCTTAATACTACCAATCTGACGCAATCTTTCGAACCAGTGGCCCTGTAGCCTTCGTTACTATGAGCACTCGGCCTTCGCGCAGTGGGGCCGCTCGGACGGGGCTTCAAGCGTACCAACACTTCAAGCCCTATCTTAGTGCTTTAATTTAAACTAAATATTTTGTTGTACTACACTGGTAGTAAACAACTAGTTCTATATGGTACTAGCGGTTTCACCTGCTTATCAATAACTGAACCACAACGGCACCGATCAGATTCTAACATAGCTGCTATGAACCATAGTCTGGATTAAAATAAACAGTTTATTTTGGAGTAACTATAAATACTTTTACAATATTATATTTTGTTAGAATCTTCATTGTCAATATTATATTTAGTATATTGTACCATTCGTAAAAACTTTACATTACATGGATTTACCATTACAAATGGTACAATATAGGCAAATTAGAACAAGTTTGGTTCGAAACATTTGGTTGGTAAATGCTCAATGTTCTGTTACAAGTAAAGGCTCTAGTTTATACTCACCTCAACCTCTCAACCTCACAAGCGTCTCCGCCGGTCGTCACGCTAAAATTTCTAATCAGAGACTTTTTCCCAGCTATGATCAAACACTCGTTATTCATAAACTAAATAAGCTACAGTAATTATGCGGATATATCAGTTTAGATAATTAAATAACGTACTAAGTTTTTTATAACTATAAGTACTACCTGTTTTGTGTTGTATCCTTTGAAAACCGGCACAAACACTTCACTTTCAGTCATTTCAAAAAAATCGCGTCATATTTAATATTCACACTATTCATTCAAATTCAAATAGTTTATTTCTCAAAAATAGGATACAATATCACTTTTTTGACGTCAGTATAATATGCAAGGAATTCATAAACTACTACCGTTTCGAAATCAAGATGGCGTTCTGGGGAGAAGAAACGGCGATCATATATTATTTATCATTAATTACACTTTGATAACAACATAAAAACGGTTTTTATTACATTTTAAACAATTAACAAAAACTAACTTTTTTACGACACTGACCGATGACCACATACCGCCATTACGCCATACTGCGCATTTACAAACTACGAATGTCACTTGTTTTTTTTTTATTTTTCTACCGGACGGATTGACCAATCAAACATCACATTGAAACCTCCGTTTATCAAGATTCTGTCTTCCTATTGACCTACGCATGCGCAGTTTCTCACTACCTGAAGTTGAATCGCGCACTTCAAGGCGGCACATATGTCATAGTGTCGACGCTGAACGGAACATTTTTGATCGGTGCATAGGCCGTACAGACGACGCCCGAGAGGTGAGGAGTGTCTCTAGTAAATAATTGCTGAATCTCTTTTTGCTAATTGTTTCGTGTTATTTATTTATGTTATTCTTCAATTAATATTTGTGTTTAGGTTTTAATCGTATCAGTAACTCGTGTTAGGATTCCTCACTGACCTCTCCACAAATTTTGAAGGTGCACGAGAGTTCCTCGAGCTCGATGTTAGTGACGCCGTCCACTTTTCGCGCCTGCTGTATGTTAGCGCCGTGCGTGCCGATCGCCAGACCCATCAGCTCCTCGCGCACGCTGAACTCATCCGTGTAACTGCAAACAAAAACAAATATTATACTTCTGCTTTCGTAAATAAATATATCCAACAGACATTACACAGTAGCGCCAATTGGTGCCAAACTAAGCAAAGCTTGTACTATGGGTACCAGGATAATGGATACAATTGCAAATACATTCATAATGATAAAAATGCTTGGACGACTTAGAACTTAATTTATTGTTATTGGGGCCTTTTTAATATTTTAAAATTAAGAAATTGTATTTTATGTTATTACCTATTGTAAGGCTATATTGTATTTAAATATGAAGTTGAAAAAATATAAAACATTAAGTTTCTTGCCGGTTTTTCTCGGTAGTAAATGATTCCAAACCGATGGTAAAGTTTATAAAATTAATTATAAAACTGACGATATAAAAAAACTCTTCTTGAATAAAAAAGAGTTTGATATATAATATACATAGAAAACACTTTAAATTAAGACCAACATTAATGTGCATCACATAATTGTTTGTCTTGTGGGGAATCGAACCTACCGGATCGGCAGGCAGTGTGTACTACTACCAACAAAGAAACGGAGTCACCCATATCAAACATTACAGGCCTGGGTCCAAAAACTAAAGCCGCGTTTTGTTCACATGATAACCTCGGCATTGAAATCTACGATATCGCATAGCCATTGAAATCGTTCTACTCATCATATATAAACAAACGAAATAGCCGATCGCTATTTTGACAGCACATTCAATGATCTGGCTCCAGCTTATGTGTAAAAAAAAGCACTAAATGCGTACGTAAGGCACCATATTGTGCAAAGTTCATTCTTTTTAACAGAACGATCGAATGTGCACGTAGAGCGCATTATCTGCATTTAATACTCAAAAAAAAGTTCGGTGCTGTTCTGATTGCTGATTCTGTAGTAAAATGAATTAGTGAGCTTGTCAGTGCTACACATGTTAAACTAGCATTTCCGAATGCAGCCTCTTATTGACAGGTCCTCAAAACTTCTTTATAAAGCATATTAATGCTAAATTTGTGAAATAGTTGTAAGTTGTACTTTAAAAATTCGCATACAATTACATATAATAAATTTAGCACTAAATCTTTCAAATACCGTTCATATACATGATTCTTCTTTTCTCCGCCCCTAAAGTTATCGTGCCGTAACATTTACAACCATCAGCAACAAGCTAAATGACAACCGTACACACTCACCCGCCCTGATTGTGTATTTTTGTGGATTCCAACTGCCTCGCTGCCTCCTCAGTCTTTTTTAGCAATAATAGCTTTTGTGTTAAATTTCTGAAAAAGAAAACAAAACTTTACAACATGATCTTTTGTTTTATTTTTTACTCCCGTACTTTAATTTTGAAATTATGTAACAAAAACTCATATCATATTAATAGTCTTTTTACCAACTTGTTGCATAGCATTTACTTGTAACATTACAGCAGGAGCAAAAAGTAACATTAAAGTAAACTGTACGCCACAGATTAAAGAATACGAACCACAGATGTAGCTCGCTTCTCCTAGATGGCACATTTTTACCGCGTAATTTGCTTGAGCAGATAATTATATTGATAGAATTACTTACTAACATAGGTATTTCAAATTGCATAATATGGGGAAAACGATAGCTAGCTATCTTAATCTGCCTAATCCAGAATTGTACACTGGGCACTGCTTTGGCAGAACTTCTGCTACTATATTAGTTGATGCTGACGATGACGTAACAACATTAAAAAGATACCACCCTGGAAATCATAATCTGTAGCCGAAGGTTACATTGACAACTATATACAGAAAAAAAAATCAAGATTCTAACAAAATATTAATCGCCATCGGAAATAAACCATCAATGAAGTAAATATAACAGTCCCGTCCTCAACTAAAATTACCCACCCCCCTGTGAATCATTTTAATAACTGTAATATGCAGAATATATGTTACAATTACTATTATAAGTAAAAACTAATTTGGATAAAATTAAATTCTTTACTAAATCAAAATCTATTATAATATTCTTTTCTAGTTGTATAAAAAGCAGTGTATGCAATTGCACAAAATATTTCTTATTAAAACTCGTACTATACTATAACCTATAACTAAAATCAGCACTTGTTTTAAAAAGTATTCACTTTTGCAACAATTGCACAAACTATTATTTCACTAAAAACTCTTTTACAAGTTTTACTGTCTATCAAATGTCTGTCAACCGATTACAAAAAATGGAAGAGGTTTTCAATTTGTCTGTTTTTTTTATTTATGCATTCAAAAGAAAAAACTAACATTTAATAACCACCACATTTTAAATACCACCCAATATTGTCAATAATCTACTAAAGTATAATGTATATAAAATGTAAATATAATAATATAAAATGTCGGGAGATCAATAAAGCCGCCCGGAGACAAATCTGAGCGCCGGCGACATCGGTTTTACTGCCACCCTCCAGCATATTGTTAGCACAAGTCTGTTGTCCAGTGAGTCAGCTGGGCAAACAAACAGGATCTCAAATATATCTTCACATATGACATCCTCATTAGTGCTATTATTTATATTTATCTTCTAATAAAATTCAAGATGATTCATTCACAGATCAAGTTATGGGATTGATAAACCAGTCTGTTTTGACAGACAACTAGTTTCATGCCTTACAACTATTTTCATTTGGCAATGAACAAATTAGGTGAAAGGCAATTCAGTGAATTTTAGAGTCAACTCTTTGAAAAGCAACTGCATTGTACAGTCAAAAATATATGCAATCGGTAAGTTATGTCATTGATAAGCCAGTGCACCTAATAGTTAACATGTTATGTCATTGATAAGCCAATGCAACTGATGTTCGACAAGTTATGTCAATGCTAAGCCAGTGCAACTGATAGTCTACAAGTTATATCATTGATAAGCTAGTGCAATTGATAGTCGACAAGTTAAATAATTGCTTAGCTAGTGCAACTGATAGCCAACAAGTTATATCATTGATAAGCCAGTACAACTGATAGTCAACAAGTTATATTATTGATAAGCTAGTGCAATTGATAGTCAACAAGTTATATCATTGATAAGCCAGTACAACTGATAGTCAACAAGTTATATCATTGATAAGCTAGTGCAATTGATAGTCAACAAGTTATATCATTGATAAGCTAGTGCAACATATAGTCAACAAGTTATATCATTGATAAGCTAGTGCAACTGATAGTCAACAAGTTATATCATTGATAAGCTAGTGCAATTGATAGTCGACAAGTTAAATAATTGCTTAGCTAGTGCAACTGATAGCCAACAAGTTATATCATTGATAAGCCAGTACAACTGATAGTCAACAAGTTCTATCAGTGATAAGCCAGTGCAACTGTTAGTCAACAAGTTATGTCATTGATAAGCCAGTACAACTGATAGTCAACAAGTTGCATCATTGATAAGCTAATGCAATTAATAATCAACAAGTTATATCATTGATAAGCCAGTACAACTGATAGTCAACAAGTTCTATCAGTGATAAGCCAGTGCAACTGTTAGTCAACAAGTTATGTCATTGATAAGCCAGTACAACTGATAGTCAACAAGTTCTATCAGTGATAAGCCAGTGCAACTGATAGTCAACAAGTTGCATCATTGATAAGCTAATGCAATTAATAATCAACTAGTTATATCATTGATAAGCCAGTGCAACTGATAGTCAACAAGTTCTATCAGTGATAAACCAGTGCAACTGTTAGTCAACAAGTTATGTCATTGATAAGCCAGTACAACTGATAGTCAACAAGTTCTATCAGTGATAAGCCAGTGCAACTGATAGTCAACAAGTTGCATCATTGATAAGCTAATGCAATTAATAATCAACAAGTTATATCATTGATAAGCCAGTACAACTGATAGTCAACAAGTTCTATCAGTGATAAGCCAGTGCAACTGTTAGTCAACAAGTTATGTCATTGATAAGCCAGTACAACTGATAGTCAACAAGTTCTATCAGTGATAAGCCAGTGCAACTGATAGTCAACAAGTTGCATCATTGATAAGCTAATGCAATCAATAATCAACTAGTTATATCATTGATAAGCCAGTGCAACTGTTAGTCAACAAGTTATGTCATTGATAAGCCAGTGCAACTTATAGTCAACAAGTTATATCATTGATAAGCCAGTGCAACTGATAGTCAACAAGTTGCATCATTGATAAGCTAATGCAATCAATAATCAACTAGTTATATCATTGATAAGCCAGTGCAACTGTTAGTCAACAAGTTATGTCATTGATAAGCCAGTGCAACTGTTAGTCAACAAGTTATGTCATTGATTAGCCAGTGCAACTTATAGTCAACAAGTTATATCATTGATAAGCCAGTGGAACTGATAGGAACAAGTTATGTCATTGATCAGCTAGTGCATAAGACAATTAAGATTATGAATTAATAAGCCGACAGTGTATTTGACAATTAACAAGGTATGTTAACATTGAAAGAATATGTAAACAGGGCGCTTAAGGTAGTGAGCAGAGAGGTAAGTATGTTAGCGTACCTAAAGTGCATCTCCTGCAGCATCTGCGCGCGCTTGTGGGAGGAATCGCACCGCGAGATGACGGCGAGCGCGCCTCGCTCCGGCACGTACCACACGAGCGCGGCGCCGATTGCTTTTTGGAACTCCTTGTGCGCGTTCTCTACCTTCGCGCTGTGCATTTCGTGAAGGCTGCACAAAAACATCACAAATATATTCTAGCGTTCACCTATCGTTGTGCCATGTCAAAGGTCTACGAACGATACTGCTGAATCGAGGGGCGTGGGTTTGATTCCCGGACAAAACAAACATGTGTTTGCGATAGGTGGTTTCTATACCTATTGTATGTATCTACAAAAAAAAGTATGTGTCTGGAATCCAAAATACAAGCTTTGCTTAGTTCGGGATCAAATGGTGCTGTGTGTAAAGTCCTTAGCTTAACTTAATCCTAAACCAAACTTAATCCAAAATAAAACCAAAACATAACAAAGCCCATATTTTGTTGGTATATCAATGATAGGAGAACTCAGAGAACCGTTGCTGTCTGCTCGCAAACTGAGTGTGACATTCGCTGTGATCGACTTATGGAGCGTAAATGCTTACGCTAGCAATCTACAGCTAGACCGTACATTTGTGACATGCGCAAATATACGTAAACTACCGCCACTTCTGTATAATTTTGCTAAAATTTGGGGGCTCAATTCCTTATCCTAGGTAACCATTGAAAGATTTTTAGAATTCAACCCCTACGTGTATCGACAGACCTACGGAAATTACGTCACCAAAATTTCGCTGCCGGTGCCAACGGTACATACAATTAAGCTAAAATTTAAATCAAATATTACTTAATACAAAACCTAGGGCTGTTTTAGCAAATACAAGTGATAATATGCAAGTTTCCACAATAGGTTTTATTTTGTTTCCGATATTTCGGCACAGTTTCATGCAAGGTGGTCGCGGACGGACTGCGGAAATACGAAGTGCGGTAGCTACATTGGGCAGATATATCTATCTACCCTCCGTCTTGTTTGTTTGTGGTGTTCGTCACTGTTTTGGCCCGCTGCTTGTCACGACACATAATGCTCACAGTGTCACTACGCTAACTCGAAGTGACACGTAATTTTCGATTATTACTTAACTTGATTTCATATATTTGACAACATGAAACCATCTTATCAATTGAAATTTTGATTTATATTTTCAAATTTCAATCGACTTACGAACCATTTTCTGTAAACAGCTTCACTCCGCAGTTAATACTTTCGGGTTATGTAATTCTATCCAGTGATTGGGGCCGGAATCATTAAGGTCGTTGTTTTGACTGCAGTGATAATTTAGCAAAAAGTTTTTTAGCTTCCACCATATTTAATTTTAGACATTTTTTTTTTATACCACTAAGGTGGCAAGCAAGCCTACGGTCCGCCTGATCCGCCTTGCAACACCAAGGGCATCACTCGCGCGTTGCCGACCCTTCAGAAATCTAATAACTTCTTTTTTGAAGAACCCCATACTGTAGTCCTTAGAGAAAACCTTGGCAGGGAGCGCATTCCACAACCTAAGCGTTCGCGGGAGGAAGTTTCTCTGAAACCGCACTGTACGCGACCATTTCGGTTCTAAACTGTGAGAATGAATTCCCCGCCGATGGCGAGCGGTGCGATGGTAGAAAGTAGCCGTAGGCATCATTTCGAACAGTTCCTCAGAACAAAACCCATTGTAAAAGCGGTAGAACACACACAGGGAGGCAAAGTCTCTCCTTAGACTTAGGGGCTCGATACCGCAAGTGAGTTTGGGATCGTCGACAATTCTCACAGCCCGTCGTTGAACAAAGTCAAAAGGGCCAAGCTGGTATCCGGGTGCACCCGCCCAGAGATGGTAGCAGTACTCCATATGGGGCCGGACTTGCGACTTGTAAAGCAGCAACCTTTGCCCCGACGTGAAGTAATGCTTTGCTCTGTTTTTTGTTTGGTGTTTTTTGGACGCCAGCTTTACCTTGTCTAGCAAGTGATCTTGGAACTGAACATCGCTGGAGATGTGAACACCAAGGATCCCAATGCTCTTGGAGATGGAGAGGGGACTGTTCTGAAATTGTGGGACTACGGTGAATGGGGTTTTCTTAGCGGTGAACGCGCAGACTTGTGTCTGAATGGTTGAATCGGACCAAAATTTCCCGTCCCCAGTCAGAGACCTTGGACAGTGTGGTCTCGATTTGAGACACAAGTTCTTCACGTTTTTCCTCCGCAACAGAACGAGGGATGCCTGCACGGCCCGTGTAATAAGCGTCTCCAGTACTGTCATCTGCATAGCAATGTATGTTGTTGATTTCCAACATGTCATTGATATGCAGTAGAAACAGCGTAGGAGACAGCACAGAGCCTTGCGGGACACCAGCATTAATGTCCACGCTATCAGAGCAACTACCGTCAACTACGGCTCGTATGCGTCTGCCGGACAAAAAGCTAGCCACCCATTTGCATAAACCCTCGGGCACTCCGTAAGATGGCAACTTCGACAGAAGACCCCGGTGCCAGACCCGATCGAACGCCTTCGCTATGTCTAGGCTACATGCCAATGCCTCCCCCTGACTCTCAATGGCTAGTGCCCATCGATGTGTGAGATACACTAGAAGGTCACCAGTGGAGCGACCGTGGCGAAAGCCATATTGACGGTCGCTGATCAGGTCGTGTTTTTCTAGGTATCTCAAAAGCTGTGTGTTAATCACACGCTCCATCACCTTGGAGAGGAGAGAGGTAATAGCGATAGGCCTGTAATTCGATGGATCTGATCTATCGCCCTTTTTGGGCACCGGGTGCACATTCGCAGTCTTCCATGAAGACGGAAATTGCCTAGTATGGTAGGAAAGCGCGAAGAGGCGCGGGAGTACAGGACATAACTCAGGAGCACACTGCTTAAGCACCACTGCTGGTATACCGTCTGGCCTCTTTTGCACTATGGGCCAAGTCACCATCGGTCTTTCGCAGTGATGGTAACGATGACTGGCAGAATTTCCCCTCGGCAGCTTTAGCAAACGACCAAAACGCACGTCTCCCAGAAGGATAGCTCGCAAGTCGCCCACCCATTTTGCCGATGAATTGGAATTTTGCTCTGGCAGCTGCTTTCTTACTGAACCTCGAGGCAGCATTTAATTTGCGTTTTAACTCAGAAATATCCAGATCCTTATTATTACGAGCCGTGGTCCAAGCCTCATACGCAGGTTGCTTAAGAATTTTAGCTTCTCTGCAAGACCTATTAAACCACGGTCGTTTTTTGACGCCGGCAGCTACTCGCAGGTTAAGAATGAAACATTCCATACCAGCGAAGATTGTCTCAGTGACAGCGGCTGCGCAGACGTCAGGATCATCTGAGCTAAAGCAGAGCTGCCTACACGGGTACGATGCATAAAATACTCGCAATCCGTCCCAGTCTGCCGACTTATAGTGCCACACACAACGCCAATTAGTTGGCCCAGAAGGATCGGGTTGTGTGCATGACATTTGAGTCCGAACGAGACAGTGGTCAGAGGAGCCAAGAAGCGCATCCACTGAGACGGAGTATCCGTCCGGACGTGTAGTCAGCAGAAGGTCCAGTAAGGAGCTCGTATGGTCCTCTATATCTGGTATTCTCGTTGGAGAAAGTACCAGCTGAGAGAATCCATAGGTCAGAGCAAATTCGTGAGCAGATATCCCTGCATAGTTATTGGTTCGAGAACTGAGCCACTCACGATGGTAGGCGTTAAAGTCTCCCAAAAAAACTAGTTCTGCTGTGGGATATTGCTCTAGAACCTTATCAGTCGTAAAACTCAGGTGCGTGAAGAGTCGAGTTACGTCCGTGTCACCGCTATGAGACCTGTATAGGCACGCAAGATACGAGTGTGGCCGCCGTGATCTACGCGCACCCACAATATCGACAGGTCCCTGTCTTCAAGGCTATGAAGTCGGCGACAGCAGATATTCTCCCGGAGGAACATACAACACAAAAAAAAAAAAAAAAAAATGGTCGGCTGCGCAGTCTCGAGTTGATGGTGGACTGCATTAAGATTTGCGTGAATACCCCTGATATTGCAAAAATACACATTGTATGTGGATGGAGTAGCCGCTGTAAAAACTCATTTCCTTTTTCTATTCCTGGCCATTTTATATAAAGTTACTTAGACTAGGAATGAGGATTCACTGCACAGACAGCTTAGAAGACAAAAAGGTGCGGTACTAAGCCTTCCGAAGCTCAACACAGATGATACGGTTTATGGCACGGCGGGCGGAAGGGCCCCTGATCCCCTTCTGTTGTAGTAGCCGGGTCCACTCCGGTCTCCTTCTCCGGCACGCCTACCACTTCAGAGACTTTACACAGGCTGGCGGATCAGCCTCCCACGGCGGAGATTAAGTGATCCCTGGGTTCGGAAACCCGTTCAACCTGCGGGCGGCCAGCGGTCAGCCGTTTCATCAGGTCTCCCTGACCGCCGAACCAGCACGCCGCGTCTACGCCGAGCAACGACAGCTATAAGCACCGCCGGTCCTCCGCTGTCCGCGCAGCGAATCCTCAAAGAGAGCTCTGGCAACCTTACTCACCGCCAGGAACACAGCACTACTCAATGTTAGTGTTATTGTGGCCGCGGTTTTCTGTAAGGTGGAGGTACTTCCCCAGCATGTACTCGCTATGCCCCGCTTTATTTGTTGGGGCAGCTTATTCATATGAATCATATTATGCGATAGGTACTCAGTAGTTAAACTCGCTTACCGAGGGTTCCGTACTACCATAGAATGAATGAGCTCGACTCGCACTTGACCTTATTTTACCTACACTCGGTTGTTTTTAATTTAAAGCTTGTATGTATTACCGTTTTTACGATAGAGCAAAACCGGACAAGTGCGAGTTAAGCTTGCGTAGAGATGGTTCCGTTATGAAAAAAAAAATTATCATAAAAAACCCCAGTACAGTTAACAAAAAGTTTTTATATTTTAATTTACCCCCTGAATGACCCTCATATGCAAAATTCATTTACGTTATTCATTGATAATCATTTGTGTACCGAATGTCAACTTGATCGGTTTTTGTAAATTCGGACCAAATAAGCTGTAGCAGACGAACAGACAAACACACAGTGATCCATAAGGGTTTATTTTCATTCAGACGTATTATCATTATTAAAATTACATTACACTTTAAAACTTTCACGAGATTATGATTAAGAATCAAGATACAATATACCGCGACCCCAATTGCTATCTTACGAAAAGAATTTGTTTTCCTACCAAAACACTGGCTACTACGCCTACTACTGCTACGCCCACGCTGGGCGACCATAGCTGACAGTGACGTATGGGCGATGGGCAATGTAAAGTTTTATTTTTGTAAGTAACTCCTCAACATTTTAGGCCATTAGGTTTTCGCCAACAAGAACGATATGTGAGATATTGATAGTAAAAAGTCCAGGTACCGGTAGCAAAGGGTTGGTAGCTTTGTAGCAAAGACAGAAATTTTGCTGGGTAAATAAATCACTTTAAAGTAAGTAAGTAAAAGTAAGTAAAAAAAATAAAGTTTTTTCAACTGGTCATTTCTATTGTAATTAATTTTTTTTTTTTAACATTTTTAACAGCATGTAGGTCATTATTATTAAATAATCAGTCATGCATTTTTGCTTTTTTTTAACACTATTTAGGTGGCAAACAAGCTTACGGATCGCCAGATGATAAGCGGTCGCTGTAACCTATGGACGCTTGCAACACCAGGGGTATCACTCGCGCGTTCCTGATCCTTCAAAATCTATAAACACTTTTTTTTTAGAAACAAAATATTTTTCGGACATGACACACACAGCACCGTCTAGCCTCTAAGTAAGCAAAGCTTGTGTTTTGGATACCATACTGTAGTCCTTATAGAAAACCTTTACTCGTTTGTGACATTTTGACATAAACATACACATATATCTTATATTTATATGGCAACAAAACAATATATTTGGACAAAACGATCATCCCAAATGTGAAAGTCTGTTTATTTCTCCTTTCATCGCAACAAAGCATCTTATTGTGCTGAATTTTGGTAAAGTAAAAATAACCCATACCCTTTTCAGTCAGAAAGCTTGTTGAAGTGAAACTTTAAGCAATAAAATAGAGTTTTTATTTTGTTACGTATCTCTATTCCTGCTTTTATTTATTTTCAAGATAATACCAGAACAAAAGGACACTAGAAACAACAAAATTATCAGTACTAAGAGATGTATAGGACGGTTACAGAAAAGATACCCATTCTTCGTAGACCTAGTATATACAGCCTACTACCTAATGCTAAAGAACTAGTTAAACGTAAAAAAATTTAGACCTCGTAACTCCCTCTACATAAATCTTCAGAAATTAGTTATCAGTTAACCTATCTTGTCACAAACAGTACACAGCTAATAAACCCATTTCAAACAGTTAAAAGTGAGTGAATGTTCCTAAAAGAAAAAAGGAAGTAGGTCAGTTTTATCGTTATTGTAATGTCATGGAAATATATTTTTCACAAGTAAAATTAGGAAAACTATTCCTTTATGTTGCAACAGGAAATTGTCTCACATCTCAATATGTGAGCCTCATTCATTAAGATTAGCACCATAGCACATTACTCAGTAAATAATAATCAGTAATATAATTGAATACAAGTTTTATCAATTACCAGTTTCCTATATAAGTAATGGTTTCATTATAATAGAATTCAATAAGATAAAGTCGATTAACAAATCTAAATGTTATTCACACATCACTTGAACAAATAAAGTGTAGTGAAGGCCATAATTATATTGAATCATATTAATGGATGCAATACAAAAACAAATACGTAAATTATTTAAAATGTTTTGTTCACCAGATGTTATCCAATAACATAAGTTCTATCTGTGCTTACAGCTACCTCTCTGATAAAAATTTAATGAACGAGAGAGAAGCAGCGTCTTCTTGCTGTATCAAATTCCCTGGATTCAAAGTTGTCTCAAATCCGGTTTATCCTATGATTTAATGCATCTTAGCATACAGACACAGTACATCGTAGTCTATCCTGCATTGGATTTAAACAAAGGACATTTATTATCCCGATCATGAGTTGAGGTTTCTGCTAGGGTGAAAGTGTGGGACACAGCATGTTACAAATAAATAATAAAAAAAAGTAAAACAAAAGCGTTACCTCACTTTAATTATGTGGCGATTATATCAGTTAAAGTTTCATAGTTATCAAATAAGAAGTTAACTAAGGCAAGGTTTTGAATTATATAATTTTGCAACATTCCTCGAGGGATAATCCTGAGGACTAGATCATGCACATGTATTATAAAACCTTATAAAAATAGTTTTGAGCTAACTGGAACTTTTATAAATTTACCCCTTTACATTATTTAAGGTTAAAGTAATGAGTTAAAGGTGATTATAGTGAGTGCTCCACTCCTTAATGGTTATACATTTGTTGTATAGAGGTCCAAGAAATTACATTACACACATTGCTATCTGGTCCTAAACCAAGCAAGGCTGGTATATTTATACCAGATAACTGATACAAATGCTTATAGTACACCTACTTTCGTTTGTCAATACATACATATTACACATCTTGTGCGGTGATCGAATCCACGCCTCTCGGATCCCGCGGTAAGTCACTACTAGAAATAATATTGCCTGCAACCTTCCTCAATAAAGATGCTAACTAGGACAATTTTTAAAATCTAATTGGTTATATCAGATATTAGCACATTTAAACCTACCAGGTGTATATACTAGTAAAGACTCATTCTTTTAAGAATTCCTCGTGAAAAAGAAGTTTTAAATAATCTCATACTATCTATCTGTCTGTCTGTCTGTTACCTCTTCAATGTGAAGTAATAAAACCCAGGTTGAAAAAAACCTTTCATTCTGATCATTTACAAGTTCCAACAGGAATCAGACAGAACAAATAGAATCCTACGCGGGTGAGAGCGCAGGAAAAAGCAACACAAATAAAAACTATATTAGTCTGCACTAATATAGTTTTATTCTCGAAAATGGCTATCAATATTAATAATTCCGAAAAATTCGAGTTCTGAAATGGTAATGGGCCATTATCTCCTAGCCAGATTGCGCGACGATATAGCACATGAAAGCCAAAAATTAAAAAGATGTATAACTTACTAGTCCTTGAGATCTTCAGGTACGGTTATTTCAAACTTGTGAAAGGTAGTTTTGTCGATGGGCGTCTTAGGCGTCTTCACTCTGAGGCGGTCTTTTGGCACTATTTCTGTGTAGCAATTGTCCCACTCTAAATATTCTATCACGAGGAAGTCGCCCCTCATCATCTGTAATGTAAACAAATTATGTTTACAAAATAATCTTATCAATATCTTTAATTGCATAAATGAAGTTTTAAAGTTTTTAATAATGCCGTCGGAAACATAAAATAGAAAATACTGTCGGCAAATAACATAGTTCTTTTAATGGCGACGGCATCCTACCAGATCAACACGAACCTCTTTTCCTACATTATAATTCATTTAGTACCACCATAATAACCACTGCAGTACAAGCTATGCAACTTTAACAGTATTTTTTACATGAAGAGCAGAGGCAATCAACTATCATACCAGTCCAGGTAAATAACCACCAAAGTTTTTCATGAGGAGCAGAATAAATCAACTATCATAGCAGTCGAGCTATACAACCACCGAAGTTTTACATGAAGAGCAGAGGAAATCAACTATCATAGCAGTCCAGCTAAACAACCACTGTAGTTTTACATGAAGAGCAGAGAAAATCAACTATCATAGCAGTCCAGCTATACAACCACCGAAATTTTTCATGAGGAGCAGAGGAAATCAACTATCATAGCAATCCAGCTATACAACCACCGAAGATATACATGAAGAGCAGAGGAAATCCACTATCATAGCAGTCCAGCTATACAACCACTGAAATTTTATATGAAGAGCAGAGGAAATCAACTATCATAGCAGTCCAGTTATTCAACCACTGTGGTTTTACATGAAGAGCAGAGGAAATCAACTATCATAGCAGTCGAGCTATACAACCACCGAAGTTTTACATGAAGAGCAGAGGAAATCAACTATCATAGCAGTCCAGTTATTCAACCACTGTAGTTTTACATGAAGAGCAGAGGAAATCAACTATCATAGCAGTCGAGCTATACAACCACCGAAGTTTTACATGAAGAGCAGAGGAAATCAACTATCATAGCAGTCCAGTTATTCAACCACTGTAGTTTTACATGAAGAGCAGAGGAAATCAACTATCATAGCAGTCGAGCTATACAACCACCGAAGTTTTACATGAAGAGCAGAGGAAATCAACTATCATAGCAGTCCAGCTATACAACCACCGAAGTTTTACATGAAGAGCAGAGGAAATCAACTATCATAGCAGTCCAGCTATACAACCACCAAAGTTTTACAAGAAGAGCAGAGGAAATCAACCATCATAGCAGTCCAGCTATACAGCCACCGAAATTTTTCATGAGGAGCAGAATAAATGAACTATCATACCAGTCCAGGTAAACAACCACCGAAATTTTATATGAAGAGCAGAATAAATCAACTATCATACCAGTCCAGGTAAACCACCACCGAAGTTTTACATGCGGAGCAGAGGAAATCAACTATCATAGCAGTCCAGATAAACAATCACAAAAAATCTATATGAGTAGAGGAAATCAACTATCATACCAGTCCAGGTAAACAACCACAAAAGTTTTACATGAGTGGAATAGAAAATCAACCAACTATCATACCACTCCAGTGAAGAGATTTCCAATTTAAATTTACACAAAATATTGACAATGTACGCACACACGCAATTGTGTATGCAAAATTATAGGGCTATGTCAATGTGACGTCACGCTGCCGCTGCGCCAGCGCCCCATCTAGTCGGTGGATCAAATTCATTTTGTAAAACATTGACAGTTGGAGCTCATTATTGGAGAGACCAAAAAGAAAATGTCTTAACCTATAAAAAAATGTTCTGCTGAAAATATAATATAGGATATTGATGGCCAAGATCTATTCTATGAGTTAGAAAGCCTTTTCACTTGATGTGTTAACATTGTATTCATTCAATAATTCTTAATGTTCCAACATATTTGCATTTATATTTAAAACTTCCTATAATTTATTAGCTATTATTAGGTCCTTTATAAAAATATATACTGGATTTGGACATAATTATTATTGAATTGAAAGTAGATTTAAAACATACATCTTTAAAAAGTTTGAAAACTTAAAAGCTAGAAAAATTTAATCTTTGAAAATGTACCTTACTTTGTTGTAGAGTAATAGCCTCTACACACAACGGGCGACGGCGGCAGTATGCCCAAGCCGAACGGCCTGGTACAGACAGGCAAATTTTTTAAGTTCTCGGCCAATTTAAATTTCTAATAAAGTTGCATATCCTTAGTCACTTTTTATGTTAACTTCTGTGTGCTTTCTGACATAGGACAGTAGAAAGAATAAAAAAATATTGATAAATGTGTTAAAAACAAATAAATTCTTCTGAAACTCGACCTGTGTGTGGCCGGCACCGCCCAAACCGGCCGGCGACGGGTCGCCGGTGCCGGTTGTGTGTGGAGGCTATAAGCATCAAATAAAAAATGGAACATAAATATTTTTTTCTTGGCAATCGGGCACAGGCTGATTTTTGCGCCATGGCACCCAATATATAAGGTTGCCTTACAAATGGAGTTGGTATTGTCATTGAGAGTCAGCCTATAACATTTCAAAATGTGCCATTTTTTAAAAAAATCTGTAACTATCAAAAGGTCAATGACAATAGTGTGAAGTATTTTAACCCTTAACTGGTATTGGAGGTCAAAAGTTACTTCAGTAAAGAATGCAAAAAGCTACCACAAGTAACAGGATATATAAAAGTTAAATTAATTATAGAGGTTTAAAAATTGATTTCTATATTCTTAAAGGTATATTTTATTAAAACATAATAACTTTAACCTTCATTAATATATAAAACACAATTTATTTATTTTTAGTCTATGGGGGTCATTTTTGCCCCCCAGACCAGTTGTATTGCTCTATTTATAACTAGCTAAGGGTTAAAATGCACTATACTGTTGTCATACAATGCTATATATAAAATAAGCAATGAAAGAAGACCTTACACCTTCTCTTTACTCATATTACATACTAAATGAGGGTCAACAATGCTTTAATATACAGTGCAAGTTCATCATGTACACTTATAAAAATGAGGGAAACTATTCTTAATTTCTTTGATGAATAACACAAAAAAATTAAATGTAGTTTAAAAGTTACATTGTTTAATTTACATCGTAGGTAGCATTGTAGAATTTGAGAAATATAGCATAAAAAATATTGTTTCTTTTTGTGTGTTTTTCATAAATAAAATTAAGTATAGTTTTCCTCATTTTCATTTATGCACTTGATGAAGACACATTGTATAACATTCTTTACTTAACAATATTGAAAACAGATTTTGTTATTATTTATTAAAAAACAAATTATATTTTATGTGAACACATCAAATTGATTTTTTGTGTCATTTACCACAAACATTAACTTCATGTACCATAATAATATTTAATTTTTAAAAAAATATCTCTCCTTGTTTACCTTTCATTACTTACATTACAATCAGTATGAAGTAAACCATCAATATCTACATAAGATACTGAATACCAGATCCTGTACTATATTACACTTACAGTTGAAAGCAAATGTGTTCAAAGTGTATGATGATATTGTATTAGGGCTAAGTCAAATAATAGGAAACACATAGCAATGATTTTTAAATTTTTCAAAGGTATAGCAAACATAAAATTTTGAAATGTATCACAATTTTATATCTATGTATTATACAATTTGAATATTTTTAAACACTGAACACAGCCTTAGCAGTTGAATGAAAATAAAAAGATTGCATTTAAAAAAAATAAAGATCATTTATATACCAATAGGAATCAAGTTGAAATGTTATAAGACTATTTTATTGCATGGCAATATAATGATATAAGTATGATATAAAATGAAAATGTTATCATACATGCATTTTATCATATTATTTATATATAAGTATATATAAATAATATGATAAAATTATTTATATATATAAGTATTATATATAAATAATATGATAAAATGCATGTATGATAACATTTTCACAAAACACACTAGTGTCACATTCGTAACTCAGATACTTACTATGACACAAAACTGTTATAATTAGTCATTGCTGAATAAACCCCTAGGATTGTTAGAGTCCTGTTGTTTTCAATGACTTTATTTTTAAGAACATCTTATTCTACAAAACTACTTTACATACTAGTGGGTCATTTTCAGAAAAACAAATAAAACTATAAATATTGCAAAAGGCACTACAAACCAATGAAATTAAGTGGGCTATAATTACCATTTAGAAGGTAAACAAAAAGCAAATTTAATATTAGGTAAGTACATATCATGTATAAAAACAAATAAAATACAGATTGTGTAAATAAAAATCTAACTTTACTGGTGACAATCTATGTATTGTTTAAGTGCATTTAAAAGTTATATGGTTATTGTAATTTGATACCACATTACCTTGATATTAGCTGTCCACCACCCACATGCTTCCTTCTCATTTGACCTGGCAAATACTTCAACCTCTTGATTCTCCACAAACTCTGTGTGTTTTCCAGTGTCTTTGGGTGGCAAGAACACTTGAGAGAATGGGAACTTAGACTCAGGCTGCCAGCTATAATAAATAAAATAAATGTAAATGTACGCAATAATAAACGATAAAAAACATTCCAATCGTAGAGTAACTTACTCATTTTCAAAGGCTACAAGAACCTCGTTGTCGAGCACGTCGGTGACAATGGCCTAAAAATACATAAGTATTTCAGAACATTTTAGAACAGAAGTAACTTGCAATACTTAAAGCTAAACTTATGTAGGTCAGGCTACTGAAGATGATTTAAGAAGAAGTATTATACACGGCGCCCCAATTACAATGCTAGTACGTCGCTAAAAATATAAAAAGCGACATTATTAACACCACATGGAAAAATCACGCCCCGTCAGACGGACATGGCGTCCATTCCAGCGGAGATGATCTTCCCGGAAAAATATTTTTGTAAGTATTAGCTGCTGGTACGAAAATATGGAGAAATATAACGAAGGGCATATTTCATGAAGTTATTTTACGTCTAATAAGCAAGAATATGGAGTACTTCATAATTTACAAACCTTATAATAAGCACCATTTTCACCGTACACCTCGACCGACAAATCCTCCATTTTGGTTTGAAAAACGTAAATTGGCGTTTTAGGAGAGAGACGAATAACTGACATCCAATCAACAGCGGGGCACAATGTTTCCAGCTTGTGTTGTAAAGATTCCTCGCTGCATTCGAAATTTTCGTTTATAGAGCAACACTGGCCTATTCAAAACAATAACCATAGCGTAAAATTAAGGTGACCATAACCAATAGATGGATTCTATTCAGCATCATCCTGTCAAAAAGTTTGTATGTAGGCAAATTCCATGATCATCGTAAGGATATCAGATTGTGTCCATAAAAAAGTTTGTTGTATAACAGTTTATCCTATTATGAAATTATTATATTTTTGAACATTTGTTAGTTTTTAATTTTAAGAGTTTAGTAAATACTAGCTTTTGCCTGCTGCTCCGCTCACACTTAATTTGGTTATGAGTGTTGGATTACTAGAACAACTTTGTGATTAAGTACCTATAGTCAGAATGTTTGTCATATAAAGCTATAACTGGAGACAAAGTTCGTCTAAGGTCGACTTAGTTAGATATTTCTACGGGCTTGACTCCCGCCTTCGGTCCAACCGGCGCCGCGGCGCCGTGACGCGGTGTTGCCGCGCTTATTATAATAAATATTTTAGTTCGTGCGCGTGAGTTTTTGATTACCTAACAAATTAACGTACATAAAAAGCGCGAAATATTTTAGTAATTCAACTTGAAATAAAGAAAAAGGGTCACAAAAATATGGCACAAAAATTTGTCAATCAAATAGGCGAATGAATTTTAGTTATAAATAGAATTAGCATTTCAGCAATCCGTCTTTTGTTTTTTTTTTAGTGAATACCCATTAAAAATTTTGTCACGAGCCGCCTCTGCTGATCAGAATTACTAAGAAACAATTACTTAGCAGCAACACAGATTTTAGAAAACTTTTTACTATATTTATATATTTCATTTCATTACAATTTGACTAAACTTTTATGTATTCCTGGTATAGCCCAATCACTAAATTTCATTCCTTAATTTTCTTTAATAGTTTTTACTTGAAATTAGGATTGCCACCTGCCACTTGTCACGTATCCGAGGAACGAAGGAAGTTATTATAAGATAAATAAGATAAAAACAACAATATTAGATAGAATATCGGTGTTTGACCGCATCACCCCCAGCCGTAAATATGTGAGCTTTGTTCACCACGTATTTAATTTTGCGGGTTTCTATTTGTTTATGGCCTCAAAAACGAGTTTACCTGTAAAATACGGGGTATCTGGCAAGTCTACTTTAAATACCCACTTGAAATCTGATTTCAGAAAGTCAAAAAGTGTATTGTAAATCTGATCGGGATCATCCTTTTGAAATAGCAAAATATATTATATTCAACATTAACTTGAAATTGATTAATACGAGCCTATGTCACTGGTGAACATTATACTAAACTAGCTGTTGCACGCGACGTCGTCTACGTGAACGCTATACTATGAGATCACTCTTTGTGAACAAAACCATACCGCGATCTAATAAAAAAAATCAAATGGCCAGCGCCATCTAGTTAGCAAATCGGAAACATTTTTATATGGTGAAAAATTATTATAACACATCTAAGTTATGACTTTACGATTTTTTAACATAAAATAAATGGCTATGTGTGAGTAGAATAATTAATTATTAAGAAGCAAGTCAAATATGCGTCGTTAGATTACACGTTGTTACAGAATGCGTTGAAGAAATAAAGGTTCACTGCTCGTTCCCCGTAGATATTAGCGTGATAATATGTAGCCTATATGTTGACCCGACTTCTTGATAATATTTGTGCCAAATTTGAAGTAAATCCATGCAGCACTTTTAGAGTTTATCCCGAACACACATATAGACAAACAGATAAACAGACAAACAGACAAAAATTCTAAAAACTATATTTTTGGCTTCGGTATCGATTGTAGATCACACCCCAAGTATTCTTTAAAAAAAATATGTACAGTTTTGACTTTCCGACCATTTTATTATATGAATAGATGACACTACTTCAATATTTCTGTGTTTAAATATGATATGTTTTGACTACAGTGGTCAGTGGCCTCTGTTACAAAAAGTATTATCAATACAATAAAAAATATATAAGAAGTCAGTATCCGCCACTGGTATAGAATCCTAAAATCGAGCCGAAGTGATAACTGAATATCAGCAAATTTTGGCGACATTTATCTTTGGCTTAAATTTGACAGCTGACTAATTTCTGTTTTTAATATTAATTAGCTGACTAATTAATGTTAAACTCGCGTCAGGACACGTGATCTGATCGAAAATTCGTAAGATGGGTAAAAAATGTTAAACTCGCGTCAGGACACGTGAACTGATCGAAAATTTGTAAGACGTATCCCCCTCTCTTTCTACTGTGCAGCGAAAATATATGCCTGCGCCTGCTGTTTCGTTTTTTTAGTATATAGCGATTATGAGTAGTACAGGGAGGTTGCATATGGGATATTAATTCTATGACAGATTGTGATGTCAAATATTCTATGTCAAAAAAGTAAATAAACAAACATTATTATTTATAATAAATAAATGCCAAGTGAATACGAAGTGATGGGAAGGTAATAGCTAGTATGTTTTCACTTCTGCCGGCACTCCCGGAGTGCAACCCGTTTTTGTATCGTCACGACTGTTATCTCCGTGAGTTGTCAGAGGCTTGAGTGACACCACTAGCCATAGTCATAGTCCTAGTCATAGTTTACCATTAGGTATAAAGCCACTGAAAGTCGACGTTCCGCCAGATAGTCAGTATACAACGGGGTGAGCCATATCGTCATACAAAATGCTTTAAAAAGGTGTCATGGGTCTTAAAATAACATTATTATCGTTTTACTTTATTACTGCGAGATAGGGTTCCGCCAAAAAAGTGGATCGATAACTGTTCCGCAAGCCAAAAATTGCCAAAAACCGCTGCCATAAACTGTGTCCTACCCAGTATATTTAATTTCATGGTGATTTGTTGCTCCATTTTTGCGTAAAAGTTGAACAAATTAATAAACAAATACACTATCACATCCATAATTCTAGATCCAGATTTCTCAGTATTTTTTATCAATGCAATTTATCAGTCACAGATAACACAGTTAAATCTCAATAGTTAGCATTGTTTATTCAAAGTGATGACATTCTACTTGTTTCGACCAGTTACGACCCTCTCGTTCCTTTCTTGTTTCTTTGACGTCATCCCAGCTTCCAAAATATCTTTCCAAACCTCGTCGTTGTAAAGTTTTTGTGGGTGGATGGACAGAACTGTCTTGCGGTGCGCGCATCGCGGGCGACGGAGAGGGACATAAGCAACAGGTGTGAGTTATACTAAATTTCTTCCTTTAAGGTCATCGCTGAGTGGTTTCATCAAGCAATCGGCCCCACGAGGCCCACCGTTGGAGTTAAAGGCAGTAAATGAGGATGGGGTCAGTCGACAGTACACCTAAGTCGATATACAACCTCTGCAAGTTTATGCGCCCCCAGCGGCGTGTATAAAAGCATAGAAAAATTAAATCCAAGGGTTACCAACGGACACGCAAAAAGGTGAGTTGTTAGAGAAGCTATGCAAAATGCAATACCCCATCAACCACGTCAGGAAAATCCCAGCCGCAAGAGGCAGAGAGAGCTTTATTTTCTTTCCCCAGCTCAAAAACCAGCTTACCGTCGAGGAACTGCAAAACTCTATGAGGTGAATGAGCCAATGTTTTTGCCATACACCCTGCAGCCAAATATCCTAAAAAGGAACAAGCTAAAGTCCCGCAAACCACCACAGTGTTACACTCTAGGGAGTATGAACTTACATTAGCTCCCACACTTATACCTCCTGCCAACCATCCCACAGCAAAGTTCAACCACAGACCGGTGCAACTCAAGGTCTTACACACTTTCAACCACAACATAACATCATGCCTAACTCTACCATCGTGGGTTCAAATGTTAGTACGCTGATGTCCCCAGTGGTATTGAACATTGCTCGCGCCTCAATAGCCACTATTCACGCAGCTACAGAGGCTTATGCAGCTGGCCAAAATCCGATGCCAGCCCTCCTACGAGGGGTTAAATCAGCTCACGTACAGTTTAATGACCCAGGTTTCTGAACTGAGAACTATTTTCGGAAACCCGAACGGAATCTGGGGTAAAAAGTATCATTTGGAGCACGTTAATCCAGGAACACGACATCCATATCGTGTTACTGGGTTTAACAAAATTGAAACGTTCAATGGAACTTCGAGTCTCGAATTGCTTCGTATGTAGAAGGTGTTGAAGTCTCACCCGCTAGGTCATGCCTATACATAGGTACAGCGGTCCTTGTCCGTCGTGACTTAGTCCACGATAAGCTACAGCTGCCTCCCATTTAGTCAATCCGCTCTATAGGAGTGCGATTAAAAACGGGCAATTTGGAGCTAAAAATAACTACTTTACACTAAGACATGAGCAATTTGGCTAGTGGCCATAGCACGACTCTCCAACTGACCAGAGTATTGCATTATGTGGCGCTGTAGAGGAACAAAGGACTATACATGCTCGGACTCTTTCTCGACATCGAGAAGGCCTTCGACCGGTTATGGCACGAGGGCCTATTATATAAACTCCTTGACACGGCAATACCTAGAGGTTATTGGTAAATAATTGTATCCACTGTATCGTGTTCTATATTTCAGTAGAGGATTTAGAGTCAAGTATAAACCCTATTAGTGCTGGAGTCCAACCTGTCCCCATTGTTGTACTATACGCGTTGTACGCGAATGACATCCCTACGCTAATAGGGTCAGGAGGAAGTTGTCTTGACAATATTCGCTGATGATAGCGCCTTTATGACATAATCTTGAAGCCCACCATCGCAGCGGCCATAATGCAAAGTCTACTGAATCTTCTTTTAACATGACTGGATAAACGGAGGATAGCAAAATTCCCACAAATCTCACAAGCCAAAAATCCAATTACCTCCCACTTCAAAGTTGAGGTTCCTCAACCTACAGTATGGCACAACCAGGTCAAATATCTGGGATAAGTGACCAACCGCTTAAAATGCATGACGGGCCATGTGATCAATAGAGCCAATGGAGCTAGAGCGGTACTACGGCCACTCTTTTCGTCAAAGCTACCACTACGAACAAAACTCCGTATTTATAAAATGTTTGTAAGGTGTAGACTTACGTTTACATCGCCAGCATGGTATTCTCTAATTTCACCCTCCAATAGGAAAAGAATCCAAATAGTTCAAAATTTAGCACTAAGACACATCACGAGAGCTGACCGTTTCATCAAAACCTTTACAATAGCGAGGGATGTCAAGGTGCCAACAGTAGCAAAATTCATCCATAAGCTGGCACTGAAACTTTTTGATAGAGTAGACAATAGTCCGCACGAATCACTTAGGGGTATCGCTCTCCTTCACTCAAGACCACCAGAAAACAGCAGGCCTCTTCAAAGGGACCGAACCGAACACGTACACGTACAGAAGTAATAAAGAGGAAATTTAATCCTTAGAAGTCTAAACGGTAAAGAAAATAAGATGACCAAGTAAGTAAGTTTCGACCAACTAGAGAGCTGCCTTGTTCTCTTTCTGTCTTAAAACATTTTGTTTGGTGTTACAAAAGACATATATATTTACTGCGGTCATGCTTAATATAAACCTTCCATATACAAAGACAAATAAAGAAATAAATAAATATTTTTGGCAAAGATTACTTATACGTCTAGATACCGTGTTCGGGCACACAAAACGAGCCGATCTGAGTACCTTAATTTTCAGGTACTTGCCGTCACACTACATTATACGTAATCTGTGCGTCGACGCAAACTGTGCTCCCGCGTAAAGTAATAAAAATGTCGATTGTGCAATAAAATCGTGCCAAATAAAACTATTGACAAAAAAAAGGTTGACGATAAAACAACACTGTTCACAAGTTACTACACTAATCTGGTTGCTATATTTGAGATACAATCTAAGTTTTCAAACTAATTATTCGCAAGACAAACAACAAATGTTTTTCTGTCTGTGTTACCAAGTCTGTAGGTACGTTCATTTCTCATCCCAAGTTTAGTGAGGCGAATACTGAAACGACAATACATATTTTTCACCTAACGTCACTTACATACATTACACTATTTCAGGTTGATAAAGTATTTATGTATTGATGACCCCTGTGACACATTGTATCTATAGAATCTAAACCTTTATCCCGGACTTCTGCAATGTTTAAATAAAAAAAACAAGACAGTTAGATGCAAATATCAATAGAAAAAGTAGTACTTATTATGTATTTTATGAACTACGAAATTAATAAATTATCCTAACTTAAAATACATAAATAATTTCTAAAAATACCTTTTCTTTACAACGAACTGTGACGTAAACGTCACGCTTTGGACTCTTTATATAAAACTAGCTTCTGCCAGCGGCTTCGCCCGCCCTAAATTTCGTTATTGGCGTAGGTTCTTACGACAACTCCTCAATTAAAAAAAAAAAACCAAAAAAAAACAATCAAATCTTTCCTTATTGATGGCATAATACATTCGTGTCTGTGAAACCATGGAAATACACATACAAAATTTTAACGCGATCGGTCAAACCGTTTAATAGTTTACATACCAACAGCAGCGCCACCTACCGGGCCAATTTTATTTTGAAAGCATCCAGAAAACCATCGAAATACCCATATAAAATTTCAACTCAATCGGTTCAGCCGTTTAGAAGTTATGTGAAAAAGGAAGTAATTAGGTAATTAAGAATGTACGGAAGGATCATTCTTACTACCCGTTGTCCTATTACCCGTTTTCCCGTAGGAATGCAGCCTATGTTCATCAGGGATAATGTCGGCTTCTAATGGTAAAAGAATTTTTCAAATCGGCCCAGTAGTTTCGGAGCCTATTCAATACAAACAAACAAACAAACTAACAATCAAATCTTTCCTCTTTATAATATTATAAGTATAGATTTCAACTAAGATACCTAATACTAGGTACTTTATTAGCAAGACGTTGTACGCAGACGCGCAATTGGGTGTGTAAAATTATAGGGCGAGTGTAATTTGCATTGTTTGTGTGATATTCTGAGACGTCAATCAGTAATATAAGTTATTCATGTACAATGATAGACATATTAGGTCTTAAGAAAAACAAATATAAAAGTTTGTTTAATTTTCTTGCTTTTGATAACTAATAAAATGTTTTACTAAAATCTTTTAATTTTATTGATTATCTAAATAATATATTATATGTAATCTTTTTATTTCCTATGTTAATTAAGATTAATATACTTTATAGTGTATTATTTAAACTTCCTGATTGTTTCCCTACCCGAAGGGTCCTAATCCTAAAAAAGCTCGAAGTAGGCAAAAGCCCGAAAATTTCTCAGAATATGTGTTACGTATGAGTTTTCTAACTAATAATAAAAATATGAAAGCAAAAACTAAAAATTTAAGAGGGTTTTTAGAATAGGCGCCGTATTACCGGATGTAATTAAATGACACTGTAACTTACAAAACTGACGAGTATAAGATTCATAATAATGTTGATTGAGAAAATTGAACGCATTTAAACTTTACCATTGTGATCCGATTCCTGCGGGCTCCTTTAATAATATCAGCAACATCGCTTTCGCAAAAGAAATTTAGTAATTTTAATATTTACGGATTGAATGTGCCCTATCCTCTCTACGCGCGCATTCCATCTATCTGTTTTCGAAAATTGAATGCGCTCTATGTTAAATTTGGCGGCACTTACAGTCCGCATTTAACGCATTGGCTGCACATTCTTAGGAGGTAGAACAGTGGATGCTCTTTAAAAATAGTGAACAGCTATTTTGTTTCTAGGCATTTGGCGAACAAAACGATTTCAATGGCTCCGTGGCGCGATAGCTTTCTATGTTAAAAAAAATCTTTTCAACAAAACACGGCTTTTGTCACATGGAGGGACCTATGAATAACGAAAACGGCGCGCGTGGATGTCATTGCAGATAAGGACGGATTTTCTTTTGTACACCCATCTATATTTTAGCACTACAGTATATAATATTTGAAACATACTTTAAGGTTTTAACATGCATTACATGGCCATGGCCAACAGATTTCTACTAATCAAAGTCAGCCTCCTAAAACTTTGTAAATTTTATGAGATTTTGACAAAGGAAAAGTAATATGATTTTTCAATGCATGCAACATTTTGTAGCATAAATAGTAAGTATCTAAATTTTTAAGACACAGTCTATGGTTACCAGCGGGAAGCCCCCGAGAAATAAAACATTTCTTTCCTTGCATTAGTCATCTCTCTCTATCACACATTAGTGTAAATATTTACTTTTCTCTGTTACTTGCATGTGTTAGCAACCCCCTTAAAATTTTAAACCGAATGATTATTATAGTCGTATGATTAGGAAAAAAATATACGGCAATATAAAGGAAAATGATGTCAGGGAGGATGTATGTTCCTACTTTCATATTTGGAAATATAGGAGTAAGGATTAGGATAAGCCAATCAGTTCGATTAATATTTTATTTCAAAGTGATTTTTTATATTTAATAGTAAGCTTGAAGCCGTTAATTTTGTAACGTAAAATGAGAAAAGAATTTAATAGTTTAATATTTACGGTTTTCCTTCTGAGCTGCGTTGCAATTTAATTGTAAAACCTCATTTTAGCACCAACTACCCGCGGGGTTATCACCAATCTTGCGTGAGCAGTGCAAGAGCCTCATATTTCGCAATAATGGCTGTCAAACACCAATTTCGAATTATGAAGCAGCGTCCGCGATGCAAGTAGCGATAAGTCGACGCTAGCGCCTCTATCAGGCGATTTAGGATTTAAAAATGCATTTTCAATCGCTACGCGTCATAGAAAACTTCAAAATCGGCTGCCTTATTAACAATGAGTTAGCAAGAAATTGTTAACGCGCGTTGCCTGCGCCAGCAGTTCGCGGTATTGGTCAAGACATCGAATTATGTACGGAAATCGCGTACTGATGGCTACGAAAACGCTCAGCGATCAGCTTTGTTCCAAAATTGACAATATTTTGTTGAAGTATCGCACTATCTCTTTCTGTCGTACACAAAATCGTATTTCCCATCTCTACTGTTACGTTACATATCTCTACAGCATATTAAATGTTTGAACACAGGTTGAAAGTGCATTTTCAAAGTACAGAACTAACACCATCTATTATGCAGTAGCGGTATTAACTAAAAATGTTGTCAGTGTTCCTTCTTTCTGATTTTGCCCTTTAATGTTGGAATTTGTAAACTGTTATGATCGTTTTACACATAGTTTTTTATTAATAAAACTAAAAGAACTTCATATTTTGAGAAACTTGATATGTAATGTCCATTTTTAAATGACTGTCATAAACAAACAATATTACATATTAATATTGTAGATAGTTTTTAGAAACAATAAATTTTATATATTTTACATTTTGGGATATTATGAAATTTTTGATTGGTAATTGGTAACACTGCTTTGTTTACGTTGAAATTGAAATCTTTAAAGTAAGGTTATTTAGAAATTCAAAAAGTAATTTCCTGAGACTGTGCCGTAAAATAAAAAAGGTACATTGATTCGTCGTCTTGTATTACTTTTCTTTACCTAGTACCTTCAAAGTAAACAATTACGAAATCCAGGAGGAAGGTTGGTGTTATAGTAGATGTAGAAGGTGTTATTCTATCAATCTAAAAATGTAATCTTTGTGGTATCTTCCAAAAAACCACGTCGTACCTGAGGGCATAGGTACTCTGGAAAACAGTTTAGATTCCAATCGAAGGTATGTAAACAAATCTTAGTTATTGTCACGCTTTAAAGCCAATTCCTACCCTAGATACCTACATACGCTGCAAATACAAGTGATAAATAAATAGGTAATCTCATGATTTTGTGGCATTAAAATAAGCCTGCCTCTATACTGCTGTTTATCTAATGCCAGTTTTATACTGAAATTTTATTCTAAGCATTGAGAGCTACTCATCTGTAGTAATCACATAACATGATTCTTCGAACAGGGATGACCTATTTAACATGATGCCAAAATATCTATCATAGTTTAAGTTTGATTAAACCTAATATATGTATAGTTGCACTTATTTCATTGACAAGTCTAGAGAAAACAGCGCTAAATAATAGGTATTAAAATTGTATCTTTTAATATCTTGCCCACACTTAAAAGGTACTTCATTATGTAATTTATCCAGTAAATAATAGTTTCTGTTGCTGAGTATAATGTGTAATGCATATTTTAGGTCTGTGTCCAAATAAAGTCAGTACCAAAGAATTCTTAAAAATCAATCCACCAATATCTTATTATTTTTTGTTGTTTCAATATTAAAGAGATAATGTTGATGTTTTATTTCAGGTTGCCTGTCACTATCACAATCAGTTAAGTAATGTTTTTTATATTGTTTCAGTAATCTTGGAAATGCAAGTTTAAGAATGTGAACTGAAGAGGCACTATTAGTAAAAGTATTACAAAAGTCAAGTACTGAAAACATCAACAAAAAGATCATTCCTGCTTTAAATGGATCAAATATTGTAGCAGGATACCACAGTAGAATTAGATTAAGTATAAGAATTGATATAATGTAATAAAATTTTTAATTAAAATTCTTCTCAATTTATTTTGTGCTATTATTTAACTAAAACCTATCACTTCATAACTGTTTATCATTAACAAAATGTCTTATGTATATTATTTCAGTGAACTGCTGAACCATTTGATGATTTCCTTAACATATCAGCCTTACAAACACTGCTAGACATAGGCGTATCCCATGTATTTCTTAGACAAATCCGTCTGTACCACTTAAATTCATCTAGGACAAGCCTCTAGGTTGTTAGTCCACTTGGTCCTGCCACATTGAGTTGGAATTGATGGTGGCATGAGGATGAAGAAGTTTTCATTATTCTTATGACTATGGTCTCTAATCAAGAACCTTCTTTCTCCTTTGTTAATAAGTTCTACAAGCACTCTTATTACTCTATAATTGGTCTCCAAGTGTTGCACTTTCTATTGCCTGCAGAGCAGTTTTGAGCTTATGAGGTGAATAGTCCTGAGCACTAGTCACGGTTTTATAAAATTCCGCACTTTTGACCTATACACTTGGCGAAAGCTGCAGCTGGTTGACAAAAGTTTATCATGGTTGAAGATGATCTAGCAGCTAGAGTAAGGCTTGCTTTTAACTAAAGGCCATAATCTATTGTAGAAGTAAGTGTTGACTGCCATCTTTGAAAATTGATTTCCTACACATAAAATTTTAACCTGAGCCCTTATAAGTTCTAGATGTGGTTACCCAACAAAAACTTGTGTATTCACTATATTATGTGTATGGTTTGTTCATACACTCTTTAAGACATCATCAACCAACAATTATGAACTTTTGTTTGTAAATAAGTTGTTGGTAAGTGATAGGTCAATAGTTTTATTACAAGTGATGCCCTAGTTGTTACAAGTGTCCATAGGCTGCGGTGACTGTTTACCATCAGGCGGACCCCAAGCTTGTTTGCCGACTTAGTGGTATAAAAAAAAATGCTATATAAAAATGTCATAGAAAACTTCAAAATCGGAATTATGAATGACAACAATCACGATTAGCGAGCGGTTAGCAAGCCATATGAACTGTCAAGTTTGCGTTTACCTTTTTAATGGTTGCAAACTGATCGCTTTCTGATTGCAAAGCTTATATTTATTAAATAAAATACTTTAGACATTTTCAAAACATTGATTGTTAAAGCAGATATCCGCAAGAAATGAATTAAAGTTAAGTAACAAAACAGAAACCAGTGTGCGAGGTCAGAATACGCTTCGTTGTACCTAATACAATTTTCTGTTTAAACTAGTGTTTTGGTTAATTTTGTGTGTGTTTGTGAATTTTAACTCGCTAAAAATAGTGAAAAGAATACCAGAGAAACTGTCTGTGCTGATTTAAAACCCAAAATTGCCTATAAAATACTGTTACCTACTAATGAAGGAATCTAGAAAGTTGACAACATAAGATTACTAAAATCGAAGAAAATTGTATGTATTTAACGGCAAGATACTGGGACTTACCTATTCATTACACCATAAATGAAGTAGAAAAACTTACAGTTAAAACCTATAACCTAAAATATACCAAACAATTGATGTGGTATATGTTTGAATTCACATACCTAACTACCCTTTCTTTTATGTTTGGTCAGTTTTCTACAAGTGTACCTACCCAACGCTCACAACAATAGTATTTAATCATTAGGGCAACACATTTAAAAAAAACAGACTAAGAATTATACTGTAAACATAGGTAATCAAAGTGAATTAGAAGAAATCTACCAATTTATATATTTCTATAAGGCAGAGGGCAAATACTGTCCTACAGCATAGCCTACAGGTGTTCTTAAACACCATATTGCAATTAAAAAGTAGTTTTGGAACAAACTTATCAGCTGATTATTACTCAACAGAATAATCATTATAAAATATTTGTTGGTCAATTCTAATAATAATATGTCTGTGCCAAATTTCATTTCATCATTGTCACAAACTTAAACATACTGTATAAAGCATTAGTAGGATTTCTTCCATTACTCTATTCAAACCCTAGAATATGCTGCTCAGCTTTAGGACCTACTTTTTATAACTTACCGTTTACCTTAATACCATATCCTCTATAGCTAATTTTCCAAATTATTTTGCAGATAATATGATGAAGATATGTTACAAGGTTGATAAACCTATGCTGTCATGATAACAAAATGGAATCAACACCTAAATTTGTGAATACTGCAACTTTTCTGCGAATAAGAAAGGACAAAATGTAGTCAGCAGTAGTACCTATATATTAAAAAATAAATGTTACTAAGGAATAAATGAAATATATTTTACTGACTACACTGAACAAGCACACATGGAATGAAATATAATTATTACCATAATACATTAAACTATAAAAACAAACCAGCATTTTTTTTATACCACTAAGTCGGCAAACAAGCTTGGGGTCTGCCTGATGGTAAACGGTCACCGCAGCCTATGGACACTTGCAACAACTAGGGCATTACTTGTAATAAAACTATTGACCTATCACTTACCAACAACTTATTTACAAACAAAAGTTCATAATTGTTGGTTGATGATGACTTAAAGAGTGTATAAACAAACAAAAATACACATAATATAATGAACACACAAGTTTTTGTTGGGTAACCACATCTAGAACTTATAAGAGCTCAGGTTAAAATTTTAAGTGTAGGAAATCAATTTTCAAAGATGGCAGTCAACACTTACTTCTACAATAGATTTTGGCCTTTAGTTAAAAGCAAGCCTTACTCTAGCTGCTAGATCATCTTCAGCCATGATAAACTTTTGTCAACCAGCTGCAGCTTTCGCCAAGTGTATAGGTCAAAAGTGCGAAATTTTATAAAACCGTGACTAGTGCTCAGGACTATTCACCTCATAAGCTCAAAACTGCTCTGCAGGCAATAGAAAGTGCAACACTTGGAGACCAATTATAGAGTAATAAGAGTGCTTGTAGAACTTATTAACAAAGGAGAAAGAAGGTTCTTGATTAGAGACCATAGTCATAAGAATAATGAAAACTTCTTCATCCTCATGCCACCATCAATTCCAACTCAATGTGGCAGGACCAAGTGGACTAACAACCTAGAGGCTTGTCCTAGATGAATTTAAGTGGTACAGACGGATTTGTCTAAGAAATACATGGGATACGCCTATGTCTAGCAGTGTTTGTAAGGCTGATATGTTAAGGAAATCATCAAATGGTTCAGCAGTTCACTGAAATAATATACATAAGACATTTTGTTAATGATAAACAGTTATGAAGTGATAGGTTTTAGTTAAATAATAGCACAAAATAAATTGAGAAGAATTTTAATTAAAAATTTTATTACATTATATCAATTCTTATACTTAATCTAATTCTACTGTGGTATCCTGCTACAATATTTGATCCATTTAAAGCAGGAATGATCTTTTTGTTGATGTTTTCAGTACTTGACTTTTGTAATACTTTTACTAATAGTGCATCTTCAGTTCACATTCTTAAGCTTGCATTTCCAAGATTACTGAAACAATATAAAAAACATTACTTAACTGGTTGTGATAGTGACAGGCAACCTGAAATAAAACATCAACATTATCTCTTTAATATTGAAACAACAAAAAATAATAAGATATCGGTGGATTGATTTTTAAAGAATTCCTTGGTACTGACTTTAGTTGTACACAGACCTAAAATATGCATTACACATTATACTCAGCAACAGAAACTATTCTTTACTGGATAAATTACATAATGAAGTATCTTTTAAGTATGGGCAAGATAGTAAAAGATAAAATTTTAATACCTATTATTTAGCGCTGTTTTCTCAAGACTTGTCAATCAAATAAGTGCAACTATACATATATTAGGTTTAATCAAACTTAAACTATGATAGATATTTTGGCATCATGTTAAATAGGTCATCCCTGTACGAAGAATCATGTTATGTGAGTACTACAGATGAGTAGCTCTCAATGCTTAGAATACAATTTCAGTATAAAACTGGCATTAGATAAACAGCAGTATAGAGGCAGGCTTATTTTAATGCCACAAAATCATGAGATTACCTATTTATTTATCACTTGTATTTGCAGCGTATGTAGGTATCTAGGGTAGGAATTGGCTTTAAAGCGTGACAATAACTAAGATTTGTTTACATACCTTCGATTGGAATCTAAACTGTTTTCCAGAGTACCTATGCCCTCAGGTACGACGTGGTTTTTTGGAAGATACCACAAAGATTACATTTTTAGATTGATAGAATAACACCTTCTACATCTACTATAATACCAACCTTCCTCCTGGATTTCGTAATTGTTTACTTTGAAGGTACTAGGTAAAGAAAAGTAATACAAGACGACGAATCAATGTACCTTTTTTATTATACGGCACAGTCTCAGGAAATTACTTTTTGAATTTCTAAATAACCTTACTTTAAAGATTTCAATTTCAACGTAAACAAAGCAGTGTTACCAATTACCAATCAAAAAATTCATAATATCCCAAAATGTAAAATATATAAAATTTATTGTTTCTAAAAACTATCTACAATATTAATATGTAATATTGTTTGTTTAGGACAGTCATTTAAAAATGGACATTACATATCAAGTTTCTCAAAATATGAAGTTCTTTTAGTTTTATTAATAAAAAACTATGTGTAAAACGATCATAACAGTTTACAAATTCCAACATTAAAGGGCAAAATCAGAAAGAAGGAACACTGACAACATTTTTAGTTAATACCGCTACTGCATAACAGATGGTGTTAGTTCTGTACTTTGAAAATGCACTTTCAACCTGTGTTCAAACATTTAATATGATGTAGAGATATGTAACGTAACAGTAGAGATGGGAAATCCGATTTTGTGTACGACAGAAAGAGATAGTGCGATACTTCAACAAAATATTGTCAATTTTGGAACAAAGCTGATCGCTGAGCGTTTTCGTAGCCGCCAGTACGCAATTTCCATACATAATTCGATGTCTAGAGCAATACCGCGAACTGCTTGCGCAGGCACCACGCGTTAACAATTTCTTGCTAACTCATTGTTAATAAGGCAGCCGTTTGGCTTAAGTGCATCTGATAATTTCAGCGGCTCTATTGTTTAAGGGCGCGTTCGTACTGGGATTCAGAGTTCCCACAAATGATACTTTTCACACTTTTGATAACGCCAGTTTTGCCACCGACACTTACCGTTCGTTTAGCTTTGAAACGTTACTAACAAAATTTTTGGTTACAAAACTTGCAAGACGAACGGTTGACGTACACACACTACGATAAAACACACACACACTACCATAAACAATGAATATGTATAGGCAGTTTGACAGATTAACACAAAATCCCCACCTCCAGACATGGGTCTAAAGTTTCGTTATTCGGTGGCAAAAATGACAAAAATAACAAAAACATCGTAAACGAACGCATGACAGTTTGTCACAGATGATACGAAAATTTTGATATTTTTGATACCAATGCTAAACGAACGGATGACAGGTGGCAAAAGTAATGAAAATAATGATTCTGCATCCCAGAACGAACGCACTGTAAACGAAACTTGTTTAGCGTCATTTTTGAGTTCCACAGTTCCGCGTGTGTATCTGTTTGAGTATTTAATTTTGATTTTTTCATAGATAATAACAAAGATGTATAGTTCATAATGCGAAAATAAACTTTGCTTTAGTAGCTTATGTACGAGCAAAATCTAAGATTGGCAACCCTTTTCATGAACGCAAAGTTGGAAATAGGCCGCTGTCATTGTCAATGTCAAAATCTCTAAAATCATTGTACCTATTTGTGTACATAGCTGTTTCAATAATATTTTTGTTTTTTGTACCTATTTATTATTAAGCTTGATAGCTAAATAAATTAACTGGAGGTATGTGAATAAATTCTCTGTTGTCACTTGCTTGTTTTATGCAGAGAACGGCTCAACGTAATTTTCACTCGGCCAAAGTGTTTTGGAAAAACTTACATTGAAAATATGCCACGAATTACGAATTCAGTGAAATAGTAAAATATGACTATGTAATTAATTTACTCTATAAGATTTTATTGCTTCGCTGCGCTCTTGCCTTAACCTTGTAACCTAACTCGACTGTCGTTGTGGTGCCCTAACAAGATTTCTCGGTAGAAATAAAAAAAATAACTAACTAACTAACTTCTAACCTAACTCGACTGTTGTTTAGGCTCGTGACAATTTTTAATGGGTGTTCACTTTTTAAGGAGGATAAGGAATTATGTACTTACCTTTCTGATGGCTAATAAGAGTTGGCAGTATTGTAGTGACCCGAACATTGGAGTGTCCCTTTTGCATAAATTAGCGATAGATGTTGCTTCTCATGTTGTTTGCTTATACTGCTGCTATTCAGAATTGCAATTGCTAATGCTAACTTTTTATTATTCTATTTATAACTGAAATTCATTCGCCTATTTAGATTTATAAATGCATACAAAGCATGTATGCTTTTGTCTAACATTTTTGTAACCCTTTGTCTTTATTTCAAGCTGAATTACTAAAATATCTAATCACATCACAATAATCACATTTTATTTTGCTATATTTACTTATTAGACAATATACAAACTGTTTATATACATGTAGATATATATTTATTTAATTTTTCAATCAAAAACTCACACTCACGAATAAAACATTTGTTGTGATAGGCAAGAGCGGCAACATTTCATACAAAATTTTCTGTTTCACATGTGAGAGTGTGTCGAACTTGTTGTCTTTCACTCTCTTTGATTTTAGCTATTAGTCTCTGTACTAAAATTTGTTTCATAGGAGCGCAGTTGCTAGCGCTCTTCTTAGTGACACAGTGAATAAGGAGATTATTGCAATTTCATACTAAATCTTTAGTTAACTGTGTGTGTACAGAAAGTTTTTAGTGGAATGCTTTTTTAACATAAAGTGTAATCTAAGCATATTAACTAAATATTTTAAGTAAAATCTAAAACATATTGTTTTTTAATTAGATAATTATTTATGGGGGTGTGGTGCACCAGTGCTCCTTGGGACGAGCCGCTTCTGCGTTGGGGTGCCCTTACAATATTTCTGGGTAAAAATATAAAAAAATACCAAAGTGACTAGCCCTTACCTCAATTCATCCACATATAGATTGGTTCGTCTCCCAGATGAAAAATTGTACTCAGGAAAATACCTATATAATTTCAAAATGCATTTTTCAACAAAAATCAAACCTTATTTTGCCCTATTAGCAATAAACAGAGTTGGTTTTAATTCAAGTCTTTTTTCAAAAAATCCACCATTTTTAACTACTTTTGCATTTGTGCTGAAAATTGTCTTGTCGGTGATTAATCTTAACTTAACTGTGTGGTGAACAAAAGATGACTCAATGACAAATAAAAAAAAAAATTTTTATTGGGTCTATCCCAACTCAGGTAACACCGAGAGCAGGATAGCAAACACATTTTTCCATAGTACAGAAAGAGACCCAGTCAAGCAATTAATTTCAAAAATTCATAACTATAAAAACTATTTATTTCCTCAAGCTGAAACTTTCCAGTTAAACTATACTAAATTTAAGCCCAAAATTTTACATTGACAGCTGACTTACAACTACAAAAAAAACAAACTACCTTGCTATGACCTGTGGTTGTTAGTAGTGAGTTGGTTTTCATCCATTAAGGGCCAAATACAACCTGTTATCCCTACAAAACCTTGGTTATTTCGGTTTAGAAATCAAATTAGTTACGTCAACCATATGCCGTCTTAAATCAAATCAAACTTTATTCAAATAGGTTTCTAAGAACACTTTTAAATTGTCAATACAATGTAAACAATGATAATTTCTGCCAAAAAGAGCTGGTACGCAAGAAGTTCTATTTAAAGTAACTTAAAGGAACAGAGACAAAAATTGGAGACCGCCTTACGTCAATTTTTTATTACCAAAAGCAGGCAGAAACCTCCCTTACCAAAAGCTTGTTTGCCACCTTAGTGGTATAAAAAAAAACCTACTGTAGTCTTTCTGACAAAGTGCGATATTGTTACTGTTCACATATTTTAACCTGCATAGGACACTCACTCCTGAAACTATAGCCGCCACCTATTTGCCCTTGACAATAATTAGTCGTGCTGTGATCCTTGTAAGAAAAATCATCTTTGCCCCTAAGTTGTCAAACACTTCTCACAGCTTCTATTGGTACTACTACTTTACTGGGTGAATATAAAATAGACAGTCTCAGATTGGTAACCCAGCATTTTAAAATTTTTTTGGTAAATATATTTGTTATGCATGTTGTTGCATCTGTACACAAAACATTCTTCTATCTGAATCCACGTTGTGAAAACAATATTTTGACAAGTTTTTTACCACTAGACTAAGAGATATTTACAACATTAACACAATTTCGATTGCCTTGATCGAAACAACCGATTTTTTAGGGAGATAAGTCATACATTTACTGGTGGTGCCTTTAATTGAAAATATAGCTACTTGACCATCCTTGATTACTTGTAAAATGTTAGAGACAGTAGATTTAGAGTCAGTTACAAATTTTGTCAGTGAATGCTTACAAACAATGTGGGGAGAAGAATATAACGAATAATGTTATTTACTGATAGCATGGCATATATGTTGCGAGCTGGACACCTTTTAAAAATTGATTTCCTAAATATGATTCACACATGTTTAGACCATGCTCTTAACAGAGTAGCAGAAACAGTAAGTTGTCAATATGAAAATGTTGATGCACTTATAGCTTATGTAAAGAAAATCTTTTTGAAATTCCCAAACCAGGTAAGGGTTTTAAAAAATATATATCCTGATTTACCGCTCCCCTTAGAATCTGTTCTTACAAGATGGGTCCATGGCTGAAAGCTGCATCATATTATGCAAAACATTTTGACAAAATATCTAATTTTTTTTTTAATTTACAATAATCTTAGTAGCAATGAGGCTCTTTCTCTAAGAAATGCTAAAAATAGCATTGCAACCAGATATATTTTACCCGAATTAAATTATATAGTTGAACATTTTTCAATTTTACAATTTGCACTTACTAAATTGGGGGACATGCATGTACCCCAGTATTTTTGTTTGTTTTGTTTCGTTGTTTGTTCCAGTTGAGTTAGATCTCCTGTGTACAGAAAATCTTCAACATGCTACTGTGATCTTGTGCATTTTCGGGGCGGTATGGTGCGGTGTCGGCGTGTCGCGAATAAATGGACTCTTCTCTACATTGGGACCTACATAGCTGGTGCCTGTTAAATCTTGATTTGGCAAAGCATGTATAGGTAGATGGGGCGTTGTAGGAATAATCAAGAAGGTAGAGCATGTTTCGGAAGCTCTTCGTCTCTATAAAATTAAAGAATATTTTTATATTGTAGAAGTAGGGCATACTGGTTTTTACTGACACAATTATTTTTTTGTTATTTTTTAAAATTTCGCGCCCCTTTATAACCTTGCGCCCTATGCACGTGCCTAGTTTGCCTTAGGGATAATCCGCCTCTGTGGGGTTCCCAGTCTGCATCCGTGATTGTGCATCCGGGAAAGTGGGATTTTAGAAGTAGTGTGCATGGTTTTTCGTCTGATGTCGTATAAGTGCCGTCATCGAGCTTTAACGAGCCCAGGTTGCGATGGTTTTCGTTGCTGAGGATTTATCTTACCCTTGCAGGTTCGTTTTGAGATTCGATATTATTACAGAAAAGTCGCCAGCGTTCCCTTTTACGAGTTCTGATCCGTTTCCTATATTCGGTTTGTGCTGTTTTGTAGGTTTCCCAGTCTTGTTCTGATCTTGTGTGTTGGTGGACACCACTATTGATTAGTGTTGTGTTTTTGGTCCTTTGGCTTGGAGAGAGGGCATGACTGATGATAGGAGTCCAGCAGGGACTGTGTCACCTTTGCAACTCTCGATCCGGTCTGTATTTATTAGTGTTCCCCTATGTTTGCATCAGTTGTGTCCAGGACACGTTTTAATGAAGCCTTGAATTCTGTAATATTGATTCTGCAGGGGTTCTTTCTAGGTTCAATTAGAAATACTAGATTACTCAAACTAAGTCTCTGTCTTAGCAATAATACTTTGTCTAAGCAAGAACTATTATTATGGGTCTCAGTTAGTATCCACTGAGCTATATAAACGTTACCTTTATTTATGTTGTTACCTTTCATTATTTATTATAAATGTGTCTTTAGTATTTCTTACCTTTCATTATTTATTATAAATGTGTCTTTAGTATAATGTGTCTAGAATCACATAATACATTATATATACATATATACACATTCCAAAGGTACGTATTTTACTTGTAGTGCATAATAATAGGAATGTAGGATTTAAAAGAAAAAAAAAATTTAAAAGTAGTTAAAATGTTATTAAGGAGTCTTTAATAACATGTGAAAGCTTTAAACAATAAATTCATTTTGCCATAACTGGGTGGGCATTATATTAAATTGTTTCCGTTTCTGAGAGTCAACTTTAGTAGTTTATAATTTTAAGTAAAGTTTAAATTAGGATATCCATTCTTACTTATTTTTTTTCTTATTAAGATACAAGTAAAAGACACATATGTTTGGAAAATATTCATAATTTTTGTAACTTTGTATATTTTTTTAGTTGAAGTAAGTTTTGCGCTATTTGTGTAATACCTAAGTTTGTCTGTGCTATAGTTCTCGACACCTCTACTGAGTAATCAATGTGTGATTTGATTAGTGTATTGTAGCTTAAATATTTTATGTTATGAGGTTAGTATTTAAGTGTGTTATGAAGAAGCTCCGTTAGAGATGCTAATTTAGACTTGATTTCCAGGATATGGGGTATCCAAGGGAGATGACTGTCTAAGATGAGACTTAGGTGTTTTTAATTTTGCTTAAAGCTTATTTTTTATTTTCGGGTGCGTAGTTAAATGTATTGTTTTGTTCTTTGCCACAAAGATTACATAATATTTGTTTTATAGCAAAAATAGCATACTCTTAAAAATTTGTTTGTTTTTTTCGTAATGGCTTTGTGGCTACATCCTTGGTCTCTTCGCAAGGATAAGATAAATCAAACATCACAAATGAATGGTGGTTTTTTGTTATTAAATTTCAAATATTTTTACATTTTCATTAAAAAAATATCCATCAAAGTTAATGTACAATTTTACCATAAGGTTCAACAAGGTGTTGCATATTTGCTTCTTTGTTTATTTAAAATTAAGATTCTAAAAACATTTTTTTTTTAGATGGACAATGCTCAAAACATCATATTGGTCACTGGAGGCTCTGGGTTGGTTGGAAAAGCTATCAAAATCGTTGTGGAACAAGAGCAACAAGAAAGATCAGAGCAATCTATGGAGACCTGGGTGTTCTGTGGGTCTAAAGATGGTGATCTTAGGTGATTCTCAAATATTATTGCACATTATTGCCAGCAGTGTTGCAATTTAGTAAACTTTGTAATTCGAGGTTGAAAATTCTAGAAATTTCAAAAAGTTTTATTTAAAAAAAAAGTAGGTCACCAGATTTCATATTTTGTTTAACTTAACTAATCCTTGTAATGTTTTATGTTAGTTATCTAAAAAACTTTATTCGAGACAAAACTTTAATTTTAATATCGTAACTTAAGGAATTTAATGTGCATAGTACTTTTTACAGATAATTCCATTTCGAAATTGTAAATATCAATTACTAGCTGTTGCCAGCGGTTTCACCCGCCCTAAATTCGGTTAAAAATAACCAATTCTCATTTGTCGTTTTCGAGTAGCCTATGCTGTCCCCGGCACTGAAACTATCTCCATGCCAAATTTGCCCCCGTTTCCACCCGCCGTAAATTCGATTTTCGGTGTAGGATTTCAATGGCTACTGTAAAAATGTTTTGCCATAATATGCTGGTATTTTACAAATAGTTTAATGTAATATAAGGTTGGAAGTAAACATATAATAACGTATTTAATATTCAACAATAACCCTAAAAAAAATATTCAGAAATTTGTTTTAAAATTAAAAATATAGCACCTAAAAAAATTATTGTTAAAAATATTTGATTATATACTATCCACTTACCAAATTTAAAGTCTTATAGACTTACTGCAAATAATCTTCGAATCAGAGGGAGCTACCCTCTGACTCAACTGCAACCTCTTTGGTTTTTTCTTCTAAATTTTTAATATTTTACGCACTTTCACTTCACTGAGAATTTTAGAAAATGTGTAAGTAATTAATGTGTATTGTGTAAATGTATGTATGAAAAGAATATATTCATAAAATAAATACTTGTATAGTATATTTATTTATGTATAATTATAATTCTCGAATTCCTGTAAATTTAGAATACCTAAACAACCTTTTAAAGATTTCTTGAAATATTTTCAGATTTGTTAATTTTTATTGTTATCTGAAAATCGTTTTCCTAAAAAGATCCCTACATCGTGTACTCGACTGCACTCCATATCCAAGGCCAATTCTGTAAACTGTAAACCACATGTCCAGCCTTTTAGAACCATTCTTGCAACCTAAATAAGTCTTTAGCTTTCAAACCCTCGATAATCTGGCATTCAGAAAGACAATATCTTTCACCGAATGCCACATATCCATATGATTATTTCTTGCTTCATCTCCTATAATCCTTTTCCTGTATCACTCTCTCTCACCTCATTCCAGTAATTATAAATGTAGGTATTGGTATTTATAAATAATAATTTTTTTATTTATTTTGCGTACCTAGTGTTTGTTTTATTCCTAAAACATTTCAAATTCCAGGTCACTTAGTAAAACTAATATTTTTAATGCCTTAAAATCATTAATATTAACAACAGTAACTCATATTGATATTATTTCATCAAGACAAAAATATATATGTACTGCTGACCGGGCCGACGTTATCCTGCATGATACCGACTGCAGCGCCATCTGCCGGGCTGATTTTTGAATCAAAAGCATCCAGGGCGCCACCCAAACGCAAACAAAAAAATACATTCAAATCTGTCCAGCCGTTTAGGAGGAGTACAGTGACATACACACGAACAGTAGAATTATATATTATATAAATATAAAAACATAACATCTCAATTACACACAGTCCAACACTATTTATTAGATATGATGCATTCATAATAAGAATGTTTAATGTTAAATTTAAAATTTTATTATCAACAACATGTTGATAAATATGTCTATAGGTATTTCATTTAAAGATGTAGAAAATGAGATTTTTGTATTGTTTGATTTCTCATTTGTAGATGTAGAAAAAGTGAGATTTGAAATTAGTTGTAAATATGTAAGAAAACAATGTCTCTTACTGTATTATTTTTCTTACAAGAAGAAGTAACATTTAATTACATCTCACTAAATGATTATGATCCGTTCCCGTCCCGTTCCGTTCCGTTCCGTTCCGTTCCAGCGTCTTACCAGCCAGCGTTCCACTGCAAGGACTCAAGGAACGGGTCACATAGGAAAAGAACTGTCGATGAGAGGGTGCCGTAGAGTGCTCAAAACTGCGGGCTGGAACAGCGCAAACGTTCAAAAAGGTGGTAACTGAAGAAACGGAGGGTCCTCAACCACTGAAAGGTATGCGACGTTTCCAGTCCGCTTTAGTGAGTGATTCTAGTAGTGTCCCGTCCATCTCATGGCATTCCTATGTGTGCCCATTACCTCTGGTCTCACTAAATGATTATGATTAGTTTTATATGGTTAGATACCTTTTAAAATATGTAAAAAAGTGTAGAAACCATCGTCTCTTTTTAATATAGATACATACATGTTATCCATTTTTCTGATATTATTTTTTTGTAAAATGATAAGAAATTTTTTCTTAAATTTTTATGGATTTTCGCTTATAATCTTTTTTATTTATAATTCTACGACTAAAAGTTACTGAACAAAAGTTGTAGATAATTTTATTTACAACAAAAAATGTTGAATATGTTTTTTTTATGAGACCTATTATAGTTTGGCAGATAAACCATAAAAACCATTTGAACCTCTTTTTCCAAGATGGCGGCCGTGGGACAAGGCTTGCAACCCCACAAACTTGGATTTAACTTTTCACTAAACCCCCCCCTTCACATCTAAAAAATAAAATTGCGTCCTCTGACAAACGCACGCTAAGCCCAAAAAAATGTAACGTTTCAATGGACCAACATCAGGCGCGTAGCCAGGATTTGTATTCGGGGGGGATGAACGGTGCCAGCCTGAGGCTTGTTGCCAAGTAGAATAGACACGTTTTAAATTGCGGTAAAATGGGTTGCGATACGACACCCACTTCCCCCCCCCCCCCCTGTATACGCGCATGACTAACATAACAAATATAGGAAGAAATCCAAAAACTGATGTTTCAAACATAAACCTGTGAGACTTGATCTCATGATGGAAGAACTATCTACATGTAATAAGCTTGTACGGAATCCCTCGGTGCGCAAGCCAGACTTGTACTTGGCCAGTTTCTTAATACTGGCACACTTATTAATATTATTATCTTTATTTGTAGAGACAAAGAACAGACGGAAGCTTTGTTTGCCAAACACCACCCTACCCACGTGATCCACTTGGCGGCCATGGTTGGTGGGTTGTTCCACAATATGGCACATAATCTGGACTTTTTTGTAAGTTGTCTATTGTTTTACAGCTTTTGCTTGCGGTTTCGCCTGCGATTCGCCAGAATTTGGTTATTGCCGTGAGATTCCTATCCACTGATTAAACGCGTACGTATATGTACTAGTTATGTTATTAACTAAATGTTTTTTTTTTAAAGATTTACTATCAAGTTTCTTACCGGATTCCTCTCGGTAGAAATCCACATTGTAAATCGGATTTTAAAAAATATTAGTAAAAAAAATAGTGTTAACTATGACGATTCAAAAGTGTTCGTAATAACCTTATTTGAATAAAAAAAAATGCCGTCTAACTTTTTTTAACTTTAAGTGCCCCGCTGTATCACCCTTAAAAATATGTTGCCGTGAAAAATCTCAATTGGCATTAAAAAATTAGACGTCCTAAAAAAATTAGGTCAATTCGATGCGCCGTTTTATAGTACCTAAGCAATAAAAAATAAACAAACAGATTTGTTTTATTTCTGTAAAAGTAACGATAAAGTTGAGTTTTTAACCACTTGGTGTAACCAATGTAACTCTCTCCACTTGCTCCTTTCCAACGCGCTTTACTACCTAGTACGACACAACATGGCAGCACTGTAACACATCTGGGGTCTTCCTCTTTTTCTTTATCCTTCTAAGATATTTTTACCAACTGTATTCTGAATATTTTTAAGTATAATTCTCTTCTTGTTTATTTTCTTCAACATTATTTAGTTGCTTATTGTTTCTATCCAGCTTACCCTTTCTATTTTTTTCCTACACCACAAGTTGGCTATTATAATTAATTTCATATACTATGGTTGGTTGTGGGTTATATGAGAGTTTTTTGGTGAGTGGTGAACATAGTGGTGTGTTGTTTTGAATATATATAAATGAAATCTTTATAATATATAATTCATATAATAATATCATAGTCATATTTTCAAACACAAAATTACACTATCCTACGCAACACGCTACGCACTACGCTACGCACTACGCTACGCACCACGCTACGCACCATGCTACGTGAAATGAGTGTGAGAACCAAAACTTGTCAAACAATTAAACACTACCTTGACAATAAAAACACAAAAAAAATATAAATTATCATAATTAAAATTATAAACAGCAGCTACTGCGGCTGGACAGTTTCTTCCGCCGTTCCTTCTTGCCAGACCGCCATTTGATTCCGTAACGATAGTAACCTGCAGTTTGTTGACTCCAGAAAAGTTGTATATATATCCTTTTTTTCAAAATAAAACATTTCAAATAGAATATAAGGTAGTATATTATTGCCACAATCAATAAAAAAAATTTAATACTGCCTCTTACAGGTCAATTAACATGATTCTACCTTTTTCATTGGTGAGAGTCCGAGAGTGATGTAATCATATAGGAAAGTCAATGTTTGCTACTTGGTTCATGCAACTAAAGAAGTCAACAACCAGTATTTATTTTACGGCTCTTATTAGAGTATATATTCTTTGCTTACGATACAGAAACATACTACTGACTCTAGACGAAGAATACATACTCTAACGGGGAGAAGCGACACTGACATATGTGTGCTCCTAAAATCATTCGCAGATGTGTATGCGTGACGGGGAGCGCACGGAAGCTGCGCGGAGCACGCAGTTTGCGTACGGCCCGACGAGCGCAAGGCGCTGCTAAGATCGGCCGCGCCGCACGGTTGAACTTTATAAATACGTGCCCACTCAAGGCCGTCGGTGCCCGATCTCACTACGTGTACGGTTCAACTAGTACGGGTTGAGAATCACCGGTGTGCTCTAGTCTTGTTTAGATTAGACAGGTCAACGTTTGTGTGGCCAGTTGTAACATCCTTTTCAATAATCACATTATTATTTTTTTTTTCAGAGAGAAAATATGGCCATTAATGAAAATGTCCTGCACGCAAGCTACAAGCACGGCGTCAAGAAAGTAGTATCTTGCCTCTCTACCTGCATCTTCCCTGACAAGACCACCTATCCAATTGACGAAACTATGGTAATGTGTAGTTTAAACTCTGCTGGAGTAATGGTTCCTTTACCTAAAAAACTATGTATTCTAGTACAGTCGACTATTAAGGGACTAACTATAAGCACATCTTAATAGCCCTACACGCAGAAGATATGGCAATTTGAATAACTATAATAATATATGTTATTGCTTATGGTGGTATCACCACTCTCCAAAGTCGCTCCCACCGCTCGTATAACGAACCTCTGACCGCTTGTAAAGTTAACACGCACGTTTGCGCTTATAATAACGTCATATCTTGTTTGTCTGTCAAGACCATTTTTCTTTAGAACGTCTATAGAAAAATCTAGCTCGAATCTTGTCTAAACTGAAATAATATTAACTGCTAAGGTCTACCTTCTACTTTCGTTAAGTTATATGAAAAATCGAGTTCCCGTCATGGTTAAATATAAATGTATCTCCTTTCAAATCCATATTGCATTAAATTATACTAAAACGTATACATCCAGTTGTCCTACAATCCTTAAAATATAAATGAAAGACTTAGAGCAGTGAATGATGATTAAGAATTTTATTGTTACTATATAAGAGAGTCGTTTTGCAGTGCAAATGGAAATGAGAGTCAAGATGCTCGGACATATCGTATTTTCAGATACATATTTATATTAAACATCTACTGTGGCCTAAATCGTTCGCGCTCAAGGCACAGAATAAGGAATAGTACTCCCAAGCCCTAACAGTGGGGACGTATGGAGAAGAATATTAAAAGAAACAGTTATAAGAAAGATAAAATGAAAGCCTCATCAGTGCCTTAACATTTGTCGTGTCTCAGGTACACAACGGTCCGCCGCACACCTCCAACTTCGGCTACAGTTACGCTAAAAGAATGATTGACGTACTCAACAGGTAAACAATAGATTATTTCATACCATATATTCGAAAAACGTTATTTGGTTTGCCATTAGGCGGGAGCAAAGTGCGTGTTCGGGTAGTAATGATTTGAGATTAATTTCGGATAAAAAAATGCAAACTACGTCCTTGTTTCCTATAATTTTATTATTATATTATATATATTAATTATAATTATAATACTTCTTATAATTTTTTTCTCTCAGTTGTGTTCACTTCTAGAAAGTGGCTTTCATTTCTTTTTTATATATAGAGCGAAATGAAAAGTAGAGTGTCTCGGTCACAAAATATTTTTAGGTCGGGTGAAGTATATTGAATCTCTTACTACGCTCGCTACGTTCTGGATGCAAAATTGCGCTCTTGTCATAATATATTATTTTGCTCCCTTATGATACAATCTACTATTGGATGAGTATCGCATACGTCTGTATATAATCGTTCATGCGTCTGTTACTTCTAAACGTCTAGGCCTATTAAAGTCATATTCACACAATATATTTTTTTTGTCAAGAAGTTAAGCTGGGGGGAAAATCGATTCTTTAATGCTGTTGAGTTGCATCAGCAGCTCCAAGAAAATCGCAAAAGAACCGTGAAGGTAGTGGCTGCTAAAGCTGCTACAGGCCCACAATTGACTCCATAGCATCGTAGAGTCCTCTAAAGGTTTTCTTACGACCACTCGAATGGGACAATCAACCAATGGAGAACCGTCGCAGAGGAGTGTACATAAGGCAGGGAGAACGATTTGCTAAAGCCTGCATTTAAGACACGATGGTTCCTGTGCGTGCACTGCCTACCCTTGAGCATTTAACATTTAACATTTTTACATAATAGTAAGTAGTAACAGGCTAATAAATGCTATCTCGTGTTTGCATTAAGTACTTTACGTAGATCCTGAACTAACAATTCTGAATAAAACTCTTTACGCTTTTCGTGAAGGCTGAGATACTTCTTTCCGTGCCAAAGACACACAATAATGTGTTTTAATATGGCCTATCAAACACACATGCACAAAGATATGAGCTGACAATCAAGTATATCTTTGCACAGGTAGTGTCACTACCGTCTACAAAAAACGAGAAAACAAATTGCAACTCTTTATATAAACGTTAGTCCTACATTTGTATGTTTTTTACAGCACGAAGTTATTGCCTTAAATCAAATAAAAAAACTCATGCACTATAACAAAACACTGTCGTTATTTACGACGAGTATCTTAAACTATTTATTGTAAACGGCTTCCATTAATACAGCGTTTTAAGATGTCAGTTCGACGCCTGAAGATTTACGCTAGCATCGGGATATGACAAAGGCTGTAATTATTCGACTTATTTAAAAATCAGCACTTTTTCTTTTGTTTCATTTCTGGTATCATACCTACTTACTTTAGTTAATTAAAAATGTGGCCATTGTTTTTGTTTGTGTACATACAATAAAGCACAGTTTAATTAAAGATTTTGTTATTAAGCACGTAATTTGTTCTTAAAATAATAAGTGGGTGCACAGGTTATGATAAAACACTTACTTTGAAAGTAGTTTTGGCAGTATGTTTGTGTTGAAGTTTAGGTACACAACTCACGTATCTACAAAAATTTAGTATTGTGTTGTTGTCAAAAAACAAACTATATCGGTACTATATAGGTAGTTATAGTGAACGGCCGGACGCAAGGGAAAAACAAGGTATGTAACCAAAAAAAATATTTAAAACAATTGGTAACTATTTCACTGGCTAATTTCGTGTAAATACAAATACTTAATACATATAATAATAAAATAAATGGAACTATACACGGGTTTGGGATGGCACACCACAATTAAAATTTGCAATATACACGACAAAACGCTTGTTTTTGGTGAGTCGATTTTTTTATTGTTTTTGCTTACCCTGACAAAAACCTTTGTGCACGCCACTAGTCAGCAGACTGTAAACCCGACCTTGTGTGCGTTTCCCGGACTAGATTCGTCGCGCGCGAAGGTCGCTGACTGCTCGGTCGTATTTCACTAAAATTCTAAAAAGGCATGTGGCTCTTTAAATGTTTACATTCATATGTGATAACACAATCATACCGCGTTAATTGTACGTGACTGCCTTCGAGAGGTTGGGATACCTGTTATGCAGTGGCCAGACCTGAACCCGACAGAACATCTTAGGGCTAAACTCAAACGTCAGGTCTGATCGTGGGATCCTGCTCCTACCACTCTATAGGAGCTTAAAGAGGCCATCGTCAAGGAATGGGTCAGTATTCCGCATATAATGAAATTGGTAAGCTCCATGAGAGCCCGCATGGAAGCGATTATCAAATCGAGGATAACAGTAGGTTTTAGGCTATTTTTAATCATCTTTTCGTAGTTTTTACGTGTATTTTACCTTTTAGGATGCAAGCACAATCAACCATTATTTGTTCTTTTGTAATCTTCATATTTTATTTGCATCGGCTACAACAAGAAACATTTAATTAAATTGTTTTTCAATATCAGAAGCATTTGGAAGGTAATGAATTCAAATTATACCCAACACTGCCTCCATAAAAAATATTTAAATTTTTTTAAGAGGTGTTAACTCTGGTAACCCTTCGGTCTTGGACATCGATTCACTAGTCGTGATAGCCGTAGTCGTATGCTATGTCAGAGTTACTTTTTCTCTCTCTCTCTCTCTGCCTCTCTATGGGTAAATTTCTTGAATTCTATTGAATCCCGGTCTCATTAGAAACGGCATAGATACTAGAGTAATTTAAAAACTGCAAAATAAATATGTTTCCTAATTCTTCGTCTATGCGAACGAAGCTACGAACAAAAGGTAGGTTATAAATGTATTAGGTAGGTAATGTTTTTTTTTTTTTTTATATCACTAAGGTGGCAAACAAGCCTACAGTCCGCCTGATGGTTAGCGGTCACCGTAGCCTATGTACACTTGCAACACCAGGGCTATCACTCGCGCGTTGCCGACCCATCAAAAATTTAATGACTTCTTTCTTGAAGAACCCCATACTTCCTTAAAGAAAACCTTGATGAGGTCCCTTCATTCCACAACCCAAGCGTTCGTGGGAGGTAATTTCTCTGAAACCTCACTGTACGCGACCATTTCAGTTTTTTTTACTTTTCCAGAGGTTATCACGAGCAACACGGGTGCACGTTCACGTCGGTGATCCCTTGCAACATCTTCGGTCCTCACGACAACTTCGGCCTCGAGTCCAGCCACGTCATCCCGGCGCTCGTCCGACGGATGGACGACGCCATCCGCAATGGTAAGTAACTGATCTCCAAGGTAGTAGTTTTATTACTCATATCTAGATAAGTAACTCATACCGTAGTTTAGTTAATTATGCCTGAGATGTGTAACTTATCTCTAAAATAGTAGTTTAGTTACTTATGTCTGGGATAATTAATCATTTCCAAGATAGTAATTTAGTTACTTATATCTGAAATAAGTAATAGTCCAGCAGCCTCCGTCTGTTTTCTTTTTGCTTTTCAGTGAGCGTCCTCCGCGCCGAATTTGTCCAAATAACAAGGTCATAAAAATTATTAAAGCGGTTTTTTGTATGCAGTTTAGTAAATATTTGTACACTAAAATGGCCATGAAATTCTACAATTTTCGTGGTATGTTTTCCTGGGAAACTACGCTTCTAAGTGGTCGATTCCATCGTAACACAACATTTTTCTTAACATCGAATAAGAATCAATTATATTAAGCGAATAATTTATTGTCTAAAATTATTGAATATGTTGAATATTATTAACTAATAAATATTATCAATTGGTCATTTTTTTAATGAAGTCAATAAAAAAAAATGAGTCAATTCGAGCACAACTGATTCGATGCAATATTCTGAAAAAAACAAATTGTTTGTGGATTTAACTAAGCGACGAACACCGCGAACATATGAAAATATTTATTATAGCCATTGGAAGTATACATTTTCGCGCTGAAGAATATAGCTGAGTGGGGATTTAAGGAATTTTTCGGGAGAAACTGAGAGAGGTCTGGGGGAACCCCTGCCAGCCATATGGCAACAATACCTTGGGTTCCCTTCCCAAGCCAGTAGACCTGGGTCAATCGATTATTTATTGTGACCCAGGTCGATCGCGACCCACGGGTAACGTGATGGAATCAAAATTATTCGATCCTTTACTTTTGCGAGTCGCTGATCACAACAGATACTTTGGGTAACTAGTAAACCTGTTTTTTTTTACCCGAATGAAATTCCTGTCTGTATATTTTTTTTTCTGAAAAACATTTAGGTATTGTATTTAACAGATTTAGACGACGTATACGTAAATATAGGTTTTTCTTTTATATGTGAGGTACGTGTCATTGCGTTGTGTGTGTGACGTCATTATTCATACCGGGCTATCTTTGAATGTGTACAAATTTGCACGTGTACCTTACAGTTGCAATGTTCATATTTCCACAGAAGAGACTTGAGATGTCTCAGTTGTTGCAGGTGTTTATAGCCTGCGGTGACCGCTTACTATAAGCTTGTTAGATGTATAAAAAAAAGACATTCCACTTGTGCCACCACGCTATTTTGAGCTTAGTTGCTATATAGCATACGTATTATGTTATTTTCAAGATTTTATTTTTTGATAGGACACTGTTTGATTTACGCAAAGAAGCATTACTCAAGTTTAACATGTTTTTTTTGTCCTACGGTAATTAATGAAAAAAACTGTTACTTTGGAATCGACAACTTCCACTAAACTAGGACTGGGAAAACGTAACCCTAACATTGTAGAACTATATGGCCATTTCATTGTACAAATATTTACTAAGCTGCATACAAACAAGTAACTGGGAATTAATTATTTTTAAGACCTGGTTATTTGGACATATTCGGAGCGGAGGACGCTCTAGTCAAACCATCAATTTTGTTGCACAATTGTTGTCCAATTATCTTAACATTTCAATAAAAAAATTACTACTAGACAATTTCGACATCCCACCACATTGACATATTTTACACCTGCGCACTTCATCAGTTACCTCTATCGAAAATTTTCACAGAGAAAAAACTGGGTATCTCGTCGAACCGTACCTAATCACGAAGATCTTATCTTATTAATCACTGAAAAAAAAACAGACGGACTAAGCTGGACTATAACTCGTAACCAAGATAGTAGTTTATTTTAATTATATCTAAAAGAAGTTACTTATCTCTAAGACAGTTGTTGTTGAAAGTTGCCTATGTCTAAGAAAAGTAACTCAAGTAATTGTGATATACTATAAAGTGTCCAATATCCGAGAAAGTGACTAAACTTCAAAACAAGCAATTAATGTCCGACTTGAGTAAATCATTTTCGAAATATAAATTATTATATATGATTTGTATATTATGTTATAATATTTTACTGTGAAAAGCTTTGTTTATTTGGCACTTTATAACTCAAGAACAGCCAAACAGAGTTATTAGATACTTTCACCCATTATTAGCTCAAACTTTTCATATTGCTATAGGTAATTAATTATTCGGGTGACATGGGCTAGTATGTATGTATTTTGTATTTTTTTATTTTTTTATGTCTCTGGAAACATTAATATTTGAGGTTTTTTTATGTAAGGTGAGTCAACGTTCACGGTACTGGGCAGCGGTCGGCCGCTGCGGCAGTTCATCTACTCGCTGGACCTGGCGAGGCTGTTCCTCTGGGTGCTACGGAGCTACGACAGCGTCGAGCCCATCATACTCTCAGGTATAACAGGATAATTTAAATTTTGTGATTTCCAGAAATTTTGAGCGTAGCTCTTTCTTTACCTCACTGAATGACCTTGAACACTACGATGGTTATGTTTGTTGATGTGTAACACCAACAGCTAATTCGATCTCAGTATTGTGAATCATTCCTAGAATAAAGTGATCCTTAACGCGTACCCAAAAAAATATATGATAAAATAGAGATTAATTTCTTTGCACAGTGGATGAAGCCGACGAAGTGTCAATCAGTGCTGTTGCCGAAGCCATAAAGCAGGCCCAAGGCTTCGGCGGCGAGATCGTGTTCGACACGAGCAAAGCGGACGGACAGTACAAGAAAACTGCATCAAATCGCAAACTTAGATCTCTGTTACCCGGAGACTTCGAGTTCACGCCGTTTGAAGTCGCCATCAAGGACACGGTGGATTGGTTTAAGAAAAATAGACATACAGCTAGGACGTAGGTTCAGTTTATATTTAAGGGTCATCGTATGTGTTATGTATACATGGATGTGGTTAGTTAAAGACGGAAATCCGATAATCTCAGGATTAACTAGTCAAATCCCGATCCACACAAACTTAACTCGCTATATTATGTGCTTTGATGTAGGTAAGGTTGAATAAGTTGAATGATTGAATAACCTGACTGATTAAGTATTTTTATATAATACATAAATACAAACAGCGTCACTGAATACCATTATCTACAAATAAAATTTATCTGATTATATAAATGTTATAGATAAATATTTACATCACACTAAGGCTGGGGTGCACCAACTCTAAAAATGGGAAATGGTATGGAATTGTCAGCTATTTTAAAGTTAACCAGCTACTGGTTTGCTGAACTTTGACGGGCCGTCCCTTGCAATTTTTTTTTTCTCAAGACAAAGCGGGAGTACATTTATTTATTTATTAACACAATTACTACTATCATTACAGCAAACCCAATTCGATAGTGTAAGACAAGAAAAAATTAAACAAAAAATCAGCAGAATTAAAATTAACAGTTAAAAATTAAAAATTAAAAACATGCAATATGATAGGTCAAATGTCAAAGAATAAAAATAAAAATTTAAATTAAAAGTTAAAAATTAAAAACATGCTATGTCAAATGTCAACAAATAAAAGTATGAAATTCAAATTAAATTAGAGTATTAATTTTTTTTTATAACTTTCGTCCAAAAAAATCTCCCGTTTAAATTCCTCAATCGAACATATTATCAAATCAATTTTCTGGGCAACTCGATTCAGTGCATGCAATGTTCGAATCATTGGTTACTTTGCGAGCAAATCGGTCCTAGCGCGGGGCACTGCAAACATACGTGGGCGCAGGCGACGCGATACATATTCGTTAGGCACGCACAGCCCCATCATGCTCAATATGGCTGGGTTTGACAGCACGCCCCAAAATACTCTCATTAAATAAAAAGCGAGAATGCCTAGAACGAACAGGGTCGGATACATTAGAGGATAGATGGGATAGATTCCATACATTCGCTGGTACAAAAATCTGCAGTACTTGTTTTGGATCCGCTCTAACATTGTAATATATATTTCTTCTCATGAGGAGCCCATATAGCAGAGTTGTATTCTAGCTGGCTTCTGATAATAGAGTCGTACAGCGCTGATATCGCCGTTATATTTTTAAACCCTACGGTCCGCCGTAATACAAAACCCAGCCTCCTGTTAACTATGTGATTTCTAAATGTCAGATCACTATTTAAATTAACTCCGAGATCTCTGACTGTCCCCATGCGCTTTAAGACCTCATCACCGACGTTGTACTCAAAGTGCAGAGGACTACTGGACCTTGAAAATGAGATCACTGAGCATTTCGAGATATTGAGCTGGAGTTGGTTTTTTTTACTCCACTCGACCACCCTGTTAATGTCCTCCTGCAACCGCTGCCAATCGTCTCTGCCCCTGCTAAAAGTAGCTTAAGATCGTCCGCGAACAATAAACAGCGCGCCTCCTGGATCATCTCTGGTAGTTTGTTTATCATAATCACGAATTCCAGGGGGCCAAGATTTGATCCTCCCCGTTTTTGTGATATATGGTTCAGACCTGCACCCAGCATATTCCACATACAGTTTTCTGTCACTCATACAACTAGCGAAAAAATTCAAAAGTTTATTCGTGCATCCAACATCCGCCATGTTTTCCAAAAGGATATCATTGTCGACCAGGTCGAATGCCTTTTGATAGTCAAAGTAGGCGACGTCGACCTGGACTCCGGCGTCGACTTGAGGAGTGATGTAAGCCATTGCGTCGAGCAAGTTAGTGGTGGTGCTGCGTGCAGGCCTAAAACCGTGCCGGGCGTCCGACACCTGGCGCTGAAGGCTACAGTGCACGGCCGATTCGAACACTTTTGCTAGCGTCGATAGAGTTGCTACGGGCCTAAAACCGCTCACTTCGGAACCGGAATCGGTCTTGGGAATGGGAATCACTCGTGTTATTTTCCAACAATCCGGAAAGTATGACTCTTTTAAACACAAATTAAAAATATGATGCAATGGTTTTTCTAAATGCGTATGAAAGTCTTTCATTACAAAAGAAGGTATACCGTCTGGCCCCGCCGACCGCTTGGGCTTGAGGCGGGCGGGCGCCGGCGCACCTCAAGCCGCGTAAGGTGCGGTAGGTGGACGCGCGCGGCACCCGCGTCACCATTCGCCGCCGCGGCTTCAGCGTCCAGCCGCGGTGTGTCGCTACCGTATACCGAGTGAATTACTGCATTTGTACTTTTTGTGAGATTTAGCTTTTAGGCGTATAGCTTGGATAACTTCCGGAGTATACCATTCTGGATACGTATATCTTTCAGACTTGACGTTCTTTAATCGCTTCAATGGCACACAAACACGAAAAATATTTTGCACGGTATCATAGAAATAACTAATTGCTTTTTCTGGCTCATGCATATCATGTATCGGATTCCAATCCGCCCTCAATATCGACGCATATAATAAACTAAAGTCTGCCTTAGCGAAATTGTACGGTCGCGACATATTACTGAGCGTCGGTGGGCGCGCGGGGGTGGGCACGGTCGCGGCAGCGGGATCGGGGCGCGCGCTCTGCACGCGGGCAGCAAGCGGCGGGTAATGAACGTCAACCGGCACCAGCTCCTCGTCCGCCGCCGACACCTGTACCTGATCTGACAAGCTGCTTGAACATAACACTAAATCGAGAAGCCTCATGTTACAATTTGGTACTTTATTCAATTGTACTAAGTCACAATAAGTCAGCAAATATTCATAATAATTTAGTACATTATTATTACTTGAATACAAATTCAAATCTGCTATAATAAATATCCTCTTGTATTCAATACACCAATTTTCTAAAATCCTAAATAAAATCATGTATTTATTTTCCGTACTGTTCGGCGGTATATAAAGAACACAACATAACATTAGAAATCTATTATTTAAACATACTGACACGCCAACTATTTCAAATGCTCGCACATCTATGTTTACGTCGTTTGGTACCTTCACTCTCCGCAAGTCGAACCGTGGTGTTGCCACTAAAAACACGCCGCCATGTTTTCTTCCGTCGAAACGGTCACATCTCACAATGTGGTATCTGGGCAAAATAATTTCTGCGTCGTGGATAGACTTGTTGCAGCCCGTCTCTGTAATCGCGAACAGATCAGCCCCTGAAGACTCCATATTATTTTGAAATACGTCTAGCTTAGTGCGGAGCTTACAAAAGTGAACAGACAGTTGAACTTTTCACAGAAGATGTATTTTTGTTGCCGCTATAACAACAAATAATAAAAAATAGAATAAAATAAATATTTAAAGGGGCTCCCATACAACAATCGTAATTTTTTGCTTGATTATGCTCGATATTGATACCGGCAACAAGGAGACGCTTCGCGCGTCCGGTTGTTTAGTTAATGAGGTTCTTCATACGCCTAAACCCCGTAATGAGACCTTGCGCGTGCGAGGGGTTAAAATTTAGTTATATAGTCACTTTAAAAATCAATAATTAAATTAAAATAAAACAAATATTTAAGGGGGCTCCCATAAAACAAACGTGATATTTGTGCCATTTTTATAGATAATGGTACGGAACCCTTCGTGCGCGAGTCCGACTCGCACTTGGCCGATTTTTTCTGATCTACTGGTCAAAACTATAGTCGCCATATTAAAATGGTGTGAAGTTTATACTTAACTTAGTTTATTTATAACTTTAGTCAAAACTTTTTAATTCATAAATTCTGTAGATATTGCTAGATGGCTATACTTCTGTTCCTGTTCTTCCGTTATTTTGGTGCGTTATTTCATTTACAAATTACAAAAAAAAAAAAAAAAAATGTCTTCGTCAGATGAGTTTAACACAAATGCGACACCGCCAGATACATGTTGCGACCTTGGTAAACAGCGATGTATGATAATAACGCATTTTGAGTTACGAAATGTTTATAATTAGATATATATAAGTGTAGGCAACATAGTTCGTATAAAAAAAAATCACGTATTTCCCTTAATGAAACGACGTATTTTATGTGTTGTAGATAAGGTACGTAGTTTATCTGTGTGTCGAGTTAAAGTTTGTATGAACCGAGATGTGACAAAAGTCAATCCCAAGGTTTGACTGGTTTCGTCCTTTGACAATGATATGTTACATTTGTTTAGCGTAAGATTATGCGCATAAATTCCTATTTTTTTTATAGAATACTCTTTTATAATGTGTTAAACCATGAATGCAGCGTGTTCTTTTAATTTACCAAGTTCATGTTATGGATTGACGTTACACCAAACCACTCAGTTCTAGAACTAAATAGGTCAGGACTGCTGTATATATATATATATATATATATATATATATATATATATATATATATATATATATATATATATATATATATATATATATATATATATATATATATATATATATATATATATATATATATATATATATATACATATATATATATACCACTAAGGTGGCAAACAAGCTAACGGTCCGCCTGATGGTAAGCAGTCAAATTATTTTTAGGGTTCCATCCCCAAAGGGTGCTAACGGTACCCTACCCTATTACTAACCCTCCGTTATTTTTCTGTTTGATATTCACATTGTAAATTTTTATGACATATAAAATTGGACCGTTGCGTCTTAGGCTGATTTAATTATAGATTTCTTTCCAAATAAAAAAGCAAAAATTACAGACATTTTTGATTTATTGTAAAAACGATATTACGCATAAACTTCAAACAGAGGTATTGACGTTAAAACCTCAAATTAAAACAAATAATAACAAATTGCACAGCGAGTTTTGTTAATATAAATTTTCCCTCCGAACGCAAACAAACTGCAACGAAGAGTACATATTGCCAGGCTAGAATATGTACCTATCGGGTTTAGCAAACCTACTGGTTTGAAAGGTTGCTCCCATTGACTGTAACATTAACTTTTTTCAACGTTTTAGTAAAATTCCTAACATTGAAAAATGATCCTTAAAATTAATATTATAAAAGAAATAAAATACAATGTTTGACACACATTCAGATATAATCAAAATAAATTATTTGCAAATACTAAAAGTTGCAATTTTAAAATTATATAATTACTCTCGATTGTATAACGGCGGCGCGGCGGATTTGAGTAAAAATGGTCGGAAATAAAGTAAAGTAATGTACCTAAAATACGCAGTTGAATTATGGCTGTAATTTTAATGTTAAAGAATGTTAAAAATTTTATTTTTGTCATGAAGATAAATTGAAAATAATGACTGAATTACATAAAAAATAAACATTATTAAACTTCAATATTCAAATTTATAATAAAACTTTCATACAGTAGGTTACTGTACCATAAGACCTGACGGTTCTCTTTTTTATCAATAAACATAACTCAAAACTAGTCTTCAATAAAATCATTACAAATCATGACCTAAATATCCGAATTGCAATATTTATTTCAAATATACTCAAAATCAGTAATCGAAATCGTCATAAAAACGTCAAAATACCAATTGTAACACCATTTAGTGAAAATGAATTAGCGCGGTGTAGAGTGGTGGTTACATAGTGAGTCCCATCTCGTCGAAAGTTTGGAAGATCTTCTTGATGGATGTGATGTAGGCCGCAGTCCGTAAGTCCAGGCACAGGTCGTGCTTCCTCGCCGCTTTCATCACGTTCTGAAAACGTCAGCCTCACCAATTATTTCTTGTTGTTGTAACAAGTCTAAAGTAAACTTCGGTCGATTCTGTTTTGTTTATTTTGTTAAAATCGTTTTGAACCTGTTTTGTCTGCTGGTTTTCTAGTGTTTGACAATGGATCTTATTTCAATAAACAAAAATAATGTGTGCTACTGGGTTTTAGAACGTTTTCCTTCGGTTCTAAGATAAGTCTGTGTTGTAGAAAAGTATCTGCTAAAAATGTTTTTAAAACTAGATTGCGTAGAAGGTTCCACGAGAGATTGCAGATTGCAGGTTGTCATACTTCGTTTTAAAGAAACAATTTAGAAAGGTAATAATGGTAGCTGTTTAAAATCTTAATCAGTTAAAAATGTTAAAATGGTGTAAGTTAACCTTGCAAGCGATGTTCATGGAGTACTCGAGGCCCGAGGTGACGATGTGCTTCTCGCTAGCGCCGGTGATCATTGACGCGAACTCCTTTGTCGGTCGGATCTTTGCGCAGATGTTCGCTCGCTTGAGGGACTGCTCCACGGAATCTGATCAAGCGTACGTATTAGGCGACGTCCATTGATGCCTAGAGTAGGTTTTTTTTAAATATAGGTACTGTAGAGGTTACGACCTCTTGTTTAGTATAAAGGAAGTAAATATGCTAGCGAACGCTAATAAACAGCAAATACTTGTTACTTGTTTTTATGAAAATATAATAGATGGTGTCAGTGTGTTTTGAATAAAAACAATCGGAGCATCGAGTTTGTCATTATTTTTATATTGATTGACATTCGAGTGAAAAATATAGATCGGGCAAGTCTATATGAATTTGGAGGGTCGATTCCTGTCTATCAGGGAGCCCTAGAATATTTAGCATGGTTTAATATTGCCAGTAGACTTAGGATTAGATACAATATTTAATACGCATCGCCACCATTACGACTAAATGTAGAAGTTACCAATTGTAATGGAAAAACGACCCGAGGTCCATGGAAGGATGACCTAATAATCGAAGAAGTACATCAGCTAAGTAATTTTTGTATACTCATTCTCCTAGGTAGAAGTTGTGTCTAAAAGATGTTTATTCTTGTGGCGATAGAAAAGAGCATTGATTAAATAGAAAAGATCTCCCAATACCGTGTTATCATTAGCAGAGATTCCCGATACCTAGTAATTAAAAAGGTAGAAGCAGCTTCATTACGCCCCCGCACGCTGCAGTACTTACCTAGTTTATGTAACTATATGAGATTTTATGTGATTTTTACTAGAAACCTATTTTAAGCTCAGATCCATCAAATTACAGGCCTATTGCAATTACCTCTCTCCTCTTACCACTAAGGTGGCAAACAAGCACACGGTCCGCCTGATGGTAAGCGGTCACCGTAGCCTATGGACGCTTGCAACACCAGGGGTATCACTTGCGCGTTGCCGACCCTTCAGAAATCTAATTACTTCTGTCTTGAAGAACTCCATACTGTAGTCCTTGCAGAAAACCTTGGCAGGGAGCTCATTCCACAACTTAACCGTTCGCGGGACGAAGTTTCTCTGAAACCGCACTGGTAATGGAGCATGTGATCAACACAAAGCTTTATAGATACCTAGAAAAACACGACCTGGTCAGTGGCCGTCAATATGGCTTTCGCCACGGTGGCTAGACTGGTGACCTTCTAGTGTATCTCACACACCGATGGGCATTAGCCATTGTGAGGCAGGGGGAGGAATTGGCATGTAGCCTGGACATAGCGAAGGCGTTCGATCGGGTATGGCACCGGGGTCTTCTATCGAAGTTGCCATCTTGAGGAGTGCCCGAGGGTTTGTGCAAATATGTGGCTAGCTTTTTGTCCGACAGACGCATACGAACCGTAGTTGACAGTAGTTGCTCTAATAGCATGGACATTAATGCTGGTGTCCCGCAAGGTTCTGTGCTGTCTCCTACGCTATTTCTACTGCATATCAATGACATGTTGGACATCAACAACTGATTAAGGTCGAGACCACACTGATTAAGGTCTCCGACTGGGGACGGATAAGCTTGGACCAATTCAACCCTATAAAGACACAAGTCTGCGCGTTCACCGCTTATAAAACCCCATTCACTGTGGTCCCACAATTCCAGAACACTCCCCTCTCCCTCTCCAAGAGCATTGGGATCCTTGGCGTTGACATCTCCAGCGATGTTCAGTTCTGAGATCAGCTGCAGAACAAGGTGAAGCTGCTGTCCAAAAAGCTAGGTGTACTCAACAGAGCGAGGCAGTACTTCACGTCGGGGCAGCGGTTGCTGCTTTACAAGTCGCATGTTCGGCCCCATATGGAGTACTGCTGCCATCTCTAGGCAGGTGCACCCGGATACCAGCTTGGACCTTTTGACTCGGATCAACGACGGGCTGTGAGAATTGTCGACGATCCCAAACTCACTTGCCGTATCGAACCCTTAAGTCTGAGGAGAGACTTTGCCTCCCTGTGTGTGTTCTAACGCTTGTACAATGGGATGTGTTCTGAGGAATTGTTCGAAATGTTGCCCACGGCTACTTTCTACCATCGCACCGCTCGCCATCAGAAGGGAATTCATTCTCACACTCTAGAACTGAAATGGTCGCGTACAGTGCGGTTTCAGACAAACTTTCTCCCGCGAATGCTTGGGTTGTGGAATGAGCTCTTTCCCTTAGGTACCTTAAGAAAGAAGTTATTGGATTTTTGAAGGGCCGGCAACGCGCGAATGATACTTCTGGTGTTGCAAGCGTCCATAGGCCACGGTGACCGCTGTCCATCAGGCGGACCGTGTGCTTGTTTGCCACCTCAGTGGTATATAAAAAAAAAAAATGACCTACAGAGTTAGAGGTCCGACAAAACCGTCTAGACAGAGCAATTGGCAAGTGCGGGGTGAGGGCCAGCCCATACTGACATTGATATGAGATAGTTTTTATACTCATACTGTTTATTCATAAATTCACAATTTTTATACCTTAAATATGCTAAATTGGTACAATTTAATTAATATGGATATTTATTTTATTACAAGTTGAAATACATGAAATACAAATGTTTAAATTTTAAAAAATCATTTATGTCATAAAAAGCGTGTTCAGTCAAAAATAATTTAAGTTCTTTTTGTAAAATGTTGTCGTTCTCAATAACTGTAATTTCGTTGGGGAGTTCATTGTAGATTTTTGGACCCATACTATATACCGATTTAGACACGTTTTGTAAATTAGATGGAGGTAAGTTAAGCTGTTGCTTGCGTCTTAGCATATGATCATGGGACCATGTTTTGTCTGGTAATAGGTTTTTAATCTTACAAATTTAACTATGGAAAAAATGAATTGGGATGTAAATGTTAAAATTTTTTGCTCTTTATAAAGATTTTTTTGCTGGAGTACCAATGGGGACACGAGCGATTATTCTCACAGCGCGTTTCTGAATTTGTAGACACGTTTCCATTCTGCAGCTGTGCCCCAGAGTTTAATTCCGTATCTTAGCTGTGAGTGAAGTAGTGAGAAGTAGCAATTTACCGTTAATATAGTTCTGTTTGTTCAAAAACATGTAGGTAGTAAGAGATGCATTACCCAAGAGAGCAGTGTTGGAATCCTTCCAGAACTTGATGCTAAGCTTGCCGAAACTGACGTGTTGAAGGTTCTTGATGAATTCAAAGTAGGAGGCGGTGACCCCTCCCGCGTTAGCGAGGAGGTCTGGTAGTATGAGGATGTTCTTCCCCTGTAGAATGGCGTCCGCAGCTGGAGTTGTTGGTCCGTTGGCGCCCTCGACCACTATCTTGAGCCAAACAAAACGACGGGAGGGTAATGGCACTTGATTGGTACCAGTAAGCTACGTCTACAGTTAATACGCTCCTTAACCAATAAGCAGTAAAAATTATAGTGTGAGTGATATCAGCTGGCAGTCGACGGAATGCTCAATCTAGAACAGTGCTTATTTAACAGTGTGTTAATCACAGAACATTATAAGACTGGGGTGTACCCCAGTAGAAATGCTATGTAAAAAGGCGAGCGTGCCACGATCTTGAGCAGACGCGCACTTCACTTCTAAACTCGCGAATCTGTCATTTAGTTGCTCGCGGACTACATCGCTGTGTGTTGCTAAGCAAAAATATTTCTTCCTGTGCAGTAATTACTTGCAGAGCAAGAAGCCAGGTATTAAATGTATCAAAGGGAGGAATATCTTTTCATTGGTGAGTAGAAGAATACATAATTATAAGCTTTTACATAATTATAAGAAAAATAACCTTTCAATCAAAATTAACATTAATAAACAATATCTTAAAGTATCAAAATACAAGCGATATGCATTACTGTCAATGTTCCTCGGAGCTGCAACAAGGACCGTGTTTAGAAAGCAATGTATAAATGCCATGAGCAACAGAGTCGTATGATCGATGCTTGTCTTTCTGGTAGTGATGTTCTACGATATTTTATTGTTTTTATCGACATTTTTCAGAATGTCCAGTTCGAATCAGAACTTAATGTTTTATAAGCGAATTTTATTAACCACTCTATTGAATATGTGTAAACTTTTATTTTTACACTTTACTGTAAAAATAATGTCAAAATAATAAGTTTTAATACTTTTTAATGACCGTAGCGAATTGCATAAAAGTGCTAAAATAGAACCCTTAAGAGATGAGTAAATACATTAATGAGTTCATGAACTGAACAATGTAAAATATTGAGGGTGTGTGAAAACCATTTTTCGATACAGCGATGCTTTTTGAAATATTAAGCTTTAAATAGCAAATTTTTGTTAGAGCCCAGTGTCGTCGTCGTCGAGGCATGGGTGGGTGACCCGCCAAGCGAAATTTTCCGGGATAGAGTGGCCTCTGTCCTTCTTCGTATATCTTCAACTATCTTTGTGCAAATTTCAGCTCGATTGGATGCTCCGTTGCGGCAGGACTGAGTAAAAAACGTTGTAGTTATGAACGCGGGAACTTTTGAATTTTCCGGAATGAAAAGTAGCCTATGTCCTATTCCAGAACCTAACCTATATGGGTATATGTGCCAAGTTTCATCCCGATTCATCCAGTGGTTGAAGCGTGATTGAGTAACAAATAACCAAACATCCAAACTTTCGCATTTATAATAAAATCGGCCAAGTGCGAGTCGGACTTGCGCACGAAGGGTTCCTTACCATTATCTTTAAAAACAGCAAAAAAAATCACGTTTGTTGTATGGGAGCCCCCCTTAAATATATATTTTATTTTAATTTAATTATTTATTTTTAAAGTAAATATGTAACTAAATATTCTGTGAATATTTTAAGCGTCTACATATTGCCGTTATCAATATCAAGCAAAATCGAGCAAACAAAATCACGTTTGTTGTATCGGAGCCCCCTTAAATATTTATTTTATTCTGTTTTTAGTAGGTATTTGTTGTTATAGCGGCAACATACATGTTCTGTGAAAATTTCAACTGCCTACTATCACGGTTCATGACATACAGCCTGGTGAGAGACGGACGGACGGACAGCGCTGTCTTAGTTATAGGGTTCCGCTAATTACCCTTTGGGTACGGAACCCTAATTAATGGGATAGCGGGTAATTAAAGATAGTTGGTAATTAATTTATTTTGCCAGCGGCTCCGCCCGCCCTAAAGTTGGTTATTGGCGTGGAACACCTTAATTAACTCCTTAATAATACTAATGAAGTTTGCAATAGTTCGTTTAAGCTCGGATATAGTTATTCCCGCGGGAACTTTTGAATTTTTTGGGATTAAAAGTAGCCTTTGTGTTAATCCAGAATGACAGCTACCTCCATACCAAATTTCATCAAAATTCGTTTAGCCGTTTGAGCGTGAAGGAGTAACAAACACACACAAACACCGGGCTTAAAAAAAATTTGCACTTTAAAGCTTAATATTTCGCAAACGCATCGTTGATTCGAAAATTGGTTTGCGCACACCCAATATCCAACGACACCCTACACTATGGGGTAGACGAGAAAAAAAATATCCTCACTTTAGGTGTAGGCGAGGTACCCTAAAAAAATTTATTTTACCAATTTGTCGGCCTTAATCATATGTTTTTTTAATAATTATGTACCTAATCGCTACTACAGTAACTTTGTAGAGCACTAGTATGTTTGAGTAGTTTTTACTCTATTTTACGAATAGGTATTCTATTTTATTTTGTATTTTCTTCAGGCAAAATAATAGTTTTAGAACAATCCCTGCTCATTACAGTAAAAAGCTATGAAGATTTTATACAAATAAATCTTGGCCGTGTCGTAGTTTAAAAAATTATCGATTGTAGTAAAAATCAATTAAAAATCCCCTAGAAGGTAAAACCTCGAAAATATAAATACAAGTGCAAAAATGAGTTTGTTTTATTTTGTCCTACCTTTACGACGCAACGGCGTATTAATATAAAATTTTGTGCAGAAATAGTTTGAAATAGTTTGTAGAGACAGAAAAACCTAGGCTATAGAAGTAAGGCAAAGCTGGTGGTTTAAAAAGCTCCCGGCACTAGAAGTTGATTGTGAGACAGACACCGCGAACGTACCTTGCAGTTGACGTTTTCGGCGTTCTCTGCTTTGAGTGTCTTCTCCATGGCGGCCATGATCAGCAAGTCACACTTCTCGTACATAAGTTCCGGACCGGTCTCTTTAGCGCCCTCGAACCCTTTTATATTGCCGCGGTGCTTGTCTTTGTAATGCATTAATTTCTGTAGGTACGAGCAAGTCAAGAGTACACACAGATGTACTTACAGTAATGGTCACAAATAATATCAAATCATTTATTAGGATTTCAAAGGATGTAAAACGCTTTTTATCCCGATCGATAGTTCCCACGGAAATATTTTTTGTGGTGTACTTGTTTCACGTAAACAGTGCATACAGTGGCTTTATTTGTGGCCACCCGTTCGTCTAGAATTGGCAAATTAGTAAACTTTTTATTTAGATCATTGGATGTCTTATCATTACGTTGATACTTGATTACTGGATGTCTTACCATAACGTTAGAATTTTTAATCTAATATTAGTAAATTTTATTTAGAACACTGTCTGTCTTACCATTACGTTGATACCCTTAGAATTTTTAAGATTGCACCCCGACTCGAGCACGCCGATGATCTTGACGTCGCGCCTCTCGAGATACTTGGCCAGGTGAGCGCCCACGTTACCGAAACCTTGCACGATCGCCGTCTTGTCCTGCACACACATACGGACGGACCTTTAGTTCTGTAAGTAGGTTACGAACAAAGGACTACTCAATCTACAAGCCTCCCCTGTGCTTGCATGACAGTATTTTATGTGAATTTCAAAGAAAGACCTCTTATGTAGGTAGGTACTTAAACATTTCTTGATTAGAATAACAAAGTATGTGAACCTACTTAGACATCTACATAAAAGACAAATATGCTGCACAGAAGATTCGTAAGGTTTTAATCTGTAAACTATTATATTTACAATATGTTACACGGTCAAATATACCATTGGCTGAACCAAAAGAACACCGCTTGAATACAATATCAAAGTGTGACACCCAGCACATGTCAGTAGTTGTCTTGCGTACCTTACAGATGTGCTTCATCCAAAAAAGATCCTTGAGGTGTTAAACTGTAAATTATTATTATTTACAATAAGACGGTAAGACGGTAATTACGAAGGCTACAGCCGAAGGATGCAGAAAAATGTAAAGATAATTTGAAATTAATTTATTTAAAAGAATAAAAGATTTCAATTGCTATCATGATGACCAAATTCCACGTGCTCATACTAAGTATAGGCACAGACAGCTAGAGCTTGCTATTGCAACTTCCTCAGTTACTGCAATTCGGGAGAGGTAGTAGTAATCCTACGCCAATCCAGCGCGGGCGGAGCCGCTGGCAACAACTAGTACATATATAAATACATACACAAAGACACACATAAATATACAAACCCAAAATGTACAAGTATAATACCTATAGCTTTTGGTAAAGATTGGGAGTTCTAGTTTTATGCCTTGTTTTATTAGTTAAAGTGAGTGGATCTCCTTCTATATAGAATACGTCAGCGTACTGAGCGCATAGGGACTTCAAATTTATACGTTCTTAATCGTTAAGAGTGGTCTGTGCGTAAGCGAGATAGGACTTCTTGTACGCGAGAAGAACCTGTTTGTTCAGTGCGTTTATAATAAAATCAAATACCCTTTTGTAAACGTGTTCCAATCTGTTGTTACCTTAAAGCCTGGTTCGACGCCAATTGCACCCATCAGATCCTCATTGTGGAGGAATGTATCGATCGCCATGTAGAGCCCGCGACCGGTCGCGTCCAGCCGCCCCTGAATGCCACCGCCGTTGATCGGCTTCCCCGAAACGCAAGCCGCCGCATGGAGGTCGCGGTATCCTAACGTCATTTTACATGCAAGTTGTTGGATTTTTAAATAAATACTATGCGTTCTTGTTTTCGCTGGGATATTATAATAATTATTAAAAAAACTGTCATACATTGATTTGAAATTCCCTATTCAACTATATACCCCCCTCGACTTCTAAGTGGACATTATACTTAAAGGTGGTACTCTTAATATTTTTATTTGTTTAGTTGCATCTTTTATCGTGTCTTACCTATAGTCTTGACATAAGTGTCGAGGATCCAGGACATCTCCCGTGGTGAAGTGTTCATGTCCGGTGCCGGCACGTCCACGCCCGGCCCTGTCACACAGTGTTGGTACAGTTGGCAGCGAAAAGACATAACAGGTGAAACACTTGCGAGTTGCGTCCATCCATACAATACACTTTACTACTTGTTAGTCACACCAACACCACACCTACATACATGTTGTAAATAAAACCTGTTAAATGCGAAGCGGGGTTTCCGCTCCAACGTAGCCCGACACGCACTTGACCAGATTTTATTATTTTGAAACATAATCACGTACTTATTAACGATTTTATGATAGAGCAAAAACATCAAAAATCACGTATTTTTTTGTATTTATTATTTGTTCCTAACTATTTGTCTGCCATAACACATATTCTGTGAAAATGTCAGGTTTAAAACCTACCTACCTACTTTGGTCTAAAAGATTCTTTGATTGAACCCAATAGAAGTAAGATATGCATGGGCGTAGCCAGCTTTTGGATTAGGGGGGGCAGGCTTGGCTAGGGGGGGGGGTCCAGGTTCATTTTGAGCCAATTCCATCAGGTTATGGGCACCTAGGGGGGGGGGGCACCTGCCCCTCCTGCCTGTACCTCGCTACGCACATGAAGATATCTTACCTGCCTATACTTGCCTGGTGACTTGAGACTAGTAAATAAATCATCTAAATCGTTACCGTACGCAAAGGGAGCCAACGGAGCCCTATTACCAAACCTACGTTTTTTGTTTATGTCTGTCCGACCTTCTTTAATTTAGATGATTTATTTACTAGTTATAAATAAACTCAAGTCACCAGGCAAGTGATTTAAATATATCCCATATCTTAGTTCTATTGGGTTCAATCAAAGAAAATATTTGTCAAGTGATAAATAATAATTCTTACCCATAAAGTTCTTCTTCGCAAGTTCGAGGGCGAACCGTCGTGTGACCCTCTGCAGTTCCGCCAGGGTGTATTTCTTTGGGTCTATCGCAACTCCTAGAAAATATATATCAGATATCACAGTCAAATACTGGATAGTTCAATCTGATATCCTACTATATTTTTTGAGGTTTGTATGCAATAGACAATATGGGGGATACGATAAATAAGATAGGAAAGAACTTATTATATATACCTATATCTACCGGATAAAGTAGAAAAATGTTGATAGAAGGAAGATGCGGTGATAATTTATAAGAACAAGACAGAGTTTTTATGAAGGTATCTAATATGGATGGTCAAAACATACTAACTAATACATATAATAATAAATAGCTTGTAACAACATTTTTATATTAGCGCGAGCTAAGTTAAGAAGAGGTAAATACAAGCAGGGTGATTGCTAAGGAGAGGTAAATTCTAAAAAAAAATCTACCGGTAATCGTTTTCAAGTCCGTTACAATAACCATTGCCGAGCGCGTAGGTATTGTGTAGGTACTGTTACCGTGCAATACCTACGCGCGTCGCAATGGAAAACGAATTGAAGTTAGACAATTGTCCTGCTACCCTGCATGTCCATTAAAGAATGTGTTTATTCTAAAATTATAAATTTCAAATAAAGTTTTAAAAAAAAAGAAAAAATGCCACCTCCTTTAGCGCCTCCTAGCGGAACGTTGGAACAAGCATTTTTGTAGGTCATTAGCGCTGCCAAAGCTTTAACCTCTTCCATGTCCACGTGCTGTGAAAATCTGACACCTGAAACAATTTTGGTATAGTATTAGTGGTATTAGAAGATAGGTATTGTTAAGTAATACTTATAAGTGCACAGTTAAAGGACTATACCAGCGCCCTGGGCGAGATTTTTATGGCGCCTCTTAGCTGCTGTCCAAATCCATGTGAAAAAGAAAAAAATAAAACAAGGGAAAGATTCAATAAACAAACAGTTATAAAAAAATACTACAAAGTTGCCAAGTTTGTAAATTAGATTCAATTAATTAATTATTAAATCTTCAGTTCAGTTTGCATAACTTTTAAATTGACCTCCAAAAAGGGACCCCCATATTATAATTTCATTTATTTTCATTACACATCCGTATGTGGGTCACAAAAATTCACATGTATACCAACTTACAACTTACCGTAAATTTTAAGAAAATTGGCTGTGACAGACGGACAGACACACGAGTGATCCTATAAGGGTTTCGTTTTTTATTCGGATGTACAGATAGTAATGATATAATCCTAAGTGATCAGTAAGAATTTTCTATTAATGAACAGGGGCTAAAAAAACCGGCCAAGTGCAAGTTAGACTTGCGCACCGAGGGTTCTGTACCTACCACCATTTATGTAATCTACAAACACAAACAAAAATATTTTTATATTTGAGTTGATTGAATAAAAGGTAAATTGCGGTTTACTATTTATGACGTGTTAAAAAAAAACTACTTACTAGATCTCGTTCAAATAAATTTTCGGTGGAAGTTTGCATGGTAATGTACATCATATATTTTTTTAGTTTTATCATTCTCTTATTTTAAAAGTTACAGCGGGGGGACACATTTTACCACTTTCGAAGTGTCTCTCGCGCAAACTATTCAGTTTAGAAAAAAAATGATATTAGAAATGATAGAAATTAGAATCTCAATATAATTTTTGAATAACTAGGTACCCACACGTATGGGTTTGATGAAAAACAATTTTTGATTTCAGTTTTAAGTATGGGGAACCCCAAAAATTTATTGTTTTTTTTTCTATTCTTGTGTGAAAATCTTAATGCGGTTCCCAGGATACATCTTCTTACCAAGTTTCAACAGTATAGTTCTTATAGTTTCGGAAAAAAGTGGCTGTGACATACGGACGGACGGCCAGACAGACAGACATGACGAATCTATAAGGGTTTCGTTTTTGCCATTTGGCTACGGAACCCTAACAATGTTAACTTGGTAAACAATAAAGTGATTGATTACATTTAGATACATAGTACAAGATTGAAGTTGTAGTAGCCACATGCCTCTAGCTAGACACAGATATCTAGGATTAGTCTTTGGACCTCAACTTTCTTGAAATTGTAATGGTCTTCTTTGTCGTAAAAAATGCTACAAAATGAGTACTTATTCATTAATATATGTTTGATTTGAAATCGTGTACAACACAATTTGAGTAGACTATGTACTCGTAGAATGTATTAAGGCTCTTTAAGGTGACTTAGCCGCTACCGACAATGCAATAAGTTACAATTCGGAAATGGATGAGCGGGCAGAAATAAAGTGGCACCGGCGCCACTTTCTTTCTAGCGCCTTGGCCCAAATTTGGGTGAATATTCATTATCTACTTTAATTAAATTAAATTTACATGTGTTTATAGCTTAAAAATATTTGTCGTGATGTTACTGGGATGCGAGGGCGGGGTGATGCTGGAGCACAGTACCTGTTACTGGGACGCGAGGGAGGAGTGACGCTGGAGCACAGTACCTGTTACTGGGACGCGAGGGAGGAGTGACGCTGCAGCACAGTACCTGTTACTGGGACGCGAGGGAGGAGTGACGCTGGAGCACAGTACCTGTTACTGGGACGTGAGGGAGGGGTGACGCTGGAGCACAGTACCTGTTACTGGGACGCGAGGGAGGGGTGATGCTGGAGCACAGTACCTGTTACTGGGACGCGAGGGAGGGGTGACGCTGGAGCACAGTACCTGTTACTGGGACGCGAGGGAGGGGTGACGCTGGAGCACAGTACCTGTTACTGGGACGCGAGGGAGGGGTGATGCTGGAGCACAGTACCTGTTACTGGGACGCGAGGGAGGGGTGACGCTGGAGCACAGTACCTGTTACTGGGACGCGAGGGAGGGGTGACGCTGGAGCACAGTACCTGTTACTGGGACGCGAGGGAGGGGTGATGCTGGAGCACAGTACCTGTTACTGGGACACGAGGGCAGGGTGATGCTTGAGCACAGTACCTGTTACTGGGACGAGAGGGCAGGGTGATGCTGGAGCACAGTACCTGTTACTGGGACGAGAGGGCAGGGTGATGCTGGAGCACGGTACCTATTACTAGGACGCGAGGGCGGGTCAGTGCTGGACCACAGTACCTACCAATAGCTGGTAGCACTACCTACATTATAGTTAGATACACACGAAGTTAAATGTTAGCGGATAGTTCTTGAGATAGGTAGGCATGCCTTGAGATAGGTAGGCATGACATTGTACGGTGTTGCTGTAATTGACGTTACGGTGTCTCTTAATCAAAACAATATAAAATGAAAAGGCAGTAGGTACAACCTAAGCACTATTAATATGTTTTTATTTTGTTAAAATAATACTTCAATATATTGTCAAGGTAACACATAGCTAGTGAGATACGGTCACGTGGGTAGCACAGTTGGTAATATATATCTCAAAGTTTTGGGCTCAAAAGCCTACAAATTATTTAATTATGTGACGACCGTAAAGGCCATCAACACTAAGCAAAGTAAAAATATAATGTTTACAAACCTCCCTTGCAGGGCTGTCGGTGCATGCTGTGCTGCGAGCGGAACCCGGTGACGATCTCGTAGTCGCCATTTTTGCGTAGTAGTGGGAACTCAAACTGCAGAGAACTGCTGCACGAGCCCATTACCTGGACAAAGTGTTCTCGTTGAAGTAAAACACAAGGGACCACTATTTCAGAATAGACTTTGTTGATCCTTTTTGATTTCAGCTTCCTAAATGTGGCAAAAAAAAATATTTATCCATATTTATTTATTAAAAATAATAACTTTTGTTTATTTACTTTTTTGACGTTGTATATTTGACAGCTCAATATGTCATAGAATTAAAATCCCATATCCAACCTCCCTGTACTACTCATAATCGCCATATACTAAAAATAAAAACTAACCTAATGTAAATAAAGGTCACGTGTCCTAACGCGAGTGACATCTTACGAATTTTCGATAAGGACACGTGACCTGACGCAAGTTTAACAGTCTTTACCCATCACAAAAAAAGTGCTCGCCACGGCCCCACAGTGTGATCTATTTGCGAGTGGAATAGCAAGCCTGATGAGTGAGTGCAAGAGAATATACGAGATGGATGCTAGAGAAACTAGCGTAAATATAAACTAAGATTATGAATGAAATTTAATATATGTATTATTATTAGATTTTTTATCATTTTAATTAATTATTTAATTATGATAATAATAAACTTATATTTATTTTAACAAACAAACAAACAAACGAACGAACGAACGAACGAACGAACGAACGAACCAACGAACGAACGAACGAACAAACAAACAAATAAACAAACAAACAAACAAACAAACAACCTCCCTGTACTACTCATAATCGCCATATACTAAAAATAAAATAATAATGTTTGTTTATTTACTTTTTTGACGTAGTATATTTGACATCGCAATCTGTCATAGAAGTAAAATTCCATATCCAACCTCCCTGTACTACTCATAATCGCGAATACTAAAAATAAAAATTATAATAGGCGTGGCATTACGGTTTCCGTCTTACGAATTTCCACGATTAGGACACGTGACCTGACGCGAGTTTATCATTTTTTACCCATACCAAAAAAAGTGCACAACGCCGCTAAAGAAGTTTTCACTTCAAAAATCAAAACGTGGCATCGTTTCAGCAATGGGCTTACTTAGTTTTCTGTTATGTAGGTAGGACTAAAAGAAATCCTAAAACGAAGCTAAGTTTTACATTATGGCGTGAGTGTATCTAGCTGCTGCGCTGACGATCCTTCTTGCCAGGCACAAGCTGTGAAAATATTTTTGATACGGTCACAGTGCTGGCCAAAATACGCTGTATATGCTGTAATTACAATACAAATTATAAAATACTATTTTGCGTGTATTTTAAATACTTTTAGAGCATTTGAATGCAAAAAATGTAAGTGCCCTGATCTAATAACAATTAGGTATAACTTGAATGTTTGAAAATGTTATATTGCTTATGTAAGCATAAGCACGTAATATATCACATGTCACACCCGTCACATTGAATTGATTGTGAGGGTGGGATTAATGTTTTTTCTCGCCTACACTATAGTGTGGGGTATCGTTGGATAGCTCTTAAAAATATTGAGGGTGTATCAAAACTCATTTTTCGATTCAGCGATGCGTTTGCGAAATATTAGCTTTAAAGTGCAAATTTTTGTTAGAGCTTCACAACAATAGGTATACGTTTATTAAGGTAAGGCAACTACGGCGCATGTGCTGTCGACGTACTTCGCCCTACTCCTTTACCCCTCTCCGTAAGGGACCTATAAATAAACACGTGGTGTCTAAGTCTCACCTCACGTGGCGCGCGCTATTCTAAGTAGTTTATAGTAAGATAACTTTTTTAAATAAAATGAGAGAGTTGAAAAATTTAAATTAAAAAAAGAGAGCTATTATTATTATTATATGTACACGTATCGCATCTAACGCCACACAGTTATCCCCTCTTCATTCTGTGATCTATTTATGAATATTTAAACTGCGGGTATTCAGTAGGTAAATTAATTTGTCTAGTGTTACCTATTTACATTATGGAATCGGCAATTCCTTCTTTTGTATAATTTTTATTTTATTTTTATGTATATTTGAATTCACGGTTTGTATCGGAACACGATACATTTCACCGTCATCCTAGAAGTTTTAGTTAATTAAGCCAAATAAAATAAATTGTCTATCAGCACATTCTTAGGTCGTACGTAACAGCTCGTACATTGGTTATCTATTATGATCTCACGATACTCTAATAGTAATAATATAGAACAATTTAGTGCGATGCCAACATAAGCAGTTATTGTTACAAATATCGCCACACTATGCCAAGCAATCAAGCAATTTAAAAAAAAAATGCTCCATTATATCCGGAAACATTGACGAGCATTCATTGCTGCAAAACTGTCCATCTAACTGCTCCTTAAGATCGTTTTATTTGGTATTTGTTTAAACATTAGGTGATTGTTGTCCGAAATAGCCCTCTCTACTCTACTCCTACGAGTTAAGTCCCTAAAGTGTATGAAAGTAAATTAAATTAGAATTTATATACTTACTTCCTAAATCACCACTTTTTTTTTTTTTGCCACTGAGCTTTCCTAAACTTTACAAGAATATGTCCAAACTTAGGCCTGTTGCTGTCACTTACGTGTAGGTACGTCTGTCCGTCGTCTGTCACACATATTTTACAGCCAAACTGTTGGACCTACATTCTTCAAATTTTTACAGTACATATTGCTGCATATGTTTCAAACAGAACTGGTCCGACTCCCATAGAAGGTAAATCACCATTTAAGTTATGGTTCAATAAAAAAACATCAATTAAACACTTGAGAGTCATTGGTACAGTATGTTATGCTCATGTTCCAAAACAAAAGCGGATTAAACTGTCAAAGAAAGCTCAAAAATGTATACATATTGGCCATGATGGTGATGACGGATATCGTTTACTAAGTTTTAATAACAATGCTATTCCAAAACTAGTCAGGTCAAGAGATGTAATATTTGAGGAATCAACAATAAAATCAATTGGATTAGATCAATCAGATGATAGTGATCAAACTATGACTGAGATAGAGCTTACTTTTCGTAAGACTACCGAAAATCACATAATGTCAAAAGCAAGGGAGGATATACTGCAAGATGATCTAATTTCAAGTACGCCTCAGACATTGAATGTTAGATCAAGTCCAGACGAAGCAATCTCAACCCATTTACCCATAATAACTGATGAAAATAATATCAATGAAGATGACTCAAATTAAATTTCTCTTTTACCATAATTATCTCAGTCAGATTCTGACGAAGAAACAATTCCTGAAAGAAGGATCTTAAGAGACCTCCAGCCTAATTTGATGACTTTGTCATGACAGCTATGTGTGGTTGTGTTGTACCCAACACTTACAAAGAGGCAATAAGAAGTCCTCAAAAAGCTGAATAGTTAAGAGCAATGGAGAGCGAGGTAAAATCTCTTAAAGACAACAAGACTTGGATTTTAGTAGAACGACCAAAAGACAGGAAACCAATTGCTTGCAAATGGCTCTACAAAATAAAAACCAATGCCGATGGAAGCCTCGAAAAGTACAAATCTAGACTTGTTGCAAGGGGTGAATAACAACAAAAAAGAGTTGACTACGATGAAACATTCAGCCCTGTGGCACGAATGACAACTATCAGAACAATTTTAAGCATCGCTGCGAATGAAGGTTTAAATCTTACTCAGTTTGATGTTGTCACTGCATTCCTCAATGGCACATATATGAACCAACCAGAAGGATGCAATGATGGAACAACTAGAGTATGTTAACTAAAGAAAAGCCTATATGGTTTAAAACAGGCACCTAGATGCTGGAACAAATGCATTGTCGACTATTTAAAAACAATTGGATTTAAGCAATGTGACATGGATCCATGTCTGTTTATAACGAATCAACTCGGCAAGAAAATTTTACTAGCGCTTTATGTGGATGATGGACTCATAGCCTCAACAGATCGAAAAGATTGTGATAAATTTATGGCCGAACTGAAAAAGAGATTCAATATCACCGTAAAATCAGCTACCTATTTTCTTGGCTTAGCAATCATCATTAATAAAGATGGTTTAATTAAAGTTCACAAAAGCTTTTAGAAAGATTTGGTATGAATGACTGCAAAGAAGTTGGTACGCCAATAATAAAAGATGAACAAACAAGCTCAGAAAGGGAGGATGAGATTTATTTTCCCTATCGAGAAGCTGTAAGCGCTCTAACGTATCTAATGACAGGTACAAGACCAGATATTTCCTATGCCATAAGCGTATCCAGAACGCTTGAGAGTCCTTCTACTAATGATGTTCAGAAAGTAAAACGCATTTTCCGTTATCTTAAGGTAACTATAGACTTTGCTGTACTCTACAAGAAAAACCATAAGAATGGAATATTACTATCATGGAGGTGATGTCGTCACTAGACGTTCGACATCTGGAATCTTATGTTTGTACGCAGGAGGAGCCATATCTTAGGCAAGTCGAAAACAAACGTCTGTAGCCATTTCCAGCACAGAAGCTGAGCTCGTTGCGGCTAGCAAAGCAGCTCGTGAAATTGTTTGGTAGCAAAGACTGATAAATGAAGTATCGGCATTGAAGGAAGTCCCGACTCTAAAAGTTGATAATGAGGCAGCAATAAAATTATCGCAAAACCCAGAGGTACATAGACAGACAAAACATATTGCGATTCGACATTTTTATGTCGAGAGTTGGTTGCAGATAATACACTGCAAGTACAATATGTTCCCACAGAACACCAGTGTGCTGATGGTTTGACTAAGCTGCTGCATAAGCCAAGACTTTTATACATTATTAAGAAGATTGGCTTAATTATGATATAACGCAATGTTTTCTCAATAAGGGAGGATGTTAAAGAAGTTTTGATATAACCAATTGCGTTACTGGCCACTTATATCTTTTTAATATATTTGACGCTTGTCAAGTATTAACATCTATGGCTATCTATATATTATTTTTCACTTTAATAAATTATTATTTATCTTGATTTTATTGATCCTTTATTGGCCTCAATACCCATTGACATATGAACTTGAGATTTGGTGATTATATTTATTATTACGAATATTTTTTACTTTATATTTAACTAACAAATACATACATACAATTAACAAAAATTATTAAATCAGATGTTTTCTTTGAAATTCCCTCAGTTTTCCTATCACAACCAACTTGATTTTGCGGTCAAATGCGTAGCAAAGAAGGGATTCACTTTCCTACTGATTATGAATAATTCTGCCATTAGGACTGCTTATATTTTACATTTGGTACGGAACCCGAATGTGCGAAGTCCGACACGCACTTTGCCGGTTTTCTAAATAACATACTGAACTTTCACTTCTATATAATAAGTACTTTTTCTACGGCAGAAAATATTCAGGGCTGGCAAAAACAAACTTTAGGTATAACCCATCGAAAAAATCTGGTCCTCACTGAATGCGCTTGTCAAAAACTAAGGTCCGCAGATATTTCCGACGGGTTGTATGTTTGTGAATTGAAATTAGAAACGAGGCCTGTCACCCGAAATCGTGTGACCTTTAAAATCCCAGCAAGTCTCTGTTCTCTCTTCTTGTCAGATAAATGCGTGTGTTTACAGAGGTACTCCTCGAGGGCCGGCTCCACAACGCACACGGCTTTGTGATAGAAATATTCAACCATCTTGACGAAGCTCGGATCATCTGCTGTTGCTATATCCTCGAGGTGTGCCGGCATCTCGTACCATCTTTTGCTCGCCGTCAAAGGCCCTACGTTTTTTAATATTACCGTAACAGTGCTTTTAAATTTATGTAAAAACAACATTGTTAAAAAAACACCAAAAATCGTCTAAAGTATATGATTTTTATAATCTAATCGGTCTCACATGACTGTTACATTACAGCATGGATGTAGAAAGGTTTACAGAGTTGTTTAAAAAAGTTTGAATGCCAATATAGGTTTTTAAAATTTACAGTAAAGCGTGAGTTGAGTCTATGGCATCCGCAAAAAGCTTTTGGGCATCCGCCTTGCTAGCTTCGTAACATATGGTCCATATCTCGCTGTGGCTAAATTCTGATCTATAGCGAGATTAGCGACACAAAATACCTATATACAGAATGCTCACTCCGCACTAAGCGCTTTAAACTCTCACCCTGCAACATATGTAAAGTACATCTGAGTTCAAGAGTATTTATTTCAGAGGACTTGCCTTTGAAAGGAAGATGGGCAAAAATCTATGGATCCTTTCTGTATATGGAGCCGATAAAATACAACTCGCAGATAATTAAATATTTGGATATGAATTTATAATATCATTTTATTTTTCCTAAACAAAATTTATAATATTAATAAATATAATTAACTGGAGGATTCCCTTCCTGAGCTCGAACGACCCACGCTTTTAACAAGTAATACAGATTCCTGAAGCAGTGCAACCGATTGCATGATGGGTGAACCAATAAAAACTGGTCGGAGTGTCTTTGTATCTTCGTTTCTTCTTCATTTTCTGCATTGTTGAATAAATGGGCTATCGAAGGCAAAATTATTTTTTCTAATCGGATTACACGGATCTAATAAAAAGGTTATCTTTTTTAGGTCCGTTGTTGGACTAGTGGTTTTTGAGATGAGCACGTTCAAACATACAAACTATATAACATACAGCTGCCGAACAGAGCGGGCGATACAGCTGGGAACAGATGGTAAGATATACGGAACACTTTCTTAGTATACTGCATGGGTTTTGTATATTAACTGTAGTGGCTCATGTTAAATGTTTTAACTTTTTTATACCACTAAAGTGGCAATCAAGCATACCATCCACCTGATGTTAAGCGGTCACCAGATAGCCTATTAACATTATTCGAGCGTTGTAGACCCTTTTAAAAATATTCATTTTCAAGAATTCCCATGCTGTAATCCTTAGAGAAAACCTTGGCAGAGGTCATTCCACAAATAATGTTGAGTTGATTTTATTATTACACAAGCTCGCGACCTCGTCACCGCCGTCCCAGTGTATCCTTATATGGAACTCCAATAAGGTTGCAGTGTTGTAGCGATTTAGTGCGGTTTCAGAGAACTTCTCGCGAACTCTTAGGTTGTGGAATGAGCTCCCTGACAAGGTTTTCTCTAAGAACTATAGTATAGGGTTCTCCAAGAAAGAAGTTTGAAGGATCGGCAATTTGCGAGTGATGCCCCGGTATTGCAAGCGTCCATAGGCTGCAGTGACCGCTTACCATCAGGCCGACCGTAAGCTTGTTTGCCACCTTAGTGGCATATATACATATATATAAAAAAAGGGGTGCACTCAGGTGCCGGCAGAAGTGAAAACCAATTTACTTCCCATCACTTCGTATACATATTTATTTATTATGAATAATGTTTTTTTACTTTTTTGACGTAGAATATTTGACATCTCAATCTGTCATAGAATTAAAATCCCATATCCAACCTTCCTGTGCTACTCATAATCGCCATATACTAAAAATAAAAACTAACCAAATGTAAATAAAGGTCACGTGTCCTGACGCGAGTTCCGTCTTACGAATTTTCTATGAATTCTAGATCAGGTCACGTCATCTTTTTACCCATCCCAAAAAAGTGCACAACGTCGCCAAAGAAGTTTTCGCTTCAAAAAATTAAATATTGGAATGACTTGCTAGTATTACCGATAGATGTTTGTTTATAATGTTTCTATTTTACAGTAAACTTGTCAGAACAAAACATAGCCTAACCACAGCCCAGGCATACCTAAGCTGCTGTGCTATTATGTATGATATGTATGTATTTACAAAAAAAATAATTAATATATGTATTTGTATCCGTTGTTTGGTATCCATAACACAAGCTTTGCTTACTTTGGGGCGCTGTGTGTAATGTCCAAATATATTATATTATATTATTACCAATTGGAATAATATAGCTTTTCAGCAAAGAAAGATTTTTTCAAATAAGTCTACTGGTTCAGGAGATAACCACTTGTTATAAGATTTAAAAGATCCGGTCTCTCCTTATAATATTAGTATAGATAGTATATATTACTGTTGGTACTTGTGAAATAAAAATTAAGAAATATTTTATCCTTTATTGTTTATTTAAAGATTTTTATATATATATTTCGAAAATTTTGTATTAAATAAACAAACTAAACATGTGTATAAGTTCTAAAAATTTCTTAAAATTTTCAAACAACAAACTTTTTACAACAGAAAAACGATAGTTAATTAAAGCAATAAATGCCTTTCTAGGAAAAACATTAAGAAAATTGCTAGAGTCGAGAACACACTGTCTCCCCATCGTGATATACTCGTAGGTCGCTCGACTTTGAAATTGAGACATATACCAATAAATGTAGCAGTATGTCTAGACGAATAGTTTCAGTAGTGCGGCAAATTATTTAGATTACAATGCTAGACCCATCTCGTCGAACGTCTGGAAGATCTTCATGATGGAGGTGATGTAGGCCGCAGTGCGCATGTTGATGCCCAAGTTGTGCGTCTTGGCTGCCTTGATCACGTTCTGGGAACATATTCAATACATTTATAGGGAGGTATACTACTACAACGACACTGAACGCACAAAAGAGATAGAGAAGGCTCACTTCATTGCAGGGCCGCTAAATTGTCCCCCGCACAACAACCCGTACATCCAAGGTAAAAGAAAACGCAATCACTTTCCAATTTCTTTTGAAATCGGATAGCGCAACGTATGCGTGCGAGAGAAGAGTTGAGCAGGTCTACTACGGAGTACAGTACAACGTGTGTTGTGCTGAAAGGGCTGGTTAGAGATATTACGAGTGTCAACTGTCGATGTCATAGTGAATCATAAAACATTACGATATCCACTTTTTGCTGGTGTGAGAAAACTATATTTCGATTCAGGGATCATTTGTCGAAATATTAACCTTTTAAGTGCATTGCAACTCGGGAAAGGTTTAGGGGTGACAGGTTAGTTTAACGCGGCAAAAACTTTTAACAATACACGAATTGCTGGTGTATGTCGAAGCATATCTAATGATTATCGGTACCTAGTAATATTATCAATGCTCAATTCTAGACTAAAACTTGGGCTATTATTTTATATGATTTAACACGTTTTCTAAATTATCGCTATTTTATTTTTATTTGTGCATAAAGTTTGAATTACATATGGTAGTTAATATTAACTGTTTTTTCCTCAGCTGTTGTTTAACTCCACACACAGGCACAGTTCATAGCTCATCTGTTCTGGTCATGTTGTTTCAATTATTCATAAACTAAACCAGGTCTCCGTCACTCACATGACTATCGCGTAAGATCTTAGCATTTTAATATAATGAGTGAAGTTTGGATGTGGCATACCCTAGCAGAGGCATGCCGTTTCGACCAGTGTACTATTGAAGCATACAAAGACACAGAGTTCGACGTACGATAGGCGCTAGCATTAATGACACGTTGAAAATCTAAATTTTTCTCGTTTTTTTTTCCGTATAGAATTCAAATATTTATTTAGAACCACGAAATTAGCATATTCATTTGGTTATATTAATATATTCTTTATGAAATAAGAATCAAGAGAAAAACTTCTTTTTTCTAACAATTTGAATTAATATAGAGCCCAAAAATCAATCAGAATCATTTTCAGGGATCCGTAGTCAACAAGGAACCCTTATAGTTTCGCCATGTCCGTCCGTTCGTCCGACTGCCCGCAGCTTAGTTCAAAAACTACTAATACGAGAAAGCTGCAATTTGCCAGGGATATACACATTGATCAAGCTGACAAAGTGGTAGAATAAAATCTTTTTTAAGGGTACCTTCCCTACACGTGAAGTGGGGACGTAATTTTTTTCTTTTCGTCTACCTCATCATGTAGGATATTGTTGGATAAGAATTCCAAAAACGTTGGCGGTATGCAACGATGATATTTTGATTTAGGGCTCCGTTTGCGAAACATTTAGCTTTAAAGTACTCATTTTTGTTAGAGTCAAGTGTCCCTACCCCTCTACCAGCGAAAGTATAGTATTTGGAAATTTAAAAAAAAATACGGTGGTAGTGCATACAATAAATTTAAAAGGAAAACTATCACGGGTAAGTACAATTGATAACAATAGTTACGTTCAGTCGTTTCAGTCAGTTACCTTCTGTCGGTACTTCCGGAGTGCCACTGTTTTCTTTTTATATTGTGCACTTGGCTTTTGTTTCTATTAGGGATCCATTTGCGAAATATTTAGCTTCAAAGTGCTAATTTTTGTAAGGCAGGTCCCCCCTCTCAGCGACACCATTGTATTTGGTAATATTTAAACAACCTCTAAAATGTTGGTTTATGAGTCTACTACGGAACCCTATTTTACGCACTTGGCTGGTTTTTTATTTAAACTTTATTGTTTAAATCCACTTAATTAAGGTTTAACTATAACATATATATTTTTCACGTCAAAAAGTTTAGTCAGGAGTGTTACAAAATTAATTAAATTCTTGCAAACTTAACACAGAGCAATCAAGCTTCGAAGTTTGTGTTTAAGAGAAAATTTTGTACTAGTTCCGTTAACTTAGCCTCTCCCCTAAGTAGATGTGGGAGTAGAATACTAGCGAACGTTTCAGCTACGTGAAGGCTTCTCTGCGACCATCAATGAATCGTCAGATTTAAATTTAAACAAAAGGATACAGTTTTTTTTTTTCTAATTTTTTACATAAGTAGAGTCGTTTGTTCAAGAGAGCTGGATATAGGCCGCGGCACCTAAGTTTAGCGGTGAGCGAAACGTGGACGGGATGTTTGCGCAAGAGTACTATCGCGCAGGAAATATTATGTCAAAAATTATTTTTGACATATTGTTAATTTTAAATGACATGAAACCATTCAACCTAAAAATCTATGTATTTACATAGAAGTAATATGATGTTTTTACTGAATATTCACAATTTCGCATGGTGCGGAAAATACTAGGCAAATATAAAAGCGTTAGTAACGTAAATGAAACAATTACTTAGTATTTTTACCACATATCTAATATTAATATCTAAATTGTTTTTAGACTTAACCATGGCACAGAACAGCTAATGAATTAACATAAAATAAATACTATATTTCTCATTTATTCAACATTATATTTTACGCTAAACGAATACAATTTTGTTAATGACACAATAGTTCAGTATTTAATTTAATTTATTGTAATAGTACATATATAGAACTAAAAGCATTTTTATCGTAAGTATTTACCCATTTCAAGGCTACATAGACCATTTGATCACGAACACATTATCTGAGCTGGAAAACACAGTATGTACAACACACAATACTAAATAAAATTCTCTGGCATGATAATTTTATGTTGAGGAGTTTGTTTCCGCGACAGTGCACATAATTATGAGGTCTATAACGCGTCATAACTAGAGTTCATAAAACCGGAGGTAAGTTAAAAATCGGTTTTACAATTTTAATGCAGTGAATCAGGATTTAGTTTCTTTTTTTGTCGAAAATTTTGTCATATACACTATAAATATTGAAAAAAAAAAACAAACAAAAAAAATACATTTTTACATACATGTAGAAAAAATTTTGGAATGTAATGTACGATAGAATAATATACGATTCTGACAAATCTTAAACATAATAAATGATTCAAAATAAAATAAATAAAAAGAAAACTGTGTGTAAACCCGGTTTACCCACTTTTTCAATTTCGGTAAAACCAGTTTTGTGACCCCTAGTGGTGATGATTTGAAAGAAAGTGCACCCCTCGCACCCCGCGTCCCTACATCAAACACATCTAAAAAAATATTTCTGCGCATTCAATGTCATCGCTTAACTTAGGTGCCGCCCCTTATGACTCGGTCCAACGATGGCCCGTAAGAATCGTCGATCCTACACCCACAAGCCGTATGAAACCCAGAGACTTTGCCTCCCTGTATGTGATCTACAGCTTGTTCAATGCGATGTGTTCTGAAGAATAGTTCGAAATAAGGCCCACGCCTACTTTCTACCATCGCACCGCTCGCCATAGGCAGTGAATTCATTCTCACACTTTAGAACCGAAATGGTCACGTACGGTGCGGTTTCAGAGAAACTTTTTGCGCTTTGACTGTGGAATGAACTCCCTGCCAAGGTTGTCTCTGAGGATAACAGCATGGGGTTGTTCCAGATAGAAGTTATTAGATTTTTGAAGGGTCAGCAACGCGCGCGTCTGAAGCATCCTTCAGGTGTAGCAAGCGCCCATAGGTTGCGGTGACTGCTTACCATCCGGCAGACCGCAAGCTTGTTTGCCACCTTAGAACGTGGTGGGGCGGGTGTCCGATTCCTATATTTGCTTATAATATACTATATATGGCCTGCGGTTCCACCCGCCCTAAATTCGGTCATCGGTGCAGGATTTCAACGGCAACTCCTCAATTATGGAAAAAAAAACGGATAATACTTGACGTTTTCAAGTAGGCTATGTTCTTTTCAGGGAATATCTGTGTGCCAAATTTCATCTTGATCGGTACAGATGTTTCAGCGTGAAGGGTTAACAGTAATAAGTAGACACATTTATTGTCGCATTTATAATATTTATTATTATATTATATTTCTGGATAGTATGGATGGTTTTAAGTATATTTATGTACATATGATTGTGCAAAAATATAATTATGATGGCGTTAGTGCCACTAGTACTATTAAATATCGGAACACTCTTAAATATCTGTATTCCTTCACTCGATTAACGATATTTGACGCTTGACATGGTGCGCCCCCTATGCTACATAAAAACAAAAAAATAATACTTGACATGTGTTTGACTTTGTTTTTAGAAGCTTACTTACTTATTTATTTTTATTACCTAATTAGTGTGTCGGTACATATTGTATACTCTTTAGCTAATTATCAAAGTATTGTATTATTACTTTAAATAGATTGCCAGCTCTTTTTGGTAGAATTTAACGATTCAAAAGTGTTCTGAGAAACCTATTTGAATAAATATTGTTTGATTGATTGATTGTTAGGAAGCGCTTTCGTGTACTGAAACTGATAATTTAAAATGCTTTGCATGACCGATGCGCATAATTACGGCATTACAGTGAATGGTTCGAAGTATGAGCAATTGAATCGTTGAGTTCTGAAGCCTCCCGTAAATCATTATGAATAGAAGCAAATTATGTAAAAAAAGGATAGATGTCAGCAACTCCGCCCCGCCAAGGCAAAACCACTAAAAGATAATTATTTGCTTGATATAACCTATCGAGTTTTTAATTGGAATAATATCTTATTTATAGCAGCCCGTTGATATTTAATAATACTCGTTGTCTCATTATGTAATACCTGATACAAGCTTAGGAGCTTAGTTAATTTAAGAATACAAGCAACACCAATATGTACTTTCCGATTGAAAAAGTTGAAGACGTCTTACATGGCAAGCCTTAGTCATAGAGTACTCGAGGCCAGAGTTGACGATGTGCTCCTCGCTGGCGCCGGATATCATCGACTGGAATTCCTCCGTCGGCTCGATCTTGGCGCAGATGTCCGCTTGCTTGAGGGACTGCTCCACGGAGTCTGACAACAGGAACAGATAAGACGTCGTTTATAGTTGATATAGACTTTATATTACTTATGCCATATAGTGGCGCATTTAGTAAATAGTGGATTTTGGAGCGGCCTGTGACCTTTATGTCAAAACAAATGCTCTTTGGTTTTCGTAACTTATAAATATATATATTTTCGAAGACCGAGTGGCAGTGGCAGTAGCAGAGCGTGCGGTTGCCATGTCAAAGGTTTCGGTGAAGGGCAACCAATAATATAATTCAAGTTGTAAAATTACAAAGTAGTCTAGACACTGGTATTTAGGCTCGCTACCTATCACGTTTGTGACTATGTACTTAATTCTTTTTGAAACAGGGATGTCGCAGCCATATGTTCGTATCGTCTCTGACCACTATAAGTGTCATGATAATTTTATTTTATACATTTTTGACTATTATATAAACGACTAACTGACCCGGCGAGCGTTATTTCTTCTTTTAAACAACTGCCCCACCAACCTTTTGTGAAAGGGTTGTACTCATTCAAAAACCTTTCCCAGCATGTGCATTACAACTTACCAAAATTTCATTACAATCGGTTTACCCTTATTGCGCAAGTCCGACTAGCACTTGACCCTTTTTTTCTTTCTCAGAAACCTTCCCCGGCGTGTGCATAAATACTTACCAAAAGTTCATTACAATCGGTCCAAAAGTCTCCAAAACTCGCACTTGATCCTTTCGGAAAACTCTTTGTTATCGGATGCCTACGTCATACAAAGATACACCCTCCAAGTTTCAGGTCTCTATGATCAGCGGTTTAGGCTGTACGTTGATCCGTCAGTCATTCAGGACAAAGCATTTTATTTGTATAGATAGATAGATGAAGGTCAAAAGCAGCGAACATGAACAATAAATAAATGCTTAAAACCAAAATTTTATCCACAAAACCGAAGGGGAAGCTAAATGGTAGAGCATATTCTAGTTATGAATTCATGACCAGTTATGAAATAACGAATAACAAAGATAACACGTACTATGCATATTTAAGTTGTATCAAGAGATTTGCCATGGGGATATGTATTACACGTTTTTAATATATATATATATATATATATATATATATATATATATATATATATATACCTATATATAGAGTAAATACACGCAGACTTTTAATTATTGAGCACCATCTAGCGTAAGTACACCTAGCAGATTGTATTCACACCCCAGTACACCTCCAAGAAGTGAGTGGCAAAAGTAGAATTTCCTTCGAATTACCACATCCTGAATTCATCGCAGTACCTACCCAAGAGAGCAGTGTTAGAATCCCTCCAGAACTTAATGCTGAGTTTCCCGAAGCTGACATGGTTAAGGTTCTTGAGGTACTCGAAGTAGGAGACGGTGACTCCCCCTGCGTTGGCTAGAAGGTCGGGCAGCACCAGGATGTTTTTCTTCTGCATAATGACATCAGCGGCAGGGGTGGTCGGTCCGTTGGCGCCTTCTGCCACTATCTGCGGTTAACGGACTATGAAGGGCCGCTACCAGATAACTAGAGACAGTTATAGGTAATATATTTTAGTAGAAAGGAAGTAGTCCACTAGCGCATATAAATCTAATTTATAAAATTTATCAACCAAAAATTTGAGTTGTGTTACGTAAATTAAATTCAATCTATAATTTATCGCATACGGTTCTTGTTTCGATGAAAGACCCAGTTCCGTGCGAGTCGCCAAGTGGGCTCCTTGACGTCACAACAAACTTTGGGATATCTTTGACATATTTGAAATTCCTTATGCAACTAAAGCAAAGTTGAAAAACAAAAACAATACAAAATGAAGACACATACCTTCCTTACAGTTGAGTGAACGTATGTACTACGGAGACATTGCTCCTTGCAATTGCAATTGTTTTAAGACTAAGGTCTTTAATCAGTGGATTCTTCTTGCCTGTCATGAGCTATGGCGCGGAAACGTAGACATTGACAATAGTCCTGACCCACAAATGAAAAGTAGCTCACCGATTGCCTTATAGGCGGCTATTATAGACCTCTCCTATGTTTGATGTTTCTTTGAACGAAATGATCAAAAAAAGATCTGACGAAGACTAATGTCACCTACATAGCTTAGGAAATAAGCAAGCTGAATTTATATCTGTTAGAACCGATTGATCGGTAAGCGCAGGTGGATTGATGGAAAGATAGCCGGATGTGCTTGGATGAGAAAAGTGGAGAGAATAGTGATTAATAGATATTGAGAATTATGAACCAACGTGGATCCGCCACAGCATAGTAGGTACCCTACAGTTAAGTAGACGTATCTACAACGTAGAACGTACCTTAACGTGTTATGTGTCTTTGCCTTTTGCCTTTCAGTGAGCGTATTCTACCATGGAGACATCGCACCTTACAATTGAGTTTCCCCGCGTTTTCTGCTGTGATCGTCTTCTCCAGCGCAGCTACAACAAGTATGTCACACTTCTCGAACAACAACTCAGGTCCGCATTCTTTTGCACCTTCGAAGCCCTTGACGCTGCCGCGATGCTTTTCTTTGTAACGCATGAGTTTCTGTGAGGGAAAACAAACCTAGGCGTACAGATATTTTATGTTTCATGGTAGTTACATTTATTAAATAATTGATCAGTCATTTCTTTATGTTTAGTACTTATATTTGTATTTACAATTATTCAATTTATTGATGTCATTCGTAACTGACTGTGATATGAATTACCACTAAACCATTTCGTTTTATTGTTGTTAATTTCTACCAATATTATTGTGGTTTTGAACGAAATAAATATTTTATTATTTTTTACAAAACAAACGTCAAATAAATTTCATAGCCAAACTAATTTTCATTAAGGGAAAGGTGCGTTTTTGGTGCGGTTGCGGGGCGTTATTTACGCCACTGGGTATAAGAGACTCAAAAATAGCGCACCCTTCACCTTAAAAACTTAGGGCACCAAACTCCGCTGCCAAGTTTTAATGCACACCTCCGACCGGTTAAGTTATTAACCTGGCGTAGCCAAGTCATAAGGCCACGATGCGACTTATACCACATTGTTTTGCCAAAAAAATGATTTTTTGTCTCCACCGGTTTCCGAGATACCATGGTCTTGCTAGCTTTAGACTAAAGCTAGCGTAGCCACCATCGTATCTCCGGGCGTATTGCACCTAACGACACGGGGCTTAAACGAATTCTTTTGCTATTTATATATATATTATATACAACTATTAGGGGCATAATATTTAATGAATATGTTTTCTATTCAAATTGATATTCTACACCGATAACCGAATATAGGGCGGACGAAACCGCGAAATCTAGTATTAAAAAACAAAATGCAATAGTCTGTCTGTCTGTTAGCTCTTCACGCTTAAACTACAGAACCGATTTAGACAAAATTTCGCATGGAGATAGTTTGAGTCCTGAAAAAGGACATAGGCTTCTTGAAACTGTCAAGTGTGAGTCGGTTTTTTTTATAATTGAGGAGTTGCCGTTGAAATCCTACACTGACAACCGAATTTAAAGCGGGTGGAACCGCGGGCAAAAGCTATTTGTAATATTACTGACAGCGTTAAAAAAAGGAAAAAAATTGCAAAAGAATTGGGTGGAAAGCCCCGTGTCGATAGGTGCAATAGGTCCGGAGATACGATAGTGGCTACGCTAGCTATAGTCTAGAGCCTCGGTTCCTAATATGGGGGTAATTACCCCCGGAGGGGTAAGACTTGTATTTCGCGGGGGTAATAATGAGCTGGTTGTTGTTTCGAACGCCGAATTTCAAAAAGACAAGTCAGCACAGCGTGTCTAGCCAACACCTACTAACATAAGATCCACATAAGATCTTATGTTAGTAGGTGTTGGTCTACCGCCCACTAGCGCGCAAAGAATACCTCCGCCACCGCCGCCACGCCGCCCATTGGGAGCGAGCGCGCACATCTTCTCGTCACCGAGTGAGCCACAGGGAAATATGATCAATATTTTAATATCGCAAGACAAAGTAGCAATTTATTCGCAAATTGTAACTATACAAACGTAGAGTTCAGGTTGGCGATATGACCACGTTTCCATCAGTATGTGAGCAACTGGAAAACGATAAAGCTGACAAGATAACATTTGAAGATTCCGTGGAACAGCATTTGTCATGAGTACTAAGCTCACTGCAACAATATTTCCCGGATATGGATAACCGTCAGTCCAACTCTTGGGTATTGAGACCATTTTTGACTGATGATAATATAAGGATATATAATTTAAGGATGGAGATGTGTCAGCTAAAGTAGAATTTCTTGGACTCTGCACGGGATTGCACTTTAAAAGTCGAATTCCAAAATTATGACCTATGTACTACATTTTGGAAAAAGTAGGTGCTGAATATCCTCTCATAGCAGACACGGCTTTTTAAAATGTTGGTACCGTTTGCTACTATTTACAGGTCTGAGAGTGGTTTCTCAACTTTGGTGACACTAAAAACAAAGGCTGGAAATCGTCTCAATGTGGACCACGATCTCAGATGCGCTTCAAGTGAAACAAAACCTAACATTACCAAACTTATAAATGCGAAGCAGTACCTACCAACCTTCGCACTAAAAATTACAAATTTATTATACGTTTTCTAAGTTTCAGAAATTGAATTTTCAAAAGCATACTATTTTATCTAATAAATGCGGTAACATATCACACACGGCCATCTGATCCCAAAGTAAGCTAGTTAAAACTTGTGTTGTGGGTATCGGGCAGATGATATACATAGACATAGATAAATACATACTTATGTAGATAAATATACACCCAAACACACGCATTCACCATACCAATGTTTGACCTAAACTTTTAACTGATGATTGTAAAATCACTCCTAAGTAATTTTATGTTTAGTTATTATATATTTGTTGAGTTAAACCTAGCTCATAAATGTAAGTACCTGCAGGACAGAGCGTTGCTCGTTTTTTTATAAACAACGCCAAGTATTGTCAAGTAGCTTAAGCGTTGCTTAATAACGCCATCTATTGTCAAATATCTTTAATGTTGCTTATTACTACTCGCCAATAGATGTCAGAAAGAGTCATATTTTTCAGTTTATCACTGCCTAAAAACACCGATAAAACGACGTTTCCTAAAAATGAAACCTAGCTAGATTGATTTATCGTCCCCGAAACCCCCAGCACACTAATTTTCATGAAAGTCGTTAGAGCCGTTTCTGAGATTCAGATTATATATATATATATATATATATAGACATATATACAAGAAAAATATCTCAATATTTCATGTGCAATTGTTTTTATGTTTAATTAAATGAATGAATGTTGTTCAATGAAATTGTTAAAGTTCGTCGTTGCGAGGAGGGGTAAAATCAGTGACCCCAGTTACATCATAAGGGTAACGGACCTAAAAGGTAAAGAACCACTGGTCTAGAGCTAGCAGGACCATGGCATCGCGGAAACTGGTGGAGCAAAAAAAACAGTTCTTAGTTAAAGTAATAGCAAAACAATAGGGTGAAAACCCCGTGTTGATAGGTGCAATACGTCCGGAGATACGATGGTGGCTACGCTAGCTTTAGTCTGAAGCTAGCAGGACCATGGTATCTCGGAAAGCGGTGGAGCAAAAAAATCAATTTTTTGGCAAAAAATTAGCAAAAAAATTGTGGGGTAAGTCGCATCGTGGCCTTATGACTTGGCTACGCCAGCTTTATAGACCACCAGACCAGTTCTTCCATGTAGCTACGTACTAAACAGTTAATGCCCTTTGGGTTCTTGAGGTTGGAGTCAAACTCCAACACGCCGATGATCTTGACTCCTTGCTGCTCGAGGTACAGGGCCGCGTAACTCCCCACATTGCCAAACCCTTGTATGATCGCCGTCTTGTTCTACACAAAAATTAACAACCGTGACAAGTACTAAAATTTCTATCACAACTAAATACCATTCCCCACATCCATCACCTCATCATCATCCATCACCTTATGATCACCCAAGGTTTGAAAGATGAAGAATCTGTATTAATCAGAGTAATAGGAACCTAGAGAAAACTATCTATATTTTACAAGAAAAATTATCCGAAAATGATGAGAAGAACCTTTTGAGTCCGACTCGCTCTTAACCGTTTTTTCACAACAGAAAAAACTCTAGTTTAAAAAAGCCATTACATTGTGCAAGGTCTAATTCGCCTTAGGGGTCTAATTCCAAACTGTGGTGACTACTGCAAACTCGAATAGTTGAAAGTAAAAGGTAAGGTAACCTATGCGCGTGTTTTTCAGGGGTTTTGCTAGAGCGACGTACCTCTGAGCATTAGCCTGCCTGCACACATTTTACTCTAGAAATTGGTATTGGAGTACTTGGAGTAACCAAGACGAAGGCTCGAACCTTCGTTGTTACTTAGGAAATTATTGAGTATATATTATTCACGCGCTGTTTTTAGAGTTTTGTAGAAAAAACGGAACCCTTTTAGTTTCGTCATGTCCTTTATATTTCCGCCGTTTTGGCATCGATTGTAATGAAATTCAAAAAAAAGGGGGCTTTTGTACACCGACAGATTTGTTAAAAATATTGAAAAAATATATTTAGTAGTAGTTTAGTAGTAGTCCAGCCAGACATTGGACTGACGGATTTTTTTTCGTGCGCCCGTGTGGGTTCGAGGGCTTCAAAAATGCTTTAAGGTTTTTTTTGTACTTTTTTCTGTAATATGTACATTTCGCGAGTTATTTACTTCCAAAGTTGAAAAATTTATGTTCTGCGTTCAACTTCTTAACCACGTAAATAAGTTTGAACAAAATCCGTTTTTCAGATATCCGCAATAGTTCTCTTTCAACGGAACCCAAACTTAATGCGTGTGTCGTAACACCCTTGGCCGGATTTTCATATCTTTTGCATTTAAAAGCAATCGATTTTACCTACCTTATATCCAGTCCCAAATTACCCATTCTTACCTTGAATCCAGGCTCGACGCTAATAAGGCCCATGAGGTCCTCGTTGTGTATATAGGTGTGTATGGTCATGAAGACTCCGCGGCCGGTAGCCTCTACCCGACCGTGGATGCCGCCTCCGTTTATCGGCTTCCCGGTCACACAGGCCGCCGCGTTCAGGTCAAGGTAACCTAACGAGTTTAAATATACATTTTTTGTGATTAATAACTACGGTTTTCAAAGGGAATTGGTATCTAATGACCAAATGAATCCTTCACTATTCTTAAGATTCTGTTCAAGTACCCCCCAAAAAACTAAAAATGATCTTTTATTTAGATTGCTTATTTAATGTACATTATATAACGCAGTCGGATAGGGACATTGTTCAAGTAATTTTGAAAGATTATGAACTAAGAATTTAGCTAAAAAAATAAAGCAGCTTTGGTAAAAATAAAAAAAATTAAGCACTTATTGGCAGAAAAATAAAATATGCAGCATTGGTATATTTTTAAAGAGATTGATCATATTTCTAATGCTCGTATGTAAAGAAAAAAATAATAAATGTTTTTTAAGCTGAAAATGGTCGTTTTAGGCCCATTTACTCGCAAACTTCTATTTGTTATCATTTTGTGATTTAAAAAAAAACAGAAGCCTCGATATATACCGACAGATCGCTTGATATTGACAGATTATGAATAAAAATAATTATTGAAAAAAATCATTTCCGATATTATAGGCGAGCTACGATTGTAGATATGGGAAATTGAGTCTTGAGGCGACCGCGCTGCCTCAGTGTAAACAGGCGGACGTTTGTCAGGCCGCACACCCTTACCATAATAATATGACAACAGTAAGTTGTTAAGCATAATTCGTTATTACTATTGTATTTCGAATACGTCGTTGTCTCACCTAAGGTTTTCATGTACGTGTCGACGATCCAGGACATTTCCCGGGACGAGGTGTTCACGTCCGGCGCCGGGACGTCTACGCCCGCTCCTGTATACGAGTTTGAGTGGATAACATTACGACAGTTAATTGCCGTTACACTTACATGCAATAAATATCAAATTACTTAATTCACGTAAATCTGTCACAAAAATTACTTCATTCGCTTGGAAACACATCACAACAAATGTATGCTTCGCCACATATTTGTTGATCAGGGTAAAAAGTAGCCTACGTAAACCTTTGCCTGTTCCTTCGCACAATATTGCGCCATTCTGTTGCTCCGTTATTATAGCTATGCCCAGCGGAATAACCCAGTGTCGAAGTTCATCAATCTCAGATATTTCAACATCTTTTTTTATATATGAACCAGAAAGTAACTCTGAGACTATGTTTTTGTATGTGGTTTCTGCCTAGTGTAGGTAGTATATATAATAGTTTGAAACGATGTCTACTGCTGCTAGATATTATTGCACCGCTCGCCATCGGTAGGGAGTTCATCCTTAAACCTTAGAAACGTAGTTATTCTTTGCAAGCTCGAGGGTGTACCGTGGGGTCTGCAGTTCTGCTACCTTATATTTCATCCAACGTAGTTCACCTTAATAATAACTATAATGAGATCATACCAATGTAGTTCTTCTTTGCAAGCTCGAGGGTGTACCTTCGGGTGATCCTCTGCAGTTCTGCAACTTTGTATTTCTTAGGGTTTATTGCTACACCTGGAAAAAATACGAAAAAAATGTTTTTACTTACTAAACAGTCCATTTCATATAGCATAGTGCGTAAGTGCGTTAAGTAAACTATACCTAGTCCATTTCACATAACATGCTGCGTAAGTGCGTTAAGAGAACTATACAGGGCCGGATTTAGAGGTCTGGAGGCCTCGGGGCAACAAAGGAGGGGTTTTTTTAAAAAAAAATACAGTAGGGCGTCGATTATCCGAACTAATTGGGGGACTTGGGTGTTCGGAAAACCGGTTTTTTCGGATAATCGAACTACTTATATGTATATTGATTCAGCCATACATATTTACGTACAGGTAAATGAAAACTATATTTACATTAAAATATACGTGGGACACTCAGAAAGTTTTGAGGAACTAAAATACTAACTTCTATGGATAAAATATTTTAATTAAATCTTTTCAAAGTACTCTCCACCAGCCTGTATACAAACAATGCATCTGAAACAATTTTTGAAACATTTTTTTCTAGTCCACCGCAGACACCTCTTCAAATTCCTTCTCGAACGCTGCTAGCGCGTCTTCCGGGGTTGAAAACTGTATCCCTTTCAGCTAAATTTTTATTATAGGGAATAAAAAGAAGTGACACGGTGCCAGATCAGGACTGTAAGGAGGGTGAGCCAAGACTCTGACCGGTGTGGTGTCCAGGAAGTCCCTCGTTTTGAGCGCTGACTGCGCGGGCGCGTTGCCATGGTAAAGCAGTACCAGAGCCCTGTGTTCGGTCGCTTGTTGCTCATTGCAGTCAAAAATTCTGGCAGGCATTGTGTGGTATACCATTCGGCGTTGATGCTACATACGAGTACAATTAACAAGTCAACAAGTCGCGACACGTGCGCGAGCACTGTAGCGCGGAAGGCGGGAGGGAGGCACGCGCGGGTCGGGCGGGCGTAGTAGTTCGGATAAGCGGTCGTTCGGTTGAGCGACGTTCAGATAAGATTTTAAGAGAGGTAGGGCACTGCAAGTACTCGCTCGAATAAGCCACCCGAACAACTAAGCAGGGCATAGCGAGTACTTGCTCGAATGAGCGGCCCGAACTGGGGAAGTACCTCCACCTTACAGAAAACCGCGGCCATAATAACACTAACATTGAGTAGTGTTGTGTTCCTGGCGGTGAGTAAGGTTGCCAGAGCTCTTTGAGGATTCGCTGCGCGGACAGCGGAGGACCGGCGGTGCTTGTTGCTGTCATACTCGGCGTAGACGCGGCGTGCTGGTTCGGCGGTCAGGGAGACCTGATGAAACGGCTGACCGCTGGCCGCCCGCAGGTTGAACGGGATCCCGAACCCAGGGATCACTTAATCTCCGCCCTGGGAGGCTGATTCGCCAGCTTGTGTAAAGTATCTGAAGTGGTAGTCGTGCCGGAGAAGGAGACCGGAGTGGACCCGGCTACTACAACAGAGGGGGATCAGGGGCCCTTCCGCCCGCCGTGCCAGCAACCGTATCATCCGTGGCGAGCTTCGGCAGTCTTAGAACCGCACCGTTTGTCCTCTATGCTGTCTGTGCAGTGAATCCTCATCCTTAGTCTTAGTAACTTTTTTTTTATATATATTATGGCCAGAAGACAGAAAAAGAAAAGAGTTTGCACAGCGGCTACTCCATCCACATATAATGTGGATTTTTGCAACATCAGGGGTATTCACGCAAATCTTAACGCAGTCCACCACCATCTCGAAACTGCGCAGCCGACCATTCTTTTTCTAACGGAGACGCAGATATCCTGCCCGGCCGACACATCATACCTTCATTATCCCGGCTACAAACTCGAACACAATTTTATGAGTCGTGCCGGTGTATGTATGTTCGTCCGGGAGGATATCTGCTGTCGCCGCCTTCATAGCCTTGAAGACAGGGACCTGTCGATATTGTGGGTGCGCGTAGATTACGGCGGCCACACTCGTATCTATGCGTGCCTATACAAGTCTCATAGCGGTGACACGGACGTAACTCGACTCTTCACGCACCTGAGTTTGACGACTGACAAAGTTCTAGAGCAATATCCCACAGCAGAACTAGTTATTTTGGGAGACTTTAACGCCCACCATCGCGAGTGGCTCAGTTCTCGAACCAATAACTATGCTAGGATATCTGCTCACGAATTTGCTCTGACCTATGGATTCTCTCAGCTGGTACTTTCTCCAACGAGAATACCAGATATAGAGGAACATACGAGCTCCTTACTGGACCTTCTGCTGACTTCTCGTCCGGACGGGTACTCCGTCTCAGTGGATGCGCCTCTTGGCTCCTCGGACCACTGTCTCGTTCGGACTCAAGTGTCATGCACACAACCTGATCCTTCTGGGCCAACTAACTGGCGTCGTGTGTGGCACTATAAGTCGGCAGACTGGGATGGATTGCGTGAATTTTACGCATCGTACCCGTGGAGGCAGATCTGCTTTAACTCAGAAGATCCTGACGTCTGCGCAGCCGCAGTCACTGAGACAATCCTTGCTGGTATGGAATGCTATATTCCTAACCCGCGAGTAGCTGCCGGCGTCAAAAAACGACCGTGGTTTAATAGGTCTTGCAGAAAAGCTAAAATTCTTAAGCAAAATGCATATGAGGCTTGGACCACGGCTCGTTTTAATAAGGATCCGAATATTTCTGAGTTAAAACGCAAATTAAATGCTGCCTCGAGGTTCAGTAAGAAAGCAACTGCCAGAGCAAAATTCCAATTCATCGGCAAAATAGGTGGGCGACTTGCGAGCTATCCTTCTGGGAGTCGTGCTTTCTGGTCGCTTGCCAAAGCTGCCGAAGGGAACTTCTGCCAGTCGTCGTTACCACCACTGCGAAACACCGATGGTGACTTGGCCCATAGTGCTAAAGAGAAAGCCGATCTACTGGGCAGTCTCTTTGCCTCGAACTCGAATATGAACGATGAAGGCGCTGTACCACCTACTATACCGTGGTGCGGTAAGTCCATGCCGGAAATCTCCATAACGCAGCGGGAGGTCAGGCGGGCGTTGCTTTCTCTAGACGTTCATAAGTCGAGTGGGCCAGACGGTATACCAGCAGTGGTGCTTAAGCAGTGTGCTCCTGAGTTATGTCCTGTACTCACGCGCCTCTTCGCGCTTTCCTACCACACTAGGCAATTTCCGTCTACATGGAAGACTGCGAATGTGCACCCGGTGCCCAAAAAGGGCGATAGATCAGATCCATCGAATTACAGGCCTATCGCTATTACCTCTCTCCTCTCTAAGGTGATGGAGCGTGTGATCAACACACAGCTTCTAAGATACCTAGAAGTACACGATCTGGTCAGTGACCGTCAATATGGCTTTCGCCACGGTCGCTCGACTGGTGACCTTCTAGTGTATCTCACACACCGATGGGCACTAGCCATTGAGAGTCAGGGGGAGGCATTGGCATGTAGCCTGGACATAGCGAAGGCGTTCGATCGGGTCTGGCACCGCGGTCTTCTATCGAAGTTGCCATCTTACGGAGTGCCCGAGGGTTTGTGCAAATGGGTGGCTAGCTTTTTGTCCGGCAGACGCATACGAACCGTAGTTGACGGTAGTTGCTCTGATAGCATGGACATTAATGCTGGTGTCCTGCAAGGCTCTGTGCTGTCTCCTACGCTGTTTCTACTGCATATCAATGACATGTTGGACATCAACAACATACATTGCTATGCAGATGACAGTACTGGAGACGCTTTTTACACGGGTCGTGCAAACATCCCTCGTTCCGTTGTGGAGGAAAACCGCGGAGAACTTGTGTCTCAAATCGAGACCACACTGTCCCAGGTCTCTGACTGGGGACGGGTAAACTTGGTCCGATTCAACCCTACAAAGACACAAGTGTGCGCGTTCACCGCTAAGAAAACTCCATTCACTGTGGTCCCACAATTCCAGAACACTCCCCTCTCCATCTCCAAGAGCATTGGGATCCTTGGTGTCGACATCTGCAGCGATGTTCAGTTCCGAGATCATTTACAAGATAAGGTAAAGCTGGCGTCCAAAAAACTTTGTGTACTCAACAGAGCGAAGCAGTACTTCACGTCGGGGCAAAGGTTGTTACTTTACAAGTCGCAAGTTCGGCCCCATATGGAGTACTGCTGCCATCTCTGGGCTGGTGCACCCGGATACCAGCTTGGCCCTTTTGACTCGGTTCAACGACGGGCTGTGAGAATTGTCGACGATTCCAAACTTACTTGCGGTATCGAGCCCTTAAGTCTGAGGAGAGACTTTGCCTCACTGTGTGTGTTCTACCGCTTGTACAATGGGTTATGTTCTGAGGAATTGTTCGAAATGATGCCCACGGCTACTTTCTACCATCGCACCGCTCGCCATCGGCAGGGAATTCATTCTCACACTTTAGAACCTAAATGGTCGCGTACAGTGCGGTTTCAGAGAAACTTCCTCCCGCGAACGCTTAAGTTGTGGAATGAGCTCCCTGCCAAGGTATTCTGCAAGGACTACAGTATGGAGTTCTTCAAGAAAGAAGTTATTAGATTTCTGAAGGGTCGGCAACGCGCAAGTGATACCCCTGGTGTTGCAAGCGTCCATAGGCTACGGTGACCGCTTACCATCAGGCGGGCCGTAAGCTTGTTTGCCACCTTAGTGGTATAAAAAAAAAAAAAAAAAAGATAATCGACGCTCCACTGTATTTAAAAAAAAAAAATTCCAAATAAAATGATTTTTTCAGTATTTGTTCAATAAATAATTTATTGTGAAATCGAGTAGATTCCTTTAGTATTTAACAAACATATATAAATATAATCAGAAACAAGATTTATCTGAAATTAAATTTTAGTGTTAATGAACGGAACCTTCAGAGGAAACGATGTTTACTAGTGTTTACTAGTCGTAATTTAAAAGATTTTTTCCAAAGTCTATTGTGGGGGCCCCCCATTTGTGGAGGCCCAGGGGCTCTCTCCCCGATTGCCCTCCCCTAAATCCGGCCCTGGAACTATACTTAGTCCATTTCACATAATATGGTGCATAGCAAAGTGTAATGTCTAATCGCATATTCTTATTCTACTTTGTTTCTCCTTTGTTGAAACGACTGGCACGCCAACTGTTGTCAAGGGGTTGAACTAATTCACACAACTTCCACGGCGGCGGCGTATTGCCAGACTGTATGTTCATATACCACAGACACCAATAATTTGTGCTGGACAACTCTGTGCTCATTACGATAAGCAGCAAACTGTATATTAACACAAACATTTTCCACATTGACATACAGTATAAGTTCTCACTATAATTTTTATCTTTTTGTCTAGTAAACAAGGTCCATAATATGTTGCTGTCTCAAAAATGCCGCGACGTGAAGCGGCTTGAAGAAGCGCCGCCGCGTGACGTTGGGATGCGCCGCGCGGCGCATCTTCAAGCCGCTGCGTCGCGTTTCGGTATGAGCTGACCCAAAGTGTAATGAGTAGGTTTATTCCAAAGGCGCCTAAAAAAGGTAAATATAATTTCACTGTGAAGGACCCCTAATTTTTTTAACATATTTCAGGTTTTCTGTTCGCGGAAGGTGGTGTTTTTCTATAACTCGATGGGGTAAGCAACCTTGCAGCGGCTGCCCGGACTATAACGTCACTGTTTGGATATGTTACCGATGTTGACGGCAGAGGCGGCTTGTCCTAATGAGCGCTGGTGCGGCGCACTCCCATAAATAATGATGATTCGATTAGGTGCTATTTATGTTGACATAGCTTCTCACCAGAAACATTCCGTACCTACACAGTTAGTAACACACATTACAAGATTTGGAAGTATGTATCTTTATATCAATGCTAATTGCACGGAGTCAGGTGGTGCGCTGGCGATTGCGCTCCTATGAAACCAATTTCAGTACAGACGCTTAGTGCTAAATTTAACGAGTGTGAAAGAGAAAGTTCGATACAGTTCCACGCGTGAAACAGAAGATTTTGTATAACAAATTAGCAAACCCGCTCCTGGGCTAGGTACCTACGTAATAATAATATTAGCTAGCCATGTTGCGAGCTTGACCCACGCACGCCTCCGGCCACTCTAGACGGCGCCGGCGCGCTGTTGCCACTGTTATCACTACAATAGTTTTCGTTCGTGCGCGCGACTTTCTAATTAACAAATTAAATAAGTTAATACAAAAACAGTTGTGTAATATGGCTAAATATAATGTTTTGTTTATCAAACAGTGCGAAAACTATGTCTGAAAATCGCCTGAATACATTGTGCATGATATGCATAGAAAAACGCTTAATTAACTGCACCTCTGATTTTCACAAAAAAGTAACACAGGCGAATGGATTTTATCTATACTAATATTATAAAGAGAAAAGATTTGATTGTTTGTTTGTATTGAATAGTCTTTAAAACTACTGGATCGACTTGAAAAATTATTTTACTATTAGAAGCCGACATTATTCCTGATGAACATAGACTACTTTTTATCGCGGAAAATGCTTCATTCCTACGGGAAAACGGGTAATAAGACAACGGGTAGTAAGAACCATCCTTCAGTACTTACCTTTTTCACATAACTTCTAAACGACTGAACCGATTGGGTTGAAATTTTATATGGGTATTTCGATAGTTTCCTAAGTGATTTAAAAATACAATTAGACCCGGTAGGTGGCGCTGCTGTCGGTATGTCAACTACTAAACGGGTTGACTGATTGGGTTCAAATTTTGTATGTGTATTTCTATGGTTTCACAGACACGAATGTATTATGCCATTCAGGAGGAAAGATTTGATTGTTTGTTTTTTTTCTATAATTAAAGAGTTGCCGTACGAACCTACACCGATAATGAAATTTAGAACACCCATCTAAAATTGCCACGAGCCGCCTCTGGTAGACAGGAATATTTTAGCTAGCTAATAAAACTTCAAGAATTAATCGTTAAAAAGGCAGGCTTTTGTCCGAAAGCATTAAACAAAGAGGAATGTCGTGTGACACGACCAGGGCTTCGAATTCTTCTAGCTATCTTAACTTAGAATTTATGATCTTTTTAACATCTTAAGATCCTGCGCAACACTACTCTTTCAATGGTTTTAGGGAAACATTGGTTTTAGACTACCTCCTTTTGAGCCCCCAAATGGAATGCTGGAACAAGCACACTTGTAAGTCATCAACGCTGCCAGAGCCTTCACTTCTTCCAAGTTCACTTCGTCAGAATATCTTATACCTGAAACATATGGACAAAATAGAAAAAACTCGAAGCCGTACCTAATTCTTAGAAAGATTTTTTGTTAGTTTGGTGTGGCGACATGATATGTTTAGTTAGGTGTTGCGACATATGTTAAGTTTGGTGTTGCGGCATAATATGTTAGGTTTGGTGTTGCGACATGATATGTTTAGTTTGGAGTTGCGACAAGATATGCTTACAACCTCCTGTTTGGCGTTAATATAATTGAGATATTTCGTCAGCCTTCTCAGTGATATTAAATATTCAAAAAAATCAAGAATGGAAAAATTTGTGCAACCTACTACCTACCTACCAACGTATCTCCATTCTTATGTTTGTTGCAGTCCTTACTCTTAGTGGCTGTAGAACGTGGAAGAAAGTAACTTTTCGTTGAAAAAATCTACATAATTACTACAGTATTATATACTCCGTGACATAAGTAAAAAATTAATGGGTTCAAATTTTACTGAACATTTACAAATGTTAGAGATAACGAGTAGAAATCGCGTTAATATTACCTAATAACTACCTATTATATATTTCTGTACATATATAATTTCATTTATTTATTTGTATACCTACCTACGTGTGGTATGATGCCTGGAACAACAAAATCGATTTGAAACACAAACAAATTTTATTACAAACCTCCCTTGCAAGGCAGCCGGTGGGTGCTATGTTGCGTGCGGTACCCTTGGATTATCTCGTAGTCTCCGTTCTTGCGCTGCAGTGGGAACTCGAACTGCAGCGAACTATTGCACGAACCCATCACCTGCACAATATGAGGCCTGCCATAACTAATAGACATTTTTACCTATTCGAATGCTGTTGAGAAGAATAACTTAAAAAGAGACAGCTCTAACTGTAATCAAAATAAATTGCCTAAAGACATTTTTTCTTTCGACAAGTAAGTCTCTTGGTTGTTGTTAAGATATACTAGAAAAACTGCTTGCAAACCCTGAAAACTCTGTTGTACATATAAGTATGTGCGGTTGGCGATCAAAAAAGAAAATTGCTGCCTACCCACAATGCACGCCCATCTAGCACAAAATTGTTGCTTAAGATAATACGATTCGCAGCGCCTCGCAGCGTGCTTAATACAAAAGAATTTACCACTAATTTTTGACACTTACTAATCAAACATTACGAAATTTTGAAGATGTGTTCTAGGAATAAATATTTAGGTCTCCATGTCTACAAAATTTCACAGTATTTGATCAGTAAATGTCAAAAATAAATGGAAAGTTCGTTTGTATAAAGCACGCTGCGAGGTGCCGCGAATCGTATTCTCTTAAGAGCTATATACAAGTAGCGTAACTGCAGTCAGAAGCTAACCAGTAAGTTTTGTAATGCAGATCTTCTGCAGCTACTATAGCTCTAAGGGGGCGCTAAAAACAGTTCTAGAAGTGCTGGACAAGAGACTCTGTTAGATGCTGCTCAATAGCGACTTTTTCAATTTGTATAGAGCTTAAAGGCGCAAAAAGAATTAATATGGGCGCTTACTAAACAAAAGAACGTTTACTTCACATTCATTCATTCTAGCTCTGTGAACTCGTTTGATTTGACATTATTTTGGTTTTCTCTATGGACTACAGTATGGGGTTCTTCAAGAAAGAAGTTATTGCATTTTTGAAGGGTCGGTAACGCGCAAGTGATGCCCCTGGTGTTACAAGCGTCCATAGGCTACGGTGCCCGCTTACCATCGGGCGGACCGTGTGCTTTTTTGTCACCTTAGTGGTATAAAAAAAAAGGTAGGTACTGCTATGCTTTTCAATAGTGGGTACAGTGACGTCGCTATCGGAGGTCTAGGCGGTGCCATGCACCGGGGCCCTGACTAGCAAACCTACACTTCGAACTGAACTTTCACCTTCCACCTTAAAATATAAAATACTAGCTTCTGCCAGCGGCTTCGCCCGCCCTAAATTTTGTTATCGGCGTAGGATTCTTACGGCAACTCCTCAATTATAGAAAAAAACAAACAATCAAATCTTTTCTCTATAATATTAGTATAGATAGAAAGATAGATTAGGTAGGCATAATACAATAGATTCTGTGAAACCATAGAAATACACATACAGAATTTCAACCCAATCGGTCAAGCTGTTTAGTAGTTGACATACCAATAGCAGCGCCACCTACCGGGTCCAATTGTATTTTTAAATCATCCAGGAAACCATCGTAATACCCAAATAAGATTTCAACCCAATCGGTTCTGCCGTTTAGAAGTTATGTGCAAAAGATAAGTACGGAAAGATTATTTTTACTACCCGTTGTCCTATTACCCGTTTTCCTGTAGGAATGAAGCATTTTCTCGCGGTAAAAAGTAGCCTATGTTCACCAGGGATAATGTCGGCTTCTAATGGTAAAAGAATTTTTCAAATCGGTCCAGTAGTTTCAGAGTCTATTCAATACAAACAAACAAACAATCAACCTATTCATTAGATGTATATTAGATGTTCACGCAATTTATGTAGACTGTACCGATTTATTAAAAAAAAAATATGCCTTATTAAGGCTGTGGTGCGTAGATAGTGTGACTCCACGTTTTTATACATTTTTGTTATTTTTCGAGTTTTTAATTTCCTTCTCATTTAGGTTTTGGCTAAATTTAAAACATATGTTGATATAACTGTCAGCATAATAAGTTGATTGAAGTTTTCTGTTTGGTAGATTTCTTAATCAATACATTTTGTAATACAAAACAAAGTAAGTAGTTCTTTTAACCCTATTTCGTGAAATTCTTATTTTGAAGTTGCTTTGTATTAAAAAGCATTAACTAAAAAATCAACCGCACTGGAATCATCAATTACTTACAAGCTGACATTTAAATCAACACACGTGGAGCACTCATTTTATAATAAAAATAATCATTAAGGTAAATTAACAATTCATTTAATACTTATTAAGAACGATAAAGAGTGGATGATGAAGGTGTTTAGATTTACGTCTTTAAAGTATATATTAAAATCTTTTTATGATAAAACCTATCTAGACAGGGCCCCAAATTGTTTTTGCCCCAAAGACTTTGGTTACCTAGCTACGCCACTGAGTGGGTATTGACTTTCTATTAATGGTTGCGGCAGTGAAGTGCAATACGGAAATGGCGAAAATATGATATAATCTATGCAGACTGTTTTTTTGGCTCCCTTTGTGTGTTCTACCGCTTGTGTAATTAGATGTCTTCTGAGGAATTGTTCGAAATGATGCCCACGGCTACTTTCTACCTCGCACCGCTCGCCATCGACAGGGAATTCATCCTCACTCTTTAGAACCTTAATGGTCACGTACAGTGCGGTTCAGAGTATGTATGTCTGATTGTTGAGATATTTTGAACATACATAATCCCGTCACAGAATTAAAGACTTGTTTGCCACCTTAGTGGTATAAAAAAATCTCTGGGCGGGTGCACCAGGATACCAGCTTGGCCCCTTTGACTTGGTTCAACGACGGCCCGTAAGAATCGTCGACGACCCCAAACTCACAAGCCGTATCAAACCCTAAGTCTGAGGAGAGACTTTGCCTCTCTGTGTGTGTACTACCGCTTGTATAATGGGATGTGTTCTGAGGAATTGTTCAAAATGATGCCCACGGCTACTTTCTACCATCGCACGTTAGAAGCTTTCATTTCAGCAGTAATAGCACTAGTGCCTATTTTGGGTCCACTTATATAATAACTATAGATATTAAGGCCATAAGAAAAGCTGCAAATTTCACTTCTGAGTAAGGTGGGCGGATGCTTAAACAAATATGACACGACGATACTTAACATTACTATTGACAGAGGTACAGGCTACTATTGAACTAAAAGCTATACATGCAGTGATCTAGGAAAACCATCTGATTTACCTTTAAAATTCCAGCCAATCTCTGTTTTCTTTTCTTCTCTGACAAGTGCGTGTGTTTGCTGAGGTAATCCAGCAGTGCAGGTTCAACCACAACAACCGCTTTGTGGTAGAAATACTCAACCATCCGGAAGAAACTGGGATCCTTCGCTTCTCCTATATCCTTTAGATGCGCCGGGATCTCGTACCATCTTGTGCTTGTCTTTAAAGGCCCCGCTTGTTTAATTATTACCCTAACAGATTTTCTGAATGTATGTAAAGACATTGTTGTTATAAATGTTTGAAAAAAATTTCAATTCAAATTAAAAACCTTGTGTTGAAACCTCCAATAACATGTGTCATCATCAATGTCTGATGAATGAAGTTTATTTGGGACTATCCGAAAAGTTTTGATAGCGCAGATCTGTCAAGCGAATTACTACATCTATGCATAGAAGTGATATATGCAGAGCCAATTACGGTAAAATGGGGTTAAGCGTGTGTTTTCATCATTATTATATCAGCCTACTGACGAACTTGAATTCTTTTCAAATATCAATTTTATGGACTTTACCACCGGTTACACGGAGAAAAAACTTTAGTAGCCACTAGTAAATAATACTTGTAATCACTAAAATATTAGTAATTCCGAGGACGAGTAAATTACACTGACGGTTACCAATGAGTTTTACTTATTTTATTTACTAACAGGAATAAAACTAGTCTTGTTGGAATAAGTGTTGTTTACTAAGTCAAAGTCAAAGTCAAAGTCAAAATGGTTTATTCAAATAAGGATTTTACAATCACTTTTGAATCGTCAAAGTTATAAAATATTATTTTTTGAACACTCCCACCTTCCCGCCGGTTCATGTTGTTGATTTCTACCGAGAAGAATCCGGCAAGAAACTCGATAGTTACTCTTTTAAAAACACTATGAATAATACAAATAAAATAAAGATACAATTAATGTTTTAAATAATAAAAATTTTAGCCGTACAATTTTATGTTCTTTCCATTTTAATTTGGTTTACTTGATTTTGCATCATCAGTCCCAAGGATTTTTATCATTTACATAGTCTGAAATATTGTAGTATGCCTCTTTACAAAGTATCTGCTTGATAAAAGATTTAAATTTACTTATTGATAGATTTTGAATTTTATTGGGAACTTTGTTGTAAAAGTGTACATTGCCCCATAAAAGAGTTACTTATTTTGTGTAGACGTGTATCATGCACCAACAGCTTATTTTTACTTCTAGTATTTACTTTGTGAACGTCACTTTTCTTGCTGAAACTATTGATATTTTTATATACATATAAAAGATTTTCATATATGTACTGCGACACTAAAGTTAAAATTTTTACTTCCCTAAACCTATCCCTCAGAGATATCCTAGATCCTAATTTATAAATAGCACGAATTGCCCTTTTTTGTAACAAAAATATTGTATTTATATCAGCAGCGCTACCCCACAATAGTCATTAAACTATAGAAATAGCTAAAATATACTATTTTTGCAGTGTCGACATCGGTAATGAAGGCCAATTACGAAAAACAAGTAAAAACTATTCGAATGCAATAACGTATGTATTACAATAAGCGTTCACACCGATAGGTCCTGATGAACCTCTGTGCTGCGAAGCGTACGGTTGAACAACTGGTTCGTGTACCTAGTAAATGAAGGGCTGCGGCGGAAGGTGCGTCAAATTTGATCAGCTCATGGTCACCAACTGTAAAGCGATGGTAAACGGGAATTCCCAGCCTGGTGAACACCTTGGTCTACAACACTTGCGATTCGGTTTGTATAGCGCGATGTAGGACGCGTGACGTCAACCTTGATTCGTAGCGGTACGATAAGATGTTTGTTATTAGTAAACTTCACTAATTCTTAGAAAGGTGTTTGTAAAAGTTAATTGGCCTTCACTGTAATGACAAGTAGTGTTTTATCTGCCCACTTCAATAAAACTTTTTGTAATCTTTAGTAAGCTAGTAAGGTTGATATTAATTACCCAACTCATAAATTCGAGAAAAGTTTTATAGGATTTGTAAAATTCTGTAATCCGAAGCACAAATTATTATTTTATAAGTAATAAAACTATGTTGTAGTTATTAGTTTATGAAATTATTAAAATGTACTTAAAATTATATTGTTTTGTAATCGCCGGAAAAAAAAAGTTGAAATTAATAAAATTTAGTATTAACGCATTTTAAAAAACACGTTTTTAAATCGAAAAATATCTTTTCTCTCTGTGTAGGAATGATTTTACTACCGAGAAAAGTCGGCAAGAAACTCAGTAGTTAATCTCTTATATATTTTTTTAATCTCATCTCTAGTCGGCTATCATTATATCTTATCAATAATTAATAGACATTATGCCAAACGGGCAAACAAAATACCACTAATACTAGTGAAAAACAACGAAAATGTGTGTCATGTACCCTTAAATTTTAACTTTTTTTTATTTGTTGTTTGTTGTGTTGTTAGATAATCACCCATTATAACTCATATTCTGTAAAAAAATCTAAAAAGATCTAAAAGATAGAACCTTTCACTGGTTGCACAGAGACAGACAGTCTTAGTAATACAATATGGTTATAGTACGGAACGGGCCTATTATAGCGATCAACAAACGATTGGATGTGTTCTTAGGCTACTTGGTATCGGCGAATTGTTATACCACAGCTTAAACAAGCTTTCATAAATCGGGCGTCGAAGTAGTCTAGTGGAAGTAGTCGCGTAACGAGGGGCGAGCGCACACAACTACCCTATGTGGTCACATATGGCTACTCAGGTGCTGTCCAGCCAGTCATATATTTCGTAGCAGCGCCACGACTGCTCAACGTCGGCGGATTCATCAAACGCGATGTTAGTTTAATGTGCGTCACGGAAGTAATTGTTTATAGTTTTCGCGTACAAACCCTAGCAATTACCTAACAACTTATGCATTTCTCCGCTCCCATTTCACAAAAAAATCCATTCTGAAACGAAAGTAATATAAACCCCTATTACGTGTAACAAAACTCAAATTAAATCTTATAGAGCGAGGTATGTGTATGTTGAGGTGATGCGCCAATTTTTGCGTCTGCCGGCGAAAATCAACAAATAGTCGTTCGATTAAAGTCTGCCGGCGCGTGAGCCCGCTGCGGCGACCGCCTACTCCTTCCGCTAGCGCCCAACTCCCGCACCCCGCACTCACGACTTGTGTACACCAGAGTACAACATTTAGTACAGAAATTCATACGGTATTTTCATTTAGTAAGAAATTTTATAACTGATATTATTTCTGTTACTACAACTACAGATATCTGGGCCCCACTGTGAATCACATCGGAACTAGACCCACTGCTTCTTTGAATCACATCGGAACTATACCCACCACTTCTTTGAATCACATCGGAACTATACCCACCACTTCTTTAAATCATATCGGATCTAGACCTTCCATTTCTTTGAATCACTTCGGAACTAGACCCACCACTTCTTTGGGTTACATTCGGGCTTATATACATATATTTAAAATATATATATAATTCTAGAAGAATGTTCAGAAGTTGTCTGTCAGAAATAAAAAATTAAAGTATCTATTTTAATTTTAATTTTGCCAGTCGCTTTAAGGACAATTAATTAATAAAAACAAAAGTACCACTGTTATTAACTTACAATTTATTGTAAATAACTCAAATAATTATATACATTATTTATTACTTATCAAGCCTACATATAGGATTGTTGTGCACCATTTGGAGATCTACTTTGGGCCCGACCAAATCTCTGATATTGTTAAGTCCATATTTGATCATAGTAGGCCTCTCCAGTGATAGCCCCCATGCTATCACGTTTACGTCATCGGGTAGGCCCATAGGCAGTAACATCTCTGGCCGAAATACGCCCGAATTTCCTATTTCTATCCACTTCCCGAGACCTGGAAATCATTAATTTTATTCCAGATTGTTAATTTAAAAACCACTTCATATGGTTCCCCTACCAGCCCAGAGGACCCACTCGTAAAAAGTATTTTCAAACGGTTTGCTATGATTCTTTTTATTTTCAAATTGTTTCTTGGGTACGCTCTACTCTACTGGCATCTTAAAAACGTTAGATCTGTTATTTAATTATATTTCAAAAATCAGATGGAATAGTTTGAAAGTTTGGTAATATAATATTTATGATATAAGTGCATAGTCACGAGTTTGTAAACACCACTTCCGCACGAATGTCATACAACGTTTTTCAATAGTTTTGCGAGAAAATAGGTAATCAAAAAACTTTTTCATTAGACTGTTTTAAAAGCAAATAAGAAATTATACAGATAGGTCTTTACTTTTGGAAATTAATAGTAAAATTTGAACGATTATTGGAATTCAGTGAGACTTGCTGCTTTGGGAGCATAATACTCTGAATGAAATTTTTAATTTCACATGTGTTATATAGAACGGGTGAAGGAGGCGTAATGAACTACATCTTTTGTCTCTTTTTCTTTTAGTATTAGAGTCAGTCAAACGTAGAGATCAAAAGCGCTTTCAAGGAGGTTCGATCGGAATTAAAAAAAACAGTAAAGGATACCACGGCGCCATACAACGGAGCGTGCGGTAAAACAGGCACTTATGTGAGAGTATATATTTTACCGCACGTTCCGTGGTATGGTGCGTAATTTTGAACTTTCAAACAATGGATACAAGCTTCGTAAATACATGTTTTAAGCAAATATGTTGAAAAAAATTTACTTTTTAAAAATTGCGATGACATTACGTGACGCAATTTGACGAAATTTTCCGGAAACAGTATTTTTAGATTCAGAGTAATCAAATCTTTTAATTTTATGCGGTTTTAGCAGATGCAGTGCACATCTCCACGTGCAGATGAAGTGTACATCTTTATGTGCAGATGCAGTGCACATCTCCATGCGCGACCACTTTTTTGCCTGATTATAAAGTCTTATTGGAATGGATGGAATGTCTTATAGAAATTGGATTAGTAACCTGTATGGTAAGCGAATATCTCCATGCTAGGTTCCGTATACGGGTTGTACGCTGGCTTGAACTGGAGCCTATCGAAGCCAAGCTTTCGGAAGAATGAATCTAGCACGCTAATAAGATCGGCCAGCCCCAGACCTCTATCCGCTACCACACCCTCCACCTGGTGGAATTCTGCCAAGTGTGTCGCATCCAGGGTTTCGTTGCGGAATACCTGAAGATAGGGAATCCAATTAACAATAATAATAAATCTGTTTTATCTCCCGGTACACCGTACCAATTATGGGCTAGACTCTTTATTTTCTAGAATTGCTTCTCAATACAATAAATTATTTTCAACAGTCGACCCATTTTATTTATCCAAGCAATCGTTCAAATCAAAAATATCAAAAATTCTTTTATCCAAAATTGATTAGGCACCGCACACACACTATCAATCTTAAATACGCATGTCACAGATACAATAAGTACACAAGTCTCTTTCAGCACACTTAACACTTTACACAAACACACTTAACACACAAACACGCACCACTCACCCATAAAACTAAAACTATACCTAAGACATACATACCTACAAATGTTTTGATAGGGTCACTGGTAACACGTGACATAATTGTATATTCTTTTTAATGTAAGATAATAGGAATTCCATAACTGGCTGTACAATCTTCTATTTTTTAACAATTAAATGTTGGTAGTTTTTAAGAATCGCTGTGTGAATTCAATAAATAAATAAATGGGTTTTTAGTGATATAAGAATCAAAGACACGCAACTGTTTATCTTTTTTCTTTGTTGTGCAGCCATTATAGGCGGACCCAGACAAATAATCACTACCAACAAATAAATAAATACACTAAAAGCTACGACAAGTACCATAGGTTGTAGTTGGTATTACCTACCTTATCTATACTGAAGTATTTTTGAGGCGTGAACTGTTTCTGCTGCGCCAGGCGGTACAGCATCCGCGCACTGACGGCGGTTGTGTGAGTTCTCAGCAGATTTTTCTGAGCTTCTTCTATTTTCCAGTCGTATCGGTAACCCTTGAATTAATAATAGCTTAATTAGACATACATTGTAAATAATACTTACCGAAAAATTCATATGCATTAGTTTCTTGTTTAATTACTGTCTTCGTGGCTACCGAAGCGCAGCGGCATATAGAGCGTGCTATATCATAGGTCCCGGGTTCGAATATATTATAATATTTTTACAATGTTTTGGTAAAGTTGTCTCGATTCTGGTTTGTGCCTGGTACAACGGCTCACTTCCTATTAGGTTTGTGTTACGGAATTACCATCGGTGAAACGTCGATGTAACGGGCATCCGTTTGTAACATCTCTGCACACCACTTCGGAGATAAGTATCGTGATAGTTTTGTTTATAACTTGGGGCGATGGCTTGGGGATAGAATCATTTGCTATGGTCCAATAAGTCACACAGTGTGATGTAGAATACAATGCAATAATGCTTGCAGTTACTAGATGACGATTCGTGATAAAGCGATCCATAGTATACCAGTCACCCATCAGCTGTCTAGCTGTGCCATGATTTTGTGAGTTTAGGTATATTGGAACTAAGTAACGGTTATATTTTTATTTTGTCATCTATCGATTTGATTTTCGTTATATTTTACCTAACAAACTTTACACCTAGCACTTCGTCCCCGCATCTTACGGAGCCCTACAATTTTCAAAAATAATACCAACTGAAATAATGTCGTTTGCAAACAGAAAAAAAAAACGGCTTAGCAGTTAACTCTTGACAAACAAACCAAAACAAATAAAGTCACACTCTCCTCCTACAATACTACATCTGCTAACTAGCCGCGCCACTGTCTGTTGTTAAATTTCTTCTACCTCGTTTAAAGCGTAGGTATTTAAATATACTTTTGCAGAAACATTAAACTTACCGTATGATTTGTAAAAGGACTTGTATTGTTTCTTAAATTAGATTGCTTATTTCTATAAAGAGTTTAATGATTTAGGGACTAACCTGTGATCCGTAACCCCCTTTACTGTGAACTTCCTTGACCCTTTGTAAATAATCCATAGGAAACTTTGTAGTGAGTGCGGGCGAGGAAACAAAAAAAGTGTCGTGAGCGTCTCTCGCGGGATGCTGTTGCGGCTGGAACAGCGCGTCGAAGTTCCAGAAGGAGCTCTCTACATACTGGTTAGTTGGCATCTCTGTGAAACCCAACTCTAAAAAGATCTCACGAAACTCGGAGCGTACCTTCAATAATGGATGAAGATGGCCACAGTCTGGTGGTTGACCTAAAACAACCATATTATGTAATACAACATACAATGAAGTTTGGTTATTTTCTCAGATTTGTGAATTCTGGTATTTTTTTGTTCTAGAATATTTATAAGGACTTTCATTTTAATTTTTAGAAAAATCAAAAAAACCAACTGTGTAGACGAGAAGAGCGGTCTTATCGCTTCAAAGCGATCTCTTCCAGACAACCTTTGGGTAGAGGAAATAATAAAGTATAAAAGTAAAAAGTAAGGTAATTTAAATAAATGATTATGTGACTATGTCCGGACTTTTTTGTAATGTCAGGACTTCTAGAATATTGAAATGGTAAACCAACCTACTATTCGTTTACTTTCATATTTCATATCTATACTGATTAATGATTTACAATAAGTTACTACGTAATTTAGATAAGAAATTCTAATATAAATCAATATGGGTAACTAAAAATAACTACTTAGCAATATTCTTACCACACAGGTAAGAATTTATTTATCTATTATCCAAACATATACTGTACTTGTAGATTAGAGACACGAACAAGTGTTTTGCCTGTTGAATGAATGACTCAGTACCTACTATACTCAACGATCGTGCTAAAGGGCCCCGTATACGGTACGATTGATCTTTGCGCTCGATCTGACGAAAATCGCAACGATCGATCGCTTCAAAATGCCACATCATACACGAAACAATCGATAGTTACGATCGAGCATTTTCTCTTTTGAAACAGAACGATGTCGTGCTCCAATAATTCAATGCGTTCCATAAAATGGAAAACGAACTTCTTTACCTTACCTATGTGGCGGTAACTTTGATTCGGCTACAGAAGAAAACATAGAAAAGTGTGTGTTAAGAAATGGCTATTAAAGCGAAATTAGTATTCAAATAATAATAATCAAATCGTTGATCGCAAAGAGCCATACACTTTCGATTCATCGTTACGATATTCATGTACGCACGTGTTTTTGTCGCGATTTCCGATATCGTCTCAGATTAAGTAAATCATTCACGATCTTGACATACACTATCGATTCGCGGTTTCGATAAGTCAGAAACGACGGGTCGTAAAGATCAATCGTACCGTATATGGGGCCCTTAATACAACCATATCTAATATTTGCTATCTACCTGACCACACAACTATTGCTCAGTTTTGTTTCTGAAATATGAGTAGGTAAACTTCTATTAGAACTTTATACTTATATGTACGTTAGAAATAAGCAAACATTATTTGCTCATAGTAAGGATATTTTTTCAATAATAACATAGTAGTGCTAAGTATTGAGTATAAATTACCTTATGCTATTTTCTATTGTAAATATAAAATAACTATTGTAATATAATAAATAGTAGATGCCGAACTATCTTTACCGTAAGCCAGTTTTTACTAGTAAGGAAATCAAAGCGACTATCTACAACCTTACTTATAAACCTCAAATGTTATTACTTACATAAGCTTGTACCCGGTTGGGGAAATATTTGTAAAACATTTTTTCTATAGTAATAAATAAATTGATTGATAGTCGAGTGGTCAAAAGAACGAGAAACGTCCGGCAATTCGCACTGGGGTAGCGTGGTAGCGTGGTGGACTATGGCCCCAGGCTTCTTTGCCGTAGAGCGGCCCGTACCCGTGGGGCGTGTGTGTGGCTGAGGCGAGGCAGAGAGCTGACTTAATAGTACATTGTGTATTAAGGGTGATAAGGAGAAAATTACTAATGAGAGGCTATTTAGAAACTGAAGGAAACCGAACCGATGAGTCGAGTTTGCAATTTCCGAACAGCCCCTATTACACACTTGTTTTCATTACATTTGCGAATAATTAAAAAAAATATAAGGTAAATAAAAAAATTAACTCACCAAAAACATAATTGAAATGGCGCGAATAGAAGTAGAGGAAAGAGCGCCACCAGTAGATGGTGCTAGATAGGTAGGAGAGATATCTACAGAGAATATGAGTTAAAAAGTTTTGACTGATTGACTAAAGTCAAAACTTGTAATTACTCTCTTGTAGTCAGGGCAACCGAGAGGGGGGCAGGAGTTTCCACCGGATCCGCGATTTTCCGAAAAACCATCACTTTAACGACGATTTTGACTGTTTGCATAGAATCAATCCGTTCAAATTTTCGCGCCCGAAGAGCAACGACCAATGAGACCGCGCTATTGGTTTGTGGAGCTGCGTGCGCCGAAATAAAGTCGTGCACATGGATACCCCCAGGCCCCGATTTTCTCACTGCGGCCATGCTTGTGGTGTTGCGAAATTCATATTTTGAACAGACTTACCAAACAACTTGAACAGCTTTTTACTTGATAGCATAGGCGCATCATTACCGCCCGTGAGTTCTATGAACGAGCGTTTTGCTTTGAGAAAAGTAAAATTTACAAAAAAAAAAGCCCATGGTAGTAATAAAGGTCTTAACATCCGGTTTGACTGCACATAATGACACTGTGACAACATAATAATTAGTTTACTAACATTAAAATGTATAGGTACCTGTACATTTTAAAAATCATTATAGCGAGCCCTTTTATATCATACTTATAAGGCAGAATTAAAAAAAAATAAGTTGTATTTTTTAATACTACCTATCCTATGATATTCGGTCTGACTTGACCAATCCAATGATACCCCAATGATCGATATTAATTCAGCCGTTTGGATAATACAGAGGAATAAAGAATATCATATACACATCTGTGTCTCATTGACTCTTAATCTCAATCTGGAATCACACATTACAGAAAAGAATTACACATAAGAATATATATTAAGTCTTACCCAAAGCATCAAAGTTGTATGGCTTAAAATCTAAGGACTTCCATGCACCTGTTAAAAGCATTTCACTTGTCAAATCTGTCTCTAGCTTTTTAATCGTCGTTGCAAACTTAGGACCTTTAGACAATTGGAAGCTTTTGACAATTATTTCTTGTAGAAGTTTTCTCTTCTTATAATCATTTCTAATATTATCTGGTAGGTCATCTATGCCTTCCCTAATTTTCTTTAAGTGATCCTGTATGATGTCTGTAATAGAATCAGTTTTTCGTTTGACTAGTGGTGCTCCGCCACTCTTATCTATTACTATCCAGCCTGAGGACATGGCTTTGCTAAAACCCACCTTTGCATTTGGGACTATCTGCGAAAAACACAATTAGACATTTGAGGGGCGGGTAAGGTATGTAACAATCATGTTATTAATTAAAAACAAAGTTTAATTTTATATTTTTGCGCGATTCTGCGGGTCCCCCACGCAAACAATTATCATCGACTTTTAATGACCAGTTTCAAACTCTGGCCTTTTCAGTTAACAAACCTAAATACCCCATGACTTTGTCAAAAGGCTTGTTAATAAATGTTTAACCCTCACTTCATTTGATATTCTCAATGTGTCTCTTTCGTTAAATTTATGTATCCGACACTCAATTAATTATATAAATTTTATCGGAGATGGTATATGTGTAATAAACACACATTTTTGTATATGTTCTTGCCATTCAAAATATTAGTAGGATATTAGTTCAAAGTAACTTATTATAACCTAACCTACAAAGGAGTAAATAATTACTAATGTTGTAAGCACATGCTAATTACACAGATTATAAGTGACAGTTATACATCACAAATACACAAAAATACATACAGAGAAAACACAGAAGCCACCCTTTTTTGATGGTAAATATTAGATAATAATAAATGGCACTTCCGTGCGGTTAATAATGTAGCATCAGCAGATGATATGTACTCGTACAAGGAAACGCTGAACCTATTTATACCTAAAGGGTAAAAAACGGGACCCTATTACTAAGACTCCACTGTCCGTCCGTCCATCTGTCTGTCTGGTGGCTGTATCTCATTCCCGTGATAGGTAGACAGTTGAAATTTTCACAGAAGAAGTATTTCTGTTGCCGCTATACAACAAACAACAAATACTCAAAAACCGAATAAAATAAATATTTAAGGGGGCTCCCATACAACAAACGCGATGTTTTTGCTTTATATTGATAACGGCAACAGGTAGACGCTTGAAATATTCACAGAATGTTTAGTTATTCATTTTAAAAATAAATAATCAAATTAAAATAAAACAAATATTTAAGATTTTTTTAAAACAATTAATAATAAATAGTAAAATTAATGATACACCCGCGTGCTCAAAATAACATAATACCTACCTTCTTTTTTGACGTTGGGTGAAAATAAATGGTAATTATTGACACGCCCGCGCGGTCAATTAATGCATCAACCTGTATTTATTTGCGAAAAACTGATACAGAGTCTGTCAATATCGCTCAGCAGACGCGGGTGCTGGAAGATGAAATATATATTATCCGCCCCGTGTGTGCACGTCCATTGATTTATGTAGAGAGCGATATTGGCAGCCATACGGCGTCGCTGCGGTGTAATAAAAATACTATCAAAAATATATATTACACCTCAGCATATGTTTTAAAAAAGAACGGTTCAGTGTTTCCTTGTAGATAACATCTGCAGATCCTACATTATTAACCACGCGGGCGTGACATTTAGTCTAGTCAACAAGTGCTTATTTGTTCAACTTTTTCAGCAGTCTTGGAAAAATATTAATGAGGTGTCATTCGATTCGGAATTGCGTCTAGATGATTTTTGATTCCTCGCCGAATTAGAGCGATTCTTAGATGAGTTGGAGGACAACATAAAGCGTAACCATTTGAGCCCAGCGGTGGTGTTCGGGGATCTCAATGCCAAATCTACGGCATGGGAATCGCCTACCATTGGTGCACGTGGCGAGGTCTTGCAGGAGTAGGCGATAGCGACTGGTCTCTGGATTATTAACCAAGAGTCGGTTACTGCACGCGTACTGCAGCAGGTCGAATCAAACGTGGACGTCTTGCTCGTAACGTCGTAGCGTGCCGAGTCCGTGGCTGTCGGACCACAGATACATTACGTTCGACTTAACTGCAGCGCTAGACTCCCCGGCCATTCAGTGTCCGTGCACCTCGGCGCCGCTCAAACAATCGATTCTTTCGGGGTCAACTATGAGCTCCATGGGCAAACTTCACTTGTAAAACAAACATGACATCACGCTTGTTTTCCGGAAGGGTAATCAGTTACGGCAGACTCCTACTTGCTATGATCCTTGCACACTTCTTCCTCTTAATTAATTTTTGCCAGTGTTTTTAAAAAGTGTGTCGATTTTAACGTATCTACTCTTAATCTCACCTTTCCTAATAACACTCTACTAAATCGAGATATGTTCGATAAGGTCTTAATCGACCCTTACATTTCATTTTGTCTCATAATTATGTTTCGTGTATCTTTTTTAATTCATCATTTCAGCAAGTCTTGCGCCACAGCATAAATTTTACACTCCGCAACGCTTTTGTATACATATACTTTTCAATGCCCCCGATTGTAAATTTACAATTATTTTTATTATTTTCTTGTTGTCGTTGCACGGGTGAGGTACTTGATTGGTAAACTCATTTTTCCTTAAACCAGATTTCTTCTGTTACAAATCCAGGAACATCAAAATCAGATATCTCGCCAAAAGCTGAATTATCTAAGGATAGTAGTTCTAATTAAAAACGGTAAGGTGTACATCCAATGGAACGAAGATACAAGTGCGAAACTGAAGCGCCACTTTATCGAGGACATCCCGAACGATGACCAAAGCAATATAAGGGTGACTCTGGAACAGCTTAGAAACAACAAAGCTCCGGGCGACGACAGCATTACGACGACTGAGCTTCTAAAAGTTTGTGGAGTTCTGGCGTTTTGGTCAAGTCAAAGCATTGTGCAAGCTTTGTCAAGTCTTTGCCCAGAGCAGGGCTACTACACATGCTCAAAGATATAGCTCGAGGAATTAGCGAGGTCAAGTGGTAGTAGTAAGCTATAGTAGGATACACGGAAAGGCAGAGGAGATCGAGAAGTGGCGCGCCATAAAGGACGCTAATATATTCTGTATCAGACTGAATATCAACTGATGAATGATTAATATGAAGGGGTAGGTGGTAGGTGAAGCTACACGTTCTTGTTGTTCGTGGATCCCGATGCTTCGTTGATTGTCTGTCTGTCAATTGTCCGCAGGGGCCTAGCTTGTAAGAGGGAATTTAGATTAGGACATAACAAATCAAAGAGGGACTAGAAATTAATTTTAAGTATAGTCACAAACCAGTATCTGGAACAGATCACCCTGATGCTGTTGTACAGTCCAAACTTGTTCACCGACTCACAACCACCAAACAATTGTGGAACACCAAACCAAGACTAAAACTATCATGCGCGGGACACGAACGCGCGTTTCCCTTTCACCGTATTTTGAGAACTACTAATAATCTGTACCGAACAATCCCACAGCCGAGCCAGATCGAATCAGGCGTAGACTCCATAAACGGGAGAATCCTAAACAACACGGAGGTGGGACAAGGTCGCCGTAACTCATCTCAGAACGGAGCTATCAACCAACCTAACAAACCCGATACTGGAATTCCACCAATTCCTCGCATTCAGATCTCAACTTAAATTACTCCACTAATCATTCCGACACTACACACCCCTGCGAGCCAGGGTACAAAATGGAGCGCGTTTTTAGTCAATCACCCCGAGGTGACACAACGCAAAAATGTGCGGAAGGCAATAAAACCGTGAGGGGGGAACGTAATGATGTAAGGATGGGTGTGAGACAACTCACGCGGCCTCGTGAGGGGGACGCCTTATGCTGGCGGAGGAAGGGGCGCGATACGGATTCACCGGTCGCCTTCCACCGGTCGGAAAGACGTCGCTCCAATAGCACCAATCCAATCCTCGTGCTCACTGTCCGCAAAAGGGCTCCATCTACAACATCTGCCCTCCTGGTCCTATCCGAATTCCACAGTTAGGTACCTACCAGGTTTTTTGGACTCTCAATAATGTTATTGATAAATGTACACTTGAAATAAAGAAGAAATTTAAAGTCTAGTTTTATTAAGTAAGTATACCTACTAACTGACTGCCTTTGATTGGTAACTATGATCACTTAATAAGATTTAGGTATAAGTTCACTTTACACACTTTGATGTTAAAAATGTTTTTTCAATAGGTAGGTACACAAACCATTTGGTGTGTAGGCACTTATTATTGTCCCTGGGAAATACTTCTGGATAGGTATCCATCCATGAATAGTCACATTATTTAAGTACAATGATTATAGATAAGTAAATAAGTTACTTTCATGAAGTAATACACATGATTGGAAACACTCCTTAATGTCTTACGATCACTTCGCATCACCAGAAATTTGAATGTATTGCATGTCCATTGTTGCCGGCAACTGTACACTAAGTCTTTTCCACAACACCACACCTGAAAATCCACAGGTTTGGTGGAGGCCAAGCTATGCCTGCTCGAACAATCCAGCGTTCACCGTGATGCGTCCTTTGTAGCCATGGGGTGACGCTATATCTCTCCTGGTAGTCTATCTAAATTATTGGAGTAGGTACTGTCTCTTTGAAGTAATGACGGAAACTAAAACGCCGCGGGTGCAGTGGGGAGGGTGGGTAGCAGTACATATAGACACAAAAAAGCTGTGCATGATAATCTCAAATATGTTTGATTGGTTGAATCGCAGAATACATGATTCAAGGACTGTCAACGCAAGAGTGAACAAGTAACTTTTTTAGTTATCATTTTTATTATTTATTAAAATTATGAATATTGAGCCACAATATTTATTTTTATTGCAAATGAACTATTGTTACATGAAGGCTTAAAGGCTTAGTAATAAAATCAAAACTAACAACTACAACAATACTAAACTTAATTACTAACAACAATCTTTTATTATACTAATACATAGAACTAAGAATAAGAAATATGTAATCTGCAGGAAATAAAAGTCTTTTTATTTTTTTTTATTAAGTATAATATTAAAAAAGTTGGTAGAAAATGTTGAGGAGGATATGTACCTAGCCATCAGAGCAGGTTTTTTTTTTTATAACACTAGGGTGGCAACCTAGCCTACAGTCCCCCTGATGGGTAAGCGGTCACCGTAGCCTATGGACGCTTGCAACACCAGGGGTATCACTTGTGCGTTGCCAACCCTATAAAAATCTAATAACTTCTTTTTAAAAGAACCCTATACTGTAGTATTAAAAGAAAACCTTGGCAACTTCAGACCCATTATATTAACTACTTATCTCTAAGAGAAGACAATAGTAACATTTCATTAGAATCTGGTTCCCTGTTTTTGGGTAATTCCGGTGGACCACCAGGTGTTCTCTATTTCCTTATATTATGCTTGCCTTACCTCAAAATAAAAGAACAGGAGTGGCACATTCCCTTTACAGTTCCCTTACCGCCACCCTTCTTCCTCCACCCAACCCGTGATTGGTAGGCAATAAAATACAAATTTACTAGATCGAAAATGGTCAAATACTTACTTTCATAACCTCGGCTTGCGGAATCCCAGCTTCTGGAATGCTTCTAAATAAGACAGCTTCGTGACTTCCGTTGTCGGCGACTTGCTGCCCTTCTTCAGTCAGCACCCATTCGTTGCTTTTGATGGCTTCAGATATAACCATTTCAAGAGCTTCCAAACTTTTTACAGCACCTACTATTTTTTGGTGATCTTCATCAAACTCGACAGCTAGTTTCAAAGTATTTACGCTGTCAAGTGGGTCGAGATATTGTAGAATCTTTTCATTTAATTCCATCTTTGAATAAAAATTATATAGAATTTGAGGTTAAAAAAAACTAAAACGTAGCAGCAAAAAAAAAGGTAAGCATCGATTAAAAAACGAAATATTTATGGACTACTAATCGATAGTAAGGATCATAATCCTACCTATCCTAACTTTTAATATTATGCTCCACGATTATATATGTACACTGGTTCTTACCTGAGGTCAGTATTTTAGGCTACGTTCACATGGCGACTACTCGATACGCTATTTTCTCGTATACGGATTAACCGTATACGAGACGGCCGTTCACACGGTGCGAGGTCCATTCGGTTTTTTTACGTATGCGGATTTCCCGTATACGTGGCCGCCGTTCACACAGCTCACAAACACAAAACTGCCTGCTGCCTGTCCCCGCGCGAGAATTATATACGAGAAACGAGTTTGTCCGTGTGAACAAATCAACGTAAACATCAGCGCCACTGAGTATCGCATTCGATAAAATTGTTTTGAGAATCTCGCGTTCCCGGTGGCAAAATCCTACGGTATACGGGAAAAAAATAGGTGCCGTGTGATCGATTTTCAGAGTTGCCATACAAATTTTGTTGTCACTACGATATTCGATAAAATCTCGTATACGGTATACGAGAAAAATTGCGCCGTGTGAACGTAGCCTCTGTGCTCAAAATTAATTACATTTAGTTTTATATACTATTCAAATGGAAATTATTCATAACTATTTAAACTATATCGGTTGTTTGCAATTTTTATCGGGCTTATCACCACGATTAGATTTGTTGAGTTTCCGTTATTTTGGCACAGTTGCATGCGCCATCTTCATATGTGAACTAAGAAAGTAAAAGCAGTGTAGTGAGGGTCAGCATTATTAGTCGGGCGGTTTACTACTATTTTCCACAGCTAAGATGGCACATGCAACTCTGCCGAAATATCGGGAACTCAACAAATTATTCATGTTGAAGTAAAGAAAAACTTTAGCCAGTGTTAACATTATTTAAAATCAGTTTTAATGTCTTTAAGAATTTTATAAAAGTGATGTGACATCTGCAAACAACACTATCTTTTGACTTTATTTTAAAACCTTAAGGAGATCATTAAATGGAATCTTGAATGTATAAACTCTTCCTTCCCAAAGGAAACGCTTCCCATGTATACCCCAAGTTACTTTTAATAAGTACCCCTATTACTATTTTAAATTGGAGGTATAACTTAAAAATTAAGAATTGATGAAAAACGAAATCTTCATGCAAGCCCCCTATACAGCCGATGATTCGCGAGGACTAACTACCACAACCCTCCACTCAACCCATTCTACATATGCACATACAAAGCACGATCTCTACTATCAGTCTAGGCGCTAGCCAATGTCTCGTGTGCAGATTCATATCCCCTAAGTTTTGTTGCAGGTCTTAAAAAAATTGATCACGTGGTCCACATCATGGTCGTTTGGTCGCCATATTTAAAAATGGCAGACAATTTGCTAGATTTTTCGTCTAAGTATATCTCCGCATCTAGTGGTCCCATTTTAATTTATTAAAGCTCATTTTACTCTTTGTTTGGAGAGAAATAAATTTTATTATTACTTAATTATTTTTTGTTAAATTTCGTAGTTTCTGAATTAGAGTAGAAAACGAAAAAAAGGCGTATTTATGAGGTAAAAGTAAAAAAATGGATTTAAAGACCTAATGGGATGTTAAAAATATATTTTTACTATTAATAAATAACAGTCTTCAAAAAATAATTTTGTAAATCTTACAGAGAAAAAGAATATTAAAATTATGTATGAGGGTTCTTGCATTGGTCGCGATTTTCCGGGACGAGATTGCTGACGTGGTCCAGACGGGGCCAGAGTTCGTGACGGTCCCTGTTATGGCTCGGCAAGTAGATTTTCGTGCTTCCTACTCTGATCTTCCAACAACGACACTAAGGTGTCGAAAGTAGGTTTGTGTGACGCCGAGTCACCGTGCTAGTGTCCAAAACGAGCCCTAACGTCATTAGCAATTTGTTCAGTACAATGTGCAACAGCAAAAATGACCACTCGGTGACAGGGAATTTGAGACCCCTCAACGCACTCGTCGCCGTCAAAATAGGGTTAAGCAGGTCCGACCTCAGCTGGTTGACCGATGATAGCCGAGGAATCCCTAAAATGGCAGCTACATGTGTATCCGCAATGCGACGGTTATTTTAATACCGTTTCACTAACAACTCCCTGGCTATATTGTAATTGACATCTCGTCCACTAATGACATACAGAAATCATAATCTGAACTAGCCGCTTGTAAAGTAATTTCATATAAGCATAATCGTAACATAAGCGGAATCCAACTCGCTAACTCTTGTCGGAAACTGTGCAGCCTTTTTATTCAAGTCGAAAACCCTATCTCCCTTTTATTTAACGCAGCCGCACAAGAGAACCATCTGACTAGATTCTTTAAAATAGCCTTGAGGTCCTTAATCGATAACGTCATTTTTATAATTAAATTTCACACACAAAAAAAACCAAAACCAAAACAGAAACAAACAAACGATTCTGTTACAGTAACCAAGTTTCGTAAAGTAATAATAAAATGTAGATAAAATAACCGACTACACAATTACACAAATCTTAATCAGGAACAACAAAAATTATAAAAATATTTATTAACTATATAAATTTTTTACAGAAAAATCAATGTAGATAATTAACTGAAAGATAACGAGACCGATTAACTATACCTTTACGAAGTGACCCGACGTCACGAATTGTAAATGTAACTACCTACCGTAAATAAAAACTAACTGTAAATCCAACGTGTACCAACCGATTTGTTATACGACCAAAAACAACGTCACAAAAAATGGTCCGAACCACGCTCTGCTACAAGGCTGTTACTTTAAAGTTAGGCCATAAGCAAGATTATATTTACTACTTACGTTTGGTCTAGGCCGGTCACGAGTAAATGAGTATTGTGAATAGTTGTATGTAGTGTGTGAATGTATGTATGTAGTGTGTATTATGTGTTGTTTATATAAATAACACCCTATTTTTGACTTTTTTTTGGGTCCAGTTGTGCCGCTACGGATCCCTGAAATTTACATTTTCATTTAGGTTTCTAACTATAGCACAATCCAAAAAAATCAAAATTTTAAATCTTTTTACTTAAATGGATTTCTAAAATCATTTCAGGGTGACCATTTTTTGACGAAAATTTGTCTAAGCCTGCGCCCCATTTGCTTCGCATTTCTTAGTAATTTCGTTCTTGTAATTTTAAGTACTTCAGAGCTTTAGAAAAATAACTGATTTTTTATTTTTTATTTTTCTACGCCCTCATTTCTACACCAAACATTTTAAGTCCGGTTGTTTTCCTTGCGCGTCCTTTTAGTTACTTTGACCTTTAAGTGTACTTAGTTTCTAAGACAAAACAAAACTTTACTATGAATATATATTAAATACATTAAAATGTATTACGTGTAAGTTGTTTATTTAATAAACAATAAACATTGAATAGTTTGGTACATATTAATTAAAGATGAGAATATTGAATTTTTTATAACCATGTGTCAAATTTGAATTTATGTCTGGACTAGAACGGCGCAGAGAAGCCGCAGCGGAGGCTTCAAAATGCACCGTGCAACGCCGCGATGCGCCACGCTAAACTGCTTCACGTCACGTCGCGTCTTGTTGCTCGTAGTGAAACGAGACGCCCCGCGCTGCGACGCGTGGCGCACCCCAACTTGTCGCGCGACGCATCTTAGTGTACTTCAACACGTAACCTCTCACTTTTGTGCTTAGAGTATACATAAGCATACATAGCATACATACATAGCTTGCTTATGTGTACTCTAAGCTTTTGTGCCCTCATTATAATCTGTATTTGTAACAAGGTCCATAATGTGTTGCTATCTCAAAAATGCTGCGTCGCGTCTCGGTATGAGCTGACCATTAAACTTTCCGTCAGGCGTTCCAAAACCACTTTTTAACTTCCACGTTGCGTTTTGAAACTCAGTATGTAATGAAAATTTTTGAGCTTGATAGTTATTACGCTTCAAAATTTAAGTCAACATTAAAAACTTTTTACCAAAAGGTTTTTTAAAAACACTTTTGAGTCAAATTGTTCGAAAGACATAGTTCTTTTAAGATTGAATAAACAGACAGATAGACAGCGTAGTAATAGGGTCCTGATAGCACCCTTTGGTTACGGAACCCTAAATACTAATTTTTGGAATCAAATATTTACTATGCAATTAAATAAAAGTGGCCGACATAATTAGTACATTATGCGCTTAATGTCAATAATCCAACCAAAGAGAATGAGCCAAGATATGTACAGTGTGTCATATAGAAATTATGTCTTTTTAACTTGGATGGATTATGACATTAAGCGCATTGAAACAGTGGACAGCACGCAGCTAAAAACACGACGTGTAACGTTGGCGAGAATTAATCGATAGCAATAAAGAAATCGATGCGATGACTACAGTAGTATTTATATCCACCACTATCAACAGCTGATTTGTCAAATTTATTTTGTTGTTTGTTGAAAGGCGGCGCAGTCCGGCTTATTTGACTCATATTTAATTTGATTCTTTTTGATTACATTTTCTATAAATTGTGATTTTTGTCAATTTCTGTCTGCTTAAGGTAAGATATATTTATCTAACTATGTCCACATGAGTGAATATGTTTTCTAGACTTAAATAATAAAGTTATAAAAAAGTATTGGCACTTAAATTCCAATTGGAATTATTGACTTACCTTCCAGAAATCTAACACCTTTTTATAAATTATAAGAGATAGGTACGTCGCAGGAAAAACCTTTTTTGTTTAATTTATTTATGGCGTGGTTACTGAAAACAGCATTTCTTATTGAAGCTTGATAGGGATATGGCACCAGTGCTGCCACCTTAGCGCTTTCGGAGCTAGATCTAGCGCTTTTTTGAGACACATAGCGCCGAAATGTTAATATTAATTCCTAGCGGAAAACAAAGCGCATTTTTATGGCAGACCAAACTTAGTTGTAATCAAGTCGCAATTTTGCCAAAAAGTAGGAATAACGCAGCAACACCGTAATTAGTTTAGCTTCCGTTCTATTTGTTTAGGGTATTCCCCAACTAAAATAAATTATTTCTGGTTTTTGGTTTATGATGTGCTGATCCTTCTGACATCAAAAGTGATTAGCCATACTTATTAATATTAAGATTAATTGAGATTTAAAATTATGCCAATTTGTATTGAAATAAATAAAAACTTCTTACTATTATGCTTTTTTTTGTTCATGCAAAGCTAGTGGAATTTAGCGCTATTTTTTGTTAAAGCAAATTAGCGGAATCTAGTGCTTTTTTCAAGTGCTTCTAGTGCTGATTGAGCTCAGAGAGGTGGCAGCACTGTGTGGCACGTCTGGCAGCTAGAGCGAAGTGGTATCGTTTGCCTGAATTATTCCGATTGTAAAGGCAAAAATTTTGTATTTTAGTTTGAAATCTTTTTTTTATAATATCCCATCCTGAAAAAATTATTGGACTTAGGAAATTATCATGAATTTTTGTTTTTTAATTTTCTAAGGTTTTTTTCATCAGCACCCTCTTTTGTACACCCCAACCAGAGTAGGGGAACACTTTCTGTGAAGAATCCTGCCTAATTTGTTTATGATTTTTTTTTCAAGATTTAATTGAGCCAAATTATATTACAAGGCCAAATTGTATATTCAGGTACATTGGAAAAAAAGGTTGGGAGTAGGTTGAAGAAGAAGGAAGAGCAGAGGAACACCCCCTGTGGAGGGTGGGGCGAAGAAACTCTTAATCCTATTTTTTTATGATTTTTTCTTTATTGAATGAATGAAAATCGGATCATATTTTAACCTTTAGAAGATAAAGAATGTTTGTTGGCAAGGCGCATACATTGATTTGAAAAAACAATAGATCTTATCTCAAAGGCACAGACAGGTTACCACCCCATAGTCTAATATTTAGACTATATTGAGTAGCACATCAATCTAATGCAACAAACATTTGGTGACAAGTGATGAGTGACCAAGTCTTGATCTTGTGTTTTATTTGAATAATGTTTATCACAATAATTACATTTTATGTTACGAATAAAACATTTGTTGTGATACGAGCGGCAACTGCGCGCCGGCCGCGTCGTGGCGTCGTCGGCCCGAAGGCGGGAGTGAAGCTGGCAACATAGCCCAGGAGCGACGCTCCATATTTTGCTAATTTTTCATACAAAATCTTCTGTTTCACGTGTGAGACTGAGTTGAACTTTCTCTTTCACACTGGTTGATTTTAGCTCTAGTCTTTGTACTGTAATTCGTTTCATAGGAGCGCAATTGATAGCGCTCCACTTACTGACACACTCTCCTCAGTGCAATTGCATACTTAATCTTGAGTTAGCTGTGTGTGTACAGAAAGTTTTTAGTGAAATTCTATTTTAACATAAAGAGTAATCGAAGCATAATAATTATTTACTTTAAGTTAAATCTAAAACATATTGTTTCTTAAGTAGATAATTATTTATGGGAGTGCGCTGCACCAGCGCTCCTTAGGACAAGCCGCTTCTGATGGTGTTGTAAGATAAACATCGTAATAAACGGTATCAGAGGTCAGCCTTTAAATCTGATGACATAGTAAACCAATAAACTCTTTTTTTTTTGTTTAATTATTTAAGGATACAAACAGTCGTTTACAAATAGTTTACACAAAAAAGTCACACAGAAAGACCTATAGAACCATAAATTAACACATAAAAATATTAGATTGTTAGTAAGCAAATGTTTGTAAAGGTAAGTTAAAATAACTAAGCACTAAGTTAAAAATAAATAAATACCAAGTTAAAAATAATTTACAATACTTCATTAATTAAGCTATCTATTTTTAGTAATTTAGTATCTAATAGCATAATTTTATCGTTCTAATAATAAGTAAGTGGAATGCAAATATAGTTTTTTTAAATATACTAACCGAGCAGTTTCTATATTAGTGAATGAGCAACTCCTCTGACAGCATAAGCGGCTGAGCTAAGTTTTTAGCCCCCTGACTTCCGTATATATATATATATAAATCGATTTGTCCGTTTATTTAGTTTACCAACTAAGTTGTTTGAAATAACCTATTTTATTTATAAAGGTAATCTCGGACGAAATATTTTTAATCTATTAAAATGAATCGGACCCACCTGTCTATCCGTACGTACATTCCTTAATAACGCATTATAATGCCTAACTAATCTAATAATTTCATACAAATACTTATAATTTTTTTTTAATTTATACGAGAACACTGATCGACGTTTATCATGATAGAATAATGCATCCCCTACAGCTAAATTTTTCGGTCTCGGCCGACGATTAAACACTACACTACTTCGGTTTACTTTTCCTAATAAAATATTAGTATACTTCCTTAATCTATTTATTTTGCGAAAGTCTTTGTAATTCTACCTTATTTTTTAACCAAAATCAACACACATTATGTATAAGTGGCAACCTTATGTGCTTGCCGCTCACTCTCCTCGACCTCACGCGACCCTTCCTTTCTACCTTTCCTCGCTGTTCTATCCTCACATAGAAGGAAATAATAAACAGTAAAAGAAGATCCATATATTCTATATAGTTCTCCCCGCGGTTATCTTGTTTCTTATCTAATTGAACAGCCTTTACGCGTTTACCTCGCGACCTTTGCCTAACCTTCCTGTTTGCTACTTGTTCTCATTTTTGAAATCTAGTCTTCAAAATGTGATATAATAAAAAATAAAAAGAATTTAAAAATTAAAAATCTTGTAAGTCTTGTCAGCTGGAATCGATCCTACGACCTCATAAGCTTCAACTTCAGCTTCGCTTCACACTTTTACGACTTCAGCTATTTCGTCTAGATCTAACACGTCGGAAATATTAATCTGTTGCTGGTTTAATACTTTTAATTAGTAACGTAAATATTTTTTCCATGGTTATCATACATTAGCGTCACAAAAATTCAAATGTTAACAGTTTTTTTGCACACTTTTTTTTAAAATATCACTACAAAATGTTGTTGCTTTTAAAATATTTTTTTCCAGTTATACCTAACTTTGTTTTCACAAAAAACTCATTCTAAACTTTTTTTTTATTTTTCTTTTATTTTTCTTTAATAAGCAAATTGTAACAAGTCCACCTTCAAACTTTCTCAGTGTGTTGTGTGGTAGTGTAGTAGGTAGTACTTGTCTTTTTTGGAGTATGTGCTCGTAGGGGTTCAAAGGCCGCGCCTTTTCTGTGGTAGATGACGAGATCTCGAAGTCCTAACGGTGACTCCCGCTTGAGCACTGACACTGAACGTCACTAATTAACAATGTCACACAATAATATAACTACGCAAACAACACCGACAGCTGGCTGTTTCAGCTGACAAATTCCTTATCGAATTTGTAATAGTACGGACTTGCACGAGCGCTGACCTTGCGTCGCAAAGTGTTCTACAAGATTGGCGCGCACGCGCGGTAAAATGAATAACTAACCCGTTACCGGTCCGAGACGAGTAGGACATTCATTCTTGTCCGAACAAATATATTATTTGTATCCCAATATATGAGAGCAGAGAAAGTAGTGTATGAAACTGCACATAACTAGGTATTATAATACTAGTGTGATACTATTAAAAACCTTGCCATAAGGCTCGGTTTTCGAAATCACACTTGTGTTTAAAACCTATTATTATACATCAGTTTCATAAAAAAAAATATAAAATAATAATTAACTCTCGAAAACTCCCTTTTGGTAACGAATACTCGTTACCTTCCGTAACTGAAGCACTGGCCTCTGATGCCCAGGTGTTAATTTTTTTCGATAATACCTCGTGATGGCATAAGTCAAAGGCAAGGGTCATGTAGCATAGGAAAATTGCAACGTGACTACCATTTTCTTTGGCTTGCATGACTTTAAAAGTGAGTTCTCGAATTACAAAGATCTGTTTTTTCTGTATGTATATTGTCTTTCGGTAAGTATAAGTAAATTGTTAGCCTCGAAATAGCTGTACAATTTATCTGTTCAGCCGGCCTCAATAGTGTATACCTACTTATTTCTAATTTATCCGACCCGGATTCTTTGATCACTAATCCTACGCTATTCCCCTCATACTCAACAATCCTCGTAAAGAATACACGTGTGTCTTTTCTGAACTTGGCTCCACACATGTGGCTTCAACGGAAGAAACGATACTATTATCTTATTACATTTTGCTTCCTTACATCAATATGACAATTATTTTTTGCAAAAAATTCTGCATCTATTCCAACCTCCCTTTTGTCCTTCTACGTAAGTTCTCCTTTCATAATCTTGATTATATTTTCTTTAGGGCCACCTGTGCCAAAATCCTGTACAAGTATGGTTCTATACCTTCCTGCGGATGCTGTGCCATCTGGTTAAATATCTGCATCCTTCATTAACCATTATAGATTTGTTAGTGCTTTACATTTGTTGGTCTATTAAATCTAATCGACCTATAAGAGATACTCTCAGATATTTGACACTTGAGTGTCTGACATTGATTCTACCGACTACACAGAGCTATTTTATAATACCTTAGAGCTTCCTGGTAAAATACAGAAATTGGCCCTGCAAATTAGCAAGACTTTTCGGGTCTATATTGAACACTTGAATGTCATCTTATGGAAAAAAGGAACAACCCGGCGTTCCGATTGAATAAAAAATCAAAATCTTTTTATTCAAATGGCTTACTAAGAACACTTTCGAATCGTCAAGTAAGTAAATTAAATACATGTTTTGTATTGAAACACTAAATAAACAAGATTTACAATGAAAATAGTTTAATTTAAAAAAAAACAATCAATATTTGCATAGGGGGGGGGGGGGGGCACCATTTTAAACGTTAAAAGTCTTCAATTATTCTGTGACGGGATTTAAAGTATCTCACTCAAGTATATATATATATACTAAGAATACAAAGAAGTTTGCAAGAGCAGGCCAGCCTCCTCAGGCGGCACCCGTTCACAAGTATGACACATGAATCAGCCATCGCTTCGCTCAATCATGTTTTAGGGAACGTAACGACCCGACGCACATGCCACCACCGCAGAGACTTTGAGAGAGCATGACACACTCAAGCAACTCCAATAAAACTTCGATTTTACTTTATTCATATAACATATAATATTACACAGCAGACGTACATATACATATATATATATACACATACATACATATTTACATTTTACAAACATATAAATTAATAAATAAATAGGTATTCATATAGATATTAAAGTTAATATAAAATACACATACATGCACATATTCATATATACACATACAGACATATAATAGTACATATATATAAATATACAAATACATATAAAAAATATAAAATAAAACTATATATAAATTAACTTATAGGTCCTATCTAATTCAATCCTCGTTCAGCCGCCCGATAGCGGCAGGGCTCCGAACAAAAGTGGCCCAGCCCCTACACAACAGCCCGGCAACACTTCGGAAACTAGCCTAAGGAGAGAAGAAGTGACAAGAAATTCCCGGATGTACACCTGTTACCAATCAGTCATGCAGGAACCAAGCCATCAAGTACACAATATCGATCCAAATATGTATATACACACATACACGTACGTACTCGTGCGCCACACGACCACGCATCCAAAGCCCCACCAAAACCAGGCAACCAAAGGCGGATTGCACTTGGTGCATCCCCTGGTAGCTCGCCACCAACCACTATAAAGTAATCAACAGAGACATAACATCGTTACTTAGCTTAGTCTTTAGAGTGCTCCTTTAACTTATCAAACCTAAATTATTTAAGTTTGAATAGAAAACCTAACATTAATTTTGTGTGATACTAGGCCATACAATTTTGTCATTCAAATATTCATCTACATTATAATATGCTTTCTTACATAGCAGATGTTTAATATAAAATTTAAACTGTTTCTCACCTAAAATTTTACACCGCTTCCCATAAATGATTTGTTGGCTTTAGTAAGCCTAAACTTTGGCATAGCAAGTTTATTTTTATTTCATGTATTTAAGTTGTGCTTATCATTGTTCCTCGGAAATTGAGATATATTTTTATGGACGAACATAATATTTTCATAGATATATTGACACGGTACCGTTAGAATATTTATTTCTTTAAAAACATCCCTGAGAGAATCTTGGCTACCTAGCTCATAAATGCTTTGTACTGCCCTTTTTTGTAATATAAATATGGTTTGTGTAGTGACATTCATAAGTGCTCAATTATTGTAGCCTAAACTGAATAAATTAAATTGAATTTGAATTTGAATATCAGCAGCAGAACCCCATAGCAAAATACCATATGACATGACACTGTGGAAATAAGCAAAGTAAACAAGTCTTGGTGTGGTTATGTCAGTCAATTGCCTGATTTTCCTCACCGCAAAAGCAGCAGAACTAAGTTTACCTGCTAGTACTATAATTTGTGGACCCCACTGCAATTTTGAATCAATAGTTATACCTAAGAAGACAGTTTTATCAACTAATTCTAATTTTGCATTATTTAATACCAGATTTCTATTAATTTGAATTACATTAGGTAGTGAAAACTTAATGCATTTTGTTTTATTAGGATTAAGTACAAGATTATTAACAGTAAACCAGTTTGAAATTTTTATAAGCGTCAAACAAGAAAGGCCCTAATATTGACCCTTGTGGTACACCTAGTTTCACTAGAGATCCCTGAGATTGAGCACCATTTATAACCACTTTTTGAATTCTATTACTTAAGTATGATTCTACAAGTTCAAGGGATTTATTTCTAATACCATAATATTTTAGTTTAGCTACCAACGTATGATGATCGACACAATCAAACGCCTTCGATAAGTCGCAAAAAACGCCAACTACATCCTGGGAACTCTCCCATGCCGCGAGAATGTGCTTCATAAGCAAGGCTCCAGCATCAGTAGATGAGCGTCCCCTGGTAAAACCGAATTGTCGATCATGTAAAAGTCCCTGTATACAAAAATGTGAAAGCAATTGATTTAGCAAGATTTTTTCAAATATCTTACTAAAGACAGGTAGAACAGATATTGGTCTTAAATTTGAGGAATCTTCTTTGCAACCAGATTTAAAAAGAGGTATCAATTTACTGCATTTCATAAGGTCTGAAAATACACCATTATCAATGCATACATTAAATATATCAGCAAGATAGGGAGCAACAACTGAAATGAATGAGCTAATTAACTTAACAGACATCCCCCACAAATCTTCAGTATTTTTCAGATTAAGTGTTTTTCAGGTTAAATGTTGTGATAATTATTTGGGGATCCACGTGTTTAAATTTAAAGTTAACATAACACTCAGTAACACTGTCCTTTAGGATAGATTCAGCAGCTTGGCAAGATGAAGTTAAGGATTCAGTTATTTTTGATGGTATTTCACCAAAGAAATTTTCAAATATTTGGGCAACTTTTTCATCATTATCAATTAAACCAGAATCTGTTTTGATATTAAAGTTCTGTTGACGAGCCTTTGATTTACCAGTTTCATTATTGATCACATTCCAAACAGTTTTAATCACATTATCAGATGATTTAATTTTTCTGCTTATGTGATTAGACTTTGCAACAATTTTTGAATACTTTTTGACATGTTGATTAAGGCTTGGATCGCGCATAAGTGATTTTAGTGAATATAATTCATAAAGTCTATCTCTGCTTATTTTAATTCCTTTTCTAGCCCAATCGTTAAATTGAGGCCTGTAACTGCATCTTATTGTTTTAGTTTTAAAAATGTTATTGAAAGTTTTATTCACTGACTGGCAAAAGGTTTTCTATAAATTGTTAACATCTTTTTTGGCCTCAAGAGCGGCCAAGGTAGTTTTTAATTTTTCTAAATAACTATTTATCCGAGGAACGGTGATTTGCCTACATTTAATCTCCTTGTCTAATTCCGAACATGTTATGGCAAAGCTAGCACTTTGACCACAATGATCCGATTTCAGACAACTTATAATGTTTTTTTCTAAATATTCACAATTACAGAATATGTTATCTAAACATGTTGCAGTTGTTTCAGTTATTCTTGTAGGCTCTAGAAAGAGATTTTCCAAGTTAAACGACTTAAATAGACTAATTAAGCATTAATTAATTAAGTACTTAATGAGGAGTTTATAAGTAAATCTACGTTAAAATCACCACATATTATAACCTTTTTTTTGCTTCTAGTGACTAGCTTTAGAACATTCTCCATAGGGTCGGCAACGCGCGAGTGATGCCCCTAGTGTCGCAAGCGTCCATAGGCTACGGTGACCGCTTACCATCAAGCGGACCGTAGGCTTATTTGCCACCTTAGTGATATAAAAAAAAAAACTTTTTCAAACTCAGAGAAATTAGTAGAAGGTGGCCTATAGACACAGACAATTATATATTTTTCAAGTTCTACACTAGTTATTGTTTTTATTCAAACTATCTGACACCGTCTCTTACAGCTCCGTAATATCACTATGAAGTATTTACTGCGATAAGACGTTCGCTAGCATTTCTACTTTCTTTTAACCTGTCGAGAGGTCGTAACCTCTACAGTACTAGCTATGTTATGTTGATTTTAAGGCATGTAATTCTTTAAATATTTTTTATTAATTTGAACAAATTTCTATGATCTCCAAATTCAACAATAATAGAAAGGACTTTGTACATATATTATAAGACCATTTATACTAGACAATAAAATTCATTGATTGTACCTAGCCGTCTCAGTATATATTAGATAATTTAATTTACGTTCATTAAAAAAAAAAGCGATTTATAATCGTAATACTCGAAGTAGAAACAAACTAGCTCTGATCCACACAAGGTTTAAAAAAATAGATAAATCATTTTAAGGACAATGTATCTGGGAACACAGTTGTGCTCGCGCCAAGACGAACTAAGCGAAGCGCAAGGGCACTATACCTGACTCAAAATCATTTTGCAATTCGGGTAAAAAAAATGACCTTGACGCGCGTCTTTCGCTTTGTTAGTCTATGCAGCATATACATAAATACGTATAATATTTCTCATCGTAAATTTGGAATTTTGTAGATTTTTATTTTAATCAATGTCTGGATTTGAAAACCAGTTAAAGAATGTGACAATAAAGGTAATCATGTTAGTATTTTAATGATTTATGATTAAATTACCAGAAAAAGTGAATATTAAGTAAAGTTAGGTTATTTAGTTTACAAGATTTGCAAATAGATTTTGAGTCAGGTTTACCTCCCTTTTCTAGAAGCGCTTCGTCGTTATTTGAACCCTCATAACTTGGGTTTGGATTATGCTAGATAAACAATATCAATTGCATAGCTCTTATAATTTAGATTTTATTGATATCTAAAAAACCCCGATTTCGTCACTCACTCACTGATGATCATCAAAATTCACTGTCAAAAAGTTATCAGATCTCATGTATAGCCAAGCTTTTCACTCTCACCGTCACATGGGTGTAAGGTGAAAATGTATTTACTGTTCATTACTTTTCTGTTTTAAAATAGTTATTGTAATAACGAAACGGCCAAGTCACATATTTTGACTAAGGTGTAGAGCTTGGCTCTACATGAGATCTGATAAGTTTTTAACAGTGCAGGCCATATGGCATTTTACATAAAAATGTTTTTGGTGGGATCCGTTTTTACAATAAAATCCCTACAGAAGTATGTCAATCAAACTTAAAAAAGTAAAAAAAAATTGTAAAACAGAAACTTGTAGAAAAGCTTATTACACAATCATAGACTACCTTGATGATAAAAATGCATGAGAATAAATATTTTTTTGCTAACATAATTTACTTGAAAACTTGTATTGATTCATAAAAATTAAAATATCGACTGCGGGAGAGTTTCTTTCGTCGTTTCTTCTCGGCGGAACGCCATTTGGATTTTAAAACGGGTACCGAGGTACCTTGTTGTTTATTGACTTAAAAAAAGATTTAAATCCTATTTTTGAGAAATATAGCATTTAAATTTAAAAGGCCGTTAATCCACCGGTCACAACCTTATAAATTTTACACAAGGTGTCTCATTCGAACCGCGCTGTGTTTTATAAATATTTTCAACAAAAAAGAATTTAAACAAAGTCGGTTTACAAGTTTTTTTAGATAGCCGCAGTAATTCTTGTTCAAGGAACACTAATTTATTGCTTAGGTATACGACGCGCATTAGGCCGGTTTTTGGTGATTACTAAATTGCGAAACTCAAAGTCGCTCGTGTTTGCCGGCGGCGCGCGGCGGCCGTGTGAGGATATATAAAGTTGTTAGGCAATGTCACGGACAAAGTTGGTTATTTATGATAATTACTATGAAGCGAAGACATAGAATGTTATTTTTATCGCTTTATTAGTTTTAATGAATTATTACCATGAACAGAAGTACTGCCTTGGTGGCTGGTGGCTGGTGGCTTAGTTATGAATAATGTCGAACCGAGTGCGTATCTCCGCACAGGAGTAACATTTGTGCTATGAATATTTTGTGTTTCCTAATTTGTATGTTTTTACAAAAAAATGTTACACTTATTTGTACCTACAACCTATAGTACAAGCTTTGCGTAGTTAAGTACCAGATGGCGTTTTTTTGTTTAGTTTATTAGGCTTACCTGACACATTTCAATCACGATTCCACAATAGTATATTATGATACAAATGAGCTAAGCTGCTCATTACACACTAGGTTGTGGGTTGCAGTTGCAGTTGGTAATTCAGCGGAGTGTGTATTGGACAGAGCTTACAAGTGTCAAACGACTGTTCAACATACTTTAAGGACAGTAAATATTTATATTCGTTTAAAAATGTTGTGCAAAGTTAATATTTAATGGAATCTAATAGTTTTGATATATATGTCTAACAATTACGGTGGATTTTAATAAATCCTTCTCTTGAGGGAAGTTATTGTAATAGGTCCTAAAATTGAAAATCGTTTTCCTGGAGAATTCGGCCATCATTTTTAGAATGATGCCTGTGTGTGTGTGTGTGTGTGTGTGTTTGGAATGGAGCAATTTGTCTCGTGACTATATTAATCGATACGCCACCTCATGACTTGAAGAGACATGACTGAAAGGAGTTTGAGCAAAATCGGTTCAGCGGTTTGTATTTTATCGCTAAAAAAACTGATATTTTTAAAGACGCAAAAATATTCTCAAAAGAAGTTGATCGTGCAGTAATTGCTACCGAACTAATTTTGTTTTAAATAATTAGAACGTAGTTCATAGGCAGAATTTCTTCTTGCTAAAAATTTTAAATAAAATATATGAGGACAAAAATGTCTATTTTATATGAAATGTCTATTTGATACTTATAGATTACTAGTAAACGGGCTATACGACCGTGGTTTTTTGGCAGCAGCAGTGATTTGGATTGCCGAGTTAGAGGTCTTGGGTTCGATTTCCAAAAGCTGCTTCGTAAAACAAAAGTTACAATTTGTGTTGTGAAAATGTTCCTTTGATTTGGGTCGACAGACTTTTGGGACGGAACGAATACTTTTGGAGATAAGTGACGTAGTGGTATTTAACATTTAATCTTTAGTAAAATAACGCGAAAATGCATTTAACAAATTTTGTTGTAAATTTACGTGTGATACACAAAGATACCTTTAAATAGCCGAATACATTTCATAACATCGCTGTGCTTTGGTGTATATATGCAGATATTGCTTACCCAGGGATACCGCGGCTCAAGTAGGTTATAAGACCAAACATTTTTATTTTTATTAAGGTACTGGTACCTACTGGTTTTAAGAGTCGTGATCAAAATAAACGTGAGTCGTTTATCTTCATAAATATAAGCTCCATGGTTTAAATCCTGAGAGTGAACATTCCTTTCTTATTAAAATTAAAAATGTTACGTTGAAATCGTATTTACGCAAAAAACCGATATTTGGTGCTAAGAATAGTCGGTGTATTTTACGTTAGATATTTCTCGGTGTACTGTTGTCAGATATTTTCTAGAATATTGTTTGATAGAAAAAACGTTGCTATTTACCGTTTAGACACAATAAACAATTAGGTAAACGATCATAAATAAACAGTGGACACCTAAAAATACATAATATAGGGGCCACACAAACTTGTACGTTTTTTTCTCATTAATTCACTAGTTGATTATAAAAGTGGCAGGTCCATACCACCGCGCACCGGTGCCTGCGTTTATGCACATCACTGTCTGATACGCTCTATGGCTTGACTATTACTAAAATATAAAAATGTGCCTAAAGTGTTGTTGTATTGTAGATGTCTCGAGTGGATCTTGTGATATTCGGAGCGACGGGCTTCACGGGTCGGAAGGCCGTAGAGAAGACCGCCACCCTCGCCAAACGGTACTCGTTCACCTGGGCGGTCGCCGGGAGGTCGCAGTCGAAACTTGAGACCTTAATGATCGAAGTGGCTAAGAAAACTGGTAAGAACATCTATTCTGCTCGGGATAAGAAATTTTTAAAGTTCATGAATGAGGGCGCGTTCGTTTTGGGATGCAGAATCATTATATTCTTTATTTTTGTCACCTGTCATCCGTTCGTTTAGCATTGGTATCAAAAATATCAAAATTTTAGTATCATCTGTAACAAACTGTCATGCGTTCGTTTACGATATTTTTGTTATTTTCGTCACTTTTCCCACCGAAAAATTAAACTTAAGACCCATGTCTGGAGGTGAGGTTTTTGTGTTAATCTTTTAAACTGTCTATACGTATTCATTGTTTATGGTAGTGTGTGTGTACGTCAACCGTTCGTTTTGCTAGTTTTGCAATCAAAAATTTTGTTAGTAACTTTTCAAGGCTACACGAACGACAGGTGTGTCGGTGGAAAAACTGGCGTTACCAAAAGTGTGAAATTAAATCGTGGGAACTATAAATCCAAAAACGAACGCGCCTTGAATGGAACAAATAGTAGTTTTAGTGCTACTGTGGGTCAAATCAAGTTGCCCAACAGTGGTGCAGTGGTGTACTTTAGTTACAGAACCCTTCTTCCAAGGGCTAAGTTCGCACATGATAGATTTAGATGTTGTAATCGTTACCCAAAAACTACTGGACGCACTGAACCCTAAAACGTATCTGAATGTAACGTTATGACGGATACACAATAAGAATTTTTGATGAATTATTTATTTTCCAGTTTACAATAATCGTTACAGGCTATACTATACTAACACCGACATAGCTTGCAAAATAAACAACTGACGCAGCACTCGGCAGGTCACCTTTCTCGAAAGACCAACAGCCGATAGAGCAGACGTGACCTAGAGTGGAGACCGCTTATCTGTGTGCCTAGTGTGAGTTTTTATTTGTAACGATACTATCGCGTTCGCGTATTCATTAAAAGTTCTTTGAGAAAAAACAGTTTTAAAACGCACCCCTAGAGGCGCTCCTTCGTTGCCATACATGTATTCCGTTGACGCGAACGCGATAGTAGCGTTATAAATTCAAACGGCACATTGACCAAAAAAGGCAGATAAGATAATGATTATATAATAGTTATTTGCGCAGGCTGTTTGACGTAACAGTGCTCAAATATGCACCAAAAAGTTGCACCGTATAAATTTATTTTAAACTTAGTAAATTCTGCAACCAGTCGCACAGTTTTATTTTCAACTTGCTTTAACTAGACAGTCAATTAAATAAACTTATTTTTATCATAGCAGCGAATGTAGATCAATCGATCATCCCACTCGAGCTGTTAATGATCTCATGTTTCGGAATGCACCGACCTTGACTCTCGGTTTGTTTCGCTTACGTTACTTGCACCTACATGAAAGTGCTATTTTTATAAAATATTGGTGTTTATCGACACCATTATGAATCATAGTTACTTTTTTAGTATAATAAAAACGCCGTTTCAAAACCTGATAAGTACTTGAACTACTAAACATATTTCAGTCTTCTCTGATCGGATTCTTACTACATTTATATGGCACCATAACCTAATCTTAGTCTAATTCCTCTTTTTTGGAATCAGTTAAAAATGATAAAAAAAAACCAGATTAAAATAAGAAAACAAAAGGAAAAACCTATCCAACTAGTAATTAATTATAAAATTTTAAAAAAACAACTATTAAAAAATATAGTTTCTATCCTTGTTCAATGTTCAAAAGTAACATATTTTTTTTGAGGACAGGTTGATTCGAAGATTCTATTTACAGGAGAAGACTTAACGAATATCAGGATAATAGTAGCAGATGTAAAAGACGAACAGTCGTTGAAAAATATGTGCAGCCAAGCAAAGGTAGTGGTGAACTGCGCGGGACCATACCTACTGTACGGGGAGCCCGTGGTGCGAGCTGCCATCGGCAGCGGAACGCACCATGTCGACGTTAGCGGAGAGCCACAGGTAAGCGACGCTGCAAATGAAGCAAAGTGTTTGAACTAGGCATTTTATATCGGAAGGTTTTCAATTCCGATTCGGTTAGATAAGATACGAAAAGCAAAATATTTTTAACCAATTTCTTTTAATATTTAACATATTTCTCATTATTATCTATTACTCAGTAATTTAAGAATAAACTCAGAATTAACTTCAATAAAATACTATATAATTTATCTATCTTCTCGAAAACGAACGTTTCGTAGAAACTCCTGCATTCCTACTTTTATTGTGCTAATAAAAAAAAAACTTAAAAATAAATCATAATAAAATAATAATAAATAGTCGAAATCAAATGAAATAAAACAACTTATTTATTAAAATTATGAAAATATTTATTCGAAAGAAACTTGATTGAGTATTCTTAAAAATGTCAAATTAATGTTAAAGAAGGCGTTTACTTATATCATTTACTTATATCATTTATCTGAAGTTGAATGTCGAACGACACTACAAAAATATTCAGTTGGCGAAAAACACGCTTACTTTTAACATGACATACTCTCATTTCTCAGGCAATTTTTGTCGTTAATATAATAAAAAAAAAGGCAAAATGTGTGTCAGATAAAGCTCCTTTATTTTTTTTAGATTTCTCTATTTTCCTCTAAATTCTTGGTCAAAAGTCATCTTACACCTGAAAGAAACTTCCATTAATTTAGTATTTGTTTCTGTGACGGCTCCAGTAGAAACAGGGTTGCATTATATTCGAGGTTTACAACTTGCTTACGATTTACTTATATTTATTCGCTTGTTGAGAAAATAGTGTAGTAACTACTGCTGATGTTTATAGTCGCCTTTTTTTATTCGGCTTCGCAAGTTTTTTGCGAGACTTGGGTTAATTAGTGTTTTGTTCGTACTGTTACAGCGTGTCTCCGAATTTGAAATTAAAAAAAAAACAAAACTCAAATCACAAAAAATAGTTTAATAAGAAATAGTAAAATAAAGAAATAGCACAAAACAGAGTCTTATAGAAATAGTAAGGGCAGCCGGCCTTGGAAGGTGGATGGAGACTGAAGCTCGAGCTGGACTCTACTGCTAGGCTGAACTGCACCGGAGCTGAGCCAGCACATTAGTCAGCACTTCTACTTACTAGCTAAGGGTGTAACAGTACGATTTGGCCAGAAGACGTCCACTGCTAAACGTAGGCCTCCCCCAAATGTCTCCACAACGGCCGGTCCGTTATCGGTTTGACGAACGATGTGGCCTGCCCATTGCCAAGTCAGCTTGTTTACTGTTTGAGCTACGTCGGTAACTTTGGTTCTTCGGCGAATTTCCTCAGTTCGGATACTATCGCTCAAAGAAACACCAACCATTTCATTTTTTAAAACTGATATTATAAATTTGAAAGTCACTCTGTCTGTCTGTTTGTTGCCTCTTCACGCTTAAACCGCTGTACCGATTTTTGGCATGAAGATAGTTTGAATCCTGGGGAAGGACATAGGCTTCATGAAAACGTCAAGTGTTAGTCGGTTTTTTTTCTTTAGTTGAGGAGTTGCCGCGGCCGGTTTAGTGCGGGTAGGACCGCGGGCAAAAGGTAGTATTTAATATATTATCAGATTGTACCTACAACCATTTTGAGCACTTCTCCATAACAAACTAAGCAGAGTATTCTAGTAAGTAGCTTCGTACCCGCGAAACCAGCCAAGGAATGTACTGATTTAGATAATCTGGCTATTTAACTCGCTCATAACAATGTGACAAAGTTAAGAAGTCGCTCAAGGTGAGGCCTGGTTGCACGAAGCAAACATTAATGGATAACAGCTTAAGTATTATAGTGCGTCTCTTGTATTGAGAGTCCGCAAGTTAGCGAGATTCACAATAATACGTGAGCTGTAATAGCGTTCTGTTCTGTAACTCTTTTAGCTGTTTTATAAGTGAGACAACATTACATTGTACGCAGAGCTAAGCGCGGGATGGCATTTGCGTATTACTTAAAAAGTTAATAGAAAATTTGACTGATTCCGATGTCACGGTATTGATTTACTCAGTATCGGAATTGTAATATATTACAAAGATTCTGAAGTTACGATATTCCGATATTGAGCGCTTCTTGATTGGCCGGCCCGACACGACACCGGCCCCGGCCCGTGGACGTGGACGCATAATTCTATGAAATTGTACTGCACGCTGTCTCACTGGCCGCATGTCGTCGGCAGCAAGCCTCCCGCTGGTGTCGGTCCGACATTTATTGCATGTGTTGTGTACACAAGCACGCTTCAATGTAGGCGTGTTAGTGGCGTGATCACCGAACCCTCCCGCGCCCCCCGCCGCATCTTTCATTACTACTTTAGTGCATGCGGAAGAACAACGTATTTTTTCATTATGGCCTTTAAATATGACGTTTAGTTTTTCAAATAAATTGTAGTACATGCTGTCCAATTATCTCACTTTAATAATTGGATGCAACCAAAATCGGTTCAAAACACTTCTTTTTTTGCGTCTTAAATATATTAAATACAATAAATACAATCTATTATTATAAGCTGCCATCGCGCATCGCTCTTGTCCACGTCTAACTTAACTGGAATTATAAAGCGGTGTCGGGTCGGAGCGTGTCAGGGTCGGTCTAATGAAGAATGTAGCTGTCGGCCGTCAGGTACTGTCGGTGTCGGACCGGCCATCAAGAAGCGCCCATTCATGCCCTAGTTTAAACACCTCCCTTACAGCCCAGATTTAGGTTCATTTGACGTTTTTTCTAGCTTTCCATCTTAGCTATATATCTTGTTATCACCACGTATCATACTTAAGAGAATACGACATCATACAAACGAATTTCTCAGTTATTTTTGGCACTTGCTGATTAAACACCACAGAATTTTAAAGACATATTCTAGTAATAAATATCTAGGTCTGAAGTGTTTCAGTTTTCTATTAAATTTAATAGTTCAAAAGTAATACAGAATTCTAGTTTTTTATACAAATGGTTTGAAAAAAGATTTAAAACATAGGCAAACATTCGGCTTTGGATTATGACTAAGAAATTTCATAATGAGTAAATGTCAAAAACAAATGATTAATTCGTTTGTATGAAGCCCGCTGCGAGGTGCCGCGAATCGTATCCTCTTAAGTGTTACGCTGACAAGCGTCGACAGACACAGTATGGCGCGGGTATTTTACAAGTACAAGTGCTTAAATACCCTAACCACACAATATATTTTATATGTGTAGAAATGTTTGAAGCTGTATCAAGTTCTAACATTTTAGTATTGTGCAGTTCATAGAGTCAATGCAGCTGCAGTACTCGGCGAGCGCGCGCGACGCCGGCGTCTACGTGGTGAGTGCGTGCGGGTTCGACTCTATCCCTAACGACATGGGCGTCGTGTTCCTGCAACAGAATTTCAATGGTACGAAACAATTCTAGGTTCCGAAACGGCTGAATGGATTTCGCTGAAATTAGGCACACCGACTATGTTCTTTTTGGTTTAACACAATTAAAACTTTTTATCCCGAATATTTTTTCCGAATAACAGTTCTTACGAGAATTAATTTTAATTTTAATTAAATACGAAAAACAGCTACAGCTAGATGTTATTTCAACTAAGACTTCAATAGAGATTGCGCGTAACATTTCAGATGATCGCTTACTGATGAAAACGGTATCCTCAGAATGCCTGTCGAGTTTTGCAAACACAAATCTGGGGATACTAATTATTTCTATTCTTCGCATCTCTATCTCTCTTAACGTTGCAAATGCGACTCTTCTAACAGTTTCTGATCCAACAGTTTTTGAAGACTCATATAGTAAGATTCATTAGGCAACTCTTCACTTTGCGCTTTGTTTGTTATAAAGAGTATAGGTTTAATAGGCCCCTGATTCAGGATTAAACAGAATCTCTTAGACTAAATTGCAAAAATTCTTTGATTTTGATAAAACTTAATTCTCTTGGGTTGTCGATGATGCTGAATTTAAATCATTTTCTTAAATAAAATATGGTGGATATTTACTAACCAATACTGCATTATTTTTTTTGCATATCCAAAAAACTTTAATATGGATGACATCCTAAAATATTGTTCTTAATTTCGTCGAAAATGACAGGTTAAGCGAAATCAAACTATAGTTAAAATCTGCAAGACGATTACTTACCTCAAATTGGTACTGTTGTTATAGCTTCATGTACCACATCTGTATGTCCTAATGTCCTCTAAAGAGACTTAAGGGAGTCTTACTTAAAACTAGGAAATATAAGAGGACATAAAAAGTAAGGTAAGGATCTAAAACAAGTATTAAAATATAAACAAAACTATACAACCTAAGTATTTATCTTTGGTCCATTAATCCTTGATGTCACAGGCACAAACACAAAAACTTTCCATACACAAAGACAAGTTATTTTGACTATATAACACAATGCACCGCATAAATGTTTAACTAATTTTAAATAAAATAAATATCACGACCTTATTTCTTTAGATTACTTTTCATCATACATCCAGAGTATTAGAAACACGCGCCGTTCGTAAGTCGCGTTCAAGTTAAAAACAATGTAATATGTAAAAACAGTGTTTTACAAATTAAACCTAGAAACGTATTTGTTCCATAACATATAGCCAAAACTAGATATGTATTTGTACCTAAACATATAACCTTAAGTTAAGGACGTTATAGAAATGGACGCGAAATGATTTAGCAACTGTATGAAATCCGTTTCAACCATTTCTGGCGGGGAGGGTACACACCCACACAACTATAGTTGCCTATAAACACAACAAATGGCCATGTGTAGGTACTCTTATCTGAAGCGTTATAGGGTTGTACGCAAACGATGAAGATATCGAGCGATAGACCCGCTGAAGCATAATTAAATTATATTACTTATATAATACTAGCTTTTGCCCGCGGCTTCCTTCCCGTTAAATTTGTGGTAATTTAAAATTTAGAAAATCGGGACCTTGCCTGCGCAAAACAATATATATACAATTCAAGATCCAGCTGTATTTTAAAGAAATCCAGACGTTGCTCATTAATTGGTAGAAATGGTAGGGTTCAAAAGGAAAGGAAACAGATAAATGTTTAAATTAACAATATCTCACAGTATAAAACGTTGTAAAAAGTTATAAAACTTTTTATAGTGTCAAGTTACTTTTATGTTAGAAATGTGTTATTTAATTTTATAATTTTATGATTTTGCTAATTTATTAATGTTAAATTATTTCGCTTTATGTTTGGTTGTGAAATTGTAATTGATTTGTTTGAAATGCTAATAAATAAATAAATGAAAAAAAAGAGACGAAGTGTTCAGCAACTTTATACTTCTTAAAGTACTTTCTAATTAACCACATTTTTTGCCATTTTTGAAAGTGGTAGTAATAGAACCAAACTTTGACACGGGAACACGCCACATAGAATTGACCGTGGGAAAAACAGTCCTGTCGTAGGTGTACCCCGGCGAATTTGAGAGTTTGCCCCTGCTATTTATTAAAAGTCATGTCTGTCGGTCCGTCTGTTATAGCCGTTTTGCTACGAAACCTTAAAAACTACTCCCATATTATTCTTTAGACATTTGAACCCAATCACATCCCAACAATGAATTTCACTTCCACCGCGTTTTCGTAATCAGCGACCCCAAAAACCATACAATACCCATTTTTTATTTTCAGACTTGGTCACAAAATGTCAAAAATCCTTAAACTCTTGTTTACTCATTTATCGACAGGAAGTAGGTAGGTTGAAAAATACTAAATACCCATCTGGTTTGGATGGAAAGATGATCCGGTTAAAGCAGACGGAAGTAGTTGGTCGCGGGCGGCATTTGACCGATCTTTGTACAAACATATGGGGGAGGCCTAATGTTAGTAGTAGACGTCCCCTGGCTGAGAAGAAGAAGATTAAAAAATAATGGATTTTCATATACACTTTGGCCCCCATTTCAAGCCATTATATTTAATTTAATTTAGAAAAATGATTTCTTAGTACATCACTAATATCTCTTCTCAACTTATCAGGTGATAAGTAACTAACGCGCCATAAAAAACATACACACTCACACAAACACAAACCTATTTACCATACCATACTATGCAACACCATACAACACTTTGCAACACTTTACAACAAACATGTCATTCTTAGTTTTCAACCGAAAGGCCATGTACTAATTTCCACCCATTTTAATTAAAAAGAATGGATTTCCATACAAATGTTGCGATAAATTTGATTCTCACAGGAACTCTTGATCAGTATAAAATGTTGTTTATATCTTATTCCGGTCTCTTCAACTAAGCTTCTGCCAAATTTCAGCTCAATTGCATAATATTTAGGATAAAAAAAATATATCAGGATAAAAAGGAGTTTCAATCCTTTCCCATATCTTGAACTATCCCTGTGACAAATTGCCGCCCAATTAAATCGTGTTTTCCCGCGCTAAGTTTGATTATCACGATAGGATTTCAATCCTCTGTGATTTCATACATTTAACTTTAAAAATGACGGATTTTCATACAAACTTTGGACCCCCGTTTCACCTCTCTATGAGGTGAATTTAAAAAAATCCTTTCTTAGTGCACCCCTATACCTGATAATGAACCTACGTGCCAAATATGGAATCTCTAGACCCAACGGTTTGGGCTGTGCGTTGATATGTCAGTCAGTCAGTTTTTTCTTTTATATATTTGAGATTATAAAGCTGAAGAGTTTGTTTGTTTGAATGCGCTAATCTCAGGAACTACTGGTCTGATTTGAAAAATTCTTTCATTGTTAGATAGCCCATTTATCGAGGAAGGCTATAGGCTATATATCATCACGCTAAGACTAATAGAAGCGGAGCACCAATGAGGAATGTTTCAAAATCGTTTTTTTTTTCCTTTTGAGAGCTCCCACTGCGTGCGCTGCGTAAACGGTTAGAGTTTCGCAAAAATCATATATCAAATAATTGTTCCCCTTTAAAATTTCTAAAGAAAAGTCCGCGACAGCATTTCTCTCTTCATCTTTTAAGGTTGGCTCACTATAACCTTCTTTATGCTAACCAAATTTGTTCCAAAATAATGCATTATTTGCGAATGTTATTTTATAAACATGATATTAATCCTTATCCAAATAAATTCATCACAAGTATTTAATTTAAAACAAAATTGCCCTTTACATCATTCGATTTTAATGAATACCTTAGGAGATATCGCAGTTTTAAAATAAAATCGCAGCAAAATAATAATAAAGTACTGCGCGCGCATTTATGATGTGGAAGGCCGGCGGGCAGTCATGAGGGGGAAGGGCCGTACGTATTATTTAAAAATATTTTCCCCTTCTACGTAAACAAAGTCGCGGGTTAAAGTTAGTGTTACTCAAAAGTAACTATTACTGACTGAATGACTGACTGATCTATCAACGCACAGTTCTAACCACTGGACGGATCGAGCTAAAATATAGCACACATAAATTTACCTAAAGGTGTGCGCTAAGAAAGGATTTTCCAAAACTTATCCCCTAAACGGGGGTTCAAAGTTTATATGGAGCACCAAGATCGCGAGGTTAATCCAGTAGTTAATTAATTTATAGATGTAATTATTTATTATTTTGAGAAAGAGAGAGGGAAAGAGGGAGAGGGAGCGTCGGGTGAGTAGGTTTTTTTCTATAATTGAGGAGTTGACTTAAGAATCCTACACCGACAACCAAATTTAGGGCGGGCGAAGCCGCTGGCAAAAGCTAGTGTGTGTAATGGAATACAACTTTGTGGTTTGTCCTAATTCCTGCAGCTCATGATTAAGGTTTCCTCTAGAGAGCTAAAACTAATCGGGCTATTGAATCAAAATCCACTGCGATTAAATTAGCCGTTAGATTATTTAAAAAAAATACTTAATTTTATTCAAATACTACTTTTAATAGTACTACTATGAACTTACAGTTCATGTGACCATAAAAACAATAATTTACCAAGCGCTTATGCGTTTAGTTTTTTTATGATTTAGAATTAATAGCAAAGTTTGACACTTACGAATATAGGTAAATGTAGAGTTGGTACAGACTCTTTGTTAAGTTTATTTTGTTTTCTTTGCGTTTACATTAAAACAATCCGCCTTAAAATGTATGCTGCATACAGTGCTATGTTTCGTGGGAATCCACGACTCCTCTCTGCGCACGACTAAAATCCATTTGCTTTTTCTATCCGGACTACTAGGAAACTTACAAAGATGGAACAAAAAGATCATGATTTGATGTTTATACAGATACACACGCTAATAAAATTCAAATAAGAAAAGCTGGCCAAAAGCATGTCATACACAAATTAACTTCGCATGTTTTAGAATGAGAACCATTAGGGTTATCTAAAAACTTATGAATTCATTTTGTTTAAAACAATAAGCACGATGACTACATTTTAATTATAAGTCCGTCATATAGATTTATAAAAAATAATAGGAAACTTATTTTTTTTATAATAAAGAAATAAATAATAAATATTGGTGGACATTACACACAACGCCATCTGGTTTTAAGCTAAGTGAAGCTAGTGTTGATAGGTACATTGAGCCTGATTATCGCATGACGTGACGCCTAGGTACAGTTTACAGTTAGTTTTTATGTCACGAGTCCCCGCTCCTAAACTGAGATACAATTTATGTATTTTTTTATGTTTCAAAAAAGCAAAAAATACGTGTCCAATATTTTCTTACTATATAACTAACAGACTTAACAGAATTTTTTGTACCCCGGACTCTAACAGAGTTTTGTAAATACTGTGATGTGTAGATTTTATTGTCTTAATATTTTTCAACCTAGGCGAAAAGTTAGACATTGGTATTTATTCTTAGTTTATTTTAGGTTATTTTATTTAAAAAATAATAATTTAGATTTAGTTTCTTATAATAATTTTAGTTGTAATAAAATGTTTTTTGTTATTTAAAACTTGAATGATTTAGAATAAAATATAAATATTAAATGATAAGATTCAGAAGCAATAACTCGCTAAAAAATAATTAAAGAAACATCAAATACTTTCCTTTTTTTGTTTTAATCAAATTTTCTCGTTGTTGTTGAAGGACAAGCAGATTATGACACTCGTTTAAAATGATCCCTGCTGTACCCGCGGTAAACCATGGAAAATCATGCGGAGTATTTCTGTAGGGGCTACAGTATGAGGCTGTTCAAGAAAGGAGTAATTAGACTTCAGTTTATCCATTTAAGTAATTAACGAATTAAGAGAGATAAAATTCTATTTAAACGGTCGTCAACGCTTAAGTAATGCCACTGGTGAAGCGTGTAGCGTTCATAGGCTACGGTTACTGCTTCGTATTAGGCGGGCTGTAAACTTGTTTGACACCTAAGACCAATTTTTTGTTTGTTCCTAAACAAATAGCCAAAACTAGATTATGTATTTGTACCTAAACATATAGCCAAAAGTAGATATGTGTTTGTTCCTAAACATATAGCCAAAACAAGATTATGTATTTGCACCTAAACATATATCCAAAACTAGATATGTGTTTGTTCATAAACATATTGCCGAAACTAGATAATGTATTTGTTCCAAAACATACAGCCAAAACTAGGTATGTATTTGTACCCAAACATATAGCCCAAGCTAGATATAAGTTTGTTCCTAAACATATAGCCAAAACTAGATATTTATTGTACCCAAACATATAACCGAACCTAAATATGTATTTGAATCGTAAAATATAGCAAAAAGTAGATAATGTATTTTTTCTTAAACATATAGCCAGAACTAGATATGTACATATTTGTTCCAAAACATATAGCCCAAACTAGATATGTATTTGTACAATTGCGGATTTTTTTTGTTTAACAGGTTGACAAAATTCTTAAATTTATCGTGTTATATTTCCGACGTCACACAACTGAGAACGAATGAATGACATTTCTACATTCGCGTAATTTAAGAAAACATATTTCTATTATGTTGTCATGTTTCTATGTGTCTCCATGGCATGGGCGTTAGATAGTGACACGTCTGTTGGTTTTAATTAGATCTTTTGAAGTTGATAATAAACTTGCAATTTCATGCAAAATGAATTGCAACTTTCATCTCATAATATTATTACTAACGAAAAAATCGCTAAAGTACGTGTCGGATTCGCGCACCGTGGGTTTCGTATTTACTAACGTATACCTAAAATTTGCAAACAAAAAAAATTTAATTATTTGTTTGTATGAATACCTATGAATAGAAATGTTCAGTTAATTCGCAGTTACAAAATACCTACGAATAGACACATACAAAATGTATTTAAATTAAAATAATGAAAAAAAAAATATAAAAATGATTTAAAACCCTGTGTATGCTCCGTCATTATTTATGACCGCTTCGAGACGTGAACGCATAGTACCCACTAGCCGAGTGTAGACGTCGGTTCCTCGAATATTTTTCCATATTTGTTCACAATGCTGTGTTAGGGCCTCCGTTCTCCTTTTATTACGGTGATCCCACCTCTGTACCATTAAACCCCGTAAATTTTCTATGGGGTTAAGATAAGGCGATTTGGTCGGCCATGGAATTTTCGTAATATGTGATCAACGAACCAGGTATTTGTTATCCTTGCAGTGTGTATATCCTGCACGATCTATAATTATCTTGCACGAAGAAAATGCTTGGACATTTCTTGTTGTGGATACACAATCCCAAACTGGGAAGCATGCTCTCCTCCAATACCGTGACATAGTTTACAGCATTTGTTCTCGGAGGTACGTGAACAAGTTCGCCTACGTCGTCACAACTCATCCAGCCCCACAAGTTGATGCCGATTCGGCCCGACTCTCTATTACGAATTACGTTTTTTTTTTCATAACGTGTACGATTATACCGCCATAGATTTAATCGACCATGGATAGAAAATTTAAAAGATTTCTCATCAGTAAAAATAGTAGACGTCCAGTCAAAATTCTTATATTGCCTGGCAAAGTTAACACGGGCAGTTTTTTGAGTTGCGGTTAGATATACTTTATAGGTAAGCTGTCTGTGATAAACACTCATGGCGTGGAGATGATTTCTAATCGTTCGAGTATGCACGTCATATCTCTCTGCATAAAACCTTGTCAGTATAAACCCATTTGTTTCATAGGCTCGTAGCATTTCCATGCGCTGGTCATTTGCTAAAGCCAGCTGGCCACCATTTCCTCGGCGACGATCTATCACGTTGGCTTTCTACGCATACCTTCTGTCCCATAAACTTATTGTAGTGCGCTAAAAATAAATAAGTTAAATTATTATCCTGATGCCTCGCTGATAATGTGATGTTGAACTTAGCGATATAAATAACTCTCTTGATATAGGACTGATACTTCGCACTTGATGATGAGAAATTATTCTATGGCAATCATCATTTGAAATCGCAGGAGGCATTTCTTTTCCAAAGCGCAGCCCTTTTTTTCTACGAAAAATTACTCACATAAATTTGACAATCAACAATCAAATTTATTTATTTTTTTAAAGAAATCACGAACTCATTAAATATTTTCGTAAATCGAATTGAACTTCTATTTTGACCTGCATATAATTATTCCATATCGCTAGAGCATTTACGTTGTCTTGTCGTATTCCGATGTTTTCGTGAAAAAAACCGTTAACTTAAGATGATGATCAACCTGCTAATAATTCCGATATCGCTACTCTACCCAAACATGTAGCCAAAGCTAGCCCAAGTAACATCATAGCGTCAGTTGCAGGCTTAATTATAACTTTAATCTGTTCAATTGAGTAATAATGGTCTCAATTATAACTGAAAACTATATAGAGTAGTTATAACATTAAATTGAACTCTAATAGTTTTTCTAGAACGTTAATGTAATATGTTAAACAGCTTTTAGAGTAAGATTAATGCTAATCACAGCAAGTATATTTAATATGGTATTGCTTAAACCTGTTGTAAAATCTAAACCTGTATAACTGTGCTCACTGATTTTTTTAACACTTATTATTGTTTAGCTGTTGCCATGAAGTGTCTTATAAGTATTAAGGTGTTATATTGCCTGTAAGGTGCAGACATAGGTTGTAAAAAAGAGTTAGCCAAGAGTGTAGTAAGACATGATGCTAAAAGTGTTGAACAACTCATTTAAGTGAGTATAAGCTGCAATGTTAAAGTTAAAAGTGTCAAACAGCTCATTTATGTGAGTATAAGCTGTAAAGTTCATGTTAAAAGTGTCCAACAACACATTTATGAAGATATAAGTTGTAAAGTTAATAATAAAAGTGTCGAATAACTCATTATTATTTGGTTATAAGCTGCAGTGTTAATTTAACTAAGGAGGTAAGTACCTTCCTTCCTACAGGTTACAGGTTTTGATTATTTAATTGAAAAACCCTAATCGAATCCGTATCTAAAATGATTACCCGGTTGTATTGGCTTGGCTATAGTGAAAGTAGTTGCTTGAGTTTATTATTACACTGCTAAGTTTACTGAAGCCTGCACAATGCTCTTGACTAAAGAGTTTGTATCACTCAAAATGTAACAGATGACTTACGTGGGAGCATAAGCTTTAATATAACGTCGCCATTATTTTCGTGGACTAACCTATACATTGTCTACGTTAATTATTAATTAACAAAAACACACTCCATAATTTATAAGATATTTGTCATTCTATTAAAGCAACTTAATTTATGATGCAATTGGTATGAAAAAGACAATAAAAATGTATAAAAAATTTGGTGTCTATTTTTTATTATTATCAGTTTTATTTAAATTCCTGAATAAATCCAGAGCGCGTTTAAATTAAGATGGAAAACATGGTATATATTTACAGTAGAAACACAACGGCAGGTGGTTTTGACTTAACACAACAAAACAAACTTGAATATTTTGGACTTTATTATTAATACCTAGTCCTTTAATCGTTAGTCGCCATGAGCTGTGCTGAATGCCACAATTTGTCACCATAGTATTTAAAACGAACAGTACATTACAAATATAAAGTACTATGTTCCTTATAATGTACTCAGGAAATAATAAGATGCTGCCTTGAGACTATTTTTGATTATTAGTATGCGTCAAAGTGTCAAGCAAGTATTTTTAACAAGTACATAAAAGTTTTTACTTATAAATCATTCTTGGTGAACGTTTCTCTACGAGCTATAGTATTAACCAACCCATGTACAACCACCGTTATACAGGTTTAAGTTGTAGCTGAGATTGAATTAACACTCTTTTACAAGGACTTTAACACCGTTATAACACTTATCTACAGGCATTAAAATTTATATTTTAAAAGAAAACTAAGCTATAGTTCTCGAATTAAATATTAAATAAAAAAAAAAAATCTACGGAGCACGCAGTCTTTGACTCGCACTTGAACGTGTTTTTTACATTCTATATTAGAAATAATGTTAAGGTTTTCTTATCACTGTGTTGGAACATTTATGCCAGGTTAGGATCGGTATGAAATAATTTAAAATATATTTTTACCATTACTAAAACTAAGTCGCCATTAAATCAATTCCTTGAATTCACCCTGACCTCCCGTATTTTGAAGGGATACCTGTTCTGTGTATACACCAATAAACAGTTGATATTGATGAATTATTTTTAACATGAAGATTGTTTATTTGTAAAGGAACGTTGAACTCAGTTGAGTCTTACATAAGTGGGGAGCTGGCGCCCGAATACCAGCAGGAAGCGGCTCGAAGTGGGATTATACACTACGGGACCTGGGAGTCGCTGGTGCACGGGTAGGTTTACTCACCAGAAGTTCGTCACACTAATAGCACTAAACAAAGCTAAACCGCAACCTAAACATTCATTTTATTCATACAGTCGGTCATGTTGAAGGAAAATCCGACAACATCTAGACATGCCTGGCGCCTTAACCACACGTATGACTGGCTGGACGGCTCTCGTCTAGCCATATGTACGATTGCTCTGTCAACACGGATTCGATAGTTGGCTGTATGAATGAAATTAATCTTAAAAAAGTAAATTCAACCTCTATTTTGAAATTTGTCCAGGAAACATCTAAATATTCCGTAACATTACATTCATAATATCCACTGTTGGACATAAGCCTCCTTTATGGCGCGCCATCTCTCTCAGTCCTCTGCCATCCGCACTCAGCTACCACCGGCACCCTTTTAGGTCATTGGTCCACCGGACTGGAGGGCGTCCCACGCTTCGCCTTCCCTTACGCGGTCTCCACTCTAAAACACGTCTGTGCCATCAGCCATCGGTCCATCGACAGACGTGGCTTTAACGAGCTATGTCGGTGATTTTAGTTTTTTTCGGATGTCCTCATTTCGGATTCGATCCCTAAGAGACATTTGTTTATAGTAATTTTGGAAATGTATGTAATGTTATGTATGGAATGTAAGGGTCGCAGGTTCAAGTCCTGGCTCGAGGTTAATGTTTTGACTGCATCTTTGCTGTAAAAGTATTTATTTATATTGATAGTTATTAAATTGTACCTTTTCTATTATTTATTTATTCAAAATAAACCCGATAAAAAAAAGTAACTTAAAAACCTTAAATGCATTTTTATAGAACTGTCCAACCACACCCCTCACAATGTGCTGCGCTAAAAGTAATTTTCATCCCACAATTATGTAAATGAAGAGACCCTTAAAACATTTTTATTCTCCATTTATCCATTATTTCATTACAAGTACAACACTTTATGGCGGTCCACATAGGCACGAGAGACACCTCTTTTTAAAGTTTATTAAAATCAATAGAAAGATGGCTGAATTATGAGGCTAAATGGTGTGGCTAAACTGTGTTTTGCGATTTCGCCACGGAACACTAAAATACACTGCTGAATTGTTGGCTATTTTTTATTTGTACTTACCATGTATTCTAAATATGCTGTAATGTAATGAATATCTGTCTTTATTTAATGGTCGATTTCGATTGTCAAATTGTGATAGAGTTAGTTGACCAATGTTGTTTACTTTTCTAGAATATCCGACGCCACGAAACTAGTTCCGCTGCGCAAGAAGTTGTACTCAGAGAAACTACCCTCTTTTAAGCCGAAGCTCCGAGCGCGGTAAGTTCACCCCCATGAATCAGAATATTTAGTGGATACAATCCATATTGTTTTAAGGAGAAATGTTGAAGTCTAGGTGCAGGGTGACTTTGTAGTATGTATGCAATTGCGTCAGTTAATAAACTCCACAAAAACCTACCGAAATAATTTCACCTGGCAAGTAATGTGAGGACGCCATCAAACAAAACAAACAACGCTCCCAATCAACAGCTGGACTCCATCTACATATTTCTGACTTGACGGATATAATTTACGAAGATTACCGAGTTACTCTACTGGGTATGTGCGTGAACTGTGGCGCATGGCGATGGTGATATATGAACGTAATGAACCGTCCTCGCCGTTTGCGTCCGTGGTACTGATGGTAAGCGGTCACCGTGGCCTATGGACGCTTGCAACACCAGGGAAATCACCCGCGCGTTGCCGACCCTTTAAAAATCCAATAACTTTTTCTTGAAGAACCTCATACTGTAGTCCTTAGAGAAACCTATTTAGCATAGTATTCAACAATCATGTTTCTCCCGCGGTCATGGTTATTGGTTCTTCGGGATGCTTAGCTGTTACTTTTTTATTTTTCTTTGTTGTTATTTCCGTTTCCGCCTTTTAACTATCCCTGTCCAAATTCCAGCTCAATTCGATGCGCTGTTGCGACTTAAAGAAAAGACAAACAAACAGACTTTCGCGGCAATACTAGTAGCACAGTTTAAATATTAATTTCATTTGAAATGATTTGATAATTTATTTCAATTACACAGTCGGGAACCGATCGATGTGCACCCAGTCATATGTTTATGCTGTGATAATGGTACGGATTTATAGAAATCCATAAAATTGTTAATCTTTAGTAGATCCAATTGAAATGTCTGCCTTGAATTTTTTACTTTAGTACCTTAAGTACCATCAATAATCAGGTAACGAAAACTTGTATATTTGTCGACAAATCGATTCATGCTAGAATTTTCAGAACTATGAATTGTATTAACTTAAAATTTAACAAATCTTCTTATTTGTATTAGTTACTTGAAGCTCACTAAGGAAGGTTTTTTTACATCGAAATTTAACCTTTACGGCAATTTATTTTTAGGAGATTATAAATAGATACACATTTTTATATTCAAAGTTAAGCGACGTCGGGCTTGGTTAGTGATTGGATGGGTGGACCGCTTAGCGGAACACTTTTTGTTTTTGTTTGTGTTCGTAAATTAGTTTGAAGTTTGTATGTATTACTGTTTTTACGATAGAGCAAAAACAACGAAAATGTGTTTCTTGTATGGGGCTCCCCTTAAATTTTTACTTTTTCAACTTTTTATTATTTGTTTGATCCTCAATTATGAAACATTTCTGTGAAAATTCAGGCTTCTACCTATTTCGGTCTAAAAGATAAAGCTCTTTAATGGTCGGACAGACGGACAGACGGACAGCGTAGGCTTAGTAATTGGACTCCGTTGGCACCCTCTGAGTACGGAACCCTAAAAAACAAAGTAAAGCACATTTCTTGATTACGTGATTCTTTCATACTTGCATATTTGCAAATAAAAAAAGGGACATTCGAACTCGCGCCTAGAGGGTTCCGTACATAAATTAGATTAATTGTAAATTTTACGTTGGATAAAAATAGGCAAAGCGAAATCATTGTCCTGGGAAGGGTAATGTTAAAGAACTCCGTGGGAAACACAGAAATGAGACCCAGGTGAAGCTGCATCCTCTAGTTATGCGACAAATCATATTTCGACATATAGATATCTTGGATCCTGAAGAGTGTCATAGGCTTTATTGTTTCGGTAAGGGGTTCTTCGGTATAAGAGAAATCATTAAATTTGGTAAGTGTGGCGAACAATTTTATTTGTCAACGAAGTTGTTAATCTTTTGGTTCTAGGTCTGTTATCCACAAGAGAGACAACAAGTATTGTCTGCCTTTCCCCGGCGCAGACAAATCCATTGTGTACAGAAGTCAGCGGTATTTTTATGAACAAGAGGAAAAACGACCCGTACAGTTTAAAGTGTACATCACGTTCAAAGGATTCATCTCCACTTTGCTGACAGCTTTTGGGGCTTTGGTACTTTTTGTTATGAGTCAGACAAACTTTACCAAGAAATTGCTGTTGAACTATCCAAAAGTGTTTACCTTTGGGGTGGTAACTCGCGATGGTCCCAAAGAACAAGTTATGGACAACACGCGTTTCGAAGTAAAGTTGTTTGGTGAAGGTTGGAGTAGCGGGGAAGATGTTAATGCTGTATCTCCAACTAAAAAAGTTGTAGCCAAGGTATGAGGTATACGAGTGAAGGGTGACGTAGGTAAGGGAACGATTGGAATGTAACTAAAGTTCCAAAAAGCCCTCGGCTGCTCAAAAATAAATACTTGGTGTGTTTTAATAGTACATTGTATATTAAAGTTGTCAAAGACAGAATTACAAACGAGAGGCTATTTAGAAGCCTAAGGCCGCGAATGACTTTAATGACTCGAGTTTGTTATATAAAATTTAAAATCTTTTTATTCAAATGGGTTACTAAGAATAATTTCGAATCGTCAAGTGAATTAACTACAACTAGCTTTACAAATTAATTATAATACTGTTTTATTGCGTGCGTCCAATAGATAATCATTGTAAATTCATAAATTAATCATAATATTATAGTGTATCAACTAATAAATACATGTTTTGTATTGAAACACTTAAAAGACAGGATTTACAATGTAAATAGTTTGATTTAAGAAAAAAAAATCAAAATTCAGGTTTAATTTCAATTGCCTATCGTTTTTCAGATTGCATAGGGGTGTCACCATGTGATACGTCAAAAGTCTTAAATTATTCTGTGACGGGATTATAGTATATCCTGAGAAAAATATATTCATATAACATATAATTATCACACGTTGTGACTTGACTCAAGCTTTGAATTTGAAGCTTTAAAAAGTACTATCATCTCATCTCATCTCATTTTCACATTAAAACAATTTTACAGTTGTTCCCAATTCAAAATGTTTTTATTCACTCAGTGAGTAAAAGTGAGTTTTATGCACTGGTATCGATGAATATTTTGCCCTTTTCCGAGCGGCAATGGTAAAAATGGTATAAATGCACTTTTTTCTGATTTGTGATCTGTAGGTTGCAGGTTATTTATTGATTTCATCAAATTATGCAATTTTGATATTTAGTTATTAATGTGTTTAATGTTGTTCAGCTACCTGACTGTGAGGCGGTGACTTGTTCCTAGCTTAATTGTTGTGTGTGATTAGTATTATAGTTTGTGTGTTGAGATAGGATTTGTGTAAAAACTAATTATTTTGTTAGGTGTGTGGAGTGAACCCGGGCTACGGGGCCACTGTCACGGCGCTCGTGCTATCAGCTGTCACAGTGGTCAAGGAACATGACAAAATGCCTTCAACGTGAGTATGAGTATCTACTCGCATTATTGTCTTTAACGTTACTAAATATATTTGTATCGATGCTTTCATTCGATTCTTCTTAATAGAGTATACAAATATGTTTCTGATAAAATATCGTCAATCGAGTATCCATATCATCTGTGATTCATGGATTAAGAAGAAGTCATATGTACCTATTTTTGATTGCGTGTTTTTAGCTGATAGATAATGACGTGCAATCAATCAATAAATCAATATCATTTATTCAATTAAGGCTAAAGTAATTGAGCACTTACTACGTTATCGGTTTGTAAGTCTATAGGGCGGTAGACCTTGTTCTGAGAGAACCGGCAAGAAACTCAGCAAGGGCATTTCTTTCCTCCCTTTCCCTTATAGCGTATAATTAAAATATTGGAAAATGCCCTCCCTAACATAGAAGGACACTTTCCATTACAAACATAAAAAAACATGAAATATAAAGGTCAATCACAACATAAAAAAAGTATTTATTGCAAAACATAAAAAAAGACATTAGAAATAATCAATGTCTTACAGTACTGATAAACATCTAACAAAAGATCTCTTGTATTTTTAGCGACCGCGTGACGCGAGATATGCGACAAAACGTGTTTTCCAAGATGGCTGCTAACGCACACATCCTCGTGCCGTGCCGACTCCGTATAAACCCCCTTACGTTACGTTACGTGGGAAAATTTTCTACTGTATCCTTATGTATTACGGCGGCAATTTTTTTTCCTGCGACGAGAGTGAAAAAGACCGACACATTAAGGTCGCCTTCTTTGTACATTTGTTCTATTTTTATGTATGTCAGTTTTTATTTATTTCAGGGGCGGAGTGCTCACTACTGCAGCTGCGTTCAGCAAAACAAACCTTATCAAAAATCTACATGAAAATGACCTGCAATTCGAAATAGTTGATGAGTAGATGGAAACTAGCAACGTGAAGATAAAACAGATATATTTTTTGTACTATTTATTCTTAAGCATTTAATCTTATTTATAGGGCATATTAATTTGCTAAGACAAGTATGGGTTATAGAAGTTATTTAACTGTACTAAAAATATAAAATAAACTAAAATGAAAATGATTTGTGGAAGGGCTCTCTTCGTGTTGTGTCTCAATGAAGAATATCTCAGCCCTTTTCGAGGCTTGGTATTATTTATGGTTTCATATATTTTGGTATTTTCTTTAAGGAAACATATTAATATTTTACAGTAGCTGATATTAAAATAATATAACATTCCGTAAAAATATCAAAGTTTTTGAAATCCTTGATATTTAAGTCAAGGATTTAAACTTATTAATTTTTTTTTTGTTTTTTAAAATTTTTTGTATCTTTAATATCATTTCCATTTGTTTATGATCTATTTTCTGCTTCTCAATAAATTGCAATGCAAATCAGCCTTAAGGCGTCTTACTGGTCCACTAGCGCCGCCATTAGTGGTTTTTTGAAATGTTATGAATATGTAAGTTTTGACCGTCATTTCTGCTGAAAGTGAACGGTTAGTTAGTTAGTTGGACTTATGTTTTCCGCACTTAGACTCATAATAGGGCCATTGTACGTAGGTAACCAATACCTGTCATTGGTTACTCATACCATCCCAGCTCCATCCAAAAGTTAAGGAGGCATCTGATGTTATTCAGCGCCTCTCTAATGGTTTGTGGATTCTTAAGGAGCTTTGTCCGTTGGTCGCTCACGCTTTTGCAATGAAGAACCACGTGAGACGGTGTCTCCTCGGCTTCCATACAGCCCCTGCATAGAGGACTGTCAGTAACGCCGATATTGAAAAATTGCCTGTTTAGCGGGCAGTGACCTGTTATTATGCCAACTATATAGTGTAGTGTAAGTGAACGGTTAACACGTATAAGCAATGGCGGTGCTAGTTTCTTTACATTAAGTTAGAATTTTAGGGGTTCGGTGCTAAAAGAGTGATGTGTTACATTTGGATATTTGCATATGCAAGGAGTTATTACTTGAATAAGGCTGTAATGCTAATATTTAACTTTTGAGCTTTTTATATCCAAGGTATTTACACCAGTGTAACTACAAAAAGCTAAAGTGAATTACAATATAACTGTGTACACGATTAATTTGTTATTTTATTTATAAATAAACCTACTAAATGAATATTACAAGGCAGCCAATGCACTCTCAGTTTACAATAACCAATTATTCATGATATTAAGGTTATTATAATAAAAATACATGGATAGAAATAATCTATCTTCGTTCGTTCTGAAATGTATTTTCAGAAAACGTATCATAAATACTACATCTTGGGCTACATCAGGTTATTATCATCGGTCAGAGTTGTGCCTTGATAGCTCAATTGGCAGAGCATTTACACGAAGTGTAAAGGTTGGAGGTTCAAGTCCTGGCTAAAGATAAATCTAGTTTCAGCATCTTTTCTATGAGAATATCTGTTTACATTCTTTTATAAAAATGTATATCATGGTGACGACAATCGCAGAGACGAGAGATACATACTCCCCCTAAACACGCCTATGACTAAACTTATAGTATACCTTCTTTCTACGTCAACTTTCGAAGTAACATTTGAATATTCCTGAGCCTGCGAGTTTTGTAGTGTTGTAGCTCATTATCAATCGCAATCTATGAATGTGTGACGAAAGTGTAGTGTAGTGTAGTGTGTCAATCGTTTCATCGTCTAATTAATAAAGTGAATAGTAAAGTAAAAATGGCGTGCGCTGTTTTGTCACCAAGATATATCTAGTATGGCAGCGGTTCCCTAAGACCATACTATGTACAATGGCGAGTGTGCTTTGACTGGTGCGAGGTTGCTAGTGATAATAAATCCTGTTTTACCGCGAGCATCCTGTCATTGTTTATTACAGTACATTGTTTATTAAGGGCAGTAAAGAGGTAATTACACTGTAAAGCCGCCGTTTTGCTTCAATATTCTGGAATTCTTAGGAGTGGTTATCTTTGACCAAGTTTAAGGTAGGTAGGTATTGTAACTTACTACTGGGTTATTTATATGTTAAATTCTAAACTCTAATATATCACATAACTGGCTACAATTTTTATTGCATAAGAATACAAGCAGTTGTCTTTGTTTTTACTGTTCTCGAATAATTTATACACATATTATAAATGCGAAAGTAACTCTGTCTGTTTCCTCTTCACGCTTTAACCGCTTTACTGATTAAGATGAAATTTGGCATAGAGATAGTAAAAAAAGGAAATAGGCTCGAAAAAGGACATAGGCTACTTGAAAACCTTAAGTTTCTGTCGGCTTTTTTTCTATAATTAAGGAGTTGCCGTCAAATAAAAACAAGGACTACTAAAAAACTACTATTTAATACAAGAAAAACAAATTTTACCTTAAACCTACTCAGGTTTACTTAGTTTTTTTTAACTTATCATACATTGTTTGAACTCTGTGATGGCCAAGCAAGGGGTTCCTTCTTCTTTGCCTAATTTCAACCTGCCTAAATTATATGACAATTCAGCAGAGTAGCGATCGTTTATAAACAGGTTCAATAGCTTAGTTGACAATCGGTCTGATCTAACCCGTTCACAAAGGTTATCCTTTGCTGGGTTCAACCACTGGAGAGCCTTATGACATGATTAGGCATTTGTCTCAGGATGATGCCGGTTTAAACGGTATGACAATATTAGGCAAATTGCTCATACTTTTGTCAGCGCTTTATTGCAGTTGGCTAACATTTCTGAGGTCAAAACCTGTGGCGAGAGCTCCTTGATCCTATGTTGGTGGTTCTTAATGGAGTTAAGGGATAAGGGCTTCAAGTAGATAAGGATTGGTCCTTCCTACTTGTCCATTTGGCCCTCTACCGTCTTACACCAGAATCAATGAGCCGCTTTGAATTCGTTTGTGGCGGTGGATCGACCACCATTTTCCCTACGTTCTCCGATATGGAGATATTTCTTGAAGAAGAGTGTCGGAGGGCTGAGAGCCTACCTTCTGTTTCCCCCCCGCTGCTCACCACAGCAACCGCCCCAAAGGGCCTCTGCATCCCGATCTCCAATTTTGAGGGTTATCGGTACAGCGGCCAGGCAAACCTTACCACAGCCAGGCTGCTTTTGCAGTCGTGGGCCTAACCACCTTTTGGCTTCGTGCTCTGCATTTTTGAAGTCATCGGTCCAAGAGCGAAAGCGAAGGTTAAATAATAAGAACCGCTGTATGGTCCACCACCACACTCTTCCCCTCTTCACCTCGCCCCCCCCCCTCGTGCATGGCCTGCCTTGGGTGAGAGTAACCTTTGAACTCAAGCGCCTTTGACCCCTCCTAAGTTGTCTACGGGTGGGGTCCCTTCACTTATCTCCTCTCCTTCTGTCCAAAAACGCACACCGGATATAGAGGTTTTTCTCCGCCTATTGCAGAAAACATGGGATTGGGGTATTACCGCCTGATTTCAATAGGTCGAGACCGCTTCAGGCCCCTTATCGGGCTGATGAAGAGTGCGAAGTGTGAATAATATCGGTCGATTTTCGACTAGTCAATTCTGCACTCGACTCCCCTTTTTGCCGTACTGACCTGCCCTCGACCACTCCAGTTAATTTCCGTGAAGAGGCATATTCATGCAAGAGTACCAAGCTCTGGGCAATATGTTTGTTTCTGACCTTGACTGGAAACAGAAGAAACACTTCATTCCTCACTATGCTGTCTTAAATGGCGAAAAAGCTCAGAGTTGTCTTCGATGGTTCGGCTCTGTGCGGACAGACCCGTCGATTATCTGTGGCACAAGGTTTTGCCCGTGACAAGGAGTTTCTTCTGAGGCGATTCAGATATTAAAAAACGCGAATTGCACACAACAGACCGATTTTATTTTACTTGTGCTTCTAACTTAAATTCTAACACATATTTACAAAAAAATTCAATTTTTAGCTTTCGTAGCTAGTGACTTGTTGAAGTTTTCTTGAAGACTGAATACAAATACAAATTTTGTTCTATATTTATAATAAAAATAAAAAGCCCATCAGAGGTAGAGATTGTTCCATAGAACCTTCTGGATTTAGTGCTTAATTCACTGTACTTACTGTGGTGACAAAAATCTAGCCCACACAAAAACTTTGTGAAAGATAACATACAGTAGTTGATATAGACATATATCGAAAGTGTAGGTATATCTACATAGCTATAAATCGCTACTGACAATTGGGGTCTCTATCGGCTATTGCCATTACAGTCACACGATTCGTGGCTTGACTATAAAATAACGTTGTTTTACATTTTTAGGTTGTATAGCCAAAACGGTAAGAGCTATAATGGTGATTTAGGTGCCCTAAGCTATAGTAAGTGGGGCGTCCCCGGAGATTCCCTCCAGCCACAGCTTTTGTAAATGACACTTGGCCCAAAAAACAAATGGAGCAAGCCAACCGCAAAGGTTGAAGATTTGGGCTATGGTAGACAACACCTGAGCGCTTAGTCCAGGTCTTAGGAGCTGAAAGAGCTTCCACCTGCAAGGAGAAACAATCCAAAATCGATTGGTATTGAACTCCAAGAATTGCTACTGAATCTGGGTTGTAGACATTCTGAAAGATCAGAGGATCCTGTTGGAACTCTTCGGCGAGTCGATCGAGGAAATCAGGAGAATTGGATATCCATTTCCGAAACTCATATCCGCCGGCATGGAGTATTCCAATTAGCTCGTCGCGCAGAATCTATGCCTCCTAAATCGTAAAGGCCCCCGCGCAAATATCGTCGAGCTAGACGTCGCTGGTCAAACCAGAAGCAGCGCGAGGGAAGTGAACACATTCCCTACCAGCAAGTTCTAACAGGGTCAGAATAGCGACGAACGGGCTAGAGCGAAGACCGTAACTATTGGTGTTCAATTCAAAGACGGTCATGGGTAACGCAGGATCTTCTCGCCAGAGAATCAATTGGTACCTGCGATCTTCCTTATGGATGACCGTCTGACGAAACATCATACGGATACTGCCAGACTACTGCGACCAGAACAACCTAATGTCTCCGAAAATTGTTCAGGATGTTATGAATATTGGTGCAATTTAAGTCCCGAGTGAACAGAAAAGTTTGAACTAGGAGCCTGTTATCACCGCTGCAAGAATGCAACACGAATTGCATCCATAAGCATTTATCAAAATGCATAATGTTTCACAATAATAAGTTAATATTAAGTGTATATTAACACAATAAAAACTATTTTCCTTATAGGGACTAGTTCTAGATTTAAGAAAATGTAATAACAATAAGTGTAAAATTGTATTAAGTTAGGTAAAAGTAGAGTAGGTTTCTTTACTATTTGTTAATATCAAAAATAATATTGTGTGAGTACCAACATGTTATCGACTTTGTACGCACGGCTATCCCCAAAAAATCGGGACATTTACTTTAATGTATGTATGTAAAACATATGCCATTTGTTGTGCAAAAATGTACAAAACTACTTTATAGAGTTCTATATAAACCGTATTCACAATTGCTAAGCTACAGGTCAAAATAGGTAGCGTGTTGAGTGTTGTACATTCTTTCTCCCTCACTCCTATAACAATAAACTGAAATAGGGATACAAAAGAGATGGGTCTATGGGTAAAAAAGGGAAAGACTTTCTGAAACTTCACATGGCTAGGGTTATTAAGTTCTTAGACTATGCCTAAAATGAGTATCACAGGTTGAATGCACACCTTTGCCCCTATACATAGGTATTTATACCGTTACGATAAGTAAGTATGGTTAGGACGCAAATTACATGTAAACTTATGAAATACAATAGCTTATAACTAAGCTACCGGGTTACAGAGAATAAAGATAAATGTATCACTAGATACCTCTCGTAGGCACCTACCGATTTAGGCAGAAAACCCTGAGAGCTAGATTTCCAGCTCTTCTCTCACTCGGCATAACCGTAGGCGATGGAAGATACTACTTATGTCAGTAGAACCGCCTCCGAATAGACAACGCATACGTCAATGCAATTTTTGTTTTAAATTGGCACCATCACATCCGTCACCTATGATGGCAGACCTTCCACCCGCCCGTGTGCAGGAAGCCAAAGCCTTTCCGCACACTGGCGTAAATTATGCTGGCCCTATACACATTACTCTTGTTAGACGCAGAGGCCAACACGCGCAGAAGGCCTACATCTGCCTGTTCGTGTGCCTAGTAACCAAGGCGGTGCATATTGAGCTAGCCTTAGATCTGGCTTCTGATGCTTTTATGAGCGCCTTTAAACGTTTTATTGCCCGTCGAGGGCCAGTCTTAGTTTTGTATTCCGACAACGGAACTAATTTCGTCGACGTCACACGCCACACGTCAGTTGGACGAATTGTACACTTTCTTGTCGTCTTGACACATCTGCTGCTTTCCAAGCTGACTTAGCCAACAGGAAAATTCAATGGCGACATATTCCCGCTCGCGCACCTCATTGGGGGGGGGGGGGATTTGGGAGAGTAATATTAAATGTGTTAAATCACATTCACAACAACAAACTCACGCCCGCTGTGTTTATTGTCTGACCAGCCTCATTTACAATCGCTTCCTGGGCATGAAATTGACAAATCCATGAGTCTTCGTAATAGAAAAAATCTATCAGACAGTTTAGTTCAAAGTTATTGGAAAAGGTGGCACATGGACTACTTGCATACTCTACAGTTACGACAAAAATGGAACACTCCTGATGTGCCTATTCAACCAGGAACACTTGTACTAATTCATCAAGACGATACACCGCCTCTACATTGGCCAACTGGAATTATTGAACAAGTATTCCCTAGAAAAGACGGTATAACGCGCGTCGGTCTAGTTCGTACTACTTCTGGAACTTTAAAACGTCCAGTCGTCAAACTATGTCCACTTCCTTCTCAATAATCCTTTAATTAGTTAATCATATTAGTTATAGCTTAGTTATATCCGCATTTACAATGTACATCAATATAATTATTTTTAATATCATTTTAATCTCCCGTTCATATTTTCATCGCAATTGTATTTTCTTTAATAAATGTAACCTTTATGCTGGAATTTGAACGCCAGCGCATTTTTACTATTTATTTTCTCTTTGAAACTCCTACCTAGACTTCCAAGCCGGGGAGGATGTTCACACCGTTTCATTTAAGTTTCACACCACATGTAAAGCCATCTAGGGAAGTTTGCACGACCCCAATCAGTACGGTAAGTTTCCCATAATTGGCACCGCACACAGCAGCGTCTGGAGCCACTGCTGCATTGTCTTCGCCACCGCGCTGCTGGAAGGCGACTAAAAATATCGCTCGCATCATAATTATTGGACTTCATCAACTTTGGGGACATATCTAAACCATATTCGCGCTAGTGTCGTATATGTGAAGTGAATCAATCCACAGACAGTTCACCGTTAAGGCTGTGGTCCACTGCCTGGACTCGTTACCATCTTCACCAGCGCTGCCTAGCAAGTGCAGTCAATAGGGAGGACGAGTCGGCTGATCTGGTAAGTGCATTTCCCTTGGCTTCTTTGCATTGGTGTGAAATTTTGACCTAAACCCGTTTCGCCCGACCAAATTTAATAAAAGTATTTTTTTTTGCATCCCTATTTTGCATGGGAGACACCCTAAATTTTTTTGGGAAATTTTTACATATTTTATTGCCGGTTTGATTGACTAAACGTGTTTCAGCTTTGTAGCTTTTTAAATGTGTGCCACATTTTGGATTTTTAAACGTGTGCCACATTTCAGCTTTGTAGCTTTTACATTAGCTGAATACAATGACTGTATCGTACCTATACGTACGAATGGACATGGCAATACAATAAAGCTTCCTTGTAAATGTACCTAATTTGATCAAATTAACACAATTCCTGTCAAGGAAATTATATTTCTGTTGCGTGTTATAAATATTAAATATAAGCTAATAATAAGCTACAGTTACACCTTAAAATTGAAAGTAGATATACTAATAGATTAGTAAAAATAAGCACCTAGTTAATAATTACATATTCAACCTAAAACATTACCTACTATACCTAAAAATATCTAATAATTTTACCTTAAATACTTAATAAGCGTGTAAATAACCTACTTGCCTATACTTAGAATGTAAAACAAACTAATGATAATAGATTAACCTAACCTTCTGATAGCCCGCACCGAGACAATTTATTTACCTAATCTTAATCTAGTAGTCTAATCTAGTTAGTAAACACTAACCCTAATTTCTAAGCAAGTGAATTGTAAAAATTCTTATTAGAAATAAACGTCTCAAACCTTCAAAACCTTAATTTATGATATCTTCTAAAGTATTCATTTGAATTATATGCAGTAAGGGCTAATTTAATTCTCCATAAATTGTTTTAGGTTAGATACTACATTCCCACAAAAATATATGACGTATTGACGACATTGACGTAGAAACTATTATGTTTCCAGTGCCGGGTTAAGCTAACGCCGGCGCGGGGCCTGTAGCAAATTCTATCACGGGGCCGTTGCATTAGGTTATCAATTTCAAGGTATTAAATGAAACATAATTGTTACAAATAACCTCTTCTAGATTTAATTTGTGAGAATTTAGAAATAATATTTGTATCGACTTCTTTGAGCAAATCGATGTTCATCAAATCAAAGTGAGATGGTTAAGACGTTCTTGGCTCATCATGTTTATTAACCAATGTTTAATGCGTTTTAATGATAAGAAAGAACGTTTATCACTGCAGTTAATAATCGTGAGAGACAAATAAATGCGCAAAGCAATTTTTACGTTTGGGAAACAAGACTCTAAAGAATTATTTCTCAAAAGCTTGTAAAATTGCAGTTCACGAGCCTCATGCTTGTTGTCAATAATACTAGCCGCAGTAGATTTTAGCAATTAAACGAACTGCACTTTGCTTCATAAGAGCGCAATCACTTAGTGACACAGTCTCCACAGTGCAATACCATACTAAATCTTTAGTTAACTGTGTGTGTCCAGAATGTTTAAGTGAAATGCTATTTTAACATAAAGAGTAAAAGAAGCATAATTATTAATTATTGTTACTAAAATATAAAACATATTGTTTCTTAAGAATTTATAGAAATGCGCTGCACCAGCGCTCCTTAGGACTAGCCGCCTCTTATTTCCAGATCTTAATTTCGCAAATAATTTGATCCATGATGCTGGAAGCAATTAGATGGATAAGCTTTTCACATGTTGTTTTTGATAAATATGACGTATGCCACTTTTTTTTAATGGCATGATTTTGAATATTTTGGGCCATGAAGCATCAAATTGGGCGATTAATTCTAATAAGCCTTAGTAACTGCCATTGTGAGGTGAAACAACAATTTCATTACTACCCTCATTCTGCTAAAAACTTTACTTCTGCAATAATTAGTTTTAAAAGTAGGCAATACATTTGTTTATACTAAATTTGGCATCATACATACATACAATCAAAAATGTTTTTCTTAGTACTTAGACTTATTTCCAGACTTTAGTAAAATATCACCCAATTTGACTGTACTATCGATGATCGCGGAAGCCGCAGGAAAAGATTAGTAAATACATAAATATTTATTCAAATCAATTTAAAGCATATTTTTTTATTCTTAAAATTAAAAAAAAAAAATCAACTGAAGAAATGTGAAGAAAAGGTATTGCAATCAATGACTTAAATATATATTACGTCTTTGTTCTAACCGTGTTCAATAAATTTTCCCCAAAATACTGTTTCCTGGAGCGTCATGGTCGTCGGATGAAAAGTAGTCTTCCCACAGTGCCCCAAATGTTTTTGAAGTAAATTCAGTAGTGCCATTACATAGCTTCCGGTAGGCTTTCTCAATCTGTGTTGTATCTTTGTTAAGAGAAAGATATTTGCAATAATAATCAAATTCGTGTAAGCCAATCATTAAATCCTGATTTCCATCCATAATGGTCAGTGTAAAATTCTGTGTCGCCTGGAGCCATCTCGGCATGGTCGACGGGTTCTCAGCATAACTGTTGGTCGCCGCGATCCACTCTTTATCACTTATGCGGCTATCCTTGTTCGTGTCTATTTCCTCTTTCATTTTATAAAAAGCTTTTCGGAAACTGATCATTACAATCTGACTAATTGCATAGTTATACATAGCAATTGTTACTGTGATGTCCCTCAGAGATATATCGCTAGAGTCGAAATAGCCATTTTTAGATACATCCAACAGCTCATTGAAATACTTTAGAGACTTTTCTTCTGTAAATTTAGTTGCGTTGCCGCACGCCGTTTGAATAAAACAAAACAGCAGGAAAAAGAAAAACAACTTACTGTTAGCGCCGTTCATCGTATAAAAACTTTTGATAAATAAACACGGAAAGTGACTGCGCGCAAATATAAATATAAATATTTATGTAAATGTAAAATGCTATATAAATAGACGTTGAATATCATTTATTTTAAGTAAGCATATGCGGTCCTTCAAAACAGGCGGATATGTAAAGTTACCAAGGTAGTCGTAGGTAGATTGGTAGGTAAATGCGTACGGACATTTAAGTAAGTAAGTTCATTCATCCGTGGGATTCCCACCTATTGTCCTCTGTATCTATGTCTCTCCAGCTTAGATTAATGTTTTGAAGTAAAACTAACTAAGTACGCTTAGGCAATTTTTTTTAAATACCTATAAGGAGGCAAACAAGCTGATGGGCTGCCTGATGGTAAGCGGCCGTAGCCTATGGACACTTGCAACACCAGGGGTATTAGTCACGCTTTGCCGACCCTTCAAAAATCTGCCAGCTTCACATTACGTTGCAAATGGTCTCAGAACTGAACATGGCTGGAGATGTCAACACCAAGGATCCCACTGCTCTTGGAGATGGATAGGGGAGTGTTTTGGAATTCTGGAACCTCAATAAATAGGGTTTTCTTAGAACGCGCAGACTTGTGTCCTTGTAGGGTTGAATCGGACCAAGTTTTCCCGGCCCCAGTAAGAAACCTTGGACAGAGTGGTCTCGATTTGAGACACTAGTTCTCCACGCTTTTAATCCACAATCACTCCAGGGGATGTTTGCACAAACCGTATAATAAGCGTCTCCAGTACTGTCATCTGCATAGCAATGTATGTTCTTGATGGCAGCTGCGCCCCCTAGCCGGGCATGGGTTGGCGTATTTTCGGGATAATTTAGTCATTTAAAAACGTACCTATTCGGATCGCCCGCATTTTTTACTGCTACTACACTGCACATCTTTCGTTTTTCAAATCAAACAATATTTATTGAAATATATTTCTGAGAAAACTTTGGGTCGTCGATACAACTTAACTCAATTTCTGCCAAAAAGAGCTGGCAAGAAGTTCTCATTAAAGTAATAGTATAATACTTTGATAATAATCAGCTAACAAGTATACAATTTGTATTGAAACACTTAGTCAAATCTCATCGTTAAATATCGTCAGTCGTGTGAAGGAATTCAGATATTTAAGAGAATTCCGATATTTAATAGTACTAGTGGCATTAGCGCCATCATAATTACATTATTGCCCGATCATATGCATACATATACCTAAAACTAATAAAAATATTATAAATGCGAAAGTAGCTCTGTTTGTTATCTCTTCACGTTCAAACCGCTGTACCGATCAAGATGAAAATTGGCATAGAGATAGTTTGAGTCCCAGGAAAGGACATAAACTTCTTAAAAACGTCAAGTAATAGCTAGCATATTATAAATGCGATAGTATGTCTGTCCGTTTGACCCCGCATCACGGCACAAACGAGCATCCAATTGAGCTAAAAACTTCGCTCAGAACTAATTAAAGAGACGGAGAAGGACGTGGGCTGGACTTTTATTTCGTAAAAACGTAATACCTTTAAACGAGCAAATTGCTTCAGTAGCGATTTTGTACAGTCGCCATTACAGGATCGTCTAAAAGTGCGTACATTTCCCATACATTATGATGTGTTCGCGAACGCACTAGAACCAACTGCGCGCACGCTACGTGCATTCTCAGGGCGCGCGTTGGTTCCCGCCTATTGTCGGTTTTTCGACAAACGCTTTGAGTGCGCGCAGTGTAATCTGGACAGCTAATTCGCGGCTGACCTGCCTACTGCCGGCGATATTCGAATTGTCCATTGTAAAAATAGATGGAGATGACAACTGGGACTTTTTTCATACACTGCTGTAATAAAATAATTGAAATACTAATATAGTTATATACACTTCAAAATCAAACGGCTCCATAGCGTGCGTGCTGAATGTTGCCAGAACCTTAACAATCAACTGTTCGTCCAACCTTTCACGAGTACAGAAGTAGTTCCTCAGTATTTGATGATGTAAGATGTAACTATCTATTAGCTTTTGCCCGCGGTTCCGCCCGCCCGAAATTCGGTTATCGGTGTAGGATTTCAACGGCATCTTCTCAATTATAGAAAAAATCCGACTCACGCTTGACGTTTTCAAGTAGCCTATGTCAAACAGACAGAGTTACTTTCGTATTTATGGTATTAGTATGGATTACTTGTCTCAAAAAGAGAAGGTAAGAGCACTGCAGTATGGACGACGTAAAGACGTGACCAACCTAAGGGTCTATACCCTGCTTATCGGCTTCTTTTTCGAAATGATTTTTACCCAACTGCACTATAATATCATCGTCAGAAAATTGTAGATATGAGATTTACTCGCTGTTTACATTTACTTATACCTTGTCCTTTCCATTTAGCAAGACTTAAAGACATCGGTGCGATTGTAGACAGTTTCGAGGACATGACATCCCCCGTTTTACTCCTTTTTGTAACCGGATAGATCATGTTTGACTGTTTTGTAGAACTGATTTCGTTGTCGAATCACACATATATCTCAAATACCTCGACGTATTTCCAGTCAACTTTCTCATAGTCCACAGAGGCGTGACACATTTGGCTTATGTCCGAGGACGTCTTCTGTATAGTCTGCATCACTGTTTGAATGTGCTATGGTGCCGTAACCCCCCTATTCATGTGGCTGAAAATCGTTTAAGAAAGGCAAGAAGATTTCCAATCTATTTGTGATAATGATCATCGATATAAACGTGGCCAGATCTGGCAATAGTTTTTCAGCTGGTTGTTATCTCCCGTATTGAATAATAGGATCAAAATGTCAGTCATTTTCAAAATCAAGAGCAGAAGTAGCTCCACGCCTACGGAGTGTTACCATATCAATAATAATGGAGTAAAGTGCCTACAATGCCATTTTTGCCGAACGAAAACAACATTTTGTACCATTTTGTCCTCTCATTATGTAGGGATTAAATACACTTTACATTTGATGAGTTTTGACTCTTACTTAACTTAAGAATTACAACATACAGATCTTAATGGACAAACCCTATACGGCGCTTAGCCAATAAGGGACCTTGGAATCGAGATGGAAATGAAGAAGTTATGGAATGGGAGATACCTTTGATTTCGGGACAGCGTCAAAAATCGTGGCATTCAATCTTAAAAGTTAATAGAACACACGTTAACGTGCATGTCCTGGCATGAATCTAGACTTTACACGTTGATGGACAGTATTGCCTCATCAGTTGACCCTAATATGACACTAAAAAAGTCATACATTGCCTATAGACGTACTGTCACAAGCCATGCCATTATCAGATATAAGATGTGACAGAACGTCTTATGGCGTATACGTCATAAGGCGTTCTGTCACATATTGTATGTCACAATAGTATGTAATATGTCAGTACGCCTGAAGACGCTGTCGCTTTTAGCCGCTGTGCGATATCACATTATGCGATTCACAATATATTGTGCCACTGCACATTTAGAACGTAGTCCAGTATAATTCAAAATAAGATAAATGGTTAATTTTTTTACGTATTTATTAGGAAATCATCTAAGTACCTATCACAAAATCACAGCATCATTAACAAATATCTTAAAAATCAACTTTTTATAATCAGACTCATATTAGGAACATTATACTTGTAACTAGTTTTTGCAACCCTACATAATGTAGGTACCTATAACGTAATCTAGATGGCATTTCTCAAACTCTCGTGATATGCCTCAAAACAACCAGGACACAATGGGAGTTTATCCGGACAACCTTTACAACGATAGCTCGTTTCTCTTCTAATATTATTTTGGGTATAAACTTTGCACTTCAAAAAAGCATATTTCTTGGTAACTCCAGAATTAGAAGGCACTTGCACTGGCCAATGGCCACTAGTTTCATTGGTTAGAGTCACACAAACGTTTTTTGCTTGAGAATCCGATGATGTACTTGGTCGGAACCGCCTGTTATCATGTATGCTATTTTTGTTGATTAAATCTTTACCTTTTAGATTTCTATCGCTTTAATCAATTCATCTCGATAAGTTATGAAGCAGTATATAGAAGCATTAGCTTTCTTATATTTTTTGAATAAGTAGTATGCATTCCACACTGAAATGTCCAGAAAGTAAAACAGCACCTTCTTGTACCATCAGATGGTTTTTCTGGGGCATGAGTAATATGATATCATTTGATCGCAGCGATCAATGCCGGACATGAACCTGTTGTAAATGTCAACTTCAGCCGGTTTCAATCTTTCCTTGCCAAATCTGTTCCTTACTGGAACAGTTGATTGATGTTTATTTGTGGTAATCATAAGAACTGGACGCTTATCTATCCACTTTGAAACATACACCTTGTTTTTGCGTGCCCAGATATGCTGACCCTTTTTCAGCTTTTTGGTTACAATTGTCTTTGGATTGTCTCTGCGGTTTGTACGCAAGGTACCTGTGCAGTGTGTTTTGAGATCTAGTAACTTCTGAGATAACTGCACAGAATTATAGAAATTGTCCATAAATAAGTGATGTCCTTTTAGCAAGTATGGACGCATCAATCTTAAAACAAGTTTTTCAGTTTTAGACTCACCTACACTTTGCTCTGTAATTTCCTTCCCAGAGTACATTTTTACATTTAATACATAAGCATCGTGATTAGTAAGTTCGTAGAACTTGATACCATATCGAGCTTTTTTGGATTTTATGTTCTGGCGAAAATGTAAACGCCCGCGAAACAAAAATGTAAACGCCCGCGAAACAAAAATGTAAACGCCCGCGAAACAAAAATGTAAACGACCGCGAAACAAAAATGTAAACGCCCGCGAAACAAAAATGTAAACGACCGCGAAACAAAAATGTAAACGCCCGCGACACAAAAGCAGAGACTCATCCAGAGACAACTGCTCGTCAGGTTTGTAAACTTTTCGAAAGTTGAGTGTCAGCATTTCGATGAAGCTTGTTATCTTGCTTTCTCCTTTTGCATCTAATTTAGATGCACAAATGCAGCGCAAAAGTTGTTCGTATTTCCTCCTGACATCGTGTAACTAAATACGGGATGATAATACAGAGCATTTGCTTGTGCAAAGCAGTTTCTTTGATCTTATTTGGCCAGATAGAAGAGTAAGTCCGAGGAATCTCATTATTTCTTCACAATTGGTTTCATTGAATACTATTTTATACTGCGGCTATGCCTGGTATGTGTTTTATTTAAATTGCATAGCGAGTTACCATAGGTGTTTGTACAGTTTACTTAGTATTCAATAAAGTTTTGTGGGAAAACAAGGTGAAAAAAAAATCAATTACGCTGTCCATTTTATCAACATTCACTGTTATGCCAGACTCTGAGCTATCAAAATTGAAATCTGGTATTTCATACTATTTCATATTACACCATGATTTGTCTGCAACAGGTATATCTGATCTTCTGGATAAGGGATTGACTGAACTAGGTTCCCCGGAACCTTGTGACACATCTGGACATTCTGCATCATCAACAAGCTCAAAATTTGCCTGTAAAATCCGTTCTTGCACTAAACCATCAGGTTCACGGACATTTTGGGCAGTAGCGATGTTTTCACGCGGTTCTTCCGAGCTAGAACATGAAGTTTTGTTGCTATCATCGTCAGAATCACTTGACGAAGAACAAGTAGACTCACCAGATATAGTAGCTCTAATTTTACATATGCCCCTTATGGTCGAAGCTCGAGTTGCATGCTCAGAGCTTGTGGACTCAGCACCGGACGGTAGATATTCTTTATTAGATCCATACTCCCCATCATCGGCAAACGAATCCTGACTTGATTCAGGAGTCGATGCTGCATCGAACAAAGCTTGCAATCGTTTTTGTTGTTCATCATATGGATCTCGTGACGCCATCTGCAAACAAACTCGTGTTGAAAGTGCAATAGTCAAAAACCGAAGTAAACAGATACAAAGAGCGCTAAAAACAAAAAAATTTAAAAAATTCCTTGTCTTGGTATTGTCGTATCAATAAATAAAATACAATAATTACATTTAAATCCAACAATACTTACTTTTTACAAAACACTTCACACTAAAAACATGTAGCAACAAGCAGGCGCACCGCTGGCGTAGTGTGAGTCTAAGGACGGATACTAGGATAGGGATGTGTACACATTGTCTTTGTGTGAGTTTTAAAGCATTTCACTGAAACAGTGCAAATAAATAAATTATACGTGCGGTGACAGTACAGACTGCTGTTTCTTTTATTAGTATAAGAAATCAATCGCCTCTGGACGTACTGGCGTAAAAAATGTAGAGAACTCTTGACGTCAGCGGCCGTTCTGTCACATCGCTAACTCTCAAAACTTACGCTTGTAGGCGTACTGTCCATCATCGTGTTAAGAATTATTTTAAATTTTTTATTTTTTTGTTTAAAATTAATCAAGTTAGTTAATTAATAGTTATCACTATATCTGTTCAGTGTTGTGTTCTACAACAGCGATATATAAGCTAAGTATTCTAGACGTTATATTATTTTGTTGTTTCAGTGATGTTATAAGTTATGTGTTACTGTAATAATCTAACTTGACAATCTTCACCGGTGAATAATTCACTGTGTTCCCTAATATCAGGTTAAATAATAATCAAGTAATTTTCTTGGGCTGACGAGATTCCAGACGATTTCCTTAATTTGTGTGATATGTTTGTATTTTACTGTGTGCTAATCTAGTTTAAATGTAATTGGTTTAACCTGCCAAAGGAGGTTGTTTGAAGTTGGAATTTCTCCTCCTTTTTAGGGTTTTTGGCCAGGAAAGTACAACTTTAACAAACTGCCCAAAGCGGTTAGTTAAGAAAATAGTTAGTTTCGATGGTAAATTTTTCTCTTTTGCTTTGGATAATATGAAAGTAAAGTAATTTTTCATTTAATAATTGGTTTTCTTTTCACTTACCTTTTCCACGCATTTGAGCTGACACAAGGTGCATCTTCCTATCAGACTCAATTATTCAGTCAGTTTCTCTTAAAACAGGCTAATATATCAAAGACGTTTAAAAGGGGTAACCTATATATTATAGAAAGTGAATACTTCAATAGACATTAATATGTTATTATTTCACTATTATTGCATACATGTGTAAATCGCGTGACGATGTCATGGTGCTGATGCTGATCTGATGAGCTGGAAGGTAGTCATAGGAACTTCGCAATGAAAAATAATGCAGCCGTTCTCAAATATTTTAAGAAGAAAAAAAATACACAAATTTATCTTGGTTCCAAATTGTTTGCTTCAGGTCAAGCTTATGTGGCTTTAAGCCGAGTTCGGTCTATAGCGGGTGCTTCAAGTTAACTTCGAAGAAACCTTGCAATATTGACGCATTTAATGAAATGAATAGAATGGAAATGTTACAAACAACTAACCAGTAATTACATAACTAATTGATATGTAGTTATTAAAATATGAAATAATACTAAAAGGTTAAAATAAAATTAAAATGTTCTTCTTAAATGATAAGAAATATATCATTATATAAACACCTACATTGCAACCTTTTTCTTGATTCTGCGAGCTATGTTGGTAACTTTGGTTCTCTTCCGGATGTTCTCATTTCGGATTCGATTCCTTAAAGACACTCCGAGCATAGCTCGCTCCATTGCGCGCTGTGCGACCTTGAGCTTGTGGACCAGCCCTGCCGTAAGTGTCCACGTTTCGGCGGCGTAAGTCATGACTGGTAGGACGGACGGGTCAAAGACTTTCGTCGTGCGGTATAGGCGACGTGTTGACGAAGCTTACCAAATGCTGCCGACCCCAGCTGGGGCCCCCTATCGGCTTCCTTCTCAAAATTCTTCCGGCCCAGTTGGATTTTCTGTCCAAGGTACACATAATCCTGGACAACTTCGAGTAAGGTACCCGCTTCGGTTGGTCATTATGTTAACGTCGCCTGTGGTTTCCAAAGAATCGAATCTATTTTGAAGTTCCAGATGAAACTTGCATCCTACAGTAGCTTGGGACTGTAAAGGTCTAAGAGTAGACTTTATTATACGATTTCTTTCGGTCTTGAATTGATATTTAGAGTGCCTCTAACAAGTCTGTGATCACTCCCGGTATTGAACCTATTGATCACTGAGACATCTCTGAACATGTTCCGTCTATCTGCCTTAGTAAAATCTATCTCATTCCTATTTACTACTTCAACGGAGCTATGAGTGACTCAATTTATGAAAAAACCAAATGCAATGTATGTTTAATCTTAAGTATTTTTCTAAGGTCAGTAGGTACAAACTCAAATCACTCTCTTATAGTACAACGTCCACATTAAACTAGATAACCCACAACAACACTAAAGGCAACAACTTACACGTATAACCGGCATTAGGTTGCAAATCAGTTCGGTTTGTAACGGTCAGTCAGTAACGGTTTGAGTAGAAACTCTATCCAACCAAGTCGGCTTTTTGAATACTGCTTCGAGGTGATCATACATAAGATGCAGTGCGCATTATGATGTCAGCATTGAAAATATAAACATTTAAATTCAATTTTTTACATGAAAACCAGACACAAAACTTCAAAATTAATAATGAGGATGTGAAGTACTATTTTTAAACTTTTTTCTATTAGGTGTACAATGTTTTGGCCCCAAGTTAAACAACTCCCATTTCGTACTCGATGTGGGCAGTTATATTTTTAGCGTGGAATTAGGAGAAAAATATGATGTCGCCAGCGGGCGGCCGATAGACCGACCGGCGAGAATGATGCGTACAAAAAGGCTTTTGTTACCCACAGAATAAGAAAAAGCGTAATTTTGTACTTGGTACGAAATAAAATATTTCATGTGAAAGGATATCGTTAAATTAAACAATGTTACCTAATTGGTTCAGTGCAAGTTTTATAGATTACTTTCGATCATACTAATTCAAATATAAAGTTGTTTCGTATTAAGTTTTTAATAAGATTGGTTTCTTGAAAAGCGGCTCCAGTTGTCAGCACACCACCTCTGTAAATGAAAAAAGGTTATTAAGAAGTTTGCCAGTTCTCCGGCAAAATTCATTTTACTTCTTGTGGTTGTAATTTCAGCTGTTATCTGCGTTGTCTCAGCCAGAAGATGTCCACTGTTAAAGGTCAGCCTCCCACATACGTCACTACAACACCTGATACTTCATTTGAATTTTATTTCTTTAAAATGCTAAGAGGCGAGAGGCTGTCACTATGTTTAGAACTAATGTCGCTAATGTCCTTGATTTTTACAACAAATACCGAAAGTCATAAAAACGTAACACGCACGAGATATATTTAAATCTTGTTTTTATTTTTGGCGTCTAAATAGCTAAAGGCACGTAGTAACTAGAAAGTAAGTAATATTTACGGGGAGACGTTTTAAGTTCGCGGTAAGGAGTGGAGATAAAAAAGTAAACTTATTTTATTATATTAATAGCGGTCCGGCGAACTTTGTTCCGCTGCCGTCCCTCTGTAACCCGGCGAAAGTTGGTTTTTACCTAAAGTGCCCGAGTCCAGCTCGCACTTAAGACGACGATCTACGCGGAATTCTCAAAAAAGGTCTATTTTACTTATTCTAGATTGAAGAAGTGGCACTAATTACAGAGCTGGAAAAAAACACAGGCTAGGGAAAAACATAATCTAAACAGACAATCGAACAGTATTTTGAAAAAGGACATCAGAATTTAAGAAAAAAAATCGCAAAAAAAGCTTCAAAATAAGTTTACTTGTCGAATATCTCGATAATTTGTAAGGGTAGCATATTTTTTTTTTTATGCAGTGGAAAGATATTTTTATGTATTCTACATGGAATCGAACAGATTTTTGATACAGTGTCTACTTTTTTTTTAATAAAATAAAAACCTAAATACGAGCGAAATTATTCCATGCAATATTAAAGTTATACAGGCTTGATTTGCAAAATTCAACCTTATGTGAGTACGCGTGAACTGACTCTAGCTTGCTTTTGTTCTTCAGTCTACGGCCTGCGGTCGTAGTTAGAAGTCGTGTCCAGGCCGCTCGATCTCCCACTGCAGTGATGCGTATGTTTTGCGGTACGTCGTTCTAGGAACAGTGTTTTTTTTAAAGCCTTTAGGTATTTGGTGCAACTGCGGCTTACTGTGAGAGGACACTTTTAGTTTTTTAGGACGTCTAAAATTAATACTTTTAATTTATTTTACGTACTTACTCGTATCTACTAGTTATATGTATATTATTATTTGTGTATAGCGTTTATTACAAACATTAATTGGACACGAATTTAGTCGTAACTTTTTTATTTATTTATATTAAGTTTTGTATAATAATAACAATGGGAACAAACAGGATTTTTTTACGAAAAATATGTAACAGAAGACTAAAAAACATAATGGTCTAGTACCTATTTATTGATTTGTATTTTCGCATTTTTACAATAAATGTAGGTATAGGTACGGATTTACAGCACTTTGCTGATCCGCATAGCTTAGGTACTAGCCGACAGATAAAGCGGCGGTGGAGACTCAATCAGTAAAGTGAGGTAGATAGGTACCTACCTAGGTAACAATGAAACCACTTGATAAAGAAACAAAGTCCGCGGAATTTTGTCAACGCTGACTGCTATTTGACCTCTTCCAAATCACTTACTCTTTTAGTTATATTCATGTTTGTGTGAATGAACGAAACGCAATGGATGAATGAATTATGTATGGTTGCTCTTTAACTGCTAGATAAAGAGTTAATGAGATAACATTACATTTCACGTACAAAGAAGCGTGGGCTAGCGATATTTACGCTTTATTTATTCCCAGTTAGAAAAATTTACTAATTCCGATATTGGACCATCTGGTATCGGAACTATAATATCGGACAAAGCCTCCCGAGATTCCGGAGTTACGATATTCCGAGATTCCGATATTCATGCCCTAATCACAAATTAATGAAAAGAATATTGTTGCACCCAACTTTCAAAAAAAAGATATTTGCAATGCACATGGATAATTACATTACTATGAAACAATAAATTGATTTAATTTTTTTAAAGTCAAAAGAAATTTTATTGTTTTTATTTTAAATTCTATATATATAAGGGTAAAAACGGGCCCCTTTTACTAAGACTTCGCTGTCCGTCCATCCGTCTGTCACCAAGCTGTGTCTCATGAACCGTGATAGCTAGACAGTTGAAATGAATTGAAATGTATGATGATTACAATGTATTGTCTACTTTCTTCAAATTTTAGATCAGTTGCCGTCGACTTAAAACATAGTGTGTTAAGGTTATGGAAGAGGTTTTCTCCAGGGACTACAGCATGGGGTTCTTCAAGAAAGGAGTGATTAGATTGGTATTGCAAACGTCCATAGGCTACGGTGACCGCTTAACATCAGGTAGACCGTAAGCTTATTTGCCACCTTGGTGGTATAAAAAAAAAAACGTACGTACATACTTACCTACATGAACACTTAAAACATTTCACTTCTTTTTTGGGCAGTCGTGTAAGAATGCAAAGAAAAATGCTCATGCATGTTCCTCTCAGTCAGGATAAAAAAATCTTGTCTTTTCCCTGCTCTCATGCTATTATGAAAGAGCAAACCAACGAACGTACAGACACACTTTTTTATTTATAATAATAGTATGGATTCTTAAATAACTTTAAATCGCACTGCCAAATTTGAATCATAATTTAACATTTACTTTTACTTGTCCTAAATTTTTGCAACGTATGCGGTCCCTATTTTTATACGCTGCGTTTGAAATATCTTACTGCCCGCCGGCGCGACGAGTCTAAGTTCGACTGCGTAAACAGCTAGATGGGTCGCGCGGTGTGCATTTTTACTAACTTCGCTCAAACGAGCAAGGTCGTTGGCGTATACCCCAGTCTTAACAGATCGAGATTAAAACTATGCTATCTTTTAAGTTGGATCAAATAACAGACAGTTACGAAGTTTGATCAAAATCGGTTTAGTAGCTTAGGAGTCCATTGCGGACAAACAAAGTTACACGTAATTTTTATATATATAGATTTTTGTTTGTCGCTACTCGCCATAGTAAACCACACTGACTCAGTGCAACTTGAAAGACGCTGTCGAGCTAGTGGGCTCACCGAACGACAACACCGATAGACAAATGGTACTGTGGGCCCCTTACTAAATTACCTACTTATTTTATAATTTTTACGCTGAATATATTGCCTCGTCACTTCAAGTTATCTATATACCTTACATATAAAATGCTTTGTCCTGAATGACTGACTGACGGATCCACGCACATCCTAAACCGCTGATCATAGAGACTTGGAGGGTGTCTTATTTGTATGACGTAGGCATCCGATAAGAAAGGATTATCCGAAAGGGTCAAGTGCGAGTCAGACTCGCGCAATAAGGGTAAACCGATTGTAATGAAATTTTCGTAAGTTGTTATACTCACGACGGGGATGGTGTCTGAGAAAGAAAAAAAGGGTCAAGTGCGAGTCGGACAGGGTCAAGTGCGAGTTGGACAGGGTCAAGTGCGAGTCAAACTCGCGCAATAAGGGTAAAACGATTTTAATCAAATTTTGGTAAGTTGTTATGCACTCGCCGGGGAAGGGTTCTGAAAAAGAAAAACAGGTCAAGTGCGAGTCGAACTCGCGCAATAAGGGTAAACCGATTGTAGTTAAATTTTGGTAAGTTGTTTTGCACTCGCTGGGGAAGTGTTTTGAAAAAGAAAAAAGGGTCATGTACGAGTCTGACTAGCCCAATAAGGGTAAACCGATTTGAAGGAAATTTTGGTAAGTTGTTATGCAGAAGCTGGGGAAGGTTTCTGAATTAGTACAACCCCTTCACAATAGGTTGGTGCGGCAGTTGTTTAAAAAAAGAAACAAAGTTCGCCAGGTCAGCTAGTCTTTAAAAATACTGTTTGTTTTTTTACTAAGGTGGCAAACAAGCTTACGGTCCGCCTGATGGTGGTCGCCGTAGCCTATGGACGCTTGCAACTTTTATTTTGTTTGGCAAACTATCACAGCTAAGTAGGCTTTACAAGATACGGGTAGGTAGAAGTCAAAAATTTCGTACAAACCCTTTTGAAAAATGCTTAGAAGAAGTTTTTAGTTGGTCAACACCATGTTTAGCTGTGCCTTTAAAGTCAAACTGCCTTTGTGACAGACACACAGGCACAACTGAGTTATTTACTTTTTAGTTTTATGTTGTTTCTATATTTTAGTTGTTTCTGCTCCCACTACAAATAATTTACTGAACGAAGCAAAAACATCACCGGACCACCGCAATGAAGCGACTACCAGTCACAAATAGAAAAGGTAATATTATTTTTCGGGTCACCTAAAATATTAAACTTGGTGTGTTCTGGCGTGTTATGACAGTACTGGAGACGCTTATTACACGGGCCGTGCAAGCATCCCTCGTTCTGTTGTGGAGGAAAAACGTGAAGAACTTGTGTCTCAAATCGAGATCGGTCTGTCCAAGGTCTCTGACTGGGGGCGGGAAAACTTGGTCCGATTCAACCCTTCAAAGACACAAGTCTGCGCGTTCACCGCTAAGGAATCCCCCTTCACTGTAGTCCCACAATTCCAGAACACTCCCGTCTCCATCTCCGAGAGCATTGGGATCCTTGGTGTTCACATCTCCAGCGATGTTCAGTTCCGAGATCACTTGCTAGACAAGGTAAAGCTGGCGTCCAAAAAACTTGGTGTACTCAACAGAGCGAAGCAGTACTTCACGTCGGGGCAAAGGTTGCTTCTTTACAAGCTGCAAGGCTGGCCCCATATGGAGTACTGCTGCCATCTCTGGGCGGGTGCACCCGGATACCAGCTTGGCCCTTTTGACTCGGTTCAACGACGGGCTGTGAGAATTGTCGACGATCCCAAACTTACTTGCGGTATCGAGCCCCTAAGTCTGAGGAGAGACTTTGCCTCCCTGTGTGTGTTCTACCGCTTGTACAATGGGTTGTGTTCTGAGGAATAGTTCAAAATGATGCCCACGGCTCCTTCCTACCATCGCACCGCTCGCCATCTGCGGGGAATTCATTCTCACACTTTAGAACCGAAATGGTCGCGTACAGTGCGGTTTCAGAGAAACTTCCTCCCGCGAACGCTTAGGTTGTGGAATGAGATCCCTGCCAAGGTTTTCTCTAAGGACTACAGTATGGGGTTCTTCAAAAAAGAAGTTATTAGATTTCTGAAGGGTCGGCAACGCGCGAGTGATGCCCTTGGTTTGCAAGCGTCCATAGGCTACGGTGACCGCTTACCATCAGGCGGACCGTAGGCTTTTTTGCCCCTTAGTGGTATAAAAAAAAAAAAAACTTTACCATTCATTGATTATAAAGCTTATCTACTTGAACAGATGGACTAAATTAAACTTGATCGTAACAAGTTTAATTTTTTTATTTTAAAGACACATGTTTCAAAAGTCTATAACCATAATTTTTGACATTTAATGTAGTGATATACTAAAATACATCATTTTTTCTATTGCAGATAATTTGCGGTCATAAATTAAACAATGTCTATGACCCTCCGCATTTGATCAATGGTATCAGGAACAACTCCCTAATAAAGACCTTCTGTTTCAAAATAAGATCTCAAAATGGAGTGATATCATTGAAGTTTACAAAGCTGATTGTGAATTGGGTGATATACGTATGTTATCTAAACTGACCGACGAGCATGTCATTCCCGATAAAAAAATGAAAGTAAAAAATTGCACTCAAGTTTTGAGTGAAAGACCTAGTGCTATGCTTCATTACACTTCAAGAAATGGTAAGCAATCGTTCCCGCTCTTCCTTCGTTTTGCAAATATTTGAAAAAAACCAACTCTTATCCTTTCTTTATGTCTGTTCGTTCTTCCGTATGTCACAATTCTGCTGACTGAATTCCAAAACAGTGTAATGGAGAAAGCCGGACAAGTGCAAGTCTGACTTGCGCTGCAAGGTCTCCAATTCCAATTGAAGGACGACCTTTTTTAGATAGTTTAATTTCATCAATCTGGCAAACAGACCTACAGCCCACCTGTTGTTAAGCGGTTACCGTAGGCAACACCAGGGACATAATTCGCCTGTTAAAATATTTTATATACATGTATAACGTAACTACAATGTAACAATATTCGTATGGTTTTTCTTCACTTTTGCTGTGTATAATAATAAATAAATACTATTTATTTTTATTTTGTATGGAACTTTTTTTTTTATGAAATTTACGAAACTATTTTACTGACGTTACCAATGATGAACTGAAGTGGAGGTTTTCGTTTGAGGCAGTCAGTGAAATCCAGGTGGTATACACTCACAGCAAAAGTATATATAGGCATATAAGTATACGTAGCATATGGTGTTAACTATTATTTTATTGTGCAGAAAACCATGCAGATGGAGCCTCAGTTAGCAAAACTATGAAAAATACAGCAGAAGCTGTCTTGTTTTTCGATAGGCTGTTTGACAGCGCGAATGGTTCGCGCAAGGGCTCAGCGCCCGGAAAACTACGGGGTCCTGTGAAAGAAATCAATGGTGAGTCGAAACACATACAATTTTGGAGAGAAGCAATTCAAACTTTTAAAAACACCGATAATAGAAAGTTTATTACCTAGATTCAAGTAGTAAGCAAGCTCATAAAGCTAATCAAGTAAAAAAAAAGCAAGTCCCCAATCCTGGTAGCCGTAACTGGATAATTACTTTGGAAAGTTTCATCGAAATCTGGACTGAACTAAAACACATGGGCGTAAAAGTCTTTTATACCCGTAACTTAAATCAAGACCCTTTAGAGAATTTCTTTGGCCGTGTAAGAGCCTTAAACTATCGTAATACTAGTCCAGATTGCTTTACTTTTCAGTGTTCATTCAAATCACTTTTGATAACAAATATCATGGGTCCCCATTCGCCTACTTCCAATTGTGAAAATGACGATGGTGATACTATTATTAAATCAGGGCTAACTCTTATAGGTCATCATAGTGAAGGACTTGATTCTGCCAGATTTTCTTGTGTTTCAGATTGTTTGTCACCGACTCTGCATCAAGTGGCTTCAACATCGTGGTCTTCTGGACATGATGGAACAGCTCTTCCATCATCTGGCTTTGTATCGAGAAAGCTTATTAACAAATTAAAATGCTTTAATTGCAAAAAAACTTTCTTAACATCAGAAATCAGTGAAATCCACCAGTGAGATCCATCCGGATGAGAGAGGAGTCTATTGAAAGGCAAAAATTTTAACTACCCATCAGCCGAATTTATAAGGCTTTTTAGAGATTTAATTGATTTAATCAACAACTGCCTAAATGAGTCCTCAAAATCGGGATATTGTTAAAAACATTCGGGCAGAATTTTTAAAAACTGCTGTCGTTAACTGTTTTGGGTGTCCAGTCCACCACTCAGAAGCAGTAAATTATTTTGTCACTTTAGTTTGTCGCATACAAGTCCATCACTGGTTTAATAAAATTTAATATTATTAATAAAATTTTACAAGGAGCATTTTCAGAAAAACTAGTCCCCAATATGTCATCCATTCCAAGCTTAGATTTAAAAAAATATAAGTTAATTAGAGCTAAAAAACTAAAATCTGGATCTTGTTGACTTTTTTGTTTCAGGGCACCGCTTCTGATCTTAATCCTAGTTTTTAATAATATTTTTGTAATTAACTTGGATTTTTTATAATTTTATTGTAAATACGTAAAATATATTCATTCATGATTTCTTTAATAAAACTGTTTTACTACCATATATTGTAAATATGTTTGTAACTTTCTATTCAATTGTAAAAGAATCTCTGATAATATTCTTTTGTAAATATTATAAATATATATAATGTTTGTAATGCCTTATAAAAAGTCTGTTTTTACCATTGTAAATACTTATTGTATATTCATTGTACCTCCTGTAACCTGTAAGCAAACCAATCGTGTATTATTTATAAGAATTTTAGGGACTTATATATGTTATTTATACTTACTATTATAATAAAGCTGAAGATTTTGTTTGAACACGCTAATCTCTAGCACTATTAATTAGTCTTATTAAAAAATCTTTTTTGCATTCGATAGCCTAATTCTTACGAAGGGTTTATAGATAATTTTAGTCCTATCGGACGGTCCTATAGGTGGCGCTGTGCTCGAGTTGCGCAGGTGAAACCGTTTTGGGTACCAGATAATGTATACACATACTTTTTTGTGAATACATACATACATAATAGTCCCAGATTCAGGATCAACACGAATATTTGTATTGTTAATCACATTAATCTTTGACTTATGCGCAATCGAACCCACGCTCCTTGGTTCAGCAGGAGGAGGAGCACTACCATCTGTTGTAAGATAAAAAGTTTGTTAATCAAGCATGGTATTTATTACCTACTATATGATGATTAAGCTAACTTCAGTTTTAATATATATTCTTTATTAAATCTATAGTTAATTTTTTTTGTAATTTTATCGTCAAATTATTTTGTTCAATAAATATTACTAGACTGTTGCGTATATTAATTTATTTTGTTCAATAAATATTACTAGACTGTTGCGTATATTAATTTATTTTGTTCAATAAATATTACTAGACTGTTGCGTATATTAATTTATTTTGTTCAATAAATATTACTAGACTGTTGCGTATATTAATTTATTTTGTTCAATAAATATTACTAGACTGTTGCGTATATTAATTTATTTTGTTCAATAAATATTACTAGACTGTTGCGTATATTAATTTATTTTGTTCAATAAATATTACTAGACTGTTGCGTATATTAATTTATTTTGTTCAATAAATATTACTAGACTGTTGCGTATATTAATTTATTTTGTTCAATAAATATTACTAGACTGTTGCGTATATTAATTTATTTTGTTCAATAAATATTACTAGACTGTTGCGTATATTAATTTATTTTGTTCAATAAATATTACTAGACTGTTGCGTATATTAATTTATTTTGTTCAATAAATATTACTAGACTGTTGCGTATATTAATTTATTTTGTTCAATAAATATTACTAGACTGTTGCGTATATTAATTTATTTTGTTCAATAAATATTACTAGACTGTTGCGTATATTAATTTATTTTGTTCAATAAATATTACTAGACTGTTGCGTATATTAATTTATTTTGTTCAATAAATATTACTAGACTGTTGCGTATATTAATTTATTTTGTTCAATAAATATTACTAGACTGTTGCGTATATTAATTTATTTTGTTCAATAAATATTACTAGACTGTTGCGTATATTAATTTATTTTGTTCAATAAATATTACTAGACTGTTGCGTATATTAATTTATTTTGTTCAATAAATATTACTAGACTGTTGCGTATATTAATTTATTTTGTTCAATAAATATTACTAGACTGTTGCGTATATTAATTTATTTTGTTCAATAAATATTACTAGACTGTTGCGTATATTAATTTATTTTGTTCAATAAATATTACTAGACTGTTGCGTATATTAATTTATTTTGTTCAATAAATATTACTAGACTGTTGCGTATATTAATTTATTTTGTTAATAAATAATACTAATTATGCACAAAGGTCCTTTCCTAAATTTGTTTTTATCAAAACCTTGAATGTACAACTGTTTCACTTTTGCACTTTGAAATATACGTTTTTAATGAAATTTAAATTAGTTTTATTTATGCTGCCTTTCCACTCTTATTTAATTCAATTCTTCATTGAAAGAAAAAATAGGTGAAATGTCGATATCGATACATTATAACCTAGTACACCACTATTTGTCGATATAGTTTTAATGTGACTGACACCCCTGAAAAAGCGACGACAGCGCCCTCCTTCACCTTTCATCATATGCCGGAACTATTTTATAATGTCCTCGCCGCGGTTTTGGCTGATTCCCATCTGTCCCTGGACATATACTATTATTATCTGTGACGGAGACTTATAAGTCATCTTTGCAAGGCACATTTGAGTGCAGAATTATTTGTTTAGTTGACTATTTGATGTTTTTTTTCGTTGACGAATATTCTGACCGGCCCATGGGGCATTTGCATCCAGGCCTGCGTCCTAGTATATACTAACAATTTAAAACAAAAAAAAATTATAATGAAAATATACCTAATGCCTTCAAATCCCCACTAAAAAGTAAACAAAACTTACGCACACACAAGGAAGATTGATCATTGCTTTCGTCTCCTTGAAATCGAATGTCAAACGCTAAGTGCCTTGTATCTTTGCTGTTTTGGCATTCGACATCAAGGAGAAGAAAACGCGTAACACAATTTTTACTTTTAGTGGGTTTCTGAAAGCGGTATAATTTTTTTATAAATAGTGTATATAATACTATACGCAGATAGTGTGCGAATAATCTTAATTTTTTATGTAGCCCTCTGGTTGTTTAAGCGTATTAAGCTATTCCTGTTAAACTATGTCTTTAGACTGTATACATTTTGTGTAACTTGACAGTGTACTTTATCTATTGCATTAGGTGCACTCACGTTGAGGGCATCTTGTCTTGTTCCTTCAGCACAGTGAGAGCGGACAGTACGAGAGCTGTGGCCGTCGCTCCGTATCCAGGGTTCATTCCAGATACCTACAAATAAAAACCCTTTAATTATAGCTTTTGTAGGTAGGTCTGCTGGAAAATAGAACATTTTCAAAATCTTTATTTATCAAAGTTATAAAGAAGCATTAAGTATTTTTTAAGGTTCCATTTACATCTTTATAAGAAATTATTATTTTACCGACAGTATCTATGTCACAGTGTCAAACCCGGGATCGACTATTCCATGGCTAGTCGAAGCCCGGTTCACATACAAAACTTACTTACGTACTTACGAGTATTTAAGTGACTTGATGTAATGTAGGTTAGGATGTGTTATGTTATTTCAAATAAACTACTTAACTTACTTTAAACGTATCAGAAATAGAAGATTTTTGTTAGAAGTTAAAGGCTTTGTCTAGTCAATCCTTACGTTTGACAGATTTCGCCTTTTAACTATAACATTTATAAAATAAAATTCTGTAAAACTAACCAAAAAAAAATGTGTTGTTTTTATGTTTGTACATAAATAAGAGTTTCATTATATCAACATTAATTTTACTTTATTTAGGTTTGGATTGGGGGTGTATCGTTTGGAATCCTAACATTACCCAGGGTGACATAACTCACATAATATCTTAAAATAACTATGGCTTGAAAATCATATTTATAATCCCATATAAGTATATAAAATCATACCTACTTAAAAAGTTATCATGTGTGATCACTATATGTATACTTACAAAAAAATAAATTCTGATTTTGTAATTTTCCTACACTAGGGTTTTATAAATACCTACATAGACCTAAATAAATAAATTAAAAATAAATATGAAAGTGCCTTGTTGGTTTTTCTGGTTATGGTTTGTTTTTTTTTTTAATTTTCTTTCTGTTCCTGATTGTGTGTTAGGCTTGCCCCAAATTGAAATTTACACGAATATGAACCGTATGAGGTAGAGCACGTGATTCAAAATTCAATTGTTTACTTTTGTTACTTCTGATTTTGCTTTAGAAACTGCGTAAATCGATTTCAAGTGTTATTTATTTAGTTTTACCCTGTTTATTTAGTTTTACCCTGTTTATTTAGTTTTACCCCTGTAAAACACTAACATTTTTCGTATCTTACATTTTTTTCAGTAACTTATAATTGAAGGCACTTGTGAAATTATTTTTCTTCCAAATCAGTGTAATTATTACTTTTACGATAGGACAAACGAAATTCTTTAGAAGAAGTAATCATTGCTGTCTGTCTGTCAGGAAACTATGTTAGTTTATCTCACTTACTTTTGTCTGCGGCTCCACCCGCGCTAAATACGATTATCGGCGTGGGATTCTTACGAAATCTAAATTCCAAATGTAAGCTAAATCAGTGAAATTTTATTGTAAAAGAGTAGTTACTAAATATGGAGTTTTTTTTGGGTAAAAATAAGGTGGCAAACAAGTACTCGCACGTTGCCGACCGTTTTAAAATCTAATAACTTGTTTCTTGAAGAACCACCAATTGAGCAAGAAACTTACAGCAAGTTTTGGTAAGTTTATATATCGAAAATTTGTAAATTTTAAAATTGAAATTACATGACAGTAACTTACATGTTATTGTTACTTGAACCTCGTCGAAACTTATTAATTGATGTAACTGCAATCCATAGATTAATATAAATATTAACTCAGTCTTACCTCGGAGGCAGCTCGTGCTAGATTTATTAAAATGAATTGTATAGAAGCTAGTAGTCTGGTCTACTGATAAATTTTATGTTATCTTAAGTTCATGAAAAATAACTTAATTAACAATTGGATAAGTTAAACAAAAATCAAGTTAAAATTTTTTCTGTAAACTGGATTGTATTCCTTCAAGTGTCTAAATGATACTATAATTTATTCAAATTTTTATATTGATAATAAATATTATAAAAAAAATATTTTCTGACGCTTAGTTTGTTTTGCGGCGACGTCACAACGTTGAAACTGCCGCGCGGAGCGCTATTTTCAACTAGTGATGAGCAAAGCAAGACCAAGACCAAGACTAGAACAGTCTTGGTCTTGGTCTTGGTCTTGCTTGTTCAGTCTTGGTCTTGGTCTTGCTCAAATCTGTCTGGTCTCGGTCTTGGTCTTGGTCTTGGTCTTGCTTACCTAGTCTTGGTCTTGGTCTTGCTGTATTTTGTTTGGTCTTGGTTTTAGTCTTGGTCTTGCCATAATTTCTTAACGAACATCTTTCAAAACATTTTGTAAACATTTTATTTTTATTCAACAAACATTTTTAAACCTAAATTTACTATCTTTGAATTAAAAAAAGTTCATTAAAATATTATTTCTTATTGTTATTCAAAGATGGATTGTGAATAGATAGTTTAAAATCAATCATTATTTTGTAAAATACTTTATTTTATTGCACTTTAAAAATTTAGTATTTAGTATTGCTGAATATAATTCTAGATTTCAGTACTTTTTTTTGTTCTTTAGCAGGCGGGTATTTTTTAAATATAAAGATATTAATCTCACATAGAAAAAGGCGAGTTACTGTGAAAAAGAAATTTTGGTTGAGTCTTGCGTATTTAATCTTGGTCTTGCATAGTCGGTCTTGGTATTAGTCTTGTTCTTGTCCATATTGTCTTGGTCTTGGTCTTGCAAGTCGAAGAATGGTTTCGGTCTCGGTCTTGGTCTTGCTTTTTCGCAAGACAAGACAGCAAGAGCAAGACCAATAATGCTCATCACTATTTTCAACGTTAAATTTAATTATAAATAATGGCACTACAATTTCGGGAGTCGAGACTTTTTTTTATGAAATTTTATCCTCTTTTAGATTATTTTTTCAAAATGGAGTTTTTTTTAATATTTTTGAAGTTATTGTTAAAAAACGGAGACCACCTTTTTCTCTCTTCGTTTTTTGTAAATAACAATTGCAATATTTAATAGCAAAAAAATTCCAAAATTCCCCTTTTTCAGAATAAAATTCTGAATACAAAAAACCAAACCCCATATTTTTAAATTTGTTCTAACTATTTTTCGCAGAAAACTCACTTCTCGACCAGACTATAGTTATTTGTAGCATTTTTAAATTATTTGTTTTTGAGAAATGTAAATGCATATAAAGGCACTAGCCCACATTTATTTTCTCCATTCTAAATCACATAGGTATTTTTAACACACTTTCGCATTTTTAATATTAGTAGGACAATAAAAATAATGAATAAGTAGAAATAATAGGTACATACCTCTACAACAATTTTCTTGTTAGGAGGTAAACATTCAATGTCCTCATTTCTGTCCCAACCTTTACCCCTCAACGTCGCTCGGAAATATGAATTTTGCATTACTTCTTCCGTTGGTCCTTCATGGCTTACTATGCCTAAAGACAACAGTCTTGGATAGTTTAACAACAATTTTCTTGTTATGCTAAAATATGACAAAACGTATACGAGTGCAAAACATATAATAGCAATCATTGCAAAAAAGAAATTGGGGAAACTTAGATAAGCTCTGAACTGTGCCGGTCGTTTCCTCTCGTGTTCGTACAAATATTGTTGGGTTCTGCTAACGATATAGTTGTCGGGTCCGGGGAAAAATATATTATAGCTATTGATGTTTTTGTGGATGATGGATCTGGAAATAAGTGTGGCTCCATTAAGGGTCAGCACAGACAGAGACGCGACGCGACGCAGCATTTTTGAGAAAGCAACACATTATGGACCTTGTTTACTTGATAAAAAGATACAAATTATAGTTAGAGCACAAAAGTGTGAGAGGTTTCGTGTCGAAGTACACCAAGATGCGTCGCGCGACGTTGGGGTGCGTATCTTTTTGTCTAGTCAACAAGGTTCATAATGAGTTGCTATCTCAAAAAGCCCGCGTCGCGTCGCGTAAAATCTGCTAGACGTAGATACTTAGGTAGCTTAATGTCGATTCTTAAATACTTAGGTTTAGGTAACTCGTCCCACGAGCACCTGCAGGGGGCAGCACTAAGTGCCGAAACACATAACCGCGTTGCGGCGTAGCGAAATAAAGCGTTCTACTGCCGTACTGTAGAGGAACAATATTTTTTATAACTAGTTCCGGGATAACACGTGTTGTTTACAAGCGGGTAATAAACAAACTGCATTGGTTGTCATGAAGCGTGACATGTGTTTCGGCCCTAAGGCTACGTTTTATGCTTTGGTCCAATAGTGAAATAGATATTGTAGCTATTTAATACAGCAATAGTCGATATGGTAACTTCGGAGGTTCTGGAGTAGGTGGAGTAGATATCTACCAAGTTCAAGCAAAGTTTTTTTAAAAGCCAGGAAACAGGCCGGTATGTGTCCTTCCTGTGTAATGTGTTTATTGTTGTGGATACAACAGTTGATTTTTAGTAAACTGAAACCTAAACTAGGAAAACCTTTATTTTAGTAACCATCGACCCTGCGATGGAGTGTATACCATATACACATCCATACGCTACCCTCCACTTTAGTTATTTTCATTGTGAGTTATATGTGAGGGTGTTGTGGGGTCTGCAGCTACTTACCGCCACTGAAGCTTAGGATCGCATTGCGTAACTCCGGTTTGATAGATATATTTTCTCAAAGATTTCCAGTCGCTCATGTGGGCCATGCTGTAATAAATAAAAATAGATATAAATAAGGAAGGTAAGTTTTGTCTTAGAAGTGTACGTAGGTCATATCTGTGTTTCAATAAATAAATAAATAAATATTTTTGGACATTACACACAGCGCCGTCTGGCACTGAAATAAACTAAGCTTGTGTTATAGATAACAACTGATACAAATACGTATTTATATATATTTTTTTGTTAATGCATAGATAAATACATACAGACCCAAGACAAACACGAATGTTTATCACATACATATATGTTTGTCCAGTTCGGGTATCGAACCAACACCCTCTGCACAGCAGCCGGCCACACTACCAACTAGGCTGCATGCTTGCTTCTTCTTTCTAGCTTATGCTTCATTTAATCGGTTTATTTACATTCATTACATTTTTTCCTTAACACTTTAACACTCACATTAGAGAGTTTTATCTAAAAATAAAACTAAATAGCTCTTTTTTTATTCATAAGTCACATTGTGTTTCAATGTGTATAAAATACCATATTATTTAAACGTGTTCAAACCACAACGCTTAACAGTTTTATTAATTGCCGAAGGATGAAATGAGTAGTAAAAAGGTAACTTAAATGTATATGTACTTACGTAAAGTAACTTTTAGTAGTAAGTAAATAGGGAACTAATATTTGTACTCACGTGAAGTAACCTTTAGTAGTAAGTACATAGGGAACTAATATTTGTACTTACGTAAAGTAACTTTTAGTAGTAAGTAAATAAAGCACTAATATTTGTACTTACGTAAAGTAACTTTTAGTAGTAAGTAAACAGGGAACTAATATTTGTACTTACGTAAAGTAACTTTTATTAGTAAGTAAACAGGGAACTAATATTTGTACTTACGGAAAGTAACTTTTAGTAGGATTTCTGTTCACATTATTAAGTAAGTAGTATAATAATGTATATAATTCGTTTTTACGATGTTATTTTTTTGTTCTTAAATAAATAAAAAAAAAAAAATTTTTTGGACAATACTCACAGTGTCGTCTGGCCCCAAAATAAGCAAAGCTTGTGTTATGGATACCAGACAACGGATACAAATACATATATTTTTTTGTAAATACATACATATTATACATAAATACACCCAGACTCAAGACAAACACAAATGTTTTTGTATCACATAAATGTTTGTCTAGTGCCGAAACCGAACCCACACCCTCTGCACAGCAGCTGGCCACACTACCAACTAGGCTGCGAGAGAGTCAACTCTTACCCGCATGTAAGTACCTCTTTAAGCCATGTTAATTTGATTAAACAAAACTACATAATCCACACTAATAAAATAAATAGGTAGGTACTGTACCTAAGTATAAGTGATTTCCAACTAGCATAATGCACGAAGCCGCACTTCAAAGCTTGCCAAATATTGAGGATATGTAGCTGTACATATGACTCCACGGAGTGTAGCGTTCCTGGAAACAAATATTTAGGTACTTACTTATTTGTTTTATATGACATTATTTACATACGTTTAACTTAATAAAGAGTCGCATTACGAGCTACGGAAGATATATTTTTAAAACCACAATTAGAAGATATTAGTCAGATAAAGTGGTAATTGGCAGGACACATGGTTCGTAGAACCGATAAACAATTGGGAAAAAGTGAAAAATAGAGACCGCAGTTATGTAGTCCATCCGTGAGCGCGGTGCATGTAGCTGTGCCAAAATATTAGAAACCGTATAAAAAACGGGTCAAGTGCGAGTCGGACTCGCGCACCGAGGGTTCCGTAAAAGGTAAACTGTGACAAACTTAACATTGCTGTTGGACAACTTTTGTCCCCATACATCGACACAGGTCGCGGTTAGTTTACAAACTGCGAATAAGTTTATAATCGTAAAATATTTTTTTTTGTGATTTAACAACAAATTTACGGTTTTCAGATTTTTTCCTTTATGTGTTTTACATGGCATTGCTTTTTGCCAAATTTCATCATTCTAGGTCATCGAGAAGTACCCCATAGGTTTTGATTTTTTTGTGTTACAATATGCGATAAAATAACTGTGAAGACTGTATGTCTCTATGACAAACTCTTTGCTCTAATGATTGAGCATAGACAAGTTTGACATCTGATATTCTCATCAATGACACAAGAGTAAGAGGGACAAAGAAAGTTCATATCGCTCTATACGTTGATGACGGACTCGTAGCCATCAATAATATTGAGGCTGTAACCGTATTTATTAATGAGCTACAAAAGAGACTAAAGATCAGAACGTCACCTTCTAAATTTTTCCTTGGAATGGAGATTAGCAAAGTGGATAGTAAGATCACTCTCCTTCAAACATCCTATACAACGAAACTCTTACAAAAATTCAACATGAGTAACTGCAAGTCTGTACCGACACCTATTGTTAAAGAAAACATGGGAGGAGGAGAAGAACACACAAGCTGAATCAAGCTTTCCTTATAGGCAGGCCGTAGGTGCACTGACATATTTAGCAGTGGCCACAAGGCCTGATATCTCCTATGCTGTCGGAATGGCATCAGGAAATCTTGAAGCGCTAACTGAAAAGGACTTTGCACTCGTTAAACGAATTTTGCGCTATCTCAAAGGAAGCTCTGATATTAGTCTGACGTACACGAAGGACACACCAGAGAACATACTTTGTTATAGTGACTCTGACTTTGCTGGAGATCAATCAACTGGCAAGTCTACGTCTGGGACTGTGTGCTTACTCGCCGGAGCTGCTATTAGCTGGAGATCGCAACGCCAAAGCGTTGTACCGATTACATCAACCGAAGAGAAACAATTGCAGCCAGTGAGGCTTCTCAAGAACTTATATGGCTAAACAGCCTACTTTAGGAACTGATGAACAAACCACTCTACGGACCCAGACTACAAGATTTGAGCAAAAGAGTTGGTCTCAACAGGATCTCTCGATCCTGAAAAAAGTTGGGAGGGTGTGAAGTCTGTATGTCTCTATGACAAACTCTTTGCTCTAATGATTGAGCATAGACAAGTTTGACATCTGACACTGAACGTTAGGTTTCCTAGCGTGTAACGTGTTGTTTTATATTGTAACTTTTAGATATTTTACAATTGTAATCATTTACCAATTATTGTAATGTTATTTTACTAACTACAAATAAAACAGCAGTTGAGTTTATAATTATTCTTGTAGTGTTGTGTTTAGTTAGATGGTAAATAATAATTCTACCACTCACACTTCCACATCGATTATACGAAAAACTTGAAAATAACCGTATTTTGACCATATTTTTTTATTGCATGGACTTAGAAGCTTGATATTCTTACAACTTTAAGTGACCGTAGACTTTAGTATTTGATATTAATTTCAACTTGATACCTTTGCGCGTTCTTGAGTGAAAGGGTCTTGTCAGACAGACAAACTTTTTTTATGTGTTTATAACTACAAAATAACGAATTTCGTATTTTTTCCTATATTTGTGATGTAACACCTTGCTTCTTGTGAAATTCATGATTCTAGAACAAAGGAAGTCCCCCATAGGTTTTGATTTATTTGTGAATGCCAAAATATGCGACAAAAATGTCCGTATTTCGGCCGTATTGTTTTATTGCGTTGACTTAGAAGGTTGATTTTTTTACAGCTTTAAGGAACCGTAGACTTGATATTAACTTCACGCGTTTCTGAGAAAAAGGGTCTTGACAGACAGACAGGAAAAAGAAACCCTTATACTTTGGACTACAAAGTACTTTTACTTTTTCTTTTTGAGGTACGGAACCCTAAAAACGTATGGTTGTAAAAGTCATTCAGTTATTAGAAGTAGTTTGCCATAATCCGATCATACTTCATCTATTTACTGAATTACCCACATGGTTTGTGCCCATTCAGCATTTTACTGCTCAACCAATTTTTCTCACTATCATATATTTATTTAATTACTTTTTTAAATTTTTGTAACTCCTTGCTTTTTTTTTGTAGTACACAAATATAAGAAATAGTTCTACCGTCCAGCTTTTTTAACACAACAGCTTACGGTCCGCCTGATGGTAAGCGGTCACCGCAGCCTATGGACAGTACAATACACCAGGGATATCACTCGCGCGTTACCGACCCTTAAACAATCTAATAGTAACTTTTTTCCTGAAGAACCCCATGTTCCCCTGTTCCTGTTCCTCTTAGGGAAGACTTTGGTATTTCATTTATTTATTCAGTAAGTAGGCCTTAAGAAGGCGCTTTTACATGTCAATTTTTAAATAAAAGTACATGTATTTATGTACTTAAAAAGCAAAACAATTCAAATAAAATTAAGAACAATAAAACATAAATAAGTAGTAGTTTAAATACAAATAGTAAAATTATATATGTCAAAATAGCAGAATCTTAAGTCAAGTTACAAATATAAAATAATGTCAAAAAAAACTATTATCTATTTAAGTGTTGCACGAAACATGTCAAAAAAAAAAAGAACGAGTTGCACTCCGGGAGTGCCGGCAGAAGTGAAAACCTTTACACACAATTCGCGCTTAACACTCAAATATGTCACAAGACATGTCTTTGACATTGTCAAGAAATAATAATGTTTGTTTATTTACTTTTTTGACGTAGTATATTTGACATCGCAATCTGTCATAGAATTAAAATTCCATATCCAACCTCCCTGTACTACTCATAATCGCGAATACTAAAAATAAAAATTATAATAGGCGTGGCATTACGGTTTCCGTATTTTACAAAGACAAAGATGCACTTTGTTCAATTTCCATATTTTAAACACTTTATATACACGAATTTTACGAATACACAGCAGTATGGCCACTACACAGACGGTCGAGCCATCAGCTGTCACCATCCATGGATGCGCGTAGCACGCTGTAACATGTTTATGTTACACACGACCATTCACGCAAGCGCTCTGAGCCGCCTAAACGAAACAGCAGGCGCAGGCATACATTTTCGCCGCGCCGTAGAAAGAGAGGGGGATACTTCCTCTCCTTCGCCGCGCCAGCTGCCTACTCTCCATCCGTCTTACGCATTTCACGATTAGGACACGTGACCTGACGCGAGTTTATCATTTTTTACCCATACCAAAAAAGTGCACAACGCCGCTAAAGAAGTTTTCACTTAAAAATTGTTAAGTCCAATTATCTTGTCATTTAAAAACTCGTCAACAGTGTAATACCCTCCCTGTATCAAATGACATTTAATTGTAGATTTAAATTGATGTAAAGGCAAGTTCAGGGTAGTCTGTGGGATATTGTTATAAAAGCGTACACACTGCTCGACAAAAGAATTGTTAATGTTTTGAAGACGACTAGTAACATCTATTAATTTATGTTTATTTCGTGTATTAACACTGTGTACATCGTTTTTTTTATAGTACAAGTGCAAGAACAAATGTTCTACGAACATACATTATATTTGCATAAATATATTGCGATATCATAGTTAAAATGCCGATGTTCTTAAAAACTTCTCTGAGGGAATCCCGAGGTTTCAAGTTATAGATAGACCTAATAGCTCTTTTTGTAATATGAAAATTGACTCTATATCAGCTGCTCTGCCCCACAACAGAATTCCATATGACATGATGCTGTGAAAATAACTAAAATAAACGAAGCGGGCAGTTTCAAAATTAGTTAATTGTCGGACTTTCTTAACAGAGAAGGCAGCTGAGCTAAGTTTTGCAGCAAGTATAGAGATATGTGTATTCCATTGCAGTTTGGGATCTAATGTGACGCCCGGAAACATAGTTGAATCTATCAAATCTAAACTGTCTCCATTTAAGATTAATTTAGTGTTAAGGTCTCCAACATTTGGTAAAGCAAATTTGATGCACTTGGTTTTTTTTGAATTAAGCAAAAGATTGTTTACTTAAAACCAATTAAGTATTGCCAATAAGGCGTCTTTGACATCGTCATAGTTTTCTTTTTTCCTATCAACATTAAATATTAAGGACGTGTCATCAGCAAACAAAACGACTTGACAAAATTTTTCAGCACAATAAGGCAAATCGTTAATATATACCAAGAACAAAAACGGTCCCAATATCGATCCTTGTGGAACCCCCATTACCACTGCTGATCCTGAGGATTTTGTACCATTGATGTCAACTATTTGTGTTCTGCAACTTAGGTAAGAAGATATAAGATTAAGTGCAGATTTTTTAACACCGTAATATTCTAATTTGCGAGTAAGAGTTTCATGTTCGACGCAGTCGAAAGCCTTGGATAGGTCGCAAAAGACTCCAATTGCATTTTGATGATTTTCCCAAGCTGAGAATATGTGCATCATTAATGATACACCTGCATCAGTAGTTGAGCGACCTTTTGTAAAACCATATTGTTCACTATGAAATAATTTATTTGTAGTTTATTTGTATTGCAATAGTTGATTTAATATAATTTTTTCAAAAATCTTACTGAGTGCAGGCAAAATAGAAATGGGTATAAATTATTAAGTTCTTTTGTGCTACCAGATTTAAAAAGTGGTATTATCATACTAATCTTCATTAAATCAGGGAATTCACCATCGTCTATAAATCAGGGAATACACCATCGTCTAGAAAGGAAGGTAGGGAGCTCATTTCACAACCCAAGCATTCGCGGGAGGAAGTTTCTCTTAAACCGCACTGTACGTGACCATTTCGATTGTAAAGTGTTGGAATGTATTCCCTGCCGATGGCGAGTTGTGTGATGGTAAAAAGTGGCCGTTGGCATAATTTCGAATAATTCCTCAGAACAAATCCCATTGTATAAGCGGTAAAATACACATAGGGAGGCAAAGTCTCTCCTTGGAGTGAGAATTCTAACAGCCCGTCGTTGAACGAGTCATAGGGGCCAAGCTGGTAACCGGGTGAACCCGTCCAGAGATGGCAGCAGTACTCCGTATGGGGCCGAACTTGCGACTTGTAAAGCAGCAACCTCTGCCCCGACGTGAAGTACTGCTTCGCTCTGTTGAGTACACCAAGTTTTTTGGACGTCAGCTTCACCTTGTCTTGCAAATGATCTCGGAACAGAACATTGCGCTTCTCTCTCTCGCTTTTCGCTCTTGGAGATGGAGAGGGGAGTGTTCTGGAATGGTGGGATCACAGTAAATGGGGTTTTCTTAACGGTGAACGCGCAGACTTGTGTCTTTGTAGGGATGAATCGGACCAAGTTTTCCGGTCCTCAGTCAGAGACCTTGGACAGAGTGGTCACGATTTGAGACACAAGCTCTCCACGCTTTACCTCCACAACGGAACGGGGGATGTTTGCACGACCCGTGTAATAAGCGTCTTCAGTATTGTCATCTGCGTATGTATGTATATATGTATGTTGTTGATGTCTAACATGTCATTGATATAAAGTAGAAACAGCGTAAGAGACAGACCCCGGAGCCAGAACCGATCGTCGCCTTCGCTATGTCCAGGCTACATGCCAATGCCGCCCCTTGACTTTCAATGGCTAGTGCCCATCTGTGTGTGAGATACACTAGAAGGTCAATAGTCGAGCGACCGTGACGAAAGCCATATTGACGGTCGCTGACCAGGTCGTGTTTTTCTAGGTATCCTAGAAGCTGTGTGTTGATCACACGCTCTATCAACTTAGAGAGGAGATAGGTAATAGCGATAAGCCTGTAACTTGATGGATCTGATCTATCGCCCTTTTTGGGCGCCGGGGATAATTCGCAGTCTTCCATAAAGATAGAAATCGCTTAGAGTTGTGTACATGGATTTTGTATTTTGTTACTGGCTGAAAGTACTGGCTGTTCAAACCACTGCCATTATTAAATATGTACCGTTAAAATTCTGTTGGAGGTAGACGACGCCCATGTCGTTAGGGATGGAGTCAAACCCGCACGCACTGATCACGTAGACACGCGCTTCTCTCGCGCTGACATCGTACTTCAGCAGCATTGACTCCATAAACTGCAACAATTATTTCAAGAAATCTTGTCAATGTAAAAAGTTTTTTTATACTACTATTGCTAGAACATAGAAATTTAGATATCAGACTCTAAGTGTAAGCCTGCTGCAAGCAGATTTATTACAATTATTTAAACCCCCCCCCCCCCCTTGTCAGCAAAAGTAAGCAAAGCTTTTACCCTCCCTTGTATGTAAACATTTTTATATGCATTCTTCTTTTAATGTATTATCTGTTTTCCGTTTTACATAATATTCATTAAAACAAACTTTATTGACCCGAGTCCATGATTCTAAGTTTTCGATGATATTGGATGTTTGCTGCTCAATGTTGTGTGTCTGCTAGATCAACGGATATAATACAGGAAAGGGAGTAAATTTTTTTGGAAAATCAAGCAGTTATTTTAGTCAAATCAGATCAACTTGAATTTTTTTTTTAAATTTGTCAAGAAAAGTGTCAAGTTCAGAAGTAAACTAGTTTGGTTAGGAGAATTTGACCCAAAACGCTGTAATAGTGGGTCACTGATTACGATTTTAACGTTAGAAATTTTTGAAACACCCTTAAAATAATAAATATAACCCTTTTTTTTAGGTTTTTTTTTTGGAAGCTAAGATTATCAAATAAATGCCATTTTTTCAGAATAATTAAGATGAAAATGCTTGTTTTGATTGGGATATAAGGGCTTATAATAGTGGGATAAAACTACCCCCAGAATAAGAAAAAATACAAAAACCATGATCTCAGATTATTCTTTTTGTTTTTTAATCAATTATTTGATTTTTTTTTATCGTATTTATTATTAATAATATATATGTTTTTAATTATATGTATTTAATAGTCCAAATATTATGAAAATTATTCCCCCTCCCCCCGGGGTGAATATAGCTGTTAATCTAAACAAAAACGAAATAAGATATTAAATTTTCTTGTTGGAAACTTTTACAACCGAAAAACTAAAAATATTTGTCGTAAAAAGAAAAAATTTACCCCCCCCCCCCTGGGGTGAAAACTACCCCTAAATTTAAATAAAATGAAAATTCGTTTTAAACGTCAATGGAAGTATAAAAAATTGCGATTTTTTTATTTTGAATTTTTGGCCGAAATTTTTTTGGCGAAAAAAAACATTGACCGTTATAAACATAAAATATGCTATTTTATACGTTCAAATCCCCTTACAGATGAAAAATTAAAAAAATTAAATACTTCATATTAGTAATATATAATTTTTTTTTGTAATACTACCAGTACCAGATTTTCGGTAAAATTAAGAAAACTTGACAAAAATCACAATTTTCCTTGCGCTATTACTCAGAAGGGGTTAATTTTTATCATAAGTTGTATTTAATTTTTTATGATAAAAAACGATAATTTATCGATTGGGTTACTTTTGTTTTTGCTCTATGAGTAAAAAAGTTTGGGGGCGCTCAATGCTGTCTTTGCGCACATTCGATCGTTCTGTTGACTAAAAACTAATGCGCTATGACGTCACTTCCGGACCGCTTTCAACGCATTGGCTGCACGTGCTCGTTAGGCAGAGTAGTGGATGCGCTATCAAATAGTAAAAGACCATATTGTTTGTTTACATTTGGTGAACAGAACGATTTCAATGCCTATGCGATGTCATAGCTCTCGATGCCGTCTATAGAACGCACCTTAAATAACTACTGCTGACGTAATCACCATCTAGACACACCCCCCCCCCCACCCCCATGTCATCAAAAATAAGCAAAGCAAGGACCCCCCCGCCCCGACTAATACCAAACTGACCCCGAATGTAATTCTCTTATATTTTTTTTACTTATTAATATAATTATTTTATCTAATTATTGATTATTACACACACATAATATTGATATTATCTGTGTGTCTAAGATCTATTCATATGCCAAATTCCTACGTTAGGTACATATTATTTCTTCGGTGGGTACATAGTATTCGAGAAAATTATCTATGGTAGATTTTTCTTTTTTTAGGTACGGAGCCCCAAAAAACGGAAGTGTTTTTGTTTGTTTTCAGGGTTCCGTAGTCAACAAGACACACTAATAATTTCGTCATGTCTGTTCGTCTGTCCGCGGCTATGTTAGACTGCTAGTACTAGAAAACTGCAGTAGACAATTTGGCATGGGTATAAAAATTAAACAGGTCGACAAAGGTTATATAAAATCATGAGATTTTTTAATGGTACCTACCTCCCTCAAGCGTGAAATGCGGATGATTGTTTTTTCTCGTCTATTCGACGGTGCGGGTACCTACTACCTACCGACCGTTAGGTTGTTCAAAATTGTTGTGTGTGTGTAAATACGTTTGCGAAATATTAAGCTTTAATATGCTATATTTTGAAAGTCGAGTGTCCCAAATCTGCCAGTTAATTAGTTGTTTATGGATATGTAAAAAAATCACAGCAGTGGTACATATAAAAAAGTTAAGAGTAAAACTATCACAGCTAAGTATTAGGCTTTACAAGTTATCGAGTAGGTAATAGTCGACTATCCCTTACACGCAGTTGGTCGGTTTTTATTTAAGAGTTTCCACTATTTTTTGACCCTGGCTCGCACGTCGCACGGTTTGCAGTAGGAACCTCACAAGTGAAAATAGTTTCTAATAGTCTGTAAGAAAAATAGTTTCTAATAGTCTGTAAGAAAAATAGTTTCTAATAGTCTGTAAGAAAAATAGTTTCTAATAGTCTGTAAGAAAAATAGTTTCTAATAGTCTGTAAGAAAAATAGTTTCTAATAGTCTGTAAGAAAAATAGTTTCTAATAGTCTGTAAGGTGTCCTTTGGGGTGTTGTGTGTCGCGTGTCTGACCTGCGGCTCTCCCGCGACGTCGACGTAGTGCGCCCCGTTGCCGACTGCGGCACGCACCACGGCCTCCCCGTACTCCTGGTAGGGTCCGCAGCAGTTCACCACCACCTTCACCTCACTACACATCTCTTTCAGTGATTGTTCATCGTTTACGTCTGCTATGGTTATTTTAATTTTAGATAGATCCTCGCCTGAAAGCAATTTTATTTAACATTTTCCACCAAAACTGAAAAGCCTTAAAATATTGACTGTAAGAATGGTATTAGTTCAATATCTCACCAGTTATTTTGGAGATATCGTCCATCAATTTGACCAGTTTACTCCGTGATCTCCCCGCGACTGACCACGACAAAGGCGCGTTCTTCTGCGAAAGACGTACTGTTTTTTCGACGACTTTCCTGCCAGTAAAGCCCGTTGCACCGAAAATAACGAGATCTAGTCGGGCCATCTGTAAATTCGTACTAATAAAATAAGCAAATCCAAATAATTGAAATTAAAAAATCCAAGATTATAATTTCAAATGAGAAATGAGCGTTTAGCGCAATTCTGAGCTACGGAGGTCGAAAGGCTGCAAATGCATATGGCTGCGACGCCTACATGATGTACGACGCGGTCCAACAGGATCGGTGCGGTGCCTCGCCTCAGCCGTTATACACACCCCACTGCAGGGGCACTTTTACCACGACCTCCATACCTCCAATAGGTTGCCATATCTCACGAATGCTCTGTCTAGACGTCTTAATTAGTGATTAGGCTGTGCTATCACCGCCCGACAGAGTTGCATTTATTATTTGAGAACGCACCTTAGTGCCCTAACTAGAGCAAATAATTATAAACTTAACTTAGAGGGCAACTTCAAACAAACACTGTTCATAAAAACCATATAGGTAAGAAAGTGTTATTAACCGTAGTAGGTATTACTTTCGTCTGTACCGTGTATCTCATATCATAGTAGTACATACGTGTGTACCTTGTGGCTCACATCATAGTAGTACATACGTGTGTACCTTGTGGCTCACATCATAGTAGTACATACGTGTGTACCTTGTGGCTCACATCATAGTAGTACATACGTGTGTACCGTGGAACTCACATCACAATAGTACATACGTGTGTGTGTGTACCTTGTGGGTCACATCATAGTAGTACATACGTGTGTACCTTGTGGCTCACATCATAGTAGTACATACGTGTGTACCTTGTGGCTCACATCATAGTAGTACATACGTGTGTACCGTGGAACTCACATCACAATAGTACATACGTGTGTGTGTGTACCTTGTGGGTCACATCATAGTAGTACATACGTGTGTACCGTGTAGCTAACATCAAGGCAGTACATAGGTACATGTGTACCGTGTAGGTAACTTCGCAATAGTACATTACAGTGTACCGTGCACCTCACTTCATACAATTTTAAGTAAATTCATTGAAACAATTTAAAATAACAGATTATTAAACATAAAAAGTAAACAAAAAATGGAGGATGTCTACGTTTTTTTTTTATACCACTAAGGTGGCAAACAAGCCTACGGTCCGCCTGATGGTAAGCGGTCACCGTAGCCTATGGACGCTTGCAACACCAGGGGCATCACTTGCACGTTGCTGACCCTTCAGAAATCTAATAACTTCTTTTTTGAAGAACCCCATACTGTAGTCCTTAGAGAAAACCTTGGCAGGGAGCTCATTCCACAACCCAAGGGTTCGCGGGAGGAAATTTCTCTGAAACCGCACTGTCCGCGACCATTTGGGTTCCAAAGTGTGAGAATGAATGGTAGAAAGTAGCCGTGGGCATCATTTCGAACAATTCCTCAGAACACAATCCATTGTACAAGCGGTAGAACACACACAGGGAGGCAAAGTCTCTCCTTAGACTTAAGGGCTCGATACCGCAAGTGAGTTTGGAATCGTCGACAATTCTCACAGCCCGTCGTTGAACCGAGTCAAAAGGGCCAAACTGGTATCCGGGTGCCGGGTGCACCCAGAGATGGCAGCAGTACTCCATATGGGGCCGACGTGAAGTACTGCTTCGCTCTGTTGAGTACAGCAAGTTTTTTAGACGCCATCTTACCTTATCTTAAGTCTACATCAGTAATATCTTTAGCAGGTCTAAAGATTTTTAGGTCATCTGCATACATTAGGAAATGAGAGTTAAGAAAATAGTTTCTGATGTCGTTAATATACAAAACAAATAGAAGAGGACCCAGGATAGATCCCTGGGGTACCCCCGATGATACATTAATAGTCTCAGATTTAAAACCATGGATTACTTCTGTTTGTGATCTGTTAGTTATGTAAGAAAAAAACCACGAATACCATTAAAAGAAATTTTGCGTAAAAGGAACTCATGATCTACTTTGTCGAAACACTTTTTAAAATCAGTGTAAACAGCATCAATCTGTAAACGTCGATACCAGACTTTCGAAGAGCTTCGCCAACGCTGAGAGAATCGATATTGGGCGATAGTTTTCAACGTTGTATTTATCACCACTTTTAAACACTGGTGTGATAAACACCTGTTTCCAGATCGCAGGAAAAACTCTCTCTTTTAGACACTTATTGTAAAGGATATGAAGAGGTTTTGACATAGAGCTAGCCGTAGATTTTAAGAAAATAGCAGGTATACCGTCTGGCCCTGGCCCTTTAGATATATCTTAGTTTTTAAGTGCTTTCTCTATTGTATGAATATCAATGTCTATGTCAGATATAAGTATTGAGTTATCGGCAATTGGAGAAGGTGACTCCCAGCTTCCCCAACTAATGTTGAGATGACATATACAGAGTAAAAATATGAAGAGAATAAATTGCAAGTTTGTTTTTGTAAAATGATGTGGCAGGAATGGCAGGGGAATGTTTACGGTTAGCTATGTAAGTCCAGAAATATTTAATGCTTACAGGTATTCTGTCTTCAACTAATTTAATATATTTAAGATAACATTTATTGCATTCGGCTTTGAACCTCGTCGATATTTGGAAAAAATTTCGTAATCACTAATATTATTGTAGGTTTTCCACTTAATCCAAGCCTTCTCTTTGTTTTTGAAAATATGAATGAGTGCAGGAGAAAACCAGTTGGGAAAATTAGTAGACTTAAAATTAGTAGCACATAGTCGGTATATGAGTTCTTATATCATAAAATTTCATAAATTTTTTGAACCGCATCATCAGCTTTTAATTGACTAAGAGCCTCGATCCAATCAATACTGACTAGTTCATTATTAATTATTTCGTAATTAGCAGAATTAAACTTATACAAAAAAACGATGTTTCATGACTTCAATGTGTAACTGTATTTTTAAATTAATAATAAAAGGCGGGTGGTAGTAATCAGGCGGTAAAAGCCAGTTACAAGGTAACACATTACAATCATAATTTGAGATACGTAGGTCGAGAATACGTTAATTTTTATTTTTTAAATTATTATATTGCAATGAGTCTGCTAACGCCATAAAGTCCGCTAAATATGTACTAGTGGTATCCAACCCAGATTGCAACATTCCATTGGCATTGACATCACTATTAGTCCCCTGAATGTGTGGTAAGTTGTAATCACCCAGAACATAAAATGAATCCATATCATTCTTTGTTATAACTTCGCGTAAAGTTTTAAAGTGCATTTTGCATATATTGTCTATTGTGTGAGGTGGAATGTAAACAGCGCTAAATATGTGGTGTTTATTAGGTCAAGTAACAGGTAGCGCGATAACGACATGTTCGAGCGCGGCGGTGGGGATCGGCACCACCAGCCGTACGGGCCACAGCTCGCGTCACACGGCTACTTACTACCACTCCACCTCCGTCTTGTTTACCGGTTAGGGTAAGGTCACGATCACATCGGAATGTATCGGTTCAGTTATCATCAATAAATTCATTATCTAAAATATTAGATGTTAGCCACGTTTCCGTTAAAATAAGGACGTCATATGAATTAGACAATATATTCATGTATAATGTTTGAAGCTTGGTGCTACAGTTTTGGTAGTATAGTGATATATTATTATTATGTCCTATCTTAGTGCAAAAGAGTGTTTTAGTAAAAAATGTTAACGCTGAGTTATAACAATCAGATATGTGTTTATGAAACATCGTTTGCCACAATACACACACTGTAACAGATTTTTTCTGCTACAGAGTTTATTTCGCAAAACGAGTGTATGGTTGTACTATATACTTAAAATATTTACTTCCATTTTAACCAAAGTACAAAACTTTGTACTTATTAAAATAAACACTTCTCAGTAATTTGAACAGACAGCACTTTCATTGTACCCTTTGTTTAAAAAAAAATTGAGTCGGGAGTGTTTATTTCTCTTTGTTCCCAGAGGTACGAAGTGTACACGAACTTATGTTTATATTAAGATTGGTGCCCTCGTGTGGGATTTGTTCCTGTTCTATTTCACACTTGCATAACGCTTATATGACAAAATGGTGTGAACCATACGCTACGCTAGCACACATAGTAATGAATTTAGCATGTTATAGCTATATCTTTTCTACAAATTCAAACGTTATATAAATAGAGTTGTTTTTCTGTGCGGTGGTGTTGACCATGTCAGTGGTAAAAATTGTTTATATTTGGAGGAACGGAGGAAAGAAGGGTACAGGGGTGTATTAAGCTAGGCGGCAGCTTAAAACAAGGCCTTATTGTTCTCAAAATATTTCCTTTGTTTGTAGACGAGTTAGGGGAGAGAAGGGGGTGAGGCGTATAACAGCGGATAGACCAATTTATACTGGCTGTTTATTGGGAACTGTTATAAATATTATATGCACCCTATATAGTCTAGTCACCTCTTTTCCTAGCCTAGTCAGCATTATTATGATCCGTTCCCAACGTCTCAAGTAAAGCTCCTCAGTTCAACACTAGCCTCTACCCGGTACACACCAATTTTAATAAAATCGTATATTATAATATTTGACCGAATAAATAAGTGTTAATAATTATAAATAATCTTTTTTAAAAACCCTAGTCGAGAATCCCGACTAACATTGGTGGCAGCGCTAACGGATACAAAAAATAGTATCCCGGAATCGTCTCCGTATCCTTCTCTGAATCTTTCTATATCCGTGAATAAAAGTGACTTTTATTTCAAACTATACAAACTATTTATATATTTACAAGTGTGTGTGTGCCAGAATCAAAGTACAACGTTGAACTCATCTCCGTATCCTTGTCCGACCTACTGTGTGTAATCCACCGTGGGGTCACATCTACATATACTTCAAGTTCTTCAGAAGAGCTCGCAGCTGTACCAGCTGTCAACTGCGGGGTCACACCTGCAAAACCAGCAAAACCAAAAGAAATACTTCGGGTTCTGCCAACGAGATCACAGCTCTAACAACAATGACATCCAGGTTCCAGAAATACAAAGTAATACTACTACTCCAGTTCCAGATCCTGTAAGTCTCAAATTATTAACTATTTTTAGTGAAAGTGAATTCCTGACAAAAGTGAATCTAATCTCCGATCTAAGTGAAAATTCAGTGAATTTTAAATGTTACTCGAAATTAACATTCTCGTTTTAATTGTTCTGTCATAAATTTTATACTCATTATTACTAAACTTATTCATTAATAATTATTGTCTGTAACAAATGTATTAGCATTGTACTGATCCAATCCTTATCGTAGAAAGCGTAATCAAAACATAGCTCGTCCAGACCACGACGCCGTCATTCAGTAACATAAACATTCCCGTGATCCAGTGACCGCCTGTTACACCGAACCGATTTCATTGTTTTAAATTTTGCTTTAACTAATTTAATTTTGCTAAAATGTCTACAAAGGATTCGAAAACCTCTGAAGACAACTTTCCAATCACCGCCTTATTTAAATTTATTAGGAGTTTTGATGGTACCCGAGATAAATTAAATGCATTTATCACAAATTGCGACAATGCTTACAATATTGCTACAAGTTCTCAGAAACTAATTTTATTCCAATATATTTTAAGCCAATTAGAAGGAAAAGCTGAAGCGGTGTGTTCAATAAAGGAACTCACAAGTTGGGCACAGTTACAAGAATTATTGCAAACCCAATTCGGTGAGAGGAAACATTACGCACACCTCCTCACAGACTTACAAGAATGCCGACAAACTACTAACGAACCAGTTAATCAATTCGCATTACGAATGGAAACGAATCTTTCAAAACTACTTACCGAAATCACATTATCCAACTCAAATAAAAAAGAACTTCCCGGCAGAATCGCAGCTATGGAAGATTTAGCCCTACACACATTTTTACTCGGATTGTCTCCTAGAATATCCAGCATCGTCCGTTGCAAAGACCCTAATAACCTTAACGACGGCATTAATATGGCTATTTCCGAAGACAAAATCCAACTTATGATGCATAGACGAAACCTACCTTCAACGTCCCAAGATCGTTTTTATAATCCAACACCCACTCGAAGACCTGACTACACATTTAAACCTACAGTGCATAATACTTACCCAAAACCAGCCCCAACGATTACTCAACCTTCGCAAACCCCACGAAACTCCAATATACTCTTCTGTAGATACTGCAAATACCAAGGTCACACTATCGAATCCTGTAAAAAACGAGAATACAATAACAACCGCCTCAGGACACCTCATCCCCCTTTTTCACCACAACTTCGTCGACCTACAACCACGAACTCACCTCAATATCCTAGATTTTCGAATCCTCAGCAAACTCGCGTATTCTATACAGAGGGTGACCACTATTTTCCTGAAACACAAACCAATGATGTTTTCACCCTGCATCCTAATGAGCAAGATTCACATGAACACCCTGAAAATACAAACGAATCTTTAAACGAGTAGAGGGCTCACGGAGGTGTCCCGTGAAGCCCAAACCTCCGTATCCAAGGACTCAAATGTCCGAACCTCTGTTTCCAAGGACTCAAATGTCCGAACCTCTGTTTCCAAGGACTCAAATGTCCGAACCTCTGTATCCAAGGACTCAAATGTCCGAACCTCTGTTTCCAAGGACTCAAATGTTCGAACCTCTGTATCCAAGGACTCAAATGTCCGAACCTCTGTTTCCAAGGACTCAAATGTCCGAACCTCCGTATCCAAAGACTCAAATGTCCGAACCTCTGTTTCCAAGAAATCAAATATCCGAACCTCTGAATTCAAGAACTCCAATATTCTAACTTCTGCACCTAAAGACTCAAAAACTACGAACTCGGCTACTGGACCGATTTGTGAACCTGAAAAAGAATTTAATGACCTAATTCCACAAACACCCTCTGAATCTATGAAATTACGTGAAGTCACATCTAACATTAAACACAGATCCCTACCTCATATTATTTTATTTACAAACCTTTCCGAAAGACCGTTATCATTTCTCATTGATTCTGGAGCATCTGTGAATCTGATAAAAAGCAAATCTATTGAGAAAATGCCCATTCTAAATAAAGAGAAAATCAAATTGAAAGGAATCGATAATAACCGGGAGTTTATCCCTACTGTAGGTCACTTACAACTAGAGTTGTTTCCTAAATTAAAAAACAAACAAAATTCGACCACTTTTCACGTTGTCGATAAAATAGACCTAAAATATGATGCCATAATAGGCAGCGAACTTCTCAGAGACCTGAAATGCAACATAAGCTATTTAGATAACGCCGTCACAATAGGGGACTTTAAATTTAAATTGAACTTTTGTCATCCCATTTACTCCATTCCCGCTCGATCAGAAGTTGTAATTGAATGCACTATATCTAACCCAAAGATTAAAGAAGGTCTGATCATGGACCAACACATATCCGACTCCTTACTCGTATCTAATTGTGTAGTAAAAGTAAAAAATAACGATCGTGTTAACATAACCGTTGTTAATGTCTCTGAAAATCCAGTCCAAATCGATTCTAACCTTAATCTTACTCTATGTCCAATCGACTATGATGCCTACCCTGTATCCAAACCTAGTACAAGCGATGACAAAAACTCTTTACATAGAACACAAGAAGTCCTGAACTCATTGCGCGTAGCCCATTTAAATAATGAAGAAGTCTCTACCCTCTATCAAGCCTGTTCCGACTACTCCGATATCTTCCATCTTCCTGGAGACAAGTTAACTTTCACTAATTTCTTAAAACATGAAATTAGAACCATATCCGATGTCCCTATTAACACAAAATCCTATCGCTTTCCTGAATGTCACAAGAAAGAGGTGGCGAAACAAATAGATAAAATGTTAGATGTAGGAATTATTAAACATTCGTCTTCTCCATGGTCCTCTCCAATCTGGGTCGTGCCAAAGAAACTCGATGCAACAGGTGAAAAGAAATGGCGTGTAGTCATAGACTACAGAAAGCTGAATGACGTCACTATTGGAGACGTGTACCCCATACCACAGATAACAGAAATCTTAGACCAACTCGGAAATTCAAAATACTTCTCGACATTAGATCTTACTTCTGGTTTTCACCAAATCTGCGTCAATGAAACAGATTGTCCTAAGACCGCTTTCAATGTTCCGCAGGGTCATTTTGAGTTCTTCCGTATGCCGTTTGGCCTGAAAAACGCGCCTGCAACATTTCAGCGTCTCATGAATTGTGTTCTAACTGGTCTCCAAGGTCTAAAATGCTTCGTTTATCTTGATGATATCGTCATCTACTCCTATGACTTACAAACACACGTAAAAAACCTCACTTCCGTCTTCGAAAGACTACGCAAATTCAACCTTAAACTACAGCCAAGTAAATGCGAGTTTTTAAGGAAAGAAGTAGCATATCTTGGACATGTTATAACTGACCAAGGTGTCAAACCAGACCCTAATAAGATAAAAGCTGTTTCCCAATATCCTGTTCCAAAATGCCCCAAAGATATCAAGTCCTTTCTCGGACTTGTGTCATACTATCGTAGATTCATCCCAGACTTCTCTAAGCTGGCTAAACCATTAACCTCTTTGCTTAAAAAGGATGTAGCTTTTGATTGGCGTAATCAACAACAAATTGCGTTTGACTCTTTGAAACAAAAACTCATCACTGCACCTGTTCTCATATACCCAGACTTCACAAAACCCTTCGTCCTGACTTGTGACGCCTCTAATCATGCCATCGGTGCAGTTCTTTCTCAAGGTCTTGTCGGACAAGACAGACCAGTCGCATTTGCTTCACGCACTTTAAATAAGAGTGAGTCCAATTACAACACAACGGAAAAAGAGCTATTAGCCGTCTTTTTCGGTTGCAAAACCTTTCGTCCTTACATCTACGGCTATAAATTTCAAATTGTTACCGATCACCGTCCACTCAAATGGTTATTTAACCATAAAGATCCAAGTTCTAAATTACAAAGATGGAGACTCAAACTCGAAGAGTATGAATACGAAATTATATACCGAAAAGGCAAACTAAACGGAGCTGCCGACGCACTAACCAGATATCCTGTCAATCCTATAATAGAAGAAGTAAATGAAGATCTAACCGATCTTGATCCTTTAGACATAAGTCCATTTGACGATCAAAACCCTGGTTTTAGTCCTTTGAACTTACCGACTCCAGAGATCCCAGATGCTTTTCAAAATCCACAACCGTCTACTAGTAGACAAGACTCGATGTTTTCAAATCAACCGTTCTCACTACCTGAAAACTTACCTGACCAGCTATCTCCATTACCTGAAAACTTACTTGACACAAACCTAGAACAAACCTTAACACCAACCAATCCTTTGACTCCAAGTGACCAAGTACCTAACGTCCCGTTTTCTAGTTCTAATAGTAATGAGTACACCACATTTCTGAAAACAATCCTAAATAAGAATATTAACTTTAACACAAATGTAAAACAACACAATGAAAACCGTTAGGCTTACCGTTAAAAAAGCTCATGCAATATTATTTTAATTCCCACATCCATTGACCTAGACGAATGCAATCCCTATATACAAGAAATCGTAGAAAACATAGATGATCCTAATAAAGTTATTTCATGCGAAAAGGAATTAAATTCGTTCACAAAAGTTGACCTAAATAGGAAAACCTACTACCTTCTCTTCACCAAAGTCCATCACTTTGATAAGTCTTCGTATAAAGACATATTTGATTGCCTCAAAGCCTTTCGTAACGAAATAACCACAAACACAAGTGCAACGGAAATCGCCATCAGCGATTTCAAAAATCCCTTTGATAACCTTTCATTTATAAAAATATATAATATGTTAACTTACCTTTTCCACGATACCAATATAACTATAAACATTTATCACAACAACATTATATATCCTTCCCTTAGTGAGATCCCAAAAATCCTAAAAAGTAATCACGACATACCCATCGCCGGTCATTTAGGCTCCGCCCGTATGTTTAATAGAATCCGCGAACAATTTTACTGGAAAGGAATGCGTAGCGATATCGAAAATTATATCAAAAAATGTTCCTCTTGCCAAGAAAATAAAGCTCTTAGAAAAATCAATAGAGCACCAATGCAAATTACAACGTCTTCTACAACTCCCTTTGAACGACTTTCTCTAGATATAGTAGGTCCATTACCAGAATCGGGCACCGCTAAACTTAAATATATACTCACCTTGCAAGACGACTTAACGAAATATTCTGCTGCTTATCCCATACCCAGTACCACAGCCGAAGAAACCATGGACTGTCTCATCCACTTTATTTCTCTCTTTGGCATCCCAAAAACCATCCTTACCGATCAAGGAACCAATTTCACAGCAGACTTATTTAAAAATACTTGTCAATTTCTCAAAATAAAACAACTTTGGTCATCACCATATCACCCACAAACTCAAGGCGCCCTGGAAAGAAGTCACTCAACACTCAAAGAGTACTTAAAGTCCTACGTCAATGAAAACCAAGATGACTGGCCCAAATTTGTATATACCGCCATGTTATCTTATAATTCCGCCGTGCATTCGACAACCAATTACACCCCATTCGAACTTCTCTTCGGACATAAACCTTTTATTCCTAATTCAATTTACGAAACTGTTCCTGACGTCACTTACCCAGATTACGTTAAAATGCTGCAGCATCGACTAAAATTCTCTCGAGATAAAGCCGTTGAGCATATAACGAAATCAAAAGAAAATTCTAAGTCTTATTATGACAACCACAGTCGTCCCGTTAAGTACGAAGTAGGCGATTATGTGTTCCTTAAAAACCATCTAAGGCTCCGCAAAGCCTTGTCCCCCATATGGAAGGGACCTTACAAAATAGTTAAAATAAATGGTAGAAATACGTTAACACTCTTAATTAACAGGCGACATGTTTCTCATCATTACGATGAAGTCAAATTGGCACGCAGACGTGACACTTAAAATATAAACACCTAGTAAATAAGATATATACCCATAACCATAATAATCTTTCTTTACATACTTAATTGTTATATACATTTTATATACCTACCTAGCTATAACTATTACTTTATCTTTAATATCTTAGGATAGTAATTTGTATTTCATAGTTTTCTTTTATTTTATTACAGTACCATAACTCAAGGAAAGTATGTGCACCCCGTTTCAAACAACCCTGGAATCTATTTTGATCCCGTAGGATCATTAAAGATTGTAAACGACCACCTTAGTGTAGTCGTTCCGATAGACATTTCTTTTATTGAACCACACCTCCAAAACATAAACGGTGTGATAGGCACCTCTCGATACGTTTGTAAACAGAGTCTTACATTCGACGAAACTGAGTGTCACAACTTGATTCAGCCTTTATCTTCTCGTTATTATGACATACTAAGAGACTACGAGTCAATTTCTCACCTGACCGGTAAACAACGTTACCAACGATCCCCGTGGTTCGGCGTAATTGGCACCATATCTAAACATTTATTTGGCACAATGGACCAAGACGATGCTATTAAATACAACAACGCTATCCAAACTATAGAAAATGACCAAAAGGAATTTGCTAACTTAATGAAACAGAATATTCTCATTACCACATTAACACTTTCCTCGTTTAAAGAAACTATAAATAAAATCAACTCTAATCAACAAAGTTTGGACAACGCTGTTGAAAACCTTTCTTTAGCTGTTAAGAATTTGACTGTATTATCAGACCAACTATGGTTTAAATCCAAAATGTTAGAATTAATGAACATTCTAGAAAATTGTTTGTTAACGCTTTCGTTTCGCGTAGAAGACATTATTAGTGGTCTTTTATTTAGTAAATCAAACACTCTACACCCATCTATTATTACCCCGAAACAATTATTTTTAGAACTTGTAAATAACTATAGATTTCTCCCCAGCTCTAATGAACTACCAGTACCCTTAATATTAAATAACATCCATATTCTAATGAATGTCTCGGAAGTGGCGAGTTATTACTCAGATTACAAAATTGTCTTTGTGCTTAAAATTCCGTTAACTAACCCCAACGAGTACAATTTATATCAAAACATTCCATTTCCTGTAGCACATCAGACCAAAAACCCGGAGTCATACTCCGTCATAATACCTTCTACTAAATATGTAAGCATAAGTAGAGATAAGTCTCACTACTGTAAGTTAAATGACATGAGACACTGTAAAACTATATCTAACCAGATGTTTATATGTGTAATAAGCAATGTGTATTCTACTACTGTAACCCCTATTTGTGAAACTGAAATTATTACAAAATTGTTAACTTCAGTGCCTAACCAATGTGAAACTAAATTCCTCCACGGAAATATCGAAGCTTGGCAACCACTTAAAAATAATTCGTGGATATACATTATGTCTAAAAATTCAAAAGTCTCTATAGACTGCCCTAAAATGAGTAACACCACCGAAATTAATATCCTAGGATCTGGTATTTTAAACATACCTAGTGGTTGTATTGGATATTGTAATGATTTAAAACTTATACCTAAGCAAAATTTAAAAATAGAACTTCAACCCGTTATATCTAACTTTATACTGATAAATGACTCTTGTTGTAACTTTATTTCATTTAAAGAATCACAGGTTAAACTTCCGTTATTAAACTTAAAATCTACTAACTTTGATTCTTTATCTAAGTATAACTCCGTATCAAAACAAATAACTCAGAAACTAGATGAAATTATAACTAAACCTCATATTGTTTTGTATGGTAATTACTATTCCTCTGTAACCCTATTTTTAGTAATAATTTTAATTGTATACATTATCTATAAAACATTTGCTAAAACTGGTGTCTACCGAAAAATACCTATTCCAATTCTTAACAAAAAAGTAAAACAAGATCTTAACATAGCAACCTCCCTTGAAGATATTCCTTCAGACCGTCCAATTCCTGAACCCAGGATAAGAAGCTTTTAGACGTGAACTTCACTTAAGGGTGTAAGTTCAGTCCAAAGCGGGAGGCTGTTATAAATATTATATGCACCCTATATAGTCTAGTCACCTCTTTTCCTAGCCTAGTCAGCATTATTATGATCCGTTCCCAACGTCTCAAGTAAAGCTCCTCAGTTCAACACTAGCCTCTACCCGGTACACACCAATTTTAATAAAATCGTATATTATAATATTTTACCGAATAAATAAGTGTTAATAATTATAAATAATCTTTTTTAAAAACCCTAGTCGAGAATCCCGACTAACAGAACGTTGGAATTACCACACGTATATGTCTTCTGTTCCAAATGTGTTCGATTGTAATGTTGTGATTGTAAGGATTACATTTGCTTACGTTTTCATGGTGACATGATTTTCTGGCGGGCTTTTATATAAACAAAGATCGCAGCCAAAATTTAATATAGATCTTGAAAACAAAGAATTTACTTGTATGATGTTCAGTATTTTTCCATGGCATTACAGTGGGGATTGGCTCCAAAGGCTTTGTGGAAGATTGAGAAGAGAACTTCGGGAGAGAGATTGTCAGACTATCGTTGAGTTTAGACGTCTAGTATAATACGGAAAATTGTCGAGCTATCGAGCTTACACGTTGTGCGATTCGAGAAATCAGCCTGTCCGTCAAGGCTTGAAAAGTGTCTTAATTTTTAATTATTTTAAAACAGTGAAAACTCAACAAATTGTGTAAGTTACATAGATTCAAAAAGGGTTTAATTTGTTTATTTATTTTTTTCAGAGGTAGAATTTTTTTTATTTAGATTTAGATTTACAAGAGCTCTAAAATCCCCGTTTTCCCGGATAATTTTCTGAAACACAAGGATTTCGTCTTTCTTTGTCTAATTCTTCAGATAAGAAAGAATTTAGCAGTTTTTCTTTAATTTTGTTGTCTTATAGATTGTTAGGAGAACTAGGTAACCCAGACTATCTAAGTCTGGCTATTATTTTTTCAGCCGGGTTTTATTTTTATGGGAAATCTTTGTAGAACAAAGGTGATAGGGCAATATTTCTCAATTTTCTTTTATGTTAAGGAAAGTGTGTGAATTTTGTGAAATGTTTGAGTTTTGTGTGTTTTTAAAAAATATTTATTGTTACACTTTATTCTCAAAATTAACGTAACTGAAAGCCTACAAAAATGAACTAGATTTTAATAAGCTAAATAATACTTTTAGTAATTTTGACTGAGTTGTTACACAAACAATTAAATTTACCTATTTTTTTTCTTGTCATTAACTATCTCTATGACAGTAGAATTTTGATCTGAGTTAAATTTAAAATTGTCACTGAAAATTAAATTAAACTTAATTTTTCTTTTTTTTAAATTTCATTACATAAAATTTCTTAAAACTACACTTCACAACACTAATTCACACGCCAAAATCTGTGTGATCAATGGAGTTTGAGTCGGAAGGAAGATCTAGACCAGATCTTCGCTAACGGTCCTTCGCTACAGATTCACGGCATACTATATCTGGACTAAGTCTAGATAAACACATATCAAACATTTAGGATACACTCTGGAAATGGTTCTTGGTATTTTTGGGCCTGTAGTTTATTTAGCATCGACTACTTAAACGATGAGGTCTAATTATATCGAGACAACCTAATTTCTAGAACTCACAAACAATTTGATCTACAGCTCAGCCTATTTTTCTTTAAGACTCTACCTTGTCTTCATCAACTATCTTCATAAGAGGTGAATTTGAACTGAGTTAAATTAAAAATTGTCACTGAAAATCTACGAGTTCCACAACTACATATCTAAACTACGAGAAATCTAAATTACTGCTCAATTTTATACTACGGAGGGGTGACAATTTATTTTCAGTTTCAAATAAACGAAAGAATCTAAATCAAAGACAAAGGTATTATAAAAGCCATTTATGAGCTCTGCGATGATGACATTTTGTACAATCCGGATAGATTTTTATTTGTCCTAGAAAATTGCTAAAGTACTAAATTAAAACTACACTTCACAACATCAATTTCACACGCCAAAATCTGTGTGTTCAATGGAGTTAGAGTCGGAAGGAAGATCTAGGCCAGATCTTCGCTAACGGTCCTTCGCTACAGATTCACGGCATACTATATCTGGACTAAGTCTAGATAAACACATATCAAACATTGAGGATACACTCTGGAAATGGTTCTTGGTATTTTTGGACCTGTAGTTTATTTATCGTCGACTACTTAAACGAGGAGGTCTAATTATATCGAGGCAACCTAATTTCTAGAACACACTTAATCTACAACCAAAAATTATAGATTACCTAAAATAAATCTTAAAACTAAGATTCATGCAGGATTGATTGGTTGTAAGAAAGTTGATTTGAGACTAGTTTGTGCCTAAGGAAAAGTAAATGAGAGATTTGGACGCTTAGACTTATTTCCGTACGTATGGAGGGATGGTTTGATTGTCTAGATTTTTTTAGTGCTGCTAGCTGGTTCTGATGGGGAAGTCTTGTCTTCTGACTTCCGAAAGGGTTTGGTAATATGGAGTGCTGGTGTGACCAAACAAGTTCGGTTAGGGTAAAAACTACTATATCTAGTTATAACTAGATATATCTTTGGTATATGAATCGCTTAGATCTTATTTTATGTTTGAGGAGCACAAGATGGTTTTGGCGTTCGCCGGTTCCTGTTTCGACGTGTTGACTTCATATAATGTTAAATATCCTTAATAGAAATAATTATATATATGTGTCAAATATAACAATTCTTTCCCTAAACTATACAGGTACCTTTAATTATTTTTTTTAACGCGTCGCGAGTGTTATAATTCACTTTTATGGACTTTGAAAGTGACAGTGAAAAAGACATAAAATAGTGTGAGAGCTACAGTGTCATTCAGGATCTCGAGAGTTGTCTATTCCTGACAGTATCCGAGGTCCCTGCTGAAGGGGGACTGCAGTTCCTTAGAGGGAGGTAACAACCAATTCGAGTCTCAGTAAGTGGATAGTACTTAGTCATGCAAGAATAAATTTAAGTTTATTTATTAAGTTTAATTTTGATGTTTTTAATTTCAGAATAAGTTTTATGTTTTTATTATTTTTTTGTGTATGTGTTCTTTTTTTTTCTTATAGTTTATAGCAAATTATTTTGACGAGAAACTATAAATAACCTTAACGCACGTAAGCATCGAAACAACTTTATATAAAAATAACTTTTACAACACACACACCGTCTGGAGTACAGTGCCGGGAAACTTTCAATAATATACAATTACAGTTCAGAAATTTGCAATTTAGTTTACACAGTGAATGTGTTAGTTCATTTGATATGTTCAGATTATACTTAACGAAATATAGCAACAATAAATTTTTTATATGAAATGAGATTGACTTACGGTTAGCGATCAAAATTAAAATGTAAGGTATCAGAAAGATACGGCTCGAAAAGTTAACAGTATTGATCGAGCAAAATAGAAACATACATATACATACATTCTCATTCATATGTTGTAAGAATTAATAATAAAATTAAATTTTATAAGAATAAAACTATAAAGATTTTTAATAATACAGAGATTTAAATAACAAAATTATAATAACAATATTTCTACCATCCCCATACAGATACAAAGTGCTGGATATCTATCATGTATTTTGCTATTACAGCAAATAAGCGCTTAACTTGCGTCGGAGGAGGGAGAGACCAATTAAGTTTAAAGTACAAATAATCTGGTGTCTCTTGCCGGACTACACCTAACAAAAAGTGCCGAAGTGAAGTTGCCTGCGTGCCTGCATATTTAGAAGGTTCGCCGCTTTCAAATACGGGCTGATGCGGGAACGGGATGGAATTCGGAAACAAACACGAATGAATGAGCCAATCTCTGAGTGCGCCCGATAATACAGCCACTGTAGACAACTTCACAGCAATTAAACTTTGATAATATCATTGACTCACAAAGGTGGATACGTAAATCTACGCTTAGGTAATCACGGATATTATAAAGCGTTTGTAAGACGGTAAAAGCCATTCGTGACTACCCCAAGAAGGTGTTTTTCAAAACGAACCTCACCATCCATCAACACACCTACATTTCTTACCTCTTCTACTCTCTCAGTCTCTACAGTTCCCAGTACTACATACGTGTTCCGTATAGATCACTTCACAGGAGTAAATACGTGTGCACGATGTAGCTCACTTTACGTTGTGTCGGAACCATACACTGTTATGATAATAATAATAATTATCTTTATTTAGTAACAAAAATCATACAAAATACTATTTATACTTTACATTTTAACATAGCAATTAAAGTTGTATCAGATAGGTATATGTTTGTACAACACAACAGTATATTGTTCACAGTGTATTGCATTATAACTACGTTCGGAACAAAATGCCCGTACTTGCTAGTCGACGTTGTGACCGCCTGCTTACCGCAACGGCGGCACAGCATCAGAGATCCGTGCTCAATCAGCAGTAAACCTTTAGGGTCCTGTACACTGTTAAAGTAGCAATTTTACAACCTCAGCTTCCTAATAACAAAGACAACTAAACTAAATTTCTCATTACGGACGTAGCTAATATGTATTGCATTTTAGGGTTCACTTTTGTTTTTAAATATGGAGTTGTATAATCCGTATACTTATTAATTACTCACCTTGTAGCCCTCCCGACACCGTGACGGACTGGGATAAATTCGGGCAATTGTTCGAAAATCCCAGCTCGCCACATCTAGATCGCGTTCCCAACGTAATCTCTTCCGCGACCGACCTAAACGTAGCTATCGACTCACTCACTAGCCACCTGACCGCCACCGTTGGCGAGTGCTTAAGACAACTGCCGGTTGGTGATTATAACCACCTAATCCTGCCTCAGCACATCTGGTCGCTAAAGACTAAGCGTAACGCGGCCCGCCGCGCACGCGATCGCGCTCCCACTATCGAAAATAAAACTCTCTTCAACGACTTACACCGCCGTGTAAGAACCGCTATAGCTAAGATTCGCGCCCGACGTTTCGGTGTTCTGATGGAGAACATTTCTCCTTCGCACCAAGCTTATTGGCACTTAGCCAGAGCTTTAAAATCAGACACCGCCAACTCTCTCCCTCCGTTAACACGTCCCAACAACGTTCCCGTGTTCGATGACGACGAAAAAGCGGGTTGCCTAGCGTCTAGCCTCCAAGCCCAATGTGCCTTAAGCACACAGCTGTTCGATCCCGACCACGTGCATGTGGTAGACGGCGAAGTGGAGCGCAGAATTTCTCTGCCTCTACAAGACCCCCTGCCCTCAGTCACTGTCGACGAAGTCAAACAGGTCATCAAAGACCTACGCCCCCGTAAAGCCCCCGGTGCGGACGGTATCTCTAACGATATCCTAAAGCGCCTCACTCTTCCCCTTCTCTGCCTTATAGTAGCGATTTTCAATGCTACTATCGAAAATTGCACCTTTCCTTCTCAATGGAAAGATGCAATTGTTATAGGCATTCACAAGCCCGGCAAAGCTCATACTGAGCCGTCCTCCTACCGCCCCATAAGTTTACTAAAGGCCCTTTGTAAACTCTACGAACGTCTCCTCCTCGCTCGCCTACGGAACGCTATAGTCTCCAGAGGCATTTTAATAGACGAGCAGTTCGGCTTCCGTGCCAAAAACTCATGCGTCCATCAAGTCCTCCGCATACATATTCTCACTGGCTTTCAACCAGTATTAGGTAAGCACCGTCACACGGGCGCTGTCTTCTTCGATGTAGCGAAAGCCTTCGACAAAATCTGGCACACCGGTTTAATTTTTAAACTGTACAACTTTCAGTTGCCAGTCCGTCTCGTGCTCATCATACGAGACTATTTGTCGAATCGTAGCTTTCGCTACAAAGTAGAAGGCACTCTCTCTTCCCCCCGTCCCATAGAAGCAGGAGTACCGCAAGGGTCCGTGCTCGCCCCTATCTTGTGCCTTCTTTACACTAATGACATCCCTAAAACGATAAGTATCCAATTAGCCCTCTTTGCGGACGATACCGCTATCTATACCACCGATAGGCAAGTGAGTCGAATCACTAAGAGACTCCAACTCGCTATCACCGCCCTAGGCGAATGGTTTCGGAAATGGAGAATCGAGGTGAATCCCGACAAAAGCTCTGCCTTTCTCTTTACCTCTGGCCGCCCTCCGCGGCCATCTCCCCTCTCACTCTTCGGTCGTGCCATTTCCTGGCAAAACAAGACCAAATATCTCGGTGTGACCCTGGATAGGCGTTTGAACTTCCGCGATCACATTAAAATAGTTAGAGACCGAGCCGCTTTTGTCCTCGGTCGTCTTTATCCCATGATAGGCAAGTACAGTAAGATGTCGCTTAGAAATAAGCTAAATTAAAATTTACAGAACTTGCATCTGCCCCATACTTTCTTATGCTAGCGTAGTCTTTGCGTTATCCAAGCGCAATCTCCACAAACTTCAGACCCTCCAAAGGGAGAGGCCTCCGGAGCCTCCTGGTACGTCCACAACGCGGACCTACACAGAGATTTCGAACTCCCCACGATTTCCCAATATTTCAAAGATCTGGCAGTCCACTTTTTCGAGCGTACACAAAATCACCCGAATCGATTAATTGTGCAATCCACAATGTACCCCCGATCGACCTCGGCACGGTCGTAAAACTATAGTTAGGCGGCCTCGGCACGTACTAACGGCCCCAGATGACGATCTCGCTATCCGGATAGCGAGATTAGTCTCAACGACCTCCCCCAATAGGGCCTCCCTCCAAACACGACGCCGACGTCCCCGGGTTCGTCGGCGCCCGAACGGATACACGAGGTATCAAAGAGTGCCGGGGCGCTTCTCGCCCCCACTCAATCGCAACCGCACTTGCGTAACGGGGAACTTCCCTACTGGCGGTGACTCACCTTCGGGTTCGAGACTCACGCCGGTCGAAGGAACGCCTCCGAGAGCGACAAACCAAGAGCCCTTGAGCGTTGGGCGCTATATGGGCTGAGGCTCCTTCAGAGACTCGCCCAAATAAAGTCCGGTGAAGCAGTAATGGCTGCAACAGCCAACTGCAAAGTCAGTTCAGAAAAAAAAAAACCTTGTAGCGCAGTGGGTAGGGCGCGTCGCGGCGGAACTGGCTGTAGGAATCTAAAAGTCAGTCTGTGCTTATGTTATTTACGAAGGGGCCTGCTCTTAGGGAAGGAAACTTACTTTAAAACATTAGGAATCTGCTACGAAATAGACAAGTTTGAGTGTGTCATCGTGGCGGTTCCTGGTACTAATGATGCTCCTCGCAGCTGCTATCTTCAGATCCAGGACCTGATAAAATCACGGTTCCAGCACACTATATGAGTACTGACTTTTCAAAATTTCTTTACAAATTCCAAAGCGAATAAAAAACCGCTAACAACGCAATACGGGAGTGTCACATCCCACGCTTGTGAAGTTGTCCGCGACTATTTCAGAACTAATTTTGCACACCAGGCAGCGAGCCGTCAGTCGTATGAAATGAAAGGTCATGTCGGCATCGCTTATCTTTACCGAACAACGTTCAACGTTAACATTGATATTATGCATTTTTTAACATTTAATAAAATATTAGTCTATGACACTACATCAAAATTTGGAAGAGAGTAGCTATATTAAGCTTAGATAATCATGTTACATAATCTCGTTATTGACAGAATCTCGTTTATTACCTAATCTCGTTATTAACATAATCTCGTTCTTGACTTCTGCCAAATTGCAAAGCAGCTGGTCTGCAGCAAGTGTAATCTACGAAGTTTATTAACTTATGTCCGCGGTTCCACCCGCCCTAAATTCAGTGATCTGTGTAGGATTTCAACGGCAACTCATTAATTATGAAAAAAAAACCGACTCACACTTGATATTTTCAAGTAGCCTTTCGGACCCGGGACTCAAACTTTTTCCATGCCAAATTTCATCCTAATCGGTATAGCGGTTTAAGCGTGAAGAGGTAACAGACAGACAGAGAGACAAACTTACGGTCGCATTTATGATATAAGTATGGATACTGCTATGTCTGGGACACGGGTTGGTAGATAATTATTTTTAGTTTAAATAAAATAACATAATTGTAATTAGTAAACCAAACAACATACTAACTTTTTATTATATCTGCCAACATACAAATGGAATGATTACGCTTCCATGTTTAACTGGAGAGTAGAAACTTTTAACAACTTACTATACCTTGATATACTAACACATGAATATGCGTATCTATTGGATTCAAATCTACACCTATCATAAGATATGTTTAATAAGCAAAACGACATTTTAAATAATTTTGGCATGAAGAACATCTTCATAAATCTACAAAAAAATATTGAAATTATAGCTAAGTATAATCAGCAAACCAACGACAGAGTATAAGAGAATAGTATAAAAGTTAGCATATTAGAAAGTAATAATGAATCAATAGCAATCGACTCACTGTTTTTTCGACCATAGCTATATATATATATACTGCACCAAAATATAGCCGGGGTTCTTAATAAGGCAGACACTCTTCTAGTAGATCTAGAAGAACTATCGCAAAATCAGACTCCTATAGATATAATTTGCATAACAGAGCACTTTATGATGTCAGGACATGAAGATTTACTGGTACTCCCTAATTACCAGTTAACTGCCTTCTACTCCAGGAAAGAGAAAAAACGAGGTGGAGCCTGTATTTTGGTCCGCAATGACCATCGGTACACGGTATTGACGAATGTTGCTTCTCAATCATTGTCAGGTATAATTGAATGTTGTGCTGTAGAGTTACCCATGTATAATATTGTTATTATGTGAATGTATAGACCTCCTAAGTCAGGAAACCTAGATATATTTTATGCATATGTAGTAAGCGAGACAAAAAAAAAACGGGTTGCACCGGGAGTGCCGGCAGAAGTGAAAACTTGAATATAATTTTTGATATTTAGGAATGGTTAGGGAATAATTTTGCACGAATTGCTTTAATTATCAGTATAAAAGTACTATCATTTATGTGGTAAAATACAATATTCATTTATTGCCCTATCGTACACAAACATGACAATTAATATTACATTAAATATTTAACACTTCAGAACTTCACCGCACGGTAGAAAGAGACGGGGATACTCCCTCTCCTACTCTCCCTCCGTCTTACGAATTTTCGATCAGGTCACGTGATCCTGACGCGAGTTTAACATTTTTTACCCATCACAAAAAAAGTGCACAATGCCGCTAAAGAATTTTCACTTCAAAAATTGTGTTATATGGAGACTTTAACATAGACATTTTAAAGCAATATAATCTTAGTGTTGAATTTGAACAAGTACTTTTATGTTACAATTTAAAACTTGAGATAAGACAACCTACGCGTATAAAAAGTAACTCCTGCATTGATAATTTTGCACACAACCAACCAAGAAAATGTCACAGTCAGGTCATGGTCTGGGCCTTATCTGATCATACTGCCCAAATTTTAAAAATGCCTGTCAAAAAATTATACCTCTCAGACAAATGGCGAATCACAAAAATATTTGCGAAGAACATCTTAAAAAGTTTTTAGACCATTTAAGTAGCCTTACCTTTTCAGAAATCTATGGAAATGAAGATCCAAATACAGCTTACAATCTCTTTCTAGAAAAAATTCTTTTATTGTACGAATAATGCTTTCCTAAAAAAACCTTACTAATGCGAACTAAAAAGAAACTACAACGGATATCGCGAGGAATAAGATCGTGTAGTAAAAAACAACGCAATCTTCTTTGGATTTGTAGGCGTACTCCCTCACAAGAAAACAAAATCAAATTAAGTAAATATTCAAAAAAGTTTAGAAAAATAGTAAAATTGACAAAGAAAGCACAAAACAATTATTACATTAGGACGTCTAAAAACAAAATGAAAGCTACTTGGAAAATCATCAATAATGGTAAAATTTGTCATGGAAAAAAATATATTTCTAAAATAATAAAAGATGGCACTACAATTACTGATATGGACTGAATATGGACTGAATAAAAGAGTATGGAGTTCTTCAAGAAAGAAGTTATTAGATTTCTGAAGGGTCGGCAACGCGCAAGTGATACCCCTGGTGTTGCAAGCGTCCATAGGCTATGGTGACCGCTTACCATCAGGCGGGCCGTAAGCTTGTTTGCCACCTTAGTGGTATAAAAAAAAAAAAAATAAAAAAAAAAAAAAAAAATAGCGGATACGTTTAATGACTTTTATATCGATCAAATAATGAAGTCTCAAACCACCGACAAGGATCTAAAAATAGATCAATCGATTTTTATGTCACCAGTTACGCCACAATATGTCATCAGGATAATAAAAACTTAAAAAAATACAAAAAGTAGAGGTTACCATGACATCTGTTCTAAAGTTGTGAAATACACTGCAGAAATTATAGCACCACATTTAAGTTATATAATAAATATTTGTATTAATACAGGAATTTACCCAATAAACCTAAAATCAGTCATAGTAAAACCATTGATTAAAAAAGGTGACGAAACAAATGTAAATAATTACCGACCTATAGCAATTCCTCCAACTTTTGCGAAAGTATTTGAAAAGGCAATATATGAAGCTCTTTATAATTATTTTAACGTTCCTCAGGGCAGCGTACTAGGGCCCTTGTTATTCCTTATTTACATTTACGACTTACCTAAACATATAGGTCATTCAATGATATTATTCGCAGATGATAGTACAACAGTCATCAATGCTACATGTACAAAAGAACTGGAAGATAAAACCAATGACGCCCTTAACGACATCGTTATATGGCTTCAAAAAAACAATTTGGCAATAAACTTCAATAAAACTAAAGTTATGCTTTTCTCACAAAGACAAGTCATTAGAGACATCACCATAAGCTGTGGTAATAACAAAGTTGAAATTGTAAGTGCTGCAAAATTACTAGGCGTAAAATTACGTGGAAACCACAGATAAATAATATATGTAATAAACTTAGTAAGTCTGCGTATGCTCTCTTCAAACTGTCTAAGATAGTAAACATTGAAACAATATTGACCGCTTATTACGAACTAGTAGAATCTACTTTGCGGTACGGTATAATATTCTGGGGAAATGCTACTGAAAGAGAAGCCGTCTTTAGGGCCCAAAAGCGATGCATAAGGGCAATCTCAGGTATAAATATAAGAGACAGCTGCAAACCCATCTTTAAAACATTCAAAATATTGACAATGCCATCGTCATACATCATGGAAATAGCGACTTTCGTAAAAAATAACCCTGATTTATTTAAAAAATTTCTTATAATCGCACTATCCCAACAAGAATTCAACACAAAAATCTTCTGCGTGTACGAAAATATCGGACAGCTATTATGAAAAAAAGTGAACTCGGCATGGCTCCCACTATATTCAACAAGTTACCTGACAAAATTAGACCAATTCAAGAAACAGTTAAAATTACAATTAATTGATAAATGTTACTACACTATAAATGTCTTTTTAAGTGATAAAATCGGCTGACATAACATTATTGTTATATTTTAACTGACATTCTTCTTAATTATTTTATTTGACATTTTAATTTATTTCAACCTTTATCTAATTATATAATCTATTATAAGCAATATATTTTTATTTAATTCAATTGTAAGCTATAAGCTGTTAATTTGATGTTTGTTTACCATGTAATTTTTATTATCTCTTTTAAAAATATTTGTATGCCTTTATGGTAAAACATAGCGCTATCAATTGTAATTATTTTAAGACCTGTATTCCTGTCACCTATGTTTAACAAATAAATATTACTATTACTATTACAAAAAAACCGGCCAAGTGCAATTTTTTTAGTTTTACCATTCTCTTATTTTAGAAGTTACAGGGGGGACACACACGTTTTACCACTTTGGAAGTGTCTCTCGCGCAAACTACTCAGTTTAGAAAAAAATGATACTAGAAACCTCAATATCATTTTTGATGAGAAAAAAAATGTTGAGTTTCAGTGCTAAGTATGGGGAACCCCAAAAATGTATTGTTTTTTTTCTATATTTGTGTAAAAATCTTAATGCGGTTCGCAGAATGCATCTACATACCAAGTTTCAACAGTAAAGTTCTTATATTTTCGGAATAAAGTGGCTGTGAAATACGGATGGACAGACAGACGAGGAATCTATAAGGGTTCCGTTTTTACCATTTGGCTACGGAACCCTAAAAAGTACACAAATACAAAACATAACCATGTCATAAAACTAAAAACAAATAAAAAATAAAATAATACGTACCTTTACGAATTTTTTTTTTGAAATGAAAAAGTTTTTTCAAGTTAAATTACACGTAAATAGCTATAATTTTATGAAGTCTTATTTTAACAGCATTAATTGTCTTTATCTTGTATTTGGACATAAAGAAAATCAATAAAAATATAGTTATGTATCGGAGAAAAGTTTATTTGGACTTATGTTTTTGAGATTTTGAATCGAGATTGCGAAATTCAATTAGGCGATATCACGAGAAATTCGTTAGCTTTCATAATGCGGAATGTTATCCAGTGTCGAGAGGCGAGATATTCTTCCATACATTACGAGAACGCGAGACCTGAATATTCCAAGTCAGCCAAGGGGGCTGGGTGGAAATACTATAGACTTAAGAACCAGTATATGCTAGTTTACCCTCTCCCATGTCCACAACTGTTGCAGTCGAAACGGATAACAACACAACAGTTTTTTCAGTTTTACAAAAAGTTAACCGAGTCAAAAAAGAAAATTTTACGTAAGAACTTTAGGAAAAAAGGTAGGTACTGAAAGGAAATATACCAGCTAACATAAAATAAAAATAACGGAGAAAATGAAAACGAAAACTTATATTGCAAGTTGTAGGTACGAAAGCAAAAAAAGTAATGCTTCAGTGTACAGAGTAGGACACCCGGGCTCACTTGCTCAACGCTGCTGTTGGTAAAAATAATCATAATATTTTTTTGATGATAGCAAGCAATTACGTAAAACAATAAGAATAATAAAATACACTTTGCAGAACAAAAACTATCTATATTTTATTCATTACCTTTTATAATGAGACTGACAACTAAGATAGCATCATAATAGCTAGAAAGTACGATTTAGGATTATTGTAGTACGATTTAAGAATAATGTCCCTAAATCGTATCATTTTTATTTTTCACGGGTTTATATTAGTTCAGTTAGTTATTGATTAGCCATAAAACAAAGATTGTATAATCATAAACTAAATTTCTATTTGTCCTAAAATTGGCCCTTGTTTTACTGTCTTTTATAATATCGAGTGCTATATAGGTACCTAATAATTATTAATATATATCTATAATATAACTAATATATTATTAATTTGATTTAAAAGCTATAAATCCCTACCTGATAAACAAAAATAAGCCGCTTAGCTAATGCACAACGTAATGAAGTTCCACTGACAGACCGACAAACTGTAAATGTATGTATGTATTAATGTAAATGTAAAATACGTAATAAAATGCAACGTCCATTATAATTGCAACCAGCGCAAGCGTGGATAACACAGGTAGGAACATATATTTCTTGAAGCTTATTGGGAAGAGTCTCGAATAAGCCAGACTCTGGAATGCGAGAAAACAATGTATGCAAGTTAGGTCCTACCTCTCGAGACCCGTCAAAGTACTTGAACCTATGCATTTTTTTTGTTTTGAGTTTTACGTAATCGAAGCTGCTGCCTGGGTGTCTTAGTTAGTACCTACCTATCCACGGACTACCTAAATTTTTGTAAGTTCGATTGAGGTTTACAGTTTTAAATATTCTGACTAACTACGTTGATAAAACTTAAGATTACTTTAAAATACAATCCAGTTAGTAGGTACTATAAATGCAAAGTGTTTGTACCACTTCCACGTCGCAACAGAGCAACTGTTATTATACTTGGTAGACACAGGCGTAGCAGAAGCAATGGTAAATAAAATACTTCCCGATTAAGAGTTTTCACGAAAATTAATTTTCCGCAAGCGAAACTGTGGGTCACAGCTGTTAATATGATAATTTAAAAGTAGTGCTTGTGTTTGGATGTCGTTAACGCAATTACGCATAAACGGCTAAAGGGTTTGGAACAGCGTTGCCAGATATTTTTTTTGCCAAGTCGGGATTTAGGAACTTTTTGAGTGAAAAAAGCGGGATTCTTTCGTCGAAAGCGGGACATAGTAGAATAAACGTACCTATATAATCAAAAGTTTTTGATTATTTATCTTTTTATTTGAGTTCAAATTACGTTTACGTGACAATAGATAGCTACCTAGTAGAAATATCCATAGAAAATGTATTTTAATAAAATATGATATTGTCCACACTTGTCTGTGCCACCCGCCCGCGCTTTCTCAATACGCTGCACGCACGGTCTAGTTATTCCCGAAAAGCGGGATTGAGCATGTCCCGCGCGGGAAATTTAATTTTGATTTAAAAATCGGGACGTCTGGCAACGCTGGTTTGGAATGCCATTCGACACAGAGATAAACCACGTCCTTTCTACTCCAATCAACGGATCACCCACGAATATCTGTTTCGTTATGTATGACAAACCCGCGGGGCATAGCTCCTATTACCATTAATACACAAGATATCACACACGTAATGTCACACACGTGATGTCACACACGTTATGTCATACACGTGATGTCACACACGTGATGTCACACACGTGATGTCACACACTTGATGTCACATACGTGGTGTCACACACGTGATACCCACTTCCGATTTCAGTTATCATCAGTAATGGCAATGGCACAATAATATGAGCTGTGTTTTTAAAAGGTAATAAAATTATTGAAACAATTTAACACTTAATACCTTATAAAACTCTGAATTTGTGAAACCCATCATGATAATATATCATATTAATATTGCTTTCAAATCACTTACTCATATAAATAACAATCTTACCGTTTATTATTTAACGTCGCTCAAGACGTCTGCACTTACACAGATAAAGAACACTAGTACCTTACGCAGTATTTGTTTCCTCTATGACTAGTACGAAAACTGTGCTGCCAACCTCAAAACACATAGTTTCCCATAGTTATATAAAAAAAAATATACATTTTACTGAGGCAAGCTAGGATGTTTACCTTTTATTTAAAATTTGTGTGTTTCAAGTTTAGTACTCAACGATCAAGTGTAGTACTATTGTTTATCTTAAATCAGGCTGTTTAACATTCGGATCTTAAGACGTAGTTCGTTTGTGTCTCTAATTGTGAAATAAGCACAATTTATATATGAGTTCAACCCATACAAGAAACAATTATCAATTTTGGATTTCCTTAAGAGGGTCAGTAAGTACCGGTGTGAAGCAAATCGGCCAAAAAGTTAGTGTAGTATTTCGCGACCAAATAAGAAAGGTAATCATTTGTAGAATATGCTCTTCTTTTCTTTTAAGGTGTCATATGTTGAATTCATTTAATTTTTATAAAAATAAAAGAGGAAAAAAATGTTTTTTTTCTTAATTAGGATATTTCAAACATTATTCAACTAGTAGTAGTAGGAGTAATATGCTTTATGGCACAAATTAATAAACACAAAAAACAATAAAAAAGAAAAAGAAAAACTACAGTGTATGTGGTCTTATGGCTAATAAGCGATTTCTTCCAGACAACCTTTGGGTAGAGAAAATTAAAAAATGAATATGAGGTGATAGAAAGTGCAAGTGATATATTTAAGAGTTCTCATATGCATATATTACTATAATTGTATACAAAAAACATTAATACATATATATTTTAGTTTTTTAATAATATATATCAATAAATACATTATCAGTTTAAATTAAGGAAACAGTAATGATTTTTTTTAAATAGAAATAAAGTTTGAGCACGTCTTATATCCAAACGCGGAGCGTTACAGAATTTGATCGCCTGGACTGTAAAAGTCGTTATAATATTGCGTTACATCTGTGTGGATTTTTAACAACAAACTTGTGGAAACCCGATGTGCAGAAGTACCCAAAAATTTAAAGCACTCTTTTAAGTGCAATGTATGATGGTGCTGATGAATTAAACAGAAATTTATACAAAAGGCAAAGAATATGAGTATTCCGGCGAAAACGAATTGGACCCATTTGAGCTTTGATCGGTACTCAGAAATTTGGTTAAATTTGCGAAAGCCAAGTATAAACCTAATACAAAAATTTTGGAGTCGCTCAAACTTATGAAGTCGCTTCACTGTAAGGTCAAGATAGCTAACGTCAGCATAATCGAGAATAGGAAGTAGTAACGATAGTGCCAAATCAATTTTAGTGGGATTAAGGAAAGAAATTCCGAATTCGCCGCATAGAGCTGTTGGCCGTGAACAATATCTTGCTAATTTAATTCACGTATATACCCTATGTCAAGAAACGGTCGATTTGTATTCCCAGGTTTTTCACTGAGTAACTTTAAAGGATCAAAACATTATTTAAATATACTGATAACATTGAGTTAAAATCCAATTTTGTGAAAAGACCAACGCTGCCAACAATTATTGCTTGCGTTTTAACAGGATTTAGTTTTAGACCGTAAGACTCACTCCAATTCGTAATAGGAAAAAGATCATTATTTATGTCTGCAATAGCTATGGGCAGATTTTCAATTGTTGATTTCTTGTATAACTGGAGATCGTCAGCATATAGATGGAAGGGCGAAGATATTAATTTATGAATATTAATATAGAAGGAAAAGCACGCCACATTGTGAGCCGCCAGTGAATGTTTCACACCAGGTAGATATAGGATCATCTAACTTAATGCGCTGCCGACGCCCACACAGATTTTTTTTATACTACTAAGGTGACAAACAAGCACATGGTCCGCCTGATGGCAAGCGGTCACCATGGCCTATAGACGCTTGCAACACCAGGGGTATCACTCGCGCGTTGCCAACCCTTCAAAATACCAATGTAAAGTATGAGAATGAATTCCCTGCCTATGGCGAGTGGTGCGATGGTAGAAAGTAGCCGTGGGCATCATTTCGCACAATTCCTCAGAACACTTCCCATTGTACAAGCGGTAGAACACACACAGGGAGGCAAAACCTCTCCTCAGACTTAAGGGTTCGATACGGCAAGTGAGTTTGGGATCGTCGACAATTCTCACAGCCCGTCGTTGAACCGAGTCAAAAGGTCCAAGCTGGTATCCGGGTGCACCCGCCCAGAGATGGCAGCAGTACTCCATATGGGGCTGAACTGCATCGCTCTGTTGTGTAACCTAGTTTTTGGACGCCAGCTTCACCTTATCTTCTAAACGCGACGTGAGACAAATAGCCGTGTCAGACAGACGAATAGACACCACTGACTCACCATAGCGGCTACTTTTCTTTTACCTCAGAAATATTCGGATCCTTATTGTTACGAGCCGTGGTCCAAGCCTCAAATGCACTTTGCTTAAGAATTTTAGCTTCTCTGCAAGACCTATTAAACCACGGTCGTTTTTTGACGCCGGCAGCTACTCGCGGGTTAGGAATATAACTGCAGCTGCGCAGACGTCAGGATCTTCTAAACTAAAGTAGATCTGCCTCCACGGGTACGATGCATAAAATTATCGCAATCCATCCCAGTCTGCCGACTTATAATGCCACACACGACGCCAATTAGTTGGTCCAGGTGGATCGGGTTGTGTGCATGACACTTGAGTCCGAACGAGACAGTGGTCCGAGGAGCTTAAAGGCGCATCCACAGACAGAATATCCGTCCGGACGTGTAGTATTCTCGTTGGAAAAAGTACCAGCTGAGAGAATTCATAGGTCAGAGCAAATTCATAAGCAGATATCCCTGCGTAGTTAATGGTTCGAGAACTGAGCCACTCACGATGGTGGGCGTTGAAGTCTCCCAAAATAACTAGTTCTGCTGTGGGATACTGCTCTAGAACTTTGTCAGTCGTCAAACTCAGGTGCGTGAAGAGTCGAGTTACGTTCGTGTCACCGCTATGAGACCTGTATAGGCACGCATAGATACGAGTGTGGCCGCCGTGATCTACGCGCACCCACAATATCGACAGGTCCCAGTCTTCAAGGCTATGAAGGCGGCGACAACAGATATCCTCCCGGACGAACATACATACACAGGCACGACTCACAAAATTGTGCTCGATTTTGTAGCCGGGATAGTGTAGGTGTGATGTGTCGGCCGGGCAGAATATCTGCGTATCCGTTAGGAAAAGAATGGTCGGCTGCGCAGTCTCCAGATGGAGGTGGACTGCGTTAAGATTTGCGTGAATACGTTACAAAAGTCCACGTTAAATGTGGATGGAGCGGCCGCTGAAAAAACTATTCTCTTATGTTACTGACCGTTATATCCGTTACCGTATTATAAAATGGTTGCTGGCACGGCGGGCGGAAGGGCCCCTGATCCCCCTCTGTTGTAGTAGCCGGATCCACTCCGGTCTCCTTCTCCGGCACGACTACTACTTGAGATCCCTGAATTCAGGAACCCGTTCAACCTGCGGGCGGCCAGGGGTCTACCATTTCATCAGGTCTTCCTGACCGCCGTACCAGCACGCCGTGTCTACGCCAAGCAATGACAGCAACAAGCACCGCCGGTCCTCCACTGTCCACGCAGCGAATCCTCAAAGAGCTCTGGCAACCTTACTCACCGCCAGGAACAAAACACTACTCAAAGTTAGTGTCATTATGGCCGCGGTTTTCTGTAAGTACTTCCCCAGTTCAAGCTCATTCGAGCAAGTACTCGCTATGCCCTACCTCTCTTAAGAGTATCTTTATGTGTACCTACTTATGATATTGTTTAACGTTTTTCAGTATATTTACGCTAGTTCAGTATCTTAATCGTAAGAACTAAACTAAACCAAAATAAGTTTAGTTCTACCTAATATTATTTTTATTGTCGGACCTACTTACGCCGATATAATAACAATATTGTGAAGTAATCACGGAAATCAAATCAACATCAAACACTAAAATAACCATTTATGGCTAATATTGAATAGTTAGGGATAAAAAATAAAAAAAAGCAAACATAAACTGATTATTATATAAACAAAGTCCGTGTAGTATATAGTAACTAGAACACTGGCTGCAATTCTTTTTTGGATCGCAAGATCGCAACGCTTATGCTCTAGATAAATTAGCAAAGAGCCTACTTTTCACTGTTAGCGCTGACTAATCTAGTTATTATATGCTTACGTCTTAGATGCATAAAATGTTTTACTGATTTTTAGTGACCGTCTTCAGAATTTTAGGTATCTTTTTAAGGTTTGGTGTCTAATTTTTAGATAACAGATAAGATATTGCATATCTTAATAGGAATATAAGTAGCTGGATCCGCGCTGGATTCATGTCAATTCAGCAAAGATCCAACTGGATTGCAATCCGTACACGTAACATACGTTCGTGTATTGGATTTAGAATTTGGTGAATAATAAAACTACAAAGCGAAAATAGACCCAACTAATTTATTGACAAAGTTATACGTAATAAATAACTCCATGTACAAGTTTACATACTTAACCAACTTACAGTAGGATTGATCAAATTATGTATAATATGTATATCATTATCAAAATGAAGGGTTCGTAGAACACGCAGTTATAAATAGAGAAGTAGCTTTGGTTTTATAGATAGATAGAAAAAAATATTTCATTATCAAAATAATACAAAAATAAAACATTACCCACGTTAATACTACCTACTCTAACATTTTAGCTAATTCAATATGGCCTTATTTATACCTACAATTATTTTACAATAACTCTTTTTAAATAGGTAAAGACTGCTTAACAATTATCAATCAATATTTTCAAAACATAATCAGATAGTTTTACTTTCTTTCAAAAAAATCAAAGAAGAAATTATATTTGTAAAGGAAAGTGACTTCATAACGAAATATTTTTTAGATAAATAATTTGTACATATTTTAATATACGCTCACTATTAGTTAGTACATAGTCCATTAGTTCATGATCACTCATTAGTAGCAGTTATTAAAAAATCAACGCACGTAAGAAGTTCCATAAAACTCTCCAAATCACCGGTATACATAAAACTCCAATTAAACTGAAAAATCTAATATCTTTTAACAATTTTTGAAACTTTAAAACCATCGTGTTTAAAAATTAATAATTATTTTTTTCAAAAAAAGCCCTTTCGTAGTATATCTTAACTTGTTGCATTAGTTTCAAATTTTTGAACTTGAGATTTATTTATTAAAAAAACATATGATAAAAAAAAAGATTAAATGTATCAACAGAATATTTGATTTTTGATAAAGGTAGAGTGCTACAGAAACCGTTGTGGTTTAAGTAATGCTGACAATATTTCACAACGTATTTATAAATACTAATGATGTTCCTGGATACAAAAAATTGAGCCTAATTTCTTTTTTTTGTCCTATGACCATTTGCTGTATTTAAATAACAGATACTTAATAAAATTTTACACCCTCGGTGCACGAGTCTGACTCGCACTTGACTGGATTTTGCGTCTGACTCGCACTTGACTGGATTTTTTGGGGAATAGTGTGATATGGATGAAAAGTTATCTGGAGAAGCAAATGCAAGTACGTATAAAATGAGACGTGTAAAGAGGATACGCCCTGCGGCGCCACCTAGCGCGTTTTATAGATAATAGTAAAGAGGATACACTATACAGCGCCACCTAGCACGTGTTATATATATTAGTAAAAGGATACACCTGCGGCGCCACCTAGCGCATTTCATACATAATAGTGAAGAGGATACACTCTGCGGCGCCAGCTAGCACGTGTCTTAAAATTAATGGTGAAGAGAATACACCCTGCGGCGCCACCTAGCGCGTTTCATACAAACTAAGTTTTAACCAATTATGGATATTCACCATTCAAACATCATGGTATCTTGTTTATTTTAACAATATTTTAAATGTGTTAGACAAAGTTAAAGATAAAATAAGAAAACTGTAACATTTTGAACTATTTAAATTAAAAAATTAAAGTAAAACCCGACTCTATCGGGTAAAGCGGTTACGAAATCCGAGAAAATGGAATGGTCTATAAAACAACTCATCACATCTATTACAACAATAGCTGCCACATCCTCCGTCGGCGGCGGTGGTTCAAAGTTTACAAAACGATTTGTGGCACTGGCTGCATTGACTATCATGATTGTGCGTCTGTGTTTTTTTCAGAGCATAGTTAACTTGATAAATTTCAACTGACAGCTGTAGCTATGACCAACAATCTTCCTCTTCTTGTCATTAAACTATTAAAATTTGCATACAGAATATCCGCTTTGCCCCTGTCCACTTTGCCCATATAATGAAACATTAAAATTAAGCGTTCTCATGAAAAAAACACTCCCAGCGCTATAGCAACACCACTACTAATGTTCAAACAACATAAGTTACTGAACATAAATTACTGAAACTCGTAAGAAAACATTTAAACTTTGTTTTTTATATTTGAACTGTCATAGTTTCGGCAGCTACCAGTTCTGACATGTTGCTTTGAAACTATAACAATATATAGTTAATATTTTTGGTTAATAATCTTTTCTCAAACATGCTACGATATGCGACTATATCTTGCGCAAGCTACTTGCCTACTTGCAGTTCAGTATCAAAGCGACTCGCAATATTTTATATTTGACTGCCCGAGCGTTCGAGCGGTCAAATATGAAATTTGAAAATAGAACGAACTTTTTTAAACCCGAACTTTGATAACTAAAGAGATTAAGCTCATCAAGTTTCAATTAAATTTCGCACTGGCACAACAAAAAGAATGTGCCATTAAATTAATTTAAAAAAGTAAAAAGAAATCTACATTTGAACGCAACGAATTTTGGCAAAATTACCTAAACTGTTTTTATTATTGTCAATATAAATAGTTTTTTCACACGCATGTTTGAGAAAAGCACTGTACAAGCCTTGAACACAACTGAGTACAACCAGACTCGGTAATGCGGGCCGCGGCAGTAATGTACTATATTATCTTTTCCCAGGGTGTTCGCTTTGAACGGACTTACCCTATATTAAAAACAAGAACGCTGTATAGTTTTTAATCTGTATAATTAAAAAAACCCAGCAAACTGCAGAACTTGACAGTTAGGTATTACTAGATCATGTCCACAAAATTTTGTTGAAATACAACAGCTACAGAATTAAAACTACGTTTGTGTGGAGCGCGCCGCTGAGAGTATTCTCTGAAGAAGTCATTAAAAGCGACAAAGATGATAATGTGTTGACTAGAATAAGATAAGCTAATGCTAAAGTAAGTGCGTCACACACATGATAGTTAAATAACGTAAGTACGTCACTCACATGATAGTTACGTAAATACGCCACACACATGATAGTTACGTAACGTAATTATGTTACACACATGATAGTTACATAACGTAAGTACGTCGCATACATGATAGTTACATAACGTAAGTCGGCACGTCACACACAAAAAAAGTGCATCACAATAATAATTCCAAATCGTTACAAGTGAAGCAGAATACGCCTATCTGGAATATATATAGTACCTACTCATTATTACAGCAAAGGTATTTGAGAAAATATTAAAGCTTATGCAATAAAACATTTTAAGAGAAACTTCATCATAAATACTACATATATTTCACAGCTGTGGATATCATGTGCTTTATGTATTTATGAACATATCATGTGCTTTATGTATTTATGAACATATCATGTGCTTTATGTATTTATGAACATATCATGTGCTTTATGTATTTATGAACATATCATGTGCTTTATGTATTTATGAACATAAATATGTTTTGCTGTAATGAAAAAAAAAATGAGTTTTGTTTAAGAGGAAACGTCAATTATTCTAAACCTTAATTAATAAATAATCTCTTTTTACACATATGTACGTACGTATTGCCTAGATACTTGAAAATCATGATAATCTACTCACACTTATCTACATTCTCAAAATAAATATTAGTTCTTTACGATAACCACCTACAGCACAAAAATCGTTCATTTGCACTTTTAACATCTCATACAAAGTCAAACAAAGATGGCGTCACCTTCTTTTACCGTCGATTTAGCAATTTTTTTAGTTTTTTATCCACAAGTGTTTTTAACAAAAATAAAACGCACGACACAACCTTTAGCTCGACTCCCGGCTATTCTCACTGGAGCCCACGGGTTCCGTTTGAGACGCGGGGGTTTGTGTTAGCTCGGGAGCGACTATGAGCCCCTCCTTAATTCTTTTCTTTTGTTTCATCCTTCTATTTTGAAACCAAATCTTGACTTGCGTCTCGTTTAGTTGCAATGCAGAAGCTATCTCTATTCTTCTCGCTCGGGTAAGGTATTTGTTGAAGTGGAATTCTTTTTCTAGCTCAGTGAGTTGTTTGTTGGTGAAGTTGGTCCGACCGGTGTTGTTTAGGTTCAGCAACGGGTTGGCCAACATCTGGCTTCCCGTCGGGGTGCGCAGCCCGTCCTGTGGACTGCCCATCACTCCTTGGCTGACGAAGTCCGCAGGTGGAATCATAAGTTTTGGAACTGAAATAAAAAATAATAATATTAAACACTTGTTCCTGTTTCATTGATAAACCTATTATTACTCTATGGTTTTCGCCAGCAGTCAAAATTGATCGATGTTGGCCACCATCGCCAACACGCAAGCCATGATGTGCCACGATTCCTTTGAAACATTATAATGGCGATAGTAGAGCGTGGGCCAACATCCGCCAACGTGTACTGCTTTAGTTTGCGCTGAGCTATGTTTGTAACTTAGTTTCTTTCCTTTCCTCATCTAGTCACTAGGACTATCTATAGCTCAATAAGCTTATTTAGGAGGCAACAGGTTAAGACTATAATTCCGTACCTAAGTCACCAAAGGCAACACACACAGTAAAAAAAATTGGTTTCGGTGACGTTAAAATACGTAAAATAAACTAAAATCAAATGAAGACGTTCTAAATGATATTTTGAGTGGCGACGGGAGACAGTAGCAACGTAAAGGATAGAACAACCTTAGCTAGTAGCTATAAGATTGAATTAAAGTTAACACTGGTACCTATATTGATGAAGCATCAACATTGTATCAAACAACACATTATTTTTTCATAATGCGACAAACAGCTATGATGTAGCGGATGCCCATGCATTCATACATACATACATACATACATACATACATACATTCATACATACATACATACATACATACATACATACATACATACATACATACATACATACATACATACATACATACATACATACATACATACATACATACATAAAGATTTTTTTGCACATAGTTACACATGAAATGCTTTATGACAGCCACTTATTAAAAACAAAGTAATCTTCAGAATTTAATCTAGAGGGAACAGAATACAAATACAGGCATGTATAAAATAATTAAATCTTGAAATTAATATTATAATTTAAACAATAAAATCTTTAAATTTGTTTACGCTTTTTTCTAAATTATACCTAAATTATTTATCTTATTACAGCAATTAAATAATTTAGATTTTTCGCTCGCCCCCCGGTTAGCCGCACACCCCACCTCGCGTTTGCTTTGTCTAGACGCTTGCGATGGCCAACTGAATAAAATGATTGTTTAGGCTATGGTAGTGTGTTGATTTAAATAAATAACGTATTGTATACTAGCTTTTGTCCGCGGTTCAACCCGCCCTAAAGTCTAGCATCGGTGTAGGATTTCAACGGGAACTCCTCAATTATAGAGAAAAGTGACTCGCACTTGCCGTTTTCAAGTAGACTATGCCCTTCCTCGGGACTCAAACTATTTCCATACCAAATTTCATCTTAATCAGTACAGCGGTTTAAGTGTGAAGAGGTACCAGACGGATAGACAGGCGGACGGAGTAACTTTCGCATTTATAATATTTAATGATATATGGATTGCCAACGATATATTTTACGTGACATAACTATATGATATAACGACTAAAAATCGTAAATCTAATTAATTAAGGATTTCGAGATCGAAAATCGGCAAGCGATCAAAACAAAGTTTATTGTAAAGAATTCGCGATCATTAGATTTTTTTTATTTAGAAGAATCACAAACGGGTTTGTTTACAAAACGACTCATTGCACAGGAATCACCTTTCAGAGCCACAAAAGAATTCGTGGGAGCCAATCTTTAGACACATTTCTGACAGGTGTCATTTTTTGTGATCCGAATGGACAAAAAGATAAAGATGAAAGATTTCTATATTGGCTCTAAGCGTGCGCCCCGCTGCGCACGAGTGGCGCGCGTTGTTGGTAACCCCGAACGTTTTGACGTTTGTGGTCGGAAAGTAAACATGGATTGTCTTGAAGATGTCCATTATCTAACTGTTTTTAAGGGAACAATATCTCAAGAGATTGCAAAAAACAAGGTATTTATTATTTACTCCAAACCAGTATCATAGTGTGTGATCAAAATATGCTATATGCACTAAAGTGGCAAAACAGCTTGCGGTCCGCCTGATGGTAAGCGGTAACCGCAGCCTAATTAATGAAAGACACCGGTAGTTTATCAATTTAACAATAAACCTACTTGTTTATTTATGTAAACTTTACCACAAATTTTTCTTACGGTGAAGAGATGGCAAGAAGCTCAAATAAGTAGGTATTAATCTTATTACATTCTTATTATGTAGCGAATCAAAAATATTGACATTGATTACCACTTATTGATGATGTTATCAGATTTTTAGAACTATTTAATGACAAAGGCACAGTTACTGTACAGGTAGGTAGTAGCGCTGCACAAAATGTATAACGGATAAGAGCACATCGGGAGATGACAGTGCAGGGGTCTGTAGTAGTTACTACTATCGTTGTTTCTATTATTAATCGCTAAAAAACCATCGATATGAAAAAACAAATCGATGTAAAAAACCTTTATTTCGGTTGACTACATTTCACAAAGTATTTTACTTCACTAATTATGGTTTTTTCTTCAGATTATTCCGAAAGGCGTTCAAAGTCATATTATTATATCGACTACACCAAGACTAAACGTAACCGGAAGTGGCCAATACCGAGTCCAATATTTACAAAACCGGACAAGTTCGTGTTGTACCTTCTGAGTTAGGATTCCTTACAATAACAATTACTGCGGTAATTTAAAAAACTTGTAAACCGATTTGGTTCAATACCCGTATCGCCTATCGCCGCGCGTCGCCCACTCCAAGCCGTTTTTTGAATTGTTAATTTTATTTTATTTTGCCATGGTTCATAAACTTATATTAACTTCCTGTTTTGTTTTACACAAGTGCAAACTTTTACTTTTTTGTACATTTTATAAGTTGGTCGACTGTTACTTGTTAACTTGCAAAGCGTGCAAGTTAACAACCTATACTACTGCCGTGAATTTCACATATCATGCAAAAACAACCATTTAGATGGCGTGGACACTTGACTCAAAAACAACCATTTAGATGGCGTGGACACTTGACTCAAAAAAAAATTAGCAGCTTTCCAATTCCTGATTCGAAAAATGGCTTTCTCTCACTTGCAATATTTCTGAACGACATATCCAACGACACGCCATAGGATAGACGAGAAAATAATAAAACATCCTCACTTTACGTGTGTACACCCACGTTTTTTTTTTTCAAAATTTTATTTTGCCACTTTATTAGCCACATTAATATGCATACCCATTGGTATGGACGTGAGTGCAAATATAGAATGATGTCTCACAGCATTTTTCGGAATTCAACCCCTAAGTGGGTGAAAAACGTGGAAAAGTTTTATGGGAAATAATAAAATAGTTAGCAAATTTATTTAAAACTGGGAATGAATGGTCTTTACTACAGTTAATGGAATAAATATTTCGACGTTTTTCAATATTCAACCCCTGAGCAGGAGAATAGGGGTCATTATGGGTGGAAACAAATTATATTGCAAAATAAAGACACCTCATATGTCAACGTTTTACAAATTTTAACTCATAATGTGAGAAAGGTGATAAAAAGGTTTGTATTGTGTAAAATATTTCTATGCTCAATTGACTTGAAAAGCTTATGTACCAAACATAAGCTTTTCAAAACGATTCAAAAACGAAGATTTTCGGGGTTTACAAATCAACCTAAGGTATACCAGAGGGCGCTACATATGAATCTACTGTTTAAAATCGACGCCAACATTTATAATCTAACTGTGTATTTAGTTCATTGAAATGTTATATGAGCTTTGCATTTGTTAGAGGACACAATCTTATTTTTGGGACATGTGTGGGTTAATAGAAGCTTAACCTCAAGTTTGATGGGTCGCCACCCTTGTCATCCGGCCGCCATCTTGGAAAAAGGGGTGAAAACACTTTTTTCGCCATATCTCGGAAACTATGTTATGTGCTAAAAATTCGTAGACATAATTTTTAGCACATTGTTTTGCCTACAAATATGTTTATCTAACTTTTTGCCCTAAATTAAAAATTAAAGAAGTTATAAGCAAAAAATTGAAAAAAAAATTATATAAATTTCTTTTTGATCTATAATTTTTTTTTATACATTTTACAAAAAAAATTACCTTAGACCAATCTTGTAGATGATCTTTTGAGGAAATTTTTCTCCGTATTTTTTTTAATTTCATTCATTTAAAGCGCTGTTACAGCGCTCCAAAGTTCGTCAATGCTCATGAGAATCCGGTCAAAACGAAATGCTTAACTTAGTTTTGATTTTTTTTTTATTATAAATATATTCTTAAAATTTATTTGTTAAATTTGTACAACTTTACTTATTCATTCCTAACCCTTATCTCCGCCACCTATGAGGTAGAGTCTGTAGGCGCGTTTTTTTTTAAGTGGTATTCCCAGTAGGCCTACTCCACGGACATCTTACTTTTAAGATAATCCTCGACATCATAATATTTTCAATCACTTATTGGCTATCTACTCTAATCTACTTTTCTTTGATGGTCCAGGCTGTGGCTCCGCATCTCTAAATCAACGTCAAATGTGAAAGTTCGAGGAATGACAGGAGTTAAAATTGGAGTCATAGTTGGAAGTTCATCTTCGAATTCATTTTCTTCCATTAACTTTGACATTTCCATAATGTTGCTGCATACGCCCATTTCATACCACTAAGGTGGCAAACAAACAGACGGCTTATAAATGCAAAAGTTTGGATGTTTGTTATTCAATCACGCTCCAACCACTGGGCGGATCGGAATGAAACTTGACACACATATAGGTCAGGTCCTGAAATAGGAAAAGTTGAATTTAAAAGTTTCCACGAGAATAACAATAACGTTTGTTACTCAACCCTGTCACAACGGAGCATCCAATTCAGCTTAAATTTTGCACAGAGATACCAATTTGAAGATATGGAATTAATGGGAAATCGTAGCACTATTAAGTGCTTAGGTATGGTGTCTGAACTAAGCTGCGGGCGGACAGACGAATGGAAATGGCGCAACTATAAGGGTTACTTGTTGACTATGGAACTATAAAAACGGGACATAATTTTTAAAAACCTTATGATAATATTTAAAAATAACCCACTTAATTTGTCGTAAAAATCTCAGCTTTCAGATTTCGTGCTTGATATTTCAGTCCCCATTTTTAATCGCTTCAAAGTGATCGTCAATCCATATTTAAGTAGAGAAACCATTATGAGAGTTCTTTGTTTACGATTTTGGTACAAATTTAAACTGTTATACCTTTAAACGTTGTTTTGTTATATCTACTAACACAATGTTCACGATTTCCTGTTAATTAATTGTGTGACACAACCCTTTCTGTCAGATTCCGGATAATCCTTATCCTGCCCCTGACGAGTTAATTGGCGAGCCGTGACGTGTCCTAGGATGACCAACTGCCGCATATTAGATATCAGCCAGTTAAGAGCAAGGATAATGTTATATTCAATATACAACAAATATTGGTATAAATAATAAAAAAAAATATATACAACATTATCCGATATCTACAAAGATGTTATATACAACATTATCAGATATCTACAAAAATGTTATATACAACATTATCAGATATCTACAAAAATGTTATATATTCAACATTATCCAATATCTACGAAAATGTTATATACAACATTATCCGATATCTACAAAAATGTTATATACAACATTATCAGATATCTACAAAAATGTTATGTATTCAACATTATCCAATATCTACAAAAATTTTATATACAACAATATCCGATATCTACAAAAATGTTATATACAACATTATACGATATCTACAAAAATGTTATATACAACATTATCCCATATCTAAGAAAATGTTATATACAACATTGTCCCATATCTACAAAAATGTTATATGCAACATTATCAGATATCTACAAAAATGTTATATATTCAACATTTTCCAATATCTACAAAAATGTTATATACAACATTATCCGATATCTACAAAAATGTTCTATACAACATTATCCGATATCTACAAAAATGTTATATACAACATTATCCGATATCTATAAAATTTTTATATACAACATTATCCGATATCTACAAAAATGTTATATACAACGTTATCCGATATCTATGAAAATGACATATACATCATTATCCGATATCTACACCAGCAAAGCATAGTGTAACAATAGCTGTACTCTATCAGCCCTAACCCTCTGTTATTTTATACAATTATGGTGGCAAAGATGAAAGATGGTTGCACAGTACAATCCCCTGATGGTAAGTGGTCAACGTATCCTATGAGTGCGCGCTACACCCGGGGCATTCGTGCGTTGCTGACCCTTTAAAATCTAATAATCAAAGAACCCCGCTCTGACCCTAGAGAAATCCTTAGCAGGGAGTTCGTTCCACAACTTAAGCGTTCGCGAGAGGAAGTTCCTCTGAAACCGCATTATGCATGCATGACCTTTTAGGTTCTACGGTGTGAGCGTGACCTATGTGCTGATGGCGAGCAGTGGGGTAATAGAAAGTAGCAGCGGTCATAAATTGGAAACGATATTAAAAGTTAAGCAACGTTGGGCTTAGTCAGTAATTGGATGGGTGACCCCTTAGTGGCACTCTTTTTATTTTTGTCTGTGTTCGTAAATAACGTAAATCTTGGTACGGAACCTACAGTGGTTTAGGAAAAAAGACAAAAACATAAAGTGCGCCGCTAAGTGGTCACCCATCCAAGTATTGTTGTATTGATTGTGGCCACCATGAGATTTGGTGTAGTATAGGTTTTTTGGGTCGCTGCTCACAAAAAATCGGGGTTTCGCTTTTAGGAAATTGGAGCGGGTGAACCCTTAAATTAGCAAAAACTACCCCAAAATAGGGGTTTTTCTATGTACTGCATTGCACTTTAATTATTAATATATTCCCAAAATAAACGTTTTTTCCCGTTGTTTTTGGAGTACAACAAGTGGTTTTGATATATTTTAAGTTTAATCCTTAAATTAGACCAAAAAAATTTTGGTTGGACTCGTAGTTCAAATATTTTGATATATTTTATGAAAATGTTTAACCAAGGGTTAATTGGGGGGTTTAAGCTACCCCTAAATACGTGTTTTTTTCATTTTATTTTTAGTTTTTTATAAGCATAATTTTTATCGCAAAATATAAGGCTAAACTGTCAGTAAGCAAAAACACCCCTTAAGGGGTTGTTTTAAAACCCCCAATTAAACAAAAAAAAAATCAAAGAATACAACCAAACCCGTATACGGACTGGCCTACTATTTCGGTTTAAAATATAGAATGTGTATTTTATCTTTAGAATAAATATATCGGTGTATTTTTAATGAAATAAGCCAAATATACCGTATAGCCAGCTTACGTGTTTACCGTATAGCAAGGTTACGTGTTTACCATATAGCAAGCTTACGTGTTAACCGTATAGCAAGCTTACGTGTTTACCATATAGCAAGCTTACGTGTTAACCGTATAGCAAGCTTACGTGTTTACCATATAGCAAGCTTACGTGTTAACCGTATAGCAAGCTTACGTGTTTTATTATAATTGTTTCTTGGATAGCAACAGCTGATCAAATACAAAACTCAAATCTCAATAGTTATTTGATTAAAATGATGTAATTAAACTTCTCTTCCCAATGCACTGACAATGTGTCAGTCCTGGTGGGAGACTTCCTTTTAATAGCAGGTTTCATGCAGTTAACTTTGTGACCATCGTATAATAGGTGTAGTTTCTGAATAAGATATATTTTCTTGTTAATTTACTTATTACACTACAGAATCCTGTATAATTATGATATTCCAACTACTAAGTACAATTAATGTAAATGGTTATTGCGTAAACGAAGAGAAAGACAACTGCGTGTGTGCCGCACCGGAGCCCTAGTGGAACGTGGGACCGCGCACCAGGCGCACCTTGGTCCAAATGAAATACGTTTGTTCAGCAAATAGCGTACCTACACGTATGCGGGACCTCGGACGTTGCGTTGTCGACAAACAAACAGTAGAACTGTGTGCTGTGTAAAGTATGATGTGGCTGCAGCCGAGACCATACGTATATGTAGGAATACATACATACACTCGAAAAATATAAACCTTCTGACGCAGTCGGGTAAAAAAATGGTTGCAAAGGTGTGACAGAAACAAAGCGAAACTGTGGTGTCTCTCGACTCTTTCTAACTTGTTTTAATATTTTACATCTATAAACAAAATGGCGGACGTTGATAGAAATATAAGAGACCACAGTTTCACTTACTCTCTTTCTACAGTGTGGCCAATTTCGTGAGGCTGTTGCGCAGTCCGTAGGTAGGACAGGACAGATAAGAGAAAGCTATAAGTCTATGGTTTTGATTAACTTGACTGTTAGAACTTTGGGTAACTAACTATACATGATTGATTTTATAAAACAATGTTTTTAAACTGTACTTTATTGTTTTGCAAAATGACGTGTGTACAGTAATACAATGACGTGTGTACAGTAATACAACGACGTGTGTACAGTAATACAATGACGTGTGTACAGTAATACAATGAAATCACATTTAATGATCGTAATGATTATTTGTATAAAAGTATCCATTGCAGATAAAATACCTTATAAGCTCTACTTATAACTCATTGCCAACATTTGCGGCAATTTAACTCTTTATTCGTCTAACAGTGCACTTGGTAGAGTAACCGCGACCGCTTTGACGCAGCCCACCTATGACAATATTGACAGTGACGCAAAAGCAAAACCAAAGACAAACTCTTCTGTTTTGTTTATGTCTTACGCGCAGTGCTCTTCAAGTGTATTGGCCAATTCTCAGAAGTGTAGGTTCATATCTTAAAGTATTTATTAATATCTGATTATTATTGAAAAGTGAATATCCATAAAACTAATTACTATAAAACGAAACTTTTTTTTTGATGCCTACTACTACTATTACAACGGCATAGTTTATGTAGATTGGTGGGTTGCGTCTTGTGCGAGGGAGTTGTATGAGATTGGTGGGTTGCGTCTTGTGTGAGGGAGTTGTATGAGATTGGTGGGTTGCGTCTTGTGTGAGGGAGTTGTATGAGATTGGTGGGTTGCGTCTTATGTGAGGGAGTTGTATGAGATTGGTGGGTTGCGTCTTGTGTGAGGGAGTTGTATGAGATTGGTGGGTTGCGTCTTATGTGAGGGAGTTGTATGAGATTGGTGGGTTGCGTCTTGTGTGAGGGAGTTGTATGAGATTGGTGGGTTGAGTCTTGTGTGAGGGAGTTGTATGAGATTGGTGGGTTGCGTCTTGTGTGAGGGAGTTGTATGAGATTAGTGGGTTGCGTCTTGTGTGAGGGAGTTGTATGAGATTGGTGGGTTGCGTCTTATGTGAGGGAGTTGTATGACATTGGTGGGTTGCGTCTTGTGTGAGGGAGTTGTATGAGATTGGTGGGTTGCGTCTTGTGTGAGGGAGTTGTATGAGATTAGTGGGTTGCGTCTTGTGTGAGGGAGTTGTATGAGATTGGTGGGTTGCGTCTTATGTGAGGGAGTTGTATGAGATTGGTGGGTTGCGTCTTGTGTGGGAGTTGTATGAGATTAGTGGGTTGCGTCTTGTGTGGGAGTTGTATGAGATTGGTGGGTTGCGTCTTGTGTGGGAGTTGTATGAGATTGGTGGGTTGCGTCTTGTGTGGGAGTTGTATGAGATTGGTGGGTTGCGTCTTGTGTGGGAGTTGTATGAGATTGGTGGGTTGCATCTTGCTTGAGGGAGTTGTATGAAATTCATAACGATCTTTTTTAACATTTACTTTTCTTTCACTGTTTTAGTGTCTGTTTTTAGAATGTCTTAATTTTAATCCTAAAAGCTAGATTTAAAATATCTTTTTTTTTAATTATTTACTAATATCAAAAAAATTTGGTATACATTAACCTGATAACTTTTTTTAAAGTAGACCTCGTCTATGTAGATATATAAGCAAAACTAGGTGATTGTCATTTTGAGAAAACAAGCAAAAGGCAATTCATTGTTTTTTGATGAAAATAAACTTGTAGGTGTTTTTTTTTTTTTTTTTTTTTTTAATACCACTAAGGTGGCAAACAAGCTTACGGCCCGCCTGATGGTAAGCGGTCACCGTAGCCTATGGACGCTTGCAACACCAGGGGTATCACTTGCGCGTTGCCGACCCTCAAGAAATCTAATAACTTCTTTCTTGAAGAACTCCATACTGTAGTCCTTGCAGAAAACCTTGGCAGGGAGCTCATTCCACAACTTAAGCGTTCGCGGGAGGAAGTTTCTCCGCACTTACCGCACTGTACGCGACCATTTAGGTTCTAAAGTGTGAGAATGAATTCCCTGCCGATGGCGAGCGGTGCGATGGTAGAAAGTAGCCGTGGGCATCATTTCGAACAATTCCTCAGAACACAACCCATTGTACAAGCGGTAGAACACACACAGTGAGGCAAAGTCTCTCCTCAGACTTAAGGGCTCGATGCCGCAAGTGAGTTTGGAATAGTCGACAATTCTCACAGCCCGTCGTTGAACCGAGTCAAAAGGGCCAAGCTGGTATCCGGGTATCCGGGTAGGTGGTGTACATTATGAATCATTTCATATTCAGGGACTTGTCAGAGTGGCGGTTTCTATTTTCTTCTGTCCAAAACCATTTCCTTTACTCTCTTATAAGTTCCTTTCTTTACATTCTCTTTCAATTGGTCAGTGTACTTTCTCTAGGCCTTTCGCGATCCTTTTTAGTCTATTTTTTTCCTTGTGATATATTTCTTATAAAATGAAGGTGCCGAATCAAATGACCTATCATATTATCACCTAAAAGTTATTACAATGTTCGAAAACATCCGATTTGCAATGTCATCACTCTGTCAAAGGCACCGGCTTTGAGTGCCTCTGTTTGTCCAGTACGAGTACGAGTAGGTACCTTCTGCTGTAACATGAGGAGGCCGGTGCGAGAGACAACGCTAATCCATTACGCGATCGCGGGACAAATGTTTACTCAGTCAGGCCTCAGGCCGTAACTTGCGTTTGATTTTACGATTTCGATTGCGTTAGGGACTTTTGTGTATTTGGAATACGAAACAATATTACTTAATTAGTATTTGTTGAAATTCGCAACCTTAACCTAAATCTGTAACAAAAGTACTTATATTCTACCGTATTCTCTCTTTATTTACCGGATAACAATGCGGGTGGTAATCCATAATGTCACGACGGGCTCCAAATTACCCATAATTCAATCAATTCAATTGTAGAACACGACCGGCCATGTACCGCCGCGTCAACGCCCTACGCTGCCGGAGAAAAAAAAAACATTCGAATTTCAAACGATTCGGATGAGTGACAGTCAAATTGACAGCTAGGGGAGCGGGAGCGAACGCGATTGGTCGAGAAATTGGACAATGCAGCAGATGCGCACTATATTTTTTTTCGTAGACACAAAGGAGTTCATAACACCGCCATGTTTGCTTAAATTCTTTACCGAAAAATAGGCGTACATATTACAAAAAATATACCCACATGCAGCTGACAGCGTTTCAATTTGCCATGAAGAGAGTTGACAGGAGATGTGGCGATTATACCGTCCATACTAAATAAGTTACAGAAGCACTGTAAATAGGGCTTTACTAGGGAATCGTTCGGAATTATTCCGATCGCCGGACGATAGAGTCGCGCGGACTGGGATGATGTATCGCTTTCCGTTTCGCTCGAGTATCGGAATTACAAATTAATCGTATGCTCGAGTAGCGACCGTCGCGTTGGCTGTTGCGATAAACTACTCCGAATATGATGAATAAAATAATGCTCTTTTATTGCTCTATGTACCACGATAATATTTTTTAACCACTGTCACTTGAATAAATTTAATTTCTTATATATTATAACACACATCTTATTCGACAAGGGTTATGATAAAATTTAAATTTGGAACCGGTTGAAAACGATAACGCTTGAAACGATTGCCGTTCGATACCGATTCGGCAGTAGGTAAATGAAAATCACCCTAGCCGTTCCAGAACGCAACGAGAAAGTTAACTTATTAGTTAAAAATTCAGACGTATTTTGTACCCAAGCGATTATTACTCGAAAAGTACTCTGTGTTTAGGAACACTGATTTCATGAAAAATAATTTTTTTTTCTTTTATAAACGTAAAAAAAAATGTGAAGACGGCTGCTATATACTCTATATAATGATATTTTATAACGTAGTATATTAGTAGTAGTATTTATTATTTTCTCGTGGTCAACGGTAAAAATTATGATGTACAACTCACAAAAACATTTCTCTCGCACAATTGACCACACGCTCCGCTCGGGATTTTACTCTTGAACTACTCGCTCCGTTCAGGATTCTACTCTTGAACCACTCGCTACGTTCGTAACTAAACTTAGGTTTTTGTATGAAATTCGACTGTTGACACTACTACACTACTTATAATATTTTAATATTTTACTGGAAATAAGTATATTTTCAAGTTGGTGGCGTCGCAACAGGCCCAGGGGTTTCGATATCACCTTGAGTTCCAGTTTTCTTAATTTCATAAGTAAATTAATTATTCATACCACTGGCTTAGCGGTGAAGGAAACCTGCATACGTCAAAAAAATGTAAGTGAATTCCACAATCCGCACTGGACCCACGTGTGGACTATGGCCCAAATCACCCTCGTTGAGGGTAGGCCGTGCCCAAACAGTGGGGACGGATGAGGCTGATAAGAAGTATATTTTTTGTAACATTCACATTTACATTCAATTTAAGGATCTGTGTGTTTATTATAAGCTTTTATTTAATTTCACCTGTCCCTCTCCCTCCCGTTGTCTGTAATCAAATCTTGTAGGTAAGTTAAATTTCACCCACTTCCTGGTGTTTGATTGAATTGAAATTTTGCATACACACGTAGATCGGATGACAATGCAATATAATGATGTCATAGAGCTAGTCTGATCATGGAGCCGTATGGTGCCCATGGGACCTCCGTAAAGAAACGACGCTGCCCCATCTTGACAAGTACTCTGGTCTTAAACGACCACCACGGTCTATTGAAAGCAAAAAAAATAATAGAAAAACCAAAGCTCTACGTTTACTTTCATGGTTAGGTATCTCATATGTCGGTACCATAGACTTAGAGTATCTTATATGTCGGTACCATAGACTTAGAGTATCTTATATGTCGGTACCATAGACTTAGAGTATCTTATATGTCGGTACCATAGACTTAGAGTATCTTATATGTCGGTACCATAGACTTAGAGTATCTTATATGTCGGTACCATAGACTTAGAGTTCTGTAATCTCTCCTACGGACTGCACATTGCACAATGTGCAAATGTGAAATGCGCTGCCCAGGTCCTATGTCTATGGTAGGTTTGTTATTAAACATTGTTTTGCAATTTTGTAAGCACTCTCAATTACGTTTTTGAAGCTACTATCTCTTTTTTTATATCTAATAAACAAAATTATTATGTCGCATCAGTATCGTCAATTTTTTGAAGCGTTCTGAAGTATGATAATGAAAAAGCAAGATTAAGATAATAAACCGACACAATTTTAATTGAAAACATGGTTGCCTACTGGTTTTTAATAAAAAAAATCGTGGACAGATATCGCTGGGCGTTGTATCACCGGCGCCCAAATTGGAAAGCAAAGCAAACACACGCCGGCAATACTGGTAATCCCGTAATCCCGGCTCCCGTTATGTCACTGATACGATAGGTACCCGGTATTGTGTCACGCACCATCGCACCGATCGCACGTCGCACCGGGCGCGGCGGCGCATTGGTGGCTAACTTGTATTCTTCTTTCAGCGTAAGAGGCAATATCTATAGGAATCGTAAAGTTCTAAAATTAAAACCTGGCTATGTATTATGTAAAAGATAAACCTTATGTTAAAAAACTAATTGATTTGCAGTCATTAGTAAAACTTACGTAAAATTGGTCCGGTCTTGATATATCAAAGAATTTTTGAAAAACATGTAGGTACATTGTATTAGATCCGCCATCTTGAATTCAAAAAGATTTGAATTCAGCACCCTCGAAAAACAGATCGTAGTTTCGTCAAAATCAAAGATTTTTTCCAAAAATAGATGTCACATTGGATCCGCCATTTTGAAAGTTAAAAAAACTGATAAAGACTTTGGATTCAATACCCAACAGAACTAAGTCATCTGTGATCTAGTCTCATCTGTGATCTAGTCTCATCGAAATCGAAGAATTCATTAGAAAAATATGCCCAAAAACAAAGTTTTTTATTGATAAAAACTTAACCAATATTCTGGTATTCTACAGATGTATGTACATAAATAGTACATACACACATTATACACAACTCTGAAAATAGTTGCAAATGATTTCTCAAAACGTAAAGAAAACACAAATTCGGCAATTAAGATTTTCGGACTCAGTATAGTATTATATTATAGTAACTTCTCAACTCTAAGAGAAATTACCAAAATAAAAGTTTTAAATGTAGGTAATTAACTTTGTTTTGCTATTTACAGTTTAATTATCAATTAAACATGTTTACATTTGTCCCAGTACCTAAATATCAGTGACATACTGACACCACTGTCACAAGTGACACCAGTGACACCAATGACAACGTGTTACCTAGATCTATAAACATCACATTTTTTTGTCGCAAACATCTACTGTATTTAGTTTCACTTATTCTCTTAGGCAAAAAAAAACAATAAAAAATTTTGGACACTTCGGATTTTTTATGGTAACACTCTAGTTAGTAACTCCTCTGTTACTTTCAAAAACGGTATATTTACGTAAATTCAAAATTCCGTTTATAGGTATTATGTCGTCTTCCATACACTTCGAGTTCGGTATTATGTCCTATGGATCCTATGGAACATTGTGGTCTCTTTTCTCTATTAACGTCCGCCATTAACGTTTATTAAAACAAATTAAAAAGAGATACCTAGTTTCGCTTAGTCTCTGTCATACTTTTGCGGCTATTTTTTTCACATCTGGGTAGGAAATGCGCTGTCCAGTTCTCTATATGTCTATGTCTATGGGGTCAGCTAAGGGGCTTATTTTCTAAGTACATAGAATCATGTACTGAATACAATGATTAGTGGAATATTATTGACTCAATCTATGGTATTAATTTGCGTTGCGATATGCCAATGTCGGACCGTATCTATGCGAGCAGAAGATAATTAGTTGCAAGAAAAAACAGTTTCTTAGTGTGTAAATAAAGCTTTTTGAATGGTCACTCCTCTCTGGTATTGTTCTGTTCTGACGGGAGCTACCTGACCTGCAGCCCGCGACCTGCAGCCCGCGACCTGCAGCCCGCGACCTGCAGCCCGCGACCTGCAGTCTGCGGTGCATAACAACAATAAGATATATTTATTTATCCAAAACGATAACACTTGTTGTCGATAACGATATGATATGATATTGATAAGAATATTAAAAACATGTGTAAAATAAAATAAATTATCACAATCATATGATTTGTATAAATATGAACTTACTTAGTACCTATGAGTGTAGGTACTAATACCAGGTAGGTGCGGTGGTGGTCTCGCGTTTCTGAGGGGTGAAGGTTCGAGCTCGGCGTGCAATTCCAGTCAAGAGCCTTCTCTTCTTCGAGATACGAGGCTATATACAGCGTAGAATCACTGAAATTTCGCGTCACAGATGTCATTAAAACTAATATAATTTTACACTACCGAATGAAATAATTCTATGTACCATATCATTCATTGAAAAGGGGTATCTGGTTGCCAAGCGCAAGGCAAACTGCGATATTTCAGTGTATTTCTACTCCTCTTTCTAGCAGCACAATTGCGGACAGGGTCAAAGAACATATTGCTGCTGTAATAAATTGCCAGACGACAAAATCAGAGAACATCTGATTAACACAAATTCCAACCACTGGATTGAGCTCCACCAGCCTAAGGTTTTGTTCATCGAACGCCAATATTACCGTAGATTGGTACGCGAAGGGATTGAAATAAAAAAGCATAAGAACTTCAATCGTGAGGATGGATACAAACTGTCGCCTGCATGGAATCCAGTCACAGGAAAATACAGCTCTCGAGTTTCACCAACGAACGCACCCGAGGACACCGTTAGTGTTGTGTGTAGTGATTATGGCAAATATAAAGAGGAAGTGAGGGTAGTTCAACAGAACGCCTCCATCCGAAGCTGAAGATGCCGGGCACCGCCAATCTACCCATGACCAAGTTTGGTGATGTAACCCAGCTGAAACTTCGGGAAAAGGTATTTTGCCAAATAACGACGCGTTTAATCCCGTTTTTTATATTAGTACCTACTGGGTTATTGTAGAAGTCTGATATTCTGTTTATTTAATAAGCCGTGGGAACTCACTAGAATCGTACAATATCGAGTTTTATTAGCTTCATTCGTTTAGAAGTTATAATGATGCTAAGTTATAAAAATTCGAAACTGACTAAATCATGATCATCAAAATAAATCTAGTACTTTACTAATACCTAAGGAGCTAAAATTTAGCGATATAGGGTTTGATACTCACATATAGGAAAATTAATAGAAACCTGGATTTCCGAAATATCTATTAAACAAATTGCGTTGTCAATAATTAAAATGTTTTAGGCTCATATGTATAATTTGGTGCCTACAGGAGATTCTTGAATGGAATTAAATGAGTAAAAAAAAATCAGCCAAGTGCGAGTCGGACTCGCGCACGAAGGGTTCTGTACCATTATCTACAAAAACGAGCAAAAACATCACGTATGTTGTATGGGAGCCCCCTTAAATATATTTTTTTTCTGTTTTTTAGTATTCTGTTGGTTATAGCGGCAACAGAAATACATCTTCTGTGAAAATTTCAACTGTCTAAGTATAACGGTTCATGAGATACAGCCTGGTGACAGACGGACGGACAGACGGACAGCGAAGCCTTAGTAATAGGGTTCCTAATTACCTTTCAGGTACGGAACTCTAAAAATAGACCAGTTTTTAGCCAAAATGACACGTTTTTTTGTATCCACCTACTAGACCAAGTCTTGTCTAGTGTTTCCAAGATTTCACTACCCTTTATAAACAAATAATCTTAATCGAAACTTTGATTAGTTATTGTGCATTGTACGGGTAAATTTTCTTGTTCGAAAATATAAAAATGGGATTCGGAGCTCTAGGCTTTCTTATTTCTATTCTAAATCCTTTAGAATGCTATTGTGGGCGAAGTTCCAGTAATAATTTATTCAATCCACAATATTTGTAATCTCGCCCCTACATTTGGCGAGCTCACCACCTACTTAGGTAAATACATTAACATTTTTGTACGGGTGATCCGTCATACTGTCGCGCGGCATAATGCGCGGGGCTAGTACGGAATTATTAACGTCTATCGAGCGAGGGAAGCGGCCGGAGCGAAGCGTCGAGCATCGCGTCGGGGCACAATATACCTATACCTACAAATACAAATAAAATGTATCAATACTAAAATAATAACACACAACCAAGGATATCCAGGAATTTATTTCGGATAGGTTTACACTTTGGTTTACCGCATGGTCACTTTTTTTTAAATAATTCTGTATTACACACACAAATAAATAATACATTATATACTTACCTACTACTTACTTGAATGTTTTTTGAATATTTTACATGAACGATGTCGCAGAAAAGACTAGTACACAAAAAATGGGCCTAATTAGAATTTAGTTATAGTTATTCCTGTGGGAGCTCCAAATTTTCCGGAATAAAAAGTATCCTATGCCCTTCTTCGTCTCCTTAACTATCTCAAGTGTTCAACTTAATTAGATGGTCCGTTGCGACAGGAAGGACGAGAGCAAACAAACAAACACACAAACAATCTCACTTTCGCACTTATAAATATTGCTCTAGTCCTAGGTACTCCATTGGTAGCAATACCAATAATTTACTTGTGAGATAAGTTAGCTGCAGTCAAAAATTGAAAATCTGATCGATATCGATATGTCGCGTCGGTCGGTTTTGTTTCTTACGCTTGAACGAACATTACTGCGTATGGCTAAAATAAACTACGCCTTTCATTTTCTTTAATATTTAGAAATATAAAGAAGACAGAAACTCAAAGTTCAACCTTTACAATACCTACAAGATCTGTTTAACCATAGATACGATAGGCACAAAAGGGCGGCATTAGCAATATCATCAACGAAGCAAATGATGGTGGAACTAGAAAATGGTATTATTTGAAGACCCTTATTACAACCAGTTTGAATATCAATCCATTAATAAAATCCAAGCAGGAGAGTGTAAATAATAAAAATCTCTCACACACGCACCAATACTCAACTTCGGAGCGGCCATGCAAATTGATTCGACAAACGAGAGAGCTGCTAGAGTGGGGACCGGTCGGTCTCGGCTTATCCGAAATCAGGGGCGCTATCCGGGAATTCTCTTGTGACTTATTGGAGGATCCCACTGAAGAATTATATTGAAAAAAACACGATTAAATACCTATACAATGAACAAATTACAGTTTTTAGGTCATTATTTCGGTTAAGTTATTGAATTTTAGATAACAGTTATGAAAAAAATTACTTTAATCTCATGTTTCATGGGTGTCCACGCCCCTCCATGTCAACCAGATTAATCGTAGCCTTTAAAATCTTATACCTATATTTACTTTAATAGCTTTAATTAATAGCTTTAACTTTTCAGCTGCGTGTAAAAAAGTCCCTAAGTGTTTGAGCGTAAACTGATTATAATAATAATACAATTTTAATATTAAATTTCTATCAAAATTGGTTCTTCAAAATAAAGTTATACTTAATAAATATTTTTTTTGTTTGGATATAAATAGGACGGGTGCATGATCTAGGTTATTCTGTGTTTAAAGTGAGAAGAGCTATCAAACATGTTTATACATATAATCACTGCAATTACGATAACATTTATAATTAACTAATTAGGTAAGAACTTTTATATGTGAATAAATTTCAGAAACGCTTTATAAATAAAAATGAAAGCACAAGACGTGTTTAATCTAAGTAGTACACTTAATAATTTCTTATTATCGTAGAACCGTAGGATTAATGCTTCACCGCTGCGCCCGGTTCGGTTTAAAGCCAACAACATAACATCAACCCCAACTTTAAATTGCGAAATCTATCCTGTACAATTTGGTCTCGGCGATGTTGGCTCTGTCAGTACATTGCTTTTTTCCATACGATCTTTTCCATCCCCTTTTTCTCATTAGAAAATGTTTCATTAAATTTGTGCCAGCTCATGCCTGGTACCAAATTTCAAGTAAGTTTGTCAAAAAATATTATATTCTATCCCAACAAATACTGCCACCTCTTTCAACTCTCTATGCATTTGAATTAAAAAAAAAACACTCAAATTAATAACAAAATTTGCCAATACAAATAGTATTTCCCAATCATAAATAAACGAATTTTCCCAGACTCTTATTTTCTTTAAGGTTTGAATTATGAAAAACTGACAGATATTATTTCACCTCTTAGAAGCCGATTCGTCAAAAATCCTGAAACACGACAAATTTTCATAGTTTATTTACAAAACTAGACTTTTTAAACTAACTTCATATGTATAGATTTTATTTTTTAATGAGTGAGCAAAATACTCTAGCTCTTTTTCACAGAAATCAGCATTTTCCTTACAATCAGCAACATACTGACAGATTGTAAAGAAACTACAATTTTATCATATTAGCTGCTGAATTATAATATTCCTAAATAAAAATATTATTGACTGATTGATTGGCAACTTATTTTTGTCACATACAGGTACGATTTGTCAATTTTCCAAATACGACTCAAATACCGATCCCACATTTTCGTGTTTCAGCCATTTCTGTTTGCAAGGTAATTGTTTAAATTAAATTGGAAGAAAAAATACTTATTAATGATGATTTCGAAAAAATATTAAAATATTATAGATATGCCCCGCAGTTTTCCCCGCAATAAAACCTATTCTATACAATATTAAGTCTCTTAAGTTATCCTGCACCTATAGTTTAAAAAACATAATTATTCAACTTAACTGGAACCTACCTACTTATCTATCTATCTATGCATCGCGGTCCGCGGTGCAAAGCAAATATAGGTACTATTATTTTATCAAAGGAAATGCACATATGTACCTGCCTACACCTTAAAACAAACCCCCCTGCTGCGAAAAACTGAAAATAATTATATATTTAGATTTGTTGTATGGGTGTTTGTGTGAATGTTATTATGTAGCAGTTATATGGCTACATTACTCAAGTAACTTTAAAGATGACATAGATACGTGTTTAGCTAAATAATAAAGCAACTACTGTGAAAATTGATAAAATAACAAAAATATAGGGAGTTCACTTTATATGGGCCGAAAAATGAAATATGAGTAACATGGGTTTGCTATTCAAAATATTGATAGTATTTCGTAGTAGGTATGTAAAGCAAAATTCAATTCCTTATTGATATATAGGATCATACGTAGATAAATTGACAGATTTTGAATTAAAAAAATAATCGCAATGATCGAATCCGATCCGAAATTATAGATAAACGACGTGTGTATGTGTGTATGGAAAACTGTGTGTTTGGTTGCCTACTCTTTAAAGCTTTTTGTATATTTGGCGACTTTTTTCTACATATAAGTAATGTAGTGTAGTGTAGTGTAGTGTAGTGTAGTGTAGTGTAGTGTAGTGTAGTGTAGTGTAGTGTAGTGTAGTGTAGTGGGCGAATGTCAACTCGGGCACGTGACATGTACGACCGACAATGCCTTTTCGCGAATAGAGGAAAATAGAGAAATAAAAATAGTCGAGAAACACGGGAACAGATCCCGAGGGAGGCGATCAATCGTGCTTGTGACGCCCTCCCCGGGACGCCCTTCCCGAGATCCCGCTCTACCCGGTGCCGATGGGAAACACTCTCTGGACATCCCACTACACCTCACTTGGTACACAACGATCTTACGACATTTCGGATTTGTTTTTATAAAGTGGGCCTTGGAGTTAGAGGCGATATAAAAAAACATATTTTTTACTTTTCACGCTAAAATCAAAGAATATTTAAGTACCTAGTTACTGCAACGAGGACTGTTTTGATCCAGGATCAGTTCTAAATGCGAGTTCAGTACCTCTTATGCGTGGGATTTAGGGGTAAGGAATATTACATCTCAAGAGAATCGGGGATGAAAATTCGAATAAAAAGATGTAATCACGTGATTTTAGTTTATTGTGTCATTGCTTAGAAATGTATACAATAGTTAAGGATTTATAAATCCTTATGTAAATCAATGTAGAGGTTTTGCTAGATCAAAAATGAAGTTGAGATTGAGTCAAAAATAGAGATGTCCATCCAATTAATTTAAATTCCATCACACAAGTATTATCCACAGAGTATTGAAAATAAATATGTTCCAAAACTTAGATTTGCTGGCGAATTAAATAGTTTTGGGCGTAAAGAACTTTAAAATGAATATGTTTCATCACTTGTGCAATTATATAAAGCGCCGCTTGTCGCTCTCGGTTTTAAATTAAATAAGCTCTGCTTGTTGCTCTCGGTTGTTATTAAATTAAAGTCAGTAATTTTATAAGCAATTTTATCTTGTTCTAAAATTGATAATTATGTTAATCAGTAACAATTATGTAACTACAAAACGGTATAAACTTTAAATTCCCTACAAAAACCGAAAATTAAAAGATGTAATTCTGGTATGACAAAAATATATAGAAACTTAAATGATTTCATAGTTATTAGTATAGCATTGTGTTACACGCGTATAGCATTGTGTTACACGCGTATAGCATTGTGTTACACGCGTATAGCATTGTGTTACACGCGTATAGCATTGTGTTACAAGCGTATTTTGTCAAATTTATATTTTGTATTAAAATTCAGGGCCAAGCCAATGCTGTTAGAAACTTGAAAATATGAACGTAGGTTTATTTTCAAAACGTCGAGGGCATCATATCACATCACATAATTTAAAAGTAATGGGGCGAATTAGGAGCTGGATGTTTGTTAAAAAAACGTTAAATATTTAAATGCATGAAACTTGGAAAAATAGGAATGCAATATTCTAATAAAGAGAATGAAAATTTAGATGGGATTTCAGTAGCTTTTGTAAATAATCCATGAAAATCAGAAGTATATAGACATTCATTTTTGTCGACTCCGAGGCTCAGTGGGTAATGATTCAACTGCTGGACCGAGGGCGTGTGTTCGATTCTCGTACAGGACAAACATTTATTATATCTGTTTGTTCTAAGAAAAAAAATCTAAAAAAAGTTTACCTATGTATGTATTTGTATTCGTTGTCTGGTATCCATTACACAAGTATTCGTTGTCTGGTATCCATTACACAAGTATTCGTTGTCTGGTATCCATTACACAAGTATTCGTTGTCTGGTATCCATTACACAAGTATTCGTTGTCTGGTATCCATTACACAAGTATTCGTTGTCTGGTATCTATTACACAAGTATTCGTTGTCTGGTATCCATTACACAAGTTTTGCTTCATTTGGGACCAGACTGCGTTGTGTGTAATGTCGAAAAATATTTATTTATTTAATTACAAACAAAATATAATTTACGAGTTTCATCATTTTTGGAAAATCATCCCCTAAAGGAGAGGTATAGGGGTTGAATGTCTGTACAAAAAGCTATTATTTATCCATTAATTTAAAACCATAAATCGGAATATAGTACAAACTTTCCAGTACACATAATTACATAAATAAATCTATGGTACAAACTTGTAATTTTGCTATGAATATATACATTTTTCGCAATAATAATATGCATACTCGTTGATCTAAAGAATTAAAAATTTTGTTTGCTAATTATGGATCCTTAATAAAAATAAATAAAAAATATGGAGAACTAAACAGAAATTAAAATATACCAAATATTTTACTACTAGCTTTTGCCCGCGGTTCCACCCGCCCTAAATTCGGTTATCGGTGTAGGATTTCAACGGCAACGCCTCAATTATAGAAAATAAACCGACTCACACTTGACGTTTTCAAGTAGCCTATGTCCTTTCTCGGGTCTATCCCCATGCCAAATTTCATCTTAATCGGTAAAGTGGTTTGAGCGTGAAGAGGTAACAGACAGACAGACAGACAGAGTTACTTTCGCATTTATAATATTAGCATAGATTTATTTTGATTCACAGCTTTTTAGTGTTTTTTTTTTACTCGCGTTTGCTTCTTTAAGTATAAGTGTTATATATTTTCATACTCGCCTTTTAAAGCCAACTGTATAGATTTGATACTCAACTTTTTTTAGCCTAAATAATAAAGCGCATAAAATCCGCAATTTTAATGTTTTAAGAATTTTTTGTACCTCTAGACACAGGTACCTAGTGACACTAGTGTCACTCTTATAATTGAGACAAATCTAACGACGCTTTTTTTTTCTGAACTAACGCGTCTCAAGCTATAATCTATCAACCCGTTTAGGCTACAGAGCGTGCCAAAGATATATAAGTACTGTAACAGGTCGGAGACACCTGGTAGGACTTTAGGGGTTGTGGAAGAGATATAGTGTTTTTATTAGTAAAACTTCCACGTGTCTATGGTTAGGTATTTTTGATATAAAGAAAAAGGAATTTGCTTCTCAAAATAAAAACAATTGAAAGGAAAAAATGTAATGTCAGAGGAATATAGAAAAATGTTACAAAAGGAAGTGAACGTAAAAATTAGTATAATGTGTAAAATCACATAAATTTTATTTATTAAAGATATCATATAATGAGGAAAACTCCCTGATCTTTATAATAAATATAAAATATAAGATACAGGAGTAGCTATATCTGATGCCAAAAGCAATAAGAAATTGGAATCAAAAGTTATGTATTTAATTTTATAATTTAATTAAGAGTGTATAATGTGTGGTTAGTATCGGGGTGAATAAAACAATAAGTTACACCCCGAATTCTGTTTGATTCGCCTCCTAACAAAGATCATCTAATAATACTACGATAATGTTATGGTACGCCCCCGGTACCTCTTAGCAGCGATATAAGTACGGCGACGGCGAGTGAGCTTACTACGAAAGAGTTCACAGTACATACATACACTCAAAAACATAACCCTCCTTCTGGCGCAGTCGGGTAAAACTTGACTTAATGTATAGGAATAAGCAATAAATTCTAACCCCACTAATTATCTCATGAAATCAATACCGTAGCATATTATTGAAAACCTTTTCTTGACTACTCAGTATGTCAACCCTTTATTTTAGATTTGTACTTTGTACTTTATAATTTTTTTTTGCGGGAAAATCACATTAACACTTGTTGTCGACTATGGGATGAAGCAAACTAGATTATAATTAACGCTATCTACCAAATAGAAGTGGTTTTTATTCCTATTGGCTATCTATCCCGCTCGGCCACGGACTTACCCTATAATTTTTTAAGAAGCTGTGCCCTGGAATCACTTTATGATATATGTATCTCTAAATTTCCATTTTCTTTGATTATGAAAATAGTGAGTGTAATAAGGTTTGGCCGGTTTATTCAATATTGCGTTTTTAATAAATTAATTGAACGGATTATCTATAATGTTTCCGTTTTAATCATTGCATTTTGAAATCAAATTTGTGTATTTTGTACTAGAAGCTTAGGGTAACGAAAGTTCTAAAAAAATTTTATATGTCGCTTGAAACCCCTCATTATAAGGCACTAGAAGTAACTTTTGAACACAAAACTATCTGAATACATAGTTTATCATGTCTGGAAACGACCTGCATTCAAACTTATTTCTTTCGATTTTGTCGCTTAATTCTTTATTACATAACGCAGTTCAGTAAAACCGTCAAAGTGCGTGTCGTATGCGCATTAAATCACGGTTCCGTAGAATGAGTATTATTGCATATATCGAAAAACCTTGTGATACCTAAACTTTATTCCAACAATTTTAGTTTTTAAAAGGTGTTATTATTGTGATTATTTTTAGATTTATTATGAATCTTAAGTAGGACACACATTTTTTAAACTTGGAAGTCAATAATTCGCAAAACACACATTTTAAAGAAACAGTTAATAAAAGACCTCATATGCATTTTTAAAGACCGATCCCACGATACGTTACACCAGGGATGGGCAAAGTATGAACCGCAAGCCAATTCCGGCCCGCGAAGGCTTTCAATCTGGCCCGCCAACTTTACCTCAATGAAATGCACAAAGAATTAAAAACCATATTTTTGAAAATATAGATCTTACATCATTTCTACCCCCTAAAGGCTTAAATACGATTCCCGGCGCATCGCAGCGTGCTTTATACGTGCTTTATACATCGCAGCGTGCTTTATACATCGCAGCGTGCTTTATACATCGCAGCGTGCTTTATACGTGCTTTATACATCGCAGCGTGCTTTATACGTGCTTTATACATCGCAGCGTGCTTTATACATCGCAGCGTGCTTTATACATCGCAGCGTGCTTTATACGTGCTTTATACATCGCAGCGTGCTTTATACATCGCAGCGTGCTTTATACATCGCAGCGTGCTTTATACAAACTAATTTCCCACCTCTTTTGACTCTTACTTATTAAACACCATGAAATTTTGAGGACGTGTTTTACGAATAAATATCTAGGTATGCAGTGTGCTAGTTTTATATTAAATTGTACAGTTTAAAAGTTACACAGGATTTAAGTTTTTACTACAAATAGTCTAAAATAAGATTACAAGTTAATAAAAACATGTTCAATGATTTTTTGAAAAACAGAGACTTAGATATTCGGCTTGAAATTGAAATTATGTGTTCAAAATTTAAAAATGATTGATAGTTAGTGACAAAAATAAGTAAAAAAGAATAACTCTGAATTTTCATTTCAAATATTTGATGCAATAGTCTAAGAATATTTTAACAAAATTGATATAATAATAAATATGAGCGTTCGTAACTATGCGACAATAAACTTTACATTATATTGGTTTAAGGATAGGAAATAGGATAAAGTACCTAAAAAAAATCGGCCAAGTGCGAGTCAAACTCGCGCACGAAGGGTTCCGTACCATTATCTATAAAAACGGCAAAAAAATCACGTTTGTTGTATGTTAAATATTTTAAATATTTGTTTTATTTAAATTTAATAATTTATTTTTAAAGTGACTATATAACTTGTTGCCGTTATCAATATCGAGCAAAATCGAGCGAAAAAATCACGTTTGTTGTATGGGAGCCCCCTTAAATATTTATTTTATTCTATTTTTCAGTATTTGTTGTTAAAGCGGCAACTGAAATAAATCTCTAGTGAAGATTTCAATTGACTTACTATCACGATTCACGAGATTCAGCCTGGTGACAGACAGACGGACGGACGGACGGACAGCGAAGTCTAAGTAATAGGGTTTCGCTAATTACCCTTTGGGTTAGGAACCCTAAAAATTACCAAACAAAAAATTATGTTCATATTGTTAATATATGCTTAATTATTAAACATAATTAATAACAATCACAATTGGTGCGTAAGTACTCTAGCTACAACCTTTTGATCTGACCCCTCTGTTTAAAGCTAAACTCTAGAAAAGCGAAATTTCCATGTTAAATTCAAAAAGATCATATCTTTTTTGCCTCACCTCGGTGATCTAATTCGTATACAGTATAAGGGTGAATCTTTAAACATGTGCATATCGCGCGTCTCTCACTAAATAACTACTTAATAGAAGACCATTTCATTTACTTTATAATATCAACTAAAGTGTGGTTCTAGCACTACATATCGATGTACATAACATATATCTAGCGTTATAAACTGTTAAAATATCTTCGTTAAAGTTTCTCAAATTACATTACCATTCGTGTCCTATTTCCCAAATTTAGACAGATCATGATCGAAATGTTATAAAAATGTTTTAAAGATCGTCATTTTTAGTGGTAATTCACAAGGTAAGAGACATGACTGAGATATTAGCAAAACTATACCTATTAAAGAACACAATTTAAGTGATTTCCAGTCACCTGAATATTGTCCCAGTAATTTAAGCTCACTACCGTTTGTTAAAAGAGTCACAAGAGTAGATCTTGAACGCATCCATTTTAGTATTCAACTAAATACGTCCCGCGATCGCATCAGTACGACCCCGCGATTTGACCAGCTAGCACGCGTGAAAGAGTATTTTGGCGCTAGTTTTCGGGATATTTGGTTTCGTAAATCGTTTATGGTATACAAAAAAACTCCACACCATTCGATATTTCTATGGTAAGTTTAATACTTTTTTATTATATTTATGAACCTATAACATGCAACATAGGGTCCTTTTCCCATTACTAAGTGCTTTGTCTTTTTAAATCTTTTAAAGAATGCATGACCAGATAAATTTGCCAATTATCTAATTACCGTTTTCATAATTACCATATTTTCCGTTCGCATTTTGACAAACGGTAATGAGAAATTAAAAATGGTAATTAGAGTAAAAAATGTTAATATATCTGTAATTTAATTTTATGAGACAATGACTATTTAAAATTTGTGTACGTACATTTACAATAGGTAGGGTAGCTAAATGTCTTTTATTATGGAACGTTGGCCGATGGACCTAGTTGATCACGCTTGGTATGTTGAATTTAATATATATTGTAAAAAAATTTGTAAATTCATGTATTATATATTGTGTACATGCCAAAATTGTAAACATAGAGATAGAAATATAATTGTAATTAGTATAGTACTGTTGGCCACTAGGTAACGTACACCATTCTAATGTAATGAGACCTTCGCGGACATATTAAGCAACGCTACGTATTAAGACTTTACGAATGCCTTTTACATGATATTTATGTTCACAAAAAACAAAACTTGTAAGTCTTAAAACCAATCCACTAATTCAATAAATATTTGGTTTTTATTTCAGAACAAAATGCCTCGAAAGAAACAATCTAAAGAAGAAATACTGGCAAAAGCCAAAATTGCACGCCGTAATCGTTATGCAAAAATTAAAGCCGACCCTAGTTTATATGCTTTAGAAAAAGAAAAAGAACGGAAAAGGTATAAAAAAAGAAGAGATCAAAAAAAAATCTTATCTGCTGAAGAATTAACTCCAAGAGCTAGAAGACTACAGAGGAAGAAATGGAGGGAAAACTATAGAAAACATTATCAAAAAAAGCTTTTAGAAAAGAAAATTATTCAACATATGACAGAAAACACACCAGATCCTAGTGACAGCGAAGATCAAATCAATATTAACTTTAATTATGAAAATGGGCCACAACCTTCTACATCCACTGAAAATAGACGCATAGGACTGAACTTAAATTGCGATAATGGATCACAACCATCTACATGTAACAAGAAAGACGAACCTATACCTCAGAATTATAGAAAAACCTTAAGAAAACTAAGATATATGATGGAAAAAAAAGATCAAAGGCACAAAACACAAATAAAATCCTTACAAAGAAAAATTGATACATATAGAAAAATCATTTTAAGACTGAAAAAACGGTTGCAGAGCCCTAATTCCAAAGCAGAGGCTTTACTTAGAGACAAAACAAAAGTAAATGAGGCTAAGAAGAAAATTTTATTTGCAGAAGCAATGAAAACTACTTTAGAAACCAATTACAAAGAAATTAAATCGAAAAAAGAAAAAAGAGAATTTAGTAATGTGGTCACTGGTGATCAACGAGTTTTAAAAGATCTTAAAGTTTTGTCTCAAACAAACAAATTTCGTGTGAGACAGAAAAATGAGAATAATCAAAAAAACTTAGAATATGAAAAGCTAAAACAAGACATACAATTTTTTTATGAACGTGACGATGTATCGAGAGCCACTTCCGGCAAAAAAGAATTTATTACACAGAAGAAAGAAAAAAAGCAGAAGAGGTATTTGCTGAATTCTATGAAAAACCTTCATAAAATTTTTGAAACTGAATTTTGCAAGGTGAGTTACTCTTACTTTTGCAAACAAAGACCATTTTGGGTATTGATTCCGGACGTTACACAAAGAAATACATGCGTTTGCAAACTTCACGCAAATATGGAACATTTGGTTCAAGCGTTGAACAAAAGAAAAATTTTAAAGGATTGCAATCCTAACGATATAATTAATAGTCTCTGTTGCTCAAAGACCGAGTGTATACTTCAAAGATGTAACTTATGCAAAACTAAGGTTCTTAATTATAAAGAATTCAATAATGACGAATCGATATTATTTAAAAAGTGGGAAAACACAACATCTACTTATGTAGTTAAAGGCGTAGAGAAGAAAAAAAGGATTATAGCAAAAATCACAGTCACTACGTCACCAAAAAAAGCTATTGAAGAGTTAGAGAAGATAATTCCGATATTTTTAAAACATGAAGGTACTCGAAGGTGGCAGTTTAGTGCGTTAAAAGATCTAAAGGAACAACTTAAGGACGATGAAGCTATAGTTCATATAGATTTTAGTGAGAACTATGCTTTAAAATATGAGTCTGAGGTCCAAGCCTTTCATTTTGGAGGCAGTAGACAAGAATTGACTCTCCATACTGCAGTCATATATTTGAAAGATGATACAGGCAAGTTGATGAACACTTCTTTTTGCACAGTAAGTGAAAATTTGCGACATGATGCGGCTGCAGTTTGTTCCTCTGATTGAATTTGTAAACTCAGCTAATAAAAAAATTGACAAATTACATTTTCTGTCAGATTCACCAAGTAGCCAGTACAGAAATAAAACAATGTTCTACATAATTTCCAAACTTTATTGGTATTTTAATGGTTTAAATACAATCACTTGGAATTACTCCGAATAAGCTCATGGTAAGGGCGCTGCAGACGGAGTAGGGGCGGTAGTCAAACGTACTGCTGACGCTGCGGTAGCACAAGGACAAGATGTTGTAACATTAGATGGATTTCTAAAAGTAGTCACTCAAAATGCTGAAAAGATCAATCTGGTAACAGTTGGCGAATATGATATAGTAGAAAAAGATTTGTTGATACCGTCCGAGCAGCTGAAACCACTAAAAGGTACGATGAATGTCCACCAAGTGCTGTGGCAGAAAGCAACGCACCAACTGATATTTAGAGAAGCTAGTTGTTTTATATGCTTGAATATAAACTGTAAACATACTAAATTTGTCGGAAAATTATGCTATGATGACCAAAGAAAGGATATTTCTAGGACAAATAAAGAGAATGAGGACAATAATGTCATAGATACAAAATTCATTGTTACACCTAGAGCAATTTCTCAAAAATCTAAAAATATGCCTAATACTAGAAACTCGAATAACGTGAAGGTGAAGATCATAAGTAATGTTTTAATAAAGAAAAAAAATAATAATGATAAAAAGGCTGTTAAAATGCTATCTGATATAAAACCGGATAATAAATTTCATTTGGATTCTGACATATCAATTGAGAATATGGTGAATACGTACAACATTTCGGGTAGCGATATGAATTTTTCGGGTGTATTTGAAGATTTTGTTCAATCTTCTTCGTTATTAAGTGGCAATAAAACTGATGATCCAAACAATATAAAACTAACATCTCAGTATAACGATGTCCAAGATTTACCTACGACTGCATTTGCTAATACATTATTTCGGTCTCATGGTCATGAAAGTGATACAGATTCGGAAGACTAAACTATTTTTAATTATTTGTGCAACTGTTAGTTAATAAGTTACTTAATTAGTTTTTATAATTTTTTTCTGGAGATCTGTTCAATTTATGTTTATTTTTATATTTTTTATATAAGTCAAGCTTATTTTCCAGAAGTTTTCTGTTGATTTCACATTTTATGATAAATCAAGACTGAGAAAGTTAGATTTTTAAGTTAATTTCTTTCGAAGATTTGATCGTTTTTTTTTTGTTCTATAAACAAGATTACCCCAACCTCAAGGGCATACGGGCATGTATGTAGCTATTAGACGCGAAAAAAAAAAACAAAAAACACTAATAAAAAGGGTTTTATTTTTATAAAGCCTTGTTATTAGAAGAGGTTGATATTTTTTGTTTTTTTATATCATGAAGATTTTTTAGGTTTTGTTAGAAGAAAAAGTTTATGTTTCATAATATTTGTTTTTTCTTTCATTCTGAAACTTTTCAGTTTATGTTAGGATAACGCTATTGAGCCATATTTTAGATTAAAACTTAGATTTTTTAAGTAATTGCAATATCCTAAAAAGATAATGATGCCAAAAAATATACCAAAAATCGTGTTGATTGTTGAATAAATAATATTTTGTGATTAATTATTATGTTTTTTGATTATATTACTATTATTCACGTACCCTAATTACCATTTTTAAAATACTCCTTACCGTTTGTATCAATTCTCATTACCGTTCGTACAAATGTTTTAGGCATAGTTTATATCTCTAAAAGCAGTTTATTTTTTGTCCGTTTATTTGTTTTAGTATATATTTACAATAAACCCTAAGAAAAACCAGTAAAGAACGTAATTGACTGCATTATAACAACTTAGTTTACGAATATGTAACATGTTCATCTTCAAATATTTACCCATAAAGAACATATATCGTATCTATCTCATTATGACGTAGCAGATTGGCTGTAACCGTGAACAACAGTAAGTAGTATGTTATCAACAATGTTAAAAAAAGATGTTTTATCGTGAGCGGATCTTGTAACCGTAAACAGAGTGATAGGGCGCAGATTTTGTAGATAACACTGATACGTCACATCCGGTGATGGGGCGGTACCTATCAAACTGAAAATTTACTTTAGGTTCACTTTTTATTTATTTAATGAAAAAATTAAATTGTGACTTTGTTTTTGTTACCAATGGAAGTACCTAAAGTCTCATGCATTAATCTCATCACCAGAACTTTGTCATTAATTAATCTGTGGCTGTTTTAAATTGAAATCTAATTAAACTAAATATATAAAATAAAAACTTTTTTAAAAGAATCTTTTAACTATATCCAAAGTTCTCAAGTCCAAACAAAAGGTAGCTGCTGCTAACCGTTGAGGAGTTCCATCGACTGCCTTCCGTCTCCATCATCAGATCTGGTGTTCATTTTTTGAAGTGTGCAGTCAGTCATTAGAACTTGATACGTGTGCCAAGCTTCAACACAATCACTTCACATGTCAAAGATCTGAACATACGTGTAGGTAGGGTTCTTAAAAACCTAATTTAAATAAAAATTTTACCGCTTAGAAAAGTTAAATTTTATTTTTACTTGACATAGACAAACATCCTCCTATTTCTACCTATTTCCTCCACTAATTATTGTTATTATTATTTTAGATCTATGTAGTCTACATACTTTGTTCAATAGTCATTAGGGGTTGACCCACCCCATGGGTTAATCACAAATTTTATGACTTTGGAAACTAATAATGTCATAAAATATACACCTGAGGGATAAAGCATTATTTACTTAATATTTTTAATAAATAAATGTAATCAGACAAAAGATACATATATAGTTATTACACATGTATTCAAATTGATGCTCCACCACCACCACCTTCTTCATACGATTCCGTCTTCACAAACAAGGGATCTAATTTGTCTTCTTGTGCCTCTTAACCTTATGGAGACTGCTCGTATCACAGACGACAAACAGAAAATTATATATTTCAGCGTCCATGGGTAACGGTGACCGCTCAACTCAGGCGGGTCGTAAACTTTTTGGCTACCTTGATATAATTACACTATTGTGTTTGTGTGTAGTGACTGTTGTGTTGTGAGGGTGTGGATGTGATAGTGTGTGCGTAGCGAATGTGTATCAGTTGTTGACATATATTTCCTAGACCTCATTGATTAACCAGAGCGATTTACAATGGTTTTAGCCTACTAATATTATAAACGCGAATGTTTGTAAGTATGGATGTTTGTTACTCAATAACTTCAAAATTCAGCCACAGGACGGATACGGATGAAACTTGGCACACCTGTAGATAAGGTCCTGGAATAGTACTTTTTATCCCGAAAAATTCAAAAGTTCTATAACCGAGCTTAAACATCATTAGTGTAATTAAGGATTAAATCCCAGTAGCCGATAACCGAATTTGGGTGGCAAGGTCTAGTTACTCATAACAGCTTACTAATTATTGGTATTATTGTGATCGATTTTGGGTTTTTTTCTAAACATTTTTCTTTTTTTTCCTATGCATTATCTTTTGCAAGCATCTTAAAATTTGCTATTTTTTTTTTGCTGCATTTCTATGTTAAACTAGATGATTAAAAAATAACAAGGAAATAGTGAAATTTAGACAAAACAAATATTTAATAAAGATATGATAAATTTTTTTCGTGATATTTTTTAAACAAAATTGATAAAAATAAAAAGCAGCGTAATCTATTTTAGTTTAGTTTCCTTGTCTTGCGTCTCCTATCAGGATCGTAGTCAAACTGTTATCGTGAGTACTTGAATGAAGATCTTGATTTTACGGTTAATACTGATTTTATCGACGAACCTTGAGTTTTTTCTTATCTATTCAGTCAGGAAAATGTGAGTAAGAAATCATGCCATATACTTATTTATATTAACATGCACATACCTACAAAGTATTTTAAAGCCGTATCAAATAAGTAGACAAAAAACTAAAACTGAAATTTAAATGTAATGTGGGACGATCTCCCACAAGTAGGCCTGGTGGCCCAGTAAGCGTCGCGGACAGTCGCTACCTACAGGCGGCTCCTATATTTATTTGGTTACTAAAAGTATTTATACAATAAAATTACCATCCATTGTAATAAGTAAACTTAGTTGACAATGAAATCATTAATTGCAATTAGGGATTAGGGAATGATATGGGGGATTACACAATCCCACGCGGGATCACGCATCTTTGAAATTATGTTATAAAATCAAATTGAAACTCCAGATTTTTATGTAAAAATCAACTTTTATTAAACATTTCTTTCATTAAGCAACATAAATTATTTCTTTTCAATTAATGAAAAGAAATAATTTATGTAATTAGTAATCTGGTTTCTTAGATTTATCTTTAAAATGTTTGACATAGTTAATTAGTTTTGTTTAATTTTACCTTTATTCCTAACGAAAGTTTTATATTTTTAATAAAGTCTTTTTCATTTACTAACTAATAATCAAATCACAACTTTCTCTTAGATGCTATTACTTGTTTTTTAGTTTTTTCTAACCCTGGTACCACTGATCTTGTGCAAGTATGCGATAAATACACGTGTTTTCTGTTTTCTTTTTACTTTTTAACTGACTTCAAAAAAAGAGGACGTTTTCAGTTTGACCTGTATGTATAAAAGAATGTATATTTGTATGAATGTATGTATGTTTGTCCGCGATTATCTCGCGTTTCTGAACCGATTTTGATGCGGTTTTATGTATTATGTGTTAGACTTTTACATAGTAATCATGATTGTGCAGTCTCTCTTTTGCAAAACTTTCACAACTTTCTGACAAATGTACTGACTCTTTAGCCGTCTTCTGTGTGTAAAGCTTGTTGTTTTTAATGGCATTTTAATGTGAATATCTTCATAACTTCTTTAGTGGCCTCGTCTGACCTGATTTTAATGTGAATATCTTCATAACTTCTTTAGTGGCCTCGTCTGATCTGGTTTTAATGTGAATATTTTCATAACTTCTTTAGTGGCCTCGTCTGACCTGATTTTAATGTGAATATCTTCATAACTTCTTTAGTGGCCTCGTCTGACCTGATTTTAATGTGAATATCTTCATAACTTCTTTAGTGGCCTCGTCTGACCTGATTTTAATGTGAATATCTTCATAACTTCTTTAGTGGCCTTGTCTGACCTGATTTTAATGTGAATATCTTCATAACTTCTTTAGTGGCCTCGTCTGACCTGATTTTAATGTGAATATCTTCATAACTTCTTTAGTGGCCTCGTCTGACCTGGTTTTAATGTGAATATCTTCATAACTTCTTTAGTGGCCTCGTCTGATCTGGTTTTAATGTGAATATCTTCATAACTTCTTTAGTGGCCTCGTCTGACCTGGTTCTAATGTGAATATCTTCATAACTTCTTTAGTGGCCTCGTCTGACCTGATTTTAATGTAAATATCTTCATAACTTCTTTAGTGGCCTCGTCTGATCTGGTTTTAATGTAAATATTTTCATAACTTCTTTATTGGCCTCGTCTGATCTGGTTTTAATGTGAATATCTTCATAACTTCTTTAGTGGCCTCGTCTGACCTGGTTTTAATGTGAATATCTTCATAACTCCTTTAGTGGCCTCGTCTGACCTGATTTTAATGTGAATATCTTCATAACTTCTTTAGTGGCCTCGTCTGACCTGATTTTAATGTGAATATCTTCATAACTTCTTTAGTGGCCTCGTCTGACCTGATTTTAATGTGAATATCTTCATAACTTCTTTAGTGGCCTCGTCTGATCTGGTTTTAATGTGAATATTTTCATAACTTCTTTAGTGGCCTCGTCTGATCTGGTTTTAATGTGAATATCTTCATAACTTCTTTAGTGGCCTCGTCTGACCTGGTTTTAATTTGAATATCTTCATAACTTCTTTAGTGGCCTCGTCTGACCTGATTTTAATGTGAATATCTTCATAACTTCTTTAGTGGCCTCGTCTGACCTGGTTTTAATGTGAATATCTTCATAACTTCTTTAGTGGCCTCGTCTGATCTGGTTTTAATGTGAATATCTTCATAACTTCTTTAGTGACCTCGTCTGACCTGGTTTTAATGTGAATATCTTCATAACTTCTTTAGTGGCCTCGTCTGACCTGATTTTAATGTGAATATCTTCATAACTTCTTTAGTGGCCTCGTCTGATCTGGTTTTAATGTGAATATTTTCATAACTTCTTTAGTGGCCTCGTCTGATCTGGTTTTAATGTGAATATCTTCATAATTTCTTTAGTGGCCTCGTCTGACCTGGTTTTAATGTGAATATCTTCATAACTTCTTTAGTGGCCTCGTCCGATCTGGTTTTAATGTAAATATCTTCATAACTTCTTTAGTGGCCTCGTCTGACCTGGTTCTAATGTGAATATCTTCATAACTTCTTTAGTGGCCTAGTCTGACCTGGTTTTAATGTGAATATCTTCATTACTTCTTTAGTGGCCTCGTCCGACCTGGTTTTAATGTGAATATGTTCATAACTTCTTTAGTGGCCTCGTCTGATCTGGTTTTAATGTGAATATCTTCATAACTACTTTGTGGCCTCGTCTGACCTGGTTTTACACAACGAAAACGAAGTTTGGTTCAAAGTATGAAAAAAAGCAGTAAATAAAAGGAACCCGTATATTTTTTTTAAACCTCTGATTATATTTACAGTGTAAATATGGCTCTTACAATGAAATTTTAATAGAATTCACAGTTTCACAGTTCTTACAAATACGTGGAAATAGTGCAGTACTGTTATTGTAAATTGTATAAAGGTTTACTGGCATCTTCCCTGATATAGCAAAGCCATATATAAAGCTAGTAACTTTGTATTTTTGGACGCGCCACCTTATGCACTACCATTCCAATTTATAAAATATATATATATATTAAAAAGAGTTTATCGTAACAACAAAATAACTAAAAATTGAAAAAAAGCGAAGTCGTGAAACCCAAGCAAGTTTAAAGAAGAAGAAATAATGAAGTTTGAAACAAAATGCTATGTAAAACGTAACTTCAGTTATTATTTACTTAATTCCATTGTCTTTATTAGAATTACCGGAGTATACTATCTACATATTCTGGTAAAATTGTAACGAACTAAGACTTCCTGTGTTACTATCAAGAAACTACAACTATCTTCAAATCACGTCGATAATTGCCGAAACTGCGTACAACCTGTTCGTAGGTCATCCATCACCGGTATCAGCTGGTGATAGCATCATGTGGTGATCATTATCGGGATGACGACGTGTTCTTTGTTGTTACGTGTTAATTGTTTTATACGACAACTCGTCTTGTGAAGTGACGTGAAAAGTTAGGAAAACAAAAAAGCATATAATTGTTTTCCCAGCATTACACGTCATCGGTTTTACACAGACTTGGCAGAAACGACAATATGATGAGACTCGAATGGCTTTCAAGCTTATTGAATATATACATTTAGTAGAACAGAAGGAAAATTTAAGAGGATACGAACAATAAAACACTTTTACATCTTTCGCAAAACACAAAACCAAAAACAAAATTTTGGATACAAATAAAAAGGTTAGAATAAAACAATAGCGATAAGTTAGATTACATTAGGCCACAACGGCACAGAAAATTTTTCAGAGTTGAACTTTCAAACAACGTGACCTGTAGCTGCTCTATAAATAGGACACTTACTAATTAGGTAGTAGTAGAAAGGGACATCTAGACCTTATCTATCAAATACCAGGAGCTTTCTAGCTTGCTCCCATAAGAAAAATATCTACTAAGACTCTCCTAACGTATCGCACATAAAGAATGAGTAAAAATAATGATCAGCTAAATCTTTCTCATCGCTTAGATTGTATTGTCTTGATATAATACACCTCCTACTTCAGATTTGGGTAATGAAAGTTTACACTTAATTGAGGTTGAGTTGCATGTAATGTTTATTGTTTATATTTTTATCGACCTACACAAAATGATGACAGGCCAAGTAAAGAACGCCTTTTGACAGTAAAGTTATCATCGTGTGACATCTCTGCCCACGTAGACAAGACACGAGACAACATTATCACCGATACTGAGATGTTACGTTTATTTAATTGATTTATTGAGTGTTGACAGAGTCTCTGGACGCGGCCGTCCGGAAGCCGGACTCCAAATATAATAAATTACTGAATACCAACACGTGATAGTGCCGCGACGCGTCGCCAGTGATCGATTGTGCTCGCGACTTAATCGATGGCTCGGGGCAGCTGCAGCCAAGATGGCCGCCCCGACCGAAATGTCAAACGTGTACCTTGACAACTTCATTGTTAAGATACACGGTTATTGTTAAGGAAAATTTGTTTACCGTTATAATAGCGTATAGCGTGGAGATGCTTCTCTATGACTGTATATTATAAACAAAAGATAGTTCGATACCTGAATGGAAGAGCACTAAGACGAAATCTTAGGGTTGCAGGTTCATGTCTTTTGGCTACATCTTTGCTATGATATTTACAATGTATTTCTTAATTCTTTGAAAATGAGTTTGTTTGGACTATTAGGTATGGGATTATTGGGGACTAGGATTTCATAAAAAAATGGGAAAAGGCAAAGCGAAAGGAAAAGACAGAGATAACTTCTCTTATAATAGTTCCTACGCATCCTCCTATGGATGTTTATTATCTAAATAATCGGAAATGTTATAGTACCCTTTGCTACACGGATTTTTTTAATAACAGATTTATATTTATATACCTATTGATAGCTGTTGTATATTATTTATTAGAAACTTTGTTGTAAAATTGTACACAAAGTACCATAAAAGAGTTACTTACCTACTCCGTGTAGAAGTGTATCGTGCACCATCAGTTTATTTTTATTTAGTTTGTTTATTTTGTGAACATTACTATTTTTGCTGAAACAAATAATAGTTTTATGGACATATAACAGGTTTTCATGAATGTGCTGTGACGTTACAGTTTAAATGTTTATATGTTTAAATTTATCTTTCAGATATACCCTAGATTTTAGTCTGTAAATAGCAAGAATCACTCTTTATGTACAAATATTATATTCGTATGTGCAGCATTACTCTGCAATATATTATTTATAAACGTTTTTCCATAAATATAATATTTATAAGGGTTGCTTATCAGTGTTATGAAGTTTTTTTGTAATTTTATGTTTAAGACAATAAAACCATTTTTTTAATAAGTTATAGTATTTTTCAACAACTTTAAGAATGTTATTTTCCTTAAAACTTTATTTTGTTGCTTACAAGGTGTTCGGAGTGACCTATCAATTGTTTCTGCGCTAAAAACAAAAAAAAAACAAATAATTCATATTGTCTGATACAAAGTAAAAGTGGTTTTACTTCGCAGACAGATAACTCCAAATTAGATTGCACCGAAATGTCGAGAATATCAAAAATAAGTTGCAAAATGTCGCAAACGTTTCTTTTATCATATCACAATATCACTAGTATCTGGATTTAAGTGAAAAGTAGGGTTGCCACTTGGATTACAGGTTAGCTTATTTTTGCCCCTCAATATTTCAAGAACCAATGGACCAATAATTAGTCTCGTGACCATATCAATCGATAATTTGATGAATTGATGACGTGGCGCGTTATGACTTAGATCTGACAAGAGTTTGAGTTCGGTTTGATTATTTTCGCTAAAAAATTTATTGTTTTTAAAGAAGAAAAAATATTCCCAAGAGAAGTTGCTCGTGCGGTATTTGCTACCGAACTATTTTTAACAAAATTAAATGCTTTCTTTAACTATAAGTTTTGCAGAAAGTAATAAAATGAAGCACAAAAGTCGTATTCCCATATCTAAAAGTCAAACAATCCTAACGTAAAGAGTCTCACTAACAACCCTGCGCACAGTGAAGCCCTCGACCGATAGCCCAGGCTCGATCTGAAGTTGTAAATCTGACGATGAGATTATCGGCTCTCAAACGTCATCGTATGCAAAGAATCAATATCCGAGCTGCGCACCCACCAGAAGGGCCACAACTGGTTCGATTTTTTATGTAAAAGTGTTTGTTTTATGATTCTTGTCAGAATTTTATATGTAGCACTTACATATCAAAGCTAAAGAGAAGTTCATTGACCAAGTATATGTATAGTTAGGCTTGCTTAATTCTATGTATAGTTAGTATATGTATAGTTAGGCTTGCTTAATTCTATGTATAGTTAGTATATGTATAGTTAGGCTTGCTTAATTCTATGTATAGTTAGTATATGTATAGTTAGGCTTGCTTAATTCTATGTATAGTTAGTATATGTATAGTTAGGCTTGCTTAATTCTATGACGTCAAACAGCTGCTTGCAGAGGGTTCTTTCCTACGTTAAATATTTTTTGTATTAGTTTTAGGCAATTTTCAATACGTGTTTTCATCTTTATAATTAAAAAGGATTGCGTAATTATAGTTAAGACATACACAATTTTCTTACCTTGTTGTATTTTATGTTATTGGCAAATTTCTCGGCGGGGTCTTGTGTAATTTTTTTTAAAAGCACAATTGATTATTAATTTAAAACAATTGAATTCCATCTACCCTTTTTTCTGATGAAACTCATTGTTCTATAGCTAAAGACTTAAATTCGATGTTTGGTTATTGATTAATACACAAAAATTGTAAATAATGCATCAATCTATAAAATCCACCAGGTGATTCAATTGCGTATAAATCACTTTTAAACTATATGGATGGAATTGGACTGGATTAAACAAAAACAAAATAATAGTGTATAATCTGATTACTTTTGTAATTATTTTAATGAGTGTTATTTACACAATCTGTTGCGATTTATGTATGTACTTTTGAACTCTGTAGCTTAGTTCAGTAGGTACCTGTTAAAAAGGGCGTAATATTTGGCGAAACGAAATTACCTACATAGTCGTACTTGTGTTCAGTGCCCACCCATGGTTATTTTAAACGCTATACAACGCGCAAAGGTAAGCTAGGACCGGAGACTTTTTTGATTTAGAGTTTTTTTTACGTGAGAGCAGAAAAAAAACAAATAAATTTTAATGTACGTTATAATGTATATACGGTATGTACCATATAATAAACCTTTTTATTTAATAAAAACATCTCTTAAAGCCTTTCCAATTAATATCGCCTCATAAATTTGTTTCGTGCGTCCTTTTCATTTATCCCCTCAACATGCTCAAACCACCATTTCTCAATCTTTCTCACCACATTTTTTTTCAAACCACAACGCTCCCGTATCAGAATATTTTTTCAACATTATTTCTACTTTCAAGCTACGTTTTCCAATACCAAATATTCACTTCCATACATCAGTGTTGGAACGAACACACCTTCATCAACAGCTAAACGTGACTTTACAGCCAGTTTCTAACATTTTATGCAGCGCCCTATTTACTTGATTTCCTACATTATCTCTTCTTTCTATGTCTCTCTGTTTTGTTTGTGTTCTGTCTTTTAAGAAGAAAGATTCTAAGATTCAAATTCTCACACTTGTTTAACTTTCTTTCCTTTCACTATAACGTTGTATTCTGTTTCAGTTTCATTCCTTTCAACAACCAAACTATTGTCCTATTTACATTAATTTACATACATTTATTACCCAAAAACTAAATCCTCATTTTTTGTTATGAGAATTGCATCCATCAGTTTGAAGTAATGTAGGGTTCCGTAGCCAGATAGTAAAAACCAATTCGTTTTTTGTTCGACAATTTTGGGGTTCAAACTGCATGCTTGAGTTCTATCTTGTCTGTCCGTCCGTCCGTTTTTGATGGTTTACAGGGTTCCACAGCCAAACGGCAAAAACCTTGGAGTTATTCATATATCTGTCAATTCTCCCGTATGACCATTTTAGGGTTTTGTTGCAAAACAGCAGAAACAGAACCTTTTATCATTTAGTTTCATCATATCCGACAGATCATTTGATGATTTATGTGGCAGCTAAAATTTTAACAAAAAAATTAAACCGACTTAATTATTAATTTTGTTAAAAACAATATTCTTCTACAGCAAATGCTCAAGGTAACTAACATATTAAACAGGATAAAGATTAATACTATATTGGTCAAAATAGCTTCGCAAGTAACATACACTTCTCCTCTTACTTTTTAAAAGATATATATTGTAAGTAAAACTTAGGACAAATATATATGCCATCGCGAACCTGTTTGTAGTCCTTATTAAGACCTAAAATTCTCTAAGACATTATTTTATTTTACATAGTAGGCTTAATCAGCGCACGCCACGTGCCTACACGGAAAGGTCCATGTCAGGATCATTGTTTACGACATCTTCAACAATAAAGTCATGTTTCATCCATTTTACACAAAACTGTAATGAATTATACATCCAAATCTTTCGCATGAACCACTTCATCCATGGGTGAAACCCATATAAAAAGTAGTAGTACTGTAGTTTTGGAGCTTATTCATTTCAGACAGACAGACGCGGCGGGGAGACGTGGTTTGAAATTATTTTTCCTTGGAGCGAATTACGATACAGACGTACTCTAAAGGTAAATATTTTAAATTTATCAACAACATTCAATAAAAATCCGGTACAAGTAATATTAAGTCCGATGTTGATGATAAGATAAGGTAGAGATTTTTAAAAGGAATGTCGCTAGTAACACGCAACTAGTAGTGCTGCGACGCGACGCAGTAAATAGTGTTATAGCGCCTACATAGTCTATGGCCGACGACGACCGACGTGTCATGTCGGTCTGATTTGCGATTATCGATCAAGATAACCAATCTTACAGCTGAAACTAATTTTTAATCCTGACGCAAATGTTGTTTTTAACAGATAACAATTCATAAGGACACGAACGTGCTTGTTTCTCTACACTTCTACACTTAGTGGCTAAAGCAACTTTTGTAGGTTCATGTTTCTATAAGACGAACCAAGCAAAGCTAAACTAACCTACCTTTTCTCAAAGCGCTTTGACGTTTTTTTAAACCCTCATAACTTGGATTTGGATTATACGAGATAAACAAAATTCTCGAAATATGATGTCAATAGTAGACTTATTAAACATATAAAGTTTCAATTGCATAGCTCTTATAATTTAGATTTTATCGATATCTAAAAAAACCTTGATTTCGTCACTCACTCACTGATGATCATCAAAATTGTTAGGGAAAAGTCCTAGAAAGCTGAAATTTGGTATGTAAGCTAGTAATAGTACACAAACAACAAAAAAATCTAAAAATTTGAACTTTTACCCCCCCACCCCTTAAACTAGGTGATGAAAGTTGGTATGAGACTTTCGCAAATTTTCATGCTAGTGGCCTGAAAATTAATACAGGGACTCCTTGTTATAAACAATAAAATATATATTTCAGGGTTTTAGTATATCACCCCCCACCCTTTTAATTAGGGGATGGAAGTTTGTATAGCTTTTCCCCCATACAAACTTAATTTTATGCTATAGATGTAAAAAATATACAAGTACACAGACTTCTTATTACAAATTAAAAAATACGTGTTTCTGTCAACCCCTTAAATAAGGGGATAAAAGTGTATATAGGGCTTTCGTGTAGTTTTAAGAATATAACTACACTATTACCTATACTTATATAAATAATATTAAGTACTATACTATGTAAAAATTAAAATATATTGAGAAGTATTTACAAAATAAAACTTCTATGGTGATGGGAAATCACAATGACGTAGGCCTCGGATGTTGTCAGATAAAAATCGCAATAATATGTATCAGAGGACGGACTTAAAAATGATGACATAGATGACCAAAAGACTTATGCGAATATAGTTTTTTTATAATGTAACCCTTTATAAACAACAAGATAACACAATAAGTGTGCATTTAAATAAAACAATGATAATGGGCTATAAAAAATTGCACCTCTGATGTGCAAGAAATACACCCAAAAAAAAAAAACGAAGAAAATAAAAACATATTGTCAGAAGCAACTTACAAAAAGAAGTCAAATCCAAAATGTTGCTAAGATGAGACCATATGGCCCGCACTGTCAAAAAGTAATTAGACCTCATGTAGAGCCAAGCTTCTCACTCTACACGCCCTGACTCTAGAAGCCCTGACCTCACAAACTCTACACCTTAGTCAAAATATGCAGGTTGGCCGTTTAGGTGAACTAACCCTTCCTCTTTCCCTTTTGTTTCAACGCTCATTAAGTGAAGGTATCGTGCCAACAATGTGGAAATCTGCGTATGTTAGCCCCATTCATAAAAAAGGTTCTAAAAGCAATGTAGAACACTATAAACCTATTTCTAAGCTTTGCATATTTGCTAAACTTTAAAAAAAATCGTCTGTATCCAACTGTATGGATCATACCAACAGCATTTCGATCTTAATCAGCACGGTTTTCTCAAAAATCGATCAACCGTCTGCCATTTGACTCTGTTTGCTGATTTCATTACTGAACATATGGACTCTAGGTCCGCTGTTGGCGTGGTTTGTACAGATTATAGTAAAGCCTTTGATAGACTAGATCATGTAATCTTGTTACAAAAACTTAATAAAGCTGGGGTGCATGGTGATCTATACAAATGGGACAATAGAAAGCAAGCTGTAGTAGTGAATGGATACAAGTCTCGCTGGAAATTTATGCCCTCTGGAGTACCACAAGGTTTGCTTCTCAGACCATTGCTTTTTGTGTTTTATGTAAATGACATTGGTAAATGTTTTAAGCATTCGGACTATCTATTGTTTGCCAATGATATGAAAATTTCTCAAACATGTTGCAATCCCTGACTTACTGACTATTGTTTACAAAATAAATTGGAACTGAACGTATCCAAATGTGCTGTCATGAGTTGCACTCGTAAGAAAATTAAGCTGACTCACATTTATTTTTTAAACAATGAATTAGTTCCTAGAGTTCAATATTTTAAGGAATTGCGAGTAATTTATGACAGTCAAATGCTTTTTAATATGCAAATTGATCAATTAGTTGCCAAAGCAACCAAAGCTCTAGGTTTTATCATAAGATGCTCTAAAGAATTCCGATCGATTAAAACCATAAAGATATTGTATTGTGCATACGTAAGAAGTCATTTGGAATATGCTAGTCAAATCTGGAACCCACAGTATAAAATATATATTTATAGAACTGAAGCTATCCAAAAACGTTTCTTACGTTTCCTTTCATATAAGTGTCTTACTAAAGATTCAGATTATGAGTGAAGGTGTCGCAGGTTTCATGTTTTACCCCTTAACCTTCGAAGAAATATAGCTGATGTTACATATCTATCTCGTATTATAAATGGAACTATCGTTGCCCTAGTATTCTTTGCAAACTGTCCTTGTGTGTCCCCTCACGGTCTCGCAGGAAGCATCCACTTCTACATGTGCCCAATGTCTTGACTTATTATCGGTGTTACTCTTCCTTACTGAGAGTGTGTGACTTAATCATCTTAATTCTGATATTGACATATTTGTAAGCAGCGCGGAGTCATTGAGACAATCAATTTCTAAGTGTTTCTTTCCAAGTTGAAGTAACACTAATTACTGTGTAACTGAACTAATTACTGTGTTGCCCACTAGTTAGCAATTCTTTTATTCTATTTTGTATTCATTTGAAGGAACTCTTAATTGGCGTATGTTGACCATTTTTAATGTCATTAATTGTAATGCCGTGAGTTTCTCTTGAAAATGTAAAAATAAATAAATAAGTACAACCTTTTCTGTCTTGTTATGTAGACCAAACTTTTTAACGTTCATTACAACATCGTTTTATCTATTGTAATAGAAAAATCTTAGTGTGGTCTCATTACACGAAGACAATATTATCTGAGAGATTTTCAGTATCTCTAATTGAGTAACATAATACCCATTGATTATGTAGAGCATCATTAATAAGCCATCACCGGGTCCACCCACGCGCCACGCCGCCGCTCGACCTCGCTACACTCGGCGGTCAGTATCTCGACAACTACCCACTCAAGACAATGGCGCTTATCTATCAGGAATGCGTTCATAATCTCGTTACGCTAAACATGTGGGCTAAATGCTGTGGAATTTTTATATTACGAAAGCTCTTCTAATTATAAGCGGTCTTATAGTAACGTCCCAATAAGTCGGTAAACTATAAGTGCTTCTGGTGGTCGTACTCCATTAGGAGGATTGTGGTGTGAGGTAGCAGTGTTCGCTAGTGAAGGGGGGGGGGGGGGGACATTAAGCTTTAACTTCAGGTTTAGCAAACGGGAGCAAACTATTAAATGCATATTTAATATCTGATTCATTTATCAAATGCAATTAACTAAATATGAATGTTATGCATGAACTATAAATATAATTAATTAATCAACAGATATATATTTTGGACACATCTCACAGCGCCATCTGGTCTTAAACTAAGCAACGCTTCTAAGTATTATAGATACCAGAAAACAAATATATATATACTTTTGTAAATATATACATATTATATTTTGATACAATTAGACCGAGTCTCACTGAGTCTAAAACTAAATCCTGTTTTACTTAAGTAGGTATACTATTTACTGACAGCTCGCGTTTTTTAACAAAATTAGATTCCAACAAAAATTAGAAACAACATGTTTTTGCGGTGACTTCGGAATTTCTTACATATTGCCGCTAAAATTGTTTTGCGCAATCGTTACTCCTTACTATTCTCGATTTTGCCAAAGTTAGCTTTCCTATGACCTTACAATAGAGCAACTTAATAAGTTTAAGCGACTCCAAAATGTATGTATTATATATACATATATGTATGTTTATGTATAAAATTATATATAATTTATCCACTTTCTTATTTACATATTATACTTTATGATATTATTTTTTTATATACTATCTTTTATCACTTAATCTTTTATCATTATTGAAGTCTACTACGATCTATTACAACAAACACTGCACAACCCCTTATTTATATCTACATTACCAATGGTTAACTGGTAGAAAATGCCTGAAGGCATTAAGTTCGCCTATGTACAAAATTAGTGCAATAAAGAATTTTATTATTATTATTATTATTATTATGTATCAGGTTCATATTTTGCTTGCGCTTAGACTAAATATTTTCTGAGTACCGTTTAGCTCAACTGGCTCCTTATTCGTTTTCGCCAAAAAAACTCATATTCTATATATCGCTTCTTCCTCTCAGTCTCATACGGGGCACGGCCTTCCCTCACCGATAGTCCACACGCAGGCCCTGTGCGGATTGGGACTTCAAATCCTTTTTTTTTCTGACGTAGGTATGCAGATTTCCTCACGATATTTTCTCTCACTGAAAGCCAGTGCTGTGAAAAATTAATGTATTTAAGAAATTAAGAAAAAGACCCCTGGGCCATCACTGACCGTTATATAGGTATTCTATGTGTCTTCTGTTTTGTTCAATCTATCGGCACTATCTATCAAACTTAAAAGCTGCCAATTTCTGTTTTTACCTGTACATCGGCTTTCCTCAAGCTTTTTGGTAAAATTCTCTACACACGTTACGCAATTTTATAACGATCCTTTTACAGTCCAAGCGATCAGACTCTGCAAAGCTCTGCCTCTCCCCCTACGATACAAGACGTGCACAAACTTTATTACTATCTAAAAACTGATTGATTATCATTTTCTTAACCGATAATTTATTTCTTAATATGTACATTTTATTGTAAATCTATAATATATAATGCATAATTTATTACACTAAATAAATGTATTATATGTGAAAAATATGTCACCTGTATCCCCCCGTATTCGTTTTGTAATTTTCTCAAAGCCTAGAAAAATCGCGACAAGACCGCCTACCTACAATGTTTTCACTGTGCGGGAATCGAAACCACTTTGCCCTTGTCAACATCATTTCTATTTTTGACATTGTTTATTTACTTATTTGTATAAAGTAGAATACAGGATTTTTCTTTGGTTGATAGTTCGTTTTGGTTTACTTTAGTTGACTGCTGTATTATAGTGCTGTGCGCACCGAAGTAGGTAATGGCTGAAAGGCTGCATAATTTCAGAATAAATACTAAACAACCGCATCTGTTTGAAGATGAACTTAAACAAGACGAAGGTCATGTCAAATACACAACCTACAAAGCTAGTGTTGCATCTCCTTGAAGGCGGCCAACAAAAAAATATCTGCTATTTTTACTGCTTAGTTTTGGCATTCCCTTAAAAGAGAAGAAACCCCTAAGCTCAATGTTTCAAATGTTATTTTTTACTCTTTAGTGGGGATTAAAAGTCAGTGTAATTTTTTTTATTTTTATTTTTGATAATCAATAATTCCACATCATTCTAAGTTTACTACAGTATCGCATATTAACAAATAAATACACCTTTTGAGTTATAATTTTGAATGATGTGTGATGTGTACCTAGTAGGTATGGTGAGAAATTCATTTAGTGCTTTGAGTCTGCGATTATGATGACCGTACCTACTGCTGCTAAACGGTTGCTGATGACGTTAACAATTTACAATTCCCAATAACAATTTTTTTAGATAAATACATACGGATCGTACTCAATTATTAATTACAGGTTATGCTTGCACTTAATGGTTAAGGGCCAGTGCGGCCGTGGGTGGTGAGTGATAAGATGCAGCGCGGCCTTGACAGCAGAATATGGAGTTATCTTCGTCTTTATAACGATGCTACTTAATGCTCGGGATTGACTTGATGGACTCCGGCTGATAATCTTGGGTCGTCGTATCAGTGCTTTATTCGTCTCTTTGTTCATAAAAGGGTATCTAATATTTCATAACAGTACGTTGTACGTTTAGGAAACATTTAATTACTTAATATCTTTTTATCAATTTAAAGCTCACAAGACAAAGGTCTTAAATAAAAAAGCTTCAATACCTTGCTGCTTTCTGATCGTGTAAAGCCCTTGTGACATTCGTGTAAAGCCCTTGTGACATTCGTGTAAAGCCCTTGTGACATTCGTGTAAAGCCCTTGTGACATTCGTGTAAAGCCCTTGTGACATTCGTGTAAAGCCCTTGTGACATTCGTGTAAAGCCCTTGTGACATTCGTGTAAAGCCCTTGTGACATTCGTGTAAAGCCCTTGTGACATTCGTGTAAAGCCCTTGTGACATTCGTGTAAAGCCCTTGTGACATTCGTGTAAAGCCCTTGTGACATTCGTGTAAAGCCCTTGTGACATTCGGCTAATTTTTATAATTTTTAACTTAATTGACTAACTCAAAATCTCTCTTAAGTTAGGTAAATAGTATATATAGATAATAATGCGAGGGCAAGATTTAGGACCACTTAGGTATTTGTAAATTAATTCAAACAATTTGAATTTAAGTAAGTCAAACTAGTTATTTACAAAGATTTCGAGTGTTATTAAACAGAAGCGTGGGGTCATTAACAGGACAAAGCAGAGTGCGGAATATCGGAAAGTGCGGCGGTCACGTGACGCGAGCGAGCGCGGGTTGCGTGCAGATCGCGCGATAGTCGCCGCCCGCCCGCCCGCGAACCCGCTCGCTTACTCCACGCCACTGGACGCCAATAATCGGTTTACTGGGACTACGGGCTTCATGGTTGCCCTTCTGTAAAGGTTGAAGCGAAAATAAAAAACAGAAATCTTGTCTATGAGAAGCATATTTATATTAATTTAAAAAAATAGCGTCCAATCATAATAAGTAGAAATTATCATTTTAAAAAATGTGTATCAATTTGCATTCAGTACATTCTTGAAATCACTGTTATAATACGTTTGTCAACTAATCTTATATACGCTATGACTATGAGTCAAAAAATTTGTATTCTCAAATAAAAGAAGAGAGTCGGACTCGCGCACGAAGGGTTCTTAGCTTAGGGTGCCCCTCTTAAATATTTGTTTTATTTCAATTTAATTAATTGTTTTTAAATATATAACTAAATATTCTGTGAATATTTCAAGTGTCTACCTGTTGCCGTTATCAATATCGAGCAAAATCAAGCAAAAAAAACATTATATCTCTAGGTAGTTTAGGTAAAAATAAACTTGTGTATTTGTTTAAATAATAAAGTTGTAGATAAGTATGAGTCAAAAAGAGCTGGCACACTCTTATGACTTGTGCCATGCAACGCATTTTCAGCTAATGCATGTGACTTGCAACCTTTTACTAATAATACAGTACTAGTCCAAGGCACTTCGTACCTAGTGAGGGCTGGAGAAATGGACCTAACAATTCAAAAAGCACACAAAATTTACTTTAGGGATATGCTCAAGATTGTTTTTTTTTACTATACAAACGATTATATATTATATAAACAATTTTATTTAACTAGAAAGCGGCATATACATATACATATATATTGATAAAAGTATAGCAAACTGTAGTTCATCAATTTCTATAAATCACTAGCTGACCCGGCGAACGTTGTTATAGTCCCTCTCGATATTGAATATACATGGCCTATGTCCATCTGGAATAAAGCGGGTAACTTTCAAATTTTTTATAACTATAAATGCAGTTGCTCCGGAGATCACAAAACTTGCAAAATCTCTTTATAATATATTGGTACATGTTACCAAATTGTGCATGATTGCTAATATTATACATATGTAATGAAATAATTTAAAATGTGCCTGTTTCTAAAGTAGGCATCATCAATTGTTTTCAATTGTCATTAAGGATGTTGACGATTCTATAACAAAAAAGTGTAAAGTCTATGAAGTAGTCGTGCCGGAGTGAACCCAGCTACTACAACAGAGGGGAACCCGGTTACTACAACAGAGGGGAATCAGGGGTCCTTCCGCCCGCCGTGCCAGCTACCGTTTGATCTGTGCCGGTCTTCGGCAGTTCTAGTACCGCACCTTTTGTCCTTAAGCTGTCTGTGCAATTAATCCTTAACCTTAGCGTAAGTAACTTTCTTCATACATAACGGCCAGAAAAAATGAAAGAAAAAGTTTTACAGCGGCTATTCCATCCACATATAATGTGGATTTTTACAACATCAGGGGTATTCACGCAAATATTAACGCAGTCCACCACCATTTCGAGACTGCGCAGCCGACCATTCTTTTTTTAACGGAGACGCAGATATCCTGCCAGGCCGATACATCATATCTTCATTATCCCGGCTACAAACTCGAGCACAATTTTGTGAGTCACCGCTTTCATAGCCTTGTAGACAGGGACCTGTCGATATTGTGGGTGCGCGTAGATGACACGGACACGGAAGTAGCTCGACTCTTTACGCACCTGAGTTTGACGACTGATAAAGCTCTAGAGCAATATCCCACAGCAGAACTAGTTATTTTGGAAGACTTCAACGCCCACCATCGTGAGCGGCTCAGTTCTCGAACCAATAACAACGCAGGTCTCGAGGTTCAGTAAGAAAGCAACAGCCAGAGCAAAATTCCAATTCATCGGCAAAATAGGTGGGCGACTTGCGTGCTATCCTTCTGGGAGTCGTGCTTTCTGGTCGCTTGCCAAAGCTGCCGAAGGGAACTTTTGCCAGTCGTCGTTACCACCACTGAAAAAGACCGACTTGGTCCATAGTGATAAAGAGAAAAGCCGATCTACTGGGCAGTCTCTTTGCCTCAAACTCGAATATGAACGACGAAGGCGCTGTACCACCTACTATACCGTGGCGCGGTAAGACCATGCCGGAAACTCCATAAAGTACACTGTGTTGTTAGTTTTTGTTTTGCACTTTACATGTTGTTATCTTACATCATATGGCTTACATTACATAAAGTGTTAAGCTATAACTTAACTTACTATAAAGAAGTATTAATTATTACATAGTTTAACATTTTAAGTAAGTTGTATTAATAAGCTTGTATTGTTTTGTGCATAACACAGCGGGAGGTCCGGCGGGCGTTGCTTTCTTTAGGCGTTCATAAGTCGACTGGGCCAGACGGTATACCAGTAGTGGTGCTTAAGCCACTTCGCGCTTTCCTACAACAGTAGGCAATTTCCGTCTTCATGGAAGACTGCGAATGTGCACCCGGTGCCCAAAAAGGGCGATAAATCAGATCCATCGAATTACAGGCCTATCGCTATTACCTTTCTCCTCTCCAAGGTGATGGAGCGTGTGATCAACAGGCAGCTTCTAAGATACCTAGAAGAACACGACCTGGTCAGTGACTGTCAATATGGCTTTCGCCACGGTCGCTCGACTGTTGACCTTCTAGTATATCTCTCACACCGATGGGCACTAGCCATTGAGAGTCAGGGGGAGGCATTGGCATGTAGCCTGGACATAGCGAAGGCGTTCGATTGGGTCTGGCACCGGGGTCTTCTATCGAAGTTGCCATCTTACGCAGTGCCTGAGGGTTTGTGCAGATGGGTGGATAGCTTTTGTCCGGCAGACGCATACGAACCGTAGTTGACAGTAATTGCTCTGATAGCATGGACATTAATGCTGGTGTCCCACAAGGCTCTGTGCTGTCTCCTACGCTATTTATACTGCATATTAATGACATACCGAACATCAACAACATACATTTTCTATGCAGTCGACAGTACTGGAGACGCATATTACACGGGCCTTGCTAACATCCCTCGGTCTTTGGAGGAAAAGCGTAGAGAACTTGTGTCTCAAATCGAGACCACTCTGTCCAAGGTCTATGACTGGGGGCGGGAAATCTTGGTCCGATTCAACCCTACTAAGACACAAGTCTCCGCGTTTACTGCTAATACCCCATTCAATGTGGTTCCACAATTACAGAATACTCCCCTTTCCATCTCAAGAGCATTGGGATTCTTGGTGTTGACAATTTCAGCAATGTTCCATTCCGAGATCATTTGCAAGACAAGGTGAAGCTGGCGTCCTAAAAACTAGGAGTACTCAACAGAGCGAGGCGGTACTTCACGTCGGGGCAGAGGTTGCTGCTTTACAAGTCGCAAGTTCGGCCCCATATGGAGTACTGCTGCCATCTATGGCTTTTTGAGTCGGTTCCACGACGGGCTGTGAGAATTGTCGACGATCCCAAGCTCATTTGCCGTATTGCACCCTTAATTCTGAGGAGAGACTTTGCCTCCCTGTGTGTGTTCTACCGCTTGTACAATGGGATGTGTTCTGAGGAATTGTTCGAAATTATGCCCACGGCTACTTTCTATTATAGCCCCGCTCGCCAGCGGCAGGTAATTCATTCTCACTGTTTAGAACCAAAATGGTCGCGTACAGTGCGGTTTCAGAGAAACTTCCTCCCGCGAGCGCTTGGGTGGAATGAGCTCCCTGCCAAGGTTTTCTCTAAAGACTGCAGTATGGGGTTCTTCAATCAAGAAGTTATTGGATTTTTGAAGGGCCGGTAATACCTCTGGTGTTACAAGCGTCCATAGGCCACGGTGACCGCTTACCATCAGGCGGACCGTGTGCTTGTTTGCCACCTTAGCGGTATAAAAAAACTGCATCAGGTTCCTGTTTGTATTACATCACTAAATTTGCCAATCATGCACGATTAAATTAGATTTACGCATTCCTTTAAACTTAAATATAAACTTTTAACATAAATGCTATAGAATTTTCAACTCACTCTATCAGCTTTTACGGTTAAGATTTCCGCGGTTTTTTCTATTGTATTTCTCCTACGTTCCAAATTTCAAATGACAAACAGGCTTCGAACAGAAATTAATGTGATAGCCTTCGATCTACAAACTTATCGTTAGTGCCCCTTAATGGTATAGCGCCGGCGCGCCCTTTACAATTAGGTTAATATTTGCATAGAATTCAGTATTGGGACTGCAAATCATATTTGTCGAAGTTCCCTGTGGGATTTCATGTCTCGCTCGGTGCATTTACATTGTGTTCGGAATATGAAACAGATAAGATCAGATCATTTTGTCCTGTGAGGGCTCTTCGGTTTTGTTTTTCTTTGGTTGGCTTTTAAATACACCATATTAATTCGTGATCTTTGCAAAAAAATGTAGTACCTTTATTGTAAAAAGCATAGAATATAAAAAAAAAAAAACTAAGAATGTGATATAACGTCTGCGATCAATACGACATAACCAATTTGACTTCATTTTGTGCTTATAAAATTTAATCGAATGGCTTTGTCAATCAATAAATAAATATACATAAAAATCTTTATGATTGACCTCTAAGTCAGCCTTAAAATTGAAATTCGAGATTTGTGTTTTTTTAATCGTTCAGAGACATTTGCTTATGACTTTGATACAAATGTTATTAATAGGTATGCAGTTCACAAATTTTGCTACATGGTAGTAGCAAAAATAGTGAAAATTTAGCTCATTTCTTTTTTTTTCAAATTGCTAGCTGTAATGTTAAAAAAGTTGTATTGACCATTGCCATAAACACTGTTGGTACCGATAGCACTAGACGTAACATTTTAATAAAAATAGTTATGATATTATTTGCCCAATGCTTGTTCATAAACTTAACACAGCTATTATATATACTGCGGAAGGAAATATAGTGCCTAAATGTAAATAGGAGGAAGTATCAAGAATATTAATTAAAAAGGTAATGAAATTTCATGGTTCTGATTCGCCTAAATAAAAAAAAACTTACTAATTAAAAAAAATATACTGCTATGTCTTTTTACTATGACTTGATACTACTGTAGTCATCGTACTATGATAAAATACTTTTCACTCGTTTATGAATGAATTAGTTTTATAGCAGCAATAATATTTAATTTCGGTAATACGCATACCAGAAAACTATCAGGGTGAAAATATCAAGTAATTTCGTTTTCGTTTGATTATCGATTTGTTACAAACTGAATTGAGACCACCCATGTCATCCAATCATATCAAATCAGATATTACTTCTGTGCTGCTAACAATTGGAAGCTGAAGATTATCCGGAACTATTAATAGTGTTAGAATCAATTTGTCATCGTTTGTACCAACATAACAATACTGCAGTTGTACGACCGTGCCTTGTTGAACGTCGAACACCGCGAGATTATATGCTGGGTCACCCTGACTTGCGGTGTGTGATCTTAACGTAGGTAGCTGTACCTACTCGTAACTACGTGTAAAAGTTTTATTTTATAAACATTTTTTTGCTAAAAACTGCTTATAATATGGCACTACGTTCTATGGGTATTATCGAAAATTGCACCTTTCCTTCTCAATGGAAAGATGCAATTATTATAGGCATCTATAAGCCAGGCAAAACTCGTACCGAGCCGTCCTCCTACCGCCCTATAAGTTTACTAAAGGCTCTTGGTAAACTCTACGAACGTCTCCTCCTCGCTCGCCTACGGAACGCTATAGTCTCCAGAGGCATCTTAATAGACGAGCAGTTCGGCTTCCGAGCCAAACAATCGTGTGTCCATCAAGTCCGTTCTCACTGGCTTCTAACCAGTATTAGGTAAGCCCCGTCTCACGGGCGCTGTCTTCTTCGATGTAGCGAAAGCCTTCAACAAGTCTGGCACAACGGTTTAATCTATAAATTGTACAACTTTCAGTTGCGAGACTCGTGCTTATCATACAAGACTGCTTGTCGAACCGTAGCTTTCGCTATAAAGTTGAACACTCTCTTCCACCCGTCCCATAAAAGCAGGAGTCGCGCAAGGGTCCGTGCTCGCCCCTATCTTGTACCTTCTGTACACAAATGACATCCCTAAAATGATAGGTACCCAACTAGCCTTCTTTGCGGACGATACCACAATTTATACCACCACTACTACCATAACTAAGAGGCTCCAATCCGCTATCACCGCCCTAGGCGAATGGTTTCGGAAATGGAGAATCGAAGTGAATACCGACAAAAGCTCTCCCGTTCTTTTTATCTCAGGCCGCCCTGCGCGGCCATCTCCCCTCTCTCTCTTCGGTCGTGCCATTCCCTGGCAAAACAAGACCAAATATCTCGGTGTGACCCTGGATAGGCGTTTGAACTTCCGCGATCACACCAAAATAGTTAGAGACCGAGCCGCTTTTGTCCTGGGTCGTCTTTATCCCATGATAGGCAAGTACAGTAAGATGTCGCTTAGAAATAAACTGAATCTTTACACAACTTGCATCCGCCCCATACTAGCTTATTCTAGCGTAGTCTTTGCGTTATCCAACCGCAATGTCCATAAACTTCAGACCCTCCAAAACCGCTTTCTCAGAGCGGCCTCCGGAGCCTCCTGGTACGTCCGCAATGCGGACCTACACAGGGACTTCGAGCTCCCTACGATTGCCCAATATCTCAAAGACCTGGCAGTCCGCTTTTTCGAGCGTACACAAAATCACCCGAATCGATTGATTGTGCAATCCACAACGTATCATCCCCCCGACCGCCCTCGGCACTGTCGCAAAACTATCGTTAGGCGGCCTCGGCACGTACTAAAGGCCAGATGACGATCTGATGAATGTATTACCACATCATTTGTGGTGTTAACAACAACACTATTCTAAAATACACTACAAAACGCAATTAGTATTACATGGGTGAGTGGAAAGTAGGTAACACTTCTATATTTATAATCACACTAATGTCTGATATTGCTTTCATTAAACTACGACATTTTTATTTCCATTTCAAGAATTACAATTTTCTTACCTATAAATTATTCCTAAAAAGTTTCCAGTACGCTTCCCTCGGCCCCGATGTTTTTGGGTCGCGTGTCGTTGTGGAACAGTCAGAGATAAGTCTTGGTGTAGGATTTGTGAAGTCGCGTTGCGTGTCGCCTCGCCGCGCGCCGTCGAATAATTACACTTACAATATTGCTCGAGGCTTTTTAAATATTTTTATTAATAGTTTCAAGGGTTGTTTACATGGGTCTTAGTATTTTGAACGTTAAGTTAATTTTATAGTTTGTCAATTTGATAATTAAAATAATTTTCTTATCACACATGTTATTGTCGTGAGCCTTACTGCCCTACATCACCACCAAGTATTTCTGCAATGGTGGGTACTGATACGAACAAATGATTTACTCATACGAGTTACCAATTAGATCAGGAAATAATGAAGGATTGATCTGCTCTGTTTTTACAGATATAATCAAGGGGTTTGAATAAAGTTAAATAATATCATCACATAAAAATAAACAGTTTTACTCAACACGTACTTTGTACTAGAAAGCGGCAATAGGTACAAGAAATCCGTGACATTTAAATTACAATTACACCCTCTTAAATTAATTCATAAACGTATTGGACGTTTTATGTGTTAGTCTATAAAGATCTCTAGCTAGCTATCAATTTATCAACGAATTCGACGTTATGTCTGTTACTTTATACAGATCTCTAGATAGAGAACACTTTTGAGCCCCTATATTTGCTCTCAATAGCCTCTTTAACTAGATGATGTGCTAAAGTGGCTTATATCGCGTCGTATGACTTTTAAGATTTGGCTATTGAGCTGTGCATATTCTGACTTAGCCGATAAAGAATTGTATGCCGCTCAGTACATTCATAAGATTGGAAGTCTGGTCGGAGAGATGCTGTTTCTCCATGCCCGTCCGTCCATCCGGAGACTCTTTGATTATTAATATCTAGTAAACAAAACTTAATAGCAAAAATGTTTTAAAAAAACCTCACAACATTTCAAAAGAAAAAACATCTGAACTTCTAATGACCTAACATCTACATAGGTGAAGGGGAGATTCATATAAATGTTTTGTTACATCTCGAACAACGTATTAAATCTCGTCTAACGCGGTTAGAAACTATAGACACTACGATGATGCAGTCACAGAGTGGAACTGGACTGGGACAGATGAACGGACGAATTGAACATTTTCAAAGGGGTTGTTTGTTTTACTACGGAATTCTTATAATGGTTGACATCACATATATCCTTCATATGAAGCAACAAGCTGTAGTGCTGTACCACGTCTCACAACTTAGTCGATGAACGTCAAATTCGTCAAGCGTCAACGCGTCTCGGCGAGCGTCAAGTTGAGTGACACAGGTTAAAGTATAACTTTTGACTCCTCCGGCCAGACTTATGATGTTCCTGTCGCAACTACCAGCTAACTCGATATATAATGACAGCGCTCATCAAAGAGCTGCTTAATGCACGAGCCCGCCGGGGGGGCAACTATTTAGTAAAGAGATTGAACATTTTAACGTCTAATTGTCGAGTGGTTAATGCAAATAGAATTATTTTAACTGTTTGTTTATCTTTTACAAAATTCTGTGCCTATTTGTAACTTAAATTTCGTTTTAAAACAGCGTCCATTTCATATTTTATCCCTTGAAATATCAATAATTAACGAAATCCTTTTTGTAAATTATTTGCCATTCAAAGGACAACATAAAGACTTGTAAAATATGATGTAGTGATCATCCACTATCTTATAAGCATATTGTTTTTTCGACTCCTGAAAAATTTAAGCGGTAATTTGCTTTTCCGCCGCAAAATATAAACTAGTATTTTCTTTATTTAATTTTTGGAAAGGATATGTAGAGTTCGTTACCAGTAGTCAAACTTTTAAAAAAAGCATTGTGTGGTCACTTCGCTTCGCTACTTCAGCTATGATCTGAAAAGTAAATTACCGTATTCTGCACTTGAAATTCATTCACGAGAGATCGCGCGTGTTTTGTTTCTAAAAGATGGAATGGCGTTAAGAAGTTACCAGTTGTTTATGAGTGCGTTGTTAGAAGAACTGGAACCAATAGAAGTTATATAACGATCGACTTCTAGCAGTTCCAACAACAAGCGAACAGGGTAAATTCATGGGGCATGACAGATGAAGTAAAGTGTTTATGTTTTGACACTATAGCTATAAACACCGGTTTATTCTTTGAAAGACTGTTTGAAACTATGCTAGTTTAATTTAGCTTTTGGTGGTGAATCAGTATACAAAGAAACACCCTAATACCTAAGTAACTACGTATGCCGTGCGGCGGCGCCACTAAACATACGTTGCTTATACAAAGAAATCAACCGTTATGTTCTAATTATAAATAATTAGTAAGTGTAACAATTACTTTGCATTCTTAATGTCTTGATCAATAAATAGAAGTGACTAACTAATATAGTGTTTTTATTTTGTTCACAATAATTCAAATCTTGGTAGCAACCCTTTTAAAAAATCTTAAAAAAATACTAGAACAGTTTAATAAGACAGATTTTCGTCCGTATGTCCGGCGCTGCCTATTCCACAGTTATTGTATTCACGGACATTAAAGACTACAAAGTTTGAAATAGTATACACCCTCTACAAAAATATGTAATTAATAAAATTTAAAAAAAAATAAGGGTCGGTAATCAGCTAGAAATCTGTGGATCCAGCTTAAAGATGAGTTTGGCTTGCAGTGACGGATGTCCTTTTTAATTGGGTGCCGTGCTTTATTGTTTTGGTCAACCAATTAATTGATTTTATAACTATCATTAATATTAATTTAATTAAGTGACTTAAAAAATTAAACTTGTCTCCATTTGGCGAACAATTTTGTCTTGTACTAGTACCTACGGTCGTTTGGTTAAATTCGTTTTAATCGTACGTTCGTTTTAAGTTCGAGATTTTGTTTGATCATCTTTTCCTCGGAAAACGAATACTTGAGCAAATTCAAAACACAAAAATAAAATAGGATCTCGATTAATATTCATAAGAAAATTTGTTACAAAATTTAAATATATACTTTGTTCTATGAATTTTTGTGTTTTAATCCTTACCTTACAAACAAAACAAAAATACATTAATGTGGTCCACTTCAGAAAATTAAATGTCAAACAAAAAAAAAGGTAATCCTAATGAATAAAACCCACGTAGTGGTCATAGCTTGTTTTGAGTCCTCATCTGTAGGAACAACTGTTACACGGTCTGCATAACGTGCTACGAAGAAAGTAGTCGTGCTTAGCGAAATAAACAATAAATAGTAGTATATTGAACGAAGAGTGCCAATTGAGTAAGTATTTCTAAGCACCAAAAAATATGAGAACAGTTTAAATAAACTCGTTCTGATATATGATGAGATAAATAAAATAGAGAATCTGAACCTATTTTTTTTAGTTTAATTCAAATTCAAATGCTTTATTTCTCAAAAATAGGATATCATATCACTTTTTTGAAGTCAATAAACTAGAAACTACTAGTTACTGCCGTTTCGAAGACAAAATAGCGTTCTGGTGAAAAGAAACGGCGAAAGAAACTCTCCAGCAGTCGCTCTTTTAATTATGATTAATCAATACAAATTATTAAGTAAATTATGTTAACAAAATAAATAATTAATCTCACGCATTTTTATCATCCAGGTCGTCTTGAATTGTTTTATAGGCTGTTTCGATAAGTTTTTGTTTTAAAAAAATAATTTAACTTCTTTAAGTTTGACATAAGTACTTCTGCAGGGATTTTATTGTAAAAACGGATAAATCGTCCTTTCAATAATTTATCTATTTTCTTAAGCCTTGTGTGGATCAGAGCAAGTTTGTGTCTCGTGTATTACGATTATGAATATCGCTATTCTTCTTAAAGCAATAAATATTTTTATGAACATAAATTAAATTATCTAATATGTACTGAAAGAATAAGGTTACGACCTTGGTTTCCTTAAATTTATCTTTTAAAGAGTGTTTAAACGGTAAAAAAGAATTAGTTGAGCCAAGAGAATATAGTTTTATATATGCACCAACGAATATTTGCTTTATCCAAGATATTATTTCCCTTAAATATTTAAAATAATATGAAGTTAACACAAGATAAATTTCTTTGAACCAGTAAATAAACTCTATCATTTTGAGACAATATTTAATCCAGCGAAGAAAAATAAGCTTCTTTATTTGAAACATTTAGTTTTCTTGGGTTTAGAACTTCGTGTGTTATTGAACGGAAGAAATTTCTAGTTCACACAGAATAGTGCTCTTAACTTGACTACGGCAGCTCTTAAATTAATAACATTAAATTTTAGTTTAAAACAAAAAATGTTTCACTTCTAAATTACATAGTTATCCGTCAAGATTAAATAAAGTTTTTTAAAGAGCCCTACGACTCTTTTCTGGAGGCTTGGGCCGTACAGAGTCAGTCTACCGCACTGACTTAAGTATGTCTTGGCGGGCGTTTTTCGAGCTAGCCCTGCTGCAAGCAGGGGTACAGGCCTCCTTTCTGGAGGCTTGGGCCATATAGAGTGTCTACCGCACTGCCTTTCTATGACTTGGCGGAACGTTTGTCGAGCTTAGTAGCTATTCTCGCCTTTAGCTGATTATACAGTGTTATGTTTAATTATAAGATTCGCAGATTTAAGAAAACCATGATTTTGGCGCAAAATAAATTATATCAAAGCAAAATTATTTTTTGTTTTAAACGAAGAAAAATAAAATTTTGCATATAAAAATGTATTTATTTCATACAAGAACATTAACTGTCTTAGAGTAATTAATTTAAGTTTGGTTGATTTGGTTAAAAAAAAATTTGTTTATACGAAAAGAAGTTTATCAATTTCGATTGATAAAATGAAATGTTTTCTGGGAAATAATATTGCCTTCTGTGAACAAAATATGTCCAAAATAGTTGGATTTCTTGACTGAATGCAAATTATTTTGGTGGAATAGAACTTGGAAACTCTTTTTTTTTCGTGATATGGGATAGATTGTAAATTGCCCGAACAGCCCTCTTAAATTGTCTCAAAGACTGTTAGAATATCAGCTGTGTGTCTCCATTACATAGTACATAGTAAAATACCGTGGGACATCACGCTATGAAAGTAGCTGAAGTATAGTATCCGGGAAGTAGCGTCGTCCGTAAGTTGACGATTCTTTTTAACCGCGAATGCTGCTGAACTAAGCTTGTTCGCCAAACTAGCTATATGTGGGCCCCACTGAAGCTTTGTGTCTAGGGAAATACCTAAGAATACTGTATTATCTACAATATTTAACTGCTCCCCGTTTATAAGTACCTACACTGGTTCTTACCTGACTGACATTTGGTTTTAAAAATTTTAGACATTTGGTTTTTTTGCCATTAAATAGTATATAAATTATTCATGTTGAACTAGTGGACAACTTTAGTCAGACAGTTGTTAACATTATTTAGAATAGTTTTGCGTTTTTTAAGTTTGAATAAAAGTGATGTGTCCTGTGCAAACAACACTATCTTATTACTATCTTTTACAACTATAGGCAGATCATTGTATATAAGGAATAGAAATGGCCCTAGAATAGAACACTGTGGAACACTAATTTTAATGTTCGATCTAGGGGAGCGCTTCCAATTTATGTCAATTGTCTGAATTCTAGTGTCCAGATATCAGCTAATTAGTTTAAGGGCAGTTATCTTAATACCATAGTGTCGTAATTTCATGATCAGAGTTTCATGTTGGACGCAATCGAATGCCTTAGATAGATGAAACAAACAAATACCCAAGGCATCAATCGAGTCTTCCGAAGCATCAGATATGTACTGAATAAGTTCCACACCAGCATCGGTTGTTGAGCGACCCCTTGTAAATCCAAACTGTTTACAAGATAGCAGTGAACAAAAGTGAATACTCAATTGATTTAAGATGAGTTTTTCAAAAAGTTTAAGGTTGAGATTAACAGTTGCGACCCCAGAATTGCCTGCACGCAATTTTGGTCTTTAAGCTACGTATGCAATTATATTACTGAGTATAAATATATGTAGTAGGCACCTACGTGTGGTTCGAATTTTTTTAGTACCCCATTGAGTGAATCGTTGAATAGTTAATTTAGAATATTTGTGAGGTTTTCTTTTTGATCATCCAAAGTTTTGCTCCGTTTTTTATTCAGATATTTATAATAATAATAATAATTGACATATCACACAGCGCCATCTGGTCCCAAACTAAGCAAAGCTTGTGTTATGAAAACCAGACAACAGGTACAAATACTTATTTACATATTTGTAAAAACATGCATATCATACATAAATACATGAAAACAAACTTGCATCTTGCTAGACTTCATGATTCTATGACATCGGGAAGTACACCATAGGTTTTGATTTATTTGTGTCACATTATGCGATAAAAATGACCGTATTTTGAGCATATTTTTTATTGTATTAACTTAGAAGCTTGATATTCTTACAACTTTAAGTGACCGTAGACTTTAGTATTTGATATTAATTTCAAATTGATACCTTCACGCGTTCGTGTGTAACAAGGGTCGTGACAGACAGACAGACAACGAAGTGATCCTATAAGGGTTCCTTTTTTCCTTTGTGGTACGGATCCCTAAAAATCGACTCAAGTCAAATATACTTTCCGAGATATAACCCACCAACTACCTTAGCTACGAATATCAGTATAAGCATGAAGTAATAGCTAACTACGCTATGGTATAAGGTAGAAGATGTTCACCATACCCTTGTGTATAGGCACTTTGTTAATGGCTGTCCCGACATTGTTATTGTTGTATCTGCTGATCACAATGTTTTCTATAAATGTTTTGCTTGTTACCTTTCAAAACCTTTGATGCGTTGAGAAATTTCAATCTCGACGTAGTGACAAAGTACCTTGTCAACTGAATATGCAAAACAACTGATCATATCTGAAGTTGTAAACCAAAAAAATGAGTGCAATCGGATAAAAAATGACAATATTCAAGATAAGCAAAGATAATGTATTTAAATAAAGACAGACGATTTATGGAGTTGTAAGTTATACTACAAGGTATGTCTAATTTTAAAATAGGTAAAATATTTGTTATCACGTAATGTATTTATTTTTTTCCCTTTTTATACTTCCTACTAAGTACTTACTTATTTAATGTAGATATGTATAGAACGTCAGTAAGAGGCCTTATGCGTTTAAGTTATTGTAACTATTCTTGCTACATAAATTTCTAAATATCGTCATTTAGAAATTTATGTAGCAAGAATAGTTACAATAACTTTAACGCATAAGGCCTCTTACTGACGTTCTATACATATCTACATTAAATAAGTAAGTACTTAGTAGGAAATAGTAACAGTACCTACCTTATCATCAAACTCGTATGGTATCCTTACTAACATCTTATAATAATTGTATATAGTTAGTATAGTAGTTTGCAGAGAACAGAACAGTAACTGTCGCACTCATAAGGTCCCGCACTAACGTCTTAAACTTTTAGAAACAATTAGAGTACCTAACTAATAAAATTGTAAGGTTAATTTATACTACTTATACTTCTTCGTCTTCCGCGTTTTGTAGTTAAATAGCAGAAAATTGTTATTAACAGTAATTGCCAAACTCATAAGGTAGGTATTATAGATGTTTTACTTGACGTTCTATAAGTTCATTTAGGTAGTAGTGATTATTTAGCAGAAAACGGTTTGAGTAACTATCAAACATGTAAGCCTTACATTGTAAGGTGTTCCCAGTAACGTGTACTTAGTGTAGTAAATCACTTTAATGAATTAAAGTTACAGTAACCTGTATGGTATTCCTACTATTCAGCAGCTATGATAGTTACAGTAACTATCAAACTTGTACCTAATGTCCTATACGCTGTAGTTTTTGCACTAATTTTGTCATTGTTATTTCGGACAGCATATGTCACTCATAGGGACAAGTATATTTTTAAACCTGTAAAGCAATTTTTCAACTTTTTATAAACAAAACCTATACCTACCTATTTAATAGGTACCTAATGTTTTATTTCGAAACACTGAGAATCTTTAAATCTAAAATGAATACAATAATATTTTTTAGCTATCTCAATACCTTAAAACTATTTTTATTTTTGAAATAAAAATACATATTAGTTTTTGATACTCACTAGAAGGTTTTGGAACATTTCTTTTCACTTGCATCCATTTGTACGTAGGGACTGAAGCATGTGATGACGGATGGGACTGGTGTCCACTCTGGAGATGGCTGTGAGATGGCAAGCACTCTCCTTCTCTAGGAAAACCCTCTCTTAGTCCTCCAAACTCATCTTTTGGTTGGAAATGTTCAAAATCCATACACGGCAGCGGAGAAGTTGAAAATTGCATCGTCGATTCATCTACAAAATGCATATTGTATTTCGTTTCTAAATAATGATTATCTAACTTATGCTCATGAATATGCATTTCTTCAACTCTTTGTGGAACCTCTTCACGGTGCTTAAAAGCTTCTGGATGTGGCGGTAGACTCTGTAAGGGGTAGTTTTGTTGTAGTTCTCCATAGTCTAAATTGGTATAGCAGAGTCCCGAGTCTGTGCTTATGACGGGAGGCGGTGGATGGTCGTGCACCGGCTGGCCGTGCAGGAGCGGCTCGTAGTAGTGCGACGGGGGCTCGTAGTAACCCTCGTGGTAACCCTCGTAAGGCGGCTGGTACGCTGCGCCTTGCTGATAGTATTCGGCGCTGCCGTACCCGTTTTGCTGGTTGTTGTACATTCCGACGTCCATAGTCATCATGTTTGTCACGATCACCGTCTATCGATAACCGATATTTTTACATCACACACAACACTATGGCGGCTGGATTAAAGAAAATGTACTGCGGCTATTGGCGTCCCGGAATTCGCTGCGTACGAAATTTAAACGGGCTAGTGCCGTACCGTGCTTTATCGATCACACGCCCGCGCGTCAGGTGTACTGACGAACACTGATCGCGGCCACACGCATTATTTTTGTTAACCACACTTTAAATTTTAATGTTCTGTCTCTTTCTAACGCATCCAAAGTTCGGTCGGGCAACAAAGATAAAGTTATCTTTCGTGTCTTTCATAAAAAAAATGTGATAAGCTACTATGATACGTGATTTTTAATGGCAATACGTATTCTACGATTACAATAATTTAGTTTTATGGTCAAGTTAAGTGAAACGTCAGAACCACGACTGTGTTGTAATATTTACAGCCACGTATAAGACTCGTCTCACAACTTTTTGTCATCGATGGGTGGAGTGTACGAAATGGGAGGAGCGTTCAGCGGCCAATTGGGTTAGTCGAGATCGTTTCCCATTTTGTATTGGCCGCTGCGAGATAATAGTGCGAATCTCGGAGGCTGGATGTGAGTAACGGATATTTCTCTATTTACTTTGTTTTGTACTGAATGCTTGTCCCGTCTGTTTCTGTTCAATGCTTCAATTTATGCCTCTGACGTAAATCGATTTCGAAGTGAAGTTGTTGAATTTTTTGTCATTTCGTTTGTAACAATTGTTGTCAGGCACTGACAGATGTCATCTGATTGCTTGTAATTTTTATACTGTAATAACACTTCATATACTTCGCTTATGTTTTTTTACGCCCAGGTTAATATATTTGCTTCGATGCCGTTCAGTTTGGAATGTTTCCTTTGTGATTATAGGTATCTATCGATAGCTATATTATCCAAAATTTTAAATTTACAGTTTACAACCACACCCAAATTAGATGGGCATAATAAGCGTTTGACTTTTCTGTTTTCCACTTATGGCACGACCAACCTCATCGGTAGAACATTAGTAAGTAGGTAAACTTCACTTAACTGATGCTGCGGTGGCGGGCCCGGTGAATGCCAGGACGAGTTACGGCCTGTATGTGGTAGTTCGGCCAATCCAGTAATGATTTTTCCTACTAATCCGAGCAACCAAAGTTTCTGGGATTTGCCTCAGCTAAAGTTAACCTATGCAAGGATATTGCAACAATGTAAGTATGTACATATGTCACTGACATAGCACGTATACTTGCTGCAGTATCAGAGAAACAGTTATGGTTTCGGTTACACGCGTTGCCATAAAAATGTTTAGGTACGAGGTTGGATATAGGTACGAATGCACATACCTACCTGTTTCCCTACGACTCGGATAAAAAATTTGTGAACCACACACCTATACTTTTTTTATACATGTATGTATATTTATCTGTTAATGTCAAATATCAGTTGCGCCTAAAATAAGCTGATTTAAAAACCAGAAAAACCTTAAAGCTATCACAAATCTACAGTTTGAGAAAGTAAACAAAAGTGAATAAACTTCAGCTGTCACTTTCAAATTTTGACAACTGACCAGATGTTTAACTACAACAAAAACTAACTCAACTACACTTAATACGTGGCATTTAGTGGTCGTTTGCTGGACCATAGCCTTTATCGAAACTTAGTTTGTCGTTCTCCTGCTTGCGACCGCCTATATTGACCTGTATTTAGGTACCTACAACAGAACTCATAATACCAAAATATTTTTGTTTGTTTCACATACGAATAACCTCGCTTACTAAAATGGCATTTCTTTTTTATTTTTGATTACCTTAAATTACTAAGTAACTTTGGTTGTAATGTTACTTGACACAACAACTTTCGGTTTCCCCGTGTTTTTGAAACTGCGCATGATGATAGTTCGGAATCAGTTTCTGTGGATGTTTCTCAAGAATCAAAACAAATGTTATAGATTTTTCTAAAAACACAAGAAAAAGGAAAAATCAAAACTTGCACTCAGCTGCGCCTTTTCAATTAAGGCTTAGAAATGTAAGCATAAGCTAAATGTAAATTTCAATAATTTGTAATATTTTTTTTAATAAATTAGGTACCTACCTAGTGTTATACGAGGTTACGAAAAAGTATTTTGTTTTGTTAATTAGCACTTTGTACTTAAATACCTATTCATTTTATTATAGATAGGTACCTACCTAATAAATGAAGATATTTCTAATAATTATTTTTGAAAAATTTTTTTGAGGACAATTCATCAATAATTATGAAAATTGTCACCTTCAAACTTCACCACACAAAGTAGAAACCTGTGAATACGACGTTTTTATGCACATTTTGCGGCCAAACTATAGCATCTGAAAGAGTGAAAAAATATATGAAATGAAACTCACATTTATTTATTTATCTTACTAAATTATTTTTATTTATTGTATTTATTGTTAAAAAAAATCTGGAAGTGAACATTGTTTAACACTTGTGCAAATTTTTAAAGCGTTTTTGCATTTAGTTGTTATGAAAGTCGATTATATGTATAATTAGAATTGGCTGCTATCTAGTGCGTTGACTATAAGTTGAAGCAAAAAGTAAAAAATGTGACTGCATATCCCTCCAGATCGGCACGTCAACTTTGGAAAATAGCCGAGGAGGCAAGTTGACTAAGTAGCAAAATGTTGATGTTGACTGTGGTGATGGCAGTGAGAGGTGGCCACGGAACACTATAGTTGTCGCTATTAAACGCCGTTGAGTCAGACATGTCCTAAAGTGGAGATCAGGGATCGATAAGCACAGTATGGTGGGTCACCTATCACCTCCTAGCCAGGTGGTCTGATAACCTTTAAAAGATAGTCAGCAGTGGCTGGATTGGGAAGGACCGAGTGTGGTGGCGTTATTGCCTAAGTGCAACAGTGGACTGCTGCAGGCTGATTCATTGATTGAGGGATTTTTATGGAAACCTTATGACTAATAAGAATGAAAAAGCATTTTATACAAGTCCTCTCCCTCCCCAGGTAGGTTACCTTGTTGCTTGGTTGTTATGGGATGGAATATGGCCCCGGGGTTACCTACTACTACTACCTACGAAAAAATCTATTTATGCCGTCTTCGTCTTTCCGTCTTTACCCAAAAATTATACCTTTGGTCAGATCTGTTGCGAAAACTAACATCCCACAAGTAGATCTTCATGAGATTTGTCACTTCTGTAGAAGAACTACTAGCTTACCATAAATAGTTACGGCGATGTGGCCCTTTATAGTTTGACAGCTGTCATCGGAATCAATCATCATCAAAAAAAAAAAACGAAAGAAAGGGCAAGTCCATAAGTACCTACGTCCGTAATCATACGTATATTGACCCAGTACATTTGCTATTCTGCTGCAAATCCATCTAGATCTAGATCTCGCATTTTAATATATACCCTGTGTGTATTAAATTGATAACCATTGCAAATTAAAACGTTCTGCCTTTTTTCTCCAAAAAACGTAAATCTTGCTCCATTCTCGAAAATATTCACTATTAAATTGAAAAATACAATTTACTCATATTTACTATTAGCGATGAGCGTCGAATGGACGAACTAGTAAAATCGACTAGCCTACGTTCAATCGATGCGTCGACGGTTTACAGTCTATTAATGAACTAGTCAAATTCGTAGAATGGAGAATCAACGATATTCGTATCGACGCAACATACGACAAGAACAACTGGAACGTACTAGAATAATAGAAAAAATCGTTCGATCTTCCGTCGTTTTCGGTTAACATGGCTCTATGGTCAAATTGTTTGTTTGTTTGTGTGCTGGTTGGTACTCGGTGTTAATTGTATTAAATTGTTCAAATGTTAAATAAGTGACCATTCCATTCAATAAATTAGTGTTTAAATTAAAGCTTCGAATAAATTACTGTGTCGTGTTGCACCGTCGAACTACCTAACCTACACTGTCGCCCGTCAAGCAACGCAAGTACTACGCAGACTATAGAACTTAGCTCGACGACTACTCGATATATTCGACAAGTCCACAAATTCAACTAGTCCATCGACTAGTTGATGAACGAAAAAGGACGGACTAGTTTCATTTATGATACTGATACATTTCGTCGATGACCCATCTCTATTTACCAAGTTATAAAATGTACTTGGAAAGTGAAATTATCGTACAAATTCCATTAAAAGTTACTTAGGTATATGAAGTAGGTACATCTGTAAAACAGGTATAAACAGGTAGATGCTTACAAAAATATTCGCAGAATATTTAGTTATATATTCACTTTAAAAATAAATTGAATTTAAATAAAACAAACATTTAAACAATCCCATACCACAAACGTGATTTTTTTGCCGTTTGTGGTATGGAATGGCACGGAACGTTTCGTGCGCGAGTCCGACTTGCACTTGGCCGATTTTTACAGAAAGCTTTGAGTTGCATTTATTCAAAGTACGGCACGTATCTCTACAATAATAGTGGAACCAACAGTATTCACAAATCCTTATAGCTCCGACGGTATATTGAGTAAAGGAACCACAAGTACTTGAAAATATTACTAGACCGCTAGTGGAACCCATCGGTGGAACCAACAGAACGTAAGGCAAAAAAGAGTCTTACTAGTATAACGTTTTGCTACTTCGTCAATTTGCCTACTACTTAGGTCATTTTGCTTTGTAGACGTTCCGATCTGAAGGGCTACAAAAAGGGTTAAATTCCACACAAAAATTTAAAAGTTGTAACGCGTCATCATAGTATAAATTACTTAAGAAGTGTATTACAAATACCTCTCAGTTGGCTAACATAAACTGGTCCTTAACATATTTACTGGTTCTCTAGATGAGGCTGTCGATTTCTTTTACAAAACATTTCATGATCTAATAAATAAATTCGTACCAAAGAAAAAATCTATCCTAGTAAATATACTCCCTGGTTTGGTAGTCCATTAATAAAAATGATAAGGATAAATCTAAGTACCATAGCAAATATAAAATCTACGGGAACCAGTCTGATTATATGTCCTTTAAACTGCTCAGAGATCGTTTTAAGCATTTAGAACGTAAATGCTATGGAGAATATATTGATAACATTGAAAATTCGATCAGGCACAATCCAAAGGTGTTCAGATCGTACTCGTATGTCAGTAGCAAAACTAAATCGAGTGCTATTACGTATCATAGTATTACCGACAGTGATTTAGGCATAGCCATCAGTGAAATGTTTCATGATTACTTTCACTCTACTTTTCCTTAACAACACAAGTACACCGAATGACTCTGTTAGCATAGATTACGATACCGACAACGTGGACACTCATTCCCTCAGTATTATTTCTGTATTACCATACGAGGTAAATAAGATACTGCTCGGTCTGGACTTAACTAAATCTGCAGGACCTGACGGTATACCTCCCATATTAATTTTAAGTGAGCTAAGCAACTAACTCTGTCCCTTTCGCTTATATTAACGTTCTTATTAGGCCAGAAGGCTAATTCTATAATACTAACGTTGTGTATGTAAATGTACTAAAAATCAGTACACAATGTCATATTAATTACTATTAGATATATTTCTTATATACTTCCTAAGTAAATTATATGATACCTTGAAACTTAACTTTTTTGTATGGGATTTAACGTTTTTACCGTTTTATAGTCACAATTTTTTAAATTTTTGCTTCAACTTAGAGTCAATGCACTAGATAACAAGCTATTCTAATTATAAAGCCAACTTTCTGCAATACACGCTTTAAAAATTTGCACAAGTGTTGAAACAATGCTCACTTCCAGATTCTTTATTGCATTCAATACAATAAATGAAAATCACTCATTTAGGTAATGCACTAGACAAAAGCAAGTTTATAACATATATTTTTTTTCAATCCTTTCCCAACAAACAATTTAGCGTTGGTTACAGGTAATTTTGAAGCTTAGAGTACTACTATTAATTTATGATGGAATCGGTTGTCACTAAAAGTGATACAGTTCACTTATGAAATAAGTTTAGCTCTATACGTTGTATTAGAACTGTCAAAAATAAGTTAAATATTCTTTCCAGTTACTGTAGTAGCAGCTAACGCTTATATACTTATGACGTTAAAGCTTGTTTCGTCCTGCAGCGTCAAAAGCTATTTGAACATCTTCATTAACTCCCTATAATTCTTATTGCTATAAATCTGCTATATTAGAGTTGATATATGCTTATATATCATAAGGCTGTTGTTCAACTTCATTAACGTCATTGGTTCTGCAACAGAGTTAATTAAGAGTGTAGTAACACCAAACACTACATGCGTTGTATAAGTCTTACATACAGCTTACACCTGTAAAACGAAAGACAATGATAGATTAAATAGTTATAGCAGTTTTGTACGATCCTGGTATAAGGGTTATGGTGAAAGATAAACAAATAATAATTCTTTTATGTCACCATTTAAAGTTTCTTAAAAGCTTAGCTTAAAGTGTTTGCCTTTAATCTTACCTTACATTATGAAAGCATTTATCGAACTCAGCTAAAATTTGGGATTTCACTACTTCGTGAAGAACCCTAATCTTAAGGTATATAGGTAAAGCTAAAGCCGGTATTTTACTCTCCGCTGCAGGTCCGTCTTCGCTCAGTGCGTAGTTCCTCTCTTATGTCAATCAAAGATCGCATAATACTCTTGACTACCGGCGTTGTAATTCTTCGAGTGTCGTAATAGATTTAAGAAAAGCCTGCATCTTTAAGATAAATATCGCCATCTTCAATCACTTTCTGTCAAAAAAAACTAAATATTTATTTATACAGAATCACTTTGAAATAACATGGTACCTAAATTTTCCGAATTATTTTACATAGTTTATGAATACAGTCACTAAAACTGACCAACATTTGAATTTTTGGTTATTAGTACTTTCAGTAGTTTTACTTTTTTTTTAAGGCGCGTCAAAATTGAGACTTTGCGGAACAAATTAGACCTATAAACGTTTCTAAATGTGCTGTTATGAGTTGTATTCGTAAAACTAACAATGACTTATTAAACAATGAGCCATGTAGTTCCTGGAGTTACGTTTTTAGGGACTTAGGAGTAATACATGACAGTAAAATGCTCTGTGATATGCGAATTGATCAAGTGGTTACTAAAGCATCCAAAGCCCTTGGATTAATTTTAAGATGTTCTAAAAATTCCGATTTATCAAAACAATAATAAAGGTTTTCTCTAAGGACTACAGTATGGGGTTCTTCAAAAAAGAAGTTATTAGATTTCTGAAGGGTCGGCAACGCGCGAGTGATGCCCTTGGTGTTGCAAGCGTCCATAGGCTACGGTGACCGCTTACCATCAGGCGGACCGTAGGCTTGTTTGCCATATTAGTGGTATAAAAAAATAAATAAATAAAGATTTTGTACTGTGCATCTGTTAGAAGTAACTTGGAATACGATAGTTAAAACTGGAGTCCTCACTATAAAATAAAAAAAAAATCAAAGCTATTCCAAAACGTTTCATGCGATTTCTCTCATATAAAAGTTTTTGTAAAGATCCAGAAGATGAGGCGAGCTGTTGTAGGTTTTACATGCTACCTCTCGACCACCGAAGGAATATAGCGGATGTTGCTTATTTATCTCGAATTATAAATGGATCCGTTTATTGTCCTAGTATTCTAAGCACGATTTCTTTGAGTGTCGGTCGCATAGAAAGCGACTTCTTCTGCATTGAGTGTAATTCCTATCTTTTAAGAGCAAGCGACTCTGTCAATCACTTAAACTTAGATGTAGACATATTTTCTGTCAGCGCTGAGTCACTGAAAAAATGTAACTAGCAAAAATTGGTAAAAATTGGATTTAAATTTATTGTACCTAGATACTATCATAGTAGAATAAATTAAAAATGCTTCTTTGTACATTTGTTAGCATATGTGATGATATATACCATTGTAGTTATTTGAAGGAACTCTAAAACAAAAAATAAAGCCGTGAGTTCCTCCTAAAATGTAAAAAAATATGAAAAAATAGTAATTTATATGAAATTATGTAATGATTTTATGTACATTTAGATGCTCATCGTTAGTTTTACAGAAATTCTCTTAATTGATAACGGCTATGATTGATTGTATTATCTAATAAAAAATTAGGGTACCTACTTTAATGGGTTTTCCAAACATAGAGAAGAATAAAAACACAAAGATGAATAAAACATAAAGATGAATAATAAAAATATATATACTATTATATTACTTTTTTTGTAAATACATACTTATCATACATAAATACACCCAGGCTCAAGACAATCAAAAATGTTAATGTTTGATACACGCAGAAGATATTTTTTTTATGTTTACTTGTAGAAAAGACTACGTCCTCCATGTAGGCATAATAGGCATAAAACTAAAAACTTAAAATAAATAAATAACTAAACTATTTTTTTAACATAATAAAATAAAGAAGAATAAAAACATAAAGATGAAAAAAAACATGAAGAAGAATAAAAACAAAAAGATGAATAAATACATAACGATGAATAAAAACATAACGGTGAATAAAAACATAACGATAAATAAAAACCTAAAGATGAATAAAAACATTATTATGAATAAAAACATAAAGATGAATGAAAACATAAAGATGAAAAAAAAATAACGATGAATAAAAACATAAAGATGAATGAAAACATGAAGAAGAATAAAAACAAAAAGATGAATAAGAACATAACGATGAATAAAAACATAACGGTGAATAAAAAGATAACGATAAATAAAAACCTAAAGATGAATAAAAACATAAAAATGAATAAAAACATTATTATGAATATAAACATAAAGATGAATGAAAACATAAAGATGAATAAAAAAATAACGATGAATAAAAACATAAAGCTGAATAAAAACAAAAAGATGTATAAAAACATAACGATGAATGGGGAAACTGTTTTTCAAATATAACAGTATTAACGTTTTAAAAGTGATATCAGAAACCTATTTGAATAAATATTATTAAATTGATTGATATCCGTCCGTGCGTATGTCAAAGCCATTGTTCTAATTCTGACGTTTATGGGACTCACTTATTAAGTTTTTTTAAATAGTATCGTTAGCTCGGTCTTCAGAAACGCATTTGAGTTTCTTGACACACATTTTCCTTTAGATGTATGTTTTTCGAGTTATTCGTTTCGATAGTTGAAAAATGTATGCACCCCTCAAATTATAAACTACGTGTGCTGAAAATCTAAAAAAAAATACGATACTAACGCTTCATAGGTAAATCTAATTTTTTCAGTTATCTGTATTAGTTCTCTTCTACGGATCCCTAACTAAATACGTGTACCTACGACACGTATTTGGCTAGTTTTTAATCATTTATTGGATATAAATATAATTTTAATACAGTAATTGTTGTTTTAAAGCTACCTTAAATTCAATCACTTCATTTGTTAACCTTATTTGCATTTCTACTAAATTGTCTTACGACTAACATAAGTGGTTTCCGAGTTCGTAAAGCTTATTTTATATAAATAAATTATATTTAATATTTTGCTCTATCTACCTAATAATAGGTAGATAGAGCAAAATTATTGATGACTACAAATAAATTTCATTTTCAATTTTCATTTCATTTAAATTTCAACATAATTCACATCATTAAGTATGATTCCTTGCATTTGTGTGTGTTTTGTATTTTATTCCTTCATTATTTATCTCAGTAAGTATTATTACAATGTGACACGTTGCTTAAATATTACTTTGAATGTTGTGCTGGGCTGGGCGCCTGCCTTACCAACATCTGAAGTTGTGCTGGGCTGGGTGCCTGCGTAACATACATCTGAAGTTGTGCTGCGCTGGGTGCCTACATAATCTACATTTGAAGTTTTGCAGGGCTGGATGCTTGCCTAACCTACATCTGAAATTGTGCTGGGCTGGGTGCCTAATTAACCTACATCTAAAGTTGTGCTAGGCTAGGAGCCTACCTAACCTACACGGTAAAAAAGAATTAGTTGAGCCAAGAGAATATCGTTTTATATATGCACCAACGAATATTTGCTTCATCCAAGATATTATTTCCCTTAAATATTTAAAATAATATGAAGTTAACATAAGATCAAATTTCTTTGAACCAGTAAATAACACTATCAGTTTGAAACAATATTTAATTCATTGAAGAAAAATATGCTTCTTTATTTGAAACATTTTTCTTGGGTGCGAACTTTGTGTGTTATTTATTGCACGGAAGATATTACAATTACAATAGTGCTCTTAACTTGACTACGGCAGCTCTTAAATTAATAACATTATATGTTAGTTTAAAACAAAAAACGTTTCGGTCTAAAATTACATAGTTATCCGTCAAGATTAAATAAAGTTTTTTAAAGAGCCCTGCGCCTCTTTTCTTGAGGCTTGGGCCATATTTAGTCAGTCTACCGCACTGACTTAGTTTGTCTTGGCGGACGTTTGTCGAGCTAGTGTCCTACTGCAGAGGCGCAGGCCTCTTTTCTGGAGGCTTGGGCCATATAGGAGTCAGTCTAACCGCACTGCCTTTCTATGCTATTTTATCTGTTATTATATTATATTATATATATTAGCTGATTATACAGTGTTATGTTTAATTGTAATTGTTACGACTATTTAACGATCCTTATTAAACATGAAAGAAAGAAAAGTGTGCCGCTAAGCGGTCACCCATCCAAGTACTGACCACGCTCGACGTTGCTTAAATTCGCTTATCGTTTCAGATAGACGAATGCGACTGGGCCACGAGCTTTTCAATTCTCAGATAATAATTAACTGTAGGTTTCTTGCATAAATTGATAATAATTTGACGCACCAAATCTTTACTGTTATAAACAATTATTTATAATTAAATCCAACACGAAATCCTATGAAGGACAGTGAAACGAAAAGAAAATTCGTTCAAAGCGATACTAGCTGATTAATTTTAAAGAAAATGTTAAATATTTTTATTTGTTTCGACTAAAACAAGAGTTTCAGCTTAAAATATCAGATTTTGAGTCAAGAGTCTAACAAATTCTTTTAAAATTATTATTTTCTCTGATTAAAAACAATATTGTCTTAACTGAACATTTCACTGGCTTTGATTTAACATATAATTATTTTCATCGAATGATATAGTTTTTAATAAGTAACGTCGCAGATTTAAGAAAACCATGATTTTGGTGCAAAAAACATGTTTCAAAGCAAAATAATTTTTTGTTTCAAACGAAGAAAAATAAAATGCTGCATATAAAAATATATTTATTTTATATAAGAACATTAACTGTCTTAGAGTAATCAATTTAAGTTTGGTTGATCTAAAACGTACATTTATTTGGTTAAAAAAAAATGTGTTCATACGAAAAGAAGTTTATCAATTTTGATTGATAAAATGATTTTTTTTCTAGGAAATAATATTGCTTTCTGTGTTTTTTATTCAAAATATGTCCTAAATAGTTGGATTTCTTGATTGAATGCAAATTATTTTGGTGGAATAGAACTTGAAAACTCTTTTTTTTCCGTGTACATTTGAATTTGTGCTTGGCTGGAAGCTTGACTAACCTACATCTGAAGTCTCATATAGTGACCAAACGTTTACAAATAAAATTTAATTTTAGATATGATTTCTAATCGAGCGGTTTTTATTAAAAAGTAATTTAACTAAAAATTAGAATAATGTAGCTAAAATTCTATTAATTTTTAGTTCATAAAAAGATATTTCTAGATAACAAATGTTGTTCTCGCGACGCAGCAAGCCCATTACCGCACCATCGAGTCTCGACCGCAAACGATCTTACGTTAAAAGCATAACGTGTTACATCAACATTTTATAAAAAATCAAATTGGACAAGCCCGCTCCATTATAAATCAAACGACACGTCATAACAATATGATATCGTTATTTTATAATAACCCGTTAAACTCTACTTAAGAAACTTCCACTGCATTATAAACTTTATTCACTATGCCATAAAATTAAATTTATTTTCTTTTTTGAAGGGTTGATACCTTTTAGTGATGGGTATGGTATCGATAATACAATACAATTTCAACTTAATGACAATAAAAATATGGATTAAATTAAATTAATTATAATTATCTGTTTAGTTGAGTAGTATGTTGAAACGTTAGGGCATTGTTTTTGTGCAGTGTATAAAGACATCGGCTGTCAGAGTGAGGCCGGGCCCATTGTCCAAAATGTGATAAAGATTGTCTTTCGTTAATGTTCGCTCTGACATTTTTTTCGATTACGACATGTCTCGGTCGGTTGGTAACGTTAATAAACGATAAGAAAACTTAACTCAACTGGATTCATTTTCTTCTTAATAAATAAGTATAGGTTTGTGTAGATTTACATTATGATTTTATCTTTAACTTCCCAGTAAGAATGCTTTTGTAACGTATCTGATAAAGTGGTTCAACAGAGTCATTACATAAATCCTAAGCATATGAAATAAAACAAATATAATGTGAATGCAACACACAATATTATGTATAACAGCACTTCAATTTTAACACTTATTTACTTACAGATGTTTTAAATAAAAAAAAAATCAGGACGTTTGGAGCAGACATTACGATCTGTTACTTCGTAAGTATGGTTTACATTTATGCCACGTAAATGGGGGCTTTAACCAGGAAACAATTATTGAGAATTAAATTTATTATAAAGTAAGTGAAAATTAAAACAATATTTTAATTATATAAAAAAATAATGAAATAGTGCGCACAAATTAAAAGGATTTAAGAAAATATTGTAGCAAAATTTAAATGAACAATAAAGAGTGCGTTCGTGAAAAGAGGGGCTGGTCAGTCGTCCTTCCTGGACACAAAAGGTACGTACCTATCTGTTTTTGGAGTTTCCGCGGTACCAAGTTCTAAAGTCTTTCGAATTTTTGCACTTGGAAATGATTATCCTATAGTGGAATCCGGAATTTGCAACTTCTTCTTTGTGTCAAACCAAAAGAAAAGAATCTAGTCTTGACCTGGAACTTGTTCTAGGGTAGATATGGAAGGTGAAATCTCGTCCTGGTCTGAAAACGCCAAATTCATGCCAATCGATTGGTCCGTGTTAACATAAAAGAGGAACAAACAACCTTACTTTTGCATATATTTAAAGTAAGTAAGTTTTAGCTGTAGTTTGTCCTCGTGGATTTTGGTTATAGTTATTCTCGCGGGAACTTTTTAATTTTCTGGAACTAAAAAACTCTTCTAAAAGACTAATTAAATGTGTAGGTACCAAATTTTATGTGAATCCGTCCAGCCGTTACGGAGCTGAGTGGTAACAAACATACACACAAAGATACGCATTTGTAGTCTTAGTAGGAAGGATAACATTTAAATTTTTTGTTCCGTAGCCAAGTACTTAAATTAATTTTCAACATAAAGCAGATCAGTTCAACATAAAGGTTATTTTATTTTACAAAAAGTACTTCCTTCTTTTTTTTTTAAGAATAGTGTAAATGTTTGTTAAGTTTAAGCACAAACAATAGTTTCCTTACAGCTCGCACCGCACCAGGTCCTGTACTTGTCAAACGTGACAGGCGTCAAAGTGACAGTGTCGCTGTTTGAGGATATTGACGCGCACGTGATTAATTAACGCACCGTGATTGAAAGGGTTTTAAAATTTGGGCAGACATACATACAGACAGACAGACCGCGCTCACCGGACCACTATTGGCAGATTTTTTTTTTATAATAGCTGAAAACACTGAAGTAGGTATTTCAAAAAAAGTTTTTGATCTCTATTTATATATACTTATATATGAATACATATACATGCAAAAAAAATTAATGAATTTAGCTTCAAAATTAACGGATTTTCATACAAAATTCCAGGTCCATTTTACCCATATAGGAGATGAACTTAGCAAACTCCTTTCTTGGTGGAGCCCTACGTCGAGTAAGAAACCCACATGCCGAATTTCAGGATTCTAGACCAAGCGGTTTGGGCTGTGCGATGATATGTTATATAAAAAGTCAGTGAGTGAGTACTCAGCCATTACAGTTTCTTAATTTATATGTACAGACTATTCAGACAAATTTGAGATTTTTTTAAGTTTTAGGAAAATCCCAGAAACCTTAATCGATCAGTGTCACTGTCTCACTCACTTTGTGCGATCGGTATTTGTTTGAACAGAGCACTAATATTTGCTTTTACCGACGACGCACGAGCACGCCGAGCACGCCGAGCACGCTAAGCACGACGACACTGCGTTCAACCTCCTCTGCGTAGGAGATGACGCACGGCGACAACATACTAGTGGCAGGTACTATCGCGTCTATAAAGTTAAAGCTAGCCTAGTCTAGCCAAGTGCTGCGACTTAGGTAATGTTATATTCCCATTGTTTTTTTTGCTAAAGAACATTTTTGTTTCGACACTGCAACACAACACAACACAATACAACACTAGTTATAAGCTATTTTTAAAATGTTTTGTATTGTTTGTAGAATTCAAGAGTGAATCCCCTTTATTATAACCGTGTTGTTATACACACATACATACGTTACGGCGGCGGAATGAAAAATATTTTTTTAAAATTGGATTTGTTATTATTGTAAGTTGCCAACCGCCACCAGTATTCTTAATAAAAAAAATAAGCTATTGTAAGATAAATATTCAAAAAATTGGCCAGCGGCTCAATGACCCGACTGCTGCATCAAGAACCGTGGATTCTATTCCCGCCTGATACAAACTTTTACGTAATGTATCAACATTTGTGTTTGTCTTGAGACTGGGTGTTTTATCGGTACACAAGATTTCTGACGTACACCAAAAAAGTCGGTTTTTACTCCCAAAGTCGAAATACCACACTACCGTTTTAAAACAATAATGCTACATTATTCAGGTTTTTTTTTTTCATATTGATGGTGTAACCAACATGCGGTCGTACGAAAGGTCGTACGTACGAGTTGTAGTTACGTACGAAAGGTCGTACGTACGAGTTGTAGTTACGTACGAAAGGTCGTACGTACGAGTTGTAGTTACGTACGAAAGGTCGTACGTACGAAAGGTCGTACGTACGAAAGGTCGTACGTACGAACATCAAGCTAAGTGCTTTAGAATGGGAATTATGTGTTATCTGAATAACTTGTAACTCTATTTTGTTCAATACAATTCTGGTTAGTACCTATTTATAAAGCTCTCTTATAGTATTTTTTTTTGTTTAAAACTAGGAATGATCACGCCATAAACTATCTACTTAGGCAATGAATCCTAAAGTTTCAGTCGGTTATGCGACGCGCTACGAGTCAAAGAAACCAATGTCCGGTAGCTGAAGGAACTTGTTAGTTCACTGCCGCGCACTCAGATTAGAGACCAACCAACAACCAACATTGTAAACTTACATTTCCCATCGCAAACGGTAGGTATAGACTCTTGCCCACCATCTTCCCACGGCATATTATAAATCTCCAGCCAATTTTATAGTCCTACGGCGAGGTGCGGTAGAACAGAGCGGGCAAAGATGCCGCGGGACCTCCCGCAAGATAAACCTGATAGCGACTGTTTGTATATTGATTCCTCCAAAACAATCAGTTCCCGACAAACACGGCAGGGGTTACCAAAGTTCGTTCAACGTACATACCATACCTTAGCATATATACAATACCTTAGCATAAGTTTTGACAAATCGACAAAGTTAAATAGTAGAAAATATGTATACATTTTTCGTTCTATTTAAGAATTACCTTTAAACTTAGATTAATTTCTAGAATGGAAAACTCATGTCATAATTTTCGTTACTTAAATTACATATACTTATGTACAGGTAGACTTTTTCTTAAAATAATCTAAACCAAACATTATGTCTTCAGGTAGTTGGTAGCGAGTTCCCACACACGTAGGGCTGTCCCGCGTCCCGGACTGCCCCGCGGGATCACGCGTCCCGGCGGGACCATCCGTCTTGTTGGGACGCGACGTTAACTCGCTACCTTGTAGTTATTTTGTGTATTGTATAAACCTTTACAGACATTTTTGCTGATTTACCTCTCCTAGGAATTTGTTACATTTTTTCTCCATGCTTAAATTCATCTACATTTGATGTATAATATATATAATATAATATAATAATAATGTATAAAAAAACTGTCAAAGAGATGACTTTAAAATTTTACATATTTATATTAAATTTAATGTATTAACGTGAATTGAACCCCAAACCAAGTTTAAAAATAATTTTCACATCTGCCTGTACGTGTACAATTATTAGATTTTATGTAATGTGCAGTGCGCAACGCTCATTCCATTACCAGCTGATCATCATATTCTGAGCATCATTTTTCGCCGAGGACACTTTTTGGTAACTAGGCAACAGAAGCTATTTTTCCTGCTGCAGCTGCGCAGTGGTCGACTTTTGAAGACGCCAAGAAGACACCTCTAATTTGTTATGACATTTCGAATGACTTTGATCTTTTCTTATGTGAAATCATGTTCATTAGTATATTTCATTTTTAATTTATAATTTCGCATATTTGCATTATTATTTATATTTATTTAAGGAATCTATTATATTTAAAGTTAACTTTTTAGGTAAGTACATTTACACGTATTTTTTAAGTTAATATTTTAATTTGTGAATGGCAACGGTTGCCCCGAATCTATATCAACAAAATGTTTTTCGCTGTCACATTTATATTACAAATAAATCATTTAATACCGAAAAGGGCCTGAAAATACACACATCTCGTTGTCACAAAAATACCATTTCACTTTCGTTGCCTCCTCCCATTACTAATTCATCTGATTGTAACTTTCCTCCTTCTCAAAACAACATCGATGCATGTTTTGAAAAAACCTTGTCTGATCTAAGAAGATGTTTGCCAATTATCAAAAGGATTCCTAGAGGAGCGAGGCTTCAAATTGCAAAATCTCTTTCTGTTACGATTAATAAATGTATTCTAGATAATTCACTAGTAAGTTGGCAAAATCTTTTTACATTTGCATATAGGCATCTTCATGCAAATAAAGAGAGCGGACAGTCTTTAACTACTACTTTAAAACAAAATTCTCAGAAAAATGTATCACTTTCAAACCTTATTTCTAATAATCCAAAAAAAACACATAAACCAGATTGGAAAAAAAATGTTGAATCCAAAGTAATGGACGGTGATTTAAAAAACGCAACACGTATGCTATTTTCTGATGATTGCTTCGCTCCTTTCAATGATGATACGCTAAAAGGCCTACGCGATAAGCATCCTGTCATCGATTTATCCTCTTTGATGCCAGACCCACCCACTTTATCTCATTCCTTCTTACAGGTTGAAGATTTGGACACGCTTGCAAGCATATCCTCGTTCTCGAACGGTTCTGCTGCCGGCATAGATGGACTTACACCCCAGCACTTAAAAGATCTTATAAGTGCATCCGCTGGTGATGCTGGCAGGTCTCTCTTGAGCGACGTTACAAAATTATGCAATTTTATGCTATCAGGTAAAGTGAATCCATCTTTTACTAAATTACTGTATGGTGCGAGACTTTGCGCCTTTAATAAAAAAGATGGAGGCATTCGACCGATAGCGATTGGTTGTACTTTTCGACGTTTAACATCTAAACTCGCTTGCAAGCACATTGTTTCCACCTTAAGATCCAAATTTCAACCAAAGCAACTAGGGTTTGGCAGCAGATGCGGATGCGAAGCAGCAGTTCATTCAGTTCGCACTTTTGTACAATTGAACGAAATGGATTTACTACTAAAAGTCGATGTCAGAAATGCATTCAATTCAATAGACAGGGTAACCTTGCTGAACGAAGTCCTTAAACACAATCCTGAAATTTATCCATATGTCTGGCAAAGCTATAGCTCCCCTTCAAATTTAATTTATGAAAACATATTAATATCTTCAGAAACTGGAGTTCAGCAGGGTGACCCTTTAGGCCCAGCTTTATTTAGTTTAGCCATTCACCCAATTATTTCATCTTTAAATTCGAAACTAAATGTTTGGTATCTTGACGATGGAACCTTAGCGGGAAAGCTTGATACAGTTTTTGACGATTTGTCTAATTTAATTCAAAAGTTTAAAGCCATTGGTTTAGAGCTCAATTTTGAAAAAAGTGAAATTTATATACCCGAAATTCAAACATCTTCATCTGCTATTCAAAAAATTTCAGAAATTGCTCCTAATATATCCGTTAGAAACAAAGACAATCTTTCACTGCTAGGGGCTCCTTTATTTCAAGATGCTATAAAACCAATTTTAGATACAAAACTAAAAGATTTTGAGAAACATTCTGTCAAACTTGCAACTCTAAATTCTCATATCGCATTTACGATTTTAAAACACTGCCTTTTCGTTCCAAAATTAACTTATCTTCTTCGTTGTAGCCCCGTATGGATTTTTTCAGATTTTCTTAAGGTTATGGATACTAGCCTTAAGTCAGCAGTGGAAAAAATACTAAATTTATCTTTAAGTGAAAATTCATGGGATCAAGCTACAAATCCTGTAAATTTTGGAGGCTTAGGCATCCGTAAAATTTCAAATATTGCTCTTCCAGCTTTTCTGTCTTCCGTACATAGTGTTGACAATCTTTGCAAATCAATCATGGCAGACTTGAAAACTGAGATTGTCGGCACTGCGGAAGCTTTGGAAGCCTGGAAAAGTCTCTGTCCTAGTCGGGATATTCCAATGGAAAAGAAAACGCAAAAACTTTGGGATATTCCGCTGATTCAGATGACTTTTAACAATTCGGTTCAAAATTTAACGAATGATCGCGACAAAGCGCGCCTTTTAGCAGTTTCTGAAAAGGAATCTGGTCATTGGCTTCATTGTATTCCTTCTTCAAATCTGGGAACTTTATTAGACAACGAGAGTTTTCGAATAGCTGTTGGTATACGAATCGGGGCCACAATTTGCCATCCACACATATGTCCGTGTGGTGAAAACGTTGATGGCCTTGGACTTCATGGACTGTACTGTATCAAAAGTGCAGGTAGACTCTCCAGGCATAGTTCAATTAACGATATAATCAAGAGGTCTCTTTCCACCATCAATATACCTTCTATTTTAGAACCTCATGGCATAAATCGTGATGACGGAAAGAGACCGGATGGTTTATCGTTGATTCCCTGGGAGAAGGGGCGGGCCTTAATTTGGGACGCAACTTGCGTCGATACCCTGGCTCCGTCTCACCTGCCTAGGACCAAACTTAAAGCTGGAGGGGCAGCCCAAGTTGCAGAGTCTCGCAAACGGCGCATATATAACTCATTACTAAGAAACTATGAGTTTGTGCCGTTTGCAGTTGAGACTCTGGGTCCATGGGGTTCAAGTGCTAAAACTTTCTTAAAGTCAATACTACCTCGACTAATCGGAATCAGCGGTGACAGGAATGCGGGCTGCTATTTTGCTCAAAGGATTAGCTTAGCCGTCCAAAGAGGAAACGCAGCCTGCATTCTTGCCACAATGCCACGCGGACCAGGTTTATTTGATTGTTTTTAAGTTAGTTTTATTATAGTTTGTTATTTTTTGTGCGTAATTAGCTTCAATTTTTAAATAAAGTTATTTACTTCTACATTTGCCTTAATTTTTATTTTTAGGGTTCAAATAAAAAGTTAAGATGGAACCTCTGCGACAACAAAGTGAGGCCGGTTTTATAATCATGTGGTCCATAGGTTGATGTGTCCTACTAATTCAAATTACCCTAGTATTACAAAAATAACTTTATCACAGTAAAGGGCTAATGGATTCCGACGAGAGTTGTACGTAAAAGTATTGGCGATAATGAAAAAGAAAAATTGTAAGTGTTTTAAAAATAATATAACTGGGTAGGTAGGTATGTGCTGAATTTTGTTTGTATCATACCAGTGTCGGAATGACTGCAATCCATTTCTCTTTTATTTTTTAATCTCGATTTGGAAATCTAAAAAGCAATTTTTGTTCATACGAAATTTTTAACACTTTAAAAAGACGAACACACATAAAGCACAAAAATGTTATTGTGATTTTATACGAAAAAAATTTGTAATGCAGCCATCTTATTTTTCCGCCATTTTGTTTTTTTTGCCGGTAAAATAAATAAATTCTTTATTGGAAAATTAAAGCACATTAAATAAACACAGATAGAAGATGGAATATAAAATATAAGTAAAATATTAGGTATGAACTTATGAGTCTTACCAAGGTTTAAAAACGTAATATCAAAACGGTTTGGTAGTAGGTCTCATAGTTTCGGTAGGCTGTAAGGCAACTCCCTGATGAGGCGCAGGTTGCGAAGGTCTGAAAGTTTGACTGAACGAACCCGCCATACAACACATACCAATAAAGCGTAGACAGATAACAAACAGATTACATTTTTATATTATTAATTTTGATACAATATATTATAATATTACAATAATAGCTACTGTCACACTAATGATAGTAAGGTTTGCAAGTTAAGCAAGTGCACAAGTGCATCACCCGTTATCCCGGAAACGAATGCAACATGCACAAGCGATGCAATAACACACACCAATATTTGTGTTACTTTTCTCTACATGTGTTTTTCTCCTCCACAGTATACTTTTTATTTGGATTTATTGAAAATATTGGTTTCTAAGTTTACTTACGTGTGATAGTGTGTGAATTGTGATTTCATCCTTTTTTTGGTCTTTTGCAGTGTGGTTTTTAGCGTATCGTACCCAAAGGTTACAAAATGGGTCCCTATTACTAAGACTTCGCTGTCCGTCCGTCAGTCCGTCTATCGCCAGGCTGTATCTCATGAACCGTGACAGTAAGCCAGTTGAAATTTTCACAGATGATGTATTTCTGTTGCCGCTATAACATAAATGCCCCCTTGAATATAAAATAAATATTCAAGGGGGCTCCTATACAACAAAACGTGATTTTTTTCCATTTATAGATAATGGTACGGAACCCTTCGTGCGCGAGGCAAGGTGTAGTTTCATTGTATATGTGTGCGTGTAATTGAGTATCTACACGGAGAGACGTAGTTTTAACCGGCCTCTCTTCGTTGTGGCAGAGGTTCCATCTTAACTTTTTATTTGATTCCAGGGTGATTCCAGTGCACGAATTTCTTTAAGTAAGCCTACGGTACCCTTATGCCTGTACCTCAGGATTCTCTCTATCTCCATAATCGTGATAAGTAGTAATTTATAGTATACATTTTGCTGGTATCGTGGAAAATAATAGAAATCAAGTCCAAGTACCTACAAGGGTCCAGAGAACATGCACAAAGACAATAGGGATATTATTGATATTGAGGACTATTATTTTTTTTTAAACTATGATCAACATTGCTATATAAAAATAAAAAAAATTAACAAACAATGGATAAATGAGTTGGTAAAATATCGTTACGCGTGTGGCAACCTAGTAGTTGTTTTTGAAATGGGCGTTTAGAAGAAATAGATCCTAAACCTAAAACTGTAGCTTGGTTTGAAAAATATAAATTACATCCCTGTAGAAACTATATAACTACGTTATGTAGACTAAGAATTGGCCACTGCAGATTTCCCGCTCATTTACATCGTTTAAATTGAACAAATAGTACTAATTGTTTATTTTGTAATTATGAATTTTGCGATCTTCACCATTTAATTTTTGTATATTCTAATTTTTCACTACAACGTTTAATTTTTATTAATGATTGTCAAGATGTATTAAAAAACAAAGAAATTCATACTAATGTACAAAATTTATTAAAATCTCCAATTCTTTACCCTGTTCTGTATAACTTTATTATTCATACTGTAGGTAGGATATAAAATTGTACAATTTAGAAATTAGAGTGTGATTGACACAATCGTACTATATTTATAAGTTTATGTTTTTTGATTATATTATGCAATAGGTAGGTAGGTATGTAAGATAAATTGGATCTTTTTTATTTTAACTCATTCTTGTAAATAAGCTGATCTTAATTTTTTGTTTTGTCCGTAATATTATTAATTTGTATTTTGTTTGTTTATCTCTTTCTCTATGTTGTAGTTTACTCATAAATAATTTATATATGATTAGGCTGATGGTATTTTGCCAAAGTCCTTTGTAAATAAATAAAAAAAAAAAAAAATTTGAAATGGGCGGCCATATTTGCCAAATCAAGCCATTCGAATGATGTATACAATTTGTTATTCCAAAGATAGGTTATTACTTCATTTTTATGATAACTGATTTTAACGTACATTTATGATAACTGATTTTAACGTGCATTTATGATAACTGATTTTAACGTGCATTGTATAAAAACCCTAAGAATGAATCAGAAGATTAAGTATGATGCTGTTGTTTTGTTACAAATCACTATGGCGTCATCTTAAAAATAAATCGCCGAGGAAATATTTGGTATGAAAATAAATATTTTAAATATCAAACTGATCAAGCTGTCTGCCTGCCATCTTGACGCATCTTGTTTTGTGCCGCTAAAATCTATGTAGCAATATACTTTACATTGTATTTAGGTTTATACTTTTAATTTTGTAATTGTAACTAAATAAACCTAAGTCAAAGACAAAAAAACACTGTATAAGTTTGTATTGTACCTAAGTGTAAGAATACTATAAGAAGTGCATCTGGTACCTAATATGTGGTTATCACACATTTTGACGTCACAATCGAACTGACCGATTTGCTATTTTGAATTTTGCTTATATTTTTGGGCTTTTAAATTATTAAAATTCATAATTCAAAAACTAATTAATAAAGACTGTAGAAAGATTATCTGGTCTATATTTGAATTCAATACACATACCCTAATACAAACACCCAACGTGATTTAAAATTATATGTACAGAGCGTAGAAACACAAATATGTTAACAGTCTAAAATATTGTGATGTGCGACTTGTGCGATGCGACACTGACATTTGAGCGATGCGACACTGACATTTGTCAAACGACAAACGACACTGGTCAAAACGTGAACAAATGTTTAGTCCGTTCAGTTTATTTGGCAAAGTTTATGTTAGTAAACAGTAAGTAAACAGTAAGTAAACAGTAAGCAAACCAAATCTTTGCCGATGTTGTATCGATTTAAACATCAGATTTAATAGTTCTCTGTCCCTATGTACACAATCTTATCGACGACGTTTTAAAAATGCTATCTAAATCTGTTTTATCTTGGTAAGTACTAAGTACTCGACATGTGTTTATGTATCTAAATACTTAATTTTTGGGTTGGTGTGTGGATGTTTGTGGATGTCGTTTGTAGCGGAAACATAAACACAAATATTAAAATAAAAAAAATAGATAAAAAAGAAAAAAGAGATCGATAAGTTAGAACTAAAATAGAGTTGGTAAGTACGTATATAATGATATAATATACTTAGATTTTACGAGTAATAAAGGTTTGGTCAGAATACATCACAATGAGAAATAACAAAAAAGAAAAACTAGCAAAAGAAGAAAAAAAAATTACAATCTTTCTTCGTTGTGTGTTTTGTATTTACTATTTCTTTATTTTTTTATCTAAACTAACACAAAAAGGGGAAGCAACTAAATAAACGAAAAAGATTAGTCAAAAGTAATAGAAAAAAATAAATAACGAAAAAAAGGGAGCAGTTTAAAAAACTAGCAAAAGAAGAAGAAAAAGAAAACGAAAAAAAGAAAAAGAAAAGAAAAAGAAGTAAAAGGAGAAAAGCAAAAAATATATCACTTTCTTTTTTGTTGTGTTTTTGTTTTCTCTTTTTTTATTTTTCTTTTTTTATCTACGCTACTATATATTAAAGATAAAATAAAATACACATACATGCGCATATTCATATAAACACGCTGACATATATTAATACACATGTATAAATATACAAATACATATAAAAGATATAATAATAAAATTAAATGTAAATTAATTTATAGGTCCTATCTGATGCAATCCTCGTTCGGTCGCCCGATAGCGGGCGAGCGGGTGCTACACACAAACAACCACGTACATATACATATATGCACACACACTTTCAAATAGACATCGCACACCCGAAAGTGGCCCAGCTCCATCATTTAAACTACCATCACCATCATATTCATGATCAATGACCCTAAATCATATGGAGCACTGCTGCCATCTCTGGGCAAGTGCATCCGGATACTATAGCTTTATCCTTTAGACTCGGTTCAACGACTGCAATTGGACACACTACAAACCTTGTTGTATTTAGAAGACAAGTTTTTGGTAGACTTTGGCTTCTTAATGTTCATCTCTGCGTTTCGTGTTAGCATTTAATTTGATCCATTAGAATTACCATCATTTCGTGACAGTTGCATAAATAGCTATAAGTTTTGTATTTATTTATTAAAGTAATTATTCCTTTTGCACAAATTGTACCATGTCCGGGTTAAGCCAAGACAGAAGATAACTTAGACATTCTTATCTCGACCGAGAGTTAGTGAAGTAAAGTAAAAAGCAGATCATTTCATAGAAACGAGTTCGCATGAAAATAGACTAGTTTATGGATTAAACCCTAGATCATACTTAGTTTAAAAATATCAGTAACTATAAATACAGCATAACATATCTACTTTAAATAATAGTTTACTGTAGTGTTTAAGTGTGTTAAAAGAAACAGTCATGACCCCCACAAAATCATCTACATAAACTTGACTACATACAATTTTCCAATGACTTTTCTAATATTATAGAATTATTAAAATAATAGATATTGTATAATATGTCTATAAAGTAGCAGGTTTGAAGAGTTCTGGGCTTTGTGCTCTGAATTAGGTATCGGCTTCGTATCGAAATGCTTTCTAAGCTGGAAACTGCAGACAAAAAGACAAAAAATAGAGGCAAGAGCGGTAGTTAGATAACAACACGGCAGAAAAGGTGCACGAGGTACTGAACCTGACCGGCAATCAGTAAATGCAGCAAGTTAACCCATTATGATGCTGAAATCTAAATTAAATAGACGAAATATAAAGAAGCCAGTAAAATTTTATTCTCGTAACAGACTAGTTGTAGCGACCTGGTGACCTTATCTTAAAATCACAATAGATATAGAAATTTGGCAACATAGGAGCAAAACACTCTTTAAGCTCTGAATCGCATGTTTTGCTAATAAGCATACGATGACTTCAGGAAAGCGAAAGGCCTAAAAACTTGGGCTAGAAGAAGTGTGTCAGGGCTTTGTCCTGCTAAAATAAATCCCAGACGACTCAAACATAATTTCGTAAACACAAAGAAAACATTTTTTCAGCTTGTAGTCAAGGTTTAGTTTACTTTTCTATTTAAATGAAAAATAACCCTAGTATATAAAAGCTTTGGTTAACTGTGTGCTCCCATACGTAGATGGGTTTAACATTAAACAAGGCATTAAACAGGAACGCATAGCGTCACCCACCACCTATCTTTTCATCATCATATCAGTTGCTATTCATGCAATGTTGAATATTAGTGTCTTTTATGGCACCCCAGTTCTTGATTTCCTCTGCTTTTCCATGCATATAGCTGCTATAACCTACTACTACCACTTCAGCTTGCTGATCCGCTAGCTATGTCAATAACTTTCGTTCCCTTCCGAAAGTTCTCATTTCGGATTGGACTCAGACACTTTGAACATGTGGACCAACTCTGCTGTCTTTAAACTCTGCTGCAGGTGACGAGAAGACTTGACAAAGCTTGCCAAATGCCTTGACTAATTGAATCTACCTACGGCTTTCTTCTCACAGTTTCTTTCGGCCGATTCGGGGATAGGTACAGGGCCGGATTTACCTATGGTGCAGGGTGTGCAACACAAACGAGCGCACGGTGTAAGGGGCGCTAATCGCTGCTCGCGAGACCTCCTCAGAGCTTGCGTCGCTCGTGGCGCCGCGCCGGAGCCCTCTCAAAGACCTTGTGCCTGTGTTACGGCCGGCGCTGGGTGTGATAGCAAAGAAAGGCGTGAGACTAACGGCTCCTTTACTCTACCCCACACAATAACTTTGGTTTCAAGGTGAAATCAGCCGCTATAGATGTCGCATCGCTGCCAAAGGGGCATGCCGGCACCTGTGTTGATTCGTTTGAAAACACTCCGTCAATCATAACAAACTCAGCTGTATTAGAATACATTAAAGTTCAATGTTTTATACGACTTAGGTGGCAAACAAGCTTAAGGTCTGCCTGATTATAATTGGCCACCGCAGCTCATGGACGCTTCGCGTTTCGTCGCCTCTCGTTGCTCATAGTGACGCGAGACGTCGCGCTGCGCATCTTCACGTCGCTTGGTGACTTTGTCGGTTGCCACGGTTTCCTTAGCTTGCCAGGGTTGAATTTCGCTGTATATTTTTTTATTACCTATATTATGTGTTTTGGGGTGTACAAAGTGTAATTACTCCCACGGGCTTTTTCTTTGTAAATTTTACTTTACAGGAGTGATAGATTTCATCCAGATCTTCATTTCGGATGACAGCTGTCAAACTAGAAACTGTTTTATCGCCGAAACTTTTGATCGTAGACTAGTAGTTTCTTGACAGAAGTGATAGATCTCATCAAGATCTTTATTTCGGATGACAGCTGTCAAACTAGAAACGGCTTTATCTACGAAACTTGATTGTAGAATAGTAGTTTCTTTACAAAAGTGATAGACTTCATGAAAATCTTCAGTTCTTTAGATCAAGATTACACCTTAGCGTTAGGTACAGCCTTAAAACAATAAAAATGATTTTTTATTTTATTTTATTTACTTATGACACTTTTTATGTATGCAATGCACGGTAGGGTTGGTAGGGTGTATAATACAAAAAAAAAAATAACAGAAATTCTATTTAAAAACTAATTTATTATTTTACTTCAACGTTTTCTAACCTATGGATATTTTATAATAAACCTTATTACTGAATTAAAAATTAAAAATATATCAAAAATAGTTAATAAACAAATACTTTTAGAGTAGACAGCTGATATCCGAAATGAAGGTATTGATGAGATCTAACACTTCTGCAAATAAACTACTAGTCTACGATAAAAAGTAACAGAGATAAAGCCGTTTCTATTTTTACAGCTGTCATCCGAAATAAAGATCTTGATGAGATCTATCACTTCTGTGAAGAAACTACTAGTCTGCGATCATAAGTTACGGAGTTCAAGCCGTTTCTAGTTTGACAGCTGTTATCCGAAATGAAGATTTTCATGAAATCTATCACTCCTGTAAAATAAAATTTACAAAGAAAAAGCCCGGGGGAGTAATGACACTGTTTACGAGCAAGTGTGATAAAAAAACTATCAATTTTCTGGTTATAGTCCTACTGGTAGAACCAGGGACAAAAATCATTGCCCTTTGTTACTATCAGTCGAACAACGCAGTTAGACAACGGGCAAAGAACGACAAATGGAGCTCATGAACTTTTTTTATTTTTACAAACTTTAATTTTATACTCATTTGAGTAAGTAAACCCGAACAAAACACTTGTATTTTGTTCAATGGAACTAATGTAACAGATATTCATCGATGCAGTCAGTGACAACACTATTTGTTAGTGGTGTCATGGGGACTTAAAAATCCCCTTGACCACCACCAGTGGTGTGAGCCGGTGGTGTCACGGGCCCTAAAGAAGGAAAGAGGGCGCTAAGAAGAATATCAAACATTTTACTAAGTTATACTTTGAACGATTTTAGGTCTTCAATTTTTTTTTCGAAACGTTTGAAAATTTATGGTGTCCGCATAACTATATATTTTAATGATGAAAAAAAAATATTCCGGTTTTTTTTTTCCTTGCCCTTTTGTTTACTCTGACCTTCTTAGTTTCTAAAATAAAACTTCACTATTTATATAGGTATATATAAAATACATTAAAATGTATTTCGTGTAATTTGTTTATTTAAAAGAGAATAAATATTAATTTCAGATGAGAATATTAATTTCCGATGAGAATATTTAATTTTAAAATCTGAATTTGTGTTTGGACTCGAATGGCGCAGGGAACCCGCGGTGGAGGATTCGGGATGCCCCGCGCGACGCCGAGAAACATTAAATCAGCCTACCAAGTATTGGGATACACTAATCATTCACATGACACACTTGACACACGAACTGTGCGAGCATGGAAGGAATATAAAATAAATTATAGCGAAACTGACATTTATTTACTTACAATTTTTTTTAGTTTTTTTATATTCTCCCGCTGATTTAATTGAATCCTATGAAAAATTGATTGCTTTCATTTTATATCTGAATAACATGACTTGAACAAGTGACTATTTAAATATCATAAGTCCATTCTTGGACACAAATGGGATAACGGAGTGGGTGGTAGGTAAGCAAACGCTCGAATTTGTTATGACAAAAAAAATCCTATATTGTAATATGCCAAACATCGGATAACAAAACTTATATTTGAGTCAGAACACAAACGGACTTTACATTCAGGGCCTCAAATGCTAGTATCTACTGTCAGGTAAGATATATAGCCAATAAGAGGTAGAAATGTTGCCCGTGATATTACCCGTAAATGCACTACTTGTATTCGATTTATAAGTGACATAAAGAATTTATAAGTCAAATGCAATAAAAAACTAAATGGAAAACCAATGCACGCAATCTGAGAGCATATGATCTTTTTGTAATTAAATATGCGACGATCGGACTAACGTCGTGGAAGATTGGTAGAGTTATGCGAATACACCCAGGTAAGGATGGAGTAGTTCGAGTTGTCGATTTAAAGCTACCTGGTGGAGCAACTACACGCCGAGCTGTGGTGAATCTTTGTGTACTTTATCCCATTGAACCCTAAGCTCAACGCGCGGGAGCATGTTCCGGCATCGGATGTTTCTTTGTGACAGGCCATCACATAGCATCAAGTGTAGAAGAGGTTTTCTACGTCTGTTATACTTTGACAAGAAGATCAACTTATTGTTTTTTCATTATCACAATACTAATTATGTATATTTTATTAATTTCATTCTATAAATCACATTTAACAAGCTGAATACCTAAGTGTAACGGTGAGTCATATGTGCCAGAAAATTATCCGTCCGATTTAGTTAAAAGATACCTTCACGACAGTTTACACCGCTAGGGATGTCTGAACATTACAGATTGCGGCGAACAGGTACTAATGCCCGCGATATCCAACTTTAATTTATAGAATTTTGTCTTCAATGCGAAATAAGATCAGAGCATCCACCTTGTCATCGTTCTGCAAGCACAAACCAAACTGGAGACAACTCTTACAGTTATTTAACTTTTGTAGCCTCTACCGAAAATTGAATTTATCAATAATTTGACGACTTCTATCAATAATTCAATAATTATAGTAAATATTAATAAAATATTAAATCGTATAAGTTGACACTTTTAGTTTAACCTTTTATCAGATACGTAATCAAAGCATCGCGCCCTATCCGATACGTGATGGAAATAAAGCACTCTACCTTAAATATCAGCTCTTCCCTTTGTGTCCAACATAGACAATGATGTAAAGACAGCATTGATTTGAATGCATCTTTGGTATTTCTGCTCACTTTTTGTGTAGTTGTATTGTCTTGTCGCGTTATATACTAAGTTTTAAACTGCACAGGTTTACTTTATCTAGAGGTAGGTCGTAGCAACCATACATACAACCCAAATTTCAAAATCGCTTTCTATGGTGTGGTACCGCACGCCACACCAATCGACACAAATAATTAGGGCTCCATAGTTTTAGTGTATGTTTGAGATGGGAGCTCTTTACCAAAGTAATCCGCAGCATTATTGCCTAGAGAGCCATAGCGGATTATTTAAATGCAATAAATTGCGCCTTAGGGAAATAATGTACCTATTGAAAGACCTTTAATAATGTGATTCATTGTGGACAGAAAATGTGTTAATACACTGAACCAACAACTATATGAGATTATCTCATCAACCACAATCATTGCCGCTCACCCTGTTACATATTGAGTCCTAAGTGTCACGCAGTGTGCTCTTATGTTTATAATGTAAGCTATTGATGACGGACGGATCGTTGTGCGTTGATTGAGTAGTTAACAAATAGCCACTAGAATTTAATTCTCTAATTATTGACTATTATTTAAGATCGTATACAGTCTAAAAGAAAGGTCAATCAATAATGTCTACAAAATACAGCGCCACTTTAGATAAATATTAACCATCATTGGGATGTTTGAAATTGTTATGAACAATGTCTGCGTCTACAACAGACAAGTGAAGTGAGTTATTATCTTCAGACTGTTGCCGATGATGATCTTGGTTTTCTGGAATGAGATCACAAATCTATACAGTTTATCGTCGCAGGCGCAGTCAGTAGCCGCAATTATGTTACGTTTGCGCTGAACGGATTCCGTCGAGTGCGATATGATATCTTATCATGTGATACCGCACCTTAAGCGACGACGGTACCCGTTCCGCTAATCATACCAAAATATTTTATTGTTAGAAATAAATACGAACCGGTGAGTAGGTACTATCGCTGCGCCCACGAGTCGGTTTTATATAAACAGAACCGCTATACTAATAACTAACTCCGCAGACCTGTTAACCACAAGGCCAAAACAGTCACATATGTGACCAGATAATAAAAAAGTTTATTTATCCGGGTCTACAATACCTATCAATAAGTAACTGTAAAGTACTGTAAATAACGATATTTAATTTTGCATAAAATGTAGTTAGAGAGATCAGAAAAAGTACTAAGTATAGAATCGATAGAGATCAGTTTTTGTCGAAGGAAACTTTTGTCAGTAGTTCTTACCACCGCTGCGAAAGACCGGTGGTGACTTGGCCCCTAGTGCTAAAAAGGCAACCAATCTACTGGGCAGTCTCTTTGTCTCAAACTCGAATAGGAACGACGAAGCCGCTGTATCACCTACTACACCGAGGTGCGGTAGGTAAGACCAAACCGAAAATCTCTATTACACAGCGGAAGATTCGGTGGGCATTGCTTTCCCTAGACGTTCATAAGTCAAGTGGGCCAGACACCATACCAGCAGTGATGCTCAAATAGTGTGCTGCTGAGTTATGTTCTGTACTTACTTGCTTCTTCGCGCTTTCCTACCATACGAGGCAATTTACGTCTTCATGGAAGACGGCGAATGAGCACCTGGTGCTTCAAAAGGTCAATAGATCAGATCCATCGAATTACAAGCCAATCGCTATTACCTCTCTCCCGTTTAAGGTAATAGAGCGTGTGATCAACACACAGCTTCTAAGATACCTAGAAAAACACGACCTGGTCAGCGACCATCAGTATGGCTTTTGCCATGTTTGCTTGACTGGTAACCTTCTAGTTTATCTCACACAAGGATGGGCACTAGCCATTGAGAGTCAAGGGGAGGCATCGGCATGTAGCCTGGGCAAAGCGAAGGTGTTCGATCGGGTCTAGCTTCGTATTCTTCTATTGAATTCGTCATCTTAGTGACTGCCCAATAATTTGTGAAAATAAATGGCCAGCTTTTTTTCCGGCAGACACATACGAGACTAAATTGACGGTAGTTGTTTTGATAGCCTAGACATTAATCCGCTCCCCTACGCTGTTTCTACTGTATATCAATGGTATGTTGTCCATCAACAACATACATTGCAGATGACAGAACGAAGACGCCTATTACATGGGCCGTGTAAACATCCCTCGTTCTGTTGTAGAAGAAAAGCTCGGAAAACTTGTGCCTAAGATCGAGACCACTCTGTCCAAGATCTCTGACTGGGGATGGGAAAACTTGGTTTGATTCAACACTACGAACACACAAATTTGCGCGTTTACCGCTAAGAAAACCCCAATCACTGAGATTCAACAATTTCAGAACACACCCCACAACATCTCCAAGAGCATTGGGATCCTTGGTGTCGACATCTCCAACGATGTTCAATTTTGAGATTATTTGTAAGACAAAATAAAGCTGGCATCCTAAAAACAGTAGTATGCATCCAAAAGTACTTACGACAACGCGCGAGTGACACCCCAGGTGTTGCAAGCGTCCATAGGCTTCGGTGGCCGCTTACCATCAGGCAGACCGTAAATTGTTTGCCACTTTTGTGGTCTGTGCGCGCACCACGTGCGAATGCGGTTGAACTAATTTAAAAGAGTAATTTTGACAGGTTTTGTTTTACCCAAATTATTTTTTAATAGAAAGTTTGCATGTTTCGTTTCACGTGGAGAGGGTATCCCATCATAATCCCAATTATTAGAAGTTTTTGTCATGTTATTTCGTATTTATTATTAATCAGTTAAGTGCGAGTCGTAATTGCTCACCATGGGTTCCGTTCCACGATTTAAGTAAATTACGAACAGAAACATAAACAAAACATGTACCTCTAAGCAGTCAGCCATCCAATGACTAAACGAGACTAGCGTTGCTTAGCTTTGAATATCATTACCAATAAACAAATGTGTACTTGGTTTTTTTAATAATCAAGATTATTTTCGTTAGCTGAAACTGGTAAAAGGTTTGGTTGTAGCTCAATTCTAATCTTAATTTTTTCTGTTTACAGCTATGTGGTGTATGTTAAGCTCTATTAACGAGTTAACACTTACTTAGGTTCTTCGCAATAATTAAGCTGCTGTGAGGTAAACTCAGAGGTTTCCTGGGGATTGTATAGAGTGCACGTTTATCAAGAGGTAAATGGAGCATTTATAAGATTTTTTTCTCATTGACCAGTTAAATTTTCGGAATTCTCTCGGCGCACCCAGTTCCCATCCAATACTGACTACCACTTCAAAATAAAATTAAAACCCTTCAAGATTATGTGATAGGACCCAATGTCCCTGTGCCCAAATTTGACTTACTATTTATAGTTCGTCAAAAACTAGCATATTATCCTGTTTCTAATCTTTCATTCTACCACTTAGGTATTACTTACTCAAAGGTTGGTATTAATTAACGACTTATTGAGAGATAAAGGTATAAAGCCACCTTTAGTCCAGATACAGGGTTGCATCGATGGGCTCACACTTTCACACCCTCACAGGACGTGGAACTGAAATGTTTGGTGAAAATAGACGTTTCCCACATTTAACGTGGTCTAATATGAACGACTCTTGCTTAATCCTTCTTTGTTCGAGCATATAATTTAAACAACTACTGGTACAGCAATATTATGTATTGTAGCACTCTTTGAACATTTAAATTAGGAAATATTTGAAAATATTGGTGTATTCCCTTCTTTGGTGAAGCTCCTGCCAAGATAATATCTCCATAACGAGCGAGTGTGTATATATCACGAAGGACAATTATCTTTCGTCATCAAACTTAAGATATTGTTTTGCAACTCAAATGAAACTTTTGAACTGCCTTCTCCGGGTTCGACCTTCGAAAACTTGATTTTCTCAATTTACTGCAATTGCTCTTCTAATTTTAGGAAATAAAAATGGTTTCCTAGTGCGAGTGCTGCGTTATTCTTGTATATTAAAATTAACATTAACATGTTTATGTTCTATAAGGTTGACAAAAAGAATTCTACGGATTGGTCTTTACCTTACTCCTACAAGTAACTTATACTTTACCTTACTCCTACACGTAACTTATACTTTACCTTACACCTACAAGTAACTTATACTTTACCTTACACCTACACGTAACTTATACTTTACCTTACACCTACGAGTAACTTATACTTTACCTTACTCCTACAAGTAACTTATACTTTACCTTACTCCTACACGTAACTTATACTTTACCTTACTCCTACACGTAACTTATACTTTACCTTACACCTACAAGTAACTTATACTTTACTTTACACCTAAAAGTAACTTATACTTTACCTTACACCTACAAGTAACTTATACTTAACCTTACTCCTACACGTAACTTATACTTTACCTTACTCCTACACGTAACTTATACTTTACCTTACACCTAGAAGTAACTTATACTTTACCTTACACCTAGAAGTAACTTATACTTTACCTTACACCTAGACGTAACTTATACTTTACCTAACACCTATCCGTAACTTTTACTTTACCTTACACCTACGAGTAACTTATACTTTACCTTACTCCTACAAGTAACTTATACTTTACCTTACTCCTACACGTAACTTATACTTTACCTTACTCCTACACGTAACTTATACTTTACCTTACACCTACAAGTAACTTATACTTTGCCTTACACCTACACGTAACTTATACTTTACCTTACACCTACAAGTAACTTATACTTTACCTTACACCTAAAAGTAACTTATACTTTACCTTACTCCTACACGTTACTTATACTTTACCTTACACCTACAAGTAACTTATACTTTGCCTTACACCTACACGTAACTTATACTTTACCTTACACCTACAAGTAACTTATACTTTACCTTACACCTAAAAGTAACTTATACTTTACCTTACTCCTACACGTTACTTATACTTTACCTTACACCTATAAGTTACTTATACTTTACCTTACACCTAAAAGTAACTTATACTTTACCTTACACCTAGAAGTAACTTATACTTAACCTTACTCCTACACGTAACTTATACTTTACCTTACACCTAAAAGTAACTTATACTTTACCTTACTCTTACACGTAACTTATACTTTACCTTACACCTAAAATTTACTTATACTTTACCTTACTCCTACACGTAACTTTTACTTAACCTTACACCTACAAGTAACTTATACTTTACCTTACACCTACATGTAACTTATACTTTACCTTACACCTACACGTAACTTATACTTTACCTTACACCAAACTGTAACTTTTACTTTACCTTACACCTACACGTAACTTATACTTTACCTTACACCTACACGTTACTTGTACTTTACTTTACACCTACACGTAACTTATACTTTGCCTTACACGTACAAGTTAATTATACTTTTTAGATTGCTATAGGCTAATTAACACGTGGGTAAAAAGGCTTAATATACCTAGTAGGTTAGTAAGTAAAAAAAAACGAAACTTTAAAAAAAATGTTTATCTATGAATAAACACTAATAAATCATACACACAGAAAATAATATTTAAACCGGTAATAAATACTGAACCAATCGTTATCATCGCGACACGGTAGCGTGAGGTAGCTAATCCGGTAATCCTGTAATCGGACGGCGCAAGTACTTATCTCGCTGTTATTGGTTTCCGCATGTGACATGTGACACGGGACGTGACGCATCACACACCAGCTGTCACACAGTCACACTCTCACCAACAACTATCAATTAAGAAGGGTCAACACGAAAAGCTTTCCTTGCGAATAGCACGAGCATAGACGAGCTTTAGGAGATCCACGAGCAGGATCTCTAGCTCTAGCCAATATTTTTTTTTAATATATCCAACGCAATCAATACAGATAAACGTATTAACACTAGCGATACACATTTTGAAAAATATCACGTGAGATTAGGTTGGGGGAGGGGTTTGAGCCAACATAAATCGCTAAAATCGTTTTGCGTAACCAGGGAAACCAGGTTAACAAGAGGCTAGAAAAAAGGGACTTTTTCTAAATCAACTCTTTAAAATCATTAAAATTGTGATTATAATTATAACGTAAAGGTTATACCCACTGCAAAATAGCTTAATCATGTAGGTAACAACAATACCTAAATTCCAACAGCTGGTAATTTTGAAATTCGTAACCGTTTATTTTTTTTAAATAAATTAGATATTTTTTTTGCTTCAGTTTCAAATTTTTTGGGAACTTCGTGCGCAATGAATTTTGAACCTTGCATCTAAAGTAGTTAAGATGATTATTGCTCTTTGATGTGCAATACTCATCAATGCCTCGCCTTAACAAAATGTACCAGGTTAAACGATTATACCATTTGTAGTAAAGTAATGCTCTACTGTAATATGTATAACCGTACCTACGTCGTAACGTAAAGAATACATATAGCTTAATGTATAGTTATAATGTCTGTTTCAGGTATTTATTTTACAGGATCAAGTTTCAAGTTCAAACAGTGCGGAACAGTCATGTCATGAGAGCTGAGCACTCCAACCTCACTTACCTGATGTCTTCTCTGAACCGCAAATATCAAAGTTAGTCGTTTTATACAAAAAAGCCATTGCCGCTATCAATTCCCTAAGTTAAGTTAAGTTAGGTACCCGAAAACAAAAAAAAAGAAAGTAAAAAGTCAGTATTGAATCGCATAAAAGCGATAAATAAAAATAATCCAGCTCGACTGTGCACAGTGCACAGTGCGACCATCGGGAACAGCAACCTTAGACAGATGGAATTTAATAAAACAACTAAACAAAAGACCACTTAAAACGGTCTACTCAGTAAAAATGGCAGTGTCACCGAAAAACAATATTTCAAAAAACGAAAACACGACAACACTGTCAAAAGTCACTATCTACTCTTTTTACATATCAATCAATAATAAACTTTGAGGCAATAGAGTTAAGTTGAATATTGAACGGAAGAGATGATTTTGCTGTTCTTTCAACTTGTCAATTATGATGAAAAAACTGTCTTGTGTTTCTAATTACGTGGTGATGGAGGCTGTCGACAGGGCACCGAGATAAACAAATAAGAAGATGATACTTTCCGGTCCGAAGAGAAAAAGTTATGAAAAAAAGGCACGAAACGTCACGTGACAGGCTTTTATCAAGATTGGAGTTGTGAGCTTTTGGTTTGTGGCCGGGAATTGATATTAGTATATTGATACTCATTATATTGTTATAATGTGGGTCTGGTACATGTTATTAATTTACTAGGTAATTAGTACTGAGAGTTGAATCTCTGCAAAATCATAGGGTTGAATTAATACGTATCATTAGGTACTCATACGGTATAACATAGTCGAAAACCGTATTTGCAAATTTAGTGTTCCGCCGTTCCGTACATAAATATAATTCTAAATGTATAAAACATATCGGTAGAATAAAAATAATTCATTGCAAACTTTTACGCTCTTTAAATAAAAACTACTGATTTTTTTGCCACTTCTGCTGTTTTTAGGGTTCCGAACCTTAAAAGGAAAAGAGGAACTCTTTCAGGATCACTTCGTTGTCCGTCTGTCTGTCAAGGCCCTTTTTCTAAGAAACGCCTGAAGATATCAACTTAAAATTAATATCAATAACTAAGGTCTACGGTCCCTTAAAACTGACAATTAAGCTTCTAAGTCAACGTAATACGGCCATTTTTGTCGCATATTTTGGAATTAAAATAAATCCAAAAAGGCATTAACCTGCGAGACTTGGTCTCATGATGGAATAACTCTTATCTTATCTTCATATATTAATTTGTACGGACCCCTTGGTGCGCGACTCGCACTTGGATAGTTTTTTTATTATACCACTGATGTGGCAAACAAGCCAACGGTCCGCCTGATGAAGGAAAACATAGCATTGAGTTCATTCGACAACCTAATGAGTTCGCGGCAGGAACTTCCACTGAAACCCTAAGTAGTGCGTGACCATTTAGGATACGTACACGTTAAATCTTTATCATATGCCACAGTTATTTATAAAAGATATTATATTGCACATTTATTACATGCAACCTTGTGATATAATTACCTAAATCATCATATGTTTTTTTAATTTATGTATCATTAACATAATTAAGTAACAAAACTAAAATTATCTTAACTAAAAACCTAAAAAGTAAATCAATAAATAAATAAATAAAACATAATTTAAATTTAAAAACCCCAGACTCATAAAAAGAATATTTCATCTAAAGTAAACCCCTGTGGTATAGTAGCATTGACACTGGCGGCATAACCTCTTTGCACACCCAAACTTAGCCTTTGAGAGAGGTAGCATCCAGCCCTTAAATCACCCGACGCAGGAACAAGTCTTTTAGAAATTTTCTTAACAAAAGACTTCGCATCCGATGACCAAGGGCCAAGTGTCTCAAATGCAAGTGCCACAAAATCATAACGATTAATTAATGATGAATGTTTGCGGCGCTTACGTAGTTGTGCTTGTTCAGCGGCCGCACAAGGTTCTAAGTTTGATGGAACAGACGCGGTAGAAAGAGCTCTCCTAATGAGGTCATTAATAGTAACATGGCGGTTTATGCGCCCTGCACTTTTTAGGCAAGACAGGCCATGAACACCTCGCTCGTCAACACTGTGTCCACAGGGGCAAACATGTACTTCACAAACATTAGTACCAAGACGCAAACAAACAGAAATCCGTAAAGTGTCCCGGTCCAAAAGTGTGCCTAATTTAGATGGAGCAGCGCGTGCAGCCAGCGACCAGACTCTCTTTCTGAAACCGCCAAAATACGAGCGCGGTCCGTTATATCCACACATTGTTGAACGATATTAATATGGGCTTGTTTAACCGATGGTGAGTCTCATAGAGTTTGTTTACGGACATCTACAGGAATATTTTCTTCTGAAAAAGTTAACCAAGCACTTCTAGCTTCACTCAGACCCACTATCTCATCATAAGCAAAACTTGGTAGGTTAAGTATTTTACTTATAAGAGGCAGTGTGCCGTGAGTAGAGGCCAGAGAAGCAGGGAGAGCTGAGCTCGAAATCGTCCTAATACCCAGCCCACCAAACTTGATAGGAAGAGTCGCTTGGCTCCAAGATCGATAGCTAAAAGAAATATTAAGTATTTTAGATAAAATATTCTAAGTTAATGGTCCAAAGTAGATGTGATCAAAGGAAATTTCCAAGTGGGGCTACTGCGTGATAAATAAATAAATTTGGGTGTGAAGAGGCACAATTGAATAGTATATAGCAATATGTGGTTCAATTTCTAACAGTCGACCGGATATTTCATTAAATAAATCTAATTTTAAATTAAGGATTTCGCGTATCGCATCATCTAAAATTGCAGAGCCAAGAAGTGTTAGAGTGCTTTTGTTTAAGATGCGTATGTTAGGAGCAAGATTATGAAATTTCGTCACTATACTTTTTCTTACAGTTGTAGGTATTGTGTCTGGAATAAATAACTCACACTTGCCGAAATTCAATGTTAAGCCAATATCTGCAAACCGCTGAATGACGAGCTCGAGGTCTTGCAAGACAGTTGACGCATCTCCACCAAGTGAGCCATCATCTAGATACCAAACATTAAGTTTAGAAGTAAGAGACGATATTAAAGGGTGTATTGCTAACAAACAAAAAATCATGGGACCAAGCGGATCTCCCTGTTGACATCCTACGCTCGAGGTAATTTCATCATCAAAGTAATTTTATTATTTTATTTTATTTTATTTCAAAAAAAAATTAGATGGAGTGCCGTAACTTTGCGATATTCATATACTAAATCATTTTTTACCCTCTTGTAGCAGTAGTCCGGTTGTTAGTCCGGTTGTTAGTCCGGTTGACCGAACTACTGATACTTGTAAGTTGCAATAGTTCGGTTGTGACAAAGCACCGTACTATTGATACCTTTTAATTAGCAACAGTCCGGTTAGTTAATAATTTAAACAAATATATTTACAAACTATTATTACTACTAAAAAAACAAATGAGTGTCGAAAAACAAATGAATAATGAGATCTATCACTTCTGTAAAAACATCTGGTCAACGATAGAGTTTCGGAGGTATCAGCCTATTTAGTTTGACAGCTGTCTTTCGAAACGAAGAGCTTGATGAAATCGATCACTTTTGTAAAGTAAAATTTACCAAGAAAGAGCCAGTGTGAGCAATTAAGGTTTTGCCTGCGCGTAATGACACTGTTTACAAGCAAGTGTGATAATAAACAAATGGTTTTAACGATTAAGAATTAATTAATGATTAAAAATTGATAATAATAAAAAATTCAACACTCATTTGTTTTTTTTAAGATAACGTTAATTTTGCTAAAAAAATGTTATATTATCACTGAATCTTTTTTTTTAATATAAGATAGTTTTGTTTAAATATAAATATATTTTGTTTAAATTATTAACTAACCGGACTGTTGCTACTAAAAAGGTATCAATAGTTCGGTACTTTGTCACAACCGACCTATTGCAACTCAAAAGTTTCAGTAGTTCGGTCAACCGGACTAACAACCGGACTACTGCTACAAGAGGTTTTTTATGTCTATTTTAATTAAAACTTCAAAATCGGGGTTGGTAGTGTACAGCGGCTTCGCATCCACCACTGATACCAAAACCAAGTTGACGAGGACTCAAAATATTTGTTAGCTTGTCACGTAAATTTTGATGCCAGCCGTCTCAGAGTGCTGCCGATGGATACCACCATCTTTTTTGTTTAAACCAATAAGTTTAACCCCATAATAATATCTCCAAACAGATATAATTAATTCTGCTTTATGCGTAATTATGAAATTAATTATGATAATTTGACCAATCATATCTGTTGCCCTCTCCTCGAGATTTTAAAATAGAAAAACCGCAATCTTTTTAAAATCTCTATACTACATAGTAGAAAAATAAAACACTCATAAAAAAACAAGAAATACAAATTGAGTATTTGAGATATACTGATTTTAAACTATCATTATGATTAAGAGCCATAAACAAAAAGGGACGCTGAAAGAAAATTAGATTAATACACATTTAAATAAATGAACATTTAAGTACATAAGTGATTGAAATAGTAAGCTGAATTAATAGAACTTTTCTCATAAGAAAATAAAATAGCATAAATCAAATTTTCAGTGAGTTTGTGTTTAGTTCGTGTAATTTAAAACTTCACTGAAATCAGGCATTACCTAATTGGACCTAATCTAATAATATACCTAATTATTTAATCAATGTAATTTTAAATGAATAATTCCTTTATTTTTAATGGGATGGGATCTTCCTTTAAAAGGAGATATATTATTATAAAAACAATTATTAAAAAAAAAAAAAAAAAGCAAAAGTCCTTCAGAAATTTTATTTTCGACTGATTTAACGAGAGAATAGTTAGAGTAGGGATTGCATGAATCTACACTTGGAACCGAAAAATTTAATTAATTCTTATTTCATTTCAATTTATAAAAATAAATTGGTTTTTACATTTGTTTTTTATATGTAAAGCGGTATAAGCAAAAAGTGAATAGGGTTTCCCAAGAATTACAAGAATTTTCTTTGACTTCATTTGCCACACACTCTGCCAAAGATTGCGCTTTCAAAAGGTCCTCGGATGTGCCTTGTGTATTCATGGCCACTTCCTCGTATGGTACTTAAAACAAACGCACACACATGCACATGCACACACATACACACACACTCCCACACATATTTTATTTCTATTAGTCACTCTGTTACCATCTCGATTCCTTTTTTTTATTTTTATATAAATCATTCCAAAAAAATTCATATAAACAAGGACGAAATGTATAAGAAAATGGAGAGCACTGACATTCACGTCACAGGTGTCCTGCTGTGAGGTGCTGTGAGGTGCTGTGAGTGTCAAAGTCATTCAGACGTTGTTCAACTTTGAATATCGTTTTTTACAAACAAATATTATACTGTTTCTCCTTATAATATTGCTAGATGGCGTTGTATCGGTAATTTAAAATGGTAATAGCTTTGACTCGTCTCACACTTGGCCGCTATTATTATTTGTTGTTATACTTAAGAGTTCACACTATTTTTCACTACAAGTTTGAAGTTTTTATGTATTATTGTTTTTACGATAGAGCAAAATCAACAAAAATGTGTTTCTTGTATGGGAACCCCCTTAAAATTTTACTTTGGTCGGTAATGGTCGGACAGACAGACAGACAGTCAAACGTTACCCATAAACCACGACCTAACTTAGTCTATTGTCTAAAAACGATACTTCAAAACGTGAATCCGAAACCAGAGCGATATATAATTAAGAAGGAGGTGTAAAGGTTTGTTCGGGACTGAAAAGGTTAAATCGACTCCAGCTTGCAAAAAATTAAAGTGACTATTACAGAACCAAAATAAACTATATATTTAAATGAGCAATTCTTGTACATAACAGGATATTGAAATATTAATTAATGATCCTGAAAGTGCTTCACGAGCCCTATCCAATGGTTTATAAAATAAACTGGATCTATACTTTATTTTGTTTATTTCTGAACTGACGGAGCAGTTGGCTGATGCAGCCATTATTGCTCCACCGGGCTTTAATCTATCCGAAAATTTAATGTTTTCAGCCTTCATACATTTAGTATCGCGCCATGGCCCTTACCGTATAATACCTTTTTTATTTTATTTAATATCATCAAGGTGGCAAACAAGCTTACAGTCCACCTGATGGTAAGCGATCACCGTAGCCTATGAACACCAGGGGTATAACTCGCGCGTTGCCATCCCTTCAAAACTCTAATAGCTTCTTTCTTGAAGAACCACATACTGTAGTCCTTAGAGAAAACCTTCAACTCATTCCACAACCCACGCGTTTGCGGTAGGAAGTTTCTCGGACACCGCATTGTTCCCGACAATTTCGGTCTTGAAGTGTAAGAATGAATCCCTGCTGATGGCCAGCGGTGCGATGGTAGAAAGTAGCCGTGGTCATTTTTAACAATTCCTCAGAACACATCCCATTGTACAAGCTGTAGAAAACACACAAGGAGGCAAAGTATTCCCTCAGACTTAAGGGCTCGATACGGCAAGTGAGTTTGGGATCGTCGACATTTCTCACAGCCCGTTGAAGCGAGTCAAACGGGCCAAGCTAGTATCCGGGTACACCCGCCCAGAGATGGCAGCAGTACTCCGAACCTCAGGCCGAACTTGCGACTTGTAAAGCAGCAACCTTTGCCCCGACGTGAAGTACTGCTTCGCTCTGTTAAGTACACCAAGTTTTTTGGACGCCAGCTGAAGATGTCAACTTCAAGAATACGAATGCTCTTGGAGATGGAAAGGATAGTGTTCTAAGATTGTAGGACTGCAATTAATGTTTGTTGCATATCAACTTGTCATTGATATGCAGTAGAAACAGCGAAGGAGACAGTACAAAGCCTTGCGGGACACTAGCATTAATGATCAGAGCAACTACCGTCAACTACTGCTCCTATGCGACTGCCGGACAAGCTAACCAATTTGCACAAACTCTCAGGCACTCCGTAAGATGGCAACTTCAATACAAGACCCCGGTGGCAGACCCGATCAAACGCCTTTGCTATGTCTAGGTTACATGTCAATGCCTCCTCCTGACTCTCAATGGCTATCGGCGTGTGAGATACACTAGAAGATACACCTTGGAGAGAAAAGAGGTAATAGCGATACCTAATACCTAAGCAAGTTTAAATAATAAATAAATATATTCCGTAAATAATTTTAAATAAGAACGCAATTTACGAGCTCATAATTTTAATTTAATTACATTTCTTAATAGTTTTTTCAAAAATGTTTAAAGTGGCATCCTCCTTTTTCTGTGTATTTTTAGCTATATCTACAGTTAAAACATTTCGTAGCATCGCTGAAGTAATTAACGCTATAACATGTTAACTATACTGCAGACCTGGTCTTTTAAGTAAACCAAAAGGAAAGAACCGCATACTAAATGTATGGAAGCTGAAAACATCAAATTTTCGGATGGATTCAGTTTATTTTATAAACAGAAGGCAGAGTTAATAGTATAACATTGTTAGTATTATACCTCATACGGGATATAAGTTCTAAGATAAAGTACTTTCTACCTGACTGTGCAAAGTAGAATGTGTGTACTTAGGTATATCCTCGTGTATTTCAATAACAACTGCACGAATGATAGCAGATAGTCTGGATAGTCACATTGTTATCAAGTCTCAGTCTGCTACATAACTGGATAGTCACGTTGTTATTAAGTCTCAGTCTGCTACATAACTGGATAGTCACGTTGTTATCAAGTCTCAGTCTGCTACATAACTGTATAGTCACGTTGTTATCAAGTCTCAGTCTACTACATAACTGGATAGTCACATTGTTATCAAGTCTTAGTCTGCTACATAACTGGATAGTCACGTTGTTATCAAGTCTCAGTCTGCTACATAACTGGATAGTCACGTTGTTATCAAGTCTCAGTCTGCTACATAACTGGACAGTCACGTCGTTATCAAGTCTCAGTCTGTTACATAACTCTCTTTACTGCCTTTTTAAAGTTATGTAGGCATTCTATTCTTTTGGTTTTTAACTAACTTCAAAAAAAGGAGGAGGTTTTCAATTCCGTAACATGTTTTTTTTACACTTCGTTACCTTAGAACTCCGTCATTTATAAACTTATATGAATTTTTTTTACGTATAGGGAAGGATTAACCCACAGATTGGGGCTATTTTATTTTAGTAAGGATTGGTCAGAGAAAACCAGAGTTAGCTGAGAGAATATTTTCAAGTTGTATCACTTTGATTATTAAGACAAGCTACCGGTCTCTAACTTTAGACTGGCTGGCTGGAAAATTAAAAAATAACCCCTAAAACAGACACTGACAGAACATTTAGCTACATTTTCTTTGTCTTATCTTTATTTTTAGTAGTCGATTTCAAGGGGAATAAAACATGTTGCTGAATTTTGTGGATTTGAAGTCGGTTAACCATTTTGTTAATAAAATTGTTTATAATTATTTTTTTAATACAAACCTATGACGATAAGTATAACATATTTATTCTTAAACTATGACATTGTGTGTGTTGACGTTGAGTAACATAACACCGTCCGTGGACGAGTTTCGGTGACACATCGATATCTCGCCGAACGCGCCGTGCGCCTGTCCACTCAAATTTGTCGACGACAGACAGACCGACAGCCCGAAGTTACTAGTAACAACACTTTTGTGGTCAACAAAAATGTAAACAAGTGTCGTGTGGTTTAGACGAATTAAATTTGACAAATCAGATCTTAGAGGTGGAGAAAACCCCACCAAAACGTAATTGTAATAAGGGCCATGTTTGAAACTAATCAATCATAGTGCTTAAAGACAAAAGTCTTTAAACAATATGTTTTGCTAGTGGTGACCTACGGCACTAAGACATAAGGCCTCATAATAAAGCTGAAGGTCGCTGAACGGGCAATGGAAAGAGCACTGCTCGGAGTTTCCCTACACGATCGAATCAGAAATGATACGATCCGTGGGAAATCTAAAGTCGTTGACATTTATCACCGAGTCGCAAACCTAAAGTGGCAGAGGGCAAAGCACATTGCTCTTCGAATAACCGATGTCCGATAAGGGGTAAACGTTCTCTAGTGATGATCACGTACCAGAGAGTGCAGAGGTGGACGGCCTTGCGACTGATGGGCGGATGACCTTTCAATCTAAAGATTGCGATTGTTGGTAAAGTACTACACTTGGTACAGAACTGTTGGTTACTACAGTTATAGTACAGAGATGTTAGTTCCTACAGTTGGTACAGAGCTGTTGGTTACTACAATTGGTACAGAGCATCACGCTGTTAGAAAACCGTAGGCTTGTTTGCCACCTTAGTGGTATAGAAAGGTTTTTTTTATACCACTAAGGTAGCAAACAAGCCTACGGTCCGCCTGATGGTAAGCGGTCACCGTAGCCTATGGACGCTTGCAACACTAGGGGCATCACTCGCGCGTTGCCGACCTTTCAGAAGGGCTCGATACCGCAAGTGAGTTTGGGATCGTCGACAATTCTCACAGCCCGTCGTTGAACCGAGTCAAAAGGGCCAAGCTGGTATCCGGGTGCACCCGCCCAGAGATGGCAGCAGTACTCCATATGGGGCCGGACTTGCGACTTGAAAAGTAGCAACCTTTGCCCCGACGTGAAGTACTGCTTCGCTCTGTTGAGTACACCAAGTTTTTTGGACGCCAGCTTTACCTTGTCTAGCAAATGATCTCGGAACTGAACATCGCTGGAGATGTAAACGCCAAGGATCCCAATACTCTTGGAGATGGAGAGGGGAGTGTTCTGGAATTGTGGGACTACAGTGAATGGGGTTTTCTTAGCGGTGAACGCGCCGACTTGTGTCTTTGAAGGATTGAATCGGACCAAGTTTTCCCGCCCCCAGTCAGAGACCTTGGACAGACCGATCTCGATTTGAGACACAAGTTCTTCACGCTTTTCCTCCACAACGGAACGTGGGATGCTTGCACGGCCCGTGTAATAAGCGTCTCCAGTACTGTCATCTGCATAGCAATGTATGTTGTTGATGTCCAACATATCATTGATGTGCAGTAGAAACAGCGTAGGAGACAGCACAGAGCCTTGCATTAATGTCCATGCTATCAGAGAAACTACCGTCAACTACGGCTCGTATGCTTCTGCCGGACAAAAAGCTAGCCACCCAATTGCACAAACCCTCGGGCACTCCGTAAGAAGGCAACTTCGATAGAAGACCCCGGTACCAGACCCGATCGAACGCCTTCGCTATGTCTAGGCTACATGCCAATGCCTCCCCCTGACTCTCAATAGCTAGTGCCCATCGGTGTGTAAGATACACTAGAAGGTCACCAGTTGAGCGACCGTGGCGAAAGCCATATTGACGGTCACTGATCAGGTCGTGTTTTTCTAGGTATCTCAAAAGCTGTATGTTGATCACACGCTCCATCACCTTGGAGAGGAGAGAGGTTATAGCGATAGGCCTGTAATTCGATGGATCTGATCTATCGCCCTTTTTGGGCACCGGGTGCACATTCGCAGTCTTCCATGAAGACGGAAATTGCCTAGTGTGGTAGGAAAGCGTGAAGAGGCGCGTGAGTACAGGTCATAACTCAGGAGCACACTGCTTAAGCACCACTGCTGGTATGCCGTCTGGCCCACTCGACTTATGAACGTCTAGGGAAAGCAACGCCAGCCGGACCTCGCGCTGTGTTATAGAGATTTCCGGCATGGTTTTACCGCACCACGGTAAAGTAGGTGGTACAGCGCCTTCGTCGTTCACATTCGAGTTAGAGGCAAAGAGACTGCCCAATAGATCGGCTTTCTCTTTTGCACTGTGGGCCAAGTCACCATCGGTCTTTCACAGTGGTGGTAATGATGACTGGCAGAAGTTTCCCTCGGCAGCTTTAGCAAGCGACCAGAAAGCACGACTCCCAGAAGGATAGCTCGCAAGTCGCCCACCTATTTTGCCGATGAATTGGAATTTTGCTCTGGCAGTTGCTTTCTTACTGAACCTCGAGGCAGCATTTAATTTGCGTTTTAACTCAGAAATATTCGGATCCTTATTATTACGAGCCGTGGTCCAAGCCTCATACGCAGTTTGCTTAAGAGTTTTAGCTTCTCTGCAAGACCTATTAAACCACGGTCGTTTTTTGACGCCGGCAGCTACTCGCAGGTTAGGAATGAAACATTCCATACCAGCGAGGATTGTCTCAGTGACTGCGGCTGCGCAGACGTCAGGATCTTCTGAGCTATAGCAGATCTGCCTCCACGGGTACGATGCATAGAATTCTCGCAATCCATCCCAGTCTGCCGACTTATAATGCCACACACGACGCCAATTAGTTGGCCCAGAAGGATCAGGTTGTGTGCATGACATTTGAGTCCGGACGAGACAGTGGTCCGAGGAGCCAAGAGGCGCATCCACTGAGACGGAGTATCCATCCGGACGTGTAGTCAGCAGAAGGTCCATTATTATATTGAGCTTGTATGGTCCTCTATATCTGGTATTCTCGTTGGAGAAACTACCAGCTGTGAGAATCCATAGGTCAGAGCAAATTCATGAGCAGATATCCCTGCATATTTATTGGTTCGAGAACTGAGCCACTCACGATGGTGGGCGTTAAAGTCTCCCAAAATAACTAATTCTGCTGTAGGATATTGCTCTAGAACTTTGTCAGTCGTCAAACTCAGGTGCGTGAAGATTCGAGTTACGTCCGTGTCACCGCTATGAGACCTGTATAGGCACGCATAGATACGAGTGTGGCCCCCATGATCTACGCGCACCCACAATATCGACAGGTCCCTGTCTTCAAGGCTATGAAGTCGGCGACAGCAGATATCCTCCCGGACGAACATACATACTCCGGCACGACTCAAAAAATTGTGCTCGAGTTTGTAGCCGGGATAACGAAGGTATGATGTGTCTGCCGGGCAGGATATCTGCGTCTCCGTTAGAAAAAGAATGGTTGGCTGCGCAGTCTCAAGATGGTGATGGACTGCGTTAAGATTTGCGTGAATACCCCTTATGTTGCAAAAATCCACATTATATGTGGATGGAGTAGCCGCTGTCAAAACTCTTTCCTTTTTTCTGTTCCTGGCCATTTTTTTTTGAAGTTACTTAGACTAAGGATGAGGATTCACTGCACAGACAGCTTAGAAGACAAAAAGTTGCGGTACTAAGACTGCCGAAGCTCAACACAGATGATACGGTTGCTGGCACGGTGGGCGGAAGGGCCCCTGATCCCCCTCTGTTGTAGTAGCCGGGTCCACTCCGGTCTCCTTCTCCGGCACGACTACTACTTCAGAGACTTTACACAGGTTGGCGGATCAGCCTCCCAGGGCGGAGATTAAGTGATCCCTGGGTTCGGGAACCCGTTCAACCTGCGGGCGGCCAGCGGTCAACCGTTTCATCAGGTCTCCCTGACCGCCGAACCAGCACGCCGCGTCTACGCCGAGCAATGACAGCAACAAGCACCGTCGGTCCTCCGCTGTCCGCGCAGCGAATCCTCAAAGAGAGAGCTCTGGCAACCTTACTCACCGCCAGGAACACAACACTACTCAATGTTAGTGTTATTGTGGCCGCGGTTTTCTGTAAGGTGGAGGTACTTCCCCAGTTCGGGCCGCTCATTCGAGCAAGTACTCGCTATGCCCCGCTTTATTTGTTCGGGCAGCTTATTCGAGCGAGTACTTGCAGTGCCCTACCTTTTTAGCTTTTTTGTAAGCTAATAAACTCCATGCGTATTCCTGATTTAGAGAACCGCTTTCCCCCTAAATCAGTTCCTTGGGTGAAAAAATAGTTATTAGTTTAATTGTTAAAGGTATCAAAAACATTTTTACCACAAAAAGAAAGCCTAAATAATTTCCTAAAAAGTATAAACATTTTTATTTTCAACTTTTACTAAATCAAAGTTTTTCTAGATTTATGTCTGTGGTACTTACACCTACTGCCGCTTTATTAAAATTTAATTCATTTTATGTGTTAAAGCAGGAGCCGTGGTTCGTTCACGTGGAATTAGATAAATAATAGTTATTCCCACTAGTACAGTCAAATAAGATACATATTTAGGTTAAAAAATATATATTTGTTGGTAAAGTTGTGAATTGTGGTGCACATGTTCATTAAGACCTCCCGTTGAACTTACTAAAAGTCCCCATTGATAGCTGTTGCGTTTGCGTCGCCATCTTGAAAAAAGGGTACCCTTTTCTAGTTTTTTGCTTATATCTCGGCAATTATTACTGATACGAAAAAAATATGTATGTAAAACTATAGCTTATTAAATATCCAACAAAAAAGCTTGTACGTATTATTATTATTGCATCTCTAGTATTTTAGCTGTAATGCGGCTTTAGAGAGAAAAAATATTTATTTTTTTGCTGCCGATATACCGTTTGTTTTTTTGTTTACTCCATAATTGTTCAATTATTTTTTTTAGACTTAGTTCGTGAAACTACTAAGAGAGAGAGAGTGAGAGAGACAGAGACAAGAGAGAGGGTGAGAAAGAAAGGAAAGGGGAGGCAAGAGGCAAATACATTATGTGACATGATGTGTACGGCTGGGTCGAAACGTGTTTTAGGGCCTCTTGCCTACCAAGTACAAGTATAAGAGCCACCGAATAGCCACGACCGGCTATCAATACCGAAAAGCCATGACCGGCCATCAGCTGGTTATCATCTCGTAAGTATGCTTAACTTCCCATAAATACTTAGCCAACTTATTTTGATTTACGTGACTTTCTATAAAAATATATATAGTTAGCAAGCACTGTTTATAGTACTGCAATACTACCAATGGCAAAGTTATCTGCAGGCTGAATGACATACTATTTTGTGCCGTTGCTATCGGGGCCGCGCCTTACGCACGGAACGAACACAGCCTGTGTTTTGTTTTCTGGCAACACACTACTCTGTGGTTGTCATTAGTCTGCAAAATTAACATATTGTAAAAAAAAAGTATTTGCCTTTTTCTCAGAAAAGTATTATGTTAATTATAAAAAAGGTGTTTAGTTTAAAAGAGTTTGTGCAGGACAAGCTGGTGGACTCAGGTTGTATTTTTTTATTTGTGTTCGGTACACATACCTAGCGGGCTAGCGATGACATATCGCCCTTTCACTCCTTAAGACTGACCGGGCGACGCCTTGCAGATCCAGGTTATACGGAAGCGTGGCCGACGTTAGACGCATACACACGGTTGCGCGGCCTGCGAATCGGAAACCAAAATACCTAGTTACGGACTGCTATGATCGGTGTTAATTGATTTATATTGAACATCTCGTCCACGGGGACAATAGTTTTTGTAAAGTACTAGTGCTCAGTGCATCGGATGTATACTTCTACTTTCCAGTTCTACAACGCGCCAGACTTGACCGGCTTGAGCCGGATTTTGGTACTACACGTCGGCTTCCAGCAACGGCGGCTGGCAGCGACGTCGGTGACGAAAACAGATAACATTATCATGAATTTCTCTAATCCCCCTTTCTGTGTTATATCAACACACAAAACGCCTAACACACTAAAAGTAAATTCCCTCTATGCAACTAGGCCCCTACTGACGATAGGACACACGGACTGTCACCCCTACGCCGAGACGGCTATCACATAAGGTCAGTATCCTACTATTTGTATATACCTTTAATTTATATTAGATCTTGTCCCTACCTTTTATGTCCTCTTTCAGTATAGGCTATAATTTAGGGCTTAGAAGACACAAGACAGACAGACGTTTTCCATTTAGGTAGAACAACACCTATGGAGGTAAGTAAAGTCGCCTCATATTTTCAGTACGGTTACCTGTCATCATTGACAAAACAAATTCTGCTAGCCAGAGCGAGGTTAACGACCTACATTTTACTTACCTTACTTACAATTGTTACCTACCTACATCTCATATTTGTACACTTATTTTTTTGCACTTTTCCAACCCAGAGTATTTTTGATATTGTTTTTTAACTAGTCTTACTACTGGGTTGGCATACACAAAAACTTTTTATTTAGTTATTATGTAGATTAACCCCCTGGTCGTGGTTTGCACCCCCTGAGCTTATGGTGCACTCAGGTTGCATTTTTCTATTTGTATATACCTTTAATTTATATTAGATCTTGTTCCTACCTTTTATGTTCTATTTTAAGCACTTGCTAATAGTAGCTTGCGAGTGACTGGTGGGTGACAGATTCGATGACCACATCAATATTAGAGATCTAATGAGAGCAAGGATGAGATCTAGCTGTGGTAAGCTGATTCTTTTAAGAGCTTTCTTAAATTTGTACCTGTTTATCACAGTGGCTTCATATTTCTGGGGCCTAAGGGACATTATAACCACGACATTGTAAGGGCAAAGTTTGTAACGACAGTGGTCGTTATCGTTTCTAGAAGCAGGTTGAAGTATATAATAATCTCTGAACAACTTATTATTGTTGTATATTTTAGTAAAGTTACAATTCGCGGGAGAAAGTTTCTCTGAAACCGCACTGTACGCGAATATCTCGGTTCTAAAGTATGAGAATGAATTCCCTGCCTATGGCGAGCGGTGCGATGGTAGAAAGTAGCCGTGGGCATCATTTTAAACGATTCCTCAGAACACATCCCAGTGCACAAGCGGTAGAACACACACAGGGAGGTGAAATCTCTCCTCAGACTTAAGGGTTCGATACGGCAAGTGAGTTTGGGATCGTCGACAATTCTCACAGCCCGTCGTTGAACCGAGTCAAAAGGGCCAAGCTGGTATCCGGGTGCTCTGTTGAGTGCCTCGCTCTGTTGAGTACACCTAGTTTTTTGGACGCCAGCTTTACCTTATCTTGTATATGATCTCGGAACTGAACATCGCTGGAGATGTAGACACCAAGGATCCCAATGCTCTTGGAGATGGAGAGGAGAGTGGATTGGAATTGTGGGACTACATTGAATGGAGTTTTCTTAGCGGTGAACGCGCCGACTTGTGTCTTTGTAGGGTGGAATCGAACCAAGTTTTCCCATTCCCAGTCAGAAATCTTGGACAGTGGTTTCGATTTGAACAACAAGTTTTCCACGCTTTTCCTCCATAACGGAACAAGGGATTTTTTTACGACCCGTGTATTAAGCGTCTCCAGTAGTGTCATCTGCATAACAATGTTTGTTGATGTCCAACATGTCATTGATATGCAGTAGAAACAGCGTAGGAGACAGCACAGAGCCTTGCAGTACACCAACATTAATGTCCATGCTATCAAAGCAACTACCTTCAACTACAGTTCGTATGCGTCTGCCGGACAAAAAAGCTGGCCTCCCATTTGCACAAACCCTCGGTTACTCCGTAAGATGGCAACTTCGATAGAAGACCCTGCCAGACCCGATCGAATGCCTTCGCTATGTCCAGGCTACATGCCAATGCCTCCCCTGACTCTCAATGGCTAGTGCCCATCGGTGTGTGAGATAAACTAGAAGGTCACCAGTCGAGCGACCGTGGCGAAAGCCATATTGACGATCACTGACCCGTTCGTGTTCTTCTAGGTATCTTAGAAGCTGTGTTGATCACACGCTCCATCACCTTGGAGAGAAGAGAGGTAATAGCGATAGACCTGTAATTCGATGGATCTGATCTATTGCCCTTTTTGGGCACCGGGTGCACATTCGCAGTCTTCCATGAAGACGGAAATTGCCTAGTATGGTAGGAAAGCGCGAAGAGGCGCGTGACTACAGGACATAACTCAGGAGCACACTGCTTAAGCACCACTGCTGGTATACCGTCTGGCCGACTCGACTCATGAACGTCTAGAGAAAGCAACACCCGCCGGACCTCTTGCTGTGTTATGGAGATTTCCGTAATAGTAGGTGGTACAGCGCCTTCATCGTTCATATTCGAGTTTGAGGCAAAGAAACTTCCCAGTAGAGCTTTCTCTTTAGCACTATGGGCCAAGTCACCATCGGTCTTTTGCAGTGGTGGTAACGACGACTGGCAAAAGTTCCCTTTGGCAGCTTTGGCAAGCGATCAGAAAGCACGACTCCCAGAAGGATAGCTCGCTAGTCGCCCACCAATTTTGTCAATGAATTGGAATTTTGCTCTAACAGTTGCTTTCTTAGCATTTAATTTGCGCTTTACCTCAGAGTTATTCGGATCCCTATTATTACGAGGCGTGGTCCAAGCTTCATATGCAGTTTGCTTAAGAATTTTAGCTTCTCTGCAAGACCTATTAAACCACGGTCGTTTTTTGACGCCGGCAGCTACTCGCGGGTTAGGAATATAACATTCCATACGAGCGAGGATTGTTGTGTTCTGAGCTAAAGCAGATCTGCCTCCACGGGTACGATGCATAAAATTCTCGCAATCCATCGCAGTCTGCCGACTTATAGTGCCACACACGACGCCAATTAGTTGGCCCAGATGGATTGGGTTGTGTGCATGACACTTGAGTCCGAACGAGGCAGTGGTCCGAGGAGCCTAAAGGCGCATCCACTGAGCAATATCCGTCCGGACGTGTAGTCAGCAGAAGGTCCAGTAAGGAGCTTGTATGGTCCTCTATATCTGGTATTCTCGTTGGTATACATAGTAACAGCTTGTCTTAATTAGGAGTTGCCAGTATTTAGGCATAGACAAGTTAATATGCTACATGGCTGAGTAGTCACGGAATAAGTTTTTGAAAATATATTTATGTACTATATATCAATAGCAAAATTGTAAAAAAAAAATTTTCAGTGTCGGATTACAGCGAAAGTATTGGAGATACATCAATAACATAACTAGGCTTTTTGATAGGAAATTTAATAAGTTACAGTATTTGTATACACGATTTTATCGTATTAATAATTATTGCCGACATATAAGCAAAAAACTAAAAAGGGTACCTTTTTTCCAAAATGGCGGCGCGAGCGCAACAGGTATCGATCGGGACTTTTAGTATGTTTAATGGGAAGTGGTAATGAACATGCACAAAAAAATTTAAAACTCTTCCTATCAATATTTTTTGATTTTCTAATTTGATTTTACTACACAGAAACTTTTGAATTTTCCGAGTCTAGCTCGGCTATATCTTTCTGGTCTACCTCGCATCAGCTGCAGAACAACGAGTCAATGTCGCCAGCATATTAGCACTTTACCCTGAGAACAAAACTTAAGAGGTATTTTTTATTGAATTCCCTGTAATATATAGGTAAGTATGGTAATTTTATATTGTTAAATATTATTAAATTTCATTTAAGTGCAACTTAACAAATATGTTTTTAGATATTATCTATATTATATTAACTTTGTGTAATTGACAAACAAGTGTATAATATGTGTAAACAAAAAGAAATGAATCTGGCTGAATTTGATTGATTTGACAAACTTCTAATTTTAAATAATATTAGAAAATTGGTATTTAGAAAAATGTACAGTATCTACAGAGCTAGGTATCCCCAGGTATTTATCCTCTTTCACTAACACTTACTATAAAACTGTAAGCCCCTTGAGCTCTAAGAAATGACATGTAATTGAGGCAATACTCCGTAGATGCGATTGTGAGATAGTGTGATAAAGGTGTCCCGCGACCGACACTTCAGGAAATTGCAGTCGGCTAGAGGCGGCGGCGCGGCGGGGCGACGGCGGGGCGACACGCCGAGCAACCGACAAGGTATTCTGCCTTTTGAGCGAATTTCTTTCGCTGTAGAATTGATTTTAGATCTTTTGTTTGTTGTCCTTATGCATTTGGTTAGTTAGTTAAGAACACAATCTGTAGACAGTTTTAAATTGTATAAACAAATGCCAATTATTAACTTATTTGTTTGAGTTTAGTATGGGCTCGGATCTTTATGTGTTTTTTCGTAGTTTTTAGAATATTATTCACTCACTTATAAGATAACTTTGCCGATTTTGAACTTTATCAAGCTACTACATCACTAAGAAAATAACAATCACTAAATATATTTAATTTAACCGAAACATATATAATAAAATAATGATATAACTAAAGCGATAGTAAATAATAAAAAAGGTAAATAATTAAATGTATAATACAGAGAGATAAAGTCGAAACCATCATATTGTACGGCTCGTCCAGTCGCCAAAGATCTTGGGACTTATTGGGAACAGTCTCGGGTACGACAGACTTTGGAATTCGAGAGTAAAATGTATGCAGCTTACCCGTGGAGACCCGTGAAAGTACAAATTAATTAAATATATAAAAACAAATATGTTTTTAAACTTTTTTGATAAAAGTTCTGGACATGAATTTCGAAGTTTTTCCCTTTGTTTCTGCAAATTATTTTAGATGCTGATATATCATATCAACTCCAAAAGAAAATTCCAGAATAAAATGTGATCTATATACTTCCCCGTCTGTTCAACTATCTGTGCCAAATTTTAGTTCAAATTAAATTCTTGATTGTGACGTCATTGATTAAAAAAAAAACGGGTTGCACTCCAGGAGTGCCGGCAGAAGTGAAAAAATACTCGCTATTTACTTCCCATCACTTCTTATCCATATTTATTTATTAAAAATAATAACTTTTGTTTATTTACTTTTTTGACGTTGTATATTTGACAGCTCAATCTGTCATAGAATTAAAATCCCATATCCAACCTCCCTGTACTACTCATAATCGCCATATACTAAAAATAAAAACTAACCTAATGTAAATAAAGGTCACGTGTCCTAACGCGAGTTACATCTTACGAATTTTCGATCAGGACACGTGACCAGACGCGAGGGTAACAGTTTTTACCCATCACAAAAAAAGTGCACAGCGTCGCTAATGAAGTTTTCACTTCAAAAACATACAAACTATGTATTTTATTTATAATGTTGGTAAGATTAATCGCTAAAAAGAAAACCTTATGTTATTTTCATTTAAATAGAAATTAGATGACATTAAGCCGGCCATACACTAAGGGCCCTGGGTAATGTAAGTCTCGGGGTAATGTATTGTAAACCTTATACCAACACTATATTTTTAATACATAGATAGGTACATATCATCATGCCTATTCTTGGAAGGGGTAGGAAAAGATTAAAGATTTCCACTTGATACGATCCTGGTATAATTATTTGTCTTTATCCACACGCATCAATGCAATCTTATACACGTTCGAAGGATTAGCGAGCGCTTGACTTCGCCGTTTATGAGAACGAACATTTTTTCATTACATTAGGATATGATGGGTCTAAAATTGCTCAAGTCATGCATATATAATTGGTGAACCGCCGCAAAGGTTAGTCTTCTGTGTCCGCAGTTGTCATAAAGATATACTCACCTCATAGTTTATATGTTTTGGCAACCTGCACAGCTTCCCGGTTCCGGTTTGGATACCTGTTAAAACTGTGTTTGCAAATCTGTTAGGTTGACGTACCGTTGAGCCCTGTGTGTATGGCTGGCTTTAGTAAAAGCTCCTGACTATTATTAAAGAAAACTAGTTCGGTAGGAAGTACTCGTACCGCACGAGCAACTTCTCTTTAGTATATTTTTTATATTTGAGAATTTATAAATAAACAACATTCTTTTATTGTTAATCGCAGTAACGGACTAGTTTGAACTAAATATGTCAAAAAAACATGGCAAATATCGTTTGCAAATAGTTTTTATATTTCTTAAAATTTCTCTTTAGGCATATGTCGTACCCCAACTAGCAAATCTTAGCTGTATATCGGTTATAGGAACGTTTCCTGGATGCAAAATGGTGTTCATGATTGGTCATATTAGAATATTAGAAACGTTTCTACAACGCGGAAAGGGCCCCTGATATAGTTTAAGATTTTCGGTTCTTCATATACAACCGATTTACAACATCTCGCAGCCATAATAAATTTTAGGTCCTATAAAAATATTACAGCAATCGATATGTGACATTTAGTGATAAATAGATAATAACAAAGTTGTTATGTAACTAGTGATATCTAAGGCTTGCAAATACGTTTTTACAACTTTTGAGTGTTAATTAAGGTCCAATTAGGACGATTTTAGAGCAGTTCATTATTACGGGAGCTTCTGTGTCACGGTTTAGAAGTGATAGTTATTATTTAAACACCAGTGTTATATTAGTTATTTAGGAGCCATAATAGTATGGCTTCGCTTCATAACGGTACCATGAAAGCCTTATATACAACATAGTAGCTCGATAACAACTGTTGTGAGTGCCTATTTACAACAGTGCTATAGGGGTTATACAAATTGGCAGAGTAAACGTTTATATGATAGGTTTATGTAGCTAAAACGCTTAAAGAAATACATATATATGACCAACAGTCACAAGCGTTACTTCTATATGACTTTGATATCACTCTTTTGTGTTATAAGATTTCTTTTATCGCATTTTCGCTAGTTGGGACGCTAGCGGTCGACATGCATCGAGTGGTCGGTAGCAGTAGAGGTAGCAGTAGAGATGGGATGTCGCACGAAAAATGCACGAAAAATCCCCCTTTTTTCTTTTAAAAAAATACAGTCACAAAAAATGTTAGACACAAACATTGCTGATTGCTTGTGACGATGGACTCTATCGATCATCAAACTGGGAAGTTATAGGTAAACAAAGAGGGTTTTCTTTTGACCTCTCTTCTTTTAGAAAAGTCTTAAAAATCATTAAAATGGGGAATCATATTGACATATACATATTTTAAAAGAGTTAAAAAAAACAGGGGTCGCAACAGGGGTTTTTGTGACCCAAAAGTCATTAAAATGGGGCATCTTATCGAACCCTTTTTAATGACTTTTATGACCCCTAAAAAAGAGAAAGAGATAGTCCATTCATAAAACATACAAACTAAAATGAGCATGTGCTGTGTGTTTGTTTGAAATAGAGATGGCAGCCCCGACGCATATACTTTGGTTGATTATTAAGTTCATAGGTAGTTGAATATGTTATTTATTATTATTCCCACACTAAGTATATTTTCAAAAAATAAATAGGCACGCAATGAAGTGCTATGAAAACTGATACTCCATTGTTTATATAACCGACTTTGCGAGAGATCAACTCTATTTTAAAAAGCTTTTTACCTTTATTATTAGTATTTAGTATTTGTTACATACTCTGGTTAAGTCAGGGGTTTTTAAATTATTTTATCCTTTTTCGATTAAGTTTTTTTTTGACTGTCGAGGGTTGTTTTAATTTTTTGTTTTGCTTTTAAAACCATTATTGATATCATTGGATAGTGCTCGTGAAGCACTTTCAAGATCAATAATTATTTTCGATATCGTGTATTGCTTAGAAATAATCGAGTAAGATCACTTAGCATTTCTACCCTGTATATTTACAAGAATTGCTCATTTAAATTTATATATGTAGTATATTTTGGTTCTGTAATAGTAATTTTTATTCTTTACAAAAGCTATACCCAAGTTTTTTTGTGGCATACTATTTAATGTATAAACTAACAAATAATTTACACAAAATCATTGTGCTATTTGGACGTCAGGTTTTTAGCTTCTTTTGGTAATGTCGAAGAGCACTAAGAAAGGAATTTACTTAATTTTAGGGATTTGCCCTCAAATAATGCGTTTGTTAAAGTTTACACTCAAAAAAGAAATAAAGTGAAAAGTCGGAAATACATTTATTACAATTACATATGTGACATACGTAATACAAACTCTTGATAAACTTGATAGCTTAATAGTTACTTCACAGTTTAAATATAATTATTTTGTCACTCCAAGTATATAATAAGGAGTTATGGAATAAAAATAGAAAAACGAAAGGAGCTATCTTTTAACAGATTTAAAATGTAGGTTAGGTATAGTTTTGTTTTGCTTTTCATATTTTATTCCAAGACTAATGCATTTTAGAAAAAAAAATCAGAACTTTCACTCCGCCACCGAAAACTTAAAAATGAAGTAAGTACTGAATATAGGATATTTTAACAAAAGTAGTCAGTAGTAGTAGTACTCTGATAATGGTCTTTTAGCTGTAGTTGTACAATTATTTATCAAAGACAATGAAAAACAAAGATATGCTTAGGTAAACGTAAATCGCCGTACACGGTCAATTTGATTAATTGTAGGCCAATACATTATGATAACGCTGACGGGTTATATCTAATGCGATATGAGCATTAACGTAGCATTTAAAAGATAATGTTTGTAGGGAAACACGCAATGGATAAGATAGCCATCTAACATTGCAATGATTTTGGAGTACTGCAAGTGGGTTGAGAAAACGGACTGTGTAACAATAGTTATTGTGTTGTTTGTTGATTGTCACGAGGTAGAAGTTGTTATGTTGATGATACACAAATTGGTCAAAAATATTTTCTTATTACAAGTTAGGTAAGGTTATAGAGAAGTGCAGTGAGACGTTGCAGCAGACCTCCGAAGCAACTCGTGCACTCTCGTAATCCATATCTTTTATTGGTACTCGCTAGACCAGATGTCGCTGTCATGTTGACTTATCTAACACGTTTTACCTCTATGCCTGTACGGGTACCTGTACAGAGCAATCTACCTGTTAAGGCCCTGAGAAGACCACAAACATTTTAGAGTCTGTAGTACCTACTTGTTTTTAAGACCTAGTTGTTCAGTCTTGAGTGTCGAGATCCACTTGCATATATTTTACCGACAATAACGCGAGACCTAAGTAATCCATACTATAAGCTGCCATACAGCGCTACCTTACCTGCATACAACTTGTTTAAAGTCCTAAAGGTCACATAAATAAGACATTCATGTACAATTCGCTTATTATGCATATAGTATATTGGCTTTTGCCTGCGGTTCTAACCGCCCTAAATTCCGGCTAAACCGGCTCACACTTCACGTTTTGAAGTAGCCTATGTCCTTCCCCGGAACATTAACTATCTACAAAAGAAATTCCATTTAAATCGCTTTAGCGATTAAAGCATGAAGAGGTAACAGACAGATAGATATATATAGGCTACGGTGACCGCTTACCATCAGGCGGGCCGTAAGCTTGTTTGCCACCTTAGTGGTATAAAAAAAAAAAAAAAAAAAAAGATAGACAGACCGACAGAGTTACTTTCGCATTTATAATATTAGTATGGATTTGGATAGCGGCCATAATTTTTTTTTCAACTTGAAAAAAATAGTAAAAATTACAGAGAACTGCACAAAGTATGGATGGCACCAATTGAAAGGTTTTAATTAATAAGCACATCCGATTCGACTAAAATATATCAGACATATTGAAGAACACCTTTTTGTATGTCAGTTTCACTATGAATACCGATATAGCTGAATTATCCTTACCAAATTTTGCAACTTTAATATAGATAAACACTTTTTACCTATGCTACGGAACACTGTCGGTTCCGAATCAACTCACGCTTGCTAATTTCGATAGGCATCGTATTTCGTCACCTTAACTTTAGTTACGCAATTTTCACTAGATATCATCTACTTAATATATTTACTGCATTGACTTTATCTGATACCTGATTCTTGACTTTAACTCAATACCTACTTGATGTTAAATGTTTAATGGAATAATATTTTACTAAGTACCTACACCAAAAACAAAAACAACGAACTCAAGTTACTACTTTTGAAACTTTTTTATTTACTTACTTTTTGTTTAGTCAACTCAATACATAATTAATACCTACTATCTATTTAACCGACTTTAAAAAAGGGTCGCAATTCGAATTTTTTTTTAATGTATGTTCGGACATAACTTTGTCATATATAGACGGATTTTCAAAATTCTTTTTAATTTAAAAGGGTATAGTGGTCCCATATTAATGTTGTGAACCTAAAACTTATTTTTTTTATTAAAAAAAAAAATTGGTGCTAATTCGGAACGGGTGAAAAGCTTTTTATGTTGAAGATTGTATTTAAATATGTTACGAGTATCGATGTTTTTAGTATTTAAATGTGTTACGAGTATCGATGTTTTTAGTATTTAAATGTGTTACGAGTATCGATGTTTTTAGTATTTAAATATGTTACGAGTATCGATGTTTTTAGTATTTAAATGTGTTACGAGTATCGATGTTTTTAGTATTTAAATATGTTACGAGTATCGATGTTTTTAGTATTTAAATGTGTTACGAGTATCGATCTTTTTAGTATTTCAATATGTTACGAGTATCGATGTTTTTAGTATTTAAATATGTTACGAGTATCGATGTTTTTAGTATTTAAATATGTTACGAGTATCGATGTTTTTAGTATTTAAATATGTTACGAGTATCGATGTTTTTAGTATTTAAATGTGTTACGAGTATCGATGTTTTTAGTATTTAAATATGTTACGAGTATCGATGTTTTTAGTATTTAAATGTGTTACGAGTATCGATCTTTTTAGTATTTCAATATGTTACGAGTATCGATGTTTTTAGTATTTAAATATGTTACGAGTATCGATGTTTTTAGTGTACGAAAAAAAAAGGAATTCGTCACTCAATAGTAAATAATAAAAACTTTTTACCAAAAAACAAACCGGCTTCAAAAAGATTCACTGACAAGGTAAAAGTAATTACTTATTTTCAAAAATCTCATCTAAATTACAGTTTGAAGTTTGTGACTATGTACCTAAAGTTTAAACACACAATTTACTTTCTTCAAACTGAAATTCAGATCAGATTTTTGAAAATAAGTAATTATTTTTACCTTTTTAATTCATCTTGTTGTTTTTTTGTTAATTTTTTTTATTGAGTATTCTGTTGCGCTTGGTTTGTTCTATGAAATATTAAAAACTGTATTTTTTGTATTTATAATTAAAAACTGTTGTTACCGCGCCGTATCGTATGTGTACTTACTGACCTCACACCTAATATAAAATTGCACAGTGGACTTACGAAGCCTATAGTAGCAGGTAGGTAGGTAGGTGTACAACGGCAATTTCGCTCGAAAACTGCAAATCGATGTAGAGTTTAGCCGTTTGGCACACAGGTAGCTTAGGGCAAAACAATAATAAATGAAAGGGCTTGATGAGCCGGTTCTAAAAATGTACCATGCCATTACCTTTGGGCTACTTTTTTTTCTTAAAATCCAAAAAGTATTTTTAAAACACACAAAGTTTGGGCCCCTCCAGGTAGAAGACGGCTCAGTATGTTTCTCTAATATATAGCTTAAATGATAGTTTATATCCTCATTTTTAACCCTGTGAAAGCAATTTGGTAAATATTAAAATTTAGTTTTTTTTGGGAATTTTTGAATATAGCAATGTGAGACGGTTCCCTAAACTTCAGATCTCTTTGAGACTATGTGAACTGTACTGTACCCTGCTGCTTCTGTTTACTGGTGTTATTTAAGTGTATTTAAAAAATTCCAAAAAAATAATAAATTTTAATATTTTCCAAATTGCTTTCAGGGGGTTAAAAATGAGGATATAAACTATCATTTAAAGTAAATGTTAGAGAAAAATACTGACCCGTCTTCACACGATGGGTTTCTGAAAAAAAAAAATTTAAATAACATACAAAAAATTGATGACATCATAGACCCCCCCCCCCCCTCCCCTAAGGGAAATATTTTGAGGAACTGCGGCTCAAAAATATTGCTTTGCCCTAAAGTACCTGTGTGCCAAACGGCGTAACTGGATCATCCTATTGGCCTTTTACAAAGCTGCTGCGCCTGAGCCGCATTTCTTTTTAACCGACTTCGAAAAAGGAGGAGGTTGTATGTTCGTCTGTATATTAAGCCAATAGGTCAGATAAAAGTAAAAAAAAAATCTTTTACAAAAACAACAAACGACTTCAAAAAGATGCACGAAAAAGGTAAAAATAATTATTACAAAAAATGTGATCTAAATTACAGTTTGAAGTTGTAGTAAAAGTTTATAGCACACTCTACTTCACTTTGCACAACACCAACTTAAAACAGTAATTTAGATCAGATTTAAAAAAAAAAAATACAAAGAAGGCTTAGCCCTGGATCACCACGAGTAAGTTAAGGGCGACGTATATACGACGACGACACTTGTTTGGCATGACAACTTTCATCTTACCTTTGCCAAGCCCAACTTCCATGGGGCTGGGGAGTGCAACAATACATGTCCCTCGGTTCTTCATTAGACACTAACATAGTGACAATGTCGTCGACAAACCTAACCTTTGTTTCCTCAGTCAGTCGTTTAACAACCATTAGGGTAGCCGCGTATAATAAAAATTCTAACAATTATAAAAAGTAGTTGTCTTGATTATCACGTATTTCGTATAATGGTATGACGTGTTAGTTTATTTGAAATTGCCCGGGGTTTGTTGGTACTTGATGAACATTTAGAACATTATATTAATATTCTATTGGGATTCTATTAATTTAGGATAATTAGACCGTTTTATCTAGACCGTAAATATTATAATCCAGGACTCTATAATAGTTTTAGACCTATCTCTATACTACCTGTTTTCAGTAAAATCTTTGAAAAACTGATCTTAAATCAAATGAGTAGTCATTTTACTTCACAACTGTCTAGCAATCACGAGATAGTGTTGTTCGCAGATGACCCAGCGCTATTGTTTAGAGTTAAAAGACCCGAAGTTCTAGATAATGTAAACAACTGTCTGTCTAAAGTTGTCCACTGGTTCAATATGAATAATTTGCTTTTAAACAGTAAGAAAACCAAATGTATTAAATTCTTAACGCCAAATGTTATTCAAGTAAGAACCAGTGTACTTATAAATGGGGAGAAATTAGATGTTGTAGATAGCGCTGTATTCTTAGGCATTACTTTAGATGCAAAACTTCACTGGGGCCCACACATTGCTGGATTGGTGAATAGACTTAGTTCTGCAGCTTTTGCGGTTAAAAAGATTCGTCAACTTACAGTCGAAGCCACAGCCCGGCTAGTATATTTTAGTTACTTTCATAGCGTAATGTCCTATGGTATCTTATTGCGGGGACACGCAGCTGATATACAGACAATATTTGTACTGCAGAAAAGGTCTATTCGAGCAATATACAATTTATCCATCAGGCACTCTTTAACTACTAACTTTACATGGTCAATATATATTTGATAATTTAATGTATGTTCATAAGAATATTAATCTTTTTAAAAAAAATAGTGATGTTCATAATCGAAATACAAGAAATAGACACAAACTGGCTCTGATCTACACAAGGCTTGAGAAAATTAATAATGCAGAAGTTTGTAAACTGAATTTTAAAAAAATGTTGTCAAACAGAAACTTGTCAAAAAAGCTTACTATTCAATTAAAGATAAATTATCTTATAGATAATAACGTATGGGAATAAATAAAATGTTGTTATCATAAGTACTTGTATTTGGAAATGTACAAATCGTCACACACATTGTAACTAGCACAATCGAAGATTTATTGGAGTTGCTTGAGTGTGTCATGCTCTCTCAAAGTGTCACTGCGGTGGTGGCGTGTGTGTAGGGTCGTTACGGTCCCTAAAACATGGTTGAGCAAAGCGATGGCTGATTCATGTGTCATACTCGTGAACGGGTGCCGCCTGTGGAGACTGGTCTGCTCTTGCAAACTTCTTTGTATCCTTGTATTGAGTCTTACTTTTTTGTTTTGTTTATCAATACTGTAAGACATTCATTATTTCTAAATGATGATTAGGTACATAAACTGTCTTTTTTTATATTTTGCCATAACATACTTTTTATGTTGTGCTTCTGCATTTTATGTTTTTTATGTTTGTAGTGAAAAGTGTCCTATGATAGGAAGGGGATTTTCCAATATTTTAAGTGGACGCTGTAAGAGAAAGGGAGAAAGAGTTTCTTGCCGGTTCTTCTCAGTACAAGGTCTCCCGCCCTATAGACTAACGATCCGATGCCGTAGTGACATTCATATGTGCTCAATTATTGTAGCCTAAATTGAATAAATGATTTTTATTTGATTTGAAATCAAATTTTATTTAATAAATAGTTATTTGTTATACAATTGGTAAAAGCGTTTTTTGGTAGAAGTGCCGACTTTAGATCCTGAGCTAGCGAAGTAGGCTAGAATTAATTTAAATATAGACTACTGAGCATAGCGAGGGGTTTAATGCTATTTATAAATTAGGATCTAGGATATCTCTGAGGGATAGGTTTAGGGAAGTAAAAATTTTAACTTTAGTGTCGCAGTACATATATGAAAATCTTTTATATGTACATAAAAATATCTATAGTTTTAGTAAGAAAAGTGACGTTCACAAAGTAAATACTAGAAGTAAAAATAAGCTGTTGGTGCATGATACACGTCTACACAAAATAAGTAACTCTTTTATGGGGCAATGTATACACTTTTACAACAAAGTTCCCAATAAAATTCAAAATCTATCAATAAGTAAATTTAAATCTTTTGTCAAGCAGGTACTTTGTAAAAAGGCATACTACAATATTTCAGACTATGTAAATGATAAAAATCCTTGGGACTGATGATGCTCAATTACAGGATGCATAGGTAAACCAAATTAAAATGGAAATAACATAAAATTGTACGACTAAAAATTTTTTATTTAAAACATTAATTGTATTTTAGTTTATTTGTATTATTGATAGTGTTTTTAAAAGAGTAACTATCGAGTTTCTTGCCGGATTCTTCTCGGTAGAAATCAACAACATTGTGAACCGGCGGGAAGGTGGGAGGGTTCAAAAAATAATATTTTATAACTTTGACGATTCAAAAGTGATTGTAAAATCCTTATTTGAATAAACCATTTTGACTTTGACTTTAACTTCAAGGCACGAGACCGAAAAATTTACTCACGCGTCCAACATACAACTTTTCACCTCTACCAGCGAGAAAAATTTTTTCACGTGATTTTTCTGGTAAAAAGTAAAGTTCGGCATTGGAGACTTGTTGTCTTAATTCTTCTGGTGTCAGAGAAATATCTTCGTAGCTTGTTTTCAAACAAAACAGAATTATCAAATAAATACTTAAACAATCTTATGTTAAAAAAACTAGCTTTTCGCCATTTTACTTTGTTTTTTTTTTAAATTGAGGTTGCGTTCGGAGTTGTACCTACTACAACCTTTGCCATTGCTATCAAAACAACGTATTATATTTTTTTAAGTAAGTTGTATAAACTTTTAATAATACTATAATTTATAAAAACTCACTTAAAAGCGAAAAAAATGCTATGTAGTTATATTCTTAATTAAAATGAACAAGGTTAAGTATATGTCCCGAAATTTGTTTCTGACCAGTCATTGTATTGTTTTTTTTTTCATCATCGGGTTAAGTCCAAAGTCAATGTTCGAACAGTGAATTACTTTGCCTCACTAGTGAGCAAAATTCCATTTTACTCACTGAATTTGGACATCAAAACTATCTTTTTCGTGCTGGTGAAGTGAAAAATGTATTTAATAAAAAAAAATGTCTTTCTGGCACCAATCTGATAGTTTTAGATACTACATTAAGTCTTATTTCAAGATATCAAATCATTGAATTTTTTACATTCACAAAGTTAAATAGTCTGGGAACTTATTACTAAAGTAATCAATAGATCTTTTTGCAAATTCCACAATACCCTAAAATCTACCTGTCCCTGTCACCTATCACCCAATTGACGGACACTTCCGTTGCTCGGTCAGTGAACGTTGTCATATCAATGTCCAGCCTGAATCGTCCGCGACGCGACCCAACAATACAGCACACACAATCGTCCGCGACGCGACCCAACAATACAGCACACACAATCGTCCGCGACGCGACCCAACAATACAGCACACACAATGGGTAATCCCTGCTCCGCGGTAGCTGCTGTCAAATGCACTTTGAAATCCTTTTGTACTGGCAGAGATCTTTTAAATATTGCTTGAGATACAATATAAAAAAGACGATAATATACTTAATCTGTTTAGAAAAATAAATTTAAAAACAAGAAGTTTACTGTACCTTCCTTAATAGGTAAGCATATGTACTGCCTATAGGTAAATAGGTAGGTATATAATAATGCAGAATTAGATAGTAAACTCGCAGACTAAATGCTTATATTATTTAATATTTTTTTAATAATGGAGCAAAATAACTCCTATTTCACATAACACGTTGCCTCAATAAAAGTATCGCGATAAATAAAAGATTCAAGTTATTGCTATGCTATGTGTATAAGGCATATTTCCATTTATGTTTTATTGCCTACATATTTCTCTTAGAAACTTGTTAAATACGTACCTTTTAAAAATTGGTCAAACCTTCAAGGACTTTCCAGGAAATTAACAATTGTTGGTCCAACTATTATGTCTAACTAGTTGTACATATGAACGGTATATTTTTTCCATCGGGCCAATTAAATAGTTAAAAATCCGAAATTAACATGATCCTTCGAACAACTACATATATTAAAGCTTTTTAACCGACATTATAAAAAGGAGGTTCTCAAATGAGGTTATCGTACTTAAAACAACGTTGAGTCGGATCAACGGGAAAAACCCAAAATTATCAGGAATCACAAAACATCAGAAATAACTCCTGAATTAAAATTGATAATAAAAAAAATAGAATAGATATCGTGAAATTTTTAAATACCTACTCATAGTTCACTAATAATTGTATTTATCTATATAAAACATATTCTACTTTTAACATTTCATAAAGTTTAGTGATGTGACGTTGTAAACTGGTGTGATAATATCTTTTCAGTTATCGGCATGTATAAGGAGCAGCTGCAAAATTTTCCCCACAGCCTAAGAAAAAAACTTTGATACGCCCTTGAGTATAAGAGACTTAATTTAAGTGTACTATAATAATAATAATAATGAATATTACAATATAAAATACTGTACAAATAGAAGCATTCGCAGCCGTGCTAGGACGTGCATGTGTTACGACTGCAAGTTTCTTCCTCTTGTGAAGTAACAATTTAGTGTTTCAATAAATATAAAAAAAATATTATTGGTAGTTTGAAAGACAGAAGAAAAGAAAATATGAGCATAATTTAAATAAACCTCGTTGCAACATTGATTTTTATATACAGACATAACATTTATTAGCATTAACTAAGCGATGATTTATTATTTTTAAATAAAATTTAGTTTGTTTCGCGGGCCGTAGAAAAATAATACGAACATATCAAAGAAAACACAAATAGGTAGGTACTGATTATCTATTATTAACAACTATATTTAAGAGGATACTTACTACTCGCGGCGCCTCGCAGCACGGTTCATACAAACGAATTTCCCATTTGTTTTTGACATTAACTGATCAATCACTGAAATTTCTTAGTCATAATCCCAAGCCTTTGTCTGTGGTTTTCCAAAATCTTGTAAAATGTTTTATTTACTAAAAATATTTTTTAAAACCATTTGTTTGAAAAACTAAAATTCTGTATTATAACTTTTGAACTATAAAATTTGATAGAAAACTGGCTCACTGCAGACCTAGATATTTATTACTAGAACATGGCTTCCAATTTTCGTGACGTTTGATCAGCAAGTGCTAAAAATAAATAAGAAATTATATTATCGGGTGTAAAAATTAAATTACAAACATAGCTGTTATGTAGTCTGGTATTTTATTTTTCTTTTTTTAAGAGATTAAGAAGGATTCCAATACAGCCAACAAATGTTTGACGTACGGTCTTCAACACAGAACTTATAAAACACCCTTGGCCTTATCATACTTGATCATACTCATGAACCCCAAACGTGCGTTGTTGTAGGTTCTAGGGAAATCAGAAGTTAATACAATAAATAAATCAATATTTTTGTACATTACACACAACGCCGTCTGGCCCCAAAGTAAGCAAAGCTTGTGTTATGGATAACAGACAACGGATACAAATAATATCACTTTTATTGAGGGGTATGCCCCCCTTCAATATTTGTTTTTTTACAATTTAATTATTTATTCTTAAAGTGAATATAAAACACAATATTCTGTAAATATTTTACGCGTATACCTGATGCCGTCATCAATATCGAGCAAAAACGACCAAAAAAAATCACGTTTGTTGTAGGGGAGGGGACTCCCATACTAATATTTATTTTATTCTGTTTTTTAGTATTTGTTGTTATAGCGGCAACATAAATACATCTTCTGCATTACTTTCAACTGTCTAACTATCACGGTTCATGAGATACAGCCTGGTACATGGACGGACGGACGGACGGACAGCGGAGTCTTAATAATAGGGCCCGTTTTTACCCTTTGGGTCGAAACCGTAAATACTAACCAAAAAACTTTCACATTTGTGTACTATGATTGTTTTAAATTTTTTTCGCGGCTTTAAACGCATAGAATTCTGCGTTATCTTCGTGAAATCCCTAGAGGATATACTGGATAAATTTGGATAAAAGGTCTTTGTTATTTTCCGTCCTTCCAGATATCTATGTGCCAAAACTCAAGTCGCTCTGCTGCACCGCTGCAACGAAAAATAATAGTGCTCCGCGGTTTCAACAGCGGAAAAATCGATTTATTGTCAATTTTCGTTTCTCTAGCTATCCTTGTACTGTAAATCCAGTAATCCTGTCGCTCCATTGCTTCTTGAAAGAATAATTTCCTTAAACATACACTCGAAAAAAAAAAAATTCGTAGGAACTCTATCCGGATAAAAGTATTCTTTGTTCTTGTCAGGCTCTCCCGATATATGTACCAGTATATTACAAAAATGAGATCAAACCATCGCTCTGTTGCAACGTGCAGGAATAGCGTCCATCGGTAAACACTAGCGGAAAATATGTTCCCGTGGGAATAATTGGGATAGAATCCTTTATCTATCTGCAACTTTTGGTACTACGTGACTTTGTTAAGTAATTAATTATTAGAAATTACCAAAAAAAAATCAGAACAAATGTTCCGTCAGGACATCTAGACAGTTGTAGGAATTCTGTGCCACTCTCAGGTCCACAAGCTATGTTTGTTTAATAAATCACATCAATCCGTTGATCCGTCATAGAAAGACAAACCAATAAATTGACAAATGTACAATTTGTTTTGCAAGTGTAAATTTTGTACCATTTTTTTATACAAATTGCATTTTACACACATACATTAATACATTCTTCAATATCAAAGGCTTCGATTTACATTAATAGCCTAGTATGCAAACATTGTGTAATACAAAATCACCGAAAAAGCCATACTAAAATCGCATATCAATAAAATTGTTCATACGAAATTAAAACTGTGATTCATAAAATGAAATGAACTGCATCAACTCATAATATTTATTACTTTGTAAATCACTAGTTATATATAACACAAATAATAATACTATTTTATTTACAAACAACACTATTGTTCCGGAATTCATGTTTGTCTTTTTTAATGTCTAAAGGTCGATCGTGAAGTCATACAATTTCAATTCGACCATTTTTATCTATTGCTATCTTTAAGAGTTCCCGAGACGTCCACTACCGCCGCCAATTAATGTTTTTATTTTCCTCTTTGTACAAAATGAATTTCAAAATATGCTTCTAGAGCAATATGTAACCAGTTATAAGCTATTTTAAGAATTTTAAGAAAGCTAAAAACGGCCACTTTAAGCAGAAGTGCTATCTACAACTCACAGTTTTATCCTAGAAACAGTACCAAATGTTAATAAAATAGCTTGTAACTGGTAACATATTTCTCTAGAAGCACATTTTTAAATTCACTTTGCACAAAGAGGAAAATAAAAAAAACAGTTGGCGGCGCTAGTGGACGTCGGGAACCCTTTTAAGTTGTAAAATGTATCTAACAGGGAATTCTATTAAAATTAGTATTTTTAAATAAAGCTTAGTAGTAGCATTGTAATAAGTAACTAGGTACATTATCTTTTGGTTTTTGAAGAGGTTACGTGTACACATGACGTTCTATTCGTGCTGGGTGAACTATGATGTATTCTATGTGTTATTTTTTCGGATTTTTAGAACACGGCCTTAAAGGTAATAGAACACACAATTCTTTTAACCTTGGACTTTAACTGGTAAAATACATATTTTAAAGTACCCACTTTAAACTGACTGTTTTGCGTAAAACTTCCTGCACAACCTCAGTTTAATAACAATTATTAAGTTAATAATTATAAACCGCAAACACATCATCCTCACTATCACTTACCACTTGGCACCGCACTTACTTACCACTTGGCACCGCACTTACTTACCACTTGGCACCACACCTACATCACCCAAAAGATGTGGTCTGTTATCAGCTTTTACTTGGGGTACTTTTACCGCGGACAGACAATTTTAATACTTCTTAATTTATAACTAACTAGGATTCAAAATGCGACTGTAGTTATTAATTTGTTAATATAAACGATTGTAATCTATATTTTATACTAAATTCATCTATTATGTACTCCCTGACGAGTGTCTAAATTATACGGCATCCAAAATAAAGACCTAGACTTAGGGTTCAGTGGAGCTCACAAAAAACGGCCGAGCATTTTCTTCTTAGAGCTTCATGTCAATTTTTACAAGTACTTGTTTGCTTAAGCAAGTACAAGTACTTGTTTGCTTAAGCAAAATAAATGTATGAAAACGAAACAGTGACTCTAGCGGACATATTTTATAATACTTTTTTATAGAATTTGAGGCTTAACACGAGCTTACGAAAGTTGAAGAATACGTTAAAGAAATAAAAATAGTACCTATTTAATAACGTTGACGATTTAAAAGTGTTTGTAAAAACCTAATTTGAATAAAAAAAAATTACTTTGACTTTGGTAACGTGAATTAAACTATTTGGTATGAAAGATATAGTCCAAATGACGCTTTTTCATTGTTTTCATACAAAATTGTACTAAGCCGTAAGTTCATGAAAACGCGAACGTGATAGTAGCGTTTAAAATTCACACTTAGAACTGTGGACAGTAGGTATATAACTAGATCGAGAACATATATGACTTTCAAGGACTAGTGTAGGTATGTATATAGGTTGTTTCTAGGTGTCTTATGTCACTGTCGTCGCGGCATCGGAGGACCCTGCACTTTGGAGCGGCGAGGGTCCTGCTGCGCGGAGTACCGCTCAGCGCGCAGGGCTCCCACGGGCTGCAGCAACGAGAAGGGGCCCCTTGACTCCACCTCCGACCTATGGTCTGACACTGGCTTGCCTTCCTCAGACTTGTCTTGCTGGAAATAACAGTTTACATAGGATAAATATTACTATTGTAAGTAACTACCAGGTGAGTGACCTGATGTTGAAGGTATAGATTAATGGGTTGTAGTTTTGATTTGTTTTGGTACCAACGGGGCCCCATATTGCTAAGCCTACCCTGTCTGTCTGTTTGTTGTTAAGCCCAAACTTAACATGGTTTTATCTTTCGAACAAATCTAAATCTAAATCTAAATCTATCAAAAAATAGTATATCATAACTTTGACGATCCAAAACTGTTTGTAAAAACCTAAATTGAATAAAAAAAATTGACTTTGACTTTTTTTGACTTTGAACTTATAGTTCAATGTTTGTTAATGATAAAAAATAATGAAATTTCGCGCTTAATCCAGTTATCAGCGTGGGATCCCAGTCCCACCACAATCTTTTAACTGTAGTAAGGAAGTTAGCTCTAGCAAGCTATAACTGGGGCTATAGGGATTCGGATATAGTTATTTTTGATTTTTCCAACACGAGATGTAGCCTATGTATTTGTTAATTCAGAACACCTATAAGCTATCTCTATTTTAAATTTTAGCCAAATCGGTGCAGTCGTTGTGGCTTGGAGCCTTCGCAAACATACTGACTCACTAACTTTTAACGGATCGAAATGGATCATGTATTTAAGAGTCTAAGTACGAAAAAAGACTGGACTTTAAAATCAGCTGTTTTAAGGTTTATTGTTTCGATCGAAGTCGATGTATTTCACTTGCTATAAACATAAGCCACGAAACCTCTCACTTATGACAGGTAAGATGAAAATATATCTCGTTAAGAATTCTATAAATAATGTACATACGATACAAAGTGCAAACCACACAATTTTAAAACAGCGCTCTCACTGGACAATGCACAATGGACAATTAGATACGTGCCGTATAATGGATTAACGATTGTACCAATAATATTTATCTGACATCGTTCTACTGAACTCTATCGCAAGAGATAATACGTATTAAGAGAAGAATTTCTTTCAAAAGTTGACAGTGTGGATGAGGTCTAATTAACTAAAACCAATTTACAGGTGGGAGGTGGGGTACTGCGGCTACCGGCTATCGGATCACTGGCGAACATAATATGTGAACTAGTCGACATAAAGTTTAACATAGGCCATATTGCCCTCGTATATCATGTTGGTATTTGTCAACAGTGTGTTTTCTTTCCCTATAGAATAGTCCACATCCACAGACACCACATTCGAGTCGATCATAAAGGGCTGCGCTAAGATATGGGCTGCGAACTTGAATACATGCAATTTTGTAGTCAGCGCTGAACATCTTGACCAACCTGATTTCAGCTGCATTGAATATCTTGGGCTCCTTTCTTGTTCACAAGGTTGGTACCGTACTAGTATTAATTTAAGGATACGAAAATGTTGAATGTTGAATTTTGGATTTAAAATACCACCCTCGCAGTAGTCGCGGTGTAAATATTATTTTGCTTTCATGTTTTTTTTTATTCAGAAAAAGGCACAAGTGCGTAATCTTTACTTTCTAGCTCGCACGCGAAACATCTACGCAATATACCACTGTTTGAGCAACTGTATTAAAAAAAACATTAAAATTACATACTCAGAGAGAGTCACCCTCACAGGTGTTGAATTACTCTACTTAGAAGGTCATGTCACCATCAATAAAATTCATTGTTCAGAATGGAAACTGGTTTTCTTGGAAAAAGCTAAAATATAGTGGACTAAACCCTCTGTCAATCAATTATATTGTCTAAGTACCGGTGTACTCAGTTATCGGATAGTCGCAGGCAAAGGATTTGAAGTATGACGGGGCTATAAGTATTCAGACAAGTAGAAATACCTCTCAAATCACCTTGAAAGGCAGACATTGGTATCCCTGGTGAGCAGAAAAGTGCCGCAAAACGTAATAAAAAAAAATCACGAGCAACTTACTGAGACGCAGGACCAGGAAGTCAAAGTGTAAAAATGCAAATCAACTTTCAATGCTATTTTTAAGTTCGACTGCTACACGTAAACATTGCCTGTCAACCTGTCAGCCTGTCTGTCGCTGTCCAGCTGTTAGATAAATAAATATTGTCTGACGAGACAACAATGATCATTTAGTGTGAACAGAAGCATGCCGACGTATTTACTACATAGATAGATAAACACTTTAACTATAGCGCAAAATTATAGATTCGAAACGTAATAAATAAAACAATACAGGCGGTCTTATTGATATGGAGTGATTTCTTTCAAAAAACCTTTAGCGGATAGTAGGCATGCATATAGATAAAAAGATAAAGGCATAATAATAAATACATTCCTATACACACAAATAAATATAAGGCACAAACATAATTGTACACCCCTATGCTACATAAAAACAAAAAATAATAACTGACACGTGGTTACCACAACTTTGTTTTTAGGGTTCCGTAGCCAAATGGCAAAAAACGGAACCCTTATGGATTCGTAATATCTGTTTGTCTGTCTGTCCGTCCGTATGTCACAGCCACTTTTTTCCGAAACTATAAGAACTATACTGTTGAAACTTGGTAAGTAGATGTATTCTGTGAACCGCATTAAGATTTTCACACAAAAATAGAAAAAAAACAATAAATTTTGGGGGTTCCCCATACTTAGAACTTACTTAGATAGGTCTTCAAAAATGATATTGAGGTTTCTTATATCATTTTTTTCTAAACTGAATAGTTTGCGCGAGAGACACTTACAAAGTGGTAAAATGTGTCCCCTCCCCTGTAGCTCCTTAAATAACAGAATGATAAAACTAAAAAAAAATATATGATGTACATAACCATTAAAACTTCCACCGAAAATTGGTATGAACGAGATCTAGTAAGTAGTTTTTTATAGGTGCGGAACCCTTCGTGCGCGAGTCCGACTCGCACTTGGCCGATTTTTAGTAGCTTACTGACTTATTTATATTTCTTAGATCTTCAATATAGATTGTTAATTTGTTAGCTGATTAACTACCTAAGAATTGTATTATTACTTTAAATAATTGAGTTTCTTGCTGGCTCTTGTTGGCAGAAATTAACACAGTTGAATATATTGTATTGGCGATTCAAAAGTGTTTGGAGTATTTGGAGTTTAGTTCTACCATGACATTTAAAACAAAGGGTTATGTTGTCAATCAAGTACATATATTGCTTGGCTGTCGGAGCTAATGATTTATTAGCATATCTGTAAACATGAACCAGTTATGAATACCAGTTGTTACTACCATACCAATATCTATGTTATTATAACGAACGCTACACAAGTTACGCAGCGTCGTTTGCGCGGTGTGTGTGACTGGTTTGATTATATTACGTACTTTCTACGAAATCGCGTATAAAGTCAATACACAAACGGTCACTTTCGCTCGAATTAAACGAGAATGAATACAATAAAATTCGTGTTCAGAATTTAAAATAAAAACAAGCGCTCTGTGTCTTGATAGTGAGATAAGGAACAATGGTTACGGCGGATGAAATACTTTTATTAGTAATAAAGGATGCAAGTTATATAAATACATTATAAGGCGGTAACGACATTAATATTATCTGCTAACGCTATTTCCTTGATTGCGTATTTATAATTTTTTATAAACTTTCAACTTAAGAGAACTGTAAACACTACATTTTAATACAACAAATTGCGTTTTCAATTTGCGGGATAACTAGACGGTAGACAGAAGAAGAAGTCGCACGATCGCGGATACTTGTATCAATAACGTACTTTAACAATTATGAATAGGATAAATTAAGCAAATGTTAGCTAATAAGCAGGCAACGGGCGTTGCTCATTGAAACGAAAAGAGAAAACGTAGTTGTATACTGATGTAACAAAAATGCAAGATATATGTAACATAAACAACAATGACGCAACGTGCCAAAGTATCATGAGAACGATCAGAATTGAGAGCGACCTCGAAGGTTGTGAGAAGAATGCGGTGGTGAGGAAAATGACGTCGCAAGCCGCAACCGACCAAGGGCCACGCGCCACCGTCACGCGTCGTTGACACTCACTAAAGGAAACAAACACACGAGCTCGGGACCCTAAACACCAATATCACAATAACGCAATATTATGTAAAAATGTAAGTACGAGTCAGACTCGCGCAATAAGGGTTGCGTACCACTACGCACTATAATATTAAATATTTTTGAACATTATGATTAAACTTTGATTACATTAATTCTGTTTTATCATTAGTTACAATATCCGCATTAATAATTCTGTAAATTCAAGCCTTCTGCTAACTGCTTAAAAGAAAATATAAAGATATACAGGTATACAGGAACAAAGTCAGTGTAAGTTTAGTAATAGAGTCATGATATGACCACCCAAATGGTGCCATTGGGTACGGGACCCGAAATAATCATAAAAGTTAACTTTAGAGACTTTTGTACTAAAATGTCAAAGTTATTGTACAAAAATATTGTGTACGTATTTACAAACCATTCTTTATTACCAAATTTAAAGAGAAATCAGAGAAACTTTTAAGTGACACTGATAGCACTATTTCTTCTGTGGTTGTTTTAAAAAGTTTTTGAATCACTAGCAGAGTAGTTGAATGGAAAATTCAGAATCAATAGTAGAATTTCTAATAATTTATTCAATTGAAAACTTGATAATATTGAAAGAAAATTATTCAGTAGGGACTTGTGAGAAGTGAGTGTTTCCTCTCAAAGCCGTTAAGAAGTTTTAAATGTATGTGTTATAAGATATGTCAAAATATATTTAGAATGTAAGTATTGCTTGTCAAAAGCATCTTTTAAATGATTTTTTACGATTACTACTCACATGAATTTCGAAGGAATACACGTATTGTGGGCTGGAGTCGAAAGGTCCGTACTTGTTGTGAAGGATGTGCTTGCCATTTTTGGTAAAGTGCGCTAGGCTTATGTCACCAAACTTCTGGTATTTCGGTGGCGTTGGCAATTCGCTTACGGCATCGTTTTTTAATTCTCTGAAACCGCTTATATTTGGAATACGAGTTGTCTTCGTTGTGAAGTCAAAATTAGTCACTTTATCTGGAATTTCTTTTCTGTTCAAACCTTCAGTCAATGGTGGCAAGTACTTAAAACCTTCCAAAGGTTCATCCAAAGCGGGATTAGTGAAAGGCACATTTTGATATTCTCCTCGAATGTTCGGTCTCGTTATAGCTTTCGATTGACTTTCCACAGGGTGTCTTAACAAAGAAGCGCGACGTAGGGTTTCATAAGAATCTATGAGATTTGCTAAATTTGTTCCTTGTAGTGGAGCACCGTATATATTATTTTGACCTTCCAAAGAAAGTGATGCATGAGGCTCATGAAACCTATTACGAAAGTCGTTAATAGGAGGCTGTATGTGAGTTGTTTGTTGCAAATTATTCAGTTCATCTCGAAGTTTAATTGAATTTCTTTGTCTTATACTTTCGTAATCTAGGACTGGTGGTTGCAAACGAAGTCCAGGCTTAAAGCTCTTCAAATCATCGTTAGGTTTCACACCATAGTTGTTGTCTCTGTTCCTGTAGATGTTTATGGTTCTTCCCGAAAGAGTGTCCGGTCTAGTATAATATTGGTTACCAAATTCTTTATTGAGGTGGGTTAAGAGATGAATAGCCTTAGCTTTTTCTTGTTCTGGCAGGTTTGTGTCTGGATCATCTAGGAAGGCTACGAGAGCTTCATCCAATGTCTTGTAGGTTTTGTAAGCGTTTTCGTGACGTTTTGCACCTGGACCAGTATTGTCGTACTTGTTTTCTTCTGCAAATCGAATTTGGGACTCGGAAGCTGCTGACTCTATATGTAGCTGCTGTCTGGTTTCATCTATCCTCAGGATGAGGAGGATGGGAATCTGTAGATGAAATATACACATTGTAATCAGTTAGTTAATTTTTCAAAAGTTCCAAGCATAAAAAATTTAGGACTTTTAGAGTTTTATTATATTGGTCTATTAATTTTTTTAATGTTCTTTTTGTGCAGTTGGTGTTCTTTATATTAATTTTTAAGCTGTTAAAGTAGACAATCTCTCTCTCTCTCTCTTACATAGTAGTAAAAACCGCAACCTACTCGTTACATTATATTCATTGAAATTAGAAAAATAAATTTGTAATATTTATTCCGAAATGTTACAAGCTGAGAAACCGTACCCGAAGATATTAAGCTGATTTGACCTTGGCCTTAAACAATGACTGTAGTTACACTACACTACCTATGTAGTGAATAAAATACAATAGGCATAGTATGCGAAATGATCATCATAGATTTTTCTGTAGTATGGGTTCTGTCATGTCATGATTAACTAAATCTTTTCAGATTATTTATATACATTATAGATTTTTGCCGGCTCTTCTGAGTAGAAAATAACACTGTGAACCAGTATTAGTATATAGTAGTATGTCTATAAAAAAATAACATTTGACGATTAAAAATAGCTCTCAAAGGGCCTATTAAATAATTTTTTTTTTATTTCATACCATGATAGCACCACGTATTAATTAAAGGTTCACGTTTGGCCAATTTATTAAAAGTCGTGTTATAGAGGAATTCTATTTTGTGTTGTGCAACAGAGGTGCGGTGCACAGTGGGCTGGACTCCATACAAATTTTTACAATAAAATCTGAGAGCATCGTCGGTGGTAGTGTTTCCTTAGTTTTGATATTTTTGGGTGTTTACTTAGTCTCCTGAAGCATATTCAAACATTAAAGTCATCACGTCAGTCAGATTATATGTCTATGAAAGCCGAAAGCCAGCCCACTATGCGGTGTAGCGCGTATCATGTGTGACGGCGTGAGTCGACTGTGTGACTAGACTGTGTCAGTCAGGCTGACGAGCAGTTATTAGGTGCGTTACGAAGCTCTTGTTAACATGTTCTATAGGTGCTACTTCTGAACCGGTCTGTGAGATAATTATACGAATTACCTGTGCAGTTGCACAAGAACCTTAGCGAGAGTTATTTGGTGAGAGTTATATTAAATTCTGATAATGTAGGAGAATATAAAATATAAAACTAAAGCTTTATTTGCTTTAGGAAATGTATCGGACAGAGATAACATACATATAAAATGTATCGGACAGAGATAACATACATATAAAATGTATCGGACAGAGATAACATACATATAAAATGTATCGGACAGAGATAACATACATATAAAATGTATCGGACAGAGATAACATACATATAAAATGTATCGGACAGAGATAACATACATATAAAATGTATCGGACAGAGATAACATACATATAAAATGTATCGGACAGAGATAACATACATATAAAATGTATCGGACAGAGATAACATACATATAAAATGTATCGGACAGAGATAACATACATATAAAATGTATCGGACAGAGATAACATACATATAAAATGTATCGGACAGAGATAACACACATATAAAATGTATCGGACAGAGATAACATACATATAAAATGTATCGGACAGAGATAACATACATATAAAATGTATCGGACAGAGATAACATACATATAAAATGTATCGGACAGAGATAATATACATATAAAATGTATCGGACAGAGATAAGATACATATAAAATGTATCGGACAGAGATAATATACATATAAAATGTATCGGACAAAGATAACATACATATAAAATGTATCGGACTGAGATAACATACATATAAAATGTATCGGACAGAGATAACATACATATAAAATATTGGTGTTGAAGTGTTCCGTATTGTTAATGTCATTTATTATCGCGTTTTATTGAGGACTATAATTTTCCTTCGCAAAAACACCGCCTTAAACGTAATAAAATGTGAGGACTTTTCACAGATATTGTTAAACAAATGCTCTTTGATGCCAAAAAAAACGTTTTTATTGCTAAAAGAATTTTCTTTGAAAACCCAAATAAATGGAGATCAAACCCGTCTATTGTTTCCCAGTACAATGTTATCAAGTTTTTTGCGTTTGCGTTTGCGTTGCGCGTTGTCGGAACGCGCTAACTGCCGATAAAGGAAATATGGTTATTGTTTTTTTGTGTTCTTGCGTATAATTAAGATATATAATTAACCTACGATTTCGACGTTTGTAATTTGTTTGGCCTTATTTTTTAATTAATTGTAAACATGCCAAGTATGCTAATTTATACATAGGCTGTAATTATATAAAAGTAATTTCAATATTTTTGGGACAGGACAGTGCATAATGTACATCGCTATACCTCACTTCTCTGTTGTCTTTGTTTTTATTTTGTAGATACCTACTCGAGCTCTCGAGGAGAATGACACCTTACATGCAGGAGATCTGTAACTCATTTTGTTAACAAAACCCGTGAACCTTAAGGCCTCCAAGACATAGCTGTACTCAGACAGACAAATAGACAGCAATATGATAGCAATGGCAATAGGGCTCCGGTTTTGGGTTCTTTGGGTACTTATAATGCCTTGGGTACTTCTAATCTATAATTTATAATATGATAGAATTCCAAATTTTACTGTAATTTAATATTTAGATCGTTTAACTATAACTGCTTATTTGGAAATATTAAGGATTGTGACACACTCCTCGTTATCGAAAGCTGACGAAGGTCCTGCGGGCTGCTGCTGAAGGTCGCGCGTTGCACAACTTGGATGCTCTCGATATCCCATTTTTGGTCATGTTGTGCAATAGTCGTTACATATTTGGTTATTAAATTTTTAGAGAAAATGGATAACTTAACAATAATGTAAATAGATTATGGTAGCGCATACTCAGCTACAGTTGTGTGGATACCAGGATACTTTTAAAAGACAAGATACTGCTACGTTCTGTACTTAACCAAAGGTGCTTGGCTTTAACTTTTTGAGAAGAACTTACTAACTAACCAAGTCTAGAAAATAAAAAAAACGGGTTGCACTCCGGGAGTGCCGGCAGAAGTGAAAACATACTCGCTATTTACTTCCCATCACTTCTTATCTATATTTATTTATCAAAAATAATAACTTTTGTTTATTTACTTTTTTGACGTTGTATATTTGACAGCTCAATCTGTCATAGAATTAAAATCCCATATCCAACCTCCCTGTACTACTCATAATCGCCATATACTAACAATAAAAACTAACCTAATGTAAATAAAGGTCACGTGTCCTAACGCGAGTGACATCTTACGAATTTTCGATCAGGACACGTGACCTGACGCGAGTTTAACAGTTTTTACCCATCACAAAAAAAGTGCACAGCGCCGCTAAAGAAGTTTTCACTTCAAATATATATAAGATTTTGTTTTTTCGCGTACTTAGTCCTCACGTAAAAAAAGCGATGTGTGCAAACCCGTGCGATGACAGTCAGCGAACATTTGTAATAATAATCCTTAAATAAAAAGTTAGGTACAACCGTGATTCGACAAATACAAAAAAAATGTAAAATTAGATAATTCAGACTGCAATAATGTAAAAAGAAATTAATTAGAAATTTAAAAAACATAAAGGAATTTCTTTTAGTTAAAATCCTAAAAAGTTTAGGATAAATTAAATTTTTTATAAAAATGTTAAAATTTTATGTAAAAAAAAATAAAAAAAAAAAAATTTAGTTAGTAGATACCTAGAAATGTGGCAATTTTATGTCAAAATAGAAATGTAAAAAATCTCCGCTATTTCTATTTGCCGTGGGGCCGCCTCGCTAACGCCGCATTCACGCAACAAAATTAAATATTTTATTATATATTACTTACCAATAACAAATACATTTGAACTTCTTAACCAAAAACCGGAAATGAGGTAATGTAAATATAAACACTGAAAACACACAATTTTAACACTTTTTTCAACAAAGTTTACAAACAACCATTGTGTTATACTCGTGTGAATATAAGGAAACAGCGTTAGTGTTACAGTGACCGCATTTACTTTTAATTATTTAAATTTTAATTAACATAGAGCACAGAGCAGTTAAACCGCCGCCGCCGACGCCGTCCGGATAACGAATGGTGGCTGTCTCCAAAATGAACCCATCAATTGTTTTACTTTGTTAATATACCAGGAAATTATTTATAAACATAATAAAAATAAACAACAAATCAATAACAAACTAAAGAACGAAAACAAATAAATAACAATAAGATTACTCCTGGAATTTATAACAAAACATTGTAAGTACATGATCGGTACTGAGGCCGGTGGCTCGGTGGCTGGGTTCCGGTTACGCATCTCTTTTAAACATTATACCAATACTATATCTAAAGTTCGTATAGGTACTTACTTAGAGCACTGTTCACTTAAAATCGCTGAAAATATGGACGCGTGTTCGTGATTTTATTTGAATTTGCAATAAATGATGTCTTGACGTTTGTCACATAAGCTTTCGACTAATTTCTTTCGACGCAAGATTAAAATAAAAAATCATTGCGCTCGAAATTGTTGAAAAATATAAATAAGAAGCAAAAAATGATGCCTCCAACGACCCATCACCGTACTTTCGTCATTGCAATCTACTTCGACGACCTCTAAACCCCGGTCTCGGTCTCGGTGAGTCCACAAACACTCGAACCGACAACGTCACCGACAGCGCCGTGGTCCAGTCCAGTCCAGTAGTGTAGCAGCGATATACCAGGTACTTTGTACCCAGGACCCGGGCGCTTTAATAATATGAACAACATGATTGGCTGTGACGAGGCTATCCTTCCTGGGATGCCCTTGTAGGTAACGGTGCCTCTAGGAACGTGGGTGTCCTCTGCGTAAAACTTAAAAAAATCTGCCCATTTTACTGTAAAGACCAAATATACAACCAATAGAAATTAGCTTTGATTATTTAATTAATTTAAATTGAATTTTAATTGTAGGGTTCCGTACCTCAAAAGGAATAAAGAAATCCTTATAGGATCACTTTGTTGTCCGTTTGTATGTCTGCCTGTCTGTCTGTCTGTCTGTCTATCTGTCAAGATCCTTTTCCTCAGGAACGCGTGAAGGCATCAAGTTAAAACTTATATCAAATACTATGTTCCCTCGAAGCTGTAAATATATCAAGCTTCTATATCAACGCAATAAAAACATACAGCTGAAATACGGCCATTGTTATCGCATAATTCGACATTCACAAATAAATCAAAACCTATAGGGTACTTCCCGATGTCCTAGATTTATAAAATTTCATACGAAGCGAGGTGAAATATCACAAATATAGGATAAAATTCGAAATTCGTTAATTTATAGTTATAGCCAAAAATGACTTATAAGATAGATTTGGCTTTAACAAATGTAAAAAAAAAAATATTTCATTTGCGATTAATTAAACTTATTTGTAGTTGGTAAACAAACCGCGACCTAAGTCGATGTATTGGGCAACAGTTGCCCAACGGAAAAGTTTATTTTGTCCCTTAATACAGTTTACCTTTTACGGAACCCTCGGTGCGCGAGTCCGACACGCACTTGACCAATTTTTTTGAAGTGAAAACTTCTTTAGCGGCGTTGTGCACTTTTTTTGGTATGGGTAAAAAATGATTAACTCGCGTCAGGTCACGTGTCCTAATCGTGGAAATTCGTAAGACGGAAACCGTAATGCCACGCCTTTTATAATTTTTATTTTTAGTATTCGCGATTATGAGTAGTACAGGGAGGTTGGATATGGAATTTTAATTCTATGACAGATTGCGATGTCAAATATACTACGTCAAAAAAGTAAATAAACAAACATTATTATTTCTTGACAATGTCAAAGCCATGTCTTGTGATATATTTGAGTATTAAGCGCGAATCGTGTGTAAAGGTTTTCACTTCTGCTGGCACTCCCGGAGTGCAACTGGTTTTTTTTTTTATTAAGTTTCAGCTGTCCCGTGTCTGACAAATCATAAATTCTTGTAAGTTAAATTTTGTCCACTTCTCGGTGTTCGGTTGAGTTAAAATTTTGCAGATGCAAACGATGTGTTGCATCGAATGACAATGCAATGATGTCTTAGAGCTGGTCTAATGATGAAGCCAGAAGGTGGCCATAGGACCTCTGTAACGAAACGACGATACCCCATCGAGGTTGGGCCTGTTTGAACAACTCTGGTCTTGAACGATAACCAGGGTCTGGTTTGTGCTTGTTTGTAAAAAAAATTACGTATTTCTTGTTTATAATTTGACAAATGGGAAATGTGTAGGAGTCTCAGAACGGCTAAGTAACATTGAGATAAAATACGCGTAATGTGTAATGCGTGGGTCGCCTTCAAGTCACGACTTCACCTTCAAAACGCACGTAGGCCACGCGCCGCCATCGCGCCGGACACTCTCAAATTGATCAAAACCTTTCGTAGAGTAGGTTAACTCAGTTATATGAATGCATGCATAGCGGAGCGTGCAGGCAAGTCTGTGGTTCACTGGTTCACATTCCCACTATCACAACCGGTGTGAAGTTAGCGGCCTTTTATAATCCGACCAAATTAAAAAGTAAAGGATTTAATGAAATAATTTACTGAATTAACCGGATATAACAATAAATAGACCAAAATAATGAGAAACCGGTCAAAAATAAAACAAATATATATATAATTTATATAATAAAAAGTTAAAGTTAAGAAAAATTTCACAATGTGATTCTTATCTTATATAAATATTTTTTAGGCCGCTTTCCATTTTTCTCAGAGTCAACGCCGAGATAGGTGTGATTTGAAAACTTCATATGGTTTCTGGTTTAAAGAGTCTCAATTTGATATGCGTAACTAAGTGTTACCGCATTGTTATGGTGACCTTTTAGGCCGATAAGTATCACATTGTGAAATTTTCTTTACCTTTAATTTTTTTATTATTTAAATAGAAGAGGTATTACCCTTGTCGTAATATTTATTCATAAGAACAATACAAAATGCTTGTTTCAACAGCATTTGATTGTAACTTTTTCCTCAACTTACAGATTTACGGTGTGTTTGAAATTTTGAAAGAAAATATTTTTACACTGCTTACCATTTTTCTCACAGTCATCCCCGAGATACGTGTGATTTGAAAACTTCATATGGTTTCTGGTTTAAAGAGACTCAATTTCATATGCGTCACTGAGTGTTACCGCATTTTTATGATGACCTTTTAGGCCGATAAGTATCACATTGTCAAATTTTCTTTAACTTTTATTTTTTTATTATTTAAATAGAAGAGGTATTACACACGTAGCAATATTTATTAATTAGAACAATATAAAATGCTTGTTTCAACAGCATTTGATTGGAACTTTTTCCTCAACTAACAGATTTACGGTGTGTTTGAAATTTTGAAAGAAAATTATTTTACGCCGCTAACCATTTTTCTCACAGTTAACCCCGATACAGGTATGGTTTGAAAACTTCATATGGTTTCTAGTTCAAAGAGGCTCAATTTGATATGCGTCACTAAGTGTTACCGCATTTTTGTGATAACCTTTTAGGCCAATAAGTATCACATTGTGAAATTTTTCTTAACTTTAACTTTTTATTATTTAAATTATATATATATATTTGTTTAATTTTTGACCGGTTTCTCATTATTTTGGTCTATTTATTGTTATATCCGTTTAATTCAGTAAGCCGCTAACTTAGGCCGCTAACTTTGGCCGCTAACTTTACACCGGTACTATCACAAAGTGTTAATATTAGGTCCTTACATATTTTTTTTTTTTTTTTTATACCACTAAGGTGGCAAACAAGCCTACGGTCCGCCTGATGGTAAGCGGTCACCGTAGCCTATGGACGCTTGCAACACCCGGGGGCATCACTCGCGCGTTGCCGACCCTTCAGAAATCTAATAACTTCTTTTTTGAAGAACCCCATGCTGTAGTCCTTAGAGAAAACCTTGGCAGGGAGATCATTCCAGAACCCAAGCGTTCGCGGGAGGAAGTTTCTCTGAAATTGATGTTTTATAAAACTGGCCACTTTGATCACAAAAAGCCGGCGGTTGGTTAAGAATTCCAAATTTAAATTTATTTTAATTTTAAGCATGTCTATTTGTGTTTCGAAAGTTATAATTAATTTGTTTTCGCGTAATTCAATTTTGCTTTGACATCGTTCTGTGCTTAATATGGAAAACATAAAATATTGCATTATTTTCGAATACATTCCATCGTGGCACTAGCGCTGCAAAAGCAGCTCGAAGGATTAATGATGTTTACACAGTACGTTTTTGGTTGTAACGCTTTCGTTCTAGAAATTTTTACCTCCAGAACATACCTTGTGGACGGCCGGAGACCCTAGTTGTCAATGAGGAATTGAAAGTGATCGTGGTATCGGATCCATCTCAAACCACGTCAGAGTAAGCTGCAGGCTTCGGTGTGAGTGATAAAACCATTTTGTATAATTTGAAACAAATTGAAAAAGTGAAAAAGCTTGAGAATGGGTACCGCATGAACTAACTGAAGCAAAACAACAAACACGCGTCGACTGCTGCGTCACGTAACTTAACCGTCACAATAATTAGGGGATTTTAAAGCGTATCATTACTTGTGATGAAAAACGAATCCCATACTATAATCGGAAACGCCCAGCACAGTGGGTAAATCCGGCCCAAGGCGAAAGTTGACTCAAAAGGTAATGGTAAGTGTCTGATGGTAGACCAGCATAGGTGTCATTCATTTTTGCTTCCTAAGGTCTGGTCAGACAATTACGGCAAATCTGTATTGCCGACAATTGGAAACCATGATGGAAAAGCTAGCCTAGCCAAGCTAAGCTAGGAGCTAGGGTTGAAATGTTTTCGTTTCCCACCATACTCCCCGGACCTTGCTCCAATTGATTACCACTTTTTTCGAAATTTGGATAATTTCTTGGCGCTTAGTTGAAAAAAAAATCAATTCAGAAGAGGCAGCCCAATACACTTTCAAAGATTTTGTTGAATCACGCTTCAATTTTTCAGCAAAGGAATCAATGAACTCCCTATAAAATGGCAAAAGCGCATAGATCACAACGGTACCTACTTTGATTGATTAAATAAAAAAATAAAATAGTTTTGCTTTTTCCATATAAAACATCAATTTCATATGTAAGGACCTAATATTAACTTTAATATAAGAATAAAATTAGTTCAGATTTCGCATTTTATTTACTTCATCATATATCAGAATTGGTTTAACAAAAGTGTGGTTTGTGGGAAATACATACGAGTACATACACAATTAGTAAGTACTGTCGGTCAATGTATTTTTCAATGTATCTAATCTATTCTGTGGTGCGTTCGTTCTGTAGACCATATTATATTGTTTTTAAGGATATGTGGTTGATTCACCCCCCCAACCCCCCCCCTAAATTCTATTTAATTTTTATGTTGAGGCTCTGCTTCGCAATCTTCACTTACCTTAAGAAAATGGCAAAAATTTTTATTGTACCAGTCTGCAGTAGGTAACTGTCCTTTTGTCTTTCAGTACAAATGTCCCGAAATATCCCGTTCGTCCAAACAATGAAGCAATCATCCTTTTCTCATCGACTTCAAAAAAGGAGGAGGTTCTATGTTCGACGGGTATATTTTTTTTTATGTATGTCCATCGATTTCTCCGTCAATTGTGATCTGATTTTGAAAGTTCATTTCCATCCGTCCGTAGCCAAACGGCAAACACGGAACTCTCATAAATTTGTCATGTCCGCCCGTCCGTATATGTCACAGCCCTATTATTCTGGCATCTTCAGGTTGATTCATGAATTTTTATAGAGATGTATCTTAAAACCGCACATATGTTATGTACATTGAGAAAAAAAAGTTTGAAGTAGCTCTCCGTACATTAATTCAGGGATGAATTTTTTTTGGGCTCCCCCTGTCGTACGGCTTTAAAAATTGAACTCTCCTGTTTATTATTCTATAAAATATTATAAATAAATATAAATGAATTTATAAAACACTCATATTTACTAAACGATTACATTACATTCCGTTACAAATAAATGGAAATTAAATTTATAGAACCCAATCTCGCTTACATCATCATCAACTGACTGACTGGGGTCTTTGTGAAAGAACCTTTCGTTAAATTATATTATCTAAGACCTTCGGAAGCAATCACCAAAAAAAATATATTTTTGCCAAAATTGTGTCCCGGCGCGGGCGAGCCGATCCATCACCTTCCCTGTCACATGCCATTAGAGAGGCTACCGGGCCCGAGCTCGGGCTCGGAACACCAAAAGTACTTTCATTTGTACTTACTTATATTTACTCGGTATACGTACTAGTTAGTTATTTTATCGGACTTGTAGCGGACATCGATTGGATCAAAAGGGAAGGAAAACGGGAGCCTGTCATTTTAAATTTAATCTCTTTGCCAAATTTCATAAATATCAATGCAACGGTTTTCAGCCGTGCGAACGCGCAAAGGTAATAGACAAACAGAGTCACTTTCTACATAATAAATTATTACAGTTTATGTTTGAGATAATTTATGTACTTACTACTATAAAATAAATTACGTAGTAACTTTGATTAAAATATTACTAACAATAACAATAGTAAGTAGTAACAATAACAATGCCCGCTAATAAAATGTTATTCAAATAAAGGTTTCGTGGTAGATTAAGTAACTCACTAATGTAAATTAAGTAATCAAACCACAACTTTAAAATATGTCAAACAAAAAATAGCAATTATACATTATCGATTCTAACCAAACAATTATTTTTAAACTAGTTACCTATATTGGTTTAGGTCGTAAACCTTGCATTTATTGTTAATATATAGCATTATACCTACATTAAAGTAATTAAATTACTGAAAATAAGTACAACCAATAAGTGTTTAAAGTAATAATCACAGTTTTTTAGGAAATAATAACCATTGTATTTATTATTTAAGTAGATTTGTGATAACTTGTACTTGTTGTGTAAATGTATTTATTATTAGAATATAAAATGCTCCAAGTATTTTAAGTCGTAGGTAATTTAAGAGTTTTATGGCCAAGTACATACATAAAAAGAGAATTTTTTATATTTATGTGGTTATACTATACGTAAGCGTATTCGTAGCGGCAGAACTTCGTGTTCCAGAACAAGCATACAGATTCTGCACAAATAAATATGTAAGCAGCAAACTAAAACCCCCCCTCCCCCCTCCGGCGCGGAGTACTGTGTATTTTGCGAGTTCTTTTCCTACGGGATTGTACCTCGTAGGATCTGAAAAGTCTGAGTGCTAGAAGGATTCACGCATTGTGGGTTTCATTTCATACTGTCACACAATGTTGATGTCATAGCCAAAGGGAGAAATACGTCAAACCTGAGGACCGACTAATCAAAGTCCGGTTCATAAAAAGTAGTACCAGACCGAGCTTTGCTCGTTTTTATTTAACAAAGCCATCGTCGCCATCTATTGTCAAGTGGCTTTAGTGTTGCTGTGTCAATAAAAATAATAGTAGTAATACTCGCCAATAGATGTCAAGTGTCACATTTTGCAGTTTATCATACTACTATTCTACTATACTAGCTAGATCGATTTATCGCCCCGCAACCCCCTGTATACCAAATTCCATGAAAATCGTTGGAGCCGTTTCCGAAATTCAGATTTATATACATATATATATATATATAATAGAATCGCTTATATTTATTAATACCTTTATATAATATAATACCTTTATTAGATATAAGTACTTATAAATTTTATAAAAGATATGACGTGGGCCAGTTTAGGTTAGGTAACAACATAGTTTTTTTTATGACGGACGTTTGCAAAGGACCGGATGATTGGACAAAGACAATGAGTTTTGTAATATTCCGAGCTATTTTTAAAATTATTGCAAAAAAACCGAGTTTATTTAAGGATTATCGCGAATTCATGTTTCGTAAATCGTGAGCGCTGATTGGTTGGTATGAACGGTATTACTGATTTATGATCGACTAATTTTATATTCAAATGGTTCTTTGTACTGTTTATAGTTATTCTACGTTATTTTATTACAAAATTATAGTTATAGCCAAAAATGACTTATAAGATAGATTTGGCTTTAACAAATGTAAAAAAAAAAATATTGTCTCAAGAACGCGTTGCGGTATCAAGTTGAAATTAATATCAAATACTAAAGTCTACGGTCACTTGAAGTTGTAAGAATATCAAGCGTCTAAGTCCATGCAATAAAAAAAAAATATGCTCAAAATACGGTTATTTTTATCGCATAATGCAGTTAACAAATTGCAACAATAATGGGTGTATAATAAATGTAGCCGTGCTTGTAATAAACCGCCAGCAATATATATATATAAATAAAATTCTGATAGGAATATTTTCGCAATAATCAATTTAAAACTTACAGTAAAGTTTCATTTTTAACGTTTATGTTACATTTGGGAAATTTTTTATGTTTTACTTCAATACTAAATTTAAAGTTGTGTTAATTTAAATTTAAACTTTTTTTAGTAACTTACTTAAACGTCACAATTATCGTTTTAATGCCACATTACATTTTAAAGTTATGTTGCATTTCACAGATCAGGGACTGAGCAAGTTACAGGGGTTACTTCTGGCGCGCCCGTTAGGGATTCGTCTTAGGGTTGCTAAAAGCTGAGGTACTTAAATGTTGCATTTGACACTTACAAGCCCCCAAATGTAATGTTTAGCAAAGTTAGGAATAATAGACCTCCGTAAATAATAGGTCAAACTACGCGATACTCGAAATAACACGATGCTCCGAAAGGTAAAGGTAAAGCGTAAGTGCGCAACAGAGGTTGTCTTTTCTAAATTACCTATACCTAATTGTTACAAAATACCAAGTAGCTTCTACCTACATCAAAGAAAAAATTCTGGTTAGTTTTAAATTGATTTTGTTTTACTCTGAACCGCCCCTCGATGCTGCCTGCACCCTCGCTCTAAATTATATTATTAAATTGACTGTTTAAACGAACGCCTCGTTGACTCTAAACTCGTGGCTTATACCTTTCAACCCGCGTCAAACTGTGTGACGACAAATTATTCGCTTCTTAGGGTATTTAATTTTATTAGTTTGTAGCCATTTTAAAACAAAGGAAGTTGAAAAGCAATAAAAAATATTTTGGATACGTAAAATTGTAGAATCCTATGTACAACAAGATATTATATTTTGTATGAAAAAAAATCTGTTAACGTTTTAAGGTAGGGTACAAGAAGTTCCGGATACCAACAGTGGTGTGACAACAGTAGTGTGACGACAACAGTGGTGTAACAAGAGCGGTGTGACAACAGTCAAAAACATACCTGTCAGTTAACTAAATAGCACTACAACAATTGTCATATTGTTTGGTGATGTCTCATTATGAAAGAAGAACGACATCATACAGGGAGAAGTTACCTTGTTGGAGTTACACAATAAAACAAGATGTAAGTTTATAATAAGCGGGTTTCCATATTCTTCAAGCTCCACTGCTAAACTAAATAGGCATATATTTGACATGAATGTACATCTGTACAACTTGACTCATCGTCATAGCGATGCAATTTTATATTTTGACATAAATAAATTTATTTATAATTTTAGATTGACACCGGCTGGTATGTCCATGCCTATGAAATGTAGACGAGAAATGGCTACGTTGTTAGCTTCTAATATACATGATTTAGATTTAAGTAGTATTAAGGAGTCTATTGACCTCTCTAGCGTTAGTGCTATGTCTTATAGTGCTGATGTTATTAGCTGCACCCAGTCAGTTCCTATTTTAGATCATACTTTAAACTGAGTTCTTTGACAACAGACAGTACCTGTTTTTTTAACATTGTTCATCAAAATATACAAGGCATTTCTGGCAAGGAATTGGAAATAGAATTATTTTTAAAAAGTCATAATATACATATGTTGTGTATAGCTGAGCATTGGCTAAGTAAACATGAATTAATGTTTTGTTTCCCCAGTTCAGTTTTTGTCCAGTGCCTTTATTCGAAAAAATGCTATTCGAGGGGGTTCATTAATAATTGTTAATAACAATATACAGTGTAAAGACCGAAAGGATATAGTTAGCCTTTCACTTGAACGCATAATAGAATTGTCTTGTATAGAACTTAAGAATTATATTATACTTTGTGGGTCAGTTATTGTTTGTGGTGACTTTAATATTTATTAACTTATTCACAAGTTTTGTCTTAAATTATTGGTTTCTGGAACCAACTAGAATTACATCGACTTCAGCTACATGTTTAGATAATATTTTCTGTAACGTTGAAGTAAAAGATAAATCTGTTATTAACAATTTGCCATCCGATCACTGTGGTCAAATAATAAAAATTCTACACAACTATAAAAAAAAATCTCAACTAGTAACTTGTAGACCTGTGACCACTGCTCGATTAGACAATTTTATATATAAATAAGAGCGGTGTGACCAACAGTGGTGTGACAACAGTGGTGTAACAAGAGCGGTGTGACAACAGTGATGTGACAACAGTGGTGTAACAAGAGCGGTGTGACAACAGTGGTGTGATAAGAGCGGTGTGATCAACAGTGGTGTGACAAGAGCGGTGTGACAACCGTGGTGTAATAAGAGCGGTGTGACAACAGTGGTCTAACAAGAGCGGTGTGACAACAGTGGTGTAACAAGACCGGTGAGATAACTGTGGTGTGACAAGAGCGGTGTGACAACAGTGGTGTAACAAGAGCGGTGTGACAAGAGCGGTGTAAAAAGAGCGGTGTAACTACAATGGTGTAACAAGAGCGGTGTGACAACAGTGGTGTAACAAGAGCAGTGTGACAACAGTGTTGTGACAAGAGCGGTGTGACAACAGTGGTGCCGCAACGTCAATAAAACAGTTAAATTTTATGCTACGGTGTCACGATAAAATATATAACTTATTTAAATGTAATTAAAAGGAAACTCTTAGTTAAAGTTTTTTTTTTATTGAAATTAGATTTGTACAAACACTTTTGAATTTTGAAAAAACAAAGTTGTGGATTACTATTTTTTGAAAGTTATCCCTCAGAGATATTCTGCATCCTCGTTTGAAAATAGCACGATATGCCCGTTTTCGTAACAAAAATATTGTATTTACTAGCAGCGGTACCAGATAATAAGATACCATATATCACCAAACTATGAAAATAGCTGAAATACTTATATTATTTTTGCAGTGTCGACATCGGTCAATTATCTTATTTTCATGATCGCATACACAGCAGAGCTAAGTTTTTTGCTTAGGTTATGAATATGGGGAGGCCATTGAAGTTTGGAGACCAGCGTTGTGTCCAGAAAGACTGTTGAATCAACAAGTTCTAATTGCTTGCCATTCATACTAAAATTTGGAAATGTAAATTTATCATATTCGGATTTTTTCTCATTAAGTAACAAATTATTATTAGCGTTAAACCAATTTAGAATATTACAAATGGCATTATTCAATTCATCATAACGGTAAAAAGTAAAGACGTGTCGTCATTAAATAACACAATGTCGTGGTTTTTAAAATGATATGCGAGATCATGAATGTAAATAAGAAATAGAAAATGACCAAAAATTGAGCCCTGAGTGACTCCCATAGTGAGTGCTACGTACGCTGTGTGTACTATGTACTTACGAGTAATACGTACATACGTACACCTTATTGTACCTACTGTGTGCGTATAGTGATAGACTAAAAAGGTATGACAAAGGTGTATTCTGTATTTGAACAAAGTCTTTTAGTGGAGGTGATATGCGCGACAGACAAAGTTGGTGTCAGCTGACAATGTAGCTGTCGGCTGTCGCTGACGCAGCCCCAGTTGCCGACAGTTTCAAGTTGTGATGGATCACTTACCGAACAGTTTTCTGCTCCCTAACTTCTAAACTTTTTGTGTCCTATTGTCACAGTGACACAATCACTTCGTGTCATTCAACAGAACATAGTTTTTAGTTCAATTGATTTAAAGCAAAATTTGTTTGAATAATACATTCTTTCCGCGATCTATACTCGTAGCGTAGGAACAGCAAGGATTGGAAATCAATAATTTTAAAATTTTAAAAAACAACATAAATATGGGCACATCTCTACTATCTAAGAAAGTATGTACTTATCTTACAATATACTGTATTTAGGTCCATTATAACACGAACATTTTAGAACCGCCTATTTTATTGGCGCAGGTTTAAATTATATCTACCATTCCTAAATATTAGTTATTTTTAATCGACTTAAAAAAAAGAGAAAGTGCTCAATCCGGTTGAAAGATTTTTCGAAGTTCTTAAATATCCGTCATTTATGAACCGATTTGTTTTTTTTATTGTATTAAAGGTTAACCTACGGATTGGGTCCATTAAAATTCAGTTGTATCAATCATTTTAGAAGATCTTCTACGTACTGGACTCTATCTCTGCCCCAGACTGGCCGCGGAGGAGCCATGTTAAAATAATATATGATATTTTTATAAGAGCAAAACTTATATGACGCACAATCTAGTTGGCAACTGAACAGTCTAAAGCGGTGCGTATTCAAAATCGTAATGCATCAATTGAAAAGAATTTGAAATATTGTCCTTGAAATTTACTACAAGCATACGAGTTGAACTGAAGATCAGTAAAAAAAAAAAAAACTCTTTAACTGTAAAACGCCTAGTGACAACATTTTGCCACCGCGTTTCAAAGTCGTAAATTTTGCCATTTAAACCCCTTTAACTTTTCAAACATGGATTTTACTAAATAAAAAAAAACATAAAGGATAATTTTCATGAAAATTATGTAGAAAAAAGCTGTCTGACGACAAGTTTTTTAGATAGCAACATATTATATTTTCAACTTACTACCTAGTTCGGTAAAAATTCAAGTAGATACTTAGTATTTCAAAAAAGATAACCCAAGAAAGCCCAATCTTGACATACTTTTTATAGATTGTCAAAAACTGTCATATATAGATATGTATATATCCTCTACCTGGTCTTTATTAATGGTCTTCATTTTGCCACTCGATTCTTTAAAGTTGATAATTCACGACTTACGGGACCAATGACCTGTATGGGATATATATAAAACAACTTTCTTACAATCTGTCACGCAGGACTGAAATGATCGGTAATAACAGGCTTACCCTCACATTATAATGTGGGCGTGGGTCCAGCTGACTTCTGGTTACTGGGGGTACCTTCTGGAAGAATAACACCATGAAGATATACGCACATAAACCCTTAAATACAATAATCATACTAAGAAACCCTAGGTTAATACTAAGGTACCCTAGGTTAATGCGTGAACAACACAAACTTGGTGGTTTTCCTTATTTGAGGCCCAACATGTGATTGAAATAATTTTCTTATGCATCTTGCATTGTTGTTAGTAAGACGTGGCCATTAGGTACAGAGAGTGACTTACGTTACCTTACCTGACCTTACCTTACCTTAGTCAAGCAATGACGTATGAAAATAAGTATTTGCTACAAAAATAAGGAATAAAATTATGCTTATGATAATCTTCAGCCACCCACTTTAGAAGTCGTTGACATTTTTGAACGGTGAAAAAAAAACGAAAAAGCCATCTCTTGTCGCAACGAAAACGTCAATCTACCGTAGAAATAAATATAATTTGTGTGTATTTCCCCACAATGCGGTAATTCCGTAGGTGATCCATCACCGGGGACGACGGGGACAGATTTTTGAGGAATAGACCTTCAATATCGCAAGCGTGGGTAGACGAGATCGTCTACTTAAAGATATTGATATTATGAAAACGTAGGTATTTGAGTTTAAATTAGAGCAATGAATAGTTACCTACTGAAATAGAAATAAGTTAGATCCCTTATGTCAAATGTTATTAAACGAGCAGATCAATGCACGTTTTGTTTAAACTTTAAACAAGATTGATATAACTATGTATAATCGTCATGTCACAAATAAAATACTGGTTACAACGTCGCGTGCCGTACCTTACTTACTAGACTTACCTACCAGACATTCAGCGCAGTTGTAGGTAAGTGCGGCGTCTCCTTAGCTAAATGTTAAATACCTACCGTTTAACATTCCGTCTCATGACATTTTGGCTTCAAAAAACTTCCTGAGGTCAGAAACCACAGGCATCAGTCAACTGCTGTCTGTAAGAGGCCCGCACCTAAAAGTCGTGCTGCGGGCAATGATAAGTATATCATCTCAATTGCTTCAGGTATCGATCAAGAGATACGTGCAATTATTTTTAGCTATTATGTAACGAACGACACAGAATAGAAAATAGTAATAGAAAATGGTTAAAATAATATGGCTACTACAAGTTTCTACTGAATTTTTTACCAAGTGGTATGACACTCGTGGGGAGTTAGGGTTTAATTCGAGTCACTTTATAAATGATGACCTAAGTTGGATATTATGGTGACGCGAAATTTTCGTCGATAAAAAGTTAAAAAAATGTTCTGAATTTGAAAAAGTTGTTTGAGATCTCTTACCTTATACTACAGTTGCAGAGAGAGAGAGAGATCAGTATAAAGTTGTTTGAGATCTCTCAATTACTACAGTTGCACAGAGAAAGAGACCAGTATAATAAATCTGGAATTCTGGCTTTATTCATTCGCACTTCGTCGTACATTTTGATAGTCGTTACCACCTCTGCGAAAGACCGGTTGCAACTGGACCCATAGCGCTAAATAGTCGTTACCACCTCTGCGAACGACCGGTGGCAACTGGACCCATAGCGCTAAATAGTCTTTCTAACCTCTGCGAAAGACCGATGGCAACTGGACCCATAGCGCTAAATAGTCGTTACCGCCTCTGCAAAAGACCGATTGCAACTAGGCCCATAGCGCTAAATAGACAATGTCTTAGCCTCAAACTTGATCAAAACAGCGGTGGTGTGGCTATCTCGTGATGTAGTGAGGGAATGAGTCCATGCCGTAATTCTCAATAATAGCACACGAGCCTTAAGCTTTTTTGGCACCTTGGTGGTATAAAATAATAATAATATAGTATAATTGTTGACTTGACGTTTTTAGTGTCAGGATGAAAAAATGTCTAGACTTATTATCACCCACTCACCTACCTGAGCCCCGGCATCCGTAAATCAGCAATATGATATTTATATTGATATTCGGTTATCCTTCTGAATTACACGGAAATACGAAAATTCGTTAAATGCAATTTAAAATCAAAGATAAATTAAATAAATAAAGATAAATATCACTACATCATGCTTGTCTGCAAAAGGATGTTCAGAGATGGCACGCACGTAAATACTTGCGGCGAACATTTCATTTCAACGATAGTATTCATCCCGTCCGTCGTAAAAGGAACAAAAGAGGCAAAACACTAATTAACTGCTGCTTAGAATACGATCTCTACATACTTTACACCCACTTAAAGAAGAAGTCCAATCAGAAATGGACGTGGAAGTCGACAGACGGAAAAGCAGTCAATGAAATAGACTTATAATAACCAAAAGAAATAGAGCAAATAATTTTGAAAATATAAAGTCTTAAGTACCTTAAGGCGGTATATCCAACGATCTCATCAAAGCTATACAAAAACCGCAAATACCGATATTGACAGAAGACTATTTAATTAAATGGTTTACGAAGAAACTATTCCTCAGGACTGGGAAACTTCACTGATTACAGAAAGCGTCCCGCTGAACTTCAATAATTACCGCCCGATAAGCCTATTGCAGTCAACGTATAAGCTATTCACTAATATTATACTAAACAGAATAAGACAAACCCTAGACTTTGTACAGCCAATCGCACAAGCAGGTTTAAGACGTAACTATTCTACAGTGAATCATATCTTCACATTACAGCAAGTAATTGAAAAATGCATAGAATATGGAAAAGAAGCTCTACTTTACATAGATACTCTATACATAAATATATTATAAGACATATATAGATAAATCAAAGCCGTAGTAAAGCTAGATAAGAATGGAGATAACTTCAAGATTAAACGAGGGGTAGAACAAGGAGATCCTATTTCACCAAATCTGTTCACTGTCCTGCTGGAATATTTTTAAGAAGGCTAAACTGGGACCAGTGTAGCATTAGAATTAAAGGCAAACTGTTAAGGCATTTGCCGACGACATTGTTCTAATGACAGAGAGCCATCTAGAACTTCAATTCATGCTTCAAACTGTAGATCATCAAAGTAGAGAATGCGGATTACAAATGAACCGTCATAAAACCCGTGTTGGAACATATCCTTCAAAAAACATAATTAGGACGAAGTTGAAAAACGCATAAAGAAAGCATGGAGCGCTCACTGGTCATTAAAACACAAATTCAAATCAAAATTTAAAAACAGAAAGCGATGAATTCAGTCATCACTCCTACTCTTATTTACGGCTCTTAGACCTGGGCCATAACTAACGAATTAATAATTAAAGTTCAGGTGGATTCCAGAGAACCGCAGAACGCAGCATGCTTGGCATTAAATTAATAAATAAAATAAAGAGCGCAGACATCCGTAAAAAGCCCAGAATTATTGACGCCGATCGATTAATTTAGCTAATCTGCTGAATGAAATGGAGATGGACCGGGTGGGCCTGCGGACACACAGCGCAAACAAGAGACAGTCGCTGGAGCGAACATAATTATGCTGCATTGGTATAAATCGCGGCACGTAAGTTAAACCTACGCAGTAACACATTTTCGGTTCAGCGCAGACGACCGCCATTGTGGTTCAACTATACCCGAGCGAAGGGCAAAGGCAAGGGACCGTTCGCTGCGCCACCTATATTTATGCATGGAATAATATTTTAAAATAAAATTTCATTTTTATCTTTATAAATAATATAAATTTTAAAATTATACGAATTGTGCAAATATGAATACTAAATCAACCAAGAAATAGCTTGTAGAATAATGTAATATTTATGGGAATAAATGGTTATTAGTATTATTATTATTCATTCCGACCTCCTACCGCTTCTTGCATTAAGCTGGGATTCCCTAGTATGACAAATTATTGCGGATATTTGAAAAACTTATAAACCGATTTTGTTGAAACCCCCCGTACCGCCAAACGCCGCCCAATCCAATTAATTATATGAACGTAAATATATTATTTCGTTTTAACTTGGTTTATGGTCATTTTAGAATTTTCAATGTAATTTGTCGCAATTTTTACCAAGTAGCTACAATGACCTACTTTTAATAAGTTGGTTAACTATTACTATTACTCTTCTCGTTACCTTGCAACAACTTAGCTGTAAAAGTTTTTCTTGTTATACCTATCTACAGCCTACTGCCGTGATTTTTTTCACATATTCAAAACCAACTATTTAGCTTAGTGCTCATTTTTGTTGGAACACAATAGGTCAGACAATGCAGCATGGAAACTGTTCGCCGCTCTCTGGTGTCGGCTCTGCCTCCCTGCCTTCCCTGTATATAACCTTATATTTATACATAAAAAATACCAAAACCCAAGCCAATACGCACACTTTACCATTTATTTTACTGTTCAATACAGCTAAACAACACAATTATAAAAAATGTAGACATGGTACCGCTAAATACGTACATATACCTCAAAAAAAAAATATCGTTTGAACATGACGCCTCTCTTAAACCTTTTACGGTCGTAAAAACTAGATGGTGGTCAGTAAAACCCTGCAATTCAAAATTAACAACCATATACCAAATATACTTCCTTTCCTCTAGTAACGACTATGGAACCCTACACTAAGCATGGAGGGACATAATATGCTCTCTATTACATATGAAAGAAGTTGTGCATGGTCATGTGCACCTTAAGAAAAGTGAAGAGATGGAAATCTGAAGGGCCCAGGTCAGGGGAATACGGGGGGTGGTTCAAAACGTCCCATCCAAAGGAGTCCAGGAGTTGCTTCGTGGCGTTGGCCGTGTGAGGTCTGGCATTGTCGTGCAACAGGCAGACTCCCTTCGTCAGCATGCCCCTCCTTTAATTTTTTAAGCGTCTCACAGTATCTTGCCGCGTTGATGGTCTCACCGTGAGGCAGATATTCAATCAAAATTATGCCTTTATGACGCTGCGAATTTCGCACTTGGCGGGAGATACGATCGACATCTTTCGCGAGAGATGCTAATGCGTCAAGAGTTTTTATCATATTAACCTCGGATTGGTCTCGTTTTGAAGGGGAGGGGTCAGGCTACGCAGCAGTGTTGCCAACATGTCGAAAAAGTATTCCCTTCAGCCGTGAAAGTACCAGTACACTTACTTTCTGGACGTGCCTCGTATTTACTCACCTTATAGTGCAGCTGATCGAGGGCGTCGCGGCGGTGGTGCTAGGAACCTAGGTGTCAGTCTGTGCTTATGTTATCTACGAGGGACCTACTCGGGACGGAAATTAACGTTAAACCATTAGGAATCTGCTTAAAAACAGGTAACAGATTTGTAATTAGAAGTCACCGTGGCAGTTCCTGGTACGAAAGGATGCTCCGCGCAGCTGCTTACTCCAGATCCAGGGGCTGATCAAATTGAAGTTATAGCACACTATATCTACTCGCGTCTATACCAGTACTTGGTACTTTACGAACCTGGGATATGAGAACATGGATGCGTGCGAAGTCGTCCGCGACTATTCCAGAACTAAATTTGCACACCGGGCAGTAAGCCGTCGCACTGTCAGTCGTAAGAAGTGAAAGGGCATGACGTCATCGCTTATCTTTACCGAACAATTCCCCGAGCCAGCCAGATCGTATCGGGCTGAGACTCCCCAAACGGGAAAATCATAAATAGCAGGGAGACGGGACAAGGTCGCCACAGCTCGACTCAGAATGAAGTCACCAACCAATACCTCAGCAACTCGAGGAATTCCAACTTGCCCTGGAAACAACTGCAATATACGACCCCTTCTCTAATGGAGGAGCGGCATATTCGCCGTTTTCATTAAGACAAGGTTTCCGACCTGAGGAGGTTCCATTATATCAGACCACCGGACACGCTTCTGCAAAAGATGAAGATACTCCATTGAGAATCGTTTCCAATCATCGTCATCCTATGCGACATCTGCTGCAGTAGTTCAAAACGCGTCAACCTGTTCACGGCGGTATTACCTACATGGATACTCAGGTAGTGAATAAGAAATGCAACATATTCTGCTTAAAAAAAACACAATCTTGTCAGAGAATGACGGCTGCGTTATTTACAAGAACGAATCTGACAAGATGCACTTGGGGGCTCTTCTGTTTCTCAAAACCCTAAATCGCTTCAGCGAGAGAGAGACCCACACAAGTTGTAGAATCCGGCGAACATACATTGTGATCGGCCCATTATAATGTGTTTTAAAACCAATGGTCGAGACAAAATACTAGGGTGAGATGAATTTAGGGAGCATAGACAGCGACCGAAACCTGTCCTAACAAACCCCGACACCGAAATTCCACTAATTCCTCGTAGAAGTTGAGTCTCAACTTTAATTGCTCCACTAACCATTCCACCACTATATACCCCGGGGTGAAATAACACAGACGTGTGCGGCAGGCAAAAAAACAGTAAAGGGAGGGGGAAGGGGTAGTAAAGGAGTGGTGGTTGCAATTTAATGAAGGAAGGGATTGGAAAGATGGATATGACTCAACTCTCGCGGAGGAAGATCAAATCTGGGAATGGGTGCCCAGTCTCCGTGAGGAGGACGCCTCATGTTAGCGGAGGAAGGGACAATTTAAGTCGGATTCACCGGTCGCCTTTGACGTAAGGATGGAGGACGTCGCTCCAATCGCGGCTACTCAACAATGGGCAGCGACATCTTCGCACTCGCAATATTATTGATTTCAAGTCATCAATTGCATTATTACGCATAATGATTGCATTACACTTGCACTTATCCGATTTTTCCTTTTACTGTGGCCTTTAACCGCGAAAAGGTTATAATAAAATTAAATAAGAACATAATGTTGTGAAGATGACTGCGCTGCGAATGTGTTGAAAAAAAATTATAAATAAAAATAATTTGGATATACCTATACACAAATATTGCTCGTTTAATATTATAGGATGTTAAAACACAAGCATGGTTATTATACGACAAATAACTGGCGCAGTCGGGTAAAAATTACAAAGCGTCTCGGGTTGCACCGCGCGCCCCGCACTACGCATTCACTGCCTACCCTCACGCCCGCGCACCGATCCATCACTCTGTCTCTGTCAGCGCGCGTCCCCAGCGCGCACGTCCCGCATACAACAATACATTTAGTGGAAATTGCTTTGAATTAACTACTCAATGCGTGTATCTTTTTTAGTCTGTAGCTCGCCTAGTTGATTTCTCAAGGAAACTTTCAATATTGCTAGTAGGTAAATACGGAATCCTTGGTCCGCGAATCCGTCTATAACTTTCTTTTAGTCCGGTTTTCATTCTTAAGTTAGACACTGACAAAGCGTCATTCGTCCAAAATAGATGTAGCCAGAGGCGGATTAAATGTAGAGAGCGCCCTCGGCAAGCACCTCATCGGCGCCCCTCTGGCGGCCATAGATTAAAAATTATAACTAGTATACTAGTAGTAAGTAGTATACATTGATGAGGCTGACTGCAGTTGGCGGTATTACATGATAGTGTGATATATCTCGTAAAGTTTGGTCGTATGTTTTTCAAAAACATTAAACTTTTTATGTTTTCTGTAAATATAAAATGCATCTATTGTATCTATAAACCTCTTGAAAGAAAATATAAAATCGTAAGTTCGCATTAAAAAATACTGAAAATCCAAAATTTCGCATAAATCAAAATTATACTATTGACAACTTTGTTAAAGGCTAGCATTGTAGTAGTCTCCACCTTTTTTCCTTTAACCTTTATCTTCGAAAATTTATAACGATGTAGAAGATACTAAATACCTCTCAGCATCTACACCGTTGACTGGGCAATTGAGGCTTTGAAGAGCTGCCTTTGCAAAGCCAGGGTAGCAACATTTTGTTGCTACTAAATCCTGCATTACCTACATCAACAGGAGTTTCTTGGTTGACCCTCCTGAGTACTTTTCTATGGAAATAATTATCCTCTATATATAGCAGCTTATATGGATGTCACTGGAGAGCGCAGTTTGCATATTTTTTTTGAGACTCAATTTTTTGACCTTGAAATCGCTTTGCGTGTATTGATAGGGTGACCAAGAGAAATTACGATAGAGATATTTATTTCAGGTTTTAGAAAAACTTTAGTAGGAACATAGTTTTTCTATATTTTTAGGGTTCTGTACCATAAAAGAAAAAACAAAACCTTTCTGAGATCACTCTCATGTCACCCGTCTATCACAGAATAAGGAAAGGCAAATTTAATGAAAATTTTCAACTATTGAAATCATTATATCAGTCAAAGTCCTTAGCGGAATTATTGATATTATAGCACCAATCTTAGCCATAATATTTAATAGGTGTGTTGACGAAGGGATATTCCCAGACTTAATGAAATATAGTAAAATAATACCACTTTTTAAAAGTGGAAGTAAAGATGATCCGAATAATTTTAGACCTATCTCTATACTGCCTGCCTTAAGCAAATTTTTTTTAAAAATTATGTTCAATCAGATGCTTAAACATTTTAACTTAAATGGATTACTTCATCCTCAACAGTTTGGTTTTACAAAAGGGCGTTCCACAACTAACGCAGGTGTTGCCCTTATACAGCATATATTTGCTGCTTGGGAACAGTCACAAAATGCTATCGGTATCTTCTGTGATCTATCAAAAGCATTCGACTGTGTGCAACATGAAACTCTTATACGGAAACTGAGTCATTATGGTATTGCAGATTTGGCTCTTGAGCTTATCCGCCCATATTTGAGTAGTAGAATGCAGAAGGTTCAAATCAATGAAGTAAAATCCAATGGCTCTGAAGTAAAATTAGGAGTTCCTCAAGGTTCTATTTTAGGTCCTTTTCTATTTTTAATTTACATAAATGACGCGTTTCTTTGTGGAGAAGAAGTGCAAGATTGTACTATTTGCTGATGAAAAATCTCTTTTATTTAAAGTTGACAGAAATAAAACTAATTTTGACGACGTAAGTAGTGCGCTTTCTCAGGTTCTTCAGTGGTTTACGGCAAATAATTTACTTCTTAATGCGAAAAAGACTAAGTGTTTAAAATTTATGATGCCAAATGTCAGAAACATAAGTACAAAATTATCCCTAAACGGAGAAGAAATAGAACTATTAGACTCAACAGTGTTTCTAGGTATTACATTAGACAATAGGCTGCAGTGGAACCCTCACATTTCAGTTCTTGCAGGAAAACTCAGTTCAGCTGCCTATGCAGTTAGGAAAGTTAGGCAGCTCACAGATGTTGACACTGCTCGCTTGGTCTACTTTAGCTATTTCCATTCCGTCATGTCTTATGGCATTTTGCTTTGGGGTAAGGCAGCTGATATTGATACAGTCTTTATTTTGCAAAAGAGAGCAGTACGGTCAATTTATAAATTAGAACTTCGAATTTCTCTTAGGGAACTATTTAGGGAAATTGATATTTTAACTGTTCCTTGCCAATATATCTTCGCTTGTATAATGTATGTACGCCAAAATTGTCACTTATTTGCTAAAAATAGTGACCTCCACAGTGTTAATACAAGGAATAAGGATAAATTGGTAGTTCCAAAATGTCGTCTTCAGAAGGTACATAGCTCTTTCGCAATACAAAGTATGTTTTTCTACAATAAAATTCAAAAACATGTGGTTAATTTACCCTCAAAAAAATTTAAAATATATGTCAAAGATAGTTTAATGAAAAAAAAACTATTACAAAGTTGATGAATACATAAATGTAGAAAATGCTTGGAAAAATTAGAACTTAATTGATTTGTATTGGGGCATTTGAAATATTTTTTTAAAATTAAAACATTGTATATTATGTTATTACCTAGAGTAAGGCTATATTGTATTTTTATATGATGTATAAAAGATTAACTAGTGAGTTTATTGCTGGTGCTTCTCGGCAGTAAAGCATTACGAACCTTCCAATCTTCTCCTCTTATATTTTGTTCCTTTACTACACACATTGTAACTAGTACAATCGAAGTTTTATTGGAGTTGCTAGAGTGTATCATGCTCTCTCAAAGTGTCTCTGCGGTGGTGGCGTGTGTGTCGGGTCGTTACGTTCCCTAAAACATGGTTGAGCGAAGCAATGGCTGATTCATGTGTCATACTCGTGAACGGGTGCCGCCTGTGGAGGCTGGTCTGCTCTTGCAAACTTCTTTGTATTCTTAGTATTTAGTCTTACTTTTTTGTTTTGTTTATTAATACTGTAAGACATTGATTATTTCTTAGTGATGAATACATAAACTGTCTTTTGTTTATATTCGATACTTTTTTATGTTGTGCTTGTGCTTTATATTTCATGTTTTTTATGTTTGTAATGGAAAGTGTCCTTTTATGATAGGGAGGGCATTTTCCAAAATTTTAATTAGACGCTGTAAGAGAAAGGGAGAAAAGAAATGCCCTTGCTGAGTTTCTTGCCGGTTCTCCTCAGTACAAGGTCTCCCGCCCTGTAGACTTACGAACCGATGGCGTAGTGACATTCATAATCATCTCTACTTCCACTTTTAAAAAGTGGTATTATTTTACTATATTTCATTACGTCTAGGAATATCCCTTCGTCAACACATTTATTAAATATTATGGCTAAGATTGGTGCTATAATATCAATAATTCCGCTAAGGACTTTGACTGATATACCCCATAGGTCACAATTTTTTTTCTGAGTTAGTAATTTAAATGTCTTTATGATGTCTTCAGAGGTAACATGCTCAAATTTAAATATAGCCTTGCAATTATTTACATTACATTTTAAAAGTAACTCTGATTCTAATGGAGAGGAATTTAATGCAGTAGTTGTAATTGTATGCATTTCAGTAAAATATTTCTCAAAAGAGTTAGCGACATCAAGATCTGAATCAATTATTTTTGAATTTACGGTAAGTGAATAATGATTGTCACGCGGTTTAATTTTTCCTGTTTCACTATTTATTATCAGAATTTTTAATTTTGTTACTTAAATGTATTGATTTTGCAACCCTGCATACTTTTTTAAATATTTTTGAATACATTTTGACATAGTTGGTGAATAGTTGGGAATGTGGTTATATTATTTCATTTCATACAACTCATACAACCTAGTTCGACTTCGGTGTATTACTACAGTAGCCCAGTCCTTGAATTTCATTTTATCATTTGGCCTAAAAGTTTTTACTTTAAACACTTGCTCGAACTCATTACTTAAGAAATCAAAAAAAATATTATAAAAATTATAAGCATTATCATGCATGAAATGTAAAAATGGAATTTTCTTTTCAATATTTGCTTTAAAATTCTTTAATCGAGCAGTGGTCACAGGTCTACAAGTTACTAGTTGAGATTTTTTTTTATATTTGTGTAGAATTTTTATTATTTGACCACAGTGATCGGACGGCAAATTGTTAATAATAGATTTATCTTTTACTTCAACGTTACAAAAAATGTTATCTAAACATGTAGCTGAAGTCGATTTAATTCTAGTTGGTTCCAGAAACAAATAATTTAAGTCAAAACTTGTAAATAAGTTAATAAATCTATCTCTTGTTTGGGAACTCTCTAAAAGATCAATATTAAAGTCACCACAAACAATATCTGACTTTTTAGAATGACAAATTTTTTTTAGAACTTGTTCCATTACAGGCTCAAAAGTTCTATACAAAACAATTCTATTATGCATGGAGTGAAAGGCTAACTATATCCTTTCGGTCTTTACACTGTATATTGTTATTAACAATTATTAATGAACCCCCTCGAATAGCCTTTTTTCGAATAAAGGCACTGGACAAATACTGAACTGGGGACACTAAACATTAATTCATGTTTACTTAGCCAATGCTCAGTTACACACAACATATGTATATTATGACTTTTTAAAAATAATTCTATTTTCATTTCCTTGCCAGAAATGCCTTGTATATTTTGATGAACAATGTTAAAAAAACAGGCATTGTCTGTTGTCAAAGAACTCAGTTTAAAGTATGATCTAAAATAGGAACTGACTGGGTGCAGCTAATAACATCAGCACTATAAGACATAGCACTAACGCTATAGAGGTCAATAGACTCCTTAATACTACTTAAATTTAAATCATGTATATTAGAAGCTAACAACGTAGCCATTTCTCATCTACATTTCATGGGCATGGACATACCAGCCGGTGTCAATCTAAAATTATAAATAAATTTATATATGTCAAAATATAAAATTGCATCGCTATGACGATGAGTCAAGTTGTACAGATGTACCTAGATTCATGTCAAAACAGTTCTCGAACCAATAACTATGCAGGGATATCTGCTCATGAATTTGCTCTGACCTATGGATTCTCTCAGCTGGTACTTTCTCCAACGATAATACTAGATATAGAGGACCATACGAGCTCCTTACTGGACCTTCTGCTGACTACACGTCTGGATGGATACTCCGTCTCAGTAGATCCGCCTCTTGGCTCCTCGGACCACTGTCTCATCCGGACTCAAATGTCATGCACACAACCTGATCCTTCTGGGCCAACTAATTGGCGTTGTGTGTGGCATTATAAGTCGGCAGACTGGGATGGATTGCGAGAATTTTATGCATCGTACCCGTGGAGGCAGATCTATGGATTGTGTTCTGAGGAATTGTTCGAAATGATGCCCACGGCTACTTTCTACCATCGCACCGCTCGCCATCGACAGGGAATTCATTCTCACACTTTGGAACCAAAATCGTCGCGTACAGTGCGGTTTCAGAGAAACTTCCTCCCGCGAACCCTTGGGTTGTGGAATGATCTCCCTGCCAAGGTTTTCTCTAAGGACCACAGAATGGGGTTCTTCAAAAAAGAAGTTATTAGATTTCTGAAGGGTCGGCAACGCGCGAGTGATGCCCCTGGTGTTGCAAGCGTCCATAGGCTACGGTAACCGCTTACCATCAGGCGGACCGTAGGCTTGTTTGCCACCTTAGTGGTATAAAAAAAAAAAAAAAATTTAGCCCGCAATCTGGTTTTGCCGGTAACATATGTGCCCAAACAGTAGGAACGTATGAGGCTGATAAGGTTCATTTATTACCCTTAACTTGGGTACAGTATTTATTTTTGCACGTTGTCATACTAACTTGAATGTTGTGACTGCCAAATGGCATGTTTATTGAGTTATTTTGATCACAAATTTTCTTGTAGATTTCTGTGTTAATTTTAGGTTAATTATAAAAATAAGGAAAGTTCTGCATAGTTCGTGGTTACAGAAGTGTATGGAAAGCAGGTCGTGGCATCAAATTCACAGGTTTGGCCTAAGTTTACTTATTTTAATATTTCATGTTTTTTTTGATAAGACTTTTTACTGCAAAAATCACGTTTAAAACGTTGCTTTCAACTTTTGTAATATTGCAGAATCCTTAGATGTCTGTAAGTATTTGTTACTGTTAATTGTCACGTATATTAAATAAGGAAATAAAATAACAAGCAAATTCACAAGGCAATACTGCAGGATTGTAATGTGCTACATAAACAAATATAACCACGTAGTACATGTTCTAATATCTATGTATTTAAGCAACAGTTAAATTATTATTTAGTAATACATTAAGACTCCAGTATTCCGTAACTATACTCCTGTAAAATTATTATACAAAATATATTAAAATAGTATCTGGACAGTTGAGTATAATTTCGTACGAACCTGCTACAAGAAGATAACGACAAGTGTCGTTACATGTCTTTTAATTGGTTCACCAGCGTTTTAGTTTCTATATTTCTGCATAAGATCTTGTGAAAATAGTTTGGCCTAAATAATTTTGTAATTAAATTCGTTCTAGTCAAACTAGAATGGATTTATTGTTTTTTTTTCTATGTTTGTAAACATTAAAAAGTCATTTCTAAAAATTATGTTGGTCATAATTTTCCTTTTACTTTTGGTCACCCTAATCAATTTTTACAATAAGACCTTATGCAAAAATATTTTGAAACTTAAAGGATGGACAGCAATTGAAATATATCTAAGGATTTTGTGATATTGTAAAAGTAGAACGGAACGTGTTGAACGTGATATTTTAAAGTAAAAAGCCTTATTTATTAAAAAAAAAAAACATTAAATATTCAAATGAGTAAACTTAGGCCACATGACTAAACCTAATATATAACATAACTAACCTAACCTAACCTAACCAACCAGACCGATAGCTTAGAACAACGTTTCAAGAATCATACCTAAACTGGTAGGGTTGTCAACTGACACATTTAGTAAATTAAATCAAAAGATAGCTGATATCGATTTCGTCCCTCAGTTCAATGTATGGAGCTACCCCTAAATATTTTTTCTTAATTTCATTACAAATCTGTTTGGCGGTTCACATAAGACTTTCCTGTAAAATTTCATCACAATCTACATCTGCAAAGATAGCGGAATTATAACGCTGTGACATACGGATAGACGGACGGACATGATGGATTTATAAGGGACCTTTTTGTCATTTGGCTATGGAACCCTAACAAAGATCTCTGATTTTATTTGTATTCAGTAGGGAGGAACCAATAATATAGTTATGCATATTTATGCGTATACATTAATATATGCATGTTTATATCTGCCAGTCGTCATTACCACCACTGCGAAAGACCGATGGTGACTTGGCCCACAGTGCAAAAGAGAAAGCCGATCTATTGGGCAGTCTCTTTGCCTCTAACTCGAATGTGAACGACGAAGGCGCTGTACCACCTACTTTACCGTGGTGCGGTAAGACCATGCCGGAAATCTCTATAACACAGCGCGAGGTCCGGCGGGCGTTGCTTTCCCTAGACGTTCATAAGTCGAGTGGGCCAGACGGCATACCAGCAGTGGTGCTTAAGCAGTGTGCTCCTGAGTTATGTCCTGTACTCACGCGCCTCTTCACGCTTTCCTACCACACTAGGCAATTTCCGTCTTATACCCGCCACGCACATCTACCCGTGCTTGTAGTAGTGCTCTCGCTAGCGCCGGTTGTTTGAAGCTGTCAGTCTGTAGGTTATTTAGTCATGTGCTAAGGCAATGCCATTTCAGCTTTCCATACACTTCTGCAACTACGAATGCCACGACCTGCTTTCCATACACTTTTGCAACCACGAATGCCACGAACTGCTTTCCATACAATTCTGCAACCAGTAACTATGCAGCACTATCCTTATTTCGATAGTATAATCTAAAATTAACACAGAAATCTACAGTTTAGGGTAATATATGCAGCTCATCAGTCTCATACGATCCCACTGTTTGGGCACGGCCTACTCTCGCCGAGGGTGATTTAGGCCATAGTCCATACGTAGGTCCAGTGCGGATTGTGGACTGTGTATGTCTTTTGGTTTTTGATATAATTATGCAGGTTCCCCCACGATGTAAACCTTCACCGCTAAGCCGATGTAAATAATTAGTGTACTTCAATTATGTATTTCAACATACTTACTAACGGCATTTTTTTTTTATTTTTTTAATACAACAGTTAAATTTCATTAACAAATTTATTGCCTTGAAATCTCGCAGGCTTATCTGCGAATAGTCGAGATAGCTTTGCTTTTCAAAAAAATTTTTTTTAAATACTTTTACATTCTAAAGTTTACCAATTTTTTAATTTTTGCAAAATATGTTGAGGCGGTCTATTTAATATTTCTGGTAAAATATATTTTGACGTTCGTTTTCCATATACATTTTTATTTTTTTAGTAAAACATAAGTTGAAAGGTTGCTTAGTTTTCGTAAGTGATCCTGCCTTGTACTTTCCACTAAGTTCTTTATTTTAGTGAATTAGTCTGTAAGCATATTAAATGTTTGACATGATGCCCACGGCTAATTTCTACCATCGCACCGCTCGCCATCGGCAGGAAATTTTTTCCCACACTTTAGAACCGAAATGGTCGTGTACAGTGCGGTTTCAGAGAAACTTCCTCTCGCGAACGCTTGGGTTATGGAATGAACTCCCTACGAAGGTTATCTTCAAGGACTACAGAATTGGGTTCTTCAAGAAAGAAGTTATTAGATTTCTGAAGGGTTGAAAACGCGCGAGTGATACCCCTCGTATTGCAAGCGTCCATAGGCTACGGTGACCGCTTGCCATCGGGCGGGCCGTGAGCTTATTTGCCGCCAGTGGTATAAAAAAAGTTTGAGTTTGTTGGGTTAGATCTAATGTGTAGAGAAAATTTATCCAAGTTCTTCTGAGCTGTTGTCTTCAACAAACTACTGTGATCTTGTGCATTTTCGGCGTGTCGCGAATAAAATATACCTACACTGGGACCTACATAGCTGCTGCCTGTTAAATCTTGATTTGTCATAGCAGTTATCGCATTTTACTTTTAAATTTCGCGTTTATAATGCAAATTTCGCTTTTATCTCATCTATTTGTCTCGTAAAAACGAACATTACGTATCCCTAACTATGGTATACATGGGTAAGTGCTCACGTATATGTAGATGAGGCGTTGTAGAAAGAATCAAGAAGGCACAGCACGCTTCGGAGGCTCTATGTCTCTAAGGGCGATTTTAACGGTTTGCGTTTCATTAGCTTTTGGTAGCAAAATGATAGCAAAATCTAATGTTGACTTTTAGCGGAAGAAATTCCGAGCGGTTTTGCTACGAAATGTTGCTACCAAAAAACCCATGTCGGGAGGTGGGTATTTTGCGCTACTTTTTGATAGCTGTCAAATGTGAAAGTGAATCCTTTGAGAAAAATACTTATGACGTTGTTATTTTTTAAGAGAAAAGTTTATTTTTGCATTATGAACATGTTAATAACAACAAAACAACTCGGAACTGTCAAAAAATGATGCGAAACGAGTTTCGTTTGGACTTAATTATTAGAAGCGCTCAGACGGAACGGGTAGTTGGTGCAAAATGAGGTTTTACTATTAAATTTTAACGCGGCTCAGAAGGAACGGCCTATATATAAAATTAAAGCATGTTTTTTTTAATGTGTAAGTACTGGGTACTTACTGATACAATTATTTTTTTTTCAAATAAATCGCGTCCCTTTTGTAACCTCGCGCTCTAGGCACGTGCCGAGTTTGCCTTAGGGATAATCTGCCTCTGGATGTAGCGCAATGTCAAAAAAAAACATTATATTTTTTAATGAAAAATAAAAAAGATTCGAAAACTGTGATTTGTGTTTTTAGTTAAATAGAACTAACTTTCGAGCTGTCGTGAATAACTTGCCATAAACATAGACTATTATTAATTTTACAAAGCTAATACAAAGTCTCAGCCGGACATGATGATGTAAAATTATACTCCTTTCTTCTTTGCAATATGATACGGTGCGGCGTAGGTATGTACGTGGTACATAGTTGGTACTAGTTTTTCGGAAACCGGTTTCAGGATGCTTAAATTCGTCAAACCTGCGTTTTAGATGATTCGTAACGATCCTGAAAAACAGCCTTTACACATAACTCTGCAGTTTTAGGGGTCTTTAATTCTAAGAAAGAAAAGTATCGCTGTACTGCTGCATTCCTTTGGCGATGTACCTTCGAGGCAGGCAGAAGTAAAAACTACCGGCGCGCGTCTCTACTATTCATAAAGCCAACAAGTTCTAGTAAAAAGGCTCCAACGTTCAGATGGATGGAGCGATGTAACTATGCATAAGGGTTCATATTTAGACATGTGATCTGAAACATAATTCTACCTTTTTCCATGCACTAAATGCAGAGCAACTCCCTAGTGTTACGTTACAAAAAGTTTTCAATAAATGTTTAGGCTGGGTTGCACCAACTAACTTTGACGTTAACCAGTCGCCAAAAAATGGCTGCGCAGAAATTTCTATCGTCAGCTACTTTTTTAAGTTAATCAGCTAGTGGTATGCTGAACTTTGACGGTTAACTTTCAAAATAGCTGAATATGCAAATATTCATACAATATCCCATTTTCGAGACGGTTGGTAAATGTCAAAGTTAGTTTGTTTATTGTAACTAGTACATATAAATCCCGTTTTTTTTTGTATCAACTTGTGACGTTTCATCCACAACTGTACCCGTGAATTTACTCTTTTATGCTCTGAAAATCAGCGAGTTTAAACTTACTTATACTAATTTACTCAAAAATGCTTGTAACGCATTTTTTGACCTTACCTTATTTGAACAAAGTCGACCTTTCCGCGCTTCTAGAATTGGCGCCATCAAAGTTGTATGAAATTTAGTTGCTGGAAAGTTTATACATTAATGTCGAGTTTTGTTTTAATAATAGTCTTGTGCAAAAACTAAAAAATACATTATATCTGGCCTCAGCTGTTCGATGTCTACACTACAGGGGCAAAGGTCTCCGCTAAAAGGAAGGGCTTTTGGTTGTATTTCACAGCACTGATCCTATTTTAGGGAAAGTAGGCGTAGGTCATAGTCCATCGCGCTAACTTTCATTAGAGAAAAGAGGCTTAGATCCTAGTTCACAACACTTTTAAACTAGGGCACTAAAGGAGCCTTGGTATGCAATAACTGCACTGCTAACCACTCTCTGTCTCTAGGCTCTCTGCCTTCAAGCTTGGTCATCATTGCAGCCCTTGCTGTACGCGATTCCGACAACGCATTCATAACAAATTGCGGTAGTTATGTATTATTGTGCAAGTCCATTTGTTAATGCTTAACGTCGCTACGGAACAATTAAGTGACGGAAAGGGCCAAGAGAAAACGACATACGCTACTTTTAAAACTGGAAAATTCAAAATTTCCCGCGACATAACTACTACGTTGACGAACTGAAGCCGTAGCAAGAGTCCACGATGATAACCGAACTGAGCGCGGGCGGAGCCGCAGGACAAATCTATAAAGTTGACTTAGGTACGGCGATAACCGAACAGAGCGCGGGCGGAGCCGCAGGACAAATCTATAAATAAAGTTAACTTAGGTACGGCGATAACCGAACAGAGCGCGGGCATAGCCACAAGACAAATCTATAAACAAAGTTGACTTAGGTACGGCGATAACCGAACAGGGCGCGGGCAGAGCCGCAGGACAAATCTATAAAGTTGACTTAGGTACGGCAATAACCGAACAGAGCGCGGGCGGAGCCGTAGGACAAATCTAGAAATAAAGTTGACTTAGGTACGGCGATAACCGAACAGGGCGCGGGCAGAGCCGCAGGACAAATCTATAAAGTTGACTTAGGTACGGCAATAACCGAACAGAGCGCGGGCGGAGCCGTAGGACAAATTTATAAACAAAGTTGACTTAGGTACGGCGATAACCGAAAAGAGCGCGGGCGGAGCCGCAGGACAAATCTAGAAATAAAGTTGACTTAGGTACGGCGATAACCGAACAGAGCGCGGGCGGAGCCGCAGGACAAATCTATAAATAAAGTTAACTTAGGTACGGCGATAACCGAACAGAGCGCGGGCAGAGCCACAAGACAAATCTATAAATAAAGTTGACTTATGTACGGCGATAACCGAAAAGAGCGCGGGCGGAGCCGCAGGACAAATCTAGAAATAAAGTTGACTTAGGTACGGCGATAACCGAACAGAGCGCGGGCGGAGCCGCAAGACAAATCTAGAAATAAAGTTGACTTAGGTACGGCGATAACCGAACAGGGCGCGGGCAGAGCCGCAGGACAAATCTATAAATAAAGTTAACTTAGGTACGGCGATAACCGAACAAGGCGCGGGCAGAGCCACAAGACAAATCTATAAATAAAGTTGACTTATGTACGGCGATAACCGAAAAGAGCGCGGGCGGAGCCGCAGGACAAATCTAGAAATAAAGTTGACTTAGGTACGGCGATAACCGAACAGAGCGCGGGCGGAGCCGCAAGATAAATCTAGAAATAAAGTTGACTTAGGTACGGCCATAACCGAACAGAGCGCGGGCGGAGCCGCAGGACAAATCTATAAATAAAGTTGACTTAGGTACCTTTTTTTGTTTTAACACTTAATATTTTCTGCATTTTACTACCATTAGTTATGTTATGCAACGAAGCATAAAATACCTATATAATAGTAGGCAAATCTTATAAGATAAGAGTGAGCGTAATATTAGGATCGTATAGCAAATAAAAACGCAAAACATTTAAACAATTGTATTTACATAAATCGCGTGTTTTATCTGCTATCAATATGATCATACTTTGTACGTTTGTCCGTCACGCTAAAATGCGGTGTCGCTGAGGTATTCGGTAAATATAGTGTATAAATAAATAAACATATGTACAACGTTCCGTCGGTAAATAAACACTAACAAGTAGAGATTCCTGCGCTCACTGGACGCTGCTCTGACTTATTCTGAAACAAAACAAAACGTTTTCTTAATACGGAACTCTTTATGTATAAAATGAGAAAGTCGACAAATTGCTAAACAGATTTTTCGGTACGTGATAGCTCTTTGCAACATTTTTACCATTTTCCTAACTCGCATTACTATAACATACAAGTTTGACGACTAGGAGTCAGGAGTATGACTTCCCAGTCTGAGCTTTACTCGGAATAAACTTAGAATATAAAAAACAAAGAACAATGGACATATTTGGGACTAGAAAAAAGCAATAAATCTGAAGGTCTTTAAAAATCAATTTTTTTTAATTGTCAATTATGCACTATTACATTGTTAACCGACTTCAAAAAAGGAGGAGGTTCTCAATTCGTCGGAGACTTTTTTTTTTTTTGTATGTTACCCGATTTCTCGAAGACGCCTAGACCGAAATGAGAAATTCTTTTTTTATTTAAACGGTTATACTTTCCAGGTGGTCCCATATTATTATAGTGAATTTAAAACTAAAACTTTTGGAGAAAAAAAAATTATTAAAGTTCCAACTTGGAACTGGTGAAACGCCTTTTATGTTGATGATTGTATTAAACTTTGTTACGAGTATGGATGTTTTTAGTGTACAAGAAAAAAAAAAGCAATTCGTCACTGAAAAGAAAAAAAATAAAAACTTTTTAACAAAAAAACAACGGTTGTTTAAAGTTTTTTTTCTTAAGGAAAGAGGATTATTCAACTTAATACGATTTTATATTATTTGGCATGTGACGATGCACAACATCTGTGAGATGGCGTTGTAGTACTTCCGTTCGAATTCAACCAATCACATCGCTTTTCGATCGCCCGCCAACGATCGACCAATCAGCGTCAAGTATTTAACCACGTGACCCCAGGAGAGGCGCGTACAACGCTCAGTGTTCCATAGCGTCGTTACTTCTCGTTCGAACAACATCTTATTCTGAACTACAGAAATTATAGTGAACTACTTATTTTATTATAAAATATAGTGTTATAGTGTTGAAACTAAGAAAACTATTATTACATAAATTTTAAAGTGCTATCGTTATTAGTAGAAATGAGTGAAAATGAAAATTACAATCGACTCCGACCCAGGTGTCGCTGCTAACACCGAATTCCAGCCTGGGCCGTCCGGAATTCGTCCGTCGTCTCCCGGATTAGGTCGTAAGCGAGACCATGCCTCTTCGAGCGATTGGGAGGCTTCGTCACAGTCCGAGTCATCGCAGGTATTTTTAGGCAAGTCTAAACGTCGGAAAGGCGGTGAGTCAGACATCAGTATTTTGTCGAACCAAGTTAATGCATTAACAAACCTTTTGGTCCACGCTTACAACGTGTCGGGTAGTTTAGTACCATTACCGTCAACTAGTGCTTATACAGATCGCACTTCTTCTGCTGCCATCCCGACTGTATGTCGCTCGGTTGATGCAGGCGACACTGTTGCTTATGTTCCGTTACCTACCGACACTAGTTTAAATGCTACCGCCGCATCAGGTTCGCAGCCGGGGCCAGAGCTTGTTGGGGCCCCCGCGGGCGCAAATATTTTTACTTAATCGAAGCACCGCGATTGAACTTGAGTGTAATAAATACCACCCTAAAAGATCCTAAAGAACCTCGTTCTAAGCCAGAACGCGTTAAACAAATTGATGTATTACAACGTTTTGGTACGTATTCATGGAAAGATGTACGATATACTGAAGTTATAAAAGTCCATTGTGCAACACCGGGATTTGTCGACCTCGAAGTTAATGACGAGCTTCGGCAATTTATTAAAGGTAAAGATTATACTGCCAGTTCAGAAAAAATCGTAGCAGCTATAACGGGTTGTTAGCTCAACGTGAGATTCTTAATCAAAACCTTCAGCAGTTTATCCATTGGACAGCTTTACCGACAACAGTTTTGTCAGCATCAAATATCTTTGATAATATCGGAATTGTTTATTCCTAGCTCAAAATTTAACAAAGTTTCCGAGGAAATCATGCAACTGGTTTGCGGAAAACGAGCGGAGTATATTGAAAATCACCGGGAGCGGATCTAAGGCGAAATATCAAACACGAACTTGCGTGAGGGTTTGCGTAAGATTCCTCCGAGTTCTAGTCATCTTTTTGATGAAAACCAGCTGCGCGCTTACATAGGTAGTACGGGTGGCATTGAAAAGTGGGTCCGACATTGGTTTAACTCGGAAAAAGGAAGATCAAATCAAAAACCGTATATAAAAATGAATAAACCAGTATTGCTAACGAATCAACAAATAGTTCCTTTCGTTCAAAAGAAAATGACCAATTTATCCGAAAAACAAATAAATTCAGCGGAAACGGCTCTGTGTTATCGTGCTCGAAGGCCCAGGATAGCTCACAGAGGTGATCGAGATGATGCTCGATCGGCTGAGTGGCTTTACGGGGCGGCGCGAAGGAGGGCGCAAGGCGCGTGTATGCAAGAAGTGCGAGAGCACTTGGAGCAGGGGCAGGGCGCGGGAATCGCGGGATGTCTCGGGACATGAGAGGGGCTCAGGGAGTGCAGACAGAAGATTGTCTGTTTTGATTTTCCTGCAACAACTAGCGCCAGAGGTGCAAGGGGTGCCTGTTGGCGGGGGGCAGCGGGGCGCAATTTACCCTTTTTGGGTTTCCGCACGTTCTGTTTAGGAGCTTTCGGGCACCCGCGGTAGTTTGCAGGGTGGCCCTCGCTCCCACAGAGTACACAAGCACAGTACGTAACGGATGCAGGTTCAAGTCGTGGCTCAAGTTTAGTCTTTTGATTGAAAATTTACTATGAAAATAAAAATATTTGTTTATTGATGTTATATGATAAAAGTGAAAGGTCCTGTTCGAATAACTTCGTGTACTTATAATCGCATATATTCTGTGACTCACTTGTTGCCCAAGACCTGTGTGACTGCGGCGACGACGTCGGGGGGGCGCGGCAGCGCGACCTGTTCGAGCGAGCGCGTGTACGGCATAGGGACGTCCGCGCCCGTGACGCGCCACACCGGGGCGTCCAGCTCGAAGAACGACGGCGACTCCATGATGCGACCGCAGATCTCTGCACCGATACCTGGAACACCAAACAAATAGTTTAAGAACAATATGACACAATATATTCATGGAGATAGATCGCTCAAAAGTTACATGTTTTCCAGAAAAGAGTATTAAACAACGCTTTCTAAATTCTACAGCCGCTAAGCGAATACGTGACTACCGTGTGTAGCGAACGTAATTTAAATGTTTTGAATTTTTAGTGTCAGTCGAGTAACAAATTACTATGTCCTAGAAATAGATTGGCGTCAAACATGGCAAAAAACACATAGTCTAAGCTAAACTAACTGTATACACAAATACTAAACTAACTGTATACACAAATACTAAACTAACTGTATACACAAATACTAAACTAACTGTATACACAAATACGAAAACTGTACTATTGCGCCAAGTTGAAGCCTCTGTATATTAAGTATTGATTTTTTTACTCTAAATATTATTCAGATGAAGATCAGTGCACTTAAAAACGGAGTGCACTTTGATTAGAATTGATTTATGTAATCAACAAAATTTGTTTATGAACATTTAATCTTGGTCAAAGGTTTCGAAATTACAACTTTAGCACGAGCCGATAAAATTCTCACCGGATTGAGGCCAGCCTTCCTCGACAGTAACTAGATGGTGCGTCTTGGCGACGGACTGAGCTATGGCGGGAAAGTCCAGGGGTCGCAGCGACCGCAGGTTGATCACTTCGCATTCGATGCCTAAAACAAATAAAAAATAAATATACTAATATAACACATATTTCATAAACCATATTATTCGCAAATACCTACAGAATCAGCTTACTTATAGTCCGGCCGCTCAAAGAATGCGTTCCTGCGAGATCGTGATCGACTGGGCGATAACAAATATTAATAAAGAAAAGTTTGGCTCATCTGGCATCGAAGAAAAAATTTTACGACCACCAAAAAAGAAACGTAGAATTAAACCTATAACAGACATTGATAGCTTTGACGCCGATGCAATAAGGAATCATATATATGGTTATTATTCCAGGAATGAGTACCTTAATAGGTCGATGCTTCTAGCATCTTTGAAAGCAGCTGATTTATTAAGGGATTTCAATATAAAAAAACAGACAAAAAGAAAATTCTTTTAGAAGGAAATGACATAATTTAAAAAAGAATTACTTTTTTAAGAGAAGCGACAAAAATCAATAATTGGGACAATGTCGTTTTCATCGACGAGACATGGCTGAACGCCAATCACACGCTTTCTCGTTCTTGGACAGATGACACTTAAGCGTCAACGTCGAAAGTGCCAATGGGTAAAGGAGCACGGCTTATAATATGCCACGCTGGTTGAGCGAAGTATGGTTTCGTGGAAAACGGTTTATTGGCATTTGAGTCAAAAACCACTACTGACTACCACGAACAAATGAATGCGGCTTCATTTAAGGAGTGGTTCCAGGATGTGTTGCTACCACGCCTGCCAGAGCCTTTAGTTATATTAATGGATGGAACGCCCCTTATCAATCGGTGCAAAAAAATAAAGCACCCAAGCTAATAGAAAAGAGGAATTGGTGGCTTGGCTGCAAAAAAGTGGCATTGACGCAAATATATCAATGCTAAAAGAAGAGCTGATGAAATTAGTCAATAACCATAAGCCAACAAATGTTCGATATGAAATAGATGAGTGAGATGAGGCTCTGAAGTACGGTCATCGCGTTCTCCGAATTCCCCCGTACCACTACCAGTACAATGCCACTGAGCTAATTTGGGCTCAAATTAAAGGTTATGCAGCCCGTCATAATACTTCTCCACCGTATGGCATAAAAAAGATGAAGATGCTTTTAAAAGAAACATACAAAAAAGTCACAAGAGATGACTGGATGAAGGTGGTTTAAAAAACTAAAAAGATTATATTTGATGACTGACCGCGATATCCGTATAGATACTATGATTGACAATAATATGATTATAAACGTTAGTGAAGATGATAGCGACTTCTTAAGCGAATTGGAAGATTAAATTGTTTGACATAGTCTTCATTGTTTAAGGCTTAAAATTATGTATTTCATAATATACATTTTTCAATAAATAAAGCATTTTTATTTTTTCCCTTCGTTACATTCAGAAATTACGATTCAATTCAATTAATTGATTCATTAAAAATTTATTTACATTGTGAATATTTATTGAATATATTGAAATATAATTGCTATAAAAAATAACAACATATAAATTAAATTGAATAAATATGCATAATGAATGCAATAAATAACGTAACTAAATATTATTGATGTTATTTATTGTACATCACTAGTCATGACGAATTGACAGGTGTCAGGAACGCATTCTTTGACCGGCCGCACTGTAGTGATATTTAAAATACCCACAGTATCAGCTTACTTAGTGATGTCTTAAATATTTACACGATCAGCTTACTAAGTGATGTCTTTAATACCCCTAGTATCAGCATACTTAGTGATGTTTAAAATACCCACAGTATCGGTTTACTAAATGATGTCCCTGATACCCACAGTATCAGCTACCTTAGTGATGTCTTAAATACCCACAGTACTAGCTTACTTAGTAATGTCTCTAAAATCCGCAGTATCAGCTAACTTAGTGATGTCTCAAATACCCACAGTACTAGCTTACTTAGTAATGTCTCTAATATCCGCAGTATCAGCTAACTTAGTGATGTCTCAAATACCCACAGTACTAGCTTACTTAGTAATGTCTCTTATATCCGCAGTATCAGCTAACTTAGTGATGTCTCAAATACCCAAAGTACTAGCTTACTTAGTAATGTCTCTAATATCTGCAGTATCAGCTAACTTAGTGATTTCTCAAATACCCACAGTACTAGCTTACTTAGTAATGTCTCTAATATCCGCAGTATCAGCTAACTTAGTGATGTCTCAAATACCCACAGTACTAGCTTACTTAGTAATGTCTCTAATATCCGCAGTATCAGATAACTTAGTGATGTCTCAATACCCACAGTACTAGCTTACTTAGTAATGTCTCTAATATCCGTAGTATCCGCTAACTTAGTGATGTCTTAAATACCCACAGTACTAGCTTACTTAGTAATGATACTAATATCCGCAGTATCAGCTAACTTAGTGATGTCTCAAATACCCACAGTACTAGCTTACTTAGTAATGTCTCTAATATCCGCAGTATTAGCTAACTAAGTGATGTCTCAAATACCCACAGTACTAGCTTACTTAGTAATGTCTCTAATATCCGCAGTATCAGCTAACTTAGTGATGTCTCAAATACCCACAGTACTAGCTTACTTAGTAATGTCTCTAATATCCGTAGTATCAGCTAACTTAGTGATGTCTTAAATACCCACAGTACTAGCTTACTTAGTAATGATACTAATATCCGCAGTATCAGCTAACTTAGTGATGTCTCAAATACCCACAGTACTAGCTTACTTAGTAATGTCTCTAATATCCGCAGTATTAGCTAATTAAGTGATGTCTCAAATACCCACAGTACTAGCTTACTTAGTAATGTCTCTAATATCTGCAGTATCAGCTAACTTAGTGATGTCTCAAATACCCACAGTACTAGCTTACTTAGTAATGTCTCTAATATCCGCAGTATCAGCTAACTTAGTGAATTCTCAAATACCCACAGTACTAGCTTACTTAGTAATGTCTCTAATATCCGCAGTATTAGCTAACTTAGTGATGTCTCAAATACCCATAGTACTAGCTTACTTAGTAATGTCTCTAATATCCGCAGTATCAGCTAACTTAGTGATTTCTCAAATACCCACAGTATCAGCTTACTTAGTGATGTCTCAAATACCAACAGTATAAGCTTACATAGTAATGTCTTAAATAACCACAGTATCAGCCTACTAAGTGATGTCTCAAATACCCACAGATACTAGCTTTCGAGAGAATTGTCAACGATCCTAAATTTACAAGCCGTATCGAAGTTTGAGTAGAGATTTGCTTTCCTGTGCGTGTTCTACCGCTTGTACAATGGGATGTATTGTGAGAAATTATTCCCCTGGCTACTATCTACCATCCCACAGCTCGCAATCGGCAGGGAATTCAACCTCACAGAACCTAAACCGTTTAATCATCAAAAAAAAAAAAAGTACATTGATTACTTATCGATAGTACATACATTATAAGGTAAGGGGTACTTCAAAATTTTCTAAGGCCACTAGCAACTAAACTAGGCCTAGCCTGTATTTTAGATGCTAGGATCTTACGGTTATAACAATAAATGATGAGTGATGTCCATTCCTAACTATGACTGCGGTAACTATTAAATAACACAATACATATTTATGATAACTTAATAAATTGCTAGTGAGTTCGTACAATATAAAGTTAAACTGGAGGGTAAATATTTGATGCAGTTGACACATTGATGGCTGGTTACGATTTACATGTTCAACGCAACAGGTTGCCGATTTAACGTAAGAAATACATTCTGACATACTAGTAGTTAATGTTAGCATTAATCTAGAATTAACAAATAACGGTATACCAGCAGTGGTGCTTAAGCAGTGTGCTACTGAGTTATGTCCTGTACTCACGCGCCTCTTCGCGCTTTCCTACCACACTAGGCAATTTCCGTCTTCATGGAAGACTGCGAATGTGCACCCGGTGCCCAAAAAGGGCGATAGATCAGATCCATCGAATTACAGGCCTATCGCTATTACCTCTCTCCTCTCTAAGGTGATGGAGCGTGTGATCAACACACAGCTTCTAAGATACCTAGAAGTACACGATCTGGTCAGTGACCGTCAATATGGCTTTCGCCACGGTCGCTCGACTGGTGACCTTCTAGTGTATCTCACACACCGATGGGCACTAGCCATTGAGAGTCAGGGGGAGGCATTGGCATGTAGCCTGGACATAGCGAAGGCGTTCGATCGGGTCTGGCACCGCGGTCTTCTATCGAAGTTGCCATCTTACGGAGTGCCCGAGGGTTTGTGCAAATGGGTGGCTAGCTTTTTGTCCGGCAGACGCAACACTCCCCTCTCCATCTCCAAGAGCATTGGGATCCTTGGTGTCGACATCTCCAGCGATGTTCAGTTCCGAGATCATTTATCAGATAAGGTGAAGCTGGCGTCCAAAAAACTTGGTGTACTCAACAGAGCGAAGCAGTGCTTCACGTCGGGGCAAAGGTTGTTACTTTACAAGTCGCAAGTTCGGCCCCATATGGAGTACTGCTGCCATCTCTGGGCAGGTGCACCCGGATACCAGCTTCGCCCTTTTGACTCGGTTCAACGACGGGCTGTGAGAATTGTCGACGATTCCAAACTCACTTGCGGTATCGAGCCCTTAAGTCTGAGGACACTGTGTGTGTTCTACCGCTTGTACAATGGGTTGTGTTCTGAGGAATTGTTCGAAATGATGCCCACGGCTACTTTCTACCATCGCACCGCTCGCCATCGGCAGGGAATCCATTCTCACACTTTAGAACCTAAATGGTCGCGTACAGTGCGGTTTCAGAGAAACTTCCTCCCGCGAACGCTTAAGTTGTGGAATGAGCTCCCTGCCAAGGTATTCTGCAAGGACTACAGTATGGAGTTCTTCAAGAAAGAAGTAATTAGATTTCTCAAGGGTCGGCAACGCGCAAGTGATACCCCTGGTGTTGCAAGCGTCCATAGGCTACGGTGACCGCTTACCATTAGGCGGGCCGTAAGCTTGTTTGCCACCATAGTGGTATTAAAAAAAAAAAAAAAAATAGCATTGGAGGAAATTGTTTAAGTGCGCTCTGTGTACGTGCATGTATATGTGTGTGTGTGTGAGTGTTTCAATTAACGCACATATTTTTTTATTTGTTTACTGTAATATATTGAAAAGCTTTTCGATTTCGTGATTGTTTTTAACCAGACTGTCAGGAACGTTTTTACAAATAATTAGGGGGATAGGTATTACCAATTATGTGTTTTATGGATTGTTTTTAAGTTTATATACGTGCGTGCGTGCGTGTGTGCGTGTGTGTGTGTGTGTGTGTGTGTGTAGACCCCATGAAGGTATGTGTTATTGAAAAAAAAAATTAATAAACAGAAAAATAATATCGGACCGAAAAAATAGTAAGAAAATAAGGAAAAATTTTGGTTTTAACGTTGTTTGTTTATCTATTTTAAATTAAAATTAGAAATTTTAAAAAAATAGATCGATTTTGAAAAAGAACATCTTTTATTAAGTTAAATAAAGAATATTTTTTTACGAGTAAAACTTTAAAATACTCCATTTTTAATAATACGTCTTTTGACTTAGTACTTTTTAGTCGTAATCCCACACTTAAACACCTGGGATTCTCTCATGAACTAACGCTCACCTGCGATGTCTATTATCAAATAACATTCAGCTCTTGTAAAAACGCCATTTCTGTTAAAAAGGTTTTTTCTGCGAGATGTTCTCTATGTGGATTAATTGAAATCAAAGTTGAACTCAATTTTTTTTATTTTTAATTCAAATTAGGCCAAAAGTTAACTATTACACAGAAGTGACAACATAACAACAATAAATGTGCATCCTGTTCTAAACCGCCTCAATAAAAAATTCCTGCACTAACATATATGGGTCTCGCTCTCATGTTAGAAACAATAAATCTATCGCTTTTACAATCTCTATTATTCTTCTAGAATTAACTTTCAAAGATAATACTTTATTATGACATCTTTCGACTCCTTCCGTCCTTGATGATGAATGATGTTTTAGGAATGGAAAATTCTTTTAAAACTTGTGTTATTCCATGTTTGCATGCATAATACGCGTAAGCAGGTACTTAGTCTGTCGGTTTATTTACTTCACATTTGTTCAATTTGATTTTTGCAAGTGGAAAGCGTTAAAAAATGGACCTACTAAAGATCTTTTGTTGTCTTAACGCGTTTGTTCTTGCTCCAATTTTTTTCTACGGTGAGTCTTTGCCTATGTGTATGTGTTGTATATAGAAAAAAAAAACAGTAGCACTCGGGGCCTGCCGCGGAAAAGCGATTGCATAAGCAATTTTTTTTCTTTTATTGAATAAATGAGAAGTTAATATCGTTTAAAAATTTCCGTTGGCGGCGGCGGGCAGGGCGCAACAAAGTTATACGCAGGTGCTCTCGACGAGGCGTGGCGGCCTACTGATGGAAAGCGAGAGCCGCGTAATGGCCGGCCCACGCGACGTTATTTATGAAATGTATTTTTGCTACAAAATAACTCTCTTTTGAAATAAAATAAAACCATAATCGTCTAAAGTATTTATTATGGAACACGTAGACGAAATTTCGTTGAAAAAAGTTAAATAACTAGCAAATAAAACTGTTTTCCCCGTAGAAATATCTCTCTAAAAATTAAGATTTAGAGGAAACTTTGCAATTTTATTGAAACGAGTCAAGTTTATTCAATCGTGTTTCGACTCTCATAACCTACTAATAAAACTCCTAAACTCCTAAATTTTTTCGCCTTAAAATTGATTTTCCGTACAGTCAAGTTTGCCGTTGTTAGGATTTTTTCGTTACTGAATTTCTTGATTCGGTCGCCGTCCTCAGACCCCGCGGTAAAAGCTACGCAATAGCTTAATTAAACCGGGGTTCCTAGAATGTTTGCAGGCAGCAGAAACAAAAATAATGAACCTCGGAATTCAGTGTTGCATCTAATTATTATCTGAGAATAGTGAGTAGAAGGTTTTGTTGTCTTTCATCCTTTTAAAATACTTAAACTCTTCGTTCTTGCACAGTTCTATTAAAATGGTTTCAGTAAATGTATTTTTTCATCTTCGTCAGAATATTAAATGTTATCTACCTACCTACCTATTTATAGTTATAGGTACCTTGTACTCGTAGTTGTAAAATAATATAAATTTAACCAAAAAAAAAAATTTCAACACGAATTTAACTTAAAAATGTTGGCGCAATATGACGGGGTTAGTGACTTAACTCTTCGATGGATGCGGGTTAAATTTTTAATGTTTCTGCTGTGATTCAGTTTTCTGTTAAATTTTATAGTTCAGAAGTTATACAGGATTTTAGATTTTCAAACAAATGGTTTAAAAAAAGATATCGAGTTTTCAATGTTTTAAAAATCTACAAGATTTTGGAAAACCACAGACATAGGTATTCGGCTTGGGATAATGACTAAGATTTCACAGTTATTGATCAGTAACTGTCAAAAAAATATGAGAAATTCGTTTGTATGAAGCCCGCTGCGAGGCGCCGCTGGTCGTATCCTCTTAAGTAGTAGCGCAAGACAAATATGACTTTGACTCAGGTTAGGTTTATAACTTGACAAAAATGGCGCAAATGGCCCTAAGTATGCTTAACATATAAAATGTGCTAAATACAAGTTATACAGTACGTACCTTTCCCGGCGAGTTCGTTGGCGGCGATCAGCGCTGTGTCCGTGGCGCGTCCCGCACACACCACTGTTATGTGTCGGCCCTCGCGTTCCACCTTCGCCTTACCTGCGACACGACACACACACACACATACAGACAGCTCGTATCAGCGGACGGGCTAAGCAAGCGTATGTTAGTTACTTCTACTGAACACATCTGTTATAACTGTTTTAAAATTTTGTTTTTCACAAATTACATAAACTCAACTCACAACAAAGTGACTCATATTGCTGATCAGCCCTTGGATTTTTTACGTGTTTCTAGGGAGTCAAAGATCAAAATATTTTAATTAGGTTTAATTTAATCCAATTAAGTGTAAGAACAAGTCTTGGTATCCATAAATAATCTATGACATGCATTTTCATGAGTTTTCAGTGAAAAATTGGGGTTTGTGTGTGTTGAATTGATATAAAGCTAAAGTTATAATTTGGGTGTAAGATTCGCAAAATATATTTGAATTTTTAACTTTACCTATCGGTAGTACAAAATCTGGCGAGAGCGCTTCGTCGGACATAGGGAAGGGAACTCCGTATAGGATCTCGTTCTCTAGCACCACTACTGGATCAGGGTCTCGGATTGCTGCTTTCAGAAGACCTGGAAGATATTAATTTAACTTTAGTTACATAGTATGTATGTATGTATCTCTATACAGCATATCAATTGTAAAAAAACTCAGTAAATTAAATAGTTATCACAATCAAAGTGTATGAAAAGTTCATTCAGTAATTTAAACAAAAAGCTATTCAGTAACCTGATTTAATGTAAGGAACATTTCTTGCATAATACTGACTGACATTGAGAAATCCACCGCGGGAACACAGTTATATTAGAAATCCACCGCGGGAACACAGTTATATTAGAAATCCACCGCGGGAACACAGTTATATTAGAAATTCACCACGGGAACACAATTATATTTTACTAGCTTCTTCACCGGCTTTTCACGCGCAGAATTCGGTTATCAAAACTCCCGTAACACCTTTGCGACAAAAAGAGAAAGTATCACCCGTAGAAATGACGATTTGCGTAGGAGCTCGCGATCCATCCAACTTAATCAGGTAACCCCATAGCTCCTTTGCCACGTAAAGGAACAGTGCGCTGCTGTATCACCCGCACGGAAAAATTACCGTAGGTACTTTAGACTTTAGAAGGTAATAAAATCACATTTATTATTCATTATTAAATTTCAATTTTCGCTATTCAGTTCGTGAAAAATGATTGGGAATGCAAGATTACTGTCAAATATCTATCTATATTTTATATATATTTTTCATGCACCTCAATTTTATTCAACATATAAGAAAATCAAAACCTTTGGGAGTACATTTTTCAAATTCATTTTGTTTTTTATGACATACTTTAAATCTAAAACTTTACTGCTAATAAGTTTAAAACAACTTTTAGGAGAAGTCTTAATAGTCTTTATATCAGAGATATAAAATATCTGGATAAAGTGAAATAATCATAGGCTAGACTGCAATATTATCTTTATGGGCTGCACAACGACTTACTTGTGTTCTGTTAATCAAACTTAATCGCGATAGAGTGTATCATTTGAAGTATTATACCGCAATAAACTGATATCTAGATGTACACTGGTTCGCAATATCAATCACACAATTAATTAAGCGTAATAAGCTATGTAAAGTCCTTTTAAAGAACTTTAGTGGCATTCAAGTGTACTTATAAACAGCCACTAATCGGGTTGTTACAATAGCAGTAGATATAGAGACTGATTAGCGGGAAGACGTTTCGCCTTTTACTGTATAACAGAAAAAAATACTTTATTATATACATCTTATTGACTGGATAATAGTTCACTCAGACTCTCTTAAGAAGGTGGCGATAAAGAGGTTCACATTTACCCTTATAAGCAGCCAATAACATATATTCCTGTTTAAATCTGCCCTTATTCAGCTATTAGTAATAAAAGCTGCTAAAAGCTGAATAGAAACGTACACAATGTACCCAAAAACGCCCATGGCGTTATAAAAGTGGAAAATATGAACCATAGTACAGTTCTTATCAAATATATGGCGTTCTAAGTTGCTAAGAAAGTCAATATACAACCTTATGATCACGAGCGAACCTCAATAAAGGTTTTATATATCCGTGGGGTTCTGAATAAGACCATAAGTGAGTAATTACGCTGCCTTCTACGTTTCTTGGGTGGAAACTTACTTTAAGATAATTGATGATCTACGTTTACAAAAGAGAAACTGAACCTAACCTATCATACATGACTTAAACAGTGCGATTTCTTTTCCTGTCGTTTCCATACTTTACGATCTGCCTAGGAATTTCGTGACCTGCTGGATTTTACGATGGGCCGCCGACATATAGATAATGTAGGACCTAGAACCCCACATAGTATGATAGTAATACTGATGATATATAATATGAGTCAGTTGCAGCGAGATGATAGAAACAACCGACTAAATTGAGTGCCGTAAATTCACTGATTTAAATTAAAATAATCTAATCCGGCACTTCAATAGACCGGCATGTCCAATAATAAACCTTCGCAGAAGTACAAGAAGAAAGCCTTGGAAAAATATTGGAGCGAAAGCCATATTAAGGATAATTTTAAAAACCAATTAGATAATTGTCAGATATGCCACTGTTAGAAAAATACATATAGAACACAAATACAAATATGTCAATATATGTACTCTGTTTATAAAATGCTTTATTTTATTTTTTATGATTTTTTCTTAACAATCCAGTAATCCTAACATTCCAATAATCCTATACTCCCTAGTTTTTATTAGTGCCCGATTAGTGTGTATTTTGTATAAGCAAAGTACTTAGACGGAGTACCCGAGGGCTTGTGCAAATGGGAGGTTAGCTTTCTTGTCCGACAGACACATACGAGCTGTAGTTGACGGTAGTTGCTTTGATAGCATGGACATTAATGCTGGTGTACCGCAAGGCTCTGTGCTGTCTCCTACGCTGTTTCTACTGCATATCAATGTTGGACATCAACAAACATTGTTATGCAGATGACACTACTGGAGACGCTTAATACACGGGTCGTAAAAACATCCCTTGTTCCGTTGTGGAGGAAAAGCGTGGAAAACTTGTTACTCAAATCGAAACCTCTGTCCAAGGTTTCTGACTGGGAACGGGAAAACTTGGTTCGATACAACCCTACAAAGACACAAGTCTGCGCGTTCACCGCTAAGACACCCCATTCACTGTAGTCCCCCAATTCCAGAACACTCCCTTCTCCATCTCCAAGAGCGTTGGGATCCTCGGTGTTGACATCTCCAGCAATGTCCAGTTCCGAGATCATTTGCAAGACCAGGTGAAGCTGGCGTCCAAAAAACTTGATGTACTTAACAGAGCGAAACAGTACTGTGATACGGTATTTGACTCGGTTCAACAAAGGGTTGTGAGAATTGTCGGATCCCAAACTCACTTACCGTATCGAGCCCTTAAGTCCGAGGAGAGACTTCGCCTTCCTGTCTGTGTTCCACCGCTTGTACAATGGGATGTGTTCTGAGGAATCGTTTGAAATTATGCCCACGGCTACTTTCTACCATCGCACCGCTCACCATCGGCAGGGAATTCATTATTCATTCAAACTTACTCCCGTGAACACTTGGGTTGTGGAATGAGCTTCCTGCCAAGGTGTTTTCTAAGGACTACGGTCGACAAGGCGGTAGTGATACCCCTGGTGTTGCCATCGTCCAAAGGCAACGTTGACTGCTTATCATTAGGCGGCCCGTAAGCTTGTTTGCCACCTTAGTGGTATAAAAAAAAAAATGTATATAGAAACAAAATAAACGTCATTCCGTACAGATAAAATAATAAAATATTTTAATTCCCGATCTCTACTGCATTTATTTACAAATTCTTTATTTTAATACATAATACTGATAAATATCGATACAACAGTAAATAATTATCAAAAAATAAAAAAATATATCGATATATTTAATTTTTTTTTGCTCAACCCTAAAACCCTAGGAGTAAATACTGCACAATTGTTCTTAATAAATCCACATCATCATATCAGCTTATATTGGTTCACTGCAGGATATAAGCCTCGTCTTTGGCACTCCACTTCTCCCAGTCTTCTGCCTTCCGCATCCAACCACCCTCTTAAGGTCCGACGTCCACCGGGCTGAAGGGCGTTGTGACAATATTTATGCCGTAACATTTTTGTAATGCAATGTTTTTATTCAAGTGTTAGCGCGAAGATTTCCATTAGTAAACAATTCTCAATAAACGTACAACCTATTGCAAAATGCATCTTTAAATTAGAACGGCGCGTTTAAATATAAAAGTTCAGTTATTTAATACATTAGCTGAGAAGAAGTTTTGATTTATTTTATGAAAGGTTTGAAGCTAACAAAATATAAGTAAAAATGACTCAAATTTAAAATATTAAATCTCAAAATATGTTACAAAACCAGGTAACGTAAACTTATAAATCTTAAGCATCAACACAAATTAATTGTTAAATATAGGTAGTAATCGAACAACCGAGACCGATTGATTCGGACTCTAGGCAAAATGAAGTTGCGTTAAGTTTTAAACAAGCGGCGCGAGAATGAATGCTTTAAAAAGAACGTTGATTGGGTGTTTGTTTGGAACAAACGTTGATTGGAGGACGTTTTAAGAAAAACGCTGATTGGAGGGTTTATTAAGCGATAGTTGTTTTGTAATCTGCGGTTTTATTTTCTTATTCATTTTAATGTCTTCAGTTAAATAGCTATGCTGCTGTTTTATTATTTGGAGTTTCATAATTTTGAAAATCACTGCGAAAGTTTAAGTTACTTAGAACTTTTATAATATTGAAAACACCTGCGAGACTTACCTTTTTACCACAAAAATTCTTACAATGATAAAGGGTAGTTGTCTTGGTTTTCACGTATTTTGTATAATGGTATGACATGTTAGTGTATTTTGAAGTGGGTAAGTGGTGGGGTTTGTTAGAACTTTACCAACATTTAAACCATAATATTAATATTAATTTAGGATAATTAGGCCGTTTTATCTAGACCGTTCATATTAATCCAGGACTCTATAATAGTACCCCAACCAACATAACATTATACTTAAAAAAGATATTCCTTTTTTTCTTTGTTTAAATTAATCCAATCAAATCAAAATCTTTTTATAAATAGGTTACTAAGAACACTTCAAGAAATCGTCATGTAAATTAACTACAACTAGCTTTACAAACTAATTACAATACTGTTTTATTGCGTGTGTTAGATTAGATAAAGTTATCAACTGTAAAATTAATGTTAATAAGGTAATAAGTAAATAATAATATTATAATATGTTATAGTATAATAGTCACTGATTTGAAATGTGCAGACACGCGGCTGCGTTACCACGTGGTGTTTTTGTCAAGTAAAAAGGACGGAAACGACACCCACGTAGCTGGTGATGGGTGGGATGGACAGATAAGTGACCTATATTACGCACTGTCTATCCCTCCAAGCCCAATGTGCCTTAAGCACACAGCGTTCGATCCCGTCCACGTGCGCGAGGTAGACGGCGAAGTGGAGCGCAGAACTTCTCTGCCTCCACAAGACCCCCTGCCCCCTGTCACTGTCGACGAAGTCAAACAGGTCATCAAAAACCTACGCCCCCGTAAAGCCCCCGGTGCGGACGGTATCTCTAACGATATCCTAAAGCGCCTCACTTTTCCCCTTCTCTGCCTCCTAGTAGCGATCCTTATTAACGCTGCTATCGAACATTGCACCTTTCCTTCTCAATGGAAATATGCAATTGTTATAGGCAAAGCTCGTACCGAGCCGTCCTCCTATCGCCCTATAAATTTACTAAAGGCCCTTGGTAAACTCTACGAACGCCTGCTCCTCGCTCGCCTACGGAACGCTATAGTCTCCAGAGGCATTTTAATAGACGAGCAGTTCGGCTTTCGTGCCAAACACTCATGCGTCCATTAAGTCCTCCGCATCACGGAACATATTCTCACTGGCTTCCAACCAGTATTAGGAAAGGCCCGCGGGCGCTGTCTTCTTCGATGTAGCGAAAGCTTTCGACAAAGTCTGGCACAACGGTTTAATTTTTAAACTGTACAACTTTCAGTAGACAGATGGTCTCGTGCTCATCATACGAAACTATTTGTCGAATCGTAGCTTTCGCTACAAAGTTGAAGGCACTCTCTCTTCCCCCCGTCCCATAGAAGCAGGAGTCCCGCAAGGGTCCGTCCTCGCCCCCATCTTGTACCTTCTGTACACCAACGACATCCCTGAAACGATAGGTACCCAACTAGCCTTCTTTGCGGACGATACCGCTATCTATACCACCGATAGGCAAGTGAGCCGAATCACTAAGAGACTCCAACCCGCTATCACCGCCCTAGGCGAATGGTTTCGGAAATGGAGAATCGAGGTGAATCCCGACAAAAGCTCTACCGTTCTCTTTACCGTAGGCTGCCCTCCGCGGCCTCTCTCTCATCGGTCGTGCCATTCCCTGGCAAAATAAGACCAAATATCTCGGTGTGACCATGGATAGGCGTTTGAACTTCCACGCTCACACCAAAATAGTCAGAGACCGAGCCGCTTTTGTCCTCGGTCGTCTTTATCCCATGATAGGCAAGTACAAAAAGATGTCGCTTAGAAATAAGCTGAATCTACACAACTTGCATCCGTCCCATACTAGCTTATGCTAGCGTAGTCTTTGCGTTATCCAAGCGCAATCTCCACAAACTTCAGACCCTCCAAAACCGCTTCCGCAGAGCGGCTTCCGGAGCCTCTTGGTACGTCCGCAATGCGGACCTACACAGAGACTTCAAACTCCCCACGATTCCCCAATATTTCAAAGACCTGGCAGTCCGCTTTTTCGAGCGTACACAAAATCACCGGAATCGATTAATTGTGCAATTCACAACGTATCATCCCCCCGATCGACCTCGGCACGGTCGTAAAACTATAGTTAGGCGGCCTCTGCACGTACTAACGGCCCCAGATGACGATCTCGCTGTCCGGATAGCCAGATTAGTCTCTACGACCTCCCCGAATAGGGTCCTCCCTCCAAACACGACGCCGACGTCCCCGGGTTCGTCGTCGCCCGCAAGGCTACACGAGGTATTAAAGAGTGCCGGGGCGCTTCTCGCCCCCACTCAATCGCAACCGCACCCGCAAAACGGGGAACTCCCCTCCTGGCGGTGACTCACCTTCGGGTTCGAGACTCACGCCGGTCGAAGGGACGCCCCCGAGAGCGACAACCCAAGCCGAGGCTTCCCCCTTGAGCGTTGGGCGCTATATGGGCTGAGGCTCCTTCAGAGTCTCGCCCCACAAAGCCCAGTGAAGCAGAAGCTGCAACAGCCAACTGCATTGTCAGCTCAGAAAAAAAAACCAACGGCATTTTTGTTCAGTCCACCGCACTGGTCGCATCAGGTCGTCACGCTGTCGAAACAAAATGAGAATTGATTGTGTAACTTGTTTGTAGAAGATTATATTTTATTGTGTGTTTTTAATTATGTAGAATTGTTATTATATAAATGATAAATTAACATTACATAAGTAATACCTAGCTGAGAGTTTTATCTCTTTGTGGCATTTAGCCGGACCAGTCATTAAGGTCCTTAAGTACTTATAATTGTTGTTCTTGCAGTTCTTGAATAGCTTACGAATTTTAGAAATACTTAAAGGCGTAATTGTGTTTCTACTTGAAACTTGGATTTAATAAGTAGATACTTTATATCTCATAAAAGTTGTGATATTTACTTCAGACTTTGATTTATATATCCTATCATAAAAATACTTACCTACATTATCATATTTATATACCTTCAAATCTAACATCAGAAGTATTCATATAACATATAATACTACACATGTATATATATATTTACATTTTACAAACATGTAAATAAATAAATCAATAGGTATTCATATACATATTAAAAATAATATAAAATACATATTATATAAATATACAAATAGACATAAAAGATTTCAAAATAAGACTATATGTAAATTAACATATAGATATACATACTAATATATACTAATTAAGGCATTCGGAATAAAAAACAGGATGGGAGCAGGGGGTTTGAAACGTGGGGTGAGAAGGTTGTGAGACAGGGGTAAATGGTGATAAAAGTGCGTGGTCCCATACATACAGAACATTCTTTTGCCGTCGTTTTATTTGTCGAAATGCTGCCCGAAAAAGAGAAAATCATAGTCTACGCTTGTGGGTCACGAGGAGCTATCTAGGAACCACGTGGGGTTTAACTACGGCTAGATTGTGCCACCATACTGGTTAGTAAATACTTTTAAATTAGAAGTTATTAGAGGAAAAGCTTCAGTGAAAATATCGTATGTTCGTTGTGAAATACTTTAGATTGTGTTTTCCTGCTTTTGAAAGTTGCAGGCCTCGTGGCTTCAGATAATTTATTTCCGGGGGCCTGTGAGTGGTAATTTCAATTGAAGATCTCTAATCTAACGTTAAACAGCGTTATGACGAGTTCCCCTTTTCTGTCAGATAGAAATTTATGGTCGACAGAAATCTCAATTACCTCAATAAGAAAGAATATCAATAGGAGGTACAGTAAAACCTTCAAAAAAGTAGAAGTGGGAACTAAAATTATACCAGCCATATTAAATTTATTGGCCACTAAAGAACTAGGTCTGCCAAGAGATACAGTAATAAATATGTTTAATCCATGTCCATCCTTAGCGGCTATTTTAGCTGGTTAGCTAGTTTAGGTGAGCGCTGATGTACATCGTAAGGGGGCGCCCTATAAACCGACCTTCAGGTCGCAACCTACACACTGAGCTACCAAGTTCCCACTCTACAAAACGAATGAATTTAGCATTTGTGTCGATTTTAATTTCAAATGTGGAAGTAGTAGTCTTTAATGCCTGTTTCATCTAGCTAGTATAATCGAGTATTTTCTTCGTTTAGGTGTTATTGTACAAATATCAGAAAGAAGATTAGGTTATGTCGCAACTTAAGAAATGGTGAAAACGCAAAATGGACTTAATTTATGATTGTAGATTTAGCTATAATCGATTTCTTGATTATTTTTTTTTTACGCTTATTTTGTATACTGTTTTGTTGGCTATTACTTTGACGTACCTCCAATAGAACTGGGTTTACTACATATATGACACAACTATTTTAGGATCCTACCACTTTAGACGATAACGCTTGGCCAAATAAAATAATTATCTACATGAATATTAAATATTAGATTTATTTACTTTCTCACTCGCGTTGATTGATTGTGGATGAGGCTTTGAAGTTTCCTAGAACATTTTATTATCTTGATTACCTGCGTTTGAAGACTGACAAAGTTCTAAAGCAATATGCCATAGCAGAACTAGTTATTTTGGAAGACTTTAACGCCCACCATCGTGAGTGGCGGAGTTCTCGAACCAATAACTATGCAGGGATATTTGCTCATGAATCTGCTCTGTCCTATGGATTCTCTCAGCTGGTACTTTCTTCAACTAGAATGCCAGATATAGAGGACCATATGAGCTCCTTACTGGACCTTCTGCTGACACGTCCGGACGGATATTTCATCTCAGTGGATGCGCCTCTTGGCTCCTCAGACCACTGTCTCATTCGAACTCAAGTGTAATGCTCACAACCTGATCCATCTGGGCCAACTAGTTGGCATCGTGTGTGGCATTATAAGTCGCCAAACTGGGATGGATTGCAAGAAATAAAGGCAGCTCTGCTTTAGCTCAGAAGCCGCAGTCACTGAGACAATCCTCGGTGGTATAGAATGTTTTATTCCTAACCCGCAAGCAGGTGCCGGCGTCAAAAAAGTAACGTGGTTTAATAGGTCTTGCAGAGAAGCTAAAATTCTTAAACAAACTCGTATGAGGCTTGGAACAAGGCTCGTAATTATAAGGATCCAAATATTTCTGAGGTAAAACGCAAATTAAATGCTGCCTCGAGGTTCAGTAATAAAGCAACTGCCAGAGCTAAATTCCAATTTATCGGCAAAATAGGTGGGCGACTTGCGACCTATACCTGTGGGAGTCGTGCTTTCTGGTCACTTGCTAAAGCTACCGAAATTGTTAAGGACCAGCAAAAACCAAAATTCTTTTGAAAAAAATTGGAAGTTTGCGCTGTATCAGATCAATTAATTTGTATAGATTGTTGTTTAAAACGAAATCTAAATCAAATATTCTCAATTTATGGCATGAAAGACTAGCTCATAGTAATGTAACTGAAATATTGAAGTTAGCAAAGAATAAGCTAATTAACGTTGACATATAAAATTCTGACATCACAAATTTTATTTGTGAGGCTTGAATCTATGGCAAACACTGCAGGCAACCTTTGTCTACTTCCAACCGAAATAAAAATAATATTTCTTACGGGAGTTTGGTTTTTAGTGACGTATGTGGTCCAATGTCACATAAATCTCTTTAAGGGTGTAAATATGTTTTGATTTTTAAAGATACGAATATTTTATGCAATACTGTTTAATGGTTAAAAATCAGTTTGAACATGCGGTAAAGAAACTGCACACTGATAATGGTGGTGAGTACATTGGTCAAGATTTTTAAAATGTTTTAATTTCGAATGGTATTGAGCATTAATTTACAGCAACTTACACACCGCAACAAAACAGATGTGCCCAAAGCACGATAATTAATTAATATTTGAGCGAGCCCGGTCTCTTCTTTATGCTCGCAACCTACCAAAGTTGTTATTGGCTGAAGCTGTGAGTTGCGTAGTGATCTTAAAAATAGAATTAATTCAAAGAATAATCCTGATATAACACCTTATTAATTGTGGAGCGGATAGAAGCCTGACTTAACACATGTTAGAATCTTTGGTTCTAAAGAATATGTTCATGTTCCAGATCAAAAAAGAACAAATCTGGAAAGGAAAAGCCAACAGTTAATATTAGTTGGATATCAAGGAAACTCTCATAATAACAGAATGTTTGACATATGTACGAAAAGACTTGTTGTTTCTACAGATGTAATTTAAATGAGAATTATGATTTGTCACGAGTACCTAAAAGTTCCTCAAGAATACGACTTGAAGAAAACGAACTTTATTGCAATGACTCGCTTAAATGTACGGAGTTATTGGATCAAAATCAAGTAGCTGAGATTAATTCAGACTTAAATACAGAAAAGGTACAAAATAATGAGCATTATTTGGAAGTAACAAAAAAACAACGATATAGAGGCATCATTAAGTAACTCTTTCAGTTTCAGTTCATAATTTAAGAAATCACCGCGATATCAAAGAACCTGTCGCACTTTTAGGCAAATTGGGTTGAATTTGATGAACCTCAGATATATCAAGAAGCAAGTCACTTAGTTCATGCAATTGAATAGCAACATGCTATTCAAGAAGAGCTGAACTCGCATAAAGAGAATAGAATATATTGGATATTTACAGATTTGCTCAAAGGTGAAAATATTATAACGTCGAAGTGGATATTTAAGGTAAAACCTAGCATTATTAATCAAAAACACAGGTTTAAAGCGAGACTGTGTGCAAGAGGCTCCACTCAAGTTTATTTTGAAATATTTTCACCAACAACTCCTGTGATTCCATAAGGATTTTACTTAGCATCGCTCTAAGAATTCTGAAATGTTTCAATTTGATGTAATTTTTAATTATAAGATTCAGCTTTTTTGTCCAGTGATCTTACTGAAAATATTTTTATGTAAGTACCTAAAGGCGATGCTTCTGAACAAGGGAAGGTATGTAAGTTAGTAAAGTCTTTCTATGGTTTAAATCAAGCACCTCGGTGCTGGCACCATAAATTCAGTTCTTTTTAAAGTCTTTTGGTTTTAAACAAAGCAAAGCTGATAACTGTGTTTATCACGGTACCTTTCATGGTTTTAAAGTTTTGTTAGTAGTTTTCGTAGATGATGGTCTTTAAATGTCAGTAATAAAATAAAAATTAGTTACGATTTTATCGTAAATGCAAGACATTTCAAATAATTATTTTAGAACCTTTTGTTCGTATTTAATTTTTGCAAAATATGATTGATAATGATAACAGTTTTGTCGCAAACTCGTTGTTGAGTTATCGACAGCTAAATCTGAATTCATGGCTGCATGTTCGGCAACCAAAGAATATATTTGGCTCAAACAATTTCTGTTTAAAATATCAGAAATAGAGCACGGCTGTGTTAGTAGATTGTTTATTGATAATCAAAGCACTATCAAATTCATTAAAAACCCAGTTTACCATAAATGGTCAAAGCACATAGATGTCAGATAAAATTTTATTTGAGAAAAGTTTAACTCAGGAGAAATAACCTTAGAATATGTAAAGTCTTCTGATCAATTAACTGATATATTTATAAAAGCACTCCCCTCAAATGCTGACAAATCTAAAAGGGATAGAATTTTAAAACATTAGTCAATAGCATGAGCTTAATATTTTATTTATAGGGCTACTGCACATTGCACAGATGTATGTTGATTTATTTTGTGTATAGATTTTAAATGGTTTTAAGTTTATATAAAATATTAAATTTAGGGGAGTGTTGGCTGGATTTAAAAAGAAATTTTATATTTGGCATAACTACTTCTATCTGTAGCTTAGCAACAAGAAAAGTAACTTGTGTCTTATGTTGTAACGAAAATAAACATTTATTGTTTATCTCAGAAATCTATTATTCCTAGCCTTTGCCAACAATTTGGAGATGGTAAGAGGTGCAGGTGTGTCCTGGCATTGTGGGACTCATTTTTTAGCGGTGACTGTATCTTCGTAGGGTTGAATCGGACCAAGTTTACCCAGTCTGCTTAGACAGAGCGGACTCGATTTAGACACAAGTTCTCCGCGGTTTTACTTCACAACAGAACGAGGGATTTTTGCACAGCCTTTCTAGTCTAGTACTGAAATCTGCATAGCAATGTATGTTGTTGATGGACAACATGTCATTAATATGCAGTATAAACAGCGTAGGAGACACAAGCATCAATGTCCATGCTATTAGAGCAACTACCATCAACTACAGCTCGTATGCGTTTGCAGGGCAAAAAGCTAGCCACTCATGTGTAAAAACCCTCCGGCAGTCCGTAAGATGGCAACTTCGATAGAAGACCCCGGTGCAAGACCCGATTGAAACCCAGTAGTTTGGACTATGCGTCGTTATGTCAGTCATTCGGTCAGTTTACTCTTTTATATATATAGATTACCTTTCGCATCCTCAGATGAGTAAGGCATGACCACTTTGAGACCAGGACAGTGGCTGTACCAGGCACCGAAGCACTGCGAGTGCTGCGCGGCCACTCCCGCCGCCGCACCGTTCGGCCCGCGGAACACGATGGGCACCGGCACTGCGCCCGCAGACATGTAGAATGTCTTTGCTGCTGAGTTAATTACCTGTAACATATCAAGATTGCATACAGTAAGTAACAGGTGTAGTCCAATCTTCTAACGCGACGGTGATACACGTGCTTCTACAAATGTATCACTGTGACGTTTATTTATAAAACTGCATCACCCTCTTAAACTACCTGACGCCTTTACCAACAGAATACATCATGGACTTTTATCTAAAGAATTCGGCCGGTATGACACAAGTGTCGAAGAGTCAAGGTTTATGGACGGATTGGTACTTAACACACATCACCTGTGTTTTAATTATTCATGAATTCACATTGCAGTTCATGATTTAACAATAACAACTGTAGAAAAATATTTGATCAATATACCCTATTAAATCTGGGTCTTTAGAGTACCTTGTCAGCTGTCTGTTAGATACGATTTTGGATATACCTACATGGTCAATGGCTTGCATGGAAAAGTTGAAGGTCATGAACTCGCAGATGGGCCTCAGTCCCGCAAAGGCGGCTCCTACTGCAATCCCAGTAAATCCAGCCTCCGTAATTGGCGTATCTACAACTCGTTTGTCTCCATATTTTTTCCAGAGGCCCCTGTGGAGTATAATTTTTTTACTTATTATTAATTTTAGGTAGTTTTAGTTATTAACAATATCAATCGTTACCAGTCCGCCTGACTGTAGGCTATGGACACAAGTACCGATCCCTTTTACTTTCTTCTTGGAGAACCCTTTACTTTAGTCCTTAAAGAAAAACTTGACAGGGAGCTCATTCTACAACCCTAGTGTTCGCAGCAGGAGATTCCTCTGAAACTGCACTCTGCGTGACTACTTAGGTTTTAAGGTGTGTGGATGATTTCTCTGCCGATCGCGAGCGGTTTGATGGAAGGCACTTAATCATCTAAAGCAAAAACATAGAGTTATATAAGTCTTTCTAGGATAATCCTGCACTCAGTCATCAACTCGCTATCTTGGCCACGAACAGGTAACAGTAGAGCAAAGCATAACGCGTTTGTGCGAGACCCAACTTCCCTATGTATGCTATGTCGATAACTTTGGTTCTCTTCCGGATCTCCTCATTTCGGATTCGATCCCTTAGAGACACTCCGAGCATAGCTCGCTCTATTGCGCGCTGTGCGACCTTAAACTTGTGGACCAGCCCTGCTGTAAGTGTCCACGTTTCGGCGGCGTAAGTCATGACTGATAGGACGCACTGGTCAAAGACTTCAGTCTTTAGACTTTGCGGTATAGGCGACGTGAAGACTTGACGAAGTTTACCAAATGCTGCCCACCCTAGCTGGATCCGTTGGCTTCCTTATCAAGGTACACATAATCCTGGACAACTTCGAGTAAGGTACCCGCGATGTATACTGGCATTGGCACGACGTGTTGGTTGAACATGACTTTTGTCTTATCCAAATTCATGCCAGGGCCCACTCGTCGAGAGGAAGCGTCTAGGGAGTGCAACATTTCGCTCAGTTCTTCAAACTACTTCTGCCATAATCACGATGTCGTCGGCAAACCTTAGGTGTGTGATGTATTCGCCGTTTATGTTTATGCCCCGCCCAGCCCAGTCCAAGGTTTTGAAGACATCTTCTAAGGCATTGGTGAACAGTGTCGGGGATATAACGTCCCCCTGTCTTACACCTCTACGCAGTGGGATGGCACTTGTCTTATGGTCCTGGAACTGGACGGTTATCGTAGCAGCGTTGTAAAGACATCGTAGCACCTCAATATATCGCCAGTCTATACGATATCGCTGCAGAGAATCTAGCACAGCCCAGGTTTCGATGGAGTCAAAGGCTTTCTCGTAGTCCACAAACGCCATACACAGCGGCTGATTATACTCTTGAGTTTTTTGTATAATCTGCCGTACAGTATGAATGTGATCTACGGTACTGAAGCCTTTCCGAAACCCAGCCTGTTCTGGTGGCTGAAACTCGTCAAGTGTTCCAGCGAGACGATTCGTGACGACTCTAGATAACAGCTTATATACGTGGGTTAGAAGGGATATCGGTCGGTAGTTCTTAAGTAGAGTTTTATCTCCCTTTTTAAAGAATTATAGCACCACGCTTCCGCGCCACTCCTCCGGTGTAGTTCCGTTATGGATGACAACATTAAAAAGCTTTGCTAACTCTTCAAGGACTGGAGTGCCGCAGACTTTTAGAAGCTCAGTTGTAATGCCGTCATCGCCCGGAGCTTTGTTGTTTCCAAGCTGTTCCATCTATTTTGAAGTTCCAGATTTTTCAGAGAAACTTGTCGGATCCTATCGTAGCTTGGGACTGTAAAGGACTAAGAGTAGACTTTATTAGACGATTTTTTTCGGCCTTGTAATTTATATTTAGAGTGCCTCTAACAAGTCTGTGATCACTGCCGGAATTGAACCTATTGATTACTGAGACATCTCTAAATATGTTCCGAATATCTTCCATAATAAAATCTATCTCATTCCTAGTCACAGCGTCGGGACTTCGCCAGGTCCACCTTTTATGGAAACTCTTCTTGTAGAACGAGTTCATCAAAAAGAGCCCTTCCATTTCGAGAAAGTTTACCAGCTTTTGTCCTCTGTGATTTCGCGTCGCGTTTTTGTACTACCACTTTGACGTTAAAATCCCCCATCACAACGTTGTAGCTAGCCTTGGTGATGTTATGAAGGACCTTGGTGATATCTTCATATGTGGCTTCGGCTTCTTCATCAGAGTGAGACGAGGTTGGCGCATACACCTGTACCACCTTCAGAGAGTATCTGTTGGTGAGCTTTAGGACAAGGTATGCAAGTCACAACACTACTGATTTCCACAACGTTGTTTATGAGCGATTTGTTGACCAGAAACCAACACCGCCTCGGGAAGGGTCATCACCTTCTCGAAAGTAGAATAAGTTTCCTGACTCCAGGGTCAGCGTGTCCTCACCCTGTCTACGGACTTTAGTTCTACGAGGTGATGATCCAACCTCATCGTGCGACCATTATACGTTGCCAAATGTAGTCGTCGTTTATGGTAGCCGTTTGTCGTAACCCGGAGATTCCTAACACCCTCTACCCCACCGTTATACCGACCGCTACCGTAGCCGGGAACAGTGTGGTTGCCGGGAACTGAGGGCCGTTTATTTCCTGCCTTCACCATATTGGGTTTTGCCTATAGTCACCACACTGGGCACACGGGTTGGACCGTACCGCAGTTAATTCAGACTACTACCAGATGTTGCTGCTGCCCAACATCAGTCTGTGTTTGGGGTTGAGAAATAAGACCCCTTTTGCCTCTAAGTCGCCTTTTACGACATCCCAGGAAGATAGGGAGTGGTCCAATTGTGTTCTGCCGGAACCACACGTTCTAATTTATTATTAATTGACTTTTAAAAAAAACAGAATGGAGGTTCTGAATTTGTCAGCATCTTGAATTGAATACAGAATGATATTTTTCAATTTTTATTCTATACATATACTAGATAAAAATACACTTAATGCATAAATAAAATAAGTTTACATAAATTTATTGCCATTTCAGTAAAATTTAACTTGAAAAATCCTTAAATTCCTGTTTTTTACAGATAGCACTCTTAACCTTTTGTTTTACAACCAATATTTTTGTTTGTTTAAGATGATACAATAATTTTGATACTCTTAAAACCAATCTATATATAAAAGACAATTTCCTGAGTGACTCATCATCGCCTACCCCAATATGTCATTTAAAAACGGATTTCACAAATTTCAAGCGGCTGAAAATTTGTTTGAAAATCTGTTTCAGGTTAACCTATGGAAAAAGGTATTCAGCCATTTGAGAATGATACATTTCACTATTTTTGAAAAAGCATCAAAATAGGGTATAAAACGTTGTATGGGAGTCGGGTTAGTTTTCTAATTAAAACTATGAAAATTAGTATAAACATTTTGGTTAGCAAATAAAGAATGACTTGTTTCGGCATTTTCCACAATTCAACAAGTGGGTGAAAAAAAAAAAGCATAGTTTGTATGAGAAAGAATTTGTTTATTAGCAAATTAACTTTAAACTAGAATAAATGCTCTCCAGTGCAGTTAACGGAACACACATTCCAGTCAGGCTCTAAAGGGTAAAAAGGGGCAAATCTCAAAAAAAAAATTCATGGGAGAACTGTAGGCCTACAACTGATATCAATTTCAATCCCAATCCAGTTTCAATCCAATTTCGTGGCAAGCTTAAACTCGATCTCTAATGGTACTCCTAAACCAATTGATTTAATTAAATTGATTGATTGGATTGAAATTGAGATTGCACACATTTCGGAATCACAAATCACAAATGTAAAAATAATACTGAAACTAATAACAATTAAAGTGAAAGTTTAATCTTTGTAGCGATAGTTTTGTTTTAAGGATTTAAAATTTTGACATTCCTTCATATATCATCGTACCTAATTTCACTCTCGATCCGATGGCGTCAAGAGTACCAATTCTTAATATTTGTATAGAATTTTATTTCCGAAATTGGCCACTAAATTCCGTTCTCGACTGTACGCTACAATGACGTTCAACAGTACCAATTTTAGTAGAGAAGCTAGGCCGTCGAGACCGAAGCCCCGTCGGACCGAAGAGTCCTCTACCGACAACTGGTATCATTGGGTTCAGCATGATGTCTTGGACAAGAATAACCGGTTGTCGCGTTCTAAAGTGGTGGAGGGGAAAGATGCGGAAACCGGCTATCGGGGTTTGGTTAATTTCTCAACAGCCACTTATCCGATTTCAACAAATAAGGTGTCATACGATAGGTGATAAAATGCTTAACATAACATGTCTTCTGTATATACCAAACTTTATTAAATATTTAGAAAAAAAGCGAATTTTTGTCAAAAAACTTTTTTATTTTTATTGAATTGAAGCAGTAAATTACATTAAATTAAAAAGTAATGTATAGCTAAAAATTGGGTGATTAATACAGCTATATAAAAAAAAATTTAAATTTGGTTGAAAAATGATAAAACTGTGACTAAATTTATACATTATCCTATAGCGGGTTTTATTTTCTAGATTATTTCAATATAACTACAAGTAACAAGATTAATTTCATATTAATAACATAATTTATTTCTATGATCAATTATATATATAGATAAATAAAATATTAGGTATGAAATATAAAGTAATACTATGTCATATTATCATTTACGTATGTTAATCTTATACTTTTTTCAACTTTATATTACAAACAAAACAATACAGCCTTACGCTAGGCAATAACATAATAAACAATCTTTAAGTTTAAAAAATTTCATAAATGCCTCCCAATTAATTAAGTTCTAATTCATCCAAACATTTTTATCATCAATTTATTCATCAACTTTTTAATAGATAGCTATTTTTCTTTTTAAACTATCTTTGTCATATATTTTTATTTAATTTAATTTATTTGGAGCTAAATTAATCACACGTTTTGGAATTTTATAGTAGAAATATAAACTTTTTATTGCAAAATAGCTAGGTAAAGACAATGTTTGGAACTACCAATTTATCCTTATACCTTGTATTCAAATGCCAAATTTTGCGTACATACATTATACAAGTGTAGATATTCCCCTAAATAGTTAGTTTAGAGAATGTCCCAATTTATAGATTGACAGCAATAGGTTGGTGCTCTCCTACTTCTAAAGTACAACTGAAATAGTTAACCAGAAATATGTATAACATATCTGTCCAAATACAAAATATCTATTGGATGTATTTGCTGTGACATTTTAGTCATAATGAAATTCGTTAGGCAAACATGATATCAGCTGCAAATCTTTGAGATATATTGGGCACAGGGTTGCCATATGTACGGATTTATCCGTACCCGTACGCAATTTCGAACAATTTCTCAGAACACATCCCATTATACAAGCGGTAGAACACACACAGGGAGGCAAAGTCTCTCCTCAGACTGAAGGGTTCGATACAGCTTGCGAGTTTGGGATCGTCGACGATTCTCAAAGCCTGTCGTTGAACCGAGTCAAAAGGGCCAAGCTGGTATCCGGGCGCACCCGCCCAAAGATGGCAGCAGTACCCCATATGGGGTCGGACTTGCGACTTGTAAAGCAGCAACCTTAGCCCCGAAGTGCAGTACTGCTTCGCTCTGTTGAGTACACCAAGTTTTTTGGACGCCAGCTTCAACTTGTCTTGCAAATGATCTTGGAATTGAACATCACTGGAGATGTCATCACCAAAGATCCCAATGCTCTTGGAAATAGAGAGGGGAGTGTTCTGGATCGTGGGACCACAATAAATGGAGTTTTCTTAGCGGTGAACGCGCAGACTTGTGTCTTTTGAGGGTTGAATCGGACCAATTTTTCCGTCTCCAGTCAGGGACCTTGGTGATGGTGATTGGTGATCTCGATTTGAGACACAAGTTCTTTGTGCTTTTCCTCCACATCGGAACAAGAGATGTTTGCACGGCCCGTGTAATAAGTGTCTCCACTGTGTCTAACATCTCATTGATATGCATTAGAAACAATGCAGGAGACAGCACAGAGCCTTACAGGACACCAGCATTAATGTCCATGATATCAGAGCAACTACCGTCAACTACTACAACTACTACTTATGCGTCTGCTGGACGAAAAGGTAGCCACCCATTTGCACAAACCCCTAAACTCTATAAGATGGCAACTTCGATAGAAGACCCCGGTGCCAGGCCCGATTGAACGCCTTCACTATGTCCAGGCTACATGCCAATGCCTTCTTCTGACTCTCAATGGCTAGTGCCCATCGGTGTGTGAGATACACTAGAAGGTGGCGAAAGCCATATTGACGGTCGCTGACTGTCATTCGGTGGATCTGATCTATCGCCCTTTTAAGGCACCGGGTGCACATTCGCAGTTTTCCATAAAGAAAGAAATTGCCTAGTGTGGACACAACTGTTTAAGCATTACTGCTGGTATACCATCTGGCCCACTCGATTTATGAACATCTAGAGAAAACAATGGCTGCCGTACCTCCCGATGTGTTATGGAGATTTCCGGCATGGTCTTACCGCACCACGGTATAGTAGTTTATACAGCACCTTCGTCGTTTAATTCGAGTTTGAGGTAAAGATACTACCAAGTAGATCGGCTTTCTCTTTGGCACTATGGGCCAAGTCACCTTGGTCTTTCGCAGGAAGATGGTCAAAAAAATGGATCATTAATAATAGGACATTGGTCTCAAGGCTGTGCATTATCTACTTTTTAAATTCCAAAATTTTTAAAATCTATTTTTTCCGGCCTTTTGTTTTCGCTTAGGTAAACTAACCGGCCCGACAGCACCTAACTCCGTGTTTACTTGCAAACTGCTATATACATAGGGATGTAACTTAAAGTGTATGATAAGTATGTATTATTTATTAAGTTTCTAACACAACCAAATAAAACTAATTAGGTACATTCACAGCCACTACGGTGCACAGACAGAGCGAGAGACGTCGTCGTTGAGCTGGCCATTCGGCCAATCTCCGTCTCGGTCGACAGGAGCTCGCCCGTGATATCATTGATAAATTTGTTATCTATTGACCAAATTTCAAAATTGAAAAAAAAAACAGCAAGTTAATAAATGTGTCAATTTTATGTAGTACTTGGTTTTAAACCTATCTGTCATTTACTGCTTCAATTTAACAAACTAAAAATACCTTTGTTGGAAATTCCCTTTTTTTCTAAATATCAAAGAAACTATGGTATTTACAGAAATTATTGTAAGACATGATATGTTAAGCATTTATCACCTGTAATATGACACCTTATTTTTTGCAATCGGATAAGTGGTTATTGAGAAACTAACCAAACCCTGATACAAGGTTTCCACATATTTTCTCTCCCTCCCTCCCCCTTCCACCATTTTAAAACCCGACAATTGGTCTATTCTTGTTCAGGAGATCATGCCAAACACAATGATGCCAATTGTTGGTAGAGGACTCTTGGTCCGACAGGTATCGTCATTTGACGACTTTCTTAAAAGTGGCTTCTCTACTATTTAATAGATTTTTCGATTGCCTAGGATTTTACGATTGAGTCTGATATCAGTTGTAGGCCTGCAGACCCATTCTTTTGTATAAAAAAAAAATATGTAACTCAGCAAATTAATAAAATCATCATTAATAGAATCAGAAGGGGATGTCCGGGGGGTGAAAGACTTTTTTATGGGACCACCCATATTAATGTTGTGAATTTAAAACATACATTTTTGGTCTACAATGGTCGGAAGTATACCCTTATAATTGAAAAAAGAATTTTAAAAATCCATTTAAATATGACAGAGTAATGCGCGTACATACGTAAAAAAAAAAAATACAAACATCCAAATTGAGAACTACAGTTTGTCACAGTTATAGATTTTCAAATTATCTACAACTTTCTCATTTTACTTTTTTCTCTAAAATTAAAACCAACTTTAGTCACAAATCACTAAAAACCCCTTTTTACTCCCAACGCAGGGTTCCACCTCAATTCAGCTGTTTAAATTATTTTTCCTGAGTTATATATACATTTTTTGCTATATCAAAAGATGGGTCTAATCTTGCAACAGATTTTTCCCAAAAATAATTTATTTTAGAGCTATTTTGCCTGGACTAAAGGTATAAATATTCATGAACACAAAATAGTGTCTTCCAAAAATCAAGCGTAAAGGGGTGAAAAGGGTTGGCAAAGTTTGTGTGATAAATATTTTTTTTATCGTCAAGACTACTTCAAGCCAGGTTTACATGTTCAACACAATTGATGAAAGGTAAGGTATCTCATGAACATTATAACTTAAACCCTTAAGGAGATGGCAAACTTACTGTGGAAAACAGTAATTTTCTAATGTTAAAATTTACTTAAAAACTGATATTAATGCTATCCAGGACAATTAATCAAATATGTCTTTGTGAGTTTTTAAAATTCAATCCTCAAGGGGAGAAGGGCAATAGGCGGTTTGTTTGGAATTAACTTTACCTTAAACTTGATATACATACATGTTCTTGGACACAATTAAAAACTCATCAAGCACAAACACACAAAGCAGAGAAAGGGGGTGACAAATCCTGCAGCTGCAAATGGCCTTTGCTGCGAAGCAATAAGACAACTTTTTGCTCAGTTTATGAAAATTGTGTAGCAAATGATGTGAAACATTTTTGTTTATATAATGCTTTTCCAAAATTCATTTTTAAGAACATGAAAGGGGATAGCCAATTTTTTTATTGAATACTATCCATACCTTGATATTTCTATATTAATATTCATTGCCCAGCTCAAAATTGTTGAGATACAAATATTATATTTAGAGTATGGTTTCATTTTATGTTGAAAGCATTGTTTTAGATGAAAACTTCAAGCCCCAAGGAGGTGAAAATAAGGTGTACACTTCACAGTTTGTTGATGAAAAACAGTAGAAGTGTACAGTATATGCGAGCGAACCCCCTGGCGGAAAGCTATTGCTAAATAATGGTTGATAGATAACTAAATCAACAAAAATAATGATTCTGTATCACAAAATGAACAAACCTTTTGTATCTTGAATGTTAACCTTGATAAGCAAATATTTTATGAATTGTGAATAATGAGTTATGAATATGAATAAAAAAATTACATTCATGTTATATAACAATAACTATATCCATAGATACATAGCAATGTCAGGTGGTAATACTGATAAAAAAAATGGATCTAGGCGTAGAATATAATAGAACTAAAAAAGCTGCAATGTATAAACCAAAAGAACTCCGCAAAACATAGCAAAAGCTTAAAAAGTGAACAGTAAAGTTTACCTTGTAACTTTGTAAGCGCCGTCATACTGTGCCACTTCTTCTCCTAGAATGAAAACTCTCTCGTCTCTCTCCATCTCCTCATCTATTGCCTGGTTCAAGGCATCTCGAACGGTAACGGGTTTGGAAGCTAAAAGTTTCGAAGACGAAAAAGAACGACAAGATAACCGTGTTAACATTGTCAACACCACCGGTGATGATTTCAGAGCCATATTTTACTACACAATTATGATTTATTCGTATCTACTAAGAAAACCACACTTTTAAACCTAAAACAGGTATTTTTGTGTAGTTTTGACTATATTATTCACATAAAAACGGGATTATGTTACGGAAGAAAGGATAAACAGAGGTCGGTCGCGTTCTTGTTTAAATCGCGTTCGTGTTTTAATCTTACTTTGATAGTAAGATGGCTATATTACCGAAGCCAAATGTGCGAGTAAAATAAAACACATCCTAACTGAACGTGTCCGTGAAGGTAAAGTCCACCTCATCAAACTAAAATAAAACAAACTACTATTGAAATAAAGGGGTGAATCCAAAGTATTTTTTTATACAAACTGCGTTCCACAACATATCTTTAACCATAAACATTTTACGAAGTAGGTACTTAAAACACGTTATAATCATTAATCTCTACTTACCAAAGTCGCAAAAAGCTTATTCAGCCATAAAATGATTGTGAATTATTAATTTAATACCTATCTAACCAGAGTTTTCATTAAATAAATTAACTGTATAAATGTAAGAATAACCAAGTATATTTATTGATTCACTGGCATTTGAAAATTTTATGTACCTACCTACCTACTTATATGCTTTTTGTTTATGACATTACCCAACGAATATTTTGCATATCAAAATATTTTGTGTAGGGAAAACTTAATCTAAAATAATACAAATTAAAATAAAATATCGCAGATGGATCTGTCGAATCTTTGTGAATTAGGCACCTACTCAGATTACAAAAAAGACCTTTGATTCACGAGTACAGAATAAATTAAATACAATAAATTTAATAGTTAATAATAACAGTCTAAAAAAAATGATCAAGTGTGAGTCGGACTCACGCACCAAGGGTTTTGTACCTACCACCATTAACGTAATTAACAAACACAAAAGAAAACTATTAGTGTGCCGCTAAGCGGTCATCTATCCAATAACGACATTGCCTAACTTTGAATATCGTTTCCAAATAACACATGTGTTACAGTTTCGCTTAATAATTACTAGATGGCGCTGTAACGGTGATTATGATGGTAAATGGCTTGGGTCCGTCTCACATTTGGCACATTTTTATTATTTGTTGTGATACTTTAGAGCTTACACACACTATGATCACTGCAAACAATGCATTGCTACCAAAAACCGTACCTGAGGTAGAAAAGATTGGCCAACAATGGGAACATAAATTGTAATTTTCCTTACATGTATGGGAGCCTCCTCTTTTAACCAAAATATTAACATTCCTAAACTAAATCTTTGCTAAGTACCTAGGCTGTTTTATTTTTATCCCCGCAATCATTATACATCAATTGTATATGGGCAATGCGTTCCCAAAAAATTGTATTATTGAGCCGATGGTAAACAGCTGATGCAATTTGCTTGAACCTTTATTGGCCTTTGATTCTTATCAAGTAATAAACCATTTTGCTTTCAATTTATGACTACGAAGTAGTGCCATAAAAGTAACCTTCTTCACTGGATCTTTCACAACTTTAATTATCTCTCTTAATTCAGAACATTATAAACAAGCGTCAGTAGCAAGACTCTTAAAACTATTGACACCGATGTTCAATGTATACCGATCACAAAGTCCGTAAATAAGTATTATGCACTCCGTAGAGACAGAGCCGCGCAACCGTCTATGCGTCTAACTTTCACCGTACTTCGTAACACTAATTTGCACGCTGGCCGCGAGCCGGGGCGCGGCCAATGTCGAACCAAGATAAGTTCGGTGACGTCACCACTTATCTTTACCGAACAATTCCCCGTCCCAGCCAGATCGAAGTCTATACGTAAATGGTAGTACGGAGCTCGCGGTGCGCGAGTCCGACTCACACTTGACAGGTTTTTGTAAGCACTAAATACAACCATTGAAAAATCTCCAATCCTGATTCAATGAGTTTAAGCGTGGTGGAATTCCTACCATACTGATGATCTACGTGACCCAAGTAACATTTTTTCTGGGCCAACGTTTTGATATATGCTTCTTTGAATGGTAATTTCCTGGTTTTGGATTTTATCTCAGGTCATACAATAGTTTGTTTCAATGCCATAAGCTCTTGGGGCAAAAAGTCACTTGAAAGAGTAAATGGGCTTCCACAGGAGTTAAAATTAACGTTATGCTTCCTTACTAATCTGACTAAAAGGTTCTGAGAGCTTTAGGTTTTGAAAAGGTTCTACTTTGGTTATATTTTGATACTTTTTATTGTAAAGCATGGCTTGTTGGTCTAACATAAAACCTAAGCGTGGTTTATTTACAACCACATTTCGCTAAGACTTTTAGGCATAATTCAAAACCGGCATTTAACAATGTAGTTTCTAGTCCAAAAGTATATCGTTGGCTTTGTGTACAATATACAGACTACGAGAGCATATTTCAAAAAGTCGGGGGTCGGTATTCTAGTCTTGCGTTCTCGGAGGAAAAATGGTAGTAATATTGCTTTTCGAGACCTAGTTTTTCGTGTTTTTGGGTCTCACGAAGCAAGATGTACTTTCATACATTTTGCCTCCAGTGCCAAAAATGAGTTGATTATCATTATAACATTAACATATTTTGGTTACCTCCTCTTCCATAGAGAGCTACATCTCGCGATCCTCTACTTTTCTAATCCAGCTACTACTAGTCACCATTTTGAGATCAGAGAACTAAAGAATCTTCTCTAGGACATGTCTACTCCATTAGCTGTCAGTCTTTTGATAGGCTTAACCATTAGTGAAAAAAATCCTATGTCTATGAGTTTAACCAACCACTGCCACTTTTGCTTAATCTAATGTATAATTTAAGCTATTTTAGGTCGGTGACTTTTGTTTTTTTCTGAATATTTCCATGTTATATTAGATTCCTCATTAAAAGTCCAACTTTACATGTTGGTTGAACTTTTGTCTTATCCAAATCCAAGCTGAGGCCTATTCGTCGTAAGGAGTCATCCAGGGAGTGCAAAATTTGCTCAGTTTTTCTGATGACTGTTCTGAGGCAGTTTTTAGAGAGCAAAGGCACAAGGTCAAGTAATCAATTTAATAAGCCATCCTAGCAATAAACAGCGTGTGATCGAGTAGCTCGAACTGGGGAAGTGCCTCCACTACTTTTACACTAACATTGAGTAGAGTTGTGTTTCTTGTGGTGAGTAAGATTGCCAGGACTTGAGGATTAGCTCTGTGGACAGAGGAAGGCCACTGGTCTTCGTTGCTATCATTACCCAGCTTAAATGCGGCGTGCTAGTGCAGTGGTCAGAGAGATTCGGTGAAATTGCTGATCGCTGGACGCCCGCAGGCTGAACGGGTTTTCTAGAATAGGTTATTTCCGTCTCCATAAAAGATTGCAAAATGTGTACGAAATATTTAATGCCCATCTTCATTTTTTAACTTCCATTTTACTATACCCTTGTCAGAAACACATAATAACTTATACTGTACGAAGAGCCATAAGAACTTATACTTTGTAATGCTTTCTGAACTTTTGTAATCTTAGACCTAACTAACAAGACTATTTCATTGCCAAATCAAGGCACAGGCTTACATGTTAATCCTGAATTATTATTTTCGAAGCCTTACAGGTTCTGAGAAGGTTAAATTTGGTTTTTGGGATTTGATTTTAGTTGCTGTAAACAGGGTCTGTATGTCAGGCCCTTTTAGGCTACAGAACCTAAAAAAAAGGTTGTTTTTAACGTTGTTGTGAAGAGTTAAACGAAATGATGAGCTTTCCTAGAATGGTTCTAAATCCTGCTTAAAACCTTTTTAAAACCTTAAATGTTACTTGGGGAGGGACGTCCTGCAACGGCGACAACAGACAATAACATCATTACTTTGCGGCACATGGTAGAGGCTGATACGAGTAACCAACAGATTCGGGCAAGCTTATGCATTGGTAAGAGTCAGGTGCAAAAAATCTTACATGAGCCTTTAATGCGAAAGCTATGTAACTACTAGATGGATACCCCATTTTTTAACCGAAGCCTAAAAAAAATGCTAATGCTATAAAATGACAACGGAGGTCACTTGAATGCTATATTTGACACCTTCACAGGTGATGAAAGTTGGATATATTGTAACGAAACCGAAACTTGAAGAAAATCAGCACAGCGAGTAAAACACCCACTGTGCTAACAGAAATAAAGAGAGGAAGAAGTGAAGGAAAAAAGATGATTTCTTCATTATTTGGACGGACAGGATATTTCACGACAGTTGTGCTAGAGGGCAAAAGTATAGTTACTGCCGACTGGTATATTAATAATTGTTTGTTAGTTGCCTTAAAAAAGTTCGACAGCAGCTATTTTACCACGATTCTGCGAATTCCGCCAGACGGACAGTATAATATATAGAAGTATAGGCAGATGTGGCTACCGAGACGCGCGTGCCATCGGCGGCGCGCGGTAGCCACCCGATCCCACCCTCAACTCGCGAGTAACGCGAGGGCGCTCCGCGATAGGGAGGGGCAGCATAATGTGCCCATTCCGCAATACCTACCTGAGCGGAAGGGGCACGTAAGGGTGGTGACCGACGACCATCCCGTGGGCTCGCCCGCGGTGAGCGGGGCGGGGAAGGTCGATGACACACTGGGGACGGGGGCGATTGGGCTCGATTCGGCGGCGACGAACCCCCGCCCGTGCGAGCCGTAGACACACCTGCATGAGTCATCCGAGGACCATCATCTTGGATGGGCATACATAAATCAGAGTGGTGACCCCCACCACACTTTGTACGAGGTCGTGGCTGTCGACAGTCCTTGGCTAGGTGCTCCCACAAACAATAATAACAAAGGCTACCTACGGGTCAGAAATCGTTTTCGGGCCAACCCAGATTTTCTGGTGGCAATCCCGAATGTTGTGACCCGGTTCGTAACACACCCCACACCGTTCAGTCCGTTCAACAGTCAAAATTCTGGGGGACCGAAACGACCCGGTACCTCGCGATGTCCCGGGACGAGGTTGTTGATGGGGTCCAGACGGGTTTGTTGACGGGGTCCAGACCGTGCCAAAAATCGTGATGGTCCCGATTGTGGCTCGGCGGGTAAATTCTCTAGCTTCCTACTCTGAAAGTAGGTATGTGTGATGCCGAGTCAACTCCGTGCAACTGTTCGAAGCGAGCCCTAACGTCATTAAGCAATTTGTTCAGTACAATGTGCAGCAATAAAAATGACCACTCAGGGACAGGGACTCATTTTAGGCCTCTCAACTCATTTGTCGCCACCAAAATAGGGTTAAGCAGGTCCGATCACAGCTGGTTAACCGAAAACAGTTGGGAAATGCCTAAAATGGCAGCTACATGTGTATCCGCAATGCGACTATAATTTTGGTACCGCTTCAGTAGCAACTCCCTGGCTATGCTGTAGTTGACATCGGTGATGTTCAAATGTTTCAGTAAACAGAGGGGCTCATCCCTGATAGACGTAGAAGGTAACCTTATTTTTGTGAGTCCGATAAGTCAGTCCGTCGGTGCACAATGCCATCAAAAAGTGTGATGAAATTAGTCCACACATCCAATGATCCGCTAAAATGAGGAATATCCAAGGTTGGCAACCGCTCGTTGCATTTTTGTTCCGGAACCTCCTTCCTACTTGCGGGCTTCGGGGTAGCCTCTATTTCGATACAGCCTTGTTAACCTCGTGAACTACGGACATACAAAAATCATAATTATAATTTACCGCCTTTAGGATAGTTTCGTCATCTGTTAACGATAAGATACCCTGGTATGCCTGGTCCAGCTCACTGATTCTTGTCGGAAACTGTGCCGCTCTTTGCTTCAATGCAAACATCCAATCCTCCCATGAGAAGCATCTTACTAAATTCGTCAAAATAGCCCTGAGCTCCTTGACCGATGGCGTCATTTTTTTATAACTAAATTAACACTCAAAAACAATCCAAAACTAAAACAAAGACACAAACAAATGACTCTGTTTGTTATCTGTACAGTTTGTTACATCAACCAATTTGATAGCGTAAAAGTATAAAACTCAAAAAACCCCAACGACAATGTACAAAACCCCGACTTAAAAATTATACAAATAAATACGTTAACTTACAATCCGTCATAAAACAACAATATTTAAAGCCTATTTATTCCGATCTATTTTAACCGCAACATCAAAAAAAAGTGGGTAAGTAGCTGAAATAAGACCGATTAAAACAATACATATCAACTACGCGACCCAACGTCACGAATCTTAAATTGTAATTCACTGTAAATCCGACGTAATATGACCCAAATACGAAAACAAATAACTAACCATAACAAAACCTACGCTTCTGTCTACCAAAAACTGGATCGTAATAACTGGGCCAACGTAGGCCCTAATAGTCATAGGTGTTATGGCGATTTTTGGGGTAAAAGCTGCACTTTGTGATGGAAGCAAGCTGCCTTGCACAGTGATAGAAGGGACCAAAATAAGCGTTTTTGCCGGCAGCGCCCAAAGTTTCATCCCTTAGGAATAGAGATGGCGCCACTTCCCAAAATAAAACTTTAAAAAAATCTACAAGCCTGACGGATGCACGGATTTTGATGATTATTATGTCAATAAATAGATAATGACTTATTCTACAAAGAAAAAAATATAAACAAAATTAAAAATACTAAACAATTGTCAAAAATCCCGATTTTTTTAATTTTTTTTCTCAACACTTTCGGTTTTTTGCTGAATTGCATAAAAAAATGTATGAATAGGGTTTTTTTTATTACTCACGTTGTTAAGATGTTAAAAACGCTTTGATAAAAAAAAAACTGCATGTCAATATCTTAAATAGTTATGAAAATATTTGAAATTCCGTGCTCGCGGGTGGCGGTGGTGGGAATATTGCTTTTGCTTCCGAGCGCTCCGTTCCGCCAAAAAAAAACATATACAATAAACGGCTACACGGATTTCTATACCCAAACGTTATTCTATGTTTAGTATAATATTTATTTTTTTGTAATATATGAAAATAATTTCATAAATATAAATTAAAATAAAATATTTCTTTTGGAAACATGGTAGAAAAATATGTCCATTTTAGTTAACGAATGCCTAAACTGACTAATTTTTATTTTAGTTAAATTATTTTAAAATCAAAAATAAAACCTCATCGAAATCACTTAATTTGTTTTTAAAATACGTGTTACAGAAGTTATCAGAAGTCATATTTAATTTTGTATATTGATTTTTTCGTTACTTAATTTAAAACGTGTACTTGGAAAACTTGTATTAAGTAGTAATGTTTACTTTTATTAATATTACCTAAAAAAATACATTTATTATACATTTTTAGTGATGGAAAACTAAACGCTTTCTTAAGTTTCCAGTTCAAAGGCATCGTAAGCACTGAAAAAAAATAATATCGCAATGAAGTACTAATACGATAATATAATGATAATATTGCAGATCAAAATGTATGTTATACATACGGCTGATTCCTACAGTCGCCCTTGCAGGATTTTCATTGCAGAGTGTAATTGAGTCATTAGTTCTTCAGAGAGGGTATCCAGAGGTCCAGAGAAAGGATTTAAAAAGAACGTTGTATCGCACCCTGTGAAAGCATGAAAGCCTTGAAGCGCAGTGGACTTATCATGACATAAGGAATTATAAATTTTGTGAACTACCACGTAGCGGCGTTTGTTACCCGTCTCCGTCAATAACCACAACTCCTTCAGGCCGTCTTCTTTAAAGATTTTAAAGTGTTGGTTTGTATGCCACACAAGACGGCCATCAGCTTTTTCCATGTGCAATGCTATTGTTTTATGGGCAATGGCATTATAAGAAACGACCGTAGCAGATACTTTGTTACCCAAATTTGTTATCACTATAGCACCAGAAAAGCAATTCAGGAATGCGTGACCGAGAAATTTAAAAAGCTCTGATTTATTCTGGTCATTCCTCAGAAAGTCTGACCAATTACGTGGCAAAGAGCCATTGGGAGAAACTTGCCGTCGAATTCCTGTCCCTCTACCTTCCCTTTCTTGTGTTTTGAGACTATTAGGTAAGTACAGATCCCATACTAGGTCTATCCTCTTGCAGTTAAAACTTTAGGAATCAACCGTATGTATAACATACATTTTGACCTGCAATATTATCATTATATTGTCGTATTAGTACTTCATTGCGATATTTTTTTTTTCAGTGCTTACGATGCCTTTGAACTGGAAACTGAAGAAGGCGATTAGTTCTTCATTATTAAAAATGTATAATAAATGTATTTATTTTTAGTTAATATTAATATTAAGTAAACATTACTACTTAATACAAGTTTTCCAAGTACACATTTTAAAGTAAGTAACCAAAAAAATCTATATACAAAATTAAATATGACTTCTGATAACTTCTGCAACACGTATTTTAAAAACAAATTAAGTGATTTCGATGTGTTATTATTTTTGATTGTTTGTCTAATTTAAAAAAAAAAATTAGTTTAGATATTCTTTAACTAAAATGGACATATTTTTCTACCATGTTTCCAAAAAAATATTTTATTTTTATTTATTTCTATGATTTTTTTTCATATATTGCAAAAAAATATAGATTATAATAAACATAAAATAACGTTTGGGTATGAAAATCCGTGTAGCCGTTTATTGAATATGATTTTTTTTGGCAGAACGGTGCGTCGGAAGCAAGAGCAATATTCTCGCCACGGTCGCTCGACTGGTGACCTTCTAGTGTATCTGACACACCGATGGGCATTAGCCATTGATAGTCAGGGGGTGGCATTGGCATAGCGAAGGCGTTCGTTCGGGTCTGGTCTGGTTTATGCAAATGGGTGGCTAGCTTTCTGTCCGGCAGACACGATCCATAGTTGACGGTAGTTGATCTGATATCATGGACATTAATGCTGGTGTCCCGCAAGGCTCTGCGCTGTCGCCTTCGCTGTCTCTTGAAGCTGTAAATCAAGCTTCTAAGTCAACGCAATAAAAAATAACGGCGGAACTACTCGTCTTTGTTACATCACAAATATAGGAAGAAACCCAAAAAGTATAACTTAAGGCATAAACCTGTAAGACTTGATCTCATGATAGAATTAACTATAATATTATAATAACTTTGTACGGAACCCTCGTTGCGCGAGCCAGACTCCGAATTGGCCGATTTTTTTTTCTCATTGGGAGACAAGTTTTGTTTCACAAAATTATTGTTTTTTTTGATTTTAATTTACAGTACCTGGAGGACCGAACTTTGCTCGTTTTTTAAAACAACGGCATCTTTTGTCAAATAGTTTTATTGTTGCTATGTCGATAAAAATAATAGTAGGTAATACAACTCGACAATATATATGTCAGGAACAGACATATTTTTCAGTATTTCATTGTCTGGAAACACGAATAAAATGACGTTTTCTAAAAATAGAATTAGCTAGATCGATTTATTGCTAAATTCCATGAAAATTGTTGGAACCGTTTTCGAGATTCAGATTAAAAATATTTATATACGCATATATACAAGAATTGCTCGTTTCAAGACATTAAATACTTCTGCAAGCCGGCCAAGTGCCAGTTAGACTCGCGCACCCAGGTTTCCGTACCTACCACTAACTTACAAACACAAACATAAAAAGTGTGCCGCTAAGCGGTCACCTATCCAAGTACTGACCAAGCACGACGTTGCTTAACCATGAATATACTGTATAACTTGAATGTAATGTATTACTGTTTCTCTTAATAATATGCTAGATGGCTTGTGTCTATTTGCCTTTTAAAATCGCTATTCTTGTTATAATAATAAATATTTCTATTAACATAAATTAAATTATCTAATATATAGTGAGGCTGTTAAATTAAGACCTTGATTATTAACTGCACTACTATTTACATTTTCTCCGGTTTGGTAGTTTTGTTTTTTTTAGTTTTATTTTATATAATGATACCAGTTTCCGAAATTACGTAGAACCAAACATATACCTACTTACCTAGCTGAAACCACCAAGGTCAGATGTTAGAAAACGATGCCAGCTCTCTGGCAGACCTTCAACTAACTACCCCTTGGAGGATGGAACGGACATAAACCTTCGGATAAAGCCACTAAACCGGGCGATAACTTCATCTAAATACACACCACACTTCACTTTGTCGTAGTCGGTACCTACCTACTCACAAACAAGAGTTATAGGTGTAGTTACGAGAATAATTGTGCAGTCGATAAATTTAATAGCTTTTACTTCATGTTTTAAAAACTAAAACGTAAATTATAGTTAAGGTCTAGTTAAGTTATAGTTAAGTTAAAGTTAAAGTAAAGTTAAATCACTTTCTCACTTTTATTAATTTCACAAGAAAGCTTTCAGCAGAAATTCAGGATATTTGATACAACCAAAAGTTATCTACACTTTTTTTTCTCTAACATAAATCGGGCAGTGGTTTTGTAAAAGTATGTAATTTCATTTTAGCCATTGTCTTAAGAGCCGCCTCAAAGGTCTGTTCTTCATACAAACGTAGTTCACCTATATTTTAATTTCTGCCTTTCTTCAAAGCCATCTTTTAAGAACAGCTCGTACAAAATAACTCTTACAAATTTTATAGTCTATGCAAGCGAAGCTGCGGGCGGAAATAAGCTAGTTATCTATTTACAAAAAGAAATATTTACATTGTAAGCTAGTTTAGCTAAGGACCCTAAATATGAAAATTTTACTAGGTACGAGAAGTGGCATTATACTTACTTAGACACTTTGTATGCGCCATCATATCTCGCCACTTCTTCTCCAATGAGGAACACATTCTTGTCTCTTTCCAGCTCTTCATCCAAGGCCATGTTGAGGGAGTCTCTCACTGTCATCTTCTTGGCTGCCGCGGAGTAAGGTCGCAGAAAGCCTAATGATTGGTTGAAACGTCCTCTTGAAATTACGTTCAGCATTTTTTCTTCTTATCAAGACGGGTATTAATGCGGAATCTAAATCTGATTTTGAAACAATTTTTTTACAAAAATATTGCTTTACATTTTGTAGTTTTTTAAAAAAGGGTTTGTAGAAGGGAGACACACTAGATCAGATCGATGTGTCGTTGATTTGTCAGTTGTACATACTCTCATAGTGCAACAATCTTTTCTGACTCGGTAATTAAAAGTCGAAACTACAGTCGCTATATTGAATTTGTGTGAACCTACAACGACAATAGCGACCAAACACCCAAGGTCAGAGGGTCAGAAAAATTTGTTGCACTGTACACAAATATAAATATTCCCATAGATGTAGAAATATGGATGTTAGCAGATTAAGTATTACAAAGGCTCCTACCTGCCTCTTTCATTTCTGGAACACGAAAAAAAATGGAGGATGAGGGAGTTTGACTCGCAAACCAAGGGTTCCGTACCATTAAATAATTTAAAAAAAAAGCCCGCTAGAGAGGCAGACAAGCAGACAAACAGACCGACAGATAGTGTAAGCTTAGTAAAAAGGCTCCATTGGCACCCTTTAAGTACGAACTCTTAAAATCTGGCTAGGCTATATTTTAGTCTATTGCCCAGCGGTTTTTTGGTTTTTCATACACCCTCTGGTCTAAGTTTAGAATTTTCTTCTCCAGCCGAAAGAGGTGACTTCTCTTTGAAGATGTGAGTTATGGTGTTCAGTCGCATATAACCCGTGTAGGTTTCGCAGCCTTGTTCTTCGAAATCGGTCGTACAGTTTCTTCGTTCCTGTAATTATTTAATTAAACCATTACGGGTAGAGAAAAGCCTCCTCTATCGTTAAGAACTGTTTGGAATTCATCGAACTCATTCTTCTAGAGTTCTAAGCCGCTTTAGTAAAATAAGAAATTGCGACGGACCGATTTTAGAGACTTCTTGCAGGGCCTATCCCGTCCGGTAGTCTCAAAGGACGACTCTCGGGTTTGTTGATTTGGCAAGTCCGAAGAACTAAGTTCAAGGTGATATGACTTACCTTGATGTATTTCTCTCACTTTTTGCTTTAGCGCCAAAAGTACATAATCTGCATGTTGATACTTTTTCTAAAGCACTGTTTAAATAAGGTAAAGTAAGAGTTTTCGATAGCGGTGTTGTATAGACGACGGAATACTCGACAAAGGTAAGTTAGTAAAGTCCAAGTTTTCGATAACGGTGTAGTACAGACGTCGGACTACTTGACAAAGGTAAGTTAGTAAAGTCCGAGTTTTCTATAGCGGTGTAGTATAGACGTCGGACTACTCAACGAAGGTAACTTGGTAAAGTATGAATTTTCGACAGCGGTGTAGTATAGACGTCGGACCACTCGACAAAGGTAAGTTAGTAAAGTCCGAGTTTTGATAGCGGTGTAGTATAGACGTCGGACTACTCGACAAAGGTAAGTTAGTAAAGTCCGAGTTTTCGATAGTGGTGTAGTATAAACGTCGGATTACTCGACAAAGGTAAGTTAGTAAAGTCCAAGTTTTCGATAGCGGTGTAGTATAGACGTCAGACCACTCGACAAAGGTAAGTTAGTAAAGTCCGAATTTTCGATGGCGGTGTAGTATAGACGTCGGACTACTCGATGAAGAGTACTAATTATTAGCTTGGTACAAATTGATATTTTTTTTTTTTTATTAATGTGTTCGCGTCGGTATGGCGGAGTCACACCGGAGAAGTATGGCATTACGCTACCGCCTTCTTTTTTTTATGGACTATCGGAAAATACAAGGATTTTTGTGGAACAAATCGTTCGACATCGTAATTTATCCGACACGTTCGACTCACGCCCACGCCATTGAGCCGCCGGTACCAGCGCTATGACCATTATTTTTCTTTTCGTCATTACGTAATTAGACCCCTAAAGAACCGCCATACTGGTACAAATTACCCAGTATTTTCTGTCACTATCTCTTGGTCTATTACGCATTCCTGAAAAAACAGACAGACAGCCGGATGGACAACAAAGGGTTCCCTTTTTTCCTTCTGCGGTACGGAACCCTAAAAAGGATAACCCACGATCTTTTGTTTTTGGTTTACGATACGATTTGACCTGCGTTAAGGAATGTAAATAATATTGTTTTCATCACACTTACTAAACAGTGTCATTACGTGCAGGCAAAGTGCTAAGACTACTCCCATAATAACTGCCAATTTTGCTTTTCTCAAAGCAAAGCGCATGTTCCTAAAACTCACAGGCGGTAATGACGCGCCTATTAAATCAATAACTAGACTTTGCCAGCGGCTCCGCCTGCCCTAAATTCGGTTATCGGTGTGGAACTCCTTAATGAACTCCAATTAATTAATTAATAATTTAGTTATACCAATGAATTGATATAGCATGCTATAGGTGCAGCAATAGTTCCTTTAACTCTGTTATAGTTATTCCTGCAGAAACTTTTGAATTTTTAGGTATATAAGTAAGGAAATAAGTAGATACATATCAATCAATACATTCCCCATGGTTACATACATTCCTTTACGAGTGTAGTGTTGCCCTTGCCATATACCCGGTTAAACCGACACACTATGTCACCGGTTAACAATTAAAGTCCCGGTTGTCCCGGTTGACTTGTTGAATGTACCGGTACACAAATTATTTGGGTATTGCGTATTATTGATCGAAAGAAATGACGTAGGTAACGTTTGTGAGAAGTTCAGACGAATGAAGTTACCCTAATAAAGATATACATGCAGTTAGCCGGTAATATCTTATCTTGTTTTTCTTATGCAAAGAAAGTCGAAGCTAAGAGACTATCAAGCGGCTTTGTTTTAGTAGCCAAAGTGTCGTTGTAGGTACGTGACATAGCGTCAAGTGTCCATTGGCGACTGTCGCAAATTAATTCCTAAAGCTAAACTCAAGTAAAAGCATAAGGTTTAGCTCTCTCTGTCAATAACCTAAAGTAATCTGGCAACGTTATATATATATATATATATATATATATATATATATATATAAAACGTTGCCAGAATACTTTATTATATTACATAATATAATATATATACAAAAATATAGTGTAAGAATATACCTACGAAACCTTGTCTGACATTAGAGTTGATATTTTTGTGATATTGAAATATTATGATTTAACTATATTAAAACAGAAAACAAAAAAAAAATTAAAGCTTAATTAAGGGTACCCCATATCTAATTCACAAATAGGTAGTAACCCGTCAGCTGGACAACAGGCATGTGCACCCCACCGCACCGGCCCAAGCTCTGTCCGTCACATTAATTCTTTACGTGAGACCTTGCCCCAGTTTCCACCAATTTCTGTGCACTACGGTCTTATCTCCCATTGCGTCCAAATGGCCCGAAGGGGATTAGACAGACAATTATAAATTTTAAACTCGGGCGAGAGGCTCGAAAGTCTGTAATTCGGAGAAAATAATTTCGGTGTCGGCCATCGAGTGCACGAGGGTCGGGAAAGTTAAATCGTGTTTCAAATCTTAGCCTACGAGGTTGAACTCGAGTATATTTAAGAGGTCTTAATTTCTCAGGCAGTATTTTAGATGGGTAAATAAAGGACGCAGTAAAGTAGGTTACCAGTTCAGTAATATTTAAAAAAAAATCTTTACGATATAATTATTATTGTCTGATACCGACAGCAGTCAAAAAAGTAGTTGTTGGGGTTACATGTAAGTAGTTATTGGGGGCACAGATAAGTAGTTATTGGGGGTACAGGTAAGTAGTAATTGGGAGTACAGGTAAGTAGTTATTGGGGGCGCAGATAAGTTGTTATGGGGGTACAGATAAGTAGTTATTGAGGGTACAGGTAAGTAGTTATCGGGGGTGCAGGTAAATAGTTAATGGGGGTACAGGTAAATAATTATTGGGGGTACAGGTAAGTAGTTATTGGGGGTACAGGTAAGTATTGGGAGTACAGGTAAGTTTTTAATTTTTGGGATTCTAATATGCCCTAATAAGCTGATTTTAAGGGTTTCTGTTTTCAACCTTTTAACTGATCAGTGATTTTGTACTAAAATGGTAAAAAAATCCTTCTATGTGAGACTTCAGCGTTTGTCTGTCAGTGAGTTACAGCTGTTTCTCTCAACAGCTGTAAAATGCTATTTACTTGTAATTTGAAAGTACAAAACTATTTCATTCTTAATTTTATGTGAAAAAGTTGATGTAATATGTAATATGGCCAAAATTGTACAAAAAGTTCCCCCCTCCATTATCTTTAAAGTTCATAGGCCGAAATCTGAAATAATTTAGTATGATAGAAAATTATCAATATATGATGTATATATGTACGAGTATGCATGTTTGATGTCTCGGTTTTGATTCCCTAAAAGGTACGTAAGGTAAGGTAAGGATGAATGGCAGACCTAACTCACAATGTAAGGGGTCGGCCTCTCTTCAGCAACTACTTTAGCCCTGCGTGGCGAACTTGAACTCCACGCCGTTGACGTAACCAATGGAATAAACTATACATAGCATTTTGCGAACGTGATGATATGACTGCGTTTTTCATAAATTTGTCTTCTAAAGATTTAATTTTATTATGGTATTACAATATTCTGTTAGTCTAATGGGCGTGAACCCCTTCCAACAATAAGTAAGTCATTTATCTACATTTTGTATCAAAACGTGCCACTTCCCCGCCCTCTTCATGAGTGAATAATGACGTTTCCAAATAGTATAGACAGGAGTATGACAAGTCCCTTTCGCTTTGAAACTATTGCTTATCTATTTCTATCCAACGATAAAATAGAGTTTGAAGTTTTATAGAACTTTAAGGACGTAGACCTTAGTACGTACTTAATATTTATTCAAATATTGTTACCATTAGCCGCATAAAAGAATCTGGACGGACAGATAGACGGAGTGCAAAGTGAAATACTTACATCCGTATCCTCTCCAATAGCTTTATAAAAATGTACGCTGACCTAAATTAACATACCTGATCTAAAGATGGACGGCCTCCCCTCCTACTTGTGTTTTCTTTGTGGTATAATAGGTTTGTCAATAGGCATACCCTAGCGTGCCGTTTTGACTAGTGTACAAAAACATATTACACTATTAAAGTATTTTTGACTGTACAAAATTGAAATATTTATTTACAACTATGAAATTAGCAAACTTACTTGGTCATATTAATATATATTTTGTGAAATAAGAATGAAGAGAATATCACTCTTAGTTTTCCAAACAGTTTCAATTAAAGGCTACAAATAGAGTATTAGAATTATATAATATGTTATAATCTTTAAACATAACTGTTTTAAAAGGCAAATTATTATAATATTAGCAAATCCACTTAATCAAGGTTTGAACTATAACATATTTTTTTCACGACAAAAAGTGTACTTAGGACTTTAACAAAATTAATCAAATTCTTGCAAACTAAATTCGTTTGGGTGTGCGGTGTGCCATCACCTTAAATATTTAACATTGTGTAATTGTAAATATCGTATCCACAAAGTTATACAACATGCAAATATCAGTTCCCGGACGCGGGCACAAGTTTAGTGTCGCTATAAGCTTTAGTGCCCGAGATGGGTTCGTGAAATTGTAATGTTCTAGTACCCTCATAATTTACGCCGCTCGGGGATATGGAAAAGAGGTTATGTCGCTCGATACCGGTCTGGGGTTGCCAACCACAACTTATTTATTACCAATATTGTACCTATATTCTAAAATCCAGATCATATTATGGTAATTAGACTGGAGAATAACGATATGGATATCGACTGATTATTAATAAGGTAGTAAGTCGTTGATACAGACACAGCCGGTGCCAGGAGACAAGACTTTTGAACTTAAAGTTAAGAAATGTTGTATTTTAAGCTCAATCCTACCTTTAATAAAATGTTGACATAAATTTCAGTCTCTGCTCACCTGAAATTCGGTCAAGCTCTGATGATTAGTGACACCTGAGCAAATGGACATTGTGTATTTTTAAAAATTTTACACTTTTTTACACTTCCGCAGAATTAATATAATATTTCATTTTGTTATATTTTTTATTATCTTGAATTACAGTTGCCAAGTAGAAAGAGTGTAGCGCGACTGTATTGTAACCAATTCGCGGTTGTAGTCACCCGGCAACAGCGGTGCGGTGAGGCGGTGAGCGGGTCGCTTTGCGCAGCAATGGTATAATTAAATTATGTTTTGTCAGCGGTTCTTTTTTCTAACATTTCTTACATAGGTCCCGACTGTCATACATGGGCGTTGTCCACTGCCCTAACTACCTATAACGTCACCTGTAATATGAATTAATGTAACCGCCAAATTGGCAAAATTGAGTTGTATACTCAGTTCGACTGCAAATTTGTTGTTATAAAAAAAACGTTATCTTGAAAAAAGGTCCCTTACGTTAGTAAAAATCACATAATTAAAAAAAAAAAAACATTTTATTTAATGTATGGTACATTTCATAAGAAGCACAGTTTTTACGACAAATGTAACGACAAATGTTTTTCATTTATCAGCGGATATTGAATGAAATGACTCTAACACTATACATTTTATTTTACCATTGTCAGCGTCAGACTGTTACGTTAACTTTATAACAAACATATGAATAAAAATGACTCTTACGTTACTTATGACTAACTTCAACTTTTGTATTAAATACCACTATGAAAGGCAGATACGTGTTAAAGGAAAGAAGAAACGTAAAGGCAAGTCAAACAAATGGAATATCATTCCAGTTCCAGTTTAATATATGCGGCAAAACTTTATAAAACAAGTTATTTTAATTTCTGAGAAGAAATACCAGTACTTTAAGAACTTTCTGATGGTTAGCTACTACACAGCAGGATCATTGAACTGACTTTTATAGAAAGTTGGAAACATCATTCTGCAGGAATTTTATCTAATGTTACTGTTAATTTTATTATTAAGATAAGATAATATTTATTCGCAAGAAACATGGTAACATTGATGTTACATTGTAGGCAGACGACATGTTTCACCATGACAAGGCATGCAAAATTATATTAAAAAAAATAATTATAGTAATACATCAGTGATGATTATTTCTACTCTGGTAAGTTCTTTATTTCACTCTCTTGATGATGATTCACCAACGCTACGAGATAAACTTGACCGTGAAGTTAGCAGCTTAAAGTACTCGTTTAATTCATAAAATATAAATGCACAAAGGAAGGACCCACTACTCTAATCTACACGACACATTTAATTCTCAATTTATTCATGCTGTCTTAATCTCCGAAACTTGGCTTAAACCTAGACTCTATCCACTATTCTCTTTCCAGTTATGTGTTGATCCACAATGATCGTGTAGGAAAAAGGGGCGGTGGAGTTGGTATCTATTTACGTTGCGACATTCCATATAAAATTCTTGCCACTTCACCTGCTCAGTATTCTGGTTCAGAGGAATACATTTTATTGGAGGCGTGTGTCAAAGGAGCTAAAGTCGTTCTCGGAGTCGTTTATTCCCCACCCTCTATTGACTACTTCTCCGATTTGGATTTTTTGCTTTCCTCCATCTGTTTAGATTACACACATTACATCATTAGGGGTGAAACCTTCTCCCCGACAAGCCAAATTGTTAACAATCATATAATCTTTCCGTCCTTCCGCTGCAACCCACTCATCACAATATTAATTCATCTAGCGGTAACTTTATTAAATCTGGTCAGTTAGCTACTTCTGCATTTTTAAGGCATGTTTTATTATTTGCAACATATGAGCTTAAACCTCCTTAATTTAAACCTAAAGAGATTCACGTCCGTAATTTTTCCAAACTGAATATAGAAATGTTAAAGAAGGATGCGAATCTCATTGACTGGTCCATCCTATTGTCAACTACTACTGTCGAAGAGAAAGTTAAATTGTTGAATGATTATACAATGAAATTATACGGCTCCCATGCCCCTATCCCCATTTTTAGGATAAGGAGACTACCAGTGCCTTGGATCAGCAGTGAAGTGCTTGCGGCAATGTCTATTAGAGATCGTTCATTTCTAAAATGTGCAAACCATATACTTGTTTATTTTTCTTTTTTTACAAAATTACCGCTTCAAAATTACCTGCTTGGCTCCATGGTTGGCTGGTAGAGAATGCCAAATGGCATTAAGACCGCCATTGTTTACGTGCAGTAAGTTTTAATAAATAACATAAACAAAAATTATTTTCATCACAATTATCAAAATAAATTACGTGTTTATTCAGAGACAAGAAATTCTTTAAGCGTATAAAAGCATTGATTTACAAGCCATTTCTGCACTCTGTGTTCAAAAAGATTAATATTAAGTTCTCTTTTGACTTTAGGTATTTTATTTAAGACCAAAGTTGTAATAAAGTAACGTTTTTTTTGAAATAATGTGCTTTTACATGAGTCTAATTTTAATTTTGTCGTGTCTCTCGGACAATATCTTGATCCTTCGTTTTCTCTGTTGTGTAAGCATGTTTCTTAACAATAGTCCTATATATGGTTCTATTATATAAAGAGATACAAGTGTCAGTAACTTTAGCTTTTATGGTTCCGTACCTCGAAACGAGAAAACGGAACCCTTATAGGATCACTTTGTTGTCCGTCCGTCCGTCTGTCCGTTCGTCTGTCAAGACCCTTTTTCTCAGGAACACGTGGAGGTATCAAGCTAAAATTTATATCGAATACTCAATTCTACTGTCCCTTGGAGTTGTAAGAAAATCAAACTTCTAAGCCAACGCAATCAAAAGATACAGCCGTTTATGTCGCATATATCCGCAAATTTTCGAAACTCGCAAGGGAATCAAAACCTACAGGGTAAGCACTTCTCGTGAACTCAGAAACTTGAAATTTGGTACGAAGCAACGTTTTATAGCCCAGATAAAGGAAAACCGTTAATTTTTAGTTACATTATATAAAAAAAATATTTCTTATTAATTTTACATACAGGTATGTACGGAACCCTCGGTGCGTGAGTCCAACTCGCAATTGGCCGGTTTTTTTTTTCTAACAATGGTCTACATGTATGTAATGGCCCAACACCACAAATTGCTCTCATACATTTTTTCTGTGCAATAAAGGCTTCGTTAATTAATTTAAAATCGCTCCACAATAAAAGTCCATACTTAACGTAGAAGCAACATATATCCTTGATATGCTGTTAGCGCAGCTTTTTCACTTGCTAGTGTTTGTAATTGACTAAGAGGGTATATAAAACTGTTTATTATAGACATTCCTTACGTGACATTTCCAGCTGCATTTTAAGTACGATAATAATATTAAAATAGAATAAATACATAAAAATTGATTTGTTACACTATTGAAATTTACCTTACGCCTTCCAGATGACCCTTCCATCCTAGACCAGACAAACTCCAAGTTGGAGTGAAGTCGAGGGTGAATTGGATGTGCTCCTCAGATTTAAGAAAATTAGATGTGCGGTTTAGGTTTAGGCTCCCTCCCTCGTAGCCTAGTTGGTAGTGTGATGGACTGCCGTGCAGAGGGTGTGGGTTCGATTCCCGCACTGGACAAACATTTATGTGTTAAACATTTGTGTTTGTCTTGAGTCTGGGTGTACTTATGTATGATGTGTATGTATTTACAAAAAAAAAAGTATTATATATGTATTTATATACGTTGCCTGGTACCCATAACACAAGCTTTGCTTACTTTGAGACTAGACGGCGCTGTGTGTAATGTCCAAAAATATTTATATTTATTTATATTTTTATATATGCTACCAATTTTACTTTTCTTCTATCAATATCTTGGTATGGAAAATTGGGATATTAAACAAATACACGACATACATCCTCCTTGCATTCTGACTGTGGCAAGAACCGCACAATATAATATACCTGAAAAACATGACTTAACATGACTAAAAAGTAAAACTGCTTATAAATATGATTATTTACAAGTAATATAATAGAAGGAAAGATAAAAAAACGGCAAAAAATCACGTTTGTTGTATGGGAGCCCCCCTTAAATATTTTTTTTATTTCAATTTAATTATCTATTTTGAAAGTGAATAAATAACTAAATATTCTGTAAATATTTCAAGCGTCTACCTGTTGCCGTTATCAATATCGAGCAAAAAAATCACGTTTATTGAATGGGAGCCCCCTTAAATATTTATTTTATTCTGTTTTTAGTATTCGTTGTTATAGCGGCAATAGAAATACATCTTTTGTGAAAATTTCATTTGTCAGATACAGCCTGGTGACATACGGACGGACGGACGGACAGCGGAGTCTTAGTAATAGGGTTCCGGTTTTTACTCTTTAGGTACGGAACCCTAAAAAGAGTGATAGAGGTAGAATACAAACCGAAACAGAAACCCCTGGTGTTGCAAGCCACCATAGGCTACGTTGACCGCTTACCATCAGGCGGACTGTAAGCTTGTTTGTCACCTTAGTGGTATCGAAATGTTCAGGTCGAATGAAATATCCCTAAAAACCAAAGACTGCGTAAAATAAATACCTACTTATGAGGAATAACCTGAAAAGAATGAACCTAAGTTAATTTTTATGCAGAAGAAGTAGTAGCGGGAGGTAAACTAGTAAAAACTCTTTATTTCTTATTAATGAACAGGTCCTGGCAACAAATACAGTAAGTTCGATATTATAACTAGTACCTACACAAAGCAAAGATACTCCTTAAATCTACGCTACAAAGCTGCAACACGATGAGCCCGGCTCTCACGCGGTCAATTCATGGAATGCTAAGCAAATTGTTATACAATGATGTAATAGACCTATAACTACGTAAGTCCAAATTTTAAAAAGGGTGTGACAAACGTTACAGTGTATTTTACATTTGTTATACACGTTATACACGTTACAATATAAATATTGTTTGTGAGTTACGTTGTTGTTGGTTTTAATTTCTGTTTTATTTTCAAATATTATTGACGTAACAGGCACTTTACCTGAAACAACTTCCGTAAGTGCCACGCTGTCGTAACTGGCACTTTACCTGAAACAACTTCCGTTAGTGCCACGCTGTCGTAACTGGCACTTTACCTGAAACAACTTCCGTTAGTGCCACGCTGTCGTAACTGGCACTTTACCTGAAACAACTTCCGTAAGTGCCACGCTGTCGTAACAGGCACTTTTCCTGAAACAACTTCCGTAAGTGCCACGCTGTCGTAACTGGCACTTTACCTGAAACAACTTCCGTAAGTGCCACGTTGTCGTAACAGGCACTTTACCTGAAACAACTTTCGTAAGTACCACGCTGTTGTAAGTGCCGGATATTAAAATTCTAAGAAACTTTGCTATTTACATAATTACAATAGGATAGGTGCATAAAAAGTTATATCAGTTACAATTTTTTTTTTTTTTGTGTTTTTGCTCTTTTACTCCTGTTGAGTTGACAGTTGGTGGTAACATTAAATCATATGACGTTATGACGATAACCTCGAAGATTTTATTTAGTACATTTTTACCATAATATGAAATTAAAATTTTCTCTTAGATTGCCAAAATTGGTTTGTCAGGCGGTAATTTTGTCACTGTGTGGTTTTTGGCAATCACTAGTGAGTGATGACGGCAGGAGAAACCTTTATGGGTTCCTTTTTTTGGAATTAGGCTACCGAACTCTAAATACTTATTGATATAACTTGAACTGTTACTTTCGCCATACACCTACGGAGCTTGTCTGTGATTTATAAGCATATATCAGAGATCGGGTCCGGGCGCGACTTCAATTTCCGCGAGAGTTCAATCTTGTCAAGACAGTCGCGTTGTGACACGCGAGATGTCTGTCCCGGTGAGCCCGGGTCGACGCCCGCCCGGATCATTGTCACAACCCGCCAACACACACACACACACACACACATTCACACCTATGAATATCAGGACCGTAGTGCAAGAGCTAGCTGCGTTTTACTTAATACTTAAAAATAAAATTTATGATAAGTTTTTCTTTTATTTTCAAGACAGTGCGGTTTTCTCAGGTATCTCAAGGACAGCCTCAACGCTTTAGTTTCCCATACATCCGTAGTTCACCATAGATTTCAGACCCTGATCGGTCAGTGTACTGATTGGGCGGCGCGACGGTCAGTGTACTCGCGCTCGTAGTTATATAAGCTCATCAGTGCCGTTGCGCCCGCGTCCTGTCTGTAGCGCCGAAGAATAAAATCATTCGTTGATAAGCAGTATTCTAAATTAAATATTTTTATTCTAAATTAACTTATAATGAAATAGATACATTTAAAATAGCTTATGTTCACATTAAATAAAATACCGTTCAGATTGCGTAAAGTCACTCTTTCCTTGCGAAATTTATCTACGTAGGTAGCTATGTTACCAAAATAAAAATAACTAATTTTGTATCCTTAGATGAAATTAAAATAGTGAAGATATGGCATACGCATACCTAATTGTCAAAATAAACGGGCCAGGCTATACATTATTATACCTATAGGTATATAGATACGCGAGGTTTGGCAACAGGGCGATAGACAGAGAAAGTATAATAGAGGCACGCGTGCATAAGAGATAGAAAGTAACGTAAGGCTTACTGAGTGACAGACGTCTCGGGTACCAGTAGTAAACGTAAGGTCAGCAAAATAAATCGTAAAACATATTGTTATTTTTTTAACATATTATTTAATAAAATTAAAATTACGACCAAATAATACACAAAATAAATTACTTATACTTTGTTGAATTACATATAAAAACATATTAGTTAGTGTTTAGGTTAACTTAACCATATCTTTTTTTCTACTTCTTCAATCAAGATCTGTAAAATCAATTATTCAATGCTTACAATGAGAATATCATCACTAATATTAATAAAACCATAAGTTTAATATTAACTCTTTTATCAAAAAAAAAGAAGACTGGTCATATTAAAGAAACCACTTTTAATAAACATTTGTTCCTTCAAAATTTAAATCTATTTTATTCTATTAAGTTAAAAAATAAACATTTTATTCAACCAATAAACCCTGCCACCCCATCCGGTTCACAATAATTTCTACCGAGAAGACACCAGCAAGAAATTCGTTATTTACACTTTTGAAAAAAAAATGAAATGAAAATATAGATATTTTTCAATGTAATCCTAAATAATGTACTAACAGTAGTACCTGTAACCTGTAGTTGGGCATCCTAAGTCCCACGAGTGTTTGTCATTAAAATAATGTACTAGCCTTTGTTAGAGAACTTTTTATTAATAACAGATTAAAAAATTACCTAGTGAATTTTATACATGCCCCATGAAAGAGTTACTGACTTTTTTTACTGGCTACGTTAAAAAGAAAAAGACCAAGAATTTAGACTTTTTTAATAACTTACATGAAAAAAAAGGTTTTTATCATTATTTTAAAGATCGGTTTAACTTTAAAATATGAAAAAAAAACCCTCGAATAAAGAAAGTTTGTTTCGCTTTTGACGTTTAGTAGTGCTTGATACAGCAGAATCTATTTTATGCAAATTTATGCAAACTGTGCAGAATTTGATATTCAAGACGAAAATTTGTGACGCAACCAACGAATTATTGCCGGCAAGGTATGGATAAAAAGAAGTTTCATTTTATTAAAATACGTAATATTAAAAAATTGAAAAATGCGTTTTTTTATGGGCGTATAATTCTTATTTTTCGTCGTATAGGGACGTAACCAGGACGGATCGACGCAGTTTTTTTTTCTGAGTAGGGTAACATCAAAAAGTAAAAATACCTAAACTTGTTGGTAAGGTCAATTAGCGTTTCTACCATACACTGATTGATATACAGAAAGGCATATTTTTTACAAACATAAACCAGACCGTACCAGTGTGAAGGATCGGCGTGAAGTTTGTTGGCCTTTTCGCACATACTAACATTCTAACGTTCTATTTCTTTTATACAAAAATGGTGAATTAATTTCCTTAATTTGATTAATTATTGATTTACGAATGAAATGTGATTCCATGAGCTTTCTTTTGGGCTCTTGAATGGTTCTTACATTTATAAAATAACCAGGCATTTTTGCGTCAATACATGTACAAAAACCCACTTATTTCTAATTTATTTGTTTGATGACTGATCAATGTTGTGTACATTGTTCACAACTTGCCGTGGTCAGTTTGGAGAGCGCGATGCCGTATCTACACTTTTTTAATTTCATCTAAGTTTGTATCCGAACAACTGAATAAAAATATAAATAAATGAACACTACCCGCCGTCCTACCAATAAGTCTAAATGGCGGAAAAAAAAGGTAAAAACAAGATGGCCGTTCGGATTATTAACTTATGAATGATGACACTCTGCCACTATCCTATCAAGTCAGAATTAACCCCGGTAATCATTTCAAATAGAAAAAAATCCCCGTCATGCTGTTTGCCGTCACAAACGTCAAATTGACGTTTTCTTGTGTAAAATTAAAGGCGCAACACCGGTTCGGTTGATATTTAGATATTCTCGGGTTATGAAATGACACTCAAACGTCGGAACTCTAAATTCTAGAACGTAGCCTGTGCATTGATAGTAACTCGGGTAGGAATGACGTCTCAGAGAACTTTTAACCGTTTTCGTAGCTACATTTTGACATGTCAATTAAAATTAAAATAGAATTTCTATATAACTGATTATCATAAAAATAAATGTTTTATTGGTGGTACAACAATAATGTCATCAATTTACTCGATTTGAAAATTTAGAATCGACTGTATTTTACCGAACAAAGCTCACAAAAAGCCTCATTTGATTCAACGGGTTCAACGCAATTCATTGTTAAATTTATAGCCGTGCGTAAATCAATTAAATATTATCCTTGTGCCAAATTTTAGCTTTTTTGGATGCCATGTTGTGATATGAAGTAAGGAAAAACAAACAAACTCAATATCGCATATGTAATATTAATTATATGCATATCAGATATCAGATTATTTCTTGTTCAAGGGAAAAAAATGTCGACTGCTGGACTACACTTTCTCTAACAAATAACTCAAAATGCATAAAGGAAGACCTTTGTCGTTAAGTCCACGATTGCCTCGTTATGGGACATCAATCAAACACAAATGTAAAGGGTAGTTATAAAGATGTGTGATATCCGATTATTACGTATTAGGGTGACGAAGATGCCATTCGTTAATCAAAATTATTTATTCAGTTAACAAAGTTCAGTGTCCGGGCAAAACGTCAATTAAATGTTTCTCACTTCCGAATAAAACGAACGAACAGCTTAATCTTTAGCATATCATAGCACATAATTTCATATTTATTTGTATAATGTATATTTGTTTATGACTTTTATGGGTAAATATATATGTATGAAGGTATTATATGAAAATATATTTAAGTATAGTTTGTTACATAAAGATTTGTGAGAGTTTGGCTTATCTTACTACCTTTAATATTTGCAGAAGCCGATCTTAATTTTTAATCAATATCAAATTATATGCACTTAGATTAAAAATGACGGTTGAATTTTTTTTTTTTGTCTAAATGCTCGCGTATGTTATTAAAATAACGTCTGTGTAAAATTTCAAGTCCCTAGACACAAAAATATCGGGAATTTCATACAAATTTTCATCTCCTATTTTGCCTTCTAGAGGATGATTATTCAAAGACGGTGAAACTTCAATCTTAATTTTCAACCACATTTCAATACCAATTTTATGCATTTAAGTATGTTCAGTAATGACGGATTTTTATACAAATTTCTAACCAATATTTTACCACCTTAGGGAATGAATTAAGCAAAATCCTTCTTTAATGACCGCGCTCGCTTACGTTATAACGGAAAATTATGTGCAAAATTTCAAGTCGCTAGACATACACAAAACTTTCAGAATTCTCATACAAATTTTTATCTCCTATTTTGCGCTCTGGGGGAAGGGGAGGATTTCCAAGAACGGAAAAACATTGAGTGGACATTTAAGAAAAAAAAAAAGCTTTTAATTAGATTAGATTGATGACAAAGGACGTAGGTACCTAAGTAGTGCACTAGACGTAGGTACCTAAGTAGTGCACTAGGTCAGGTTCTTCAGTGATTTGGGGCAAAACTTTAGCAGTGTTTAGAGTTCCCTTCCGCTCAATCAATAAAACTCCCTCGCACTCTATTTGGTTATGTGCCGGCTGCTGTGCAGAGGGTGTGGGTTCGATTCCCGCACTGAACAAACATTTATGTAATAAACATTTGTGTTTGTCTTGAGTATGGCTATATTTATGTATGATATGTATTCACAACAAAAGTAATATATTGTATGTATTTGTATCCGTTGTCTGGTATCTATAACACAAGCTTTGCTTACTTCGGGGCCTGATGGCGCTGTGTGTAATGTCCAAAAATATTTATTATTATTAATATTAATTTATGGAATTATCTTTAAATGGAGAAGATATCAGAATTAGGATTTTTTACTACATTCCACATTTCATTTGTTTCGTTTTGTATTATGTGTTTTAAATTATTTTAAAACGGAAGTGTGTGTGTGTTAACACATTTTAAACATGTATTGTTGTCAGTAACACAAACATGAACCTCGGTTAAAGTAATTAGAGAAGTCAGTCGCTATATAATTTTACTCACTTGCGGCGACATTACGAAATTTAAACTTAAAATACGATTAAATCTGTCCAATAAATAAATAAATAATTTTATTCATAAAAATGAGATCCCACAAAATAAAACTATGAATACAATTTTTTGCCTAGATATAAGTAAGACGGGAACCTGAACAAGGTAAACCTGTGTTTCAGGCGAGAAGAGCTAACATACATGTTTATACATATAATCACTGCATTTAGGTTAAGATTTATAATTAACTAACTTGGTAGGAACTTTTATATGTTTCTACGTAAACAATATAGTTTTTATAGAATAAATTTTATAAGTGCTTTCAAAAAATAACAACTTTTAACAATTAAAATAAAGGTACACGAAGTGTTAAATGTGGTACACTTAAAAACTTCTCCGTATCTTCGTAGGACATACTTTGAAGGGTTTCCTGGAGTGTTTTTCTACAAGCATTATAGTTTAGGGGATAAATGTCAGTGATTTTAGTCAATTGTAGAGCAAAGGTCCAAGAAAAACATAAAATTTGGCTGTAAAAGTATGTTTTATTGCTAATTTTGTGGGCAGACTATATATTTTCTACTTTTATTAGTAAATGTGGTGCAGTAGAAAAGGGAAACGCGCTGTTTTCAAACTATACTCCCTATAAATAACTGTTGGACTATTAATACTTTGCAAGATTTATAGAGGAGGTCAGTGGGAAAGAGAAAAGGGCGAAATGTAGATACCTTAGGAATAGCTGTCTGCGCTCTCTCGATGGAAAGTAGTAATGTTTTACCCGGACCACAACATGATGTAATACAGTTAGCTATTTTTGATTGACATAGAGCAAAGTGAACTTGCCTAATTATTTTTGTATCAGCAATATGGCGCAGTTTTTTGGAGGGAAAAATCAACTTACGAATTCTATAACATAACGCCCCAATATAATGTTCAAATGAAAGATCTTTATCTATTAATATATCTTATTTTATTTTATTTGTAGGTGTGATAACTGAATACCCACATTGAGTAGTATTAGGGTCTTTATGCAATGGTGAGCATACAATGTTGAGTTAGATTTAGATAAATTTATATAAATTGTCTTATCTGAATTTAGTGTTAGTAAATTCCTAAAGCTACCTGTTAACAACATTGAAACCGTGTTGAGAACCTTGGAAGATTTTTTCTGAGTTAGCTGAGAACAAAAGGGCAGTGTCATGCTTTCTTGTAGAATACCAAAGAAGGTGTTGCCCTGTTCAGCGCTGAGAACATTGCCTATTTTTACGCCCTGGGACCTTTCTTCCAGATAGCTAGTAAATAGTTTTAACTGGTAACCTCGTATTCCAATCTTTTCAAGTTTACGGATGGAGACCGTGTCAAACCTTTGGTGACGTCTAAAAAGATTTCTATTGTATGGTTTCCTTTATCCAATTCTTTTGCTAAATAGTTACCCTGATGATGTACTGCATCGGAAGTTGATACTTTAGGTCTAAATCCAAACTGCGGTTCAGACAAAATCGAATTTTCCTTTTAATATTTAACCAACCTATTATTTATATTTTTTTTCTAATATTTTGGCTATAGAAGGCAGTAAGTAATTAGGCCTATAGTTGGTCACTTGATCTTTACTTTGGGACAACGACTTATACTCTGGGACAACAAGTGCTTTTTTGAGGCACTTAGGAAAAAGTCCTGAAGTTAGGCATTTTCTGAATATATGTGTCAGGGGTAGAACTAAAATGTGCCTAAATTGTTTAATAATCTTATTGCATATACTGTCCCACCCAACTGCACAGTCATCTTTTAAATTCGTTATTATACTTTCTACCCAAGGTACGTAAGTATCTTGCAACACAAAGGATTATGTGAAAGTGTCACACGTGAAAGGAATATATGTACTTGAAAGGCACTGTAACTGCGTCTGTGCTTTTTCTGCAAGTCCCTTACCCACATTAACAAAAAAACTATTTGCGAGGTTTGCGGATGTTAAATATTGAGGGTTTGTATAGCAGAGTGGGCTTTTACGGTTTTAATTTTAAGAGACTGGTATTGCACTGCAATAAGCGAAGATAATGTATTATGTCTAAATTTTTGTTCCGTTTTTTTGTTTGTTTAGCTTGCCCTCTGATGTAACAGTACACACTTCATTAAGGCACTGCTCAATTGATGTCATCCAGTTCTGTATTTCCGAGGTCGCTGTCAGTCGCTCGATATTGATAAAGGCAATAGGTAGATGCCTGAAATATTGACAAAATATATAGTTATATATTCACTTGAAAAATAAATAATTGAATTAAAATAAAACAATACAATACAACCCATACAACAAACGTGATCATTTTGCCGTTTTTATAGATAATGGTAGCACTCAAGGTACTCAAGGTACTCAAGGTACTCAAGTACCGCGAGCCATCTGGCTGTCTCATGGATACTACAACTACTCGTCATTGCTCTGAACATACGGTTAACATCAGGCAAGCCAGCTGCTTAGTTGCCACCTTAGTGATATGAACCGCTATAAGTTCGTTAACTGTGTATTTACTTAAATCATTTCGTTAAACTGACTTCGCGATTTTTTATTATTGGTACTTACTTGACAGTCTATATCTTGAAAACTACAAACCGATTTAGATGAAACTTGCACTTTTTCCTAAGTACAACTTAATTAATAGTTTAATTGTATATTTGTTTGGAAGCGGTAGTTCGCCACAGTCGCTCGAGGTCACCACCTTTTAGTGTATCTCACACATCGATGGGCACTAGCCATTGAGATTGGCATGTAGCCTGGATATAGCACAGGCGTTTGATCGGGTCTGGCTCCGGGGTCTTCTACCGAAGTTGCCATCTTAAGGAGTGCCCGAGGGCTTGTGCGAATATTTGTACGCATACGAGCCGTAGTTGACGGTAGTTGCTCTATTAACATGGACATCAATTCTGGTGTCCCGCAAGGCTCTGTGCTATCTCCTACGCTGTTTCTACTGCATGTCAATGACATGGACGTGGACATCAACAACATACATTGCTATGCAGATATCAGTGCTGGAGATAGTTATTACACGGATCGTGCAAACGTCCCTCGTTCCGTTGTGGAGGAAGAATAGGGTCGGGAACGCGCAAGTGATACCCCTGGTGTTGCAAGCGTCCATAGGCTACGGTGACCGCTTACCATCAGGCAGACCGTAAGCTTGTTTGCCACCTTAGTGGTATTAAAAAAAAAAAAAAGAAAGGGAAAAGCACGGAGAACTTGTGTCTCAAAATCGAGACACTCTGTCCAAGGTCTCAGACAGGGGACAGGAAAACTCTTCACTTCACTTCAATTCAACCCTCTAAAGACACAAGTGTCGTATTCACCGCTAAGAAAACCCCATTTTCTGTAGTTGGTTCAACGACGGGCTGTGAGACTTGCCGACGATACCAAACTCACTTGCCGTGGATGGACATGGGATGTGTTCTGAGGAATTGTTCGAAATGATGCCCACGGCTACTGTCTATCATCGCATCGCTCGCCACCGGCAGGGAATTCATTCTCACACTTTAGAACCGAAATGGTCGCGTACAGTGCAGTTTCAGAAAAACTTCCTGACGTGAAATCTTGGATTGTAGAATGAGCTCCCAGCCAAGGTTTTCTCTAAGGACTACTGCATGGGCTTCCTTAAGAAAGGAGTTATTATATTTTTGAAGGGTCGACAACGCGCGAGTTATACTCCTGGTGTTGCAAGTGTCCATAGGCTACGGCGTCCGCTTACCATCAGGCGGGCCGTTTGCCACCTTAGTGGTATAAAAAAAATAATAATAGATTTTTATATATGAATATATTGCAGTTCCAATAATATTGCACACATACGTGTGAAATTAATAACCTCTTTTATTTTTTAGTCGGTTAAAAATGTGGAACCCTCAAATTCATTTTTAACTATCTTTTAACCCTCTGAATCTGACTCTGTCGTAAAATCCTTTCTGAATGAGTCTTCTCTGAAGTCTACATACACCCTAGAAGAATTCTGCGTGCTGTATTTTTGCTTCATAGTCGATTTTAAGACTTCTTGAATGAGTGAGTGATTTTTACTGTTATATAAAGATAAATTCAAAATAGTCTGGCAATACTTTAAAACTGTCCAAAGAGTCTTTTGAGATTTTTATTTCTGACTGCAAAAACAGTCAAAAGGACTTTTAACTGCAGACGATGGTCAAAAGTGCTTATGACTAAAATATCGGCAAAACCACTTTTGACTTAAGCCTGCAGTCAAAAATACTTTTGACCGACTATCAGTTAATAATAACTATCGGTCAAAACTCTTAAAATGTAAGTAGTTGAAAATTCCCAGAAGAAGCATCCGTAAAGTTTCTTTACGTTTGAATGAGATTTTCTTAAAAACCTTTTACAAATATTTTAACGACGCTGATACTGTCAACTGATAAAATTATCATCTGCAAGAAAAATTGCAGAAAAAAGTGGTGAATTTTTTTATTAGGGAAGATAATATGGTCTTATTCAAAAACAATAACAAATGTATTTTATTTAACTATGTATATTGTGCTATAGATCGAGCGAGCTAAAGCGAATGCGTTCTAAGTGTCCTAAGTGGTAAGAAGCTGAAGCGTTTATATCTTTAAAACTTTGTGTGTTTGTTGACGATAACTTTACTCAGGTTGTCGTCCTCCGATCTCCATGATTTACACGAGTCGAGACCAACCGATTCTTTGAGTCCAAGCATGAGCAGGATTGGTTTAGGGGTTACGGAGATATAGGGTGCAAGAATAAATCTATATGGTAAGCAAATACGGCCTAGCGGGATATAAAGTAAAAGTCTTTTTGGATTGGATGTAATTTAATAAGCTATGTAGATACTGTAAGTTTGTAATAAGCTATGTAGGTACTTTGCGTTTGTAATAACTTATGTAGGTACTTTAAGTTTGTAATAAGCTATGTAGGTACTTAAAGTTTACCCGGCTACTACAACAGAGGGGGATCAGGGGCCCTTCCACACGACGTGCCAGCAACAGTATCATCTGTGCCATGCTTCGGCAGTTCTAGTACCGCACTTACTACCGTGCTTTTGTCCTCTAAGCTGTCTGTGCAGTAAATCATCATCTTTAGTCTAAATAACCCTTTCAAAAAAATATGGCAAGAAATAAAAGAAAAAGAGTTTATTTAGCGGCCACTCCATCCATATTCACTGCGGAGTTTTGCAACATTAGGGGTATTCACCACCATCTAGAGACTGCGCAGCCGACCATTCTTTTTCTAACGGAGACGCAGATATGCTGGCCGGCCGACACATCATACCTTCATTATCCCGGCTACAAACTCGAGCACAGGTTTTATGAGTCGTGCCGGTGTATGTATGTTCGTCCGGGAGGATATCTGCTGTCGCTGCCTTCATAGCCTGCCACAATACCATCAGGCGGACCGTGTGCTTGTTTGCCAACTTAGTGGTATAAAAAAATAAAGAAAAAACAGGTACCTAGCTTCGTTGGTCGCGGACGGACTGCGGAAATGCGTAATACAGGTAGCTAGCTACATTAGTCGCGGACGTACGGCGGAGATACGTAGTGCAGGTAGCTAGCGACATTGGTCGCGGGCGGACTGCGGAGATACGAATTGCAGGTAGCTAGCTACATTGGTCGCGGACGGACTGCAGAGATACACAGTGCAGGTAGCTAGCTACATTGGTCGCGGACGGATTGCGGAGATAGGTAGTGCAGGTAGCTAGCTACATTGGTCGCGGACGGACTGCGGAGATACGAATTGCAGGTAGCTCGCTACATTGGCCGCGGACGGACTGCGGAGATACGTATTGCAGGTAGCTAGCTACATTTGGCATACATAACTCTGTTTTTTCATACTTGTCATATTTTCTAAACCTTAAATCAAGAAAACTATAATTTAGGCTTAAATAAGTGAAACCAGAGGGTAGAATATTTCTTAATATCTCTGTTTTTATGGGATTGAGAATTTCGCCTTTTTCATTTTCTGAGCCAAAATCATATTTTTCTTCATTTCAAGTTTACAAAATATATATTATTGATAGGAAAAAACAGGACGTATCTATCTTCCGTCTTGTGCGTTTGTGCTGTTCGTCACTGTTTTGACCCGCTTAAGCTGCCTTGTCACGACATATAACGCTAAGTGTGTCGCTACGCAAACTCGAAGTCAGATGTTATTTTAGATTATTACTTAACTCGATATCTGAATTCCATATGTTCGACAACCGAAAACCGTCTTCTCGATTGAAATTTTGTTTTATATTTTCGAATTTCAATCGACTTACGAACCATTTTCTGTATACAGTTTCACTCCGCAGTTAATACTTTCGGTTCGCAGTTAATTCTATCCATTGATTGGGGCCGGTATCAAGTAAATGCTCTGTTATAATGTCAACGAAAAATGCATAAAAACTTCTTAAGTCTCTTTTTACCCAACTATAATTAATAAATCAAAAAAAAATATATGATGTACATTACCATGCGAACTTCCACCGAGAATTGGTTTGAACGCGATCTAGTAAGTAGTTTTTTTTTATAGATAATGGTACGGAACCCTTCGTGCGCGAGTCCGACTCGCGCTTGGCCGATTTTTTTTATATATATATAATTTTTTTTTTTTCTAAGACATTGGTTAGTGAGTTCGAAAGTTAAAAATTTCAGTGTCCATTCCTCTCGTTTTTTAAAAATCTAAAAAAATCACGAAAAACTATAAATACTTTGATAAAAACATTTTAAAACTTTTGGCTGTTTGAAAAGGCAAAACTACTTAGTGGTAGTAGTAGTAGATATTCGAATTTTCCTCATTCCATGGAACCCTAACCTAATACACTAAGCCGATTGTTTTTTAGGGTTCCGTACCCAAAGGGTAGAAAACGGGACCCTATTGCTGAGACTCCGCTGTCCGTCCGTCCCAGGTTGTATCTCATGAACCGTGATAGTTAGACAGTTGAAATTTTCACAGAAGATGTATTTCTGTTGCCGCTATAACAAAAAATTATATATAAAATAGAATAAAATAAATATTTAAGGGGGCTCCCATACAACAAACGTGATTTTGTGCACGTTTTTGCTCGATATTGATAGCGGCAACAGGTAGATGACTGAAATTCACAGAATATTTAGTTATATATTCACTTCAAAAAAATTTATTTAATTAAAATAAAACAAATATCCCATACAACAAACGTGATTTTTTATGTGTTTTTATAGATGATGGTACGCGTGCGCGAGTCCGACTCGCACTTGGCCGTTTTTTTTTGTATTCTTGCTAAAAATCTACTTTTCAATTTAAGAAAGAGACCAACTCCTAGTCCCTTACCTAAGCAAAAAGTCTGCATGTATTCTCGAACCGTAAAATACCTACATAGTCAGAAAAAAACCTTAATTAGAATATTGTGTACAACTTTATTTTATATTTTAATCCAAAACCTAATTTACCGACCTAATATTTGTTTTTCACTAGTGTCTAAATAAACACTTTTCGAAAACATATTATTAAACTCCCTTTACCTACATACTCGTACTCGTAGGCAGAAGCACTCGTCCTAAGCGCTGGTGCAGCGCACTCCCATAAATAATTACCTACTTAAGAAACAATATGTTTTAGATTTTACTTAAAATAAATAATTATTATGCTTCTATTACTCTTTATGTTAAAATAGCATTTCACTAAAACATTCTGTACACACACAGTTAACTAAATATTTAGTATATACTTGCACTAAGAAGACTGTGTCACTAAATGAAGCATTTGCGCTCCTATTAAACGGATTTCAGTACAAAGACTAGAGTTAAAATCAAAGAGTGTGAAGGAAAAAGTACGACACAGTCTCACACGTGAAACAGAAGAATTTGTAAGGAATATTAGCAAAATTTGGAGCGTCGCTCCTGGGCTGTGTAATTAAACACTGTTGCCAGCTTGACCTCCGCCTTCGGTCCGACGACGGCGCCGAGCCGGCACGCTGTTGCCGCTCTTATCACAACTAATGTTTTATTCGGGCGCGCTAGTTTTTATTAAGAAATTAAATAAGTACATACCTACGTAAACAGTTTGTTTATTGTCTAATAAGTAACTATATCAAAATAAAATGTGATTATTGTGATGTGATTAAACAGTGCTAAAAGATTTTAGTAATTAAGCTTGAAATAAAGACAAAGGGTAAAAAAATGTGACACGAAATCAGACACGCGTGACGCGCGTTTGTAAATCTAAATATGCCAATGAATTTAAGTTATAAATAGAATAATAAAAGATTAGCATTTGAGCAATCCCTCTTTTGTTTTTTTTAGTGAACACTTATCAAAAATTGTCACGAGCAGCCTCTGCTCGAAGGTACTCTATACTAAAAACAAACGATTGATCCAAAAGCTGTGACCTAAATACGGAAAAATAGCATTTTTTATCTGAACGCATTCCGGTCCATTGGCCCGCCATTCTTCCGCCTGCCGAGTGCGCTTATTATGAGCACAATGTGTATTTACTGCTACATCAATTCGTAGCCGGACCGCCCGCACCGGACCGCCCGCACCGGACCGCCACCGCACCGAGACGGGTCCCTCAGGGCAATCACTTTGGTTGGGCCACTCCTACTTTTATATGTACCTATTACTTTCTAACACAACTCGACTACAAATTTCGGCCATTGTAAATTATTTTTCTTTTGTTCTCCCCTGAGAAGGGGACCAATAATACTTACAAGTTTTTTAATTAAGGATTAGTCAATAAAGGACATCGATCTCAGAAAAGAAAACCAGTTGATTTGGTTAAAGAAAACTTGCTTCAGACGTTTTAGATTAGAAATATTAGAGTTGGAAAACTAAACGTTGTAAAGAAATAGGATTCGTCTGAAATTCACTTTGCTTCTACCGATAAGGCCAAAAAGAGAGACCATTCAACAGTCTTTATTATACTTTTTAGAGTCTTACTTGTTTAATGTTTTTTTTCTCATACATTGTTACAGATAATAAAATAAGTAAAAGAACGAGTCGAGACTACTTATATAGATGAAGATGAGTTACCGTAATATAAATCGGTACCTATACCAAAGATCTATAAAAATAGAGCACTAGATATAGTTTTTGGGTGTTACTTGCATAGTAAAGTAAAGTCCTTAACGAATTGGCGAAGTGCGAATTTATTAACATTCCAATAATTTTATGTGGCTGTAAACTAAATAAAATTCAGAAAGTCTGGAAATAATTATTTTTGCATTTTTTAATGGTAGTACTTTTTAAGAGTAATACTTGCTTTGCATAGCACAAGTTATAACATGACACATTTTCGTGCAATTGCATACAATGTTTTTATAAAACTAAAAAAAATATATAATTTATAAAAAAAATTGTAAGTGCCATTTTTTTTTTACTTTTGCGGTATCTTATTTTTTTTTGTGACCTGACACGGCATTAAATCAGTAAGCGCGAGAATATCCTCTTCACCGCTCCATAACTGTTACACAAGTATTTTGTTTCCATTTATATGTTTGAAGGTTGCAGACAAATTTCCTATTCATATTTTAACAAGTTTATGTCACAAAATAATTAGGTATGGTACACATTGTTTGCTTGCAATACTTTACTATGTCCATGCTAATTTTAAGAGGGTGCTGACCTTCATTGAAAGTTATTTGCATGTTTGATGTGATAATAAACCGTCAGCAGGAATGGAAGCAATAACTTATTTTTTCCCATTTATATGTTTTAGGTTATGTATAGGCGAATTTTTCATTCATAATATGATGAGTTTATGTCAAAATAATTATATTAATAGGTATTAGGAAGTAAATGTCCACAGGTTCTCTTGCACTTGCTGACAAATCAATACACAGTAACTTTAACTTGCTTGCATATCTATGATCAACAATAATTTGTGTACTTTGTGTACACAAGTACAAATGTACTTGTGATGTACTCTGTGATTTCCATATATTTTCTTTTAATTTCCGATCTTCTCTAAGAACAAACTAAGGTCTCGGACCATTCCGCCAAGATTAAATGTCACACTTACTAAAAACTCAAATTATTTTTATTGTTTTCTATATCTTCGAAGGGGAAAAGAGAATGTATTTTTAACTGTTTTCCTTTAGATTTCTATATACCTACTTATGTAGTAGAATATTTATTTGTAATACTGTACTTCTTTTATTATTCCTCCCCCGAACCCCCTTGGAAACGAAACGAATAATTGACCCCCGTAAGGTTCTTACTGAAATTCAGACCAGTGAAGCCTTTTTGGCATTACATGGCTTATAAGTTAACTAGTAAGTAAGTACTTAGGTTTAGCAATTCCTTTTTTCATACGTTTTTGTTTACTTATAAGCTTTGTACATAGTCTTTCAAGGGTCAGGTCGCGAGTGATACCCCTAGTGTTGCAAGCGTCCATAGGCTACGGTGACCGCTTACCATCAGGCGGACCGTATGCTTGTTTGCCACCTTAGTGGTATAAAAAAAAAAAAAAAAAAAAGACCAAATAATTGTTTTTTTTTCTTATTGTCAAGAACCTTTAGTTTTGCTTAACAAGGCCATCTATTGTCAAGTAGCTTTAGAGTTGTTGTGTCGATAAAAATAATAGTATTACTAGTCGCCAATAGATGTCAGTAAGAGTCATATTTTTCAGTTTATCATTGCCTGAAACCTAGCTAGATCGATTTAACGCCCAGGGAACCACCTGCATACTATATATATACATAGATATATATATATATATATATATATATATATATATATATATATATATATATATATATATATGTATAAATATATATGTATATATACTATACATAAATACAAGAATTTTCTCGTTTAAAGGTGTTAGATATCAAAAATGGTACAATAATCTCAATAATGGGAATTTTATACGAAACGATATTTTAAGGAACGTATCACAATATGTAATAACGCACCGGTTAAAATATGTAACCTTTTTTATTTTGACGTCAGGTGCGTCCCTGGCCGATTTTTAGTGTTCCTGTATGTTCAATCATGTAATCCATAAGTCCCTTTGAACGTTAATAAGGAATCAGTTACTATAAATATTTCCGTGACATATTATTTCTACCTAAGCACTGAATACCGACCTTCAGTTTTTAATTTGTAGATAAACTTAAAAATATAAAACGAAATCGGTGTCGGTTTTATCTATATATGTTGGTATATATCGAGAACTCACTTTCAAAGTCATGCAAGCCAAAGAAACTGGTAGCCACGTCGCAATTCTCCTATGTGACATGACCTGTGCCTTTGACTTATGCGATCGTGAGGTATTAACAAATAGTATATTTCATTACGAGTGCGGAAAGCGTGTCATTGCAAAGAGTTCCGTCAAATCTACCCGAGCCGATCCGCAGCCGAAGGTGACGGTTGACAGTCGGAACAAGTTGCAATGACCGTTCCGCACGTGTACTGAACAACTATTTTTAATGCAGTTGCGAAAAATGAAGCAATTTAATAAAATAATAAAAACACAATAAACTTAACTAACTAATCATTTGTTTCTTATAAAAGTTATAATTCACATATACATTGAAATTGGTACAGTTTTTTAAACTAACTAGGGAAGTTTTAGGTTGCATATTTACTGTTTGCTAGTTGATGGAATTGGATCTGATGAATTATCATTATCAACGAAGGTAGATGGACGAACGTTCTCTTCAGTATTGTCATGTGAAGGAGACGGACTGGACTTTAAATTAATGGATTATGTGATTTTTATCCCAGTTTCTAGTTTGTTGTTTAATGAATCAGCAATATAGCCTTCTGCAACTTTGTTTGACTTCCAACCTCCTAGTCGCTTTAAGGACGTCAAACTGGCTCCTGAATCTGCCAATAATGTAGCAGAGGTCCTCCTGAAGCTGTGCCCAGTATAATACTCAGCATCTGGCAGACCAAGAAACGTAGTTATTTCTTTCGGCATATTATCAAATTTGTTTACCCCGATTGCTTGAGCTGTACACTTCCCTTTTTTGATAATAATGGAAAAAACGGTCGGTTTTTGCTTTTTGGGACCGCTGATTCATATATTTTTGCACTATTCTAAGAAAATCTCCTTCAACAACAAAGCTTCTCGGTATCTTATTTTTTGTATTCGGAAACTTGATTAGTAGTATTTTTCCATGGGCTTCAATATCTTTTAAAGTAATATTGGTAAACTCCTCTGGGCAAGCTCCAACAACGCCAAAAATCAGCGCAACCTACAAAAAAAGGGATTTGATTAATATTTTTTTTAAATAATATATTGACAGTATTTTGCGATTTCGTAAACTGAATACTAAAGAAAAATATAAGTATTTATTAATAAATTACCTTTGTGGCTAAATAACCATCATCGGGAGCTTCGTTCAAAAACCTTTCCACTTCATTCGATGTTAATATTTTCGAATTTTTAGTTGTAAAACCGTCTGATTATCGTTATAAGAAAGCATTTAGTTTTGGGTATTCACTTATATTCACGTTGTTCCTTATTTTCAGCATACTTTTTATCACCGAAAACCTCGACCATAAACGCAGAAGGTTTTAATTTCGCTGAGAGTTCGGAGAAGTGTGCCAACATAACATTTTCTGAAAAACTATTTGCTTTTTTCTCTTCTCTCCACGCAATAAATTCGTCGTATGTAGATATGTAGCGACTTTTTGACTTTTCCGGTAAAATGTTCTCCGAAGCATTTTGTGCAATTATACTGAGTTCCGGTGGTGTTAATTCAAATCAAATATCTAAATAATTGAAATTACTCATTTTGTGCAACAAACAAAATTTTTGGAAAATGGCGCCAACCATAAAAGAATTATAAGCAGAGATTTTTTTTTTTGTTTTCTTCACCCATTCTGGGTAGGCAAAGGGAACTATGCTCATACAGCCGAGTCTTCAGTAGGTTTTTTTTATTGATATGACATGAAAATGAAATTTAATGAGATGAAATGAAATTAAACTTAACCTATCTCATTGAATCAAATCATTAAATCTGATATTGAAACAAATTAGTAGCCTCTTTTTAGAAATATTTGCATGAATCATAAAAACTTCTATGATTTTTTTAGTAAAAACTTCGTGGTTTATTTTATTCTTTTTAATAGACATTATTTTGACAGTTGGGAAAGAGAACGCACGAGTTCGGAAAAGGTAAAGAAAAAGCTCTAGTATGTAATAGCCCACATCCCGAACGCTATGCGTCCCTGCAATACCTACGCCACTTTTTGAGTAACTGTGTTAAAAAATATTTTAACAATTGGGAAATAGTGGCCCAAGCTCAAATTAAGGGCCCTCTTACAGTCCACTAGCGCCGCCATTCTCAATTTTCTCTTCGTAGAAAACGAATTTCTAAAATCTTCACACTATTTTTCACTGCAAGTTTGAAGTTTGTATGTATTATTGATATGATTGATTTATTTTAAAGCAAATACAACGAAAATGTGTTTCATATATCGGGACTCCCCTAAAATTTTAAATTTCGGTAGGGACCTTCTGGGTGCGGAACTCTAAAAAACGAGCAAGTTGCTTCAAATTATAGTTTACATATATAAACCATAATATATGAATTAAAAGTTTTACTATTAAGCTTATTGATGGAAAAAGCTTCTCTGACTATTTGCCTAAATCATATGTACTGTTGGTAAGTAGTAAGTAAGTAAGTAGTCTGAACAAAAAATATATTTGGCAATAAAGCATAGGTCATTGAACCGCGAACAATACTCGACATTCGCGAGTCGTAATTTTAAGTTGTCACCGCGTTTTACTGCTCCCGAAGTGTCCCGAACAGCTATTGAATTGTAAGGAGAGGCCGGTTGTAACGCTCATAAAACAGAAACACGTCAGAGATGACGGCATATAACGATTTTGATAGGTTTTTAAATGAACTGTGGACGGTGCTCCTAAGGGTAACGACACGCCGCCGCGCCGTCGCCTACTGAAACTTCGGCAACGCGAGGAATGTTATCCGAGTCGGGAAAGAGTCGAAGGAAGCGACCACGCCTGCAGAGAAGAGGAGGCATATTCATCTTCTTGAATGAATATACATCAATATATAAAATATTCCATTAATATTATAAAGGCGAAAGTTTGTGAGTGAACGGATCGGGATGAAACCTGGCTTACATATAGGTTAGGTCTTGGAATAGCATATACGCTACTTTTTATCCCGAAATTCCCGCGGGAATAACTATAACCGAACTTAAATGAACTATAGCTATAGCTACAGCTTGATGTAGCAAACTTCATTAGTGTAATTAAGGAGTAAATCGCAGTCGCCGACAACCGAATGTAGCGCGGGGTAATTAAAGAGTAAATCAAAGTATCAATACTGAGATTAAATAATGGAGTCCCACGCCGATAACCAAATTTAGGGCAGGGCGGCCGCTAAAATTCATTAATTACCAGCAATCCCATTTATATTATAAATGCGAAAGTTTGGTTGTTTGTCACGCTTCAACCCCTGGATGGATCGGGAACCGCTCAACTGATTTAGATGAAATTTGTCTGAGTCCCGGGGAAGGACATAGGCTATTTTTCATCCCAGAATATTCAAAAGTTCCCGCGGGAATAACTTTAACGTTCGTTACTTAATCCTGCTGCACTGGGAGCATTTAAATGAGCTGAAATTTTGCACACAGAGATAGTTAAAGATACGTAAAAGGACAATGGCTACTTTGTATCCCGGGAAATTCAAAAGATTTCGCGGGAGTAACTATAACCGAATTCTACGAACGAACCATAGTAGCAAGTATAGCTAGCTATAACAAACTTCTATAGTAAAATCAATTAGTTGCCGTAAGAATCCTACGCCGTTAACCAAATTTAAGGCGGGTGGAGTCGTGGGCGAGGTCTAAATAAAAGACTCTGTAATGTATACCGTAACAATGACATAATGAACAATGACAGTATAATATAATATAATTATATAATAAATAATAACAATATTGGATAACATTATAAATTAACAATAATGAATGATAATAATAACAATGCGATAATAATCATAATAATTAATCAATAGATAGAAACACAGTAAAATATATATTAAATAAATGAATATATCGACGGCAGAAAGCGGAAATCTCGTATCTCGAAAATTGGCCTAAATGACTTTCTACGATATTATAGATCAGAAAGAAAAGCCGCGTCGAATGGTCTATTTAACGTCGTCCTAAGACACAAAAAGTTAATGATACAGCATTGAAATTTTTCCATTTTTTTATACTGTTTATTTAAAAAATTTGCTGTACACAGAGAAAAAAACTTAACTTTTGAAAATAAAACAGATACGACAAAACTTCCAGTATAAAAAATAGTTACAACATTATTTTTCTATTACTGAGATTGATTTTATAGAGATACAGCATTTCTGGCATCCGAAATTTTTTAATTGCCGGAGATACAGCAAATTAGTGTGTTACCATTGAACAGTTACAACATTTCAAACATGTAATCTGAAAGCGAAAATCGTATTTCATAAAAATAGAGTATCGTTTTGTACACAGTGATCGATACGTCACTCTAGCCAGACCCGTCCCCTCCCTTACCCCCGCCATGTTCGTTAATTACGACATTTATAATGTTAGTTAATTATTAAATAACCAGAGAATGTTTTGATTTTTGATTTTATATTGTAAAATGTCAGTAAATTATTATAGAACAAGAGCTTTTGTTGCTTAACATACATAACATCACGCCAGTTTCCCAAAGGGGTAGGCAGAGACCAAAGACTAGCACACTTCTTTTGCCCCTTTTACACACGTCAATGCTATTATACACGTTCTACGTTTTGTTGATTTCTTACATTTAATTAGTTAAATAAAAACTTGGTTCTTTTAAAATTTACTGGTATTTTATGTGTAAATATGGTATAGTCGTATAGGTATGATGCATAAAACTTAATACACCTTATTTAATTGTTTTGCATATTCGCGTCAGCCATTATACGCCCCTCTGCAGGGGCATAGGCCTTTCCTTAGAGAAGGAGGCTTAGGCTCCACCACGCTGGCCGAGTGCGGGTTGACGTTTTGCATTTTAGCATAGGTTAAAATTACTTTGGCTTAGCTAAAGAACAATTGGGTTAATAAGTTTTTAACAGTAATATAAATAACAGTTAAAGATATTTTATAGTAGGTTATTAGATGAAATTAGGTAAAAAAAATATCTGTTGTGTATGTTGCATGCTCTTTTTTCAGATGGTAGAAGACTTGAGGTATTCAGAAAACTGTTGAAGGATTAATTTGTGTTTCAAATACTTATTAAAAAAGGGTAAGTCGAGTACAAAGTACTAACTGACTAATGCTAATCAGGATACGTAGCACAGTTTTACCCCATTACACATATGCCTGTTGAAATTTTTTTTTCAACCTTTTTTTAGTGTGTGTGACTTGGTTTTAAATGGCTAGACGTCGAGGATGGAAGAAAGAGTTGAAGACTAAATTATCAACCGATGAAAAACCACCAAAAAGGCAAAAAATGGAGATTTTAAAAGAAGAGGTGTACAAAGATGGATTTAAAAGAAAAACACCTTGCATGAACATTCGTCACGTCCAACTACTCCCAACAAACCTAAGGCCGCAAGTGTTAAAGACCTTACACCCTCTTTCGCAAGCCAAAATCATACATGTCTGAAACAAAGCGTATAACTGAAAAAAGCCAAAGCATCGAATAACTCATTGCAAATTGACAGTACACTGCCGGAAGAAATAAACAGTGAGGACTATTGTTTAAATTTATCAGACTTTGAAACTATTTCAAATATAAGCGTATCTGAGCTTATACAAAATACAAGCAATTTATCGTACGATTGCCTTGTAACTATTGATTCTGACGAAAGTTTAGTGAGTCCAAAAATTTTTAAAGAAAAATTAATAAATGAAGCTGTGATTACTCCATTTGCTACTTTAGATGAGATGTTATGTCAAGAAAATATAGAACCAAACATTCTTAAAATAAAAGATATCTGGCTGGTTACGGCTCAAAATTCAAACAGCAGCGTTGATAATCAAAAATCTTCTAGCACTGCTAAGCTCCACCCTGAAATAAATGAATGCTTACCTCTCATCACGCCAAATTCTTCCAGCACAGCTGAAAATTCCCCTGGGATTGAAGCAGCACTGTAGATAATCCTTTCGAAAAAAAAAACTTCTTAATGGCAGAAGTTGCAGAAACCATATCAATACCCTTACTAAGAATGAAAGATACCAATACATAACCTACAATTAATCTTTACCGCACAAAACTTTCAATTTCATTAAAAAAATATTAAGAAAGAATATTTGCAATTTTAGACAAGAAGTTCCTAATAGTTTTAGTTACCTACTTACCTGACATCCGGGTAGACTGGGTAAACCGGAGTAAGTTAATATACTTAGTTGAGAAATTTTGTCGAAAATTGTATATTTCGAGATACGACAAAATCGCTTTCTTCCGTCGATATATATATATATATATATATCCTACTAATATTATAAATGTGAAAGTTTGTATGTCTGTCTCACCAAAAAAACCCCATTCACTGAGGTCCAGCAGGTCAGAACACACCCCTCACCATCTCCAAAAGCTTTGGGATCCTCTGTGTTGACATCCCCAGCGATGTTCAGTTTCGAGATCGTCTGCAAGAGAAGGTGAAGCTGGCATCCAAAAAACTTGGTGCTGCCTTACAAGTCGCAAGTCCGGCCCTATATAGAGTACTGATGCAATCTCTGGGCGGGAGCACCCGGATACCAGCTTGGCCCTTTTGACACGGTTCAATTACGGGCTGTGAGAGTTGTCGACGATTCTAAACTCACTTGCGGTTTCGAGCCCTTAAGTCTGAGGAGAGACTTTGCCTCCCTGTGTCAGTTCTACCGCTTGTACAATGCACTGAAAAAAAATATTAGCTAACAATAACACAAATTTTATCTACTGGTAACATAACTGGGGGACTGCTAAACTAAACTGCTAATAGTAGATTAAGTGTTGAGCTATGTGTAACGAATCAGTTGTTTAATTATAACAAAAGTTTGGTTAATACTAAGTAAATTTCGAATAGCTCAACCAGTTTTGTTATCCTTTTTTTTCAGTGTGGGGTTGTGTTCTGAGAAATTGCTCAATATGATGCCCACGGCGACTTCCTACCATCGCACCGCTCGCCATTCGGCAGGGAATTCGTTCTCACACTTTAGAACCGCAATAATCGCATACAGAGAAACTTTCTCCCGCGAACGGTTGGGTTGTGGAATGAGGTCCCTGCCAAGGCTTTCTCTAAGTACTACAGTATGGGGTTCTTCAAGAAAGAAGTTATTAGATTTTCGAAGAGTCGGCAACGTGCGAGTTATGCCACAGGTGTTGCAAGCGTCCATTGACTGCGGTAACCGCTTACCATCAAGCTCGCGCTTGTTTGCCACCTTAATGATATTAAAAAAATGTAAATCCCATAAATGTTGGTCCAGTGCAGGAATCGAACCCACACCATCTGCACGGCAGCCGGCCACTCTATCAATATAGAAGAAAGTGAGTTCTCATCTAAAAACATTCAGCTACTTGAATTATATTAATTTTTTTGATTTACAATACGCGTGTCTAACAATCAGCTGCATAAAATATCCCTTGATTTTATTTTCATTTTTTGGTGGTACAGTCGTTTGTTTCGGGTTAGAAGTTACTCGCTGGTTTTTGGGATATCTTCTTTCTTACTTTTCTTAAAGAATGGCAGTCATACTACTTCTTAGTATATTTTGCCAGAGTCATGTCTGGGAAATCAGTTCGAACAATTTTGAGCCACGATCAATCAGAAAATCTGAAACTAACAACAAACTAATATAAAATGAGTCGATGTAACAGAAAGAAAAAGTCACGATGACATATGTTACATGAGCATATTAAAAACTAATATTGCTCACATTAATAAAAATCCTAAATGCTCGCAAAATTTCTTTAGACAAGATACAAATAAGTAAGAATATATCTTATAAATCATTTAAATAGGTAAAAACTTACAGTGTATATATTACAGTTATAGTGCAGAGCACAAGAAGAAAAAATAAGAAATGTTTCCCACAATATTCAACACCCCCCTCAGTAGTTAAGTAAGTACATTTTGAACTATAATTTGGTAAATTAGCTTTCCTCTTTAATACGACTAACTTAATCGACTCAGGCAAAAAATGAACGCAATAAATTAATTATTAATAATAAGCAAGTGACAAATCTGACAACCTAAAGGTTTTAAAAACAATACTCCTATATTATTGTTGGTACTCACTTATGTACTTTTGACTCACACAACCATTTGACACGTTTTTTTTAATATAAAGCGGTACTTGATATATCTACATGTTTCAATATTTTATTATTATTATAATCATAAGCAACTTTAATTAAAATCTACTCTGATTATCTTTAGTTATTAAAATGTTATATTATTAAAACCAGAATCACTAGGTACCTTGTTTCTTTAACAAACATCCTTCAACAATGGTTTGGCCTAATGTCATGTATTCAGCCTTACAAGTTGATATTGGTAGAAATGACTTTTTTTTAGTACAGCATGATATAGAACAGTTGAAAAACATAAATAAAACCGGCCAAATGCAAGTCGGACTAGCGCACCGAGGGTTCCGTTCCTAAGATTTGCGTAATTTACAAATAAAAACAAAAAGTGTGCCGCTTAGCGGTCACCAATCTAATTACTGACCAAGCCCAACGTTGATTAGCTTTGATTATCGTTATCGTGTTACTGATTCTCTTAATAATATATAGATGGCACTGTAACGATAATTTAATACAGTAATTGCTCGGAGCTGTCACACAATTGCCAGATTTAATTATTTGTCGTTATACTCAGAGTTCACACTATTTTTACTGTAAGTTTGAAGTTTGTATGTATTACTTACTGTTTTTAAATTAGCGCAAAACCAACAAAAATGTCTTCCGTGTATCAGGACCCTTTGATTTTTACTTTTTAGAAACTTGAAAGATAAAGCCTTTTAATGGTCAGACAGATAGTCTGGCGGACAGACAGCTGGATAGCGTAGGCTTAGTTACTCCTCCGTCCTTCCTTCGTAGTCATTCCTCTGTTGGCATCCTTCAGGTACGGAATCCTAAAAATGGACCAGAAGTTGACTTTATCTCATACATATCTAACTCAACCAGCATCACTAACACCTTGTAAGACATTATCACCAATATATTTGTAGGTTAAGCCCCTTTTATATAATATATCAGTTTTTTTAAAATACTTACCTATAAAATGAAGTACTTGCACAACATATTAAGACCTACCTACTTAAAAACCAACTGCCAGTGATGATTCAGGTCTAGTGCAACAGGCATATAACAAGACCTATCTTACTCCTATCAAACTCTTCTACTTCTGCATTTTCAGCCATTTCTCTTATTAACAATTCAAAATTAAAGTTTGGTTCCATTGGGGTGGTAACCAAGTTACAATTTTTATTACTCTTGTACAGGTTGTCAATAAGGTCACTCTCTCGGACCTGCTATTGTTAGTGTAGCTATGTATCCTATATTTTTGACTCTTAATTCAAAATTAAATATGTGGTATTTAGATGATGGCACACTAGATGATGATAAAATATTATTACCTTGCAAATCCGCTAAAAACAATTCAGTAGTACTCACGTGCAGAAGTACACCATCCACATGTGTAGGAGTGCACCTCCCTCCCTCCCACCTTATGTGGACGATGCAAACTTCACCACAACGCTACACCTCCAAATTGATAACAAAACTCGACACGTGTTTCGCCTCAACACGAGGCATCTTCAGGAGACGCAAGTTAGTCGTCCGCTATACCTTCACCAAATTGGATGTATTCACTGTACTTCAGGATCTAAAAATCTTAATAAACAAATTTTTTTCAAATCTTAATAAACAAATTTTTTTCACTCCGCCATCTGAGTGCCCCTATTTTAGAAGAGGCACTACCACTTTTTATTGACGAACATCGCACTAAATTTAACGCAACTTCTGAACTGTTAGAAAAAATTCATTTGCACGTAGCTTTTCATATCATTCGGTTTCGTCTGTTTGTACTTAAATTTACATAATTTCTTCGCTGCAGTCTTTTTTGGACTAATTGACACTTTTGACAACCTAGGAAGACGCTATTAAAAATATTTTAATACAGATCCTGAATTGCTCATTTTCCGATAATTCGTGGTACGAAGCCTCTTAACCAATCCGTGTTGGAGGCATAGGCATCCGAAAAATTAGTTATGTTTCTTTGCCAACCATTCTGTCTTCCGTCCATGCTACGGCAGCTTTGTACTACAATATAGTTTGCCCTTCTGAAGGCAATGTGCCTATGACTTATATGAACGAAGCATAACTTGCGTGGTCAATCGCCTGCCCAAATGTCTCTGTACCAATTATTATTCGTTCACAAAGACAATAGGACGAACCCCTATGTAATACTGTTCAGAAATCCCTTTTAAATTCTTATACTAACATCAGACACCTGGCTCGCCTCCTTGCTACCAGGGAAAGTAAGTCGGGCTACTAGCTGCAGGTGATTCCTTCGACAATTATAAGGACTTTTATGAATAATATAAGTTTTCTATTGCAACAGGTCTACGTCTAGGCATATCTAGAACTGAGCCTCATAATTGTCATTGTGAGGTCTTAGTTGGACGTTTTTCGCACCACGCCCTTAATGACGTCATCCGTCGGGCTCTTGACATCGTCAACGTGTCGGCTACCATAGAGCCGAACGGTTTATCACGTCACGATGGCAAGATACTTGATTTTTTTTTATTACCACTAAGGTGGCAAACAATCACACGGTCCGCCTGATGGTAAGCGGTCACCGTGGCCAATGGACGGTTGCAACACCAGGAGTATCACTCGCGCGTTGCCTACCCTTCAAAAATCCAATAACTTCTTTCTTGAAGAACCTTATACTGTAGTCCTTAGAGAAAACCTTGGCATGGAGCTCATTCCACAACCCAAGCGTTCGCGGGAGAAAGTTTCTCAGAACACATCCCATTGTACAAACGGTAGAACACACACAGGGAGGCAAAATCTCTCCTCAGACTTAAGGGTTCGATACGGCAAGTGAGTTTGGGATCGTCGACAATTCTCACAGCCCGTCGTTGAACCGAGTCAAAAGGTCCAAGCTGGTATCTGGGTGCACCCGCCCAGAGATGGCAGCAGTACCATTTGGGACCGAGCCTGCGAATTGTAAAGCAGCAACCACTGCCCCGACGTGAAGAGTAGTGCCTCGCTCTGTTGAGTACACCTAGTTTTTTGGACGCCAGCTTCTTCACCTTATCTTGTAAATGATCTCGGAACTGAACATCTCTGGAGATGTCGACATCAAGGATCCCAATGCTCTTGGAGATGGAGAGGGGAGTTTTTGGAATTGTGGGACTACAGTGAATGGGGTTTTCTTAGCGGTGAACGCGCAGACTTGTGTCTTTGCAGGGTTGAATCGGACCAAGTTTACCCGTCCCCAGTCAGAGACCTTGGACAGTGTGGTCTCGATTTGAGACACGAGTTCTTCGCGGGTTTCCTCCACAACGGAACGAAGGATGTTTGCAAGACCCGTTTAATAAGTGTCAATTACGGTTCGTATGCATCTGCCGTACAAAAAGCTAGCCACCCATTTGCACAAACGCTCGGGCACTCCGTAAGATGGCAACTTCGATAGAAGACCCCGGTGCCAGACCCGATCGAACGCCTTCGCTATGTCCAGGCTACATGCCAATGCCTACCCCCGACTCTTAATGGCTAGTGCCCATCGGTGTGTGAGATACACTAGAAGGTCACCAGTCGAGCGATTGTGGCGAAAGCCATATTGACGATCAATGAACAGGTAGTGTGCTTCTAGGTATCTTAGAAGCTGTGTGTCACACGCTCCATCACCTTGGAGAGGAGAGAGGTAATAGCGATAGGCCTGTAATTCGATGGATCTGATCTATCGCCCTTTTTGGGCACCGGGTGCACATTCGCAGTCTTACATGAAGACGGAAATTGCCTAGTATGGTAGGAAAGCGCGAAGAGGCGCGTGAGTACAGGACATAACTCATGAGCACACTGCTTAAGCACCACTGCTGGTATACCGTCTGGCCCACTCGACTTATGAACGTCTAGAGAAAGCAACGCCCGCCGGACCTCCCGCTGTATTATGGAGATTTCCGGCATGGTCTTACCGCACCACGTTAGAAAGGCAGATAAATACTTTTACGAATTTAGATACCACGAACCGTTCGAGGTAATAAGCACCCATGCCCGCAGTTCCCATAGTGAAGCAGTCTTCACTCCACTTCTAAAAACCTTTAAAAGTACACTGGAACACAAGTTTTATGTGTATGACGTTGACCGGACCTATGACGGATTAATAGGCTCAGACCTCCTAAAGGAACTGAATGCGACAATTGACATGAAAAATAAGTTTTACGAACTAATGAGACAGAAATTCCTATAATTTTTAACCCAAATATAGATATTGTTCTAGAACCCCGATCAGAGACTCGCGTGAGCTTACCAGTAAACTTGACAAGTGGCGAAGCTATAATAGAGTACAAAAACTTTGGTCAAGATGTCCATATGCCCTCCGCACTCGTTTACTGTACTCATGGACTTGCGAAATCTGTCATTCAAAACTCATCTGACGACAAACCCACTCTTAGAATAACTAAACCTTTTAGTGTCACTAAGTACTATACCAAGCCTTGTAAAGTGAATAAAACCAATGACTTTAACGATATGGAAGTCGAAGAAATACTGACAGACAACTTAACTAGACTTAGTCTGGATCACATGAATGACGAAGAACGCAAAGCAATTTACAACTTATGCTTAGAATATAAATATATATTTTACAGCGACAAATTACCACTGACTTTTACAAACGAGGTGAAACATAAAATCAGATCAGTAAACGAAGACCCAATATACGTAAAACCGTATAGACAACCCCAAGTTATCAATGACGAAATAGATAGACAAGTAGACAAACTTTTAGATGATAACATTATCCAAGAATCACACTCACCCTGGAGTGCACCTGCTCATCTGGTGCCTAAGAAACCTGACGCATCAGGCGAAAAAAGGTATAGGATGGTTATTGACTACAGACGCTTAAATGACATAACGATCAACGATAAATACCCTTTACCTAATATTTCAGACCTTTTCGATAAATTGGGAAAATCAACCTATTTCACAACGATTGATCTTGCCAGCGGTTATTATCAAATTAAAATAGACAAAAAGGACAGACAGAAGACCGGGTTCTGTACCAAAGCCGGACACTACGAATTTTTACGTATGCCTTTTGGTTTGAAGAGAGCATCGGCTACATTCCAGCGCACCATGAACAGCATCCTACGTGGTTTACAAGGCCTCTATTGCCTAGTTTACCTCGATGATATAATTGTGTACTCTTCCAGTTTACAAGAACACATTGAAAAACAACGTAAGATCTTTGACAGACATAAACAGACCAACTTAAAGGTTCAGCTTGACAAGTCCGAGTTCTTAAGGAAAGAAGCCCTTTATTTAGGACATTCAATTACTAAAGACGGACTGAAACCAAACAATGACACAGTAATGAACTTTCCACTACCGAAAACCCAAACTGAGATAAAAAGTTTTCTTGGACTCGTAGGCTACTACCGAAAATTCATCAAAGACTTTGCACATATTACTAAACCACTGACTAAATGTTTAAAGAAGAACGCTAAGAACCTTAGCTGACAAAGACTTCATAACTGCTTTCGAATGTTGCAAAGAAATACTAACCAACGCACACCTTTTGCAATACCCCGACTTCACAAAACCAATTATTCATAAAACGACGCTTCTAATTTTGCCATAGGAGCAGTTTTATCACAAAGTCCTATAAAAAGCGACCGTCCAATTGCATATACTAGTAGAACACTTAATAAAGCAGAAGAAAGGTACAGTACCATTGAAAAGGAGCCATTAGCAATCGTTTGGGCAGTCAAACACTTCCGTCCCTACCTTTATGGTAGGTAGGTTCTCAATTTACACTGATCACCGTCCTTTAGCCTGGCTTGATTCACTTAAAGAACCAAATAGCAAGTTGACTCGTTGGCGACTAAGATTAGCAGAATACGACTTCGAAGTAGTATATAAAAATGGACGACAGAACACTTGCTGACGCACTTTCTAGAATTAGGATAAACGCCTTAGATAAAGAAGATAATAGTTCCATGCGAGTTAATGTAGATAAGACTGAAGACAGACACCCACCTTCACGTCCTTCCAGTCCTATAACGATTTCTTCAGACTCTGAAAAAACTACTAGTGTAGCCTCACCAACACGAAACAGACCTAGGTCCCCATATTCGATGATGACTCCTTCTAGTAGCACTGAAACAGCATCCGAGTCCGAATCCAGAACTGGTGCTAGCACAATATATTCCACTAGAGACATGGATTCTGTAGGAATTCCAATCCTACACGAAGCTATCGACACTAAGCCTAACCAAATCCTGGTACATACCTGGTTTAGGGACCATATAACAGTTAAGGATATATCTACAGAAAAGCAGAAGGTTCTTGTGCTACACTTGCCATTAAAACAGACCTGACTTAATCAAAGACTTTCTTAAACAATACATAAAACCTAAAACCAAATACTTTATCTATTTTGAGGACAAGGAACATAGACGCCAATTTACCGAAGTTATTAACACGTTATTTAAAAAGGGAGCAGTCGAAATATTCGAATGTACTCGTAGAGTCATATATGTGGAAGTAGAAGAAGAACAACTCGACATCATTCTGAAATACCATATTGGCAAAACTTGCCACCGCGGCATTAAAGAGACAATATCACATTTAAAGCGTACTTAGTTTTGGCACAATTTAGAAGAAACCGTATCTATTGTTATTAATGCTTGTGACAAATGCAAAGAAATGAAGTATGACCAAAGACCACTAAAACCGATTTTGCAGTTGACACAGACCCAATCCAAGCCTTTTCAAGAACTTTTCATAGATTTATTTACCATAGAAGGTAAATATTACCTAACAGTTATAGATGCCTTTAGTAAGCTGCGTCAAGCCATTTTAATATCCAACAGATCCACCCCCGAAGTAGTAAGAGGTATAATGAAATACTTTTCTTTTTATGGGATACCATGTAAAATTAGCTGTGACTCAGGGTCCGAGTTTAATAACGCTCTGATGAAAGAACTTTTATCGTTTCACAAAATAGAATTGCACATTGGCACTCGAAACAACCCCTCTATGGGCCTTATAGAACGGTTCTACTCAACCCTTATTGAGATATACAGGCTAGCAAAATACGAGCATAAGCCTACTGACCCATGTTCAGTAATGACGTATGCTATCATGGCATCCGCAATAGTGTTTGGCCACACCGATGCAAATAACCCATACGAAAAAAATCTAGGTAAAGAATATAAGTAAGTCTTGATCAAATATCACGCCAAAGGAACCAAATTTCTCTATAAGCATTTGACAGATAAGATGATCGAGGAAAAACCGACTATTAGGAACAAAAGAGGAGGAGAGATTGACATCAACGTAAAAACTGATGACGTAGTTTATGTAAAAGGTACGACGTAGTAAGGACAAGCCCCGCTATCAAAAGGCCATTGAAACAGGTGACATAGTGAGAAACATTTTACACGTAAAAACTAAAAACCGTGGCACTAGGATACCTACTAAAGATATAAAACGCCCCTCACAGGCACATCCTGCTCGTGGTACAGACCGCAACTTTAGTGATCCAGCTCCAGGCCCTTCAACTGCAACAACTTGAAGGCAACCCAGGCATTCTACCATTCAAAAAAGGAACTGCCGTTATAAGCTATGACAAATGGACAGTTGTACAGATTTTAGATCTTAACTCGATTTCAGACGACTTAAAACTTAATATGAACAGATAATATGACCTCTAACTTTACAGACAGATTTGAAAACTTTAAAATACAAGTCGATTACATCAAAAACTTAACTATCAATAAGCTTGGACAGCTAGCCCCGTCATTTAGGGTAAAAAGAGGCATCTTAAATCCTTTAGGATCCGTAGTCAAGATTATCACTGGCAACTTAGATCACGAGGATGCCTTGACATATGATCAGTTAATAAAATATATAGAAACCCTTCAAACGTCAACTAATAAGAAAATAACAGTCATATCTGAAATGGTGGGAGGATTCCTCAATGTAACTAAGACTATAGATAACAATATCATTCGACTAGGTAAAAATGTGCAAGAAATTCAGAACAAGGTTGCCGAGATTCGATATAAAGAACAAACAAATCTTATTACGAACCATATAATTAATACGTATTATTTATTACTACATAACTTTTAAAGCATGTTAAACAAGTTCAATGAAATTGAAACTGCTGTCGCCTTTAGTAAGTTAAGAACATTACATCAATCTATAATAGATACTGATAATTTACTCATGTTCCTAGAAAATATTGAAAAGACTGAAAAACTTATATTCCCTGTCAATAGGATAAACCTTGTCAAAATAAAACAAACTATAATTGTAAAAGCGTTTTCCAAAGACAATCAGATTACGTTTTTAATGAAAATACCATTAATTAAGAAAGAAACTTACATCTATTATAAAATGTATCCTCTGCCTATCTCCCATAATAACCAGACTTTTTTGATCCTTCCTAAATACCCTTACCTATTAGTGAGAGGATTGGTGTCCAAGTCGCTCATTCAACCATGCCAGTAGACAGACGAATCCAGTTTCCTCTGTTTTGAAGAAGATGTATCACAATACACTCAAGACACCTGCGTGGAGAGTCTTATGAAATACTCAGAAAACATTACTTCCTGCGCTATTATACCGATCGTGGTAGAGAATGTGAGACTCCAATTCATTCAGACCAACCGCTGGATACTTTATGTTCTCTTACGTAAAACCTGCATCAATGAAGTGTTCCAACAATACCTACGCAGAACTTATATCCTGACCCTGGATGATGTATGTGAAGTAACGATACAAAATATCTCCCTAAGGATGCATCGAATTAATACCGATACCATGAATTACACAAAAGTACCAACAGTTAATCTCCCAAATATCAAGCCTATAGTAAAGGAAACAAGAAAACCAGTAAACTTAGAAGGAATCGATATGAGTAATCTACAGCTTCTCTCATATATACTCAAGTAAAGTGTTTATGAAAGTGAAAATAGCAGCGAAATTAAGTATAAAAGTGTAAGCGCCTGGACAATTGTCCTTTATGTTATATTAGCTTTAGGTTTATGAATTGTATTAGTATGTAAGTATAATATATATATATATATAATATATACGATGTAAGAGTATGATTTAATTCTAATGGTCGAAACCCTCCGAAGACTCCTTCTTCGGATGCTTTCGAACTTAAAGGGGGAGGAGTTACATCCTCTGGCCCTAGCCTAAACACCATCACCGTCCGCTCATAATAATACGTTGTCAGCATTGCGGGAACTGCACCTGCAAGATAAGCATGGTGACGATGGTGGGCGGCAAGCGCCCGCGGGCGTCTCACATGTAACGTTAAGTTAGAATAAGTCTGGCTCCTGTGTTGAGCCCACGTTTTAATTATATTCATTTTAAATTAAAATTGTCTTTTTAAAAAGTCCTTTCCGCTCCGTCATGATTTGAATACCTATAAAAGTCTTTCGCTTAGGTAAATATAAACCCACTTAAGTACAACCAGATAAAGTTTGCTTCTCATCCCAAGAAACCTCTCGAAAGATTCTACGCAATAAAAATAAGTTGAACAATGATAAAATCAGAATGTCTTAGGATCAAACCCCTTGTCAACAAAAACAACTAAAGAAGCTGCGGAACGAACTTGAGTCACGAATTTCAAACGGTGAACAAGATTTAACAATAAAATTTATCAAGGGTGTCCCTAAAATTGTACTAAAAAACATATAAAGCAAACTACGAGTTTAACTATATCAAACCGTAAAACGAAAGTAAGAAATTTTAACATATTATACCAAAATGTAAGGGGATTGCGTTCAAAAACAACAATATTCAAGAACTCAGTACTCGGAAATACCTACGACATGATTGCCTTAACGGAGACGTTCCTGACCAGGTCTGTGGAAAACGCGGAACTATTCCCCCCCGGCTAAACGGTGCTACGCTAGGACCGGCCTGACGACGTAGCCTGGGGCGGCGTGCTCCTGGCTACGCGGGACTGCTACGACATCTGCCGCATTACCAACATATACCTGACGCAGAAAATATTTGCAATTCGTGTAAACAAAAATGACCTTGACCCGCGTTTTTCGCTTTGTAGTCTATGCAATAGCCATGGGCTAAGTAACTGCAGACAAAGGTTGGATATGTCGCATATCATTCCGATTAAAGATATGTATCCGTTTCGCATATCCATATCCGCTTAATATATCCCTCGTTTGTTATAGATAGATACTATTTGATATCTATATTATATTTTTCTAACAGATATTCACGCGCCCGTCACAAAGCATAAGTGATACTAAAAACTACATGTTTATTTCAAGCAAAGTGAAGGAGTTGTAACATATCCGGCCTCGGATATAAATCCAAAGATATAGTTATGTCCGGAGTTACCTAAGGCTACTATGCAACCCAACAATGTACTCTGTGATGCAACATATATGTTACGTTAATTTGAAATTTTGTTAAATTTAGGTTTAATTAGTGTCCTGATTTGAAAACCAGTTAAAGAATGTGACAATTAAGGTAATCATGTAAGTATTTAAATGATTTATGATTAAATTACCAAAAAAAGTGAATATTAAGTAAAGTTAGGTTATGTTTACACGAATTGTAAATAGATTTTGAGTCAGGTTTAGACGGCCTCTCATCTACTCAAGAAATTATATTTGTTGTAATTAAACATAAAATGTTAAGAATGTTGTGCTGTCAGGTCTACCTAACTCCTAACTACAACGACAATCAGTATATTGACGTACTTCAAACTATCAAGAACGCTATTGCTAAATTCCCAGGTTATGATTTTTTATTACTCGGTGACTTTAATTTAAATTCGATGAGTAAAAATGTTAAAAGCCAATTTGATTTCTTTATAGATTTTTGTAATTTATCGCAGCACAGTAATATTATGAACTACTATGGTAGTCAATTAGATCTAGTTATTAGTGGAATGAGTGAGGGGCGTGTGAGTGTGTCGGACGATGGTGTGACGCTAGTCTACTTGTACATAATACTTTATAATTTGTGCGCTAGTCCCACCTGACCGGTACCATCCACCTCTCGAGGTTAGTGTTTCGTGGCCGCTCGGCAGTGCGCGGTCCGCGGGGAGGGAGAGGCGGAACATAACAAATGACCATGTGTAGGTACTCTTATCTGAAGCGCAATAGGGTTGTACGTAATCGATAAAGATGTCGAGTAATAGACGCGCTAAAGCATAATGAAATTATATTCGACTTGCATTAATTTAAAATCTATACTTTTAATACTTAATCTATACTCTATATACAAATATATATGCCGCGTGCGCCGGTTGTGCGCACTGATTGAAAACGACAAACAGCAATGGCGGACACCAACGACGAACATGTGGATTCTAATCCGTTTGAATCTGCGACTTATTCCAGTCTTTTGAATGCCAATTACTTAATTATTGAGTTGTAATTTTTGAATTTTAAGTAGATAACAGTTCTGTTGTAAATATTTTTGTTTGACTATACCTAACTAATGTCTTAGTTTAGTATGCAAATTTTTATTTTATCCAGCCCGACTTAAAGTCATTTTTTTTGTTTTTTTTTTGTTTGTAATGAAAGGAATATTGTAATGTTATTACATTCAACGGCACTGCTCGCCATCGTACATGTACCTACATGTACATAGACGAAGTTTACGACTGGAAGTTACATCACAATTGAATGTACGGGAAACTTCTAGAACAAAAGCGGCGGAGTGAATGATACTAAGACGTGTGGACCAATTAAATTCTCCACAAGCGAAATTTTGAAATTCCCAGAAATTTTGAAGAACGGCTTGACCAATCAGCGAACTCAAAACTGCAAGCGGCCATTGATTGGTCAACCAAATACGCGTCACATAGCGGAAGCAGTGACTGACACACACATAGAAGCGAGCCCTCCTATAAAAATCATCGCAGGCTCAGCGCTAGCGCAGTATTTTTGAAATCGTCGTCGGAGAAACAAAAATAGAAGAAAGGGGCCTCACTCTGCCCAAATGAAAAATCAGAGGTCAACAAACTTGGAAGGATCAGCTGGCCGTACCGGACAGTGACCCGATACTTCGTACCTAAGCAATACCAGCTTGCGGCGAAGGACAGCGACCCCGAGTTCCAGGCACAAGCCTAATCAGCTGGCTATGGTAGCAAGGACCATGGGCTCAGACATCCACGTTGCCTAGGTGGCAATTCTCCGATTCGTCACGACGTGATATCAGTCAATCCTAGGCTGACCTAAATCTCGAATATAAAGTACCTTTAGCTATACAGTGCCATTAGGTAGTAAAAGGAAAAAAAAGGTAATAAACCATTGTAAAGTGTTAAGTTAATCTAGGTCTTATAATTAGAATTATATTTTAGATAAATTTGTTATTAGGAAAACATAAAACATGTTAAACTTCATAAAACTTTTACTAAGCCAAATCGGGTTAATTTTGGACCTAAAATAAACCATTTGCTTTAAATGGTAGAAAAAATAATATACTAATATACATAATTGTAAAAATAAACTTATAAAAATAATAATAAATATAAACATACTATATTATATGTAACATACTCGGTAAATTAGAATGAAGAATGGATGACTCGCGAAAGTCTTAACACATTATACTATACACGTACATTTAGATAATATATCTAATTTATATTATATATTTTTCAAGAGAGGTAGGGCACTGCAAGTACTCGCTCGAATAAGCCACCCGAACAACTAAGCAGGGCATAGCGAGTACTTGCTCGAATGAGCGGCCCGAACTGGGGAAGTACCTCCACCTTACAGAAAACCGCGGCCATAATAACACTAACATTGAGTAGTGTTGTGTTCCTGGCGGTGAGTAAGGTTGCCAGAGCTCTTTGAGGATTCGCTGCGCGGACAGCGGAAGACCGGCGGTGCTTGTTGCTGTCATACTCGGCGTAGACGCGGCGTGCTGGTTCGGCGGTCAGGGAGACCTGATGAAACGGCTGACCGCTGGCCGCCCGCAGGTTGAACGGGATCCCGAACCCAGGGATCACTTAATCTCCGCCCTGGGAGGCTGATCCGCCAGCCTGTGTAAAGTATCTGAAGTGGTAGTCGTGCCGGAGAAGGAGACCGGAGTGGACCCGGCTACTACAACAGAGGGGGATCAGGGGCCCTTCCGCCCGCCGTGCCAGCAACCGTATCATCTGTGGCGAGATTCGGCAGTCTTAGAACCGCACCCTTTGTCCTCTATGCTGTCTGTGCAGTGAATCCTCATCCTTAGTCTTAGTAACTTTTTTTTTATATATATTATGGCCAGAAGACAGAAAAAGAAAAGAGTTTGCACAGCGGCTACTCCATCCACATATAATGTGGATTTTTGCAACATCAGGGGTATTCACGCAAATCTTAACGCAGTCCACCACCATCTCGAAACTGCGCAGCCGACCATTCTTTTTCTAACGGAGACGCAGATATCCTGCCCGGCCGACACATCATACCTTCATTATCCCGGCTACAAACTCGAACACAATTTTATGAGTCGTGCCGGTGTATGTATGTTCGTCCGGGAGGATATCTGCTGTCGCCGCCTTCATAGCCTTGAAGAAAGGGACCTGTCGATATTGTGGGTGCGCGTAGATTACGGCGGCCACACTCGTATCTATGCGTGCCTATACAGGTCTCATAGCGGTGACACGGACGTAACTCGACTCTTCACGCACCTGAGTTTGACGACTGACAAAGTTCTAGAGCAATATCCCACAGCAGAACTAGTTATTTTGGGAGACTTTAACGCCCACCATCGCGAGTGGCTCAGTTCTCGAACCAATAACTATGCTGGGATATCTGCTCATGAATTTGCTCTGACCTATGGATTCTCTCAGCTGGTACTTTCTCCAACGAGAATACCAGATATAGAGGAACATACGAGCTCCTTACTGGACCTTCTGCTGACTACTCGTCCGGACGGATACTCCGTCTCAGTGGATGCGCCTCTTGGCTCCTCGGACCACTGTCTCGTTCGGACTCAAGTGTCATGCACACAACCTGATCCTTCTGGGCCAACTAACTGGCGTCGTGTGTGGCACTATAAGTCGGCAGACTGGGATGGATTGCGTGAATTTTACGCATCGTACCCGTGGAGGCAGATCTGCTTTAACTCAGAAGATCCTGACGTCTGCGCAGCCGCAGTCACTGAGACAATCCTTGCTGGTATGGAATGCTATATTCCTAACCCGCGAGTAGCTGCCGGCGTCAAAAAACGACCGTGGTTTAATAGGTCTTGCAGAAAAGCTAAAATTCTTAAGCAAAATGCATATGAGGCTTGGACCACGGCTCGTTTTAATAAGGATCCGAATATTTCTGAGTTAAAACGCAAATTAAATGCTGCCTCGAGGTTCAGTAAGAAAGCAACTGCCAGAGCAAAATTCCAATTCATCAGCAAAATAGGTGGGCGACTTGCGAGCTATCCTTCTGGGAGTCGTGCTTTCTGGTCGCTTGCCAAAGCTGCCGAAGGGAACTTCTGCCAGTCGTCGTTACCACCACTGCGAAAGACCGATGGTGACTTGGCCCATAGTGCTAAAGAGAAAGCCGATCTACTGGGCAGTCTCTTTGCCTCGAACTCGAATATGAGCGATGAAGGCGCTGTACCACCTACTATACCGTGGTGCGGTAAGTCCATGCCGGAAATCTCCATAACGCAGCGGGAGGTCAGGCGGGCGTTGCTTTCTCTAGACGTTCATAAGTCGAGTGGGCCAGACGGTATACCAGCAGTGGTGCTTAAGCAGTGTGCTCCTGAGTTATGTCCTGTACTCACGCGCCTCTTCGCGCTTTCCTACCACACTAGGCAATTTCCGTCTACATGGAAGACTGCGAATGTGCACCCGGTGCCCAAAAAGGGCGATAGATCAGATCCATCGAATTACAGGCCTATCGCTATTACCTCTCTCCTCTCTAAGGTGATGGAGCGTGTGATCAACACACAGCTTCTAAGATACCTAGAAGTACACGATCTGGTCAGCGACCGTCAATATGGCTTTCGCCACGGTCGCTAGACTGGTGACCTTCTAGTGTATCTCACACACCGATGGGCACTAGCCATTGAGAGTCAGGGGGAGGCATTGGCATGTAGCCTGGACATAGCGAAGGCGTTCGATCGGGTCTGGCACCGCGGTCTTCTATCGAAGTTGCCATCTTACGGAGTGCCCGAGGGTTTGTGCAAATGGGTGGCTAGCTTTTTGTCCGGCAGACGCATACGAACCGTAGTTGACGGTAGTTGCTCTGATAGCATGGACATTAATGCTGGTGTCCCGCAAGGCTCTGTGCTGTCTCCTACGCTGTTTCTACTGCATATCAATGACATGTTGGACATCAACAACATACATTGCTATGCAGATGACAGTACTGGAGACGCTTTTTACACGGGTCGTGCAAACATCCCTCGTTCCGTTGTGGAGGAAAACCGCGGAGAACTTGTGTCTCAAATCGAGACCACACTGTCCCAGGTCTCTGACTGGGGACGGGTAAACTTGGTCCGATTCAACCCTACAAAGACACAAGAGTGCGCGTTCACCGCTAAGAAAACTCCATTCACTGTGGTCCCACAATTCCAGAACACTCCCCTCTCCATCTACAAGAGCATTGGGATCCTTGGTGTCGACATCTCCAGCGATGTTCAGTTCCGAGATCATTTACAAGATAAGGTAAAGCTGGCGTCCAAAAAACTTGGTGTACTCAACAGAGCGAAGCAGTACTTCACGTCGGGGCAAAGGTTGTTACTTTACAAGTCGCAAGTTAGGCCCCATATGGAGTACTGCTGCCATCTCTGGGCAGGTGCACCCGGATACCAGCTTGGCCCTTTTGACTCGGTTCAACGACGGGCTGTGAGAATTGTCGACGATTCCAAACTCACTTGCGGTATCGAGCCCTTAAGTCTGAGGAGAGACTTTGCCTCACTGTGTGTGTTCTACCGCTTGTACAATGGGTTGTGTTCTGAGGAATTGTTCGAAATGATGCCCACGGCTACTTTCTACCATCGCACCGCTCGCCATTGGCAGGGAATTCATTCTCACACTTTAGAACCTAAATGGTCGCGTACAGTGCGGTTTCAGAGAAACTTCCTCCCGCGAACGCTTAAGTTGTGGAATGAGCTCCCTGCCAAGGTTTTCTGCAAGGACTACAGTATGGAGTTCTTCAAGAAAGAAGTTATTAGATTTCTGAAGGGTCGGCAACGCGCAAGTGATACCCCTGGTGTTGCAAGCGTCCATAGGCTACGGTGACCGCTTACCATCAGGCGGGCCGTAAGCTTGTTTACCACCTTAGTGGTATAAAAAAAAATAAAAAAATATATATCTTATTTGCATAATTATTGTGTAATAATATTAATATACTGATAGGTTCGCGTTAAATCGCAACTTAAAAGATTTTTATTTTTATTCCAAAACGCTCTTGTGAGTACCTTTTTCGGTTTCCAAACGATTTTAGTCCTCAACGGAGTGACGAAAAGATTTGATCCTCTAAAAGAAAGTCCAATGCCGTCCAGATCCCAAAATTAAATCCTAGGCAGAGCCTTCAGCTCTTAACAGGGTACCAAAGGACGTTAAGGGTGACTTAAATTATGGTTTGGGTTTTCTTATTTCAATTTTGCATTTAATAACGTTAGATTTTTTTCATTTGTAGTTCAGTTATAAGTCGGGAATTTGAAAAACAGTTTGTGCAAAAACTTCACGTAGACACTTGTAACTCGGTTACAAACATAAACATATCTGTGTATATATATATAAAAAAAAAACTACTAACTACTTTGCCTTGCAAGACAGTTATTTAAATATTATGTTATGAAATAGATTTAAATAACCTAATGAAAATATCAAAAAATAAAAAAACAAAAACAAAAACAACAAAAATAGATTACTAGGTAGGTACATATGATTTAAAATAAATAAATAACTAAGTATGAATTCAGATAAACTAGCTAGGTAGGTATACTAAAGTAGTGTGGAGACTTTAATATAAACATTTTGGAAAATAACTCATTAAGCACCAGATTGCTTGCCTTATTTCAGTCTTTTAATTTAAATAATTTGTTTTGTGAACCAACTAGAATTGCTGTATCCAGTGCCACTTGCATCGACAATATATTTACTGACATAAAACTAATTCAAAAATCAATTATAAGCAATCTAGAGTCAGATCATTGTGGACAGTTAGTGGTTTTAGAAAGAAATAATAGTATTACTAAAAAGGAAATTAAATTTATACATACCAATAACAACTAAACGGGTTAAATCATTTAAATCTAACTTAATGCATAAACTTCCAGATTTGCTTTATAATGGCAACCCAAATGATATGTACAATACTGTTCTTGACACTATTACTACAGAGTATAATAAAATATTTCCTGCAAAAAAGAAACTTATTTCCAGTCGCTTTAGTTTTAGTGAATGGGCTACCCCAGGTATTCATAAAAGTAGGAATAAACTTTATGAATTATATAAAGAAAAAACATATAATAATAGCCAAATATTTAGGAAATATTAAAAAAACACTGAAAGACCTTTAAAAAGGTCTGTCTTTTTGCAAAAGCAATTCACCTCAGACATAAAGTAAAAAATTCAACAAAAAAAATAAAAACTACATGGAACATAATAAATAATGAAACTGGTAAAGCTAGGAATTCTTGCCAGGATCAACTCAAAGTGATTGTAGATGATGCTAGTTTTAAAACAAATTCTGAGGTAGCAGTTGCCTTTGAACAGTTTTTTAGGAATATTCCATTCAAAACAACTGAACATCTAAACTCAAGTCCAATCTTAGCAGAAAAATTATTAAAAACTAGTGTTCCTGAATGTAACGTTCCCTTTGTATTTAAAAACATTGGTCCTACGGATATCATTAATACATTTAAAACATTAGAAATTAAAAACACCACAGACCTTTGGGGACTTTCTGTAAGTAAATTTAATTATTCATGTTATAGCAAAAGCCTTAGCCATTATTTTTAATAGTTGTGTTGATAGTGGTGTGTTTCCTGATGAGATGAAACTTAGCAAAGTTATACCTCTTTTTAAATAAGGTAGTTCAACAGATCCTAATAATTTTCGGCCTATTTCAATACTACCTATACTCAGTAAAGTTTTTGAAAAAATCATACTTTGTCAAATGTTAAGCCATTTCTGTATTAATGAGCTACTTAGTAGTAAACAGTTTGGCTTTATGAAAGGCCGTTCCACAAACGATGCAGGAGTGGCACTATTAAAAAATATATATAACGCCTGGGAGGAGTCGCATGACGCCCTTGGAGTGTTTTGTGATTTATCTAAGGCATTTGACTGTGTTCAACATGAAAATCTCATCAGGAAGCTACATCACTATGGTATTAGAGGCAAAGCTCTCGACCTTTTGACATCCTATATGAGTAGGAGAGTACAGAAAATAGATGTCAACGGTGAAAGATCTCCGGGATCAGCAGTCACTATGGGAGTCCCTCAGGGCTCAATTTTAGGTCCTTTTCTATTTCTTATTTACATTAATGATCTCCCATATAATGTAAAAAACCATGAAATTGTCTTATTTGCTGATGACATCTGTTTGCTTTTTAAAGTTAAGAGACGACAGACATATTATAATGAATTAAATGATGCCCTTTCTAAAATTGTAAATTGGTTTAACGCTAATAATTTGTTACTTAATGAAAAAAAAACCAAATGTGTTAAATTTACATTAACAAATGTTAGTCAGAGACAGACATGTATTAATATTAATGGCGAGCAATTACAACTTGTTAATTCAACAGTCTTTCTTGGCATAACGCTGGACTCCAAACTTCAATGGGGTCCTCATATTCATAACCTAGCCAAAAAACTTAGCTCTGCTGTGTATGCGATCAAGAAAATAAGGCAATTGACCGATGTCGACACTGCAAAAATAGTATATTTTAGCTATTTCCATAGTTTAATGACATATGGTATCCTATTGTGGGGTAGCGCTGCTGATGTAAATACAATATTTTTGTTACAAAAAAGGGAAATTCGTGCTATTTATAAATAAGGATCTAGGATATCTCTGAGGGATAGGTTTAGGGAAGTAAAAATTTTAACTTTAGTGTCGCAGTACATATATGAAAATCTTTTATATGTACATAAAAATATCAATAGTTTCAGCAAGAAAAGTGACGTTCACAAAGTAAATACTAGAAGTAAAAATAAGCTGTTGGTGCATGATACACGTCTACACAAAATAAGTAACTCTTTTATGGGGCAATGTATACACTTTTACATCAAAGTTCCCAATAAAATTCAAATCTATCAATAAGTAAATTTAAATCTTTTATCAAGCAGGTACTTTGTAAAAAGGCATACTACGATATTTCAGACTATGTAAATGATAAAAATCCTTGAGACTGATGATGCTCAATTACAGGATGCATAGGTAAAACAAATTAAAATGGAAATAACATAAAATTGTACGTCTAAAAATTTTTATCTAAAACATTAATTGTATTTTTAGTTTATTTGTATTATTGATAGTGTTTTTAAAAGAGTAACTATCGAGTTTCTTGCCGGATTCTTCTCGGTAGAAATCAACAACATTGTGAACCGGCGGGAAGGTGGGAGGGTTCAAAAAATTATATTTTATAACTTTTCAAAAGTGATTGTAAAATCCTTATTTGAATAAACCATTTTGACTTTGACTTTGTCTTAGTATTTTGTAATTATTTTGGACGTTGTAAAACAAAACCCTTTTATCATAGGTATAAAAACTTATAACTATAGGTCGATTTGTACATAATATTAGGATACGTAAATACTCGGATTAAGTTAGATATCTAGACTATAATACTACATAATAATCACGATTTCGTTTGCTAATAAAACTTCGATAGAGAAAATAAATTAACTTAAAAATAATGCATAGATATTTTTTACTGTCTGGTAGAACGTGGAAAAAGTGACTTTTAGATGTTGACTGTCTTAGACATACCTAACTTTGTATTTTGTGGTAGTAAAAAGAAGTTCCTGTACATATAATTTGCAGTCACCTAGATACCTAAATAAATAGTATTGGTTGATTGACAAATACACTTTTAAGATTAGTTACTTAGTACGTAAATGAATATTAGAGAAAAGAAGCTTAGACTTAAAAAGTACCGTGTAATTGTATAAGCAGACAGTGCTGTCTTAATATTAAATCGTTTTTATAGATAGAATTCTTTTAATTTGTAAACAAAGAGGTTATATATTAAAAGTTGTAAATGTGTTAATAATACGTTGTCTTTGGAATTGTGTACCTAATGTTTGCGAAATATTTTCGTAGGTAGACCTTTTGATTTAAAACCTATTTTTGGCTTGTATAAAAATTGGAATCACAACGTTGTATTGATATCTATTAACTAGTAGCGCAATTGATATCTTGTGAGAGAAAAAAAATGTGAACAAAAGTGTTTGTGATAAAATATTTTGGTAATAAAATCTTTGTTCTGGTTAGCTTTGTAAAAACTTATTGTAAAAATATTTTGTTTTTGTAATTAATTATGTAATTACTTTCAAAAATGACATAAACTATTATATTTTATTACGTCAACATTGTAAACGTGTTTAAAAATTTGTCCTTGAAAAATAAGCTTGGTAGATCGTATTTGTTATTGTATTTATAACTGTACTAGCTAATAACTGGATAAGCATTAGATATTGTATTAAAATGTTAATAGCTGTATTCATAGTAAGTACCTAAGGACGTAGATATTCATACATATGACATATAACTTTGTATTGGGAATAAAATAGGTAACTACTTATTCCAGTCTTTAGAATGCCAATTACTTAATTATTGAGTTGTAATTTTTGAATTTTAAGTAGATAACAGTTCTGTTGTAAATATTTTTGTTTGACTATACCTAACTAATGTCTTAGTTTAGTATGCAAATTTTTATTTTATTCAGCCCGACTTAAAGTCATTTTTTTTGTTGTTTTTTTTGTTTGTAATGAAAGGAATATTGTAATGTTATTAAATTCAACGCCACTGCTCGCCATCGTACATGTACCTACATGTACATAGACGAAGTTTACGACTGGAAGTTACATTACAATTGAATGTACGGGAAACTTCTAGAACAAAAGCGGCGGAGTGAATGATACTAAGACGTGTGGACCAATTAAATTCTCCACAAGCGAAATTTTGAAATTTCCAGAAATTTTGAAGAACGGCTTGACCAATCAGCGAACTCGAAATTGCAAGCGGCCATTGATTGGTCAACCAAATACGCGTCACATAGCGGAAGCAGTGAGTGACACACACATAGAAGCGAGCCCTCCTATAAAAATCATCGCAGGCTCAGCGCTAGCGCAACGGGGAAATCCCCTCCTGGCGGTGACTCACCTTCGGTTTCGAGACTCACGCCGGTCGAAGGGACGCCCCCGAGAGCGACAACCCAAGCCGAGGCTTCCCCCGCGGGGAGCCCTTGAGCGTTGGGCGCTATATGGGCTGAGGCTCCTTCAGAGTCTCGCCCCAAAAAGCCCGGTGAAGCAGTAATGGCTGCAACAGCCAACTGCACAGTCAGCTCAGAAAAAAGCGCTAGCGCAGTATTATTGAAATCGTCGTCGGAGAAACAAAAATAGAAGAAAGGGGCCTCACTGTGCCCAAATGAAAAATCAGAGGTCAACAAACTTGGAAGGATCAGCTGGCCGTACCTGACAGTGACCCGATACTTCGTACCTAAGCAATACTAGCTTGCGGCGAAGGACAGCGACCCCGAGTTCCAGGCACAAGCCCAATCAGCTGGCTATGGTAGCAAGGACCATGGGCTCAGACATCCACGTTGCCTAGGTGGCAATTCTCCGATTCGTCACGACGTGATATCAGTCAATCCTAGGCTGACCTAAATCTCGAATATAAAGTGCCTTTAACTATACAGTGCCATTAGGTAGTAAAAGGAAAAAAAAGGTAATAAACCATTGTAAAGTGTTAAGTTAATCTAGGTCTTATAATTAGAATTATATTTTAGATAAATTTGTTATTAGGAAAACATAAAATAAATATTATTGTACCTAAAGAATATTTTTATAAAGTGTCTGTTCCAAAATACTAGCAACGTGAATATAGGCAAGAATCGAACCCACTATTATCTCATTCCTATATTCAAATTTGACGGCAAAGGGGTTGACTAAGTGATAGCTAGCCGAGGCTTGGGTCGAATCCCAAACTGAACCGTTACACTTGGTTCACGGCAAATATAATACGCAACATCAAAAAAAAACACTATCACCACAAAAAATTTAAACAAGAAGGTAAATAATTTAATAAAGAATTAATTGAATATTATCGCGAATTAGTTAAGTTACAAATCAAGCAAACATATGATCACTATATCAAGTCTATCCAGAGTAGAATTTGTACAGACCCGTCAGAATTTTGGAAATTTATAAAGTCTCAACGTAACGATAAAACAAACAACTCCGAGTACCAATATAAAAATAAATCGGTATCGGACCAGAGTGCATGCGACTCATTTGCGGAATATTTTGCCTCTGTTTTCGACAGTAGTGTACCTTCCGTAGACGTACAAGACGACGTGCATCTAGACACGGCAGAGTCACACGACTCGTTGCGAGTAGCAATCGATAACATAAGCCCACTGGAACTTAGACAGGCAGTAAAAAATTAAGGCCATTTTCTTCACCTGGACCATACGATATACCGTCATTTATTATAAAGGATTGTATAGCCGTGCTGGAAACCCCGCTCCTGTACATATTTAACTTATCGATTGCTACTTGTACGTATCCGAACTACTGATATTGTCCAGGGTGACCCCTGTACCTAAAGGTTCTCAAAAACATAGAGTGGATGAACATAGACCTATCGCAGTTCCTTCCGTCTTGGGCAAAATTTTCGAAACTATATTAGCCACACAAATCAGCTCACAAGTTGAGGTATGCCTAGATGGCGCTCAGCATGGGTTCAGAGTAGGCCCGTCTACCGCCACCAATCACATGAACTTCGTCATGAACTACACACACTCTGAATTGGACTTAGGCCGGCAGGTTGATGCGGCATACTTTGATTTCCAAAAAGCATTCGACAAGGTCGATAATGACACGCTTTTAACAAAGCTTTCAATTATTGGTTTCATACCTAAACTATTAAAATTCTTTTCACAATATTTAGCAAATCAAAAACAATATGTCCAACTCGATGGTTACAGATCTCAATCCTATTATACAAGGTCGGGAATAACCCAGGGTAGTTTCCTAGGACCTATTCTGTTTTTAATCATCGATCTACCCCGGGTTATTAAAAACGCTAAATGTCTCATGTTTGCTGACGACCTGAAAATATACATGAGCGTGAGATCTGTGACTGACCGTGAAACATTACAGCGAGACATACTTAGTGTAACAGAATGGACTGACACGAATGGTCTTCACTTTAACATAAATAAGTGATGACTTTAACTAGATCTAGGTACCCTATAATCTATGACTATAGACTAATGGATGCCGCACTGTCACAAGTTTACGAGATACGAGATTTGGTTGTGACGCTGGACTCTCGACTCGATTTTAGAGAGCATATTGTGACCGTGACAAAGGCAGCAAACAGGATGCTTGGTTTCATCATGCGCCAAACGTACATGTTCCGCGATTGTAGACCCGCGACTATGCTATACAATGCGTACGTGCCTAGCCGCCTGGAATACAACGCTTTGATTTGGGACCTATGTGAAGCCAAGTATACAGCTATGGTTGAAAGAGTACAAAAATAAATTTTGTCGATATTTGTATAAGAAAAAGTATGTAGTATCTATTCTTTCTTTCAGCGGTTGTTGCGGGCATGATTGGTACCGAAACACTCGAGCTTCGTAGGAAACTACTGGCAGTAATCCACCTCTATCTACTTCTGCATAACAAAGTCGACAATCCGACAGTACTTGCGGACATAAACTTGTACGTTCCAAGCGGGGCGACCCGGGGTGCGGGTGGGGGCTGCGGGCTGCGGCGGCGTCGTCCGCTGCTGGCCCTACCTGGCGCCCGCACCCACGCCAGGCGTAACGCGCCTGTCCCACGCACTCTCACTCTACTTAACTCCCTCGTATCGTCTGTTCAAGATACTGATCTGTTCCATGACAAGCTGTACCAGGTAGTAAGCACAACATTTTTTGTCGCATAATCTTGCGTCTATACCTATGTACTGATGATAATTATTATTAATATTATAATTTTTTTAAGTTTCTAAGTAGGTATAAATAGTTTTCAGGTATTATTATGTAGGTTATAACCATTTAGTAACTTTGTTAAATTCATTTTGAGCCAATTTGAAACTATCTTGCCAGGATTGGGTACTAATTAATAGGACGGTATCATCGGCAAAAGAGATTAACTTTCCATTTTTCACTTTGCAGTTGAACAGGTCGTTAATGTAAATAAGAAACAGGGTTGGGCCTAGTATTGAACCCTGAGGGACACCGTAGAGAACAGGAAGCTCATCACTAGTCCAGTTGCTGATCTTGACACACTGGAATCGATTTGATAGGTAATCAGTAAAAAGTTTCAGTTGTAATCCTCTGATTCCAAGATGTTCAAGTTTTTTAATTAATAATGGGATCGAGACCGTGTCAAATGCCTTAGCAAGGTCTAAGAAAATAGCAAGGGGTTTAAGGTTTTTATCCAAACTATCTACTACAAAATCTGTTAGTTCATGTACAGCGTCATTTTTTGACTTACCTTGTCGAAACCCAAATTGAGATGGTGATAACAAGTTGTTAACTTCGAGGTATTTGGTAAGTCTTGAGTTAAGTAGCTTTTCTATTATTTTTGATAGGGTCGGGAGGAGGAGGAATTTGGTTCACTAGGCGAACGATATATTGCAGCAACTAGGATTTCGTTATTAAATTTTAGACTTAGGCAATTTGCATTAATTATTACAGGTTCTTCAACAATTGGTGTTAGGCCCTCTTTAACAAATACCACTACTCCTTCGTTTTGTGTTAAGTTTTTTGAAGTCGAGTAGCAAGTGTAACCATCAATCTTTGGGATGCCTCGCGAGTTTAGTAGCCAGCATTCAGTAAGGACAATAAAGTCTCAATCATTATTTGATCTAGAAAGAAGGGTGTTAAAGCTAGACATGTTACAATTTATGCTTCTAATATTTTGGGTAATAATTTTAAAGGACTGTTTGGCTTTTGAGAGTGTGACAGCACAATCTTCTATTTGTCCGGATGAAGTTTTAGCTACAGATAGTAAGTCTAACTCATTATTTAGGTTATTGTTTTGTTTGAAAAAATTGAATTTTATATATTTTTATATACTGCCAATCAAAAATAGTAAAACGCATACAAATTAGGAAAAAAATTTTTTTGTTAAACCTTTTTCTACAGTAAGATTTCAGGAGATAGTTATTGGACCGCGCAGATAATGATAATGAATAGTTGACATAATAGGAATACCATAAAGAGGTTCTGAGTGGATGTATGAGTGTGTGTACATGAGAATGAGTGATATGTTAGGCTTAAATTTTTTTAATATTACAACAATAGTGTGAAAAATATTAAAAATTATTAATGATATATAAACTACAAAAAAATACACGAATAGTCAGATGGAGTTCAATTTTGTTAAGACCTCTTCGCTATCTATCTGAATGGGGGGCATACCATCTTTCTTCCTAAAATATACCTTCCCGTAGGCTGTCCAACAGCTTTCATATTTGTGTTTCTTCACACATTCTCTAGCCAAATAGTGTAGACGCCTTGCTTTTGGGGTTAGGGATTCGGCAACATATATAGGTTTTGTAGGTCCTTTTATTGAGATATGTGTAGTGTTCAGTCTATTTTCGATGGTTTTTCTATTGAAATCCTTTGAAACTTTTATCATATTGTCTTTTAATTTAGTTGAGGTGAACTCAACTACTATGGGACTAATTTTGTTGCTTTTTGTGTTTACTCTATATATATTCTGAATATCTGAATCCTGAATAGGCTGATTAAGAACATCACAGACCCTTTGGACTACACTAAACAACGTTTCTTTATTTTCAGGTTCCGACTTTGGTACATTTCTTAATTCTATTGAAGACGATTTGGATTTTCTCTCTATTAGCTCAAGTTTTTGTTCCAGTGTCTCAATGCGGAACTTGTACTTATCATTTTCTTGTTGGATGTCTACTAATTTGCTAACCACATCATCATACTTTTGAGACATGAATTCAACCTGCTCATATAATGACAATCCCTGATAAAGATGTAAGTGATATATCTGTAAACAAACTTAAATTTTAGCAACTTTGTGATAATTTAAAACAGTTATTTCGAAAAACATGGCACAAACAGTATTTTACTGTTTTGCAAAGTAGGCTTATATTACTGTAGGCACGCTAGTAATTCTTAGGGAAATGGACACTCCCCTTCTCACGTGGCCCATGGCCCGGGTGGTACAAGTATTTCCTGGGAATGATGGCAAAGTAAGAGCACTAGAGGTAAAAACGCAAAATGGAAAGACTTATGTGTGCTCTATAACAAGAGTTTGTATACTTCCTTTAGATTAAATTTTAATTCTAATCTTGTACCATTCCTTTATAATACTTTATTATAGATGAGATGTTCAGGCAAAGAAAATAATTCATAATCAAGTACTAAGTTAAGTTTTAAGCTTTTTTGTAATCATAGAATAGCAATTTCTTCCTAAAATATTTCTACTTAAGTAACAGTACCTACCTTGTTTTATATAGAGTTAAGATTAAGATTAAATGTAATTCTAAATAGAAAGAAAATTAATTGTAAAAAAAAAACAACACATGTACTTATTAAAACTTGTCTATTTTATTTTGCTTATATTATAAACATAGAAATATATATTATAATAAGTTTATTGGAAAAGCCAATTTACACTTAAAGTTATTAAGAATTAGTACTTCTGGTATTGCCTACTAATTTCGCAACAAATTTAGATATATTATGTTTGTTTCTGGCCGCGCAGTATGTTGGCAACACTTCGTTGAACATTAAATAATTATGTTATTGTGGCAACCCCATACCTTTTTTATAACCAACTTGGTCCGCTACAACGTGTATATTAACTTACTACGAAATATAAAGATTCTTCTCCAAATCAAGACTCCACTAATAAAGGAGCAAAATTCATCATCATACGTTACGGCTCCATCATAAGATCCTACATATCAACTAAACGTAGAGGACTTGTCAAGGAAAATCAAACAAGCCCACGCATGGGGTTGCGTCTTTTCTCTATACAGTTCCTATCGCCACCTTCCTGCTTCACCATCAGGTCAGCTCCATGATACCATATTATTGCATTTTCACCGAAGTTATATAGTTATAATAAATTTTAGATCGATAGCACACCAGGAAGTGAGTCAAATATTACAAGAAAGATTCGACCTAAAAATAGTTTTACACGTAGATAGATAATACACTCCAAACACACACTTCATGTTTATTCTGTACATATTCGGGAGTTGTTCCCTACCTATAAATAACATGTATGAATATATTTTATATTTTTTAGACTGTAAATCGTCTGTAGTTAGAGTGCAACAAACTTTTCTGATCCTATGTATCGTCGCTAGTGTTCTGTAAGTGTATCATTTTAATATGGCGACTGTAGTTTTGAATTCTGCCCACCGGTTCAGAAAAGTGTGTTGCCCCGTACTTACCTACATGACATCGTTATTAGATATGTTCAAAGGACCGGCGTGTTTTCCAAGGATGATGTATGTCGTAAAATATATTTAACGGCTCTGGTTTCTTGTTTAACTGCCACTCAGATTTATAATATCGATCGTAAATTTATATAAAGCTGTTCCTAACACTCACTTTGCTGTAAATGTGTCACTAATACAATAATAAAATATACACAGTTATATTATACTGGAACTACATGTACTTCGCCGCGAGTTCGTTCCAGTAGGTAACCCTAAATCTTTTTAGATAAAACATAGCACAGGCGTAGATTTTTCACAGCGGTTTCAGCAATTATTCCACATGTAAGCTTGCGTAACTTAACTCTCTTTTTTTAAACTCTAAAGATTTACAAAAAAATTACTTTCACGACCATATTTCCAGTGGCACAGTTGAAAATATTATTACAAACGGCGAACGATCGTGTATTTACCAATGGAATCCCACCCAACGAGATAGGAACTGACACAAGACACATATTTTTCACTTTCTTATAACCGTAATCATTTACATTTACACAACATTTCGCGTGGTCAATAAAATTGTTTAGGTACCTGTTAGGTAATTGTTCGCACTTTTTAATTATGGCCGCGGAATTTTTTCAGTCCCTTTGCCAATCGCCTCTTTTTTCAAGGCTAACTTATACAAGGACTTTCACCAAATCAATCTCATCGTGCTTTCTTCTGAAATAAGGAAAAACAATGTCTGCCCGGGCAGCTAATAGGTATATAAAACAATATGACCTGAGCCTAATTGATTGGTTGATCAACACAGAGCCAACACGGATGAACCGTAGATTTTTCCTTCCACGACAGGGGGGCACCAAACTAATCGCATTACAAATAAACGAAACAGTATTACAAATTACCAATACCCTTTAATTAATACATATTATTAATTACATACATACATATATATATATATATATATAAATTACAAAGAAACATAAATTTTTTCTTACGGCCTCAAGACACAACTATAGGACATGCTCGCGGGAAATACCGGTACAGATCCATGAAGGTATTTCCCGGGCTATCGAAAAATTAGCAGTAGGTACCTACTGAAAATGTATTTCATGGCATTTTTTTATTTATTTCTTGTATTCAGTATTAGACAAAGCATATATATTAAACAAATATAAGAAAATAATGTTGCACAATTGATGCGGTCTTATTGCTGCAGACGATTTCTGCCAGACAACCTCAGGGTAGAGAAAAACGGGATGATTAGAATATTTATGTAGGTGCAGCAAGACTTCAATAAATTTAATATGCAATATATATAAAATAAGTACCTACTATTATAATAAATAAATATTATAATTATAAAAACCATATAAAATGTGTAAATAATTTATAAACTAAGTACCGTAATACAATATATATAGTACTTTCCGTTCTCTCGATACTTTATCGAGCTTGGCATAGAGTTAAGTTAATTGGGACTGGGACCATTCGCATAGATGATGACAGAATCACAAGTTGGGAAATATAAGTTTCGGCCTTCTAAACTACCGTGAACTACCACTTTTAAGTCACTAGAAGCTTCGGCAATGTCGTAACCTCTTCCTTATCATACCACTAAGGCGTCAGTGCTTGACTGTCTGCTGTGGAGCGGTTACTAAAGCCCATGGACGCTTGAACACCAGGTTTAATTCTGTAAAAAAAATCAGGGTTTTCTTAGGTTTTCCAAACTTCGGTCTTGATTGGAATATGAATTTGCCCTTGTATACACTCTCGATGGTCATAGCGTTGTTTATAAGATACCCGCGGAAACTAAATTCCGCTCTTTTATCTCCGTCGCCGTGTTATCTGCTGTAAGGTACCCATACAAAATTAATTTAGTTACTAAATAAGTTAAATTTAATGAAACAAATTTTAGGTGACATTGATTGTCATTATTTACAAAATAGTTCCAAATTTCCCGGTTCTCCCGGTACCAGAAAATCAGTAGACCTCCTCAGTACCGGTATTCAGTACCGGTACTGTATGCATCCACTAGAGAACGATTAAAACTACTTTAGAACTAGCACTGCCCAAGGATATCTTTATTTTTGTCTTTCAAATACTTCAGCATATATATAATCGGAATATAAAAAAAATATTATTATCTATTTTTAAAATATTTTGATATTATACCTAGAAAACACCCAGACTCAAGATATATACATATGTTTAATACATAAATGTTAAAAAAATGGATCGGACCCATGGCCGTTCAGGACGCAACCGCCGACGCACCGAAAATGTGTAATATATTTTATACGAGTGCAAGAAGCAGCAAAAGAAATGAATGAAAAGAAAGCAAAAAAAGTGAGCAAATGTTTCCAGCCCCAATCTTCAGGATTTTGATATCTTCCGAGCCACGACTGGACCTAGTGATTTAATCAGAGACTGTGAAAACGAACTGCATCTTGTGTTGGAGGCAGCGATGATAAATTAAATGAATTTTTAGTCACTGTCTTGGCAAATCGTTTGTATCACAAGCCGTCTTTATTACCGCCGTATAAAGCTATGAAAAAACGTTCGCCAACAAGAGTGAGCAAAGATGGATCGATTTTCTCACTCAGGAATAGCGCGGTACCACCAGCTAATTCAGGATGTCACGTAAAAAAAAACGCGCCTAAAGACTCTACCTTATAGGTGGTGGGGAAAAGAGTTAGGAATGAATAAGTAAAGTTGTACAAATTTAACAAAAAAAATTTAAGAATATATTTACAATAAAACATTTCGTTTGCATTCGAGCATTGACGAACCCGGTCAACTTTGGAGTGCTGTAACAGCGTTTTAAATGAATGAAATTAAAAAAAAATACAGAGAAAAATTTTCCTCAAAAGATTATCTACAAAAAATTTCTCACTTTTTTGCTTATAACTTCTTTAATTTTTAATTTAGGGCAAAAAGTTATATCAACATATTTGTAGGCAAAACAATGTGCTAAAAATTATTGGTAGACGCATAGTTTCCGAGATATTGCGAAAAAAGTGTTTTCATTCCTTTTTCCAAGATGGCCGCCGGGTGACAAGGGTGGCGACCCCTCAAACTTAGGTTAAGCTTCTATTGACCCCTCACACATGTCCCAAAAATAAAATTGCGTCCTCTAACAAATGCAATATTCGGTCCTTAAATTGTAACATTTCAATGGACTAAGATGTTTTTTATACGAGACACCAAATACTTTACGAAATATAAACGACCATGTTAGTGGGGCGGTTACGGGACAACACCTTACGTTTCGTGATACCGTGATGCCGCTTTGTAAAAACATTGTACATACCAATACTTTCATTTTAAGAAATATGAAAAGAAAAGTGGCTCGCGGCAAGGAATCACCTATCAATCAGAAAGAAAACCGCGTTCTTGCATTATTGTTTTTTTCTTTTTCCATGCATTAAATTGAATTTTTTATTTAACATTCGGTTTTGGGTCAACCTTTGCAAAATCAAAATCAAAATTATTTATTCAGTATAGGCTACAATAATTGAGCGCTTATGAATGTCACTACGCCATCGGTTCGTAAGTCTATAGGGCGGGAGACCTTGTACTGAGAAGAACCGGCAAGAAACTCAGCAAGGGCATTTCTTTTCTCCCTTTCTCTTACAGCGTCCACTTAAAAATATTGGAAAATCCCCTTCCTATCATAGAAGGACACTTTCCATTACAAACATAAAAAACATAAAATGCACAAGCACAGCATAAAAAAGTATCTAATTGCAAAATAAAAAAAAACAAAAAACAAAAAGACAGTTTATATACCAATTCATCACTTGGAAATAATCAATGTCTTACAGTATTGATAAACAAAACAAGAAAGTAAGACTAAATACAAGGATACAAAGAAGTTTGCAAGAGCAGACCAGTCTCCACAGGCGGCACCCGTTCACGAGTATGACACATGAATCAGCCATCGCTTCGCTCAACCATGTTTTAGGGAACGTAACGACCCGACACACACGCCACCACCGCAGAGACACTTTAAGAGAGCATGACACACTCAAGCAACTCCAATAAATCTTCGATTGTACTAGTTACAATGTGTGTAACGATTGGTACATTTCCAAATACAAGTACTATGATAGCAACATTTTAGTTATTCCCTTGTGTTTTTATCTATAAGATAGTCTTTAATTCAATAGTAAGCTTTTTTGACAAGTTTCTGTTTGACAACATTTTTAAATTCAGTTTACAAACTTCTGCAGGGATTTTGTTGTAAAAACGGACACATTGTCCTTGAAATGATTTTTTTAAGCCTTGTGTAGATCAGAGCCAGTTTGTGTCTATTTCTTGTATTTCGATTATGAACATCACTATTTTTTTTAAAAGATTTATATTCTTATGAACATACATTAAATTATCAAATATGTATTGACCAGGTAAAGTTAGTAGTTAAAGAGTGTCTGATGGATAAATTGTATATTGCTCGAATAGACCTCTTCTGCAGTACAAATATTGTCTGTATATCAGCTGCGTGTCCCCACAATAAGACACCATAGGACATTACGCTATGAAAGTAACTAAAATATACTAGCCGGGCTGTGGCTTCGACTGTAATTTGACGAATCTTTTTAACCGCAAAAGCTGCAGAAGTCTATTCGCCAATCCAGTTATGTGTGGGCCCCAGTGAAGTTTTGCATCTAAAGTAATGCCTAAGAATACAGCCCTATCTACAACATCTAATTGCTCGCCATTTATAAGTACACTAAATATTCGAATTCCGTCTGTGGCTCATTTTGTTTACTAGCAAGAGACTCGTGACAAAGACATCAGCAGTAGGGCCCCGTGTTGCGTTTTAGGGATGAAACTCAAAAATATTCAATGACCCTAGTATTGCGGTTTTTTCCCTGGGGGGTAAGTTGCACCTTTGGGTTGCTCCCTACAGGGAGGTGGACCGTAGCTACATCTTTTAAAATAAAATGTTCGTGCAAAGTGACATCGCGGTATCATACAGTCAATGGAGGAGCTGTATTCTGTCCCACTGAAACTACGGCGGTAACAATCTCTACGGAACCCTACACTAAACATGCTCTTGGTACAACGACTCGGAATAATATAAAATCGGTTTAAAATTTGTAAATCACATCCGTCATACATTACAACAACGTCAAGGAATCGAGACGTCATTGCCGCATAAATTATATTTTACTAAAAGTTTCTAAATTTACATTTCTTGACCACCCAACCTCAAAAGTAGGATTTTCGTAATGTAAAAAAAATGTTTTGCTCTTTGTACGTACAAATATTAGTTTAAAATAGATAGTTAAACAGATGGTCTGCAGTCAAATAAAGACAATTGCAATTAATTTACATAACTGCACCGATACTGCAGTGTCGTAACGATGTTTCACTACATTTATATCTTTCACTAGACTAGACGCTCCCCGCGATCACCCGTGAAAAATCTTTTTCCCGTGGTGACTCTCGATCGAGATAAACTTATTACTGATATCGAGTTAATTATAAGTATGGCAATTTTCTGACTATACTTACAGAGATTGATGTTTTAAACTAAAAACTTATGTTTTTATAAAATATAGCCTATGATCCTAAAAGTCAATTTTAAATACTGCAAAAAAATGTTTGAAATAGAATAAGTGCGTACCTAATTATCCTATTTATATTAAATGTACAGATTTGAACATTATTATTAGCTTTTAATACAGAATAATGTGTGACCGCAATGAAGCATTACAAAAACAAAGCGACATCCGCGATTCTGCCGGTGGATAATGTAACTATTTTACGATCTGGATTAGCCAGGTGATTTATCTAAAAATCTTTGAATTTAGTTTATATAAATATAGTGTATAATCAACAAATGATAATTATGTAATAAGGCGGGCTTATCGCATGATGCAATTTCTTCCAGACAACCAGTGTTTTCGAAAATTGAGAACAAACGAAAGTCCATATTTCAAGTATATGTACATAAATACATACATTACAATTACATATACTTCCATATACCTAATACTTAATAAATATAGATTAACTGAGTACGTGTTATCAAGTTTGCAATGATTGAAGAAAGAAGAATTTTAGGTTAGTTTTGAAAATACAATATAAAAACGTTGACGACTGATTGTCAGAAGGTAGATTTTTCCACAGTAGAGCTGCTTTCACAGCAAATGATTTGTCATAAAAGGTATAGGAGTGGGGTGGAATAGTTAAAGTTAGTTCTACCTTTGACCTTAATGTTATACTTTGCTATGTATTAGATTGGTAGGTAAAGAGCTCCTGCAAGTCACAGGGTGCACAAGGATATGTAGTAAGGTAATCGAAAAAACGGATCTTTAACTTGTTTTTTGCAATGAGTCTAAACGCAAGCGTTCTATAATTTTCGCAAAGATCTTTTTTTTCAGCTTATCCTACGACATATGTAACTGGAGATCATCAACCTATAAGTGGAACTATGCAGTAAGGCGATTTGTAAGGAAGAGTATAATAAGTAAGAACAACAAATGTGACAAACACCACCTTGTGGAACACCTGCAGGCACAACCAGCCAGTCTGAGCAGCCAGAATCGACACATATGCATTGTTTACGACTTTTCAGATAAGTATCAAACAACATGGCCACTGCCGAAATTATCTATATAATGTAGATACTTATGTTAAATATGTATAGTATAACGAGAACTTATATATATAATGTAGAGACTTAAGTTAATTATGTGTAGTATAACGAGAACTTATCTATACAATGTAGATACTTAAGTTAGTAATGTGTAGTATAACGAGAACTTATCTATATAATGTAGATACTTAAGTTAGTTATGTGTAGTATAACGAGAACTTATCTATATAATGTAGATACTTAAGTTAGTTATGTGTAGTATAACGAGAACTTATCTATATAATGTAGATACTTAAGTTAGTTATGTGTAGTATAACGAGAACTACTCTATATAATGTAGATACTTAAGTAAGTTATGTGTAGTATAACGAGAACTTATCTATATCATGAAGATACTTAAGTTAAATATGTATAGTATAACGAGAACTTATCTATATAATGTAGATACTTAAGTTAGTAATGTGTAGTATAACGAGAACTTATCTATATAATGTAGATACTTAAGTTAGTTATGTATAGTATAACGAGAACTACTGCCGAGAAACTGCCTGATGTAATAAGCTTGGCAGATATAAATATGTGTCTAAGTAATGCTTATATGTGTCAAATATATAAAAAAAAAAATGTTAAGAAAACGGAGTACGCAAAGTAGAATATAAAAGTCAACAGTATTAAATGCATTGCTGAAATCGATTAAAATAACACAGTTATATGTAGACTTCCCATGTTGTGTCTAAAGTAGTCTGTTATTATCAACAATGCGCTAACAGTACTCTAGCCTGGGCGAAAACCTGATTAAAAACAAAAAACTCATCACCCGTCAATTTATTTACATCATATATTTATTTTTGCATCAAAATAATTATTGTAGGGCAAGCAAACCAAATTTTAAACAAATCTAGTACTAAAAATAATCCAAAAATATGCACAAACACTATATTAATTTTTTTCCTCTAATGGGCGACAAAAAAGTTGTCCAATATACGAAAACATTATTTTTCATATGAAATATACGAATTGCACATCAAATTAACTAGAGCCTACAAACGTTACACTCACACATATAACAGATCAACTACTTTTCCAACATGTTTTCTGTTAAGTATCTCAAAACTCGCTAAACATATATATCATAAAATTTCACAAAACACACTCAGAAAATTAAATAATCACTAAAGGAAAGTATTGCTATTTACATAACATTATTTTTAAAGGTTGATCTAATACAGTCAAAACAAATATCGCGCGCTATCACTTTACCGCTAAGTAAGTGCCTACCTTTAGCGATACCTCCATAATCGGTGGATTTTTCAAAAAACATTGGAACATTGGCATTGACAAGTTTCGCTTAGAAATTTTGATTATGCTGTTGTATTTATTATGTATGTTCTATACGGTGTTATCTGCTGCTGTGTAAAAGAAGTTCATTAGAACGACACGATTGCGACGATCATGAAAATTATCAACCATAACAAGCTTGGTTTTAACAAAACTGAATTACAAAGTTTATTATCCGCTAGTTATTTATTAGATATGCGTTCATAAAAAAAAATTCGCTTTTCAATTAACAGCAATGGGTGATGAACTCAAATCGTAGCTAAAATAATAATATTTTGAGGTAACTATTTTGCTGTGCAATCAGTTTTTTGATAAGGATTGGAATTTTGATTTACAGTTACATACTTGCCATTGAAAAGTGCTGAGGAGGTTGCTTCAGAAAAGATATTGACTAAGTTGCTCAAGGACTAAACTTTCAATCAGTTTAGATAGTAAGGGAAAAATAGATATAGGTCAGTAGTGAAAAAGTAAAGAACGATTGGAAATTTTGGGTAAAGGAATGTTGAAAGCTTTTTTCCAGCTATCTGGGAAACGGTTCGTGAGAAGAGAAGAGAGAGATTTAGAAGATTATATGAAAATGGTTTTATGAAAAAGAGTAAATCACGGGACGTATTATAAACAGGCTTAGATTATTGAAGCTACCAGTTGCTTAAATAAAAATAAAAATATTTATATTATGTCTAGAAAATGTCTGATTAAGTACTATCCAGTTACCGTCTCTAAAGTCTTATAGATTTACTGCAAATATCTTCGAACCAGAGGGAGCTACCCCCTGATTCAACAGCAACTCTCCAGGGAAGTTTTTTTTATAAAAAAATTTATTCAAACACTATCCTAATTTATTTCACTTCGTATATGTAAATTTGATCATGAATGTAGTGTTATATGTATTGTATAAAATGTATGTATGTTAAAATGTATTCATAAAATTATAGGTCATTACATAAATAAAAGAAAAATTAAATCTCCAAAATTCCTGTAAAATTAAAATACCTAAACAACTTTCTTCAGATTTTCCTGAAAAATTTTCAAATTTGTTGTTTGTTATTCTTATCTGAAAATCGTTTTCCTTTAAAAAGTCCCTACATTTTGTACTCGCCTGCTCACCACATCCAAGACCAAATCTGGATCTAAACTTCGTCCAGCCTTCTAAACCTTTCTATTCTACCTAATCCCACTAATCATGAATTTAGCTTTCAAACCATCATAAGTCTAGCGTTCTGAAAGACAAACCTAGAAATTATTAAATTTTTTTTTTTTTTTTTTTTTTTTTTTTTATACCACTAAGGTGGCAAACAAGCTTACGGCCCGCCTGATGGTAAGCGGTCACCGTAGCCTATGGACGCTTGCAACACCAGGGGTATCACTTGCGCGTTGCCGACCCTTCAGAAATCTAATAACTTCTTTCTTGAAGAACTCCATACTGTAGTCCTTGCAGAAAACCTTGGCAGGGAGCTCATTCCACAACTTAAGCGTTCGCGGGAGGAAGTTTCTCTGAAACCGCACTGTACGCGACCATTTAGGTTCTAAAGTGTGAGAATGAATTCCCTGCCGATGGCGAGCGGTGCGATGGTAGAAAGTAGCCGTGGGCATCATTTTGAACAATTCCTCAGAACACAACCCATTGTACAAGCGGTAGAACACACACAGTGAGGCAAAGTCTCTCCTCAGACTTAAGGGCTCGATACCGCAAGTGAGTTTGGGATCGTCGACAATTCTCACAGCCCGTCGTTGAACCGAGTCAAAAGGGTCAAGCTGGTATCCGGGTGCACCTGCCCAGAGATGGCAGCAGTACTCCATATGGGGCCGAACTTGCGACTTGGAAAGCAGCTGTCCCGATGTGAAGTACTGCCTTGCTTTGTTTGGGGTTATCTTAGCGGTGAACGATTCGAGTTTGAGGCAAAGAGACTGCCCAGTAGATCGGCTTTCTCTTTAGCACTATGGGCCAAGTCACCATTGGTATTTCGCAGTGGTGGTAACGACGACTGGTAAAAGTTCCCTTCGCAGCTTTGGCAAGCTACCAAAAAGCACGACTCCCAGAAGGATAGATCGCAGTCGGCCACCTATTGTGCCGATGAATTAAAATTTTCTGTGGCAGTTGCTTTCATACTTAACCTCTGCTGCCTTAAATGCTGCCTGCATTTAATTTGCGTTTTACCTCAGAAATATTCGGATCCTTATTATTACGAGCCGTGGTCCAAGCCTCATATGCAGTATAATCTCGTACAAACCTACTATTAGAAGATAACGACAAGTGTAGAAATTTTACAAGGATCTTTGAAACCTAAATCCACTGGTTGTTCTTCTATGATTTGCTTTAGGAGAATAAGTGTCTTACCCCATGACCCGGGTAGAAGTTCAGGGTGTGCAGAAACGCCTCTGGTAATTTTTAAAAGGCTGCTTGTCAGGGACCCAGATGGAATTGTCGTAAACGATAGTCAAAGTCAAAGTCAAAATGCTTTATTCAAATAAGGATTTTACAATCACTTTTGAATCGTCAAAGTTATAAAATATTATTTTTTGAACCCTCCCACCTTCCCGCCGGTTCACAATGTTGTTGATTTTTACCGAGAAGAATCCGGCAAGAAACTCGATAGTTACTCTTTTAAAAACACTGTCAATAATACAAATAAACTAAAATACAATTAATGTTTTAAATAAAAAAAATTTATTCGTACAATTTTATGTTATTTCCATTTTAATTTGGTTTACCTATGCATCCTGTAATTGAGCATCATCAGTCCCAAGGATTTTTATCATTTACATAGTCTTAAATATTGTAGTATGCCTTTTTACAAAGTACCTGCTTGATAAAAGATTTAAATTTACTTATTGATAGATTTTGAATTTTATTGGGAACTTTGTTGTAAAAGTGTATACATTGCCCCATAAAAGAGTTACTTATTTTGTGTAGACGTGTATCATGCACCAACAGCTTATTTTTACTTCTAGTATTTACTTTGTGAACGTCACTTTTCTTGCTGAAACTATTGATATTTTTATGTACATATAAAAGATTTTCATATATGTACTGCGACATTAAAGTTAAAATTTTTACTTCCCTAAACCTATCCCTCAGAGATATCCTAGATCCTAATTTATAAATAGCACGAATTGCCCTTTTTTGTAACAAAAATATTGTATTTACATCAGCAGCGCTACCCCACAATAGGATACCATATGTCATTAAACTATGGAAATAGCTAAAATATACTATTTTTGCAGTGTCGACATCGGTCAATTGTCTTATTTTCTTGATCGCATACACAGCAGAGCTAAGTTTTTTGGCTAGGTTATGAATATGAGGACCCCATTGAAGTTTGGAGTCCAGCGTTATGCCAAGAAAGACTGTTGAATTAACAAGTTCTAATTGCTCGCCATTAATATTAATACATGTCTGTCTCTGACTAACATTTGGTAATGTAAATTTAACACATTTGGTTTTTTTTTCATTAAGTAATAAATTATTAGCGTTAAACCAATTTACAATTTTAGAAAGGGCATTATTTAATTCATTATAACATGTCTGTCGTCTCTTAACTTTAAAAAGCAAAGAGGTGTCATCAGCAAATAACACAATGTCATGGTTTTTTACATTATATGGGAGATCATTAATGTAAATAAGAAATAGAAAAGGACCTAAAATTGATAAGTTGTACTCTAGCCGCCGACAGGCGGGCACCCTATCACTACTCAGGGTAATAAGCACACGAGGGAGATCTCTACCCTCGGGAGGTCGCGCATGCAGCGGGGTGATATTCAGTAAGTGCGCATATTGGCTATTCTAATCTCGATCAAACTGATGGGTCGCAAATCTGGCGATAAAATTGCCGAGTGGTTCAGTTTTAGTGTCCTTGGCGATAACGGAGTTACGGACATCTCGCCCTGCTGCCGTAATGCAACGCAGCGACATGTTTCTGATAGCAGGTTGATCTAAGCAGGTGCGGCATAGGTCAACCTTGACCTGATGTACAGCTTGTATATCCGGATCTTGGATTTGAGTGGCAGGTCCGACGACAGGACTGGTCTCAGAGCCGCCTTTGCGCCCACGGCCGACACGTGGGCCAGCATTTTGGTCATACGTAATTGGCGGTCTATGACAAAGCCTTAGTATTTTACGTCCTTCTGCCACTCAATTTCCTGAACGCGGAATCAAGCTTAGGCGGTAATTTCTTATGATTGCCGGTTAAAATGGCTGCGGTTTCACCTGCATTGACTGTTATCCTCCACCGATCCCCTCGGGAAGGTTGTCATAAAAAAGTTGCATTTTGCAAGCCGCTAACCACGCTTTACGGGAGGAGCTCATATAAGCGCTGTCACCTGCATACAGGGCTAAGGTCACGTCCTCAATACCTGGCTCTAGCCCGGTATTGCTCAGGGTGGGGATGTCATCCGTGTAGAGCGCATACAGGGTGGGAGAAAGACTTGGTACGCCTGCCCGTATGGGCTTGACCTGGGAAGTTTTGTCCTCAACCGCCACGAAGAAACTCCGCTTTGCCAGAAAAGACGCTATCCAATAGCTGGGGGTATATCGGTCTCCAGCAGCTTATAGAGTAGGCCTTCGTGCCAGACCGTGTCTTAATATCTACCTTTATACATTTCAAAAGCCATATGGTGAAGTAATCTAACTAACTGGAGTGACGTACTATGATTGCTTCTTAAGCCAAACTGTTTTGGCCGCAAGTTGATATGGAGGAAAATCCGCTTCAACAAGAGACGTTCGAACAGTTTGGCTATATTAAAGAGCAATGTTACTGGAGGGTTATGTTCTGGTCTGCGGCGATCTTTCCCGGCCAATTACCTTGCCAACTTTCCAGGCTGCGGAGAAATACCCTGTGCGGAGGATCCCGTTAAAGATTCTAGTCAGTGCTACCACCCCCTTCCTAAGTAGCATAACTAGAGCTGTGTTCGGGATACCATCCGGACCTGGCGACTTACGCTTGTTAAGGAGTTCTCACCTCCTTAGGGGAGAAAAGAAGTCACCGTGTGACGGAGGGATAGGGTGGGACATTATTTGTCGTATGCGGTCCTTAATGTTGGCAGTATGGAGGGAGTTAGCACTGGAGTTGGCTTAAATTGGTTGTCGTGGTGGACAGCGAATAGTTCCGCTCGTTCCTCAGCTGAGTAACAGCGGTTGCCTAAGTTGTCGAAAAGGGCGTAAGTTGGTTCCTGGGTGTTAGTCATCTGTCGGACCAGACGCTAGAGCGTGGAGTCGTACTCAGAGGCTTTAGAAATTTTATTAGCCCAGGACCATTTGCGATGATTAGCTTTGTCTTTAGTTAGTTCAGCGCTAATCGCGTTAAGCTCTCTTTTAACTACTAGGCATAGAGTGCGACACCAAAGTTTATGGAGATATCTTTTATGGAGGAGTTTTTTTCGTAAATGATAAATGCAAATTAAACAATAGTGGAATATTATCGTAAATTATATTAATAACCCATCGCTTGTAGTCAACAGATATACATCGAACTATATATTTTTTTAAACTCAAAACACTAGGCATCAGTGTCATATAAAAACTTAACGTGTCAATATAAAAAGGTACTATACCTATACTTTATTGCCAGTATTAACACCCCCCCTCAATAAAATCACAGAAATTAAATTTTTAACAATTCAGTAAAACCAAAAATATATACTTCTAATCAGTAACACAAATTCCTAAACCATCCCTAAACTTTGCTAACTTGACCCCACATAAAGGTTTAGTAAATGCATTCGCAAGTTGGTCATTGGTGTCAATGTAAATGACTCTTATCACATTGGAAGCAATTTTTTCTCGAATGAAATGGTGATGAATATCTATGTGTTTAAGTCGACTGTGAAACTCTGGATTTTTACTAACTTTTATTGCAGACTGATTGTCCTCGTACAAAGTTATAATACTGTCATTACACTAAACTGCTCCAAAATTATTATATATATTACGTAACCAACAAGCCTCACTAGCTGTATCACTCATAGCAACATATTCGGCCTCAGTGGTCGATTTGGCAACAGTAGCTTGTTTCTTAGACATGCATGAAATTGTACAACCAAATAATTGCAATATATATCCAGAAGTTGATTTACAATCTACGGCATCTCCTGCCCAATCAGCATCTACGTATCCCTTGATACAATTATCTCCATTGTAAGTACCTTGACAACTGAAAACTAAGTTAAAATTAAAAGTGCCTTTAATGTACCGTAGTATCCGTTTTAAAACATTCCAGAGATCCTCACTGGCACAAGATTGATATCTACTCACAATGTTTCATGAAATACATAAATCCGGTCTTGTACACAACATAACATACATAAGCCTTCCTATAAGCATTCTGCACCTACTCTCTAATACAGAGTTTTCTGATTTTTCGCGTTTCAGAAACTTGTGTTTGAAATTCGAATCTAACGGAGATGAAACTGGCTTACAATCTGCCATATTATTAATTACAAGCCAATTTTCAAGATAATTTCTTTGACTCAGTACAAGAGAGTCATTGAGCTTTGTAATGTGTATACCTAAATAGTGATTGACAAAGTCTAAATCTCTTATTTTAAATCGTGAGTGTAATAATTCACTTAATATTGTTATTTGAGCTTCACATGTTCCCATTACAAGCAGATCAACAACGTATAATATCAAAAACAGTTTGTAACTTTTCGTTATTTTAGTATATAAGCAGTAGTCATAACTAGATCTATCAAAGCCTAACTCTACCATGAATTCATTGAATTTAACGTTCCAGCACTTTGGTGCACCTCAACCCGTATAACGATTTCTTACGGAAACAAACTTTATTTGCTTCTATTGTAAAACCCTCAGGTAAATACATAAAAATATTTTCCTGTAAATCACCATTCAGGAAAGCACTGCACACGTCATACTGATAAACGTTTGATTTGAAAAACAAACTAAAAGCTAGAAAAACTCTAAGTTTAGTGAGACGAGCGACCGGTCTGAAAATATCCGTAAAGTCTGAATCTTTTTGCATAAACCCGCGAGCGACTAACCTAGCTTTATATGTAATTACGTTTCCGTACTCATCCCGTTTAATTTTGAACACCCACTTGCTGTCAATAATCTCTTTGTTGTTCGGTTTTTCAACTACTTCCCACGTCTTATTCTCCTGTAAAGCATCTATTTCAGTTTCATAGCAGCTTGCCATTCCTTTGACTTTTCACACGTAATTGCTTCTTGGTAACTCTTTGGTTCCTTTTCATCCAATGCTGTATAGCATTCGTAATCCTCTGAATAATGTGGTCGCCTTACGTTACTACGTAATCTTCCTTGCCATGGAAAAGTACTAATTTGGTTCTCACTTACCTCAACTTCATGAAACATGTTTGCAGAACTACTACCTTCCACGTCATGACAGCTCTCACTCTCGTAGTCTCTGTTTACATAACTGCTGCAATCCATGCCTTTACTGCTCGTACAAGCCTCACCATCTTCTGTAACTGTACTGTCTTGTTCCATTGATATTTCACAATTCTTTAAGATTTTCTGGAAATTCAATTACATCACATAAAATATCAACTTTGTTCGTTTCTTGAAAATATACTCTGTAACCCTTAGTTACATCGCTATAACCTACTAACATACCTACTCTACTTTTAACACGTAGCTTGTGACGTTTATATTTTGGAATTAAGGCCGCAACCTTTGATCCAAAATCTTTTAAGTATTTAATGTCAAAAGGTTTTTCCTTATTGTACCAAAGTTCATAAGGAGTTTTTTCTAAAAATAAACTTGGACCGGTGCGATTTATAACAAAAGCAGCGGTATTTATAGCTTCTGCCCAATATTCTTTAGTGGAATATTATCGTAAATTATATTAATAACCCATCGCTTGTAGTACACAGATATAGATCGAAGTCTATATTTTTTAATCTCAAAACACTAGGCATCAGTGTCATAATAAAAACTTAACGTGTCAATATAAAAATGTACTTTACCTATACTTTATTGCCAGTATTAACAGTTCGGGGTGTGATGATCGATGAAGTGGTTGTAACTGTGGTACAGTCAGCGAGGACTTTCGAAATAATGTAGGTAAGTTTTATGGCGGCTCCTTATCACTTCTTCAGGGGTGGAAATACCACCAGATGGGAGGGTACAGGAGGTCATTTTTTGTTTGTAGGTAGTCCAGTTAGTAAAGGTTTTTGGTCTGGGCAGTGATTTTCCGCTAGCAGCCACCCATTTCTAGGAGGACATCTAAGGACATGGACCAGCTTATTTTATGGGCTAGTAAAATATCCAGTACGTCCGGTTGGGCAGTGTCACGAGAGACTAGTGGGTGGGGGAGCCGGGACCAATTACGGCGTAATTTTTTTCCTCGGCATCCTTTTTAAGGAGTTTACCCGATTTGGATGAAATCCGCGGTCCCCAGTGCTGATGTTTAGCATTGAGGTCACCTAGGAGGAGGAAAAGGGTGTCATCAGACATAATTGCCTTAATGTCATCCGGGACAAAGGGCAGTGTGGGAGACTTATAGGCGGCAAAAACCTTAAGCTCCGATGTACCTACTTTTACCATGATATCTATTGATCTGATTGAACAGAAGGGTGGGTGGGTGGTGGTGGTAGTGCAACGTGAACCAGATCTCGATGGATCAATACCGCTGTACCCCTATACGCGATATCATCCGACAAAACTTCGTCACGTCTGTATGTACCATGTGGTGAAGTTAAGCGGAACTCTTGCTCAGGATGAAACTTGGTTTCGCCCAGCAGCACAATATGTACGTCGTGCTCCTGGACTAGCGTCCTGAGGGCCGAGGTTTTACCTTTTAAGTCTCCGGGATTCCAATGTACGACCCGCAGTTATGTCGTGGGTCCATGAACCTCTTGAGTCAGTATAGAAGTGAGCTGGGACAGACCTCATAATAATGCCGAAAGTGAGTTTCGGTGGGTTCCCCCTGCAATTGCTTCTATGGCCGCGTTTATAGCTGCGCTAGCGATATTTAGAGCACCCGAGGAAATATACTGCTTACCTTGGTAGTCACGACAGAGCACGCCTGTTCCTTCAGCGAGACCGGCACTAGCTGTGGAGACAATAGGAGTTACCTGCGGCTTTGCAAGCTCGAAAGAGTGGCCGGTTGTAGTTACGACTTTAGGAAAAGATTTTTTTTCGCAATGTGGTGGGGGGATAATTGGAGTCAACTATACTGGAGCTACCTCGGGACCTACCTGGGTCCTTCCTTGTACTGTTGTACTGCTAGTTGCTTGCTTCTTGGCTTCTTTATTTCTCTTCTTTTTTGACAGAGGTTTAGACCTGTCAGTGGGCAGGTTTGCTGGCGGCATCAGACTTGACCTTTCTACTAAATCACACTCCTGAGGTGCCATGCAGAGTAGAGGGGAAGGTTCTGGAACCTTACTTTTGGATAGTTTTTCGGGGGCGTGCTGGTGGTGGGACTTTCACACCGTTCTTACGGGCCTCTCTTTTAAACACCGGACATGTTCGGTCATTGGCGGCGTGCCCACGGCCGCAATTTGCGGATTTCGATGCGTTTGCCTTCGGAAGGTCACAGGATGACCTGCCCCGCGGCGTACGCATATGACTGGATGATGGCAATTTGACGAGGCATGGCCAAAGGTTTGGCACCGGTGGCATTGGGAAGGACCCGGTCTGGGTTTCCATGCTTCAATTGTGAACCCCGGCATGCTGAGCAAGGTGGTGATGGCGTATAATTTCTGTAGGTCCGGTATGCTGTGTCTTTGGTCTAGTCGGCCAAAATGAAACGGAGTTATCCAGTTTGAATAACTCGTCTACGTATGCTGCAAAATCCTCTGGGAACTTAAGCGTAAAGCGTACGCCTTTTCCTAAAGGGCGGGCGTATGGCGCGTGTACCAAGACGGCATAATTTTTTTAAGGTGAGCGGACCACTAGGGTAAATGCTCAACGAGGTGGAGGATTTTGAGGCATGTACTTGTGCCATAACTACTATTATCTTGTTTGGCGTGGCCGGGGTCTAGTTCGGGGAGTCCTGAATCGGCGATAATATTGTCGGGAGGTCTTCGTCTTTAAAAAAACACGTCGCCTGTGTCTGAGGCCGTGTATACAGACGAAGCCAATATAGCGGAGGTCATTGAGGGAGGCCTGGACGGTGGGAAGGCTACGGCGAAATTATCTAATAATAAAAACTAACATAAATCCATTTATCTAAAACAACGAAGTTTTGTTCCAGCAAAACTTTCAGGAAATCTTCTCTCGTTCACTCTTGAACTGCTTCTCACAAATATAAATTTCTTGTTATGAAATTACACGTCGATTCAGGAATTCTCTATAATTCGAACTACCAGGAAAAGAAAAGGCGAGAAAACTACAATTTTCTTGAATTGTCCAAAGACTTTTCTCCTCCTTCTCCCCTCTCTTTAAGATTAAATTTTCAAAACTTTTACTATCCATCAACTAATAAACATGTTCTTTTTCAACAAAAGAAATATTTTTAATATATTAACTTAAGTTGTCAGCAACCCTTTTGTTAACACATTTGTGGTTCTAGCTTCGACATTCGATTTCAAACACGTCAAAGCTTATCGAAATTATCGTTAACAGAAATACAAAGAACAATATTTATGTTCAATTTTGTTTTTATCTACAAGTTTGAACTTTATTAAATAAGAATAAGTAGAATGTAACTTATTTTCAATGTTTATAGTTCGCCCTAACGTGGGAAATATTTGTATATTTCTTGCTCTTTTCCTTTAATGTGTCATTGTTAAGATTAACAAAGAAAGGAATATTATGGTTGTTTTTATAAACACAAAGTTACTATTGAAGAAACCACTAGTATAACCTAAACTCTGAACATTTTGTATGCATTTCTAAGCTCGAGTGCTTAACAACTTTGTGAAATGTGCATTTTTAAGCTAAGTTAACTTTTTATGCTATTTGTTATGATACATTTGTTTCACACTGATAAGACACTTGATATGCTCATTGTTTTCATTTTCTGACGTATAATGACTTTATTCAACATATCAAAAATGATTTTCTCCACTACCCGCCTATAGGTCTCTTAACACCATCTGCTCAACTCTTTCGTCTATATTATTTATACCATTTACAACAGGCCAATCGTTGCAAATGGATTCCGTTAAAATCACGCCGGAGATTGGGTTTTGGAGATCTCACTTTTTACGAGAGAAAAATAAGGTCATGATAAGAAAAACAATCTGCAGGAATTTAACCAAAGTCAGAAATGAGGTTAGAGTTAGAAACAAAAATTAAGTCAAGAAAAGTAGGTGAAGGGTTAGGAGTATGATAAATGGCTTTTAGCGGGAGTATATAAGGGTTTTTGGAAGAAACTAGGAAAACGAATAAAAGGAATTTTGAACGCTGGATGGATGGATCAGATTTAATAAGGCATGTGTTGAAGTAACCCACCCTCTAGAAAATAAGGAAATGATTCCATTCAGTAAAATTGGCTATCGTCAATATTTATGGTACTTTCCCCCCAACCTCAGCCTTTCTTTTCTGCCCTGTATAATTCAGTGCGTGGGTCATGTCTGTCCTTTTTACGACTGTTTAATTTTATTTGTAAAACTTTTTGTTTCCTGTCATCAGTTTTTTGTTTTTTGTTAAAGATTTATTTCTATATTGTAAGAATAACCATCTCTGTTTGATGCAACCGTTATTAGTTGTATTTGTATATAGGCAACCGTAGGTGCACATGCCACTTTGCGGTTCATCCGCCCGTAAACATACCATTTAGCAGTTTATCTGGATCTCTGTAAATATAGGTATTTGTTTCGTTTTACAAAGGATTTTACATGAGATATTTAAATTCCACGTGAAGAAGTCGTCGTCGCTCGTCCAGGTCACAGCCCAGCCCAGGTGCTGGTGGGGACACAATAGGCACGTGCCGCTGAGTGCACATCCACAGTCAGTTGGTACTTTTATCTGAGTAACCAAAACCAAGAGTATGAAAAAATAACACAAATATTGAATTAAGCTTTAGCACAATTTGCTCATCGACATAAATTACATTATAATTATTCATAATAATTATATTAGACTATACATTTTATTCAGTTTACATTTAAATGTAAAACCAATTTAAATGTGACCAGTGTTTAAACATCAAAAAATCAAGTATAGACGTATCTATTTTATAAAAGCAAAAAAGTGTTTATTAATCTGTACCTAAGAAAGGTCATCAAGTGATAGTTTAAAAGGACATATCCTTTCACTTCCCCACTAGCCTAGTATGCGGCCGAAAAATATCAAATATCGAATAAGGGTCTGCCTGACCCGGAATTCTACGGAAGGCTTAGCTATTCGAAAATATAGGTCATAGGGGTCCAAGTGTCTCTGCGGGCGCCCGGAGGCTTCCCCGGCGGCGCGGTACACGGGCCGTGCCGCGCTGGCCGCACACCGCGCGCCGTACAAACGACAAACATGTACCCCTTAAAACTTTTTCATCATGCCGCCTTATTTTGTCTATACCTATTTAATATTTTTTTTTCTCAGATGGACGTGTTTCCACAAAGTGTCACGCTTGTGTGCTGAAGTGACAACAAATGTAGTGAAAATAAAAAGTGTAGGTACCTATCACCATCAGGGCCGCAGAGAGAAAATCAGGGCCCGGGGGTATCCATGTACACGACTTTATTTCGGCGCAAGCAGCTCCACAAACCAATAGCGCGTTCTCATTGGACGTTGCTCTTCGGGCGAGAAAATTTGAAAGGATTGATTCTATGCAAACAGTCAAAATAGTCATTAAAGTGAAGGTTTTTCGGAAAATCGTGGGCCCTTAAAACTGTGGGCCCGGGGGAAACCCCCCGTCACCCCCCCCCCCCTCTCGGTGGCCCTGATCACCATATAGGAATAAGCAACATATCGGCCAAATCCGCATCGGAATGCTGTTTTGCTCTATGGTAAGCAACGACCACATTAAGTACTTGTACTTACTGACATATCTGCACTAAGAAGTAAAAAGAATTTTCATTTGAACAAACTATTCAATTTTCACCTTAGTGTTTTCTTATTCATACGTCTCAGCAATTATGTACTTCCACATTAAATCAAACTAGAGACATTTTAACGCCGATGAATACAATCATCATCACTGAGCCGGTAATATGTATATAATATGTGCTTGTGCCAGCCAATTCAGCCACTGGTAAACATACATATTACAAAAATCAATAATATATTCCGACGGACAACGAAAGAAATTGATAATCCTAATTTATCTGCGGATTTAGCAATTCAATAAATAGTGAAAAGGGTTTGTATGACGTTGGTGACCTCTCGCAGCGGCTCTCAATAGTCGTCTCGATTGAGTGCCAACTCGTAAATATATAAAGGGTGCCAATACCCGGAGCCCACATTTCACACAGATTTAATTTAACCTCCACCCAGTGGCAGATCGACCAATTCTGCCAATTCAAAGGTCTGCGTTCCGCCCGCCCCGGCCGAGTTGTCGCCAGATACCGACACTAACTTTGTAGATAAAAAGGCCGAATGAGCACTTAGGGCGAAGGTATTAGGTCACCTTCACTCGCCCAGTACAGGTCATCTTTGAAGCCACTTCAGTTACGTCACCTCTCATGTTCCCTGACGAAAGTGTTTCACCTGTAAAATACAAAAAAGCGAATGTACTTAACATTTCTATGCAAACTCGTGCTAGTAACTGTAGAGTGTAGAAACGAACCGTAGAGTGTTGAAAATACTTGTAGAGTGTAGAAACTAACTGTAGATTGTAGACACTAACTGTAAAGTGTAGAAACTAACTGTAGAGTGTAGAAATTAACTGCAGAGTGTAAAAACTAGCTGTAGAGTGTAGAAATTAACTGTAGACTGTAAAAACTTACTGCAGAGTGTAGCAACTAACTGTAGAGTGTAGAAACTAACTGAAGACTGTAAAAACTTACTGTAGAGTGTAGAAACTAACTGTAGTGTGTAAAAACTAACTGTAGAGTGTAAAAACTAGCTGTAGAGCGTAGAAACTAACTGCATAGTGTAAAAACTATCTGTAGAGTGTAGAAACTAACTGTAGGGTGTAGAAACTAACTGTAGAGTGTAGAAAATAACTGTAGAGTATAGAAACTAACTGTAGAGTATAGAAACTAATTGTAGAGTGTGTGTAGAAACTCAGTCTATTAGTCTAAACTACACCCGCTATCAAGTATCGACTGTTTGGCTGCGCGGTTACCGCTTAGCATCAGGCGGATCGAAAACTTGTTTGCAACCTCAGTAGTATTAAGTTTAACAGAATGAGAGAATGAGGAATGGTGGAATTTCTGTAGTAAAAACCGTACCTTTTACTCATTTGATACGCTGAGTTTGATACTGCACGTCAAGTTATAAATTTTATTTGATTTAGTATAAGTAATCACCTGGGTTTTTAATTCTATATATTAATATAATAATATTTGTTTTCTCCGTGGCTCAGCGGGTAATGACCCGGCTGCTGTGCGTGGGATCGATTCCTGCACAAGATAAAAGTTTTCTATGTATATTAGGTATGTATGTATTTACAAAAAAAGTAATATATTTGTATTTTGTATCTGTTGTTTGCTTACCGTAACACAAGATTTGCTTAATTTGGGACCAGCCTGTGTATAATATCTATATAGTAATTTTATCCGCTGTCTGGTATCCATAGCACCAGCTTGCTTAGTTTGGGATCAGACGGCGCTCTGTGTAATGTCCAGAAATATTTATAAAAAAAAAAAAAAATATTGCATTCAATACGGAAAGTTTTCACTAGGATCGAAAAGTTGTAACAAAATTGTACTTTTATTAAAATTTAAATTTCATGAAGATGTCTCGTTGTCAAAAAGCAATGGAAGTGTTCAAATACCTTTTCTATCTGAAGCTGATAAATAAAAGGAGCATTATCTAAAGCGATCTCCTATTTTTCAATGTTGCTGAGTAACTCAATGTTACTAAGTATGGGACCCAAAATTTACATTTGTGCCGACCTACTTAACGGATTGAGTTCAAGTGGCTTTTTATAAATAATTCAACAGTTTAGGCTAGTTGGGCCCGGGCCTATGATGCTCCGGAAAGTTTCAGGTCAAGTATTACGGAGGCCGCGTAAACTGCGAAGTGCAGCAATTTAGCCGATCACGGTTTATGGGCACACGTGGCGCGTGGCGCGTGTCGCCAAACGTAAAACTGTGCCACTTAAAGGAACATTTACCTTATTTTCTTTATCGTTTTTGACAAGTTACTATTAGGTCATGTTATGTTCTATTTTAGGGTTACCTAGTCGAATGGCAAAAAAAAATTATAACTTTACCGACTGACCTTAAAAGTCTAAAAATCTCGCTTAGATTATAAGAGCTAGACATAAAAATCATTAAATCATAAATGCAAATTCTTAGGAAAAAAGCTGGTAAATTACAAAAAAAAAATCACCGTATCTGATTAATGAAACAAAATAAAGTACATATTTATTGTAAATATGACACAGGTATTAGAAAAAAAAAAATTTAAAAAATAAATTTGTCCGAATTCTGGTAAAAATTTCATTGACCTCATATTTAATCAAAACGCTGTGACGCAACGGCTTTTACTTGATTTAATAGATTTAAGAGGATACGATTCGCGTCGCCTCGCAGCTTTTTTTACAGAAACGAATTTGACACTTACCATTCAAATACCATACAATTTTAAACAAGTGTTCTAGGAATAAATATCTAGGTCTGCAGCGTGACAGTTTTTTATTTAATTGTATAGTTTAATAGTTATACAGGATTCTAGTTTTTCATACAAATGGTCTCAAATAAGATTACAAATTAATCAAAACCTTTTGTTATGATTTTGGAAAACCGCAGACATATATATTCGGCTTGCTATCATCAAAATTTTTACAGTATTTGATTACTAAATATCAATAACAAGTGGGAAATTCATTTGCATGAAGTACGCTGCGCTGCGCGCGTCGTATTCTCTTAAGGTTAAAGACTGCACTCGTCGAAATTCCCACTCATTAATAGATGACGTTACAGCGTTAAAAACTGAAAAACAGCGAATTGCCGCTTTCTACTTATGGCAAAAATCTCATGTAATCCTATCTCATGTATATTTTAGAGCCTTAATAATGAGGCAAAACATTTAATACAAGACAAATTTGGTTTAAAGTTTGTATCAAAATCGTATGTTTATGATGTTGGGGGCATAAAGTTTTAAGATTTTTACAACAGGAATGGGTTAGGCGGCTAAATGGGTGGTATAACCACAGTGTATGCAAGTATAACAATGTTTTGAAAGGTTAGGATGTATTATAAATATATGAGAATATAATAAAACTATGAAACTGGCAATCAAATTTCCACCTCTTTAATCCGTCCTAGTTGTATGTCGCGCCAGATGTACTAACATTAACTTGTGCTGTTCGTGATAATTTCAAAGCCTAAAAGACCTAATTTAGTTAATCATGTAGGATAATTTATCAGTTAGTACTTCTCTGGACATCTCTATTATTCAGTACTACTCTACACATCTTTTATCTGTCAGTAGTTACTTTACACATCTTTTATCAACCAGTACTAGGTACTCTGGAAATCTTTATTTATACCTTTAAAATATTAGTCATCTTCAAAACTAATTTGTATTTCAACATATTATCAAATCAAATCGTTTTTGTCCTCTAAAGAGCCCTCGTCGCCGGGACACTCTCTCAGGTAACTAATTTCAAAGGTCCACAAGGGCGTCGGCGTGCAATCTAACTTTTGCTAATAAGCCTAAAATCTATTTCATTACCTTATAGTCGGAGTTATATCAGTCAGGAGTTATATCAGTCAGGAGTTATATCAGTCAGGAGGTCGAATGCTTGAAAAAGTTTCGTTCACTATGATGCAATTTTTTTTATTAAAAGTTAAATCAAAAGACATTGGGTAGACCAATTTTTGTAGTTTGGGGAATTAAACTTGAATAAATTGAAATAGTTACTGGAGAACTATTGATTGATTGTACCGGAATTATAAATTACGAAACTAAAGAATCATTATGGTCTTGTGAGAATATAAAATAAAATAAACAACGCACGCCTTTAACATTTGTAAATTCATTCTTTACTTAAAAGATGTAAAAACTCGACAAAAAATCACACATGGCTAGGTTCTATCTGTACCAAGGTGAATAATAAATAAATAATTTATTTTTATTTATAATTATCATTTATTACCTACGTAGGTAACTCAGGTGATTTTCATTTCATTTTCATTCATTTTTCATATAAGTGGACTAAACTTCTCGCACTTTGCTAGAATGTTAACAAACTTACGATTTCTTATTAACCTTCTTGTTCAGATAAACTTAGAACATGATGAATAAAGTTAAAATTTTGGAATAACCTTTCTTTAATTGGTTTTCTTAGATGTTAGACTAATGCAATTTTGACAAGTATTAAACTTCATAAGTATATAATTTTAAATTGACACAAATTAGAGCTTAGTATGTAGTAGCGTAGTAAGTTTTTTTATATATTTTATTAGAAATTATCAAAATGTTATAACAAATTACAATCTGACATTTAAATTGTTATTTCTATAAGAGAATTGGAAACTTTTAAACTACAAGTTTATTTGTAAATTTTATTTTGATTATTTTTTTGAAGTGAAAACTGCTTTAGCAGCGTTGTGCACTTTTTTTGGTATGGGTAAAAAATGATAAACTCGCGTCAGGTCACGTGTCCTAATCGTGGAAATTCGTAAGACGGAAACCGTAATGCCACGCCTATTATAATTTTTATTTTTAGTATTCGCGATTATGAGTAGTACAGGGAGGTTGGGAATGGAATTTTAATTCTATGACAGATTGCGATGTCAAATATACTACGTCAAAAAAGTAAATAATCAAACATTATTATTTCTTGACAATGTCAAAGACATGTCTTGTGACATATTTGAGTGTTAAGCGCGAATCGTGTGTAAAGGTTTTCACTTCTGCCGGCACTCCCGGAGTGCAACTCGTTTTTTTTATGGCAACTCTTCAATTATAGAAAAAAACCTACTCACACGACGTTCTCTCTCTCTCTCTTCCTCAAAAATAATAAATAATTAACTACTATAAATTAATTAACTACTGGCTTAACCTCGCGATCTTGGTGCTCCATACAAACTTTGAACCCTCGTTTAGGGGGTGAGTTTTGGAAAATCCTTTCTTAGCGCACGCCTACATCATAATAGCTATATGAGTGCTAAATTTCAGCTCGATCCGTTCAGTGGTTGGAGCTGTGCGTTGATAGACCAGTCAGTCATAGTTACTTTCGAGTAACTTTAACCCACGACTTTGTTTACGTAGAAGGGGAAAATATTTTTAAATAATACGTACCGCCCTTCCCCCTCATGACTGGCCGCTGGCCTTGCACATCGTAAATGCGTGCGCAGAACTTGATTATTATTTTGCTGCAATTTTATTTTAAAACTGCGATATCTCCTAAGATATTCATTGAAATCGACTGATGTAAAGGGCAATTTTGTTTTAAATTAAATACTTGTGATGACTAACGTTTTTATTTGGATAAGAATTAATATCATGATTATAAAAACACATTCGTAAATAATGCATTATTTTGGAACAAATTTGGTTAGCATAGACATATGCTGTCGCGGACTTTTCTTTACGACTTTTAAAGGAGAACAATTCTGTATATATGAATTTTGCGAAACTCTAACCGTTGTGTAAGCTCTCAAAAGGAAAAAAAACCCAATTTACAACCATTTCTCGTTGGTGCTCCGCTCCTATTGGTCTTAGCGTGATGATATATAGCGTATAGCCTTCCTCGATAAATGGGCTATCTAACACTGAAAGAATTTTATGATACGGATAGGTGGAGGAATATCGTTCCAACATTTCGTTGCCGCGAATTAAAAACTACCTCTAAATCCTGTGGTTCTGTGACGTGGACCTTCATACGATAACTGTGACGTGGACCTTCATACGATAACTGTGACGTGGACCTTCATACGATAATTGTGACGTGGACCTTCATACGATAACTGGCTGCTCTAGTGTTGTATGGATTATAATCACGACACCACTTAAACTTTTCAAAAAGTTACGCTGGATTTTGGTATTTAACGACTCCAAATAATAATTTTGGCAAATATAAGTGTCTACGGTGGTTCATTTTAACATGTTTGCTGAATTAAGGTAAGGTGTCACATGAGTGCGAGGTGGTATCTTAAAACAGAAGCGAGCACAAGCATTTTGTATCCTCTGCAGTACATGTTCTGTTATAGCTAGCAACCGTGGTCCATAGACAATATCAGCATGATTCAATCTGGACAGAAGAAGTGACTCGCATACTTCGCATATTAGGTCTTTACTGAGAAAGTCACGCATCCGATATAAAACCCGCAATCTATAAAAAGATCTGCGATGTATATCTGGTACATGGTTTTCAGAGCGAAGCTCAACATATATCAATAGTCCCAAATTACGAAGCTCATTCACTCGCTCCATTTGTGACAAGTTGATGGTGTTATAGAATGCGTTCTTTTTGCATATTTGTTCTAAAAACCATATATTTAGATTTGCTGGGATTTAATGCTAATGCGTTTACTTTAGGCCACTTAGGTAAACTCTCTAACTCTTAATTTATTTTTGTAAAGGCACTAGTAGTCTGTTCAGGTTTAAAAGAAATGTTTATTTGTAAATCGTCTGCGTAAATATGATACGTCGAATGAGCGTTTCGGAAGCGCGAGAGAAGTCAAGAAGATTGGAGCTGCAACCATCATCCTGTGAGGTAAGCACATTGTCTATAACGTCAGATTATGCAGTCACTGTACCCCCGGACTTTCTAAATCCTAATTGCAATTCTAAACGGATATTATTGTTTTTTAAATATAGTACAACTTGTGAGCTAATTATTCGTTCCAATATTTTAGACATAGGGGGAAGGATATTTATAGGTCAAAGATCTTTTATAGCCGTTGGATTGTTGACTTTCGCAAGTGATCGAATTAGTGTAACTTTCCAGGCTTTTGAATATATACCACTCTCTATTGACTTATTCATGATGGCAGTGATAACTTTCAATGTACGAGGAAGTGTGAGTAGCAACATGTCCAACGAGATACCATCAAGGCCTAATACATTTGATTTTAAAGAAGTTACTATTCTCAGCACTTTCTCTTCACGTATATATCGCATAATGTGACAAAATTCTAGAGACTGGCTACAATCAGAACAAATATTTATATTTTGATTTCAAATATTAAAAAATAACCCGAGGGCCGGTCGCCGGCTTTTTTGTGACTTTCCTTTGGTTTTTGTTACGAAAAAATGCTTTCAGTTTGATATTTTTTTTTTTGATATTTATTGTTACAGTAAAAGTAAATTCTGTTATATAACGTAGAAGTAAGGATTTTTCGGGTTGCAAGGACCTCACCGGTCACCATGAGGGGACTTCGGCGTGTAGGTGGGCACGGGCTCCTCCACCATCACCTCCGCCTTCTCGGACTCCAAGACTCAAGAAGACGTAAACTTATGTAGTACAAGTGATTAACTGTTGGTGTTTGCTAAAGAACGGACCGGTTTTGTTTCCCGTGCTCTCTGCTTGGGTCGTGAGTCAGTAATGCAGCGCGAGAATTGAGAACCGGTGACGTTGTAAATTCTAGTCTGAGTTCAGTGCTGCACTACACAGTGTGTCTGTTCAGTCGTCTTGATTAAAATAAGGTTTTGATATTTGAATTTGTGCATCAAGTAAGTGCATCATCGTGTCTTTGCAGTTGCCCAAGTTGGATTGAAGAATCGCAGTTCAGTGTTCCGGATAAGAAGAAGAAGAAGAAAAACATTTATTTGACACTCAAACAATTATTTAACATAAATTTATATAAATACATTGATAATTGAGTGTCTTAAAGGTCTCTTACTCAGTTTAAGCTGTAGCCGAAGCCTCAACACCGATATTCTGTAAGAGCCTTTTTGGTTGTCACTAAACCAGAGTGACCGCAAACAAAACAGCAAAAATAATAATTTAAATTAATAATTTACATCACAACATAATACGAACATAGGATAAAAGTAAAAATATTTAAAACAGTCTTGGCTGTATATTATAATACCTTTGCTTTAACGATAATGAGGAAACAAGAAAAAAAAAAGAAAGAATGGTAAATATTTACTTCTCTGCAACACGACATTTTAACCTGAAAAAAATCTTATTCGATAGAGTAGGACTCCCTGATATAGAAATGATATATGAAAGTCGGTGCCAAATAATACTTTTCGATAAAAAAAATATTTACTACCAGATTTTTTTTCCCGCCAAATGGTCGAAATAACATATAAAATTCACTTGCTCGGCATTATAGCAGTTCAGATTTCTTGTAGCTGTCCAAATCATCCTTTACACACTGATAAAATTAAAAAATAGGCTGACAAATACACAATTTACATTTAAAAACCATGTAATTACACTTTTTAAAATATTGTAAACGGATTAAGAAAAAGGAAACACGAACACTTTTTTTTAATTGCAATGTTACCAGCCTCAAAAAAAAACTCCCAAAAAACCGATAAGACAATTAGATTACATTACGTACTACATAAAATAGAAAATAACATAAATAGCCGAGCGGAGCGTGCCGCGGCAGCGGCCGGCGAGCGCCAGAAAGAACTTGTACTTATTTTATGTAGTCAGGGCGTCCAACTTGTAAACTTGAAAACTGGCGCGTAAAACGAAGCGGAGCACATTAAAATTAGTGTTTTTTATGACTTTATTTACGAACGGTTATTAACTTTGACAGGTTTTGGACGTATTTATGCCTTATGGTTTTATGTACATCTATAAAAATGTTGAAGTTGTAAATCCAAATTTTAAATTAGTATTTTATATTAACTATTTATTACTTCAGGAAGGGCAAAATATCAATGCTCTCTCCTTATCATTTTACATCCCTAAAATTGTGCGGTCGCGCATTGAAATAGGTAACCACAAAAATATTCGGAACTCAATCTAGCGTCAGTATTTGGGAGTACTTTTTTTAGGCTGGCAATATTTTCATTAAAAAAAATTGTTGTTTCCTGTTATTCATTTGTCTGAATTGGTCTAAATCTTTTGTTTACGTTCTGTAATTGTGTATTTGTATGGTGTAAAATATTACGTTAAATATTTTTTTAAGGTAAAATTAACGTTTTGCACCAATTTCTGAATATCATCTGTGTATAAAGGGATTTTTCCCTGTCCTTTACAATTTTTTCATGTAAGATTGTTGTGTTGCAGAGAAGTAAAAAATTACCGAAAGAATATCCAAAAAATAAATAAAAACGTACTACGTAATATAACCTCACTTCAAAACTATATCTAACATGTCTTAGTTATACAAAACCAATTACGTATCAATTTACTTAATATGCTATTTATTATATATTGTGTGGGTTACAAAGAAATTAGTATAAGTAGTTACCAAAAGACCAACAATTAATAGACTGTGATAAAATCATTAGAGCTATGTAGACGGAATTGTACATGTGTGGTTAACAAAGTACCTCAGCAGTAGAAGGATGTTAACGGCAGTCCGTGGGGGAATCTAAGATACGTGTACACAGTACAGGTAAGAGCTGTCTTATTCTCTCGCTAGGAAATCTGCGTATTTAATAAAAATGATTTATACTACCTTATAAATGTATTTTTCGTATTAACAGTACGAATAGGAGGTAAGTCATTCCAGCACCGACTTGCCGCAAACTTGAAACTACCACGAATAAGAAGGAGTAACATTATACATTAAACACTTAAACACACCCCCTTTCACACAGATACATAAACTCGACCCTCGCACTCTAGGTAAATTTCTAGATATTCAAACCGATTCTTATATATAAATATATAATATAATATAGATTCGATAAATATAACCACCAATTTTTAAGAGCAACAGCGCGGTTACCTGGGAATTTCACGTATCTAATCGTCGGTTCGGAGTTTGAATAGTTTTTGTAAGCTACCTACGAAACCATTTTGTTACTTACAAATTTCGGTTGTAGTCTTAGCCTACTTCTATCATTATATTGCCATAACAGTTTGGCTCGGTGATAAATAGTGTAATAGAATATTTAGTTTTGTTTATTAGTATAGTTTAGTGGAACATAATATTGCCGTCGCATATACCTTCGACATTTTGGTGACCTTTTTCGGAGTAGGAAATTGGAGAAACTGCCCGCCGGGACCGGGACCGTCTGGACCACGTCAACATCCTCGTCAAGGTTTTCCACGAGGCCCCGTGTGGCTGGTGAAGCGTCTCCGCTTGCAGGTCAATTCGCGGAGTTTTGGGACTTCGGGAATTGGAGGGTTCGGTTGGACAACGTTGTAGTTGCAGATTCATTTTTGTTTTCCTTTTTACTCCATCCCAGTTTACGGTATCATCTAAGAGCTGTCGTCATAAGGTATATATTTTGGGTCATCGTCTTCAGGTGCCCCTGCCGACGGATGTTCTGCATCTTTCGTCCGGTCTGCAGTTGGCTAATGCTGGATTGCACCTTCCTGGTCAAGTGGTTGGAACTTCTGCTTGGAGTTTTTGTCCTTAGATTGATCAGACTGGACAAAGGTATCATGCTTCTGCCAGGTGGGTTGGTCGATATTCCGACTGATCTCGGTTTTGTAATTATGGGCCCAGCACATACTCTCGCCGCTCAGGCGTCTACGGATTCGTCAATGCCGTGAGGACTCCCGCTCGCTGACTGCCTTCAGCATTTTTGGGAAAAAAATAAGCCACCTCCAGCGTCGCGGAATCGACTAATCGTTTACGAGTGCGAATCGTATTTTCTCGCTAATGCGGGACGTTTCACCTCTGGTCGATTTTTCACTCGACTGCCTTTCCTAGCCCCTCGTTCACACCTGGGTGACTTCAGCGTTGGGGTATCTTCTCTTTCACCCATATGAGTGTTGATGTGCGGGTGTCGGGGGAGGGGAATTTACACACCACAATAAAGAGGTAAATTAAGCGATTGGTTTTGTCTTCGGTAGCGCGCGTCTTTGACGCAAATGGTTGGGTGACTTCTGTAGCCTTCGGGCCAAACTGGATATCTGGTCTCGATTTGGAAACACCTTTGTCAGGAGACTTGTTGTCATATTGGCTGCGCTTTTGTGCGACGCTCTTGGATCTTCAACATGCTTCTTTGCCTCGTAACATTTAACCCTCAGGTCGTTATCGAGCCAGACTGCACGGCTTTTCTGATGCACCGTAGTGCGGGTATGCAGCTGTCGTTTACTTTGCACCGATGACCATGTCCATTTCGGCGTCAGTTTAGTAGGGAAGAGTAAGGTCGCGCCTTTACGCACCAAGTTGGCAATTCTAAAGCTTGATTTATCAGGAGCTGCCCTGCTTACTCGACTTCTGAGCCATGTTCTCTCTAATTTGACTCCGTAACCGCTTGAACCGACAGTCAAATTGTCTTAGCTTGGCTTGAGGCGTCTCTTCATGCCTTAAAAACTTTCGTGGCCAATCGGGTCTCTTAAATCCAGTCTTCTACGGTGTCTCTGGATTGGCGTCACGTGCCAGCGTCTTCGAATCCTGCCGATTGCGCTTCACGCGGCCTGATTGCCTCGGAAATTGTAGATCACCCGCTCTGGTGGGGTCCAGACTGGCTGGACTCTCCTGAATTCTCTTGGCCTACTAATGTTTTGGAGTTTGTTGATCCTTTAACGGAGTTATGGGTCTTTGCTGTTGAGAAGACTATGGACTCATCATCGGATTTTTGCTTAACCGGTTCAGTACACTCAACAGGCTCGTTGGTATCACCGGTTGGATAAAGAGGTCGCTCCACAATTTACGAAATCTGTCACAGCCAAAAACGTCTTCAGTCTTATCTCCTGAAGAGCGTCAGGATGCTTTCCTCACTTGCGTTCGAATGGTATAAGCCCAGTCGTTTGGAAAGGAGATTGGACTTCTTGGTGATTGCAAAAGAAAAATAATGAAGGTGTTATTATGCTAAATGTCCATTAATGTTCAATCACATACAAATTGCCCAAACAGCTGACCAAATTTTGTATGTAAAGTTGAAAAATTTAATGTCTATGTTGGAATAACCCCTATTTTAGTAATTCGTAATCATAATATAGGCGTTCGTAGATAGGTAGGTTCTAGGGACATATATAAATATATATTTTCTTAAGATATAAAATATATATAATTTTAAAAGCTTGAGGCACTGATATTGTGTAGTACACCTGTATAACGGATAGCGTACATATTGGAAAAGTCGTTTTACAAACATTGTTCAGAATGATAAATGGAGCATGTGGGCAAAGGGGTGTAATAATTTTTTTACTTTTTAGTCTCAAAGATTTACTATTAACATCTTTATTTTTGACCATTTTTTATTTATTTATGGACATTATTTTATTTATTTACACCATTGACGTTATTTACCTTATTGATATTATTTACATTAATTTTATACCACTGATGTTATATAGTTTCTATATAAATATTACTATTTGTTTGTTTTATATTGTAATTGAATTATTCGTTATGATTGTTCACGTGTTAAGTAATATTTCTTATTCTATTAATTTCAACAAGTGCGCGGGTGTTACATAGTGTTTGTCCTGATATTTTATTGCAATCTAATTCATTGATCATAAGACCATCTAATGCGCAAACTCTGCTCAGTGTTACGTATGACCACAAAAAGTTTAGTTCCTAAATATATTACGGCATAATCTACGGTGTCACTCTGCATCCTGTCAACGGTTGAAGCCCAATAAGGGGGTTGAACAGAACAAAACAAAATGTAATCCACCGTCCTGAAGTGGCGGCCATTAGCAATATAAGGTGAGTAAGATGATATTTACTTTATCGTTTTTTATCACTCAAGCCCTTTCATTTGAAACCCATATTAAGGGGATTGAGAAAAAATATGTAATCTGCTATCTTGGAGCGGCGGCCATTTTGGATTTAGTGTGATGTTACTAAATTTATCGTTTTCTTTTCTTTAAGCCCTTACGTTTGATACTCATATTAAGGGTTTGAAAAATTGTTATCTGCCATATTGAAGCGGTGGCGATATTGAATTCAGTGTGTTGTTACTAACTTTATCGTTTTATACTATTCAAGTCCTTTCATATGATACCCATATTAAGGGGGTTGAGAAAAAATATGTAATCCGCCATCTTAAAGCGGCGGCCATATTGAATTTAGTGTGATGTTACTAACTTTATCGTTTTCTACTATTCACGCCCTTTCATTTCATACCCATATTAAGGACGTTGAAAAAAAATATATAATCCGGCATCTTGGAGCGGCGGCCATATTAAAATTATTTCAATATTGAGTAATGTTCATTGTCCACACCAGAACTAAAGGTGTATGCAAAATTTTAGCTTAATCAGATAAAAATGGTTTGCAAATTTTGAACGGACAACTTACATACGGGCAGAGCAAGTTAATATAAAGCTTGTAAAAAGCTGTCTTTCTGCTTGTGTCAAAAGTCGTTAGAAGCGCTATTAACATTTTGTTTGAAAAATACTCTTATTTTTCTAATGTTGTAAATACATATGTACAATATATATGAAGTATGTAGAACTGAGTTTGTCTGCAGCCTTTTTGGTTGTGTAGAGTTAGAAACCCTATTGCAAGCATTTATTCCGTACTTAGACCATTTAAATAAGTTAAACACCTTCTACGAAATAAGACAATGGGATGTGATTGTGTTTGTCAAACAGCAAGTAAATATTTCATGTTTTTTTAATATTAGAATCTCGATTCACCAAATTGAGTGTCTTTAATATACCTAGATAGCATTTGCCTAAACTTCCTAAAGAATTCTTTGTCAATTGTTATCATATATATTTGCATTTTCGTTTTGATCACATTCCTTGTCAACTGTTTTATTAAACAACTGAATAAAACATTTTCACATGCTTTATATTAATTATTTAACTTGTTTAATTCAACCACTTACCTGGAAGATATGTATATCAGTTGTATCAGGACATTTAACAATGTAACAGATAATTACTCTTATTTATAGCCCATTGCTAAGGCATGGTATTTTAGTAAGTTTTTCAGTAATCTCTTATATATTGTCCCCCATTTAACAGAAACCGCTTTTTAGCTCAGATTTTCACGTTGTTAAAACCTTCTGGCCTGCCGTTCTTACTATTATTATATAATATATATATATTCAATAAAATTTAATATATCATTAAATAAGTTGTCGTGGAGAAATAAAAAATTGACTATCCCGAAGTCAAAACGAGCATAATCGTGAACTCAGACTAGTTAACAACTAAATAGTATTCGTCTCGAAATTCAACGAGCCAAAAATATAACTGTCTAGAATCATTATTTTTATTTTTTCGCCGCCGATTACGTATCTCTTAGTGAAGCCTACGAGACTTGCCAAAAATAGATTTGGCCGTAAACTGACGAAGTATAATGTCGGAGAGAGGCTTTGTGGGTTTACGGTCTCCTCGAGATATTGTCACGTGTTTTTTGCTTTTATTGCTTAATGTTAGTGTTTTTACGAGAGATTTGAAATCGGATGCTGTTGTGATAAGAGTAATGCCATGTGGCGGACTCATCTGCTTTTAGACGTTTCATCGAATTACGTGGAAAAAAATCATGATTCTGTTGTTTAGAAACCAGCTTTGCGTAATTGCTTTTTTGGTTTAGAACATTTATGTCTTGAATGTGATGTATCTTTATTATTCAACTTAGTTATATAACTTGTTTGCGTACGATAAATGTCATGATGCCAAAAGGGTGATAGAAAGGTCCTAGGACCTGAAACTATTTATTTTTAAACAATTAACGTTTTCTATGCAATATTCATAAATTGACTGACGCCAGGACAAAAGCATCGTTATTCCTGTTGCCAAATTATTTAAATTTGACAATTAGGTCAAAATGTAAGTGAAAATTAAAAAGAAAATCCTTGTAGAGGTTGGGACATACCTCTACAAGGTTCTATGCTACAGTACTACAAGTACAATACATGTAGGTTAGCTACAGAGTACTACAAGTACATACATGTATGTAGGTTAGCTACAGAGTACTACAAGAACATACATGTAGGTTAGCTACAGAGTACTATAAGAACATACATGTAGGTTAGCTACAGAGTACTACAAGAACAGTCATGTAGATTAGCTACAGAGTACTACAAGAACATACATGTAGGTTAGCTACAGAGTACTACAAGAACATACATGTAGGTTAGCTTGAGAGTACTACAAGAACATACATGTCGGTTAGCTACAGAGTACTACAAGTACATACATGTAGGTTAGCTACAGAGTACTACATACATGAACATACATGTAGGTTAGCTACAGAGTACTACAAGAACATACCTGTAGGTTAGCTACAGAGTACTACAAGAACATACATGTATGTTAGCTACAGAGTACTACAAGTACACTACATACATGTAGGTTAGCTACAAAATACTACAAGTACATACATGTAGGTTAGCTACAGAGTACTACAAGAACCTACGGTCAGTTGCAGAAATGCATATAGAATTTCAAAACAAAATAGAATGGTAAGCGCATTCATTCACTCACACACTTAAAGAAATAAAGTAATATGTCTTGTAGAACCTGAGTAATATTAGTTTCATTTAATATTGTTTATAATAATTAAACTAAGAAAATTATCGTATCCGTAGCCTAGTGGATAGACGTATCAGATCTTAATAGGTGTATTCAGTGCAATGCAGGTTGTGGATTCGAATCTCACCTTATGCCTTTCTTTTTGTTTTTGTTACATTTTATGAATTATGAATATTTTGTTGGGTTAAACAGCTTAGACCAATTTTCTAATACCTATCTAGACCTAGAAATTTTATTATTGTCGTTCGTTGCCGATTTGTTTCTGGCGGTATGTGCTGACAAGGTTGTTTGGTGTTTTTATTTAGCTATTAAGTTATATGCGGTCATTACTTATTTTTTTGTCGTTGTGCATGTGTTACTGTAGGTGCATGTGTTGATTAGGTTGTTTGGTGTTTTTATTAAATTTCTTTGCTAAAAATAATATGCAGGCCAATATTAATATTCAAGAGAGGATGCGTATTATAGAACTATATAATATGGGTTACAATATATTTCAAATTTGCAATGAGATTAGTTTTACCGTAAGTATTTTATTTGATGTTAATGTTATACCATAATTTTTTAATACCACACTTTTTTGTAAGTAAATACCTAAAAATAAATTTTAGTAGTTTGAAAAATGTTTATTTTAATCTGGCTATTTGGTTTTTAGTGGATTACCGTAAAGCGTTGGGTCTCACGCAACCAAGAGGAGGGGAATTTATCAACTCGACCTCGAAGTGGACTCTCGCGGCACATTCATGCGACTCAAAGAAGATTTATGGTGGAACAATGGTTTCATACCGACTGCTGTGTTTGGGAACATGTTTAATACACACACTGTTTGTCGAGCTCTGCATATTGAAGGATCATTTCATAGAAAGCAAGTTAAAAACCGTTTTTAACTAATACCCATCAACAAAATAGATTGTTGTTTGCAAGGGAGTACTTAGATTTTGACTGGGAGCACACCTTATTCACCGATGAGAAGTCGTTTGAATCATCTGAAAACGGGAGGGTTTATTTGTGGCGCAGAAATGGAACCCGTTATGCAGAACAAAATGTCGTCCCAAATATGGAATCTGGACGGATATCACTTAATATGTGGGGGTGGATGACTGCGGCTGGTCCATAGAAAACTAATGAGGTTTGATGGTGCAAAGATGGGACATGCGAAATGAAAGAACTACAGAGTCATTAGAGGCTCACTGTGTAGAAATTTGGGACAATATTAGAGGAACAGATCTGTTCTGATATAGTCGTACCTATGCGGCGGCGCTTGCATGCTGTATTTGAAAATAATGGAGGTTATATTAAATAGGTGAGTCGGACACGCGGACGAAGGGTTCCGTACCATTATCTATAAAAACGGCAAAAAAATCACGTTTGTTGTACCGGAGCCCCCTTTAAATTTTTGTTTTATTTTAATTTAATTATTTATTTTTAAAGTAACTGTATAACAAAACATTTTGTAAATATTTTAGGCGTCTACCTGTTGCCGTTCTCAATATCGAGCAAAAAAATCACGTTTGCTGTATGGGAGCCCCCTTAATTATTAATTTTATTTTGTTTATTTTGTTTTTATAGCGGCAATAGAAATATATCTTCTGTGAAAATTTCAACTATTTATCTATCACGGTTCATGAGATACAGCCGGAGTCTTAGTAATAGGGTTCCGCTAATTACCCTCTGGAACCCTAAAAATAAAGTACTATTTTTCTTACAGATATTATTTTACATTTCAATATATTTAAGACATAACATTTTTTTTTTAACTTTGATGTTTTTAAAAATATAGCAGCCTTACCGAATGAATGGTGACTTGTATTTTTTTTTTATTCGTATGGTTAATGGATTATGGAAAAAAGAGACATTTATACGGAACCCTAAAAATAAAGTACTATTTCTCTTACAGATATTTTTTTACATTTCAATATATTTAAGACATAACATATTTTTTTTTTACTTTGTTGTTTTTAAAAATATAGCAGCGTTACCGAATGAATGGTGACTTGTATTTTTTTTATTCGTATGCTTAATGGATTATGGAAAAAAGAGACATTTATACGGAACCCTAAAAATAAAGTACTATTTCTCTTACTGATATTTTTTTACATTTCAATATATCTAAGACATAACATATTTTTTTTTATTTGTTGTTTTTCAAAATATAGCAGCGTTACCTAATGAAAGGTGACATGTATTTTTTTTATTCTTATGGTAAAGTTTCAAGTTTCTTTTCATTACGAAAACGAATGCTTAAGCTATAACCATAGGAAATATATATTTAGAAAAAAGAGACATTTATCAAAAAAAATATTTATAAAATTTTAATAAAAACCATTTTAATAAGATAGCATGTGTTTTAATTTTTGCAAACAAAACAAAAAGTTCTCATAACAATTGGTCCTTTTCAGAGAGAACTAGATGTCAAAACATAAAAAAAAAGTAGTTCCTAACAAAAATACTCAATACGGAAGTTGCGTGATTTGAACCATAGGCTCGCTGGCTTAAGTCGCAGCGTCTATGAATCACACCACGGGACAGATAACATTTAATGCAAAATAAACAATACTTATGTAGAACAACACTGCAGTTTACACCAAATTAATTTGTTAGGTTAAGAAACCAAAAGATATAAGAACGGTTAAATAAACTGGTTAGTATAAAGAAAACTAAACCTAATTTCGTCGATTTAAGGTTAATATTATTGACAGTTCTGATAATGTTAATGTGTGAGTGCGAGATTCACAGAATGGTTCCACGCAATTTAAACTTTTACCCTATGCATTGACTTTAGCAAATCACTGTACATGTAGGTTAACTACAGAGTACTACAAGAACATACATGTTTGTTAGCTACAGAGTACTACAAGTACATACATGTAGGTTAGCTACGGAGTACTACAAGAACATACATGTAGGTTAGCTACAGAGTACTACAAGTACATACATGTAGGTTAGCTACAGAGTACTACAAGAACATACATGTAGGTTAGCTACAAAGTACTACAAGCACATACATGTAGGTAAGCTACAGAGTACTACAACAACATACATTTAGGTTAGCTACAGACCACTACAAGAACGTACATCTAGGTTAGCTACAGAGTACTACAAGAACATACATGTATGTTAGCTACAGAGTACTACAAGAACATACATGTATGTTAGCTTCAGAGTACTACAAGTACATACATGTAGGTTAGCTACAGAGTACTACAAGAACTTACATGTAGGTTAGCTACAGAGTCCTACTAGAACATACATGTAGGTTAGCTACAAAGTACTACAAGTACATACATGTTGGTTAGCTACAGAGTACTTCAAGAACATTTATGTCGCTTAGCTACCGAGTACTACAAGTATATATATAGGTTAACTACAGAGTACCACAAGAACATACATTTTTGTTAGCTACAGAGTACTACAAGTACATACATGTAGGTTAGCTACGGAGTACTACAAGAACATACATGTAGGTTAGCTACAGAGTACTACAAGTACATACATGTAGGTTAGCTACAGAGTACTACAAGAACATACATGTATGTTAGCTACAGAGTACTACAAGAACATACATGTATGTTAGCTTCAGAGTACTACAAGTACATACATTTAGGTCAGCTACAGAGTACTACAAGCACTTACATGTAGGTTAGCTACAGAGTCCTACTAAAACATACATGTAGGTTAGCTACAAAGTAGTACAAGTACATACATGTTGGTAAGCTACAGAGTACTTCAAGAACATTTATGTCGCTTAGCTACCGAGTACTACAAGTATATACATGTAGGTTAGCTACAGAGTACAACAAGTACATACATGTAGGTTAGAAACAGAGTACTTACAGAGCACTACAAGAACATACATGTCGGTTAGCTACAGAGTTCTACAAGTACATACATGTAGGTTAGCTACAGAGTATTACAGGTACATACATGTAGGTTAGCTACAGAGTACTTCAAGAACTTACATGTAGGTTAGCTACAGAGTACTACAAGAACATACATGCAGGTTAGCTACAGAGTACTACAAGTACATACATGTAGGTTAGCTCCAGAGTACTACAAGAACATACGTGTAGGTTAGCTACAAAGTACTACAAGTACATACATGTAGTTTAGCTACAGAGTACTACAAGAACGTACATGTAGGTTAGCTACAGAGTACTACAAGTACATACATGTAGGTTAGCTACAGAGTACTACAAGAACTTACATGTAGGTTAGCTACAGAGTACTATAAGAACATACATGTAGGTTAGCTTGAGAGTACTACAAGAACATACATGTAGGTTAGGTACAGAGTTCTTCAAGTACATACGTGTAGGTTAGCTACAGAGTACTTCAAGAACTTACATGTAGGTTAGCTACAGAGTACTACAAGAACATACATGTAGGTTAGCTTCAAAGTACTACAAGTACATATATGTAGGTTAGCTACAGAAAACTACAAGAATGTACATGTATGTTAGCAACAGAGTACTCCAAGTACATACATGTAGATAAGCTACAGAGTACTACAAGCACATACATGTAGGTTAGCTACAGAGTACTACAAGAACGTACATGTACGTTAGCTACAGAGTACTACAAGTACATACATGTAGATAAGCTACAGAGTACTACAAGTACATACATGTAGGTTAGCTACAGAGTACTACAAGTACATACATGTAGGTTAGCTACAGAGCACTACAAGAACATACATGTCGGTTAGCTTCACAGTACTACAAGTACATACATGTAGGTTAGCTACAGAGTACTACAAGAACATACATGTAGGTTAGCTTGAGAGTACTACACGAACATACATGTAGGTTAGGTACAGAGTACTACAAGAACTTACATGTAGGTTGGCTACAGAGTACTACAAGAACGTACATGTAGCTAAGCTACGGAGTACTACAAGAACATTCATGTAGGTTAGCTACAGAGCACTACAAGAACAGACATGTCGGTTAGTTACAGAGTTCTTCAAGTACATACGTGTAGGTTAGCTACAGAGTACTTCAAGAACATTCATGTCGCTTAGCTACCGAGTAATACAAGTATATACATGTAGGTTAGCTACAGAGTACTACAAGAACATACATGTATGTTAGCTACAGAGTATTACAAGTACATACATGTAGGTTAGCTACAGAGTACTACAATAACTTACATGTAGGTTAGCTATAGAGTACTACAAGAACATACATGTAGGTTAGCTACAAAGTACTACAAGTACATACATGTAGGTTAGCTACAGAGTACTACAAGAACGTACATGTACGTTAGCTACAGAGTACTACAAATACATACATGTAGATAAGCTACAGAGTACTACAAGTACATACATGTAGGTTAGCTACAGAGTACTACAAGTACATACATGTAGGTTAGCTACAGAGCACTACAAGAACATACATGTCGGTTAGCTACAGAGTTCTACAAGTACATACATGTAGGTTAGCTACAGAGTATTACAGGTACATACATGTAGGTTAGCTACAGAGTACTTCAAGAACTTACATGTAGGTTAGCTACAGAGTACTACAAGAACATACATGTAGGTTAGCTTCAAAGTACTACAAGTACATATATGTAGGTTAGCTACAGAGTACTACAAGAACGTACATGTACGTTAGCTACAGAGTACTACAAATACATACATGTAGATAAGCTACAGAGTACTACAAGTACATACATGTAGGTTAGCTACAGAGTACTACAAGTACATACATGTAGGTTAGCTACAGAGCACTACAAGAACATACATGTCGGTTAGCTACAGAGTTCTACAAGTACATACATGTAGGTTAGCTACAGAGTATTACAGGTACATACATGTAGGTTAGCTACAGAGTACTTCAAGAACTTACATGTAGGTTAGCTACAGAGTACTACAAGAACATACATGTAGGTTAGCTTCAAAGTACTACAAGTACATACATGTAGGTTAGCTACAGAGTACTACAAGAACGTACATGTACGTTAGCTACAGAGTACTACAAATACATACATGTAGATAAGCTACAGAGTACTACAAGTACATACATGTAGGTTAGCTACAGAGTACTACAAGTACATACATGTAGGTTAGCTACAGAGCACTACAAGAACATACATGTCGGTTAGCTACAGAGTACTCCAAGTACATACATGTAGATAAGCTACAGAGTACTACTAGTACATACATGTTGGTTAGCTGCAGAGTACTACAAGTACATACATGTAGATAAGCTACAGAGTACTACAAGTACATACATGTAGGTTAGCTACAGAGTACTTCAAGAACATTCATGTTGCTTAGCTTCCGAGTACTACAAGTATATACATGTAGGTTAGCTACAGAGTACTACAAGTACATACATGTAGGTTAGCTACAGAGTACTACATACATGAACATGCGTGTAGGTTAGCTACAGAGTACTACAAGAACATTCATGTCGGTTAGCTACAGAGTACTACAAATACATACATGTAGGTTAGCTACAGAGTACTACAAGAACATACATGTAGGTTAGCTACAGAGCACTACAAGAACAGACATGTCGGTTAGTTACAGAGTACTTCAAGTACATACGTGTAGGTTAGCTACAGAGTACTAAAAGTACATACATATGTAGGTTAGCTACAGAGTACTACAAGAACATACATGTAGGTAAGCTACAGAGTACTACAAGAACGTACATGTAGGTTAGCTACAGAGTACTACAAGTACATACATGAAGGTTAGCTACAGAGTACTACAAGTACATACATGTAGGTTAGCTACAAAGTACTACAAGTACATACATGTAGATTAGCACTATTATTAGATTATACAGAAGACAGAGAAGTATAATCGGCCTCTTTGCATAGCGTTCGTGGACTATGAAAAAGAAAACTATTAAAATCTCTCTAGCGGTGCCACATCGTCTATCGGTACATCGAAGTGCTGAAGTGTTTTTATAACATAGCAACGATGTCAGTCCGACTACATGACCAGAACATGAAACTAATCAATCTGCAGAAAGGTGAGAGGCAGACAGACGTCTTTTCTCCGAAACTGTTCACAACTGCGCTGGAAGATGTGTTCTGGAATGAAAAGGATATGGCGCCAACATAAATAGCAAGTACATCACTCACCTACAATTTGCCAACGATAAAGTGGTCATGGCAGAATTTTTTTGGTATGGGTAAAAAATGATAAACTCGCGTCAGGTCACGTGTCCTAATCGTGGAAATTCGTAAGACGGAAACCGTAATTCCACGCCTATTATAATTTTTTTTTTCTATTTTATGTGTGTTTCTCGTAGGGTTGCCTTACCGCTTACATATTTCGATGGCTTAACGTCCCCCCCCCTTTTTTTTTTTCTTTCCTATGATTCTTTCGTGGTTGAGTAAGTTTGTAAGTGATTTACTTTTCTTTATGTATATGTGTAGTTAATGGTCTGTCCGTCCGTTCGGCCGTAAAGAAAATTGAAAACAAACATGTGTGTACATTTAATACTCGTATTTATCTATTTACACGTTTAGCTCCCGCCAGGGGCTTTGTCCGCGTAAACTTTTTTACAAATAAAAAACGTTATAATACGTAGATAGCTCTTTCATCATGAGATCGAGTCTCCTATGTGAAAGGTTTTGATTTATTTGTGTCACAATATGCGATGAAAATTACCGTATTTTGTGTATATTTTTATTTTTAGAATTCGCGATTATGAGTAGTACAGGGAGGTTGGATATGGAATTTAAATTCTATGACAGACTGCGATGACGTCAAAAAAGTAAATAAACAAACATTATTATTTCTTGACAATGTCAAAGACATGTCTTGTGACATGTTTGAGTGTTAAGCGCGAATCGTGTGTAAAGGTTTTCACTTCTGCCGGCACTCCCGGAGTGCAACTCGTTTTTTTTTTTAAATTCCCTCATTTCTCATTTGACAACTAACAGAAGGGATTTACTCACCTTCTGCGTATGAATATAGTTCTGCCATTCGGACGTCTTATATTCTTCATTTTGCTGCAGACGCACTTGGCAGTTTTTTTTGCAGCTTTGTTTGCAAGGGGCACTGGCTACCTTACCGGACAATGTGTTCTAGGTACCTAATTGTCTAATTTCGAAAGTAAAGTTCCCAACAGTTTTTATTAGTGGGGCGTCTAGGAGTTTTGACCTTGGAATACAGTTACAGTGTATGAATTATATGGTCAAAGTTGGATTTTGTGGAAGGAAAGGGAGTTTTAGAGCTTCAATAAAGAGTTTTTTTCTAAATTTAATCTATTATATAGGTTAAATAGGGAACTTTTTTTTTTTTTTTTTTAAATACTCCTAAGGTGGCAAACAAACTTACGGCCCGCCTGATGATAAGAGTTCACCGTAGCCTATGGAGGCTTGCAACAACAGGAATATCACCAGCGCATTGCCGACCTTTCAAAAATCTTATAACTTCTTTCTTGAAAACCCCATACTGTAGTCCTTAGGCCATCATTTCGAACAATTCCTCAGAACACATCCCATTGTACAAGCGGTAGAACAAACACAGGGAGGCAAGGTCTCTCCTCAGACTTAAGGGCTCAATATGGCACGAGTTTAGACACTTTGACAATTCTCACAGCCCGTCGTTGAACCGAGTCAAATGGGCCAAGTTGGTATCCGGGTACCTCTTACTAAAAAAGTAAAAATCATCTTAGGCCGTTTCGAAATTTAGGAATTTATTTGACTACTTTCATATATATATATGTATGTATATACTACGGTTGATGTTTACTCCTGTTTGTGAAAAACCTAACTTAAAAGACAACTTAGTGGATGATTATTACACGTTAAAGAGCAAAAGTAATTTGGAACGGCAACCATATAATCATACCTGACTGGCTGATTTTCAATATTAGAATATTAGAATGGTAAAAAGCAGAGTATATAAGCCAAGAAAAAGAAATGAATTCTTTGCTCCGCTCAAGATTCGTTCACTTTTCCCGGAATGTAAGACGTTGTATAAATTTCGCCTTTTTTACTTGTTTTAATCAAATTTCAATTTCAATCTCCTCAAACTCAAAGTATATCTTATTCAAGAATACATTTATGCAATAGCTTTGAATCAGTTTAACCATTAATTTTCGAGAGTTTACCAGCGGTTAGTTACTAGGCTAGTAGTCGTTGGTGGCACAAGAGTTTTGATTTCACCTTGTGTCCTGAAAAATATTAATTGAGTTTGCCTCTTTGATATCTTTTGGAAGACTGTTATAGAGTAGTGCTCTCTTAAAGGTCAAGGTATTTTGGCCGTAGTTAGTCCTTATTTTAGGCAGTATAAGAAAGTGGGCGCGATGCGTTGCATGTTTTAGTGTTTTACCCTCTGTTGTAAATGTAATGTGTGAGTAAATTGATTTGTTGATAATTTTATATATAAGTGTTTATGTGTTATATGTAAGCAGTTGTTCGATATTCATTAGTTTCATGTTTTTATAAATAGTTTTATTTGGTGTTAGGTAGTCATAATAATATAGCGTTTTTATTATTATTTGTAATATCTATAAAAATGTATATTGGTTTTAACTGCGCTGCCCTAAACTTCAATGAGACAAACTAAGTGAGATTTTACATCCTACTAATATTATAAATGTGAAAGTTTGTTTGGATGTTTGCAACTCTTTCACGCTTCAACCACTGGACGGATCGGGATGAAACTTGGCACACCTATAGATTAAGTTCTAGAATAACACATAGGCTACTTTTTATTCTGAAAAATTCAAAAGTTTCCGTGAGAATAACTATAACCGAGCTTAAACGAATTATAGCTATAGCTACAGCTTGCTATAGCAAACGTCATAAGTATAATAATGAATGAGTTAATTAAGGGGTTCCACGCCGATAACCGATTTAGGGCGGGTGGAGCCGCTGGCAAAATCTAGTGAGCGTTATAAATTAAGACGCAAGCTTTTTGTGGAATGCATCTAGCGATGTTACGTAATGTCGTTAATAGAGAGGAAAGCTTAGTTTGTATTTGTTCTATATGTGCACGTCAGGTTATGGTGCTGTCAAGTATCAGACCAAGGTATTTTTCTTTATTCGTTTTTTTTTTAATTTGGCCTTTAATATGTAGATCGTTATAGATAGAAAGTTTTTTATTCTTAGCATAAAACCAGTTTTGAAGCATATTTAGGTTCTCCTGCATCTCTTTCATGATGACCAAAATAAAACAGACACGTGTCATTTGCATAGAGGGTCAGTTGACCTCTTAGTCCTATCTCATGAATGTTGTTTATATATATAAAGTAGAGCAAAGGCCATAGCACTGATCCCTGTGGAACTCCACATGTCAGAGGTTCAGGATTTTGATGATTTTCAAGTTCAACTATCTGATATCTTTAACTTAAGTAAGACTTGATTGACTGATTAATCTATTCACACATCTAGTAATTAATTATTAAATATAAATATATGTACTTATTTCTGTGAAGGGAAACATCGTGAGAAAACGTCAAAATTTACGTATGTGAAGTCCACAGTCCGCACTGAACCCACGTGTGCACTATGGCACAAATCACCCTCGGTGAGAGTAGGCCGTGACCCAACAGTAGGGACGTATGAGGATGAAAAGGAATTTAGTGGATTAGTAATTAATCAATAAAATTTATGTAAAGATACGTTACCTTCATATTGTGCGTAATCTTAACTCGATCAGGTGTTACCTACACTAGATTATAACAACGTATGTATTATATTTACTGTGGCAATACTACTCTATTGTCTATGACCGTTGTCTATGCTTTTGGTTCACTACACAACACCTGTGCTCAACGTCGCAGGCATGAACACTTTAAAGAAAACTGCAAATCGCTTGTAAGCCATCTTGATCCTGAACCTCTTGAAATTGCGGAATATTACAAGTTCCACCATCGCACTGAAGGTGAGGGCGAGTCGGTGAAGGATTACCTTGCTGCGCTTAGAAAGATGGGTGCGGGGTGCAATTTTGGAAGCTTTCTGAATACTGCTTTACGCAACCAGTTTGTTTGTGGCATTCGGGACAGAAACATTAAGGACAGACTGCTGGAAACCAGAGGTTTAACTCTTGAAAATGCTTATGACATTGCGGTGGGACTGGAGAGTACACGGGCAAATTACATGGAGCAAAGAGAATTACATGCTGTTACCTATAACAAGAAAAAATATACTAAAAATTCTGTGCACTTACCTGAAAACCGTCAGCCATTGCCTTCAGCTTCATATACTGCCTCTTCTGGACCTGAAAGAAAAAATAAAGTGTGCTGTTTCCGCTGTGGGGGTAACCACTATGCTGACAAGTGCCCGTTTATGAGTGCCTCTTGTAATTTTTGCCATAAAGAAGAACATTTAAAGAAAATGTGCCTTAAATTGAAGAATGTCAATGCAGTTGAGTATGTTAACAATATCAACTCAGACCGGGATAAACAGTTTTTCATCACAGTGCTTACTAACAATGTACCTTTGCAAATGGAGTTTGACAGTGGCTCAGCTGTTTCAATTATCAATGAATAAGTTTATAAAGACAATTTCAAAGACATTAAGCTACTCAAAAGTGATGTAAAGCTGAGTATTTATTCTAATGATTTTCTTAATGTTTTAGGGTTCTGCTATATAAAATCCATTACCATTGGAGTTGAAACCAAGAACAACTTAAAGCTTTATGTTGTTTTGGGGAATAAGAAACCTCTTCTGGGCCGGAGTGGATTAGAGCTTTCACATGTCCTTATTTATAAAATATAGCCCTTTATTCTATAAATCCTATTTCAATTTAGAATTATACCTCATTCTATATCAGGGAAAGCTCCTACTGACTTAGTTTTAAATTACAAAGTTGCTTCTAAGTTTTCAAAATTATGTCCAAATGCTACCATTTCAAAGGATTGAGTAAGAGGGTTACAGGTGAGGGATAGAGTTATTGCTAGGAACTACATGGGCCAGGAGAAATGGAATTTTGGTACGGTTTCAAAGGTTTTAGGTTTACTACATTATGAGTTAAAAATGGATAATGGTTTGGTCTGCCGTAGAGTTATTGATCAGATCAAACAAGTTGGTGATAAGATTGATGTTCAAATAGATTTTGATGCTTCCAGTTATAAGTATAGTCCTAATGAAACTGGCAGTTCACAGGAGACCTTAAATTTAGTATATCCTACCAGTGTTCCACTTCCTGAAAGCCAAAGTCAAATTATTTTGGCTAGTGATAGGATTGTGAATGATTTATTGTGTAACACTGAGACCGCCACTGTAACTGATTTAAATGGAAGTTCAGATACTAGTGTTCCACTGCGAAGAAGGAGTAGAATAAGGAAACCTATTGTTAAATTGAATTTATAAGTCTATTTGATTTTTGTGTGATTCTATTACCATTGAAGGAGGTACTTATATGAGGGGGAGGAATCTACTATATTTACTGTGGCAATACTACTATATTTTCTATGACCGCTGTCTATACTTCTGGTTCACTACACAACACCTGTGCTTGTCTTACTTGAATACAATTTGTAATATTACTCTACTAAGAATAAATAGAAATTGTCCTTACTAAAGTGTTTCTTTCACCTCCACTAGCGATTTAACAGTATGCAATAGATAATACGGAACGTCTGAAACAGAAGGAGATGCTATATTTAGTAAGTGACATGTGACTGAAGAAAATTACGACAATTGTCTTAATCTCACTACCTTACTTTTTGCGTGCTAGTACGATATTCTACCTCTTCTAATACATACACTATCATTATAGTTGATATTTTTTATACCAGACTGGTGTCATGCTTTCATAGTAGGCTTCAAAACTGGTTTTATACTAAGAATAAAAAACTTTCTATCTGTAACGATCTACATATTAATGGCCAAGTTCTACAAAAAACGAATAAAGAAAAATACCTGGGTACACGGCACCATAACCTTGGTACACGGCACCATACCGTAAAAGGCACCTTTTTAGTGCATCTTTTGAAGCCGGTTTTTTTTTTAATTTACATTTATTTCACTGTTTGAAAACAGAGGTCATCTCGCCTCAGCCATTGCAGGCCTTTTTTTGGAGAAGGAGGCTTTATCGCCAATTTGCACTGGCCTATCGCAAATCTAGGGCATCACAAATCAGGTAAAGTAAAAGGAACTAAAAAAACTGTAACAGTATATAATTTTTTACAACAGTATTAAAAACAGCAGTTCAATATACGTGCGGGATTATCATTTCAACTCGTTCAGATCTTCGCCTTTAACTCGGGCTAACGTCAATCGGAACTCGGTGTAGTAACTAATAGTACTATTATGGACTATGGAGAATAGTAATACCTATAACTATTTAGTAATATAGTCAGCCTTGTACATATTCAACAGATATGTACAGCCGTACAGCCGTTCTCAGGCAGGCCACAGTCATCAGCTCACGCGAGGCACTACATAAGGGAAGATGGAATACGTGCTCCGGCTACCTGACCTAGCCCAGAATGCCTCAATGATTATAAATTACTTATTTTATATAATAATGTACATATTTTATATAAAATATGTATATAATAATAATTATTATAAATATAATTTATATCATATTCATATAATTATGATTAATATTATGTAATTAATTTTTTGTACTACTTCTTAATAACTAACTAACAAGACATTTATATAAACTCCCATCGCAAAAAAATATTGGCGAGCATTTGAAAATAAATAGAAAGAAACTTTGAGAGGGCCCCGTACCTACAGTGCAACAAACTTTGAGAGGGCCCCGTACCTACAGTGCAACAAACTTTGAGAGGGCCCCGTACCTACAGTGCAACAAACTTTGAGAGGACCCTGTACCTACAGTGCAACAAACTTTGAGAGGGCCCCGTAACTACAGTGCAACAATTTTTTTTGACCCGTAGTATAAAATAATACTAATAATAATATAAAATAATACACGAGAATGTGTGATATCGTTTTAAACGAATCTAGCGACCGTGCACCGGGTCAGAAAAGTTTGTTGCACTGTACCACGTATTAAGCAGCAAGAATATATTTTTTTTGTGAGAAAAGTAAATAACAAAAAATAAGAAAACATATTGTATCCCGGGTGGCATAAAAAAAACTGGTTAAATGTAAGACGAACGAGGGCACCGAAGGGTTCTTTCATTAATAGCCATTTTTAGGGCTGTATAAAGTTTGTTTAATTTAAAAACTTAAAATACAGGTAATTGTGAACCTGTCAGTCCAATTTTCTGTAACAAAAATAAGTGCTGTTACGACACTTATACCCTACGGGATGGTCAGATATTACGAACGTATCGTACCGATGGTATACCGTTCCGCAAACGTGATAGGCCTATCGCCATGCCAAACACAAACCATGGTCGAAACAACTTTACAATTAACAAATTGTAGTTATATTGGTTGCCCCTTTCCGGGATTTGAACCCATCTTGACACGGCAGCCGCAAGCTATACCACTGCGCCGTTTGGCTCGGTCTTTTTTTTCGTCACTAGTCAATAAATATAATAATACCTACATTATGATACAAATGATGTAAGTTGGTCATTACGAATAAGGCAGGATAAGCAGAGTGAGGAATAAACTTAGATCATCATTTCATACGATAATTGCAACTCACTAACTCACTTGTGCGTATAAATAACTACCTATATAATTTGTTTACACCATAAATATTGGAAATAAACATATACTATCATCAAAAGTAGTAAACTAAACAACAGCCTACATTACCCTGAGAATAAAAAAAATGTACAACTAAGCACAAGTGCAGTTATGATAAAGCACCCGTGTTTTATAAGCTAGGTTATGAACTTAAAAGAGGTGCGATAAAGGCTACTTTATGAGCAAGTGTGTTGAAAATCGTATACCAATTGTATAAATCAAAACCATAATCAATTTAAATCTTTTTGTTCTTCTAAAACTGCTACCTAATCGAGGCTTGTGACAATGTCAAGTTTTCTATTAGGGAATGAGGTTTATCGCGGAGACATGTGTGTGAGAATCGAGAAAGGTCTCGCAATTTAGCGATGTCGAACCAGCCATTATCGGACCTCTTCAGTTCAAATGTCACTAAATGCGTTACATTTATCAGTACGCGGTCATACGATAAATGTATCACTTTCAGTTTTTTATCGAAAATGCGATATTATTGTTACCGGAATTGTTTTAGAGCATTAATATTTTTTTTTCATAGCACTTACTCTTACACAGTGTCATAACGTGTAGCCAAAGCGAGTGCTAAGATTTTTTTATTTTATTTCTTCCATGGACTTTTTCTTTGTAAATTTTACTTTTATGATGGCGGTAATTCTATCAAGTATGTATAAAAGCTGTCTGTTCAAAATATGAACTACACGCACATTACAATAAGCAATTACAATTTTTTAAATTCAGTTAAAATTCAAATTCAAATTCAATTTAATTTATTCAGTTTAGGCTACAATAATTGAGCACTTATGAATGTCACTACGCCATCGGTTCGTAAGTCTACAGGGCGGGAGACCTTGTACTGAGAAGAACCGGCAAGAAACTCAGCAAGGGCATTTTTTTTCCCTTTCTCTTACAGCGTCCAATTAAAATATTGGAAAATGTCCTCCCTATCATAAAAGGACACTTTCCATTACAAACATAAAAAAACATGAAATATAAAGCACAAGCACAACATAAAAAAGTATCTAATATAAACAAAAGACAGTTTATGTATTCATCACTAAGGAATAATCAATGTCTTACAGTATTAATAAACAAAACAAAAAAGTAAGACTAAATACTAAGAATACAAAGAAGTTTGCAAGAGCAGACCAGCCTCCACAGGCGGCACCCGTTCACGAGTATGACACATGAATCAGCCATCGCTTCGCTCAACCATGTTTTAGGGAACGTAACGACCCAACACACACGCCACCACCGCAGAGACACTTTGAGAGAGCATGACACACTCAAGCAACTCCAATAAAACTTCGATTGTACTAGTTACAATGTGTGTAGTAAAGGAACAAAATATAAGAGGAGAAGATTGGAAGGTTCGTAATGCTTTACTACCGAGAAGCAACGGCAATAAACTCACTAGTTAATCTTTTATACATCATATAAAAATACAATATAGCCTTACACTAGGTAATAACATAATATACAACGTTTTAATTTAAAAAAATAATATTTCAAATGCCCCAATACAAATCAATTAAGTTCTAATTTTTCCAAGCATTTTTATCATTTATGTATTCATCTACTTTGTAATAGCTTTTTTTCATTAAACTATCTTTGACATATATTTTAAATTTATTTGAGGGTAAATTAACCACATGTTCTGGAATTTTATTGTAGAAAAATATACTTTGTATTGCGAAAGAGCTATGTACCTTCTGAAGACGACATTTTGGAACTACCAATTTATCCTTATTCCTTGTATTAACACTGTGGAGGTCACTATTTTTAGCAAATAAGTGACAATTTTGGCGTACATACATTATACAAGCAAAGATATATTAGCAAGGAACAGTTAAAATATCATTTTCCCTAAATAGTTCCCTAAGAGAAATTCGAGGTCCTAAATTATAAATTGACCGTACTGCTCTCTTTTGCAAAATAAAGACTGTATCAATATTAGCTGCCTTACCCTAAAGCAAAATGCCATAAGACATGACGGAATGGAAATAGCTAAAGTAGACCAAGCGAGCAGTGTCAACATCTGTAAGCTGCCTAACTTTCCTAACTGCATAGGCAGCTGAACTGAGTTTTCCGGCAAGAACTGAAATGTGAGGGTTCCACTGCAGCCTATTGTCTAATGTAATACCTAGAAACACTGTTGAGTCTAATAGTTCTATTTCTTCTCCGTTTAGGGATGATTTTGTACTTATATTTCTGACAGTTGGCATCATAAATTTTAAACACTTAGTCTTTTTCGCATTAAGAAGTAAATTATTTGCCGTAAACCAATGAAGAACCTGAGAAAGCGCACTTACGTCGTCAAAATTAGTTTTATTTCTGTCAACTTTAAATAAAAGAGATGTGTCATCAGCAAATAGTACAATCTTGCATAGCTTCTCCACAAAGAAAGGCAAGTCATTTATGTAAATTAAAAATAGAAAAGGACCTAAAATAGAACCTTGAGGAACTCCTAATTTTACTTCAGAGCCATTGGATTTTACTTCATTGATTTGAACCTTCTGCATTCTACTACTCAAATATGAGCGGATAAGCTCAAGAGCCAAATCTGCAATACCATAATGACTCAGTTTCCGTATTAGGGGTTTCATGTTGCACGCAGTCGAATGCCTTTGATAGATCACAGAAGATACCAATAGCATTTTCTGACTGTTCCCAAGCAGCAAATATATGCTGTATAAGGGCAACACCTGCGTCAGTTGTGGAACGCCCTTTTGTAAAACCAAACTGTTGAGGATGAAGTAATCCATTTAAGTTAAAATGTTTAAGCATCTGATTGAACATAAGTTTTTCAAAAATTTTGCTTAAGGCAGGCACTATAGAGATAGGTCTAAAATTATTAGGATCATCTTTACTTCCACTTTTAAAAAAACTGGTTGCCTGTAAAGTCGGTATACGGGCGAAAGTTTTACGTGACAACGACTTTGAGTGGTAAAATAATTTTAATTTGTCATAAGGCGGGCTAACTGTGCTCGAGTGGAAGGGACGCGTGCCTTTCACTTTTTATGTCTGTCTCTCTCGCTCTTAGGCGGGCTAACCTCGACGCGTGCCTCTCACTCGCTCTCATTGTGAGCGCATAACGTGAGCGGAGCGTAACGCAGTTTCTTAAAGTGTCACCCGGCAAACCAATTTATAAGACGTTGTCACGTCAAAAGTGGTATTATTTTACTATATTTCATTAAGTCTGGGAATATCCCTTCGTCAACACACTTATTAAATATTATGGCTAAGATTTGTGCTATAATATCAATAATTCCGCTAAGGACTTTGACTGATATACCCCATAGGTCACAAGTTTTTTTCTGAGTTAGTAATTTAAATGTCTTTATGATGTCTTCAGAGGTAACATGCTCAAATTTAAATATAGCCTTGCATTTATTTACATTTTAAAAGTAACTCTGATTCTAATGGAGAGGAATTTAATGCATTAGTTGTAATTGTAGGCATTTCAGTAAAATATTTCTCAAAAGAGTTAGCGACATCAAGATCTGTCTTGACATTGAGACTGAAACTTTTTAATTCATAAATTCTGTAGACATCTTGTGGTAGCGTTGTTTTCTCTACTTTTATTCCCGCCATTTGAATTGTATTTTGGTGAGTTTTTTTTATTCACCTTGTATTTTCATATGTGATGAAAAATATTGTGTGTAACATGGGCAGTACGAAACTACAAACTCGAACTCGGCCTTGGGCCTTAAGCTTCTGAATAGCTTCTCGTTGGTAATTTTCTCCTTATTACCCTTAATACACTATGTACTATTCCATGTTACTCGCTTGGAAAAGCTTTCTTTATTGTTCTGATCTGATCTTATAAATCTGCGAGGAAAAGCCCAATTATCACTTAGCGCGCAAAAGGTTATTTTAAAAAAAAAACATAATGAGAAGTTCAGAAACGCAGTTTGTCCTAACCTTATAGTGGTCGGTGTACGAAGACAATTTGGCTCGAAAACTGCAGAAAGATGTAGAGCGTAACCGTTTGGTACACAACACAACACAGGTACTTTAGGTTAAAACAATCAATTTGAGCCGCACTTCTTAAAAATATTTCCCTTGGACTACATAATTTTTTTGGATGGGATATTAATTTTTTTTTTTTTAACATGTGGCAAATCGAAGGGCTTCATGAGCCGGATCTAAAAACAAATCAAATTCAGTACATTTAATATTTCAAATACTTGTATCGATAACTAATTGTGGAATAAAAGTAAAATAAAAACATACCAAGTTAAGGAAGAAAAGAAAATTATAGGTTATATCCTCATATTTTAATAATTTTTTTTCGAAAAATGTCGTATGGGATATTGAATTAAAGGGCTTCATGAGCCGGATCTATTAATATACTATACTATTACCTTTCGGCCACCTGTTTTCTAAAAATCAAAAAATAGTGTTCAAAACATGCTAAGTTTGGGCGCTACAAGAAGAAGACGGATAAGTAAATTTTTATAAAACATACCTCAAATGATAGGTAATATCCTTATATCTAACCTAAAGAAAGCAATTTTGAAAATATTTTACCAAATATGTTTTTATATTTATATATCTTGAGTACCGGGAAAGAACATAGGCTAATTAAAAACGTCAAGTCGTTGTTTTTTCTATAACTGACGAGTAGCCGTTTTAATCCTACACCGATAACCGAATTTAGGGCGGGTGGAACCGTGGGCAAAAGCTAGTAAGTAATACTTATCGATGAACTATCTAATGTTTTACTAAAGTTTATTTATTTGTCAAACAAGCACATTGTAGATAAATATAACGTTAAGCGCAAACAGATAACTAATAGAAAATATAATCGAAACTTTGCCGCCCCTGGCCCTGGCCCTGGCTCTGGCCTACATTTGCTAGATTAGTTGTCGAACTAATCTGTTCAGTCGGGTCGCGGGTCGGGGGCCGGGAGACGGGAGCTCTATAATATTTATTTGTATTGTTTTGTCGGATACCGGCGGAACCATGACAACAACATGTTTTATTATTTTAATAGAAATATTTAAAAGAGGTCACAGTTAAATAAAACAATCAACTTAATTTTTACAGTGTTTAATGGTACATTGTGTATTAAGGGTGGTTAGGAGAAAACTACCAATGACAGACCATTTAGAAGCCTAAGGCTGGAAGGCTTTAATGACTCGAGTTTGCAATTTTTGTATCGCCCGAATTACACAAATGTTTTTTATCACATTTACGAGGAAATAAAAAGAAAAATAAATAAAAACACCGAAACACATTATATTGAGTGATTTCTTTGTTGATGTCTTCTAATTTGACCGTAAAGTATAGTTTGTATAAAAGAAAAAACTGGTCAAATGCGAGGTGGACTCTTGTGCTTCATCCATTGTAATGAAATTTTGGTAAGATGATAAATAAAATATACCATTAATATTATAAAGGCGAAAGTTTGTGAGTGTGTATGTTTGTTACTTCTTCACGTTTCAACCACTGGACGGATTGGGATGAAACTTGGCATACATATAGGTTAGGTCCTGGAATAGCATATAGGCTATTTATCCCGGAATTCCCGCGGGAATAACTATAACCGAGCTTAAACGAACTATAGCTATAGCTACAGCTTGATATAGCAAACTTCATAAGTGTAATTAAGAAGTAAATCGCAGTCGCCGATAACCGAATTTATCGCGGGACAATTAAGAAGTAAATCACAGTATCAATACTGAGATTAAATAAAGGAGTCCCACGCCGATAACCAAAATTTAGGGCAGGGCGGCCGCTAGCAAAATTCATTAATTACCAGCTATCCCATTAATATTATAAATGCGAAAGATTGGATGTTTGGTTGTTTGTCACGCTTCAACCACTGAATGGATGGGGAACTGCTCAACTGATTTAGATGAAATTTGTCTGAGTCACGGGGAAGGACATAGGCTATTTTTCATCCCGGAAAATTGAAAAGTTTCCGCGGGAATAACTATAACGTTTGTTATTTACTGCTACCTGCTGCACTGGGAGCATTTAAATGAGCTGAAATTTTGCACACAGAGATAGTTAAGGATACGGAAAAGGACAAAGGCTACTTTTTATCCCGGGAAATTCCAAAGTTCCCGCGGGAGTAACTATAACCGAATTCCACGAACGAACCTTAGCTGCAGCTATATAGCTTGCTATAACAAACTTCTTTAGTATAATCAAGGAGTTGCCGTTAGAATCCTACGCCGTTTACCAAATTTAGGGCGGGCGGAGCCGCGGGCAAAGTCTGGTAAATAATAAATTTAAAACCCCTAAAATTTTCAACTCGTGATTAGTAATCGCTTCGCTTGCCTAGAGAATGCAGCTTCAGTGGATGAGATTTGTAAGTTTAGTAGAAACTGTCAAAACGGTGGGTTGTAAGTTCTTTCGGCCCCGCCGCATAGATAGACCTCAGAAACTCTCGACCCAAATCAAGACCTCATGGAGAAATGACGCTTTCTGCCACTGCAGTCGTCCAATGACGCTAAGTCATATGGGCAGCTCAATAAACAAATCTCGAAGTCCTTGCGTCATGACATCCGCTCCTTTGATACCAAAAATATTAAGGAGAGCGGAACCAAGGCTCCAAAGTATTCGCAAGACACGTGTCTATTGGGCAAAGCCGGCTGATAAGGCTGAAGAGAGAAGACGGCAGTGTAGCGTCGACTAAACCAGAGGTAATGAGGGAGGTGGAAAGATTCTATGGACAGCTTTATGAGTCAGTCACTAAGCCCGTTGCAAGCTTGACCAAAGACCCAAGAGCCAAATTGACCGCACACTATACCGAAGATATCCCGAACATCGGCCTGTACGAGATTAGGATGGCCCTGAAACAGCTAAAAGACAACAAGGCGCCGGGTGATGACGAAATCACAGCTGAGCTTTTGAGAGCGGATGGAACACCGGTACCTAAAGTCCTCCAGAAGCTCTTTAATTCCGTCCTGTTTAAAAGTGCAACGCCAGAAGCATGGAGCAGAGGAGTGAAGAACTACAGTCTCATCACGCTTTTGAGCCATATTTATAAGCTGTTCTCTAGGGTAATCACGAACCGCCTCAGTCGCAGGTTTGATGACTTCCAGCCTCCCGAACAAGCCGGTTTCCGAAAAGGCTATAGTACCATAGACCACATCCATACGCTGCGGCAAGTTATACCAAAGACTGAGGAGTACAACTTGCCACTATGCTTAGCGTTTGTGGACTATGAGAAAGCCTTTGATTCGGTCGAAACGTGGGCAGTGCTTGAGTCTCTCCAGCGATGCCGAATTAATTATTGATGTATCGAAGTGCTTAAGTGTGTACAATAACGCCACCATGTCAGTCCGAGTACGGGAGCAGAGTTCAAGAGCAATTCCATTACAACGAGGCGTGAGACAGGGAGACGTCATTTCTCCGAAAATGTTTACTGCTGTATTGGAAGATGCCTACAAAATTCTGGAGTGGAAAGGACTCACCTTTGATTTGCCGACGATATTGTGGTCATGGCAGAATCGATGGAAGACCTTAGCACAATGCTCGAAGACCTCAATCGAGTTTCCCAACAGGTGGACCTTAACATGAACATGGACAAGACAAAGATCATGTCAAGTGTCCATCCTGTGCCCACCCAAATATCAGTCGGGAACTCGAGGCTCGAAGTTGTTGAAGAATATGTCTAGTTAGGACAAATGTTCCAACTAGGTAGATCCAACTTCGGGAAAGAGGTTAATCGTCGAATCCAACTCGGCTGGGCAGCGTTCGGGAAACTACGCAACGTATTTTCGTCCTAAATACCTCAGTGCCTCACTGAAACGTGGCCTCTAACTATGGGTCTTATAAGTAAGCTCAAAGTCACACAACGAGCTATGGAGAGGGCTACGCTCGGGGTTTCTCTACGAGATATAATCAGGAATGAGGAGATCCGTAGACGAACAAAAGTCACTGACATAGCCCAGCGTATTAGCAAGTTGAAGTGGCAGTGGGCACGGCACATAGTACGTAGAACTGATGGTCGATGGGGCCAAAAGGTTCTCGAATGTAGGCCGCAGACAGGCAAACGCAGCGTCGGAAGACCGCCCACAAGGTGGTCAGACGACATAGCGAAGGCTGCAGAAAGACGCTGGATGCTGGCCGCATTCAACCGTTTTCTTTGGAAATCTATGGGGGAGGCCTATGTTCAGCAGTGGACTTCTTACGGCTGAGATGATGATGATGATGATGATGATGAAATAATCACATAGCGCTTTCTGGTCCCAAATTAAGTACAGCTAGTAGTAGTAGTAGTAGCAGTAGTTCTAAGTAGGTACTATGGATACTAGTGGTAGTACTAAGTAGGTACTATGGATACCAGTGGTAGTACTAAGTAGGTACTATGGATACCCAGTGGTAGTACTAAGGAGGAACTATGTATACCAGTAGTATTACTAAGTAGGTACTCTGGATACCAGTGGTAGAACTAAGTAGGTACTATGGATACCCAGTAGTAGTACTAAGGAGGTACTATGTATACCAGTAGCAGTACAAAGTAGGTACTTTAGATACCAGTAGTAGTACTAAGTAGGTACTATGGATGCCAGTAGTAGTACTAATTAGGTACTACGGATACCAGTAGCTACGGAGCCGACAAGCTGCTGTGCACATCCTGGAAAACGATCAAAATTTTGTGTGAAAGAAAAAAATGGGTAAAGTGTGAGTCGGTCTCGCGCACTATAGATAAACCATTCATCCGATTGTAATAAAATGTTAGTAAGTTTTTGTACACACCATGGAAGGTTGCTGAATTATGTACTACGGACCCTTGACAAAAGGTGACGCACCAGTCGTTTTAACTTTTGCTGGGTCAGTAATGGTTCAACCCGGACAGAGTCGGGGCGGTCGCTGGTTTATAACAATTGTTATTTTTATTGTATGTACATAATATTATAGTGATAAGGTAGATAAAAGCGTCGTCTAATTAAGAAAGAGCAGTTTCTGTATCAATTACCTTCCCATTAACATCATATTAACAACTAATTTGTCAACAAACTTAATAACTTACTTTGCGTCTTTTTCATATGTTTTTCTGAACTTTACGATTAACATTTTATAGTTTCCTGCACAGGAGTAATATTTATTACACAAGACAATAACAAATTACAAAACTTTTTATTAATAGATTTTCATTTATTGTATTGAATGCAATAAAAAATCTGGAAGTAACCATTGTTTCAACAGTTGTGCAAATTTTTAAAGCGTGTATTGCATTTTATTATAATAAAGTTGATTAAAAAATTAGAATACTTTGTAATGTAGTGCAAAATGTGACTACAAATCGGTAAAAACGTTAAATCCCATACAAAAAAAATAAGTTTCTAGGCGTCTTTATGGAATAATTTACTAAGGAAGTATATAACACATATATCTAATAGTAATTTAAATTAAAATGTGTAAAGATTTTTAGTAAATTTACATACACAACGTTAGTATTACAGAAATTAGGTTTCTGGCCTATATCGCCCTCTTAACTGTCAAAATTGCTAAATAAAGCTAAGCTTTTTGAAACAGCTTTATTTAGCATAAAATTTAAAATATTTTATTGATTTTAGCGGCTAAAAAGCTTTTGTGACGTGAAAGTCTATAAACAATATAAACAATACAACCAGATCAAAAAAAAATATTCTTTGACTTAGTTACTGTTACTAAATAAACCATGGTTCAATACCAAAAACTAGTGAACAAGAACTGCAAATATTGTACCTTAGTGTAAAAGGTTCACCGTTTTTACATTTATTCTGTACATTAACAATTTATTTACATTTTTATTTTTATATTTTAGTTCTGTGCTTCAAGGTCAGTTTGTAAATAAATCGCACAGTAACTGCTGACTGGGACTGGGACTGGGTCGGAGTTGGGGCGGAAAGGAGAAACACTCGACAAAGTTCCGTAACGGCAGATTTGCTTTTCTGCCGGAAATTGCGCAAACGTCCAAGGTCAAACAATATATCCAAATATTTGAAACTGTGAAAACAAATAGAGTATTTTTCAGAGAACGTTCTTGAATTCGTGAATGTTTTCGTTAAGTAAGTATACATTTTTAAATTGTCTAAATTATTGTGTTTTGTGTAGTGTAGTGTACTTGATATCCTTCATATCCTTGAAGACAGGGACCTGTCTATATTGTGGGTGTGCGTAGATCACGGCAGCCACATATGCGTGCCTATACAGGTCTCATAGCGGTGACACGTACGTAGCTCGACTCTTCACGCACCTGAGTTTGACGACTGACAAAGTTCTGGGGCAATATCCCACAGCAGAACTAGTTATTTTTGGTATGGTCTGGTATTGGATACTTCAACGCTCACCATCGTGATTGGCTCAGTTCTCAAACCAATAACTACGTAGGGATATCTGCTCATGAATTTGCTCTGACCTATGGATTCTCTCAGCTGGCAGGGGCCAGATTTTCTCTAAGAACTACAGTATGGGGTTCTTCAAGAAAGAAGTTATTGGATTTTTGAAGGGTCGGCAACGCGCGAGTGATACCCATGGTGTAACAAGCGTCCATAGGCGACGGTGACCGCTTACCATCAGGCGGACCATTGCCACCTTGGTGGTATAAAAAAATAATTAAATCGGTTATATCTCGTAAACTAACTATTCGTTTAAATCATTATTATGAACAGAACAATTTAAATCTTCATTCTATAAGCAAAGTTACTAATATACTTATTTGAATAAGAATTAAAACTGAATAGGAGAAAACAGCTTTGCAAATCGCCTAATATTCTTTAATAATTTAAATATAAAAAAGATATTGTGAGTCTAACTTAGGAGATACATAGGCTAAGGTAGACTCACAATATCTTTTTTTTGTTTGGGGAGTCCTCATACAAAAACACATTTTCTCTGTTTTTTTTTTCTACTGTAAAAACAGTAATACATACAAACTTCAAACTTGCAGTAAAAATTGTGTGAACTCTAAATTATAACAACAAATAATAAAAACCAGCCAAGTGTAAGACGGGCCTTAGCCATTACTATTTAAAATTACTGGTACAGCGCCATCTAGCTTATAATTAAGAGAAACGCTTGGCGGCACACTTTTCGTTTGTCTTTTTTCGTAAATTACGTAAATTTACATTTTTGTTATTAACATCGGTCAAGTGCAAGTCAGTCTAGTGTACCACGATTAACGTAATTTACGAACACAAACTGAAACAAAAAGTGTGCCACTAAGTGCGACCGCATGTAGCTTATTATTAAGAGAAACACATTTGTTTGTTGGAAACAATATTCAAAGTTATCCCGACGTTGCCGGATTGGTGATCACTAAGCGTCACACTTTTTCTTTGTTTGTGTTTGTGAATTACGTAAATGATGCTACGGAATTAACCCTCGGTGCGCGAGTCCAACCCGCACATAGTCGGTTTTTTATAAAACGTTTCAAGAAAAAAACAATTTCACAATCTATTATTTTCTAGTAACTTTAACTATTTAAGACAGCGCACGCCACGCTAGGTTTTTTCAGATCTATTTCTATATTTTATCGCGCCTATTAATCTTAGCTTGATGTTACATAGCCTATTGTATGTTTCTTCCAGATAGACCACTATCTAACATATGAAATCGGACTGCTAGTTACAGAGATAACGTATGATCACGTAACCCATTACAAATATAAGTAATAGTATACATGTCTAAAAATAAAGTTAGTTTTCTTTTAGTTAGCTATAACCATTATGTTAGTATTATTCTTAGTACTTTGATTAGGCTTAAAATATATTGCAAAAGTCAAACACACTTGCCACTTAGGCGGCCGTGTGACTTACGATCTTTTTTATGATCTTTGTTATATTACTACACATTGTTATGTGTTGTTAGAACTACGTAGGTACACATTGTTATGTGATGTTAGAACTACGTAGGTACACATTGTTATGTGTTGTTAGAACTACGTAGGTACACATTGTTATGTGTTGTCAGAACTACGTAGGTACACATTGTTATGTGTTGTTAGAACTATGTAGGTACATATTATTATGTGTTGTCAGAACTACGTAGGTACACATTGTTATGTGTTGTCAGAACTACGTAGGTACACATTGTTATGTGTTGTTAGAACTATGTAGGTACATATTATTATGTGTTGTCAGAACTACGTAGGTACACATTTTTAGGTGTTGTTAGAACCACAGACCTAGGATTTTTTCGGTACGCTAAAGATCAACACAGCGAGGAAAAGTGATATACTCATTACATGAACGCTGCACAAAAGAAAAAGAGACAGATAACCATATCTAATATGTCCATTATTTTTCGATTAGAAACCCATAGTAACTTGTTTGTTTGTTGACATCACGGGTTTCGTTGATTATTAGGTCAATCCTGACAATAAAGGACTTAAAAATTTAGTGCTTAGGTATAGTGTCTTGTTGCAAACCTAATTGTTGCGTCACAGGAAGAAATAACGCGGACAATAATACTTTTCACAGGTAAATACGAAATTCTCACGTATTTTTTCAAACCATATTTTGTCGCATTTCTGTTAAAAATTGGCTCAGAAAACAGTTTTTACGTTATTATATTGCTTTTCTTTGTAAAACGTGGTATTATTTCATATAGAATGGGTCCAATTAATGTTATTTTAAGTAAAATTGTAAAATGTTTGGTTTCGCTAGGGCTTGACAAAACGATGACGTCATAAGTATTAGTATATCGATACTTTTTCCGTAATTATTTATCAAAATCCAGAGTAATTTAATTTGAATAATGTTTCTTACAAATATTACGTGAGCGCATGTGGTTAATTGTCTTTTTTATAGGGTTCTGTAGCCAATTGGCAAAAGCGGACCCTTGTAAACTCGTCATTTCCGTCAGTATGTCATAGCCTTATGATGCCGCCGCATTTGCATCGATTCTAATAAAATTTTACACGAAGGTATCTTTTATATAAAAATGGAGAACAGGCATAAATATATCGATAAAGCACAATGTTGATAGTGTACGCAGACAACACTATTCTCAACCCACACAAAGACAGTTACTAACACTTAAGCAATTTTTTTTTGGTATCGTCACTAAACTGACATTGTGTATCTTTTGCATCCTATATCTTTGGTAAGAACTACGTAGGTACACATTGTTATGTGTTGTTAGAACTACGTAGGTACACATTGTTTTGTGTTGTTAGAACTACGTATGTACACATTGTTATGTGTTGTTAGAACTACGTAGGTACACATTCCATAGAAAGTAACTATTGTCTTTGTTTTTTGAAAAAAGCTACAAAAGTAAAAAAAGGTTACCTATCTAAACGTTGGTTGAATTTTATCCTCGAATGATCGGTCTCACAAAATATTTTGCAGACATGAACCAAAAAAAAGGTTTAAATGATAAAAAAAAGAATTTATTTAAGAATTTATTTAACTCTACAATGCGATGACCTTATAACGTTGCTAAATGCAGAATTTATTATATTCTTGAAAATTCTTCTTGACTGCATCAACTTCAGACGAAACAACCGATAGACAGTCGAGTACTTTATTTCTCTATAGTTTATTACCTTGCGGATGAGTCGAGCCTTCATCGTTGCCGGTCCGTTAGCGATCATTCAAGAATTGAGAAAAGAAAATAAAACTGTCTTTTAACAGTTTTAGTTTGACATTTTTTTACTACTTTAAGGTTGCTGGTATTTGTCTATTGTTTAGGATGTTTTAAGGACTAAAAAGCAATATAACTTAGTTTTCATAACTAAACACTTTTCGATACTCCCGTACTGAAATCAAGAAATCGAAAGTAGTATCATATAAGTAGAACTCGTTGCATTAAGTATGAATTTGCAACATTAAAGCACGACCAACGAGTAAACCGGTGCGACAAACTGTCACAAGATGGCGCCTAGTTGATAAAACTTCACGTTTTCCGCGCATTTCTTTGCGTTGAGATTCATATCAAGAGGAAATATCTCGCTATTTTTCTCTATAGAAACGTATTCCCTTGTTTTCTCCCTGGATTTTGGCATGTTAAAGCTGTTATCTCTCTGTATATGATAGATATACACAATCACTACGTCTGTATGTTTGCTGTTTCCTTCTTTTGATATGCCATTCCTATAAAAAAATGGAGCTCTGCAAAAGTCTAAAAAAATGCCTCTTTTTTATGACATCTTTAGACGTATCTTTAAGTTTCAGGTATAAATCAAAACCATAATCAATTTAAATCTTTTTGTTCTTCTAAAACTGCTACCTAATCGAGGCTTGTGACAATGTCAAGTTTTCTATTAGGGAATGAGGTTTATCGCGGAGACATGTGTGTGAGAATCGAGAAAGGTCTCGCAATTTAGCGATGTCGAACCAGCCATTATCGGACCTCTTCAGTTCAAATGTCACTAAATGCGTTACATTTATCAGTACGCGGTCATACGATAAATGTATCACTTTCAGTTTTTTATCGAAAATGCGATATTATTGTTACCGGAATTGTTTTAGAGCATTAATAATTTTTTTTCATAGCACTTACTCTTACACAGTGTCATAACGTGTAGCCAAAGCGAGTGCTAAGATTTTTTTATTTTATTTCTTCCATGGACTTTTTCTTTGTAAATTTTACTTTTATGATGGCGGTAATTCTATCAAGTATGTATAAAAGCTGTCTGTTCAAAATATGAACTACACGCACATTACAATAAGCAATTACAATTTTTTAAATTCAGTTAAAATTCAAATTCAAATTCAATTTAATTTATTCAGTTTAGGCTACAATAATTGAGCACTTATGAATGTCACTACGCCATCGGTTCGTAAGTCTACAGGGCGGGAGACCTTGTACTGAGAAGAACCGGCAAGAAACTCAGCAAGGGCATTTTTTTTCCCTTTCTCTTACAGCGTCCAATTAAAATATTGGAAAATGTCCTCCCTATCATAAAAGGACACTTTCCATTACAAACATAAAAAAACATGAAATATAAAGCACAAGCACAACATAAAAAAGTATCTAATATAAACAAAAGACAGTTTATGTATTCATCACTAAGGAATAATCAATGTCTTACAGTATTAATAAACAAAACAAAAAAGTAAGACTAAATACTAAGAATACAAAGAAGTTTGCAAGAGCAGACCAGCCTCCACAGGCGGCACCCGTTCACGAGTATGACACATGAATCAGCCATCGCTTCGCTCAACCATGTTTTAGGGAACGTAACGACCCAACACACACGCCACCACCGCAGAGACACTTTGAGAGAGCATGACACACTCAAGCAACTCCAATAAAACTTCGATTGTACTAGTTACAATGTGTGTAGTAAAGGAACAAAATATAAGAGGAGAAGATTGGAAGGTTCGTAATGCTTTACTACCGAGAAGCAACGGCAATAAACTCACTAGTTAATCTTTTATACATCATATAAAAATACAATATAGCCTTACACTAGGTAATAACATAATATACAACGTTTTAATTTAAAAAAATAATATTTCAAATGCCCCAATACAAATCAATTAAGTTCTAATTTTTCCAAGCATTTTTATCATTTATGTATTCATCTACTTTGTAATAGCTTTTTTTCATTAAACTATCTTTGACATATATTTTAAATTTATTTGAGGGTAAATTAACCACATGTTCTGGAATTTTATTGTAGAAAAATATACTTTGTATTGCGAAAGAGCTATGTACCTTCTGAAGACGACATTTTGGAACTACCAATTTATCCTTATTCCTTGTATTAACACTGTGGAGGTCACTATTTTTAGCAAATAAGTGACAATTTTGGCGTACATACATTATACAAGCAAAGATATATTAGCAAGGAACAGTTAAAATATCATTTTCCCTAAATAGTTCCCTAAGAGAAATTCGAGGTCCTAAATTATAAATTGACCGTACTGCTCTCTTTTGCAAAATAAAGACTGTATCAATATTAGCTGCCTTACCCTAAAGCAAAATGCCATAAGACATGACGGAATGGAAATAGCTAAAGTAGACCAAGCGAGCAGTGTCAACATCTGTAAGCTGCCTAACTTTCCTAACTGCATAGGCAGCTGAACTGAGTTTTCCGGCAAGAACTGAAATGTGAGGGTTCCACTGCAGCCTATTGTCTAATGTAATACCTAGAAACACTGTTGAGTCTAATAGTTCTATTTCTTCTCCGTTTAGGGATGATTTTGTACTTATATTTCTGACAGTTGGCATCATAAATTTTAAACACTTAGTCTTTTTCGCATTAAGAAGTAAATTATTTGCCGTAAACCAATGAAGAACCTGAGAAAGCGCACTTACGTCGTCAAAATTAGTTTTATTTCTGTCAACTTTAAATAAAAGAGATGTGTCATCAGCAAATAGTACAATCTTGCATAGCTTCTCCACAAAGAAAGGCAAGTCATTTATGTAAATTAAAAATAGAAAAGGACCTAAAATAGAACCTTGAGGAACTCCTAATTTTACTTCAGAGCCATTGGATTTTACTTCATTGATTTGAACCTTCTGCATTCTACTACTCAAATATGAGCGGATAAGCTCAAGAGCCAAATCTGCAATACCATAATGACTCAGTTTCCGTATTAGGGGTTTCATGTTGCACGCAGTCGAATGCCTTTGATAGATCACAGAAGATACCAATAGCATTTTCTGACTGTTCCCAAGCAGCAAATATATGCTGTATAAGGGCAACACCTGCGTCAGTTGTGGAACGCCCTTTTGTAAAACCAAACTGTTGAGGATGAAGTAATCCATTTAAGTTAAAATGTTTAAGCATCTGATTGAACATAAGTTTTTCAAAAATTTTGCTTAAGGCAGGCACTATAGAGATAGGTCTAAAATTATTAGGATCATCTTTACTTCCACTTTTAAAAAAACTGGTTGCCTGTAAAGTCGGTATACGGGCGAAAGTTTTACGTGACAACGACTTTGAGTGGTAAAATAATTTTAATTTGTCATAAGGCGGGCTAACTGTGCTCGAGTGGAAGGGACGCGTGCCTTTCACTTTTTATGTCTGTCTCTCTCGCTCTTAGGCGGGCTAACCTCGACGCGTGCCTCTCACTCGCTCTCATTGTGAGCGCATAACGTGAGCGGAGCGTAACGCAGTTTCTTAAAGTGTCACCCGGCAAACCAATTTATAAGACGTTGTCACGTCAAAAGTGGTATTATTTTACTATATTTCATTAAGTCTGGGAATATCCCTTCGTCAACACACTTATTAAATATTATGGCTAAGATTTGTGCTATAATATCAATAATTCCGCTAAGGACTTTGACTGATATACCCCATAGGTCACAAGTTTTTTTCTGAGTTAGTAATTTAAATGTCTTTATGATGTCTTCAGAGGTAACATGCTCAAATTTAAATATAGCCTTGCATTTATTTACATTTTAAAAGTAACTCTGATTCTAATGGAGAGGAATTTAATGCATTAGTTGTAATTGTAGGCATTTCAGTAAAATATTTCTCAAAAGAGTTAGCGACATCAAGATCTGTCTTGACATTGAGACTGAAACTTTTTAATTCATAAATTCTGTAGACATCTTGTGGTAGCGTTGTTTTCTCTACTTTTATTCCCGCCATTTGAATTGTATTTTGGTGAGTTTTTTTTATTCACCTTGTATTTTCATATGTGATGAAAAATATTGTGTGTAACATGGGCAGTACGAAACTACAAACTCGAACTCGGCCTTGGGCCTTAAGCTTCTGAATAGCTTCTCGTTGGTAATTTTCTCCTTATTACCCTTAATACACTATGTACTATTCCATGTTACTCGCTTGGAAAAGCTTTCTTTATTGTTCTGATCTGATCTTATAAATCTGCGAGGAAAAGCCCAATTATCACTTAGCGCGCAAAAGGTTATTTTAAAAAAAAAACATAATGAGAAGTTCAGAAACGCAGTTTGTCCTAACCTTATAGTGGTCGGTGTACGAAGACAATTTGGCTCGAAAACTGCAGAAAGATGTAGAGCGTAACCGTTTGGTACACAACACAACACAGGTACTTTAGGTTAAAACAATCAATTTGAGCCGCACTTCTTAAAAATATTTCCCTTGGACTACATAATTTTTTTGGATGGGATATTAATTTTTTTTTTTTTAACATGTGGCAAATCGAAGGGCTTCATGAGCCGGATCTAAAAACAAATCAAATTCAGTACATTTAATATTTCAAATACTTGTATCGATAACTAATTGTGGAATAAAAGTAAAATAAAAACATACCAAGTTAAGGAAGAAAAGAAAATTATAGGTTATATCCTCATATTTTAATAATTTTTTTTCGAAAAATGTATGGGATATTGAATTAAAGGGCTTCATGAGCCGGATCTATTAATATACTATACTATTACCTTTCGGCCACCTGTTTTCTAAAAATCAAAAAATAGTGTTCAAAACATGCTAAGTTTGGGCGCTACAAGAAGAAGACGGATAAGTAAATTTTTATAAAACATACCTCAAATAATAGGTAATATCCTTATATCTAACCTAAAGAAAGCAATTTTGAAAATATTTTACCAAATATGTTTTTATATTTATATATCTTGAGTACCGGGAAAGAACATAGGCTAATTAAAAACGTCAAGTCGTTGTTTTTTCTATAACTGACGAGTAGCCGTTTTAATCCTACACCGATAACCGAATTTAGGGCGGGTGGAACCGTGGGCAAAAGCTAGTAAGTAATACTTATCGATGAACTATCTAATGTTTTACTAAAGTTTATTTATTTGTCAAACAAGCACATTGTAGATAAATATAACGTTAAGCGCAAACAGATAACTAATAGAAAATATAATCGAAACTTTGCCGCCCCTGGCCCTGGCCCTGGCTCTGGCCTACATTTGCTAGATTAGTTGTCGAACTAATCTGTTCAGTCGGGTCGCGGGTCGGGGGCCGGGAGACGGGAGCTCTATAATATTTATTTGTATTGTTTTGTCGGATACCGGCGGAACCATGACAACAACATGTTTTATTATTTTAATAGAAATATTTAAAAGAGGTCACAGTTAAATAAAACAATCAACTTAATTTTTACAGTGTTTAATGGTACATTGTGTATTAAGGGTGGTTAGGAGAAAACTACCAATGACAGACCATTTAGAAGCCTAAGGCTGGAAGGCTTTAATGACTCGAGTTTGCAATTTTTGTATCGCCCGAATTACACAAATGTTTTTTATCACATTTACGAGGAAATAAAAAGAAAAATAAATAAAAACACCGAAACACATTATATTGAGTGATTTCTTTGTTGATGTCTTCTAATTTGACGGTAAAGTATAGTTTGTATAAAAGAAAAAACTGGTCAAATGCGAGGTGGACTCTTGTGCTTCATCCATTGTAATGAAATTTTGGTAAGATGATAAATAAAATATACCATTAATATTATAAAGGCGAAAGTTTGTGAGTGTGTATGTTTGTTACTTCTTCACGTTTCAACCACTGGACGGATTGGGATGAAACTTGGCATACATATAGGTTAGGTCCTGGAATAGCATATAGGCTATTTATCCCGGAATTCCCGCGGGAATAACTATAACCGAGCTTAAACGAACTATAGCTATAGCTACAGCTTGATATAGCAAACTTCATAAGTGTAATTAAGAAGTAAATCGCAGTCGCCGATAACCGAATTTATCGCGGGACAATTAAGAAGTAAATCACAGTATCAATACTGAGATTAAATAAAGGAGTCCCACGCCGATAACCAAAATTTAGGGCAGGGCGGCCGCTAGCAAAATTCATTAATTACCAGCTATCCCATTAATATTATAAATGCGAAAGATTGGATGTTTGGTTGTTTGTCACGCTTCAACCACTGAATGGATGGGGAACTGCTCAACTGATTTAGATGAAATTTGTCTGAGTCACGGGGAAGGACATAGGCTATTTTTCATCCCGGAAAATTGAAAAGTTTCCGCGGGAATAACTATAACGTTTGTTATTTACTGCTACCTGCTGCACTGGGAGCATTTAAATGAGCTGAAATTTTGCACACAGAGATAGTTAAGGATACGGAAAAGGACAAAGGCTACTTTTTATCCCGGGAAATTCCAAAGTTCCCGCGGGAGTAACTATAACCGAATTCCACGAACGAACCTTAGCTGCAGCTATATAGCTTGCTATAACAAACTTCTTTAGTATAATCAAGGAGTTGCCGTTAGAATCCTACGCCGTTTACCAAATTTAGGGCGGGCGGAGCCGCGGGCAAAGTCTGGTAAATAATAAATTTAAAACCCCTAAAATTTTCAACTCGTGATTAGTAATCGCTTCGCTTGCCTAGAGAATGCAGCTTCAGTGGATGAGATTTGTAAGTTTAGTAGAAACTGTCAAAACGGTGGGTTGTAAGTTCTTTCGGCCCCGCCGCATAGATAGACCTCAGAAACTCTCGACCCAAATCAAGACCTCATGGAGAAATGACGCTTTCTGCCACTGCAGTCGTCCAATGACGCTAAGTCATATGGGCAGCTCAATAAACAAATCTCGAAGTCCTTGCGTCATGACATCCGCTCCTTTGATACCAAAAATATTAAGGAGAGCGGAACCAAGGCTCCAAAGTATTCGCAAGACACGTGTCTATTGGGCAAAGCCGGCTGATAAGGCTGAAGAGAGAAGACGGCAGTGTAGCGTCGACTAAACCAGAGGTAATGAGGGAGGTGGAAAGATTCTATGGACAGCTTTATGAGTCAGTCACTAAGCCCGTTGCAAGCTTGACCAAAGACCCAAGAGCCAAATTGACCGCACACTATACCGAAGATATCCCGAACATCGGCCTGTACGAGATTAGGATGGCCCTGAAACAGCTAAAAGACAACAAGGCGCCGGGTGATGACGAAATCACAGCTGAGCTTTTGAGAGCGGATGGAACACCGGTACCTAAAGTCCTCCAGAAGCTCTTTAATTCCGTCCTGTTTAAAAGTGCAACGCCAGAAGCATGGAGCAGAGGAGTGAAGAACTACAGTCTCATCACGCTTTTGAGCCATATTTATAAGCTGTTCTCTAGGGTAATCACGAACCGCCTCAGTCGCAGGTTTGATGACTTCCAGCCTCCCGAACAAGCCGGTTTCCGAAAAGGCTATAGTACCATAGACCACATCCATACGCTGCGGCAAGTTATACCAAAGACTGAGGAGTACAACTTGCCACTATGCTTAGCGTTTGTGGACTATGAGAAAGCCTTTGATTCGGTCGAAACGTGGGCAGTGCTTGAGTCTCTCCAGCGATGCCGAATTAATTATTGATGTATCGAAGTGCTTAAGTGTGTACAATAACGCCACCATGTCAGTCCGAGTACGGGAGCAGAGTTCAAGAGCAATTCCATTACAACGAGGCGTGAGACAGGGAGACGTCATTTCTCCGAAAATGTTTACTGCTGTATTGGAAGATGCCTACAAAATTCTGGAGTGGAAAGGACTCACCTTTGATTTGCCGACGATATTGTGGTCATGGCAGAATCGATGGAAGACCTTAGCACAATGCTCGAAGACCTCAATCGAGTTTCCCAACAGGTGGACCTTAACATGAACATGGACAAGACAAAGATCATGTCAAGTGTCCATCCTGTGCCCACCCAAATATCAGTCGGGAACTCGAGGCTCGAAGTTGTTGAAGAATATGTCTAGTTAGGACAAATGTTCCAACTAGGTAGATCCAACTTCGGGAAAGAGGTTAATCGTCGAATCCAACTCGGCTGGGCAGCGTTCGGGAAACTACGCAACGTATTTTCGTCCTAAATACCTCAGTGCCTCACTGAAACGTGGCCTCTAACTATGGGTCTTATAAGTAAGCTCAAAGTCACACAACGAGCTATGGAGAGGGCTACGCTCGGGGTTTCTCTACGAGATATAATCAGGAATGAGGAGATCCGTAGACGAACAAAAGTCACTGACATAGCCCAGCGTATTAGCAAGTTGAAGTGGCAGTGGGCACGGCACATAGTACGTAGAACTGATGGTCGATGGGGCCAAAAGGTTCTCGAATGTAGGCCGCAGACAGGCAAACGCAGCGTCGGAAGACCGCCCACAAGGTGGTCAGACGACATAGCGAAGGCTGCAGAAAGACGCTGGATGCTGGCCGCATTCAACCGTTTTCTTTGGAAATCTATGGGGGAGGCCTATGTTCAGCAGTGGACTTCTTACGGCTGAGATGATGATGATGATGATGATGATGAAATAATCACATAGCGCTTTCTGGTCCCAAATTAAGTACAGCTAGTAGTAGTAGTAGTAGCAGTAGTTCTAAGTAGGTACTATGGATACTAGTGGTAGTACTAAGTAGGTACTATGGATACCAGTGGTAGTACTAAGTAGGTACTATGGATACCCAGTGGTAGTACTAAGGAGGAACTATGTATACCAGTAGTATTACTAAGTAGGTACTCTGGATACCAGTGGTAGTACTAAGTAGGTACTATGGATACCCAGTAGTAGTACTAAGGAGGTACTATGTATACCAGTAGCAGTACAAAGTAGGTACTTTAGATACCAGTAGTAGTACTAAGTAGGTACTATGGATGCCAGTAGTAGTACTAATTAGGTACTACGGATACCAGTAGCTACGGAGCCGACAAGCTGCTGTGCACATCCTGGAAAACGATCAAAATTTTGTGTGAAAGAAAAAAATGGGTAAAGTGTGAGTCGGTCTCGCGCACTATAGATAAACCATTCATCCGATTGTAATAAAATGTTAGTAAGTTTTTGTACACACCATGGAAGGTTGCTGAATTATGTACTACGGACCCTTGACAAAAGGTGACGCACCAGTCGTTTTAACTTTTGCTGGGTCAGTAATGGTTCAACCCGGACAGAGTCGGGGCGGTCGCTGGTTTATAACAATTGTTATTTTTATTGTATGTACATAATATTATAGTGATAAGGTAGATAAAAGCGTCGTCTAATTAAGAAAGAGCAGTTTCTGTATCAATTACCTTCCCATTAACATCATATTAACAACTAATTTGTCAACAAACTTAATAACTTACTTTGCGTCTTTTTCATATGTTTTTCTGAACTTTACGATTAACATTTTATAGTTTCCTGCACAGGAGTAATATTTATTACACAAGACAATAACAAATTACAAAACTTTTTATTAATAGATTTTCATTTATTGTATTGAATGCAATAAAAAATCTGGAAGTAACCATTGTTTCAACAGTTGTGCAAATTTTTAAAGCGTGTATTGCATTTTATTATAATAAAGTTGATTAAAAAATTTGAATACTTTGTAATGTAGTGCAAAATGTGACTACAAATCGGTAAAAACGTTAAATCCCATACAAAAAAAATAAGTTTCTAGGCGTCTTTATGGAATAATTTACTAAGGAAGTATATAACACATATATCTAATAGTAATTTAAATTAAAATGTGTAAAGATTTTTAGTAAATTTACATACACAACGTTAGTATTACAGAAATTAGGTTTCTGGCCTATATCGCCCTCTTAACTGTCAAAATTGCTAAATAAAGCTAAGCTTTTTGAAACAGCTTTATTTAGCATAAAATTTAAAATATTTTATTGATTTTAGCGGCTAAAAAGCTTTTGTGACGTGAAAGTCTATAAACAATATAAACAATACAACCAGATCAAAAAAAAATATTCTTTGACTTAGTTACTGTTACTAAATAAACCATGGTTCAATACCAAAAACTAGTGAACAAGAACTGCAAATATTGTACCTTAGTGTAAAAGGTTCACCGTTTTTACATTTATTCTGTACATTAACAATTTATTTACATTTTTATTTTTATATTTTAGTTCTGTGCTTCAAGGTCAGTTTGTAAATAAATCGCACAGTAACTGCTGACTGGGACTGGGACTGGGTCGGAGTTGGGGCGGAAAGGAGAAACACTCGACAAAGTTCCGTAACGGCAGATTTGCTTTTCTGCCGGAAATTGCGCAAACGTCCAAGGTCAAACAATATATCCAAATATTTGAAACTGTGAAAACAAATAGAGTATTTTTCAGAGAACGTTCTTGAATTCGTGAATGTTTTCGTTAAGTAAGTATACATTTTTAAATTGTCTAAATTATTGTGTTTTGTGTAGTGTAGTGTACTTGATATCCTTCATATCCTTGAAGACAGGGACCTGTCTATATTGTGGGTGTGCGTAGATCACGGCAGCCACATATGCGTGCCTATACAGGTCTCATAGCGGTGACACGTACGTAGCTCGACTCTTCACGCACCTGAGTTTGACGACTGACAAAGTTCTGGGGCAATATCCCACAGCAGAACTAGTTATTTTTGGTATGGTCTGGTATTGGATACTTCAACGCTCACCATCGTGATTGGCTCAGTTCTCAAACCAATAACTACGTAGGGATATCTGCTCATGAATTTGCTCTGACCTATGGATTCTCTCAGCTGGCAGGGGCCAGATTTTCTCTAAGAACTACAGTATGGGGTTCTTCAAGAAAGAAGTTATTGGATTTTTGAAGGGTCGGCAACGCGCGAGTGATACCCATGGTGTAACAAGCGTCCATAGGCGACGGTGACCGCTTACCATCAGGCGGACCATTGCCACCTTGGTGGTATAAAAAAATAATTAAATCGGTTAAATCTCGTAAACTAACTATTCGTTTAAATCATTATTATGAACAGAACAATTTAAATCTTCATTCTATAAGCAAAGTTACTAATATACTTATTTGAATAAGAATTAAAACTGAATAGGAGAAAACAGCTTTGCAAATCGCCTAATATTCTTTAATAATTTAAATATAAAAAAGATATTGTGAGTCTAACTTAGGAGATACATAGGCTAAGGTAGACTCACAATATCTTTTTTTTGTTTGGGGAGTCCTCATACAAAAACACATTTTCTCTGTTTTTTTTTTCTACTGTAAAAACAGTAATACATACAAACTTCAAACTTGCAGTAAAAATTGTGTGAACTCTAAATTATAACAACAAATAATAAAAACCAGCCAAGTGTAAGACGGGCCTTAGCCATTACTATTTAAAATTACCGGTACAGCGCCATCTAGCTTATAATTAAGAGAAACGCTTGGCGGCACACTTTTCGTTTGTCTTTTTTCGTAAATTACGTAAATTTACATTTTTGTTATTAACATCGGTCAAGTGCAAGTCAGTCTAGTGTACCACGATTAACGTAATTTACGAACACAAACTGAAACAAAAAGTGTGCCACTAAGTGCGACCGCATGTAGCTTATTATTAAGAGAAACACATTTGTTTGTTGGAAACAATATTCAAAGTTATCCCGACGTTGCCGGATTGGTGATCACTAAGCGTCACACTTTTTCTTTGTTTGTGTTTGTGAATTACGTAAATGATGCTACGGAATTAACCCTCGGTGCGCGAGTCCAACCCGCACATAGTCGGTTTTTTATAAAACGTTTCAAGAAAAAAACAATTTCACAATCTATTATTTTCTAGTAACTTTAACTATTTAAGACAGCGCACGCCACGCTAGGTTTTTTCAGATCTATTTCTATATTTTATCGCGCCTATTAATCTTAGCTTGATGTTACATAGCCTATTGTATGTTTCTTCCAGATAGACCACTATCTAACATATGAAATCGGACTGCTAGTTACAGAGATAACGTATGATCACGTAACCCATTACAAATATAAGTAATAGTATACATGTCTAAAAATAAAGTTAGTTTTCTTTTAGTTAGCTATAACCATTATGTTAGTATTATTCTTAGTACTTTGATTAGGCTTAAAATATATTGCAAAAGTCAAACACACTTGCCACTTAGGCGGCCGTGTGACTTACGATCTTTTTTATGATCTTTGTTATATTACTACACATTGTTATGTGTTGTTAGAACTACGTAGGTACACATTGTTATGTGATGTTAGAACTACGTAGGTACACATTGTTATGTGTTGTTAGAACTACGTAGGTACACATTGTTATGTGTTGTCAGAACTACGTAGGTACACATTGTTATGTGTTGTTAGAACTATGTAGGTACATATTATTATGTGTTGTCAGAACTACGTAGGTACACATTGTTATGTGTTGTCAGAACTACGTAGGTACACATTGTTATGTGTTGTTAGAACTATGTAGGTACATATTATTATGTGTTGTCAGAACTACGTAGGTACACATTTTTAGGTGTTGTTAGAACCACAGACCTAGGATTTTTTCGGTACGCTAAAGATCAACACAGCGAGGAAAAGTGATATACTCATTACATGAACGCTGCACAAAAGAAAAAGAGACAGATAACCATATCTAATATGTCCATTATTTTTCGATTAGAAACCCATAGTAACTTGTTTGTTTGTTGACATCACGGGTTTCGTTGATTATTAGGTCAATCCTGACAATAAAGGACTTAAAAATTTAGTGCTTAGGTATAGTGTCTTGTTGCAAACCTAATTGTTGCGTCACAGGAAGAAATAACGCGGACAATAATACTTTTCACAGGTAAATACGAAATTCTCACGTATTTTTTCAAACCATATTTTGTCGCATTTCTGTTAAAAATTGGCTCAGAAAACAGTTTTTACGTTATTATATTGCTTTTCTTTGTAAAACGTGGTATTATTTCATATAGAATGGGTCCAATTAATGTTATTTTAAGTAAAATTGTAAAATGTTTGGTTTCGCTAGGGCTTGACAAAACGATGACGTCATAAGTATTAGTATATCGATACTTTTTCCGTAATTATTTATCAAAATCCAGAGTAATTTAATTTGAATAATGTTTCTTACAAATATTACGTGAGCGCATGTGGTTAATTGTCTTTTTTATAGGGTTCTGTAGCCAATTGGCAAAAGCGGACCCTTGTAAACTCGTCATTTCCGTCAGTATGTCATAGCCTTATGATGCCGCCGCATTTGCATCGATTCTAATAAAATTTTACACGAAGGTATCTTTTATATAAAAATGGAGAACAGGCATAAATATATCGATAAAGCACAATGTTGATAGTGTACGCAGACAACACTATTCTCAACCCACACAAAGACAGTTACTAACACTTAAGCAATTTTTTTTTGGTATCGTCACTAAACTGACATTGTGTATCTTTTGCATCCTATATCTTTGGTAAGAACTACGTAGGTACACATTGTTATGTGTTGTTAGAACTACGTAGGTACACATTGTTTTGTGTTGTTAGAACTACGTATGTACACATTGTTATGTGTTGTTAGAACTACGTAGGTACACATTCCATAGAAAGTAACTATTGTCTTTGTTTTTTGAAAAAAGCTACAAAAGTAAAAAAAGGTTACCTATCTAAACGTTGGTTGAATTTTATCCTCGAATGATCGGTCTCACAAAATATTTTGCAGACATGAACCAAAAAAAAGGTTTAAATGATAAAAAAAAGAATTTATTTAAGAATTTATTTAACTCTACAATGCGATGACCTTATAACGTTGCTAAATGCAGAATTTATTATATTCTTGAAAATTCTTCTTGACTGCATCAACTTCAGACGAAACAACCGATAGACAGTCGAGTACTTTATTTCTCTATAGTTTATTACCTTGCGGATGAGTCGAGCCTTCATCGTTGCCGGTCCGTTAGCGATCATTCAAGAATTGAGAAAAGAAAATAAAACTGTCTTTTAACAGTTTTAGTTTGACATTTTTTTACTACTTTAAGGTTGCTGGTATTTGTCTATTGTTTAGGATGTTTTAAGGACTAAAAAGCAATATAACTTAGTTTTCATAACTAAACACTTTTCGATACTCCCGTACTGAAATCAAGAAATCGAAAGTAGTATCATATAAGTAGAACTCGTTGCATTAAGTATGAATTTGCAACATTAAAGCACGACCAACGAGTAAACCGGTGCGACAAACTGTCACAAGATGGCGCCTAGTTGATAAAACTTCACGTTTTCCGCGCATTTCTTTGCGTTGAGATTCATATCAAGAGGAAATATCTCGCTATTTTTCTCTATAGAAACGTATTCCCTTGTTTTCTCCCTGGATTTTGGCATGTTAAAGCTGTTATCTCTCTGTATATGATAGATATACACAATCACTACGTCTGTATGTTTGCTGTTTCCTTCTTTTGATATGCCATTCCTATAAAAAAATGGAGCTCTGCAAAAGTCTAAAAAAATGCCTCTTTTTTATGACATCTTTAGACGTATCTTTAAGATTCACGGTTCGTATCACTAGTAGACATACTGTTATACGGGGTTCTTATTTCCTCGGCTAATCACGGTAAGAACCCCGTATAACATTATCTTTAGACGTGTGCTATACAAATATAAGAAACTATTTTTTAAGAAAACAAATCACAGAGACATAAAATGATTCATTACCTTTAAGGTGAAGTAATTTTTAGGGTTCCGTACCCAAAGGGGAATGAGCGGAACCCTATTACTAAGACTCCCCTGTCCGTCCGTCCGTCTGTCACCAGGCTGTATCTCATGAACCGTGATAGTGAAATTTTCACAGATGTATTTCTGTTGCCGCTGTAACTAAAAATACTAAAAAAAAGAATAAAATAAATATTTAAGGGGGCCCTCATACAACCAACGTGATTTATTTGCTCGTTTTTGCTCGATATTGATAACGGCAACAGGCAAACGCTTAAAATATTCACAGAATATTAAGTTTTATAGTCACTTTAAAAATTAATAGTTAAATTAAATTAAACAAATATTTAAAATGTAGACCATGTATCCATTTTTAGTAATTAACATAAAAAAAATGTATGCAATTGCACAAAATTTGTCTTTTTAACACTAGTGCTATGCTAGGTTCTGTTAAACAAACAATCTGTCGTGTTAAAAAGGTATTCGTATTCACAAAAAATTGCATAAATAGCTATTTTAGTATGTACTTAATTACGAAACAGTTTTAACGAAGAGTTGTCTAAATTTGTTCTTTCGATTTTATAGTCGTCGTCTGTGATTCCCACAACGGACCGGGAGCGGGTCACTGACATTTAGATGAACAAGTAAACACTTGTTATAGATAATTCGTTGTCGAGTTGAGTCTTGTTTTGTTTAGGAATAATAGCAGCAAAATAGCAGATTAATTTTTTTGCTTCTTCTATAAAGTACGGCTTAAAATAAAAGTATAATCAGTATTATACTTTTCCACAGTCATCAGTCATCAGTATTATAGTTGTCCACTAAAATGGTTCGACAAAAATAGTTTACTTCTAAATGTAAAAAACCAAATGTATAAAAATTTTAACACCAAGTACCAGTCAGGTAAGAACCAGTGTAGGTACTTATAAACGGGGAGCAGTTAGATATTGTAGATAATACAGTATTCTTAGGTATTTCCCTAGACACAAAGCTTCAGTGGGGCCCACATATAGCTAGACTGGCTAATAGGCTTAGTTAAAGAGATTCGTCAACTTACGGAAGAAGCTACTGCCCGGTTACTATACTTCAGCTACTTTCATACGAAGAGAACTTACAAGAAAATATTATTTTTTTATCCGAGGACAAAAGATGCTCTACAATAATTATGAATCGATTTTTGTTAATGCATTTAGTAAATATTACAAGTAACGGTTTTGTTACTCCAACAATGCCATAGTAATATCCGAAATGATGACGTCATAGGGAAATCCTATGATATGGAAAGATAGAATATCGCTGGTGAGATTGTTCATTTCTTTTTAAAGTACACTAATAAAAACCACACAATCGAAAAGATATATCTATGGAGAGATTCATATAGCTCCCCTCATAAATTAGAGATATTTTTTTTTACTCAACGTGCAGTGGCGAATTATCTTGAAATGGCGGATCTGACCTGACCTGACCTGTCGTCGCGTGAACCGAAAAACTTCTGTATTTTACAAAGTTTACACTTACTTAGGATAAAAAAACGTTACTTAAAATTACAAAAGCAGTTATTTTAATTATTTTAAGAATTATCTAAGTAATTTCAAGTAAAACGTTTGCAAACTCTAATATAATGATATTGAATAGTACTTTTCGATTTCTTGAAATCTAAAAACTTCAATCGTTAAGTTTTTAAAATTTACTAAGTATAATTTTCTAGAATTGCAAAAAAAACTTTAATAATATTCAGTATGGTGTGCAATTATCATTAAAATATGTTATATTTTTATATACATACTAAAATTGTATTGTAGAAATAACATTTAAATTACATATATATTACATCACATATAATAAAAAATAATAATGATTGCAAATGCAGCAAAGCTTTTGTAATTATGAGTAAAGTTTACTTTTTTCCTCAATTACTAAACAGATTATTTATTTTTGGATAATTTTTCTCCGTAACAGCGTGATTTTACTTTGGGAACACGCTGCTGATATTCAAATAATCTTTGTGGTGCAGTAGAGGACTGTTCAAGCTATTTACATTCAATCCCATAGACAGTCTTTAAGAGAGAGATTGAAAGAAATCAAGGCCTTAACCTCACCATCACAGTATATTCTAGATAATTTAATTTATGTTCATAGAAATATTTATTGTTTCAAAAAGAATAGCGATATTTATAAGCGAAATACTCGTAATAGATACAAACTTGCTCTGATCCACACAAGACTTAAGAAAATAGATAAATCATTTGAAGGACAATGTATCCGTCTTTACAATAAAATCCCTGCAGAAATATCTAAAGCAGAAACTTGTTTAAAAACCTTATTACACAATTAAAGACTACTTTGATGGCAGAAATGCATGAGATTATTAATTTTTTCTAATTTTTTGTTCAAATAATTTACTTGATAATTTGTATTATTTATTAAAATTTAAAGAGCAACTGTTGGAGAGCTGCTTTCTTTCAGCATTTTTTTCCCACTGGAACACCATTTTAACTTCAAAATGGTAGTAACTAGTAGTTCATTGACTTCAAAAAAGGGGTATGATAACTTATTTATGAGAAACAAAGCCTTGGATCTGAAAAAAATTGAATTGCCAAAACCACAGTTTTTTAGAGTATTACTAATTTCTTAAAGTTAATCATTTTTTATTCAAACTAGGTTTTTACAAACACTTTGGAATCGTCAAAATTATTAAATGATGTTTTTTTTAAATCTGGGAAATAATGCAGATTTCTACTGAAAAGAATTCGGCAAAGTAGTGATCCGGGTTCACACTTTTGAGCACCTTATAATCGGTTATTTTTTTGGTGTTTCATGTTTTAAAATCGGTTATTTTTTTGGTGTTTCATGAAACTATCTTTAATCTGCAGATTATAACCGTTTAATGTATGGAAACTAATTTGATAAGCCATCTTATTTAACAACTACCCACCACCCCCTAAAACATTCTATTACTGTTATTTTTGTAAGTTTTTAAAAATTGAGTTAAAAATTTCAATCCCCTCAACTCACTTTTCAGCTAATATTAACTACTTCATTGATTATCCACTAAAAGTGACAACTGCGATATTTCGAGAGTGATATTCTCAAATGATTACTTTTGTGTTCGTATCGCTGAGCCTCATCCCGGCACAGTGTCACGGAAGGGGACATAAATATGAACACGCGACTTTTATTTTAAATTTTACATAAAATTATAATTTTATTTTATATAAATTAATTTAAATGTTATATAAAATTAAGGATATTGTGCGCAATAAAAAAAAGGTTTGTAACAAAGTAAAAATTAAAATAAAATAAAAAAAGAGATAATCAAAGAAAATGAAGAAATCAGTAAGTTTGGTCAATTCTACCCTTTCTGGTAAAGAGTAAAGTTTTCCTTAACTTGAGTCCAGATTCGGGGCGTAGCGGTGCGTGTGTTCTCCAACTTCCCTCTGGACTCTCCTTCTTGGATGTGTACCCGATGTCGGTACCAGAAAGGAGATGATCCAGGTGTAGATAATGTGGTCCACGTGGCGCGAATGCGTGGCGTGGGTATCAGATGTGAAGGCGTAGACTTTTGAATATTTAATAATGGAGACGAGGCACGAAGAACCTTGATGAAGGATCCAGAACGTGGAACGTAGTATAAGAACTTGGAATTTGAACGTGATATAAGAATCCTGGAACCAAGGTCGGTATTAAAATCCCGTAAACTAATCTCGACCTTTGCCAGGATCTGCTTTCCTTCTACTGCCCTGCCTAATACACTGGCCTCCAGGAAAAGCAGAAAGTGAGCAAAGGTTGAGACAAAGGAAAGCTGAAAAATAAATTTGCCCACAAAAAAAATATATAAAAATAAGGGTAAGTAGCAAAAGGCGGAGTGTGTGTGTATGTAGCACTTACCCAGATTTGGGGTTCACGAATTTATAAAAATTAAAATGTTTTGGAGCGACGTGCTCGCTTCCAACTAATTTTTCGAGTGCCTCGAATCAGGGGGCGCAAGTGGTTTTGTTGAACCGGTTGGTGTGAGTGCCCAAGAAAGTCGAGGTTAGACGATTTGCGGCGCTCGCTACCATATAAGGTAATGAGGATGTTAAAAAGGAATTAAATTAATGTTGTGTGAGTGGATGACATAGCATGACGTATAAAACTAAAGTGTGGCAATAGCTAAATGCTATGCTTAAAATAAGGGTAATTTTGGATAGTAGGTAAGTGTGAGTTTGTGGAGTTTGTATGTGTGAAATATATTAATTAAATAAATACTTTATAACAAAAATTAATAAATAAATACTAATAAATAAGCACGGATATGAGAATTATTGTCATATACGTGACAACAGCTAACGTATCGCCGACCCCAATTCCGGCAAAGCTATCGTATCGCTGAGCCCCATCCCGGCACAGCTAACGTAACGCTGAGCCCCATCCCAGCACAGCTAACCGTCGCAAACTTTAACGAATATGTAACAAAAAAAAAAACGAGTTGCACTCCGGGAGTGCCGGCAGAAGTGAAAGCCTTTACACACGATTCGCGCTTAACACTCAAATATGTCACAAGACATGTTTTTGACATTTTCAAGAAATAATAATGTTTGTTTATTTACTTTTTTGACGTAGTATATTTGACATCGCAATGTTTCATAGAATTAAAATTCCATATCCAACCTCCCTGTACTACTCATAATCGCGAATACTAAAAATAAAAATTATAATAGGCGTGGCATTACGGTTTCCGTCCTACGAATTTCCACGATTAGGACACGTGACCTGACGCGAGTTCATCATTTTTTACCCATACCAAAAAAAGTGCACAACGCCGCTAAAGAAGTTTTCACTTCAAAAAAAGGAGGCGGCGACGAGAGCCGACGCTAAGACAACATAAAAAGTGGGCACGAGTTTTTCGACGACGAGTGCCAACGCGAACGTAACGTAACAAGTGGGCACTAGTTTATTGCTCCGAGCTTTGATATGAAAAGTTTCAACCCCTTGTGAGTCTTATGACAATCTCATTTAGAGCTTACTGAGCTTTGTGTTTATGTAAATTTTACAAATGCCCACAGTTTGCACTCCGTTATATTTTAATAACACTAACAGTCCACTTGTGACTCAACCCGCGTGCCTTTCCATTTTTAGCTTTCCATACCCAAAAAGTAAAAAGTGACCCTTATGATAGGCCTGTGGTGTTCGTCCACTGTTTATAAAATGTAATATCTGTAATAGACTTGCCACGACGAGCTATTAGTTATTTCTCTTTTTTTTATTTTATGGCCTAAAACTATTATCTGTTTGATTGCAATGTAGCGGGTAAAGTCGCGGGCACAGCGAACCCGAACTCAATACAAAGCAGTTTTTTACATTAAAAAAACAATAAGAAATCAGTAAAATATTTGAAGTTTTATATGACACACTCATGTAGATAAAATGATTTTTATCGAGTTTTTAATTTTTGACTGAATATAATTTTAAATACGATTTTATCACTTTGCTTTTAATTAACAGGACGTTCACCGATTATTGGTTTTACTTTGCCGATGTACAGCGAATACAATTTTTGTAATTATATTTTTTATTTATTTTTTTGAAAAACGCGCAAACACTTTACATTAATCGTTTAACAAACATGTTAGCTCTTGGTTATTCTAAAGATTGTAAACAGCGATGAGTACGAGGCAAATTGAGTGTATAAGAATAACATCCGAACTTGATCGTTTGCTGAACATTCAATTACCGGTCGGTTACTATTATTAAAATGCATAAAATTGTGAAGTCTAAACGGCCTTCCTGCAGCGCGACCTTCCTTTCGACAACACCACTGTGCGCACCAAACGGCACAATTCAGTTTTAGCAATCACAAAATAAAGGCGAGAGCGAAGGCAAATCTAAAATATGTAATAGCCGTTACCAAAATGCACATGCGTCGAAACAAGGAGCCTACGGGGTGGCGTAGCACCGCTACGATCAGACGGCGCGAGACCGCCGCTACAATCGCGCGTAGACCTACTACGGCTCGACGCGCACCTATCCCTCGAAACTTTTCATACTTTTCTATCACTTAGAAAAAACATTATTCGTGACGTAACTTTTTCATTTGCGGACGTTTGGTGTTGAAACTGTTTAATTTAGTGATTTGTGAGTAGATTTATAATTTAAAACTATTAGTGATGTATTTAAATTTATAAAATGGCCCCCTTACGGATACCTTCGGGGGACTTTTTTACGAGCGACATCTCGGACTCTTTGAACTTTTCTTCGAGTTCCCATTCGAACCACGAGCGACACCACGGGCACCACCGGAACCACTCGCACCGGACCCACACCACGAAGAGTCACAACGTTGTGGATCTCTTGTCGAATTCCATAATGGAGGTGATGAACACGAAGTACGTGCCAGAGAACAGCGTGTTGCCTGACTTGGAACCGTTGGCGACGCACATGGAAGGGTCGATAGACAGGCATCATCCCCTGAAGATGAACACAACGATGAACCGTTCCGACTTGGGGATGATCAGCGACGACTTCCTGTACCGTCACTCGGGCGCGATGACCGCTGTATACTGCGCTGCGTATCTGCTCGTCTTTACGGTGGGGCTGGTGGGGAACTGCTTTGTGATCGCGGTGGTGTACCGTTCGCCGCGCATGAGGACTGTTACTAACTTCTTTATCGTTAACTTGGCGGTCGCAGATATCCTGGTGATAGTCTTCTGCTTGCCCGCAACACTAATGTCCAACATATTTGTCCGTGAGTACTTTTTTATGATTATGATGAACTTTTGATGCATTTTTTTTATGAAATTTTCTCGCATTTTTTTTGCAGCAAAATATTGTGTAATGTGGTCATGATAGGTTTGGGAGATGACTGATGCTCATCTATTTTAACAATGATTAATAGTTAAAATAAAAGTTTTCATCGCAATATTTTTAAACTCAAAGTACAAATTTGAAGAAAAGCAAACCTTTTATTAAGATAATATGTTAAATATTGTCTGCTCATTTGTCACGGTTTACCAAAAATATAAATTACCTATAACAATGAAACTGAAAGACGAAATTTAAGAAATTATTCATTTTTTGTCAAATTATCTATGAATGTGAGTAAAATTGGTCAGTCTGCTCATTTGCCGCTTTTTTTGAAAGCTGTGAAAAGAAAGAGAAACTTTCGAATTAGCAATAGTAACCAAGGGACGCTGTTGGTGACGGTGAAATTACATCTGATCCGAGGAATTATGTTATACTAGTGATCATTTTATGTAAGTACAGAGGTTGTGTGCAGCAGATCTCCTACGAAGTGTTGTAAGTATTGTAACGTTTGGTGCGTTTACAAATTTTTGACGATAATTAAGTATGTGTTGCTTTTATATAATTATAATTATATAATTTATAGTGGTAAAATATATATGTATACTTACTTTATATACCTATAGTGCAAATAGTAAAAGATAACATAACTTTACCGTTATGATTATATATATATATACATATATATTGAGGATAACCTTATTTTTTTTAATGTACACAATCAAAAGACACTTCGGCGTAAAGAAAAATAACAATGTTCAAAGGTCAAGCTTATCTTTAGTTGATATCTTTAACAGATATTTTAGAGAGTAAAAGAAAGAAAGCGGGTAATATCAGTGAAAGAGCAGTCATATCAAGAGTTCCCACGGCAACTGGTCTTTCACAGGAAAAACCACGACACATAGATATGGTGCTGTAAATAAAACAAACAATAATACAAATACATATGACTGTTTGTGAAACTGATGAAGTTTGTAAAAAAAAAACAAAAAAAATCATGTGAAATAATTCAATTATAAAACATAAGTACAATTATAATTCAACTAAAAACAAAATTTAAATACAAGTAAATTCAATTAAGATGTTAAAATTTAGTCAATCCTTAATATTTATTTTTTGCATTTAAAATAAGAGTTATTATTTAGCTTTAGCTTTTCTATGCACAGTTAAAAATCGTATTATATTGACTTTAATGACTCTTTTGTTGGCTTTTAACTTCGAAAATCGTATTTCAATCGATATTTCAAAGAAACTGACAGTCAAAAATTGTACCAGAATTATTGTCAAGGGTCGTGAAGAGTCCATAAAACGTAGAGTGCGTGCGGCTCTAGTTTTGGCTCAAATTCCACACCGATAAGCGACATTAGAGTGGGCCAGTAGTTGATCAAATTAATTAATTTATGTTTTGCTTCTTTTACTAAAGTGTCTTATTTATAAACCAGCTGACCCGGCGAACGTTGTCTCTTTTATTAAAACAACTGCCGCACCAACCTATTGTGAAAGGGTTGTACTAATTCAGAAACCTTCCCCCGCGTGTACCTAACAACTTACCAAAATTTCATTACAATCGGTTTTACCCTTATTTCGTGAGTCTGACTCGCACTTGAATCTTTTTTTCTTTCTCAGAAACCTTCCCCGGCGTTTGCAAAATTTCATTACAATCGGTTTACTCTTATTACGCGAGTCTGACTCGCACTTGACCCTGTCCGACTCGCACTTGAACATTTTTTTATTCATTAGAAACATTCCCCCTTTGTGTGCACAACAACTTACCAAAATTTCAATACAATCGGTTTACCCTTATTGCGCGAGCCCGACTCGCACTTGAATCTTTTTTTCATTAGAAACATTCCCCGGCGTGTGTATTACAACTTACCAAAATTTCATTACAATCGATTTACCCTTTAGGCGCGAGTCTGACTCGCACTTGACCCTTTCGGAAATAAAAAGTTCATAACCTCTTTTAGCTTAGAAACCTTCAAATGAGTACGATAACTTTCTAGTTATTCCAATTTTAAAGAGTATTTGCTTATGTTTTTAAATGAGTTCACCCTTTTTTGAATAAAATCGGATTGAGTTTTCAAACATGTTTCAAAATAAAATGTAATTTAAATCAAAGGCACTAAGGAATATTGATATCAACGTCGAACCAAATCACCGCCAATATAACTTTCTACCCCTTATCACCCCCGTTAGGGAATGAATAAAAATAAAATACGAAACACGTCGTCCATCAATTTTGTTAAAAAAGGTTTATGCAAAATTTGAAGTAGATTAGACCAAGGAATGAAACTGTCCCATACAAACTCCCCCCCCCCCCCTTTTCACCCCCTTAAGGGTAGCATTTCGGAAAATCCCTTCTTATCGGATGCCTACGACATACAAAGAACGTACCCTCCAAGTTTCAGGTCTCTACGATCAGCGGTTTAGGCTGTGCGTTGATCCGTCAGTCATTCAGGACAAAGCATTTTATCTTATTTATAAATAATCGCTCTAATAAAAGTAGCGAAATATAGTAATTTATTTATTGTTTTTATTTTATTATTTAAAACATTACAACCACATACACACTTTTACTTTAAGATAATCAATTGTTAGCTGAACTTATTCTATAAAAGGTAAACATTAGCAACAGAGACAATTAAAATACTCAACACATTTGCAGTAACGACGTCGTCGCACCAATTATGTTATAGCTCATAACCGAGCGCCAAAGTGTTCCGGGGACACTAAAACATAATTGATATAATTGAAGATAACTGCGGGGAACTGGGCGGCTGGGAAATTATCAAAACATCTCTGCTGACGCAGTTCTGCTGCCGGCTGCCGGCTGTCGGTATATTATGTCAGATATTATACATAATAAAACTAGTTCGGTAGCAAGTACAAGTACCGCACTTGAGGTTTATTTTTTACGTATTTTAAAAATACAATCAAGTAGTAAAAAAAAACTTAGTAGTTACAAATTGGTAGATCCTTGCGGCGTATTAAGTTATAGTTACACAACTGAGATAATAAAATTTAAATATTCATAACTATTTAAAGTTCTGAATTAATTTGCAATTTGAACAATCCTTATGTCAACAAAATACGAAAAATTGCTTTTATCGTTCAATTAGTTTTCGACTGTAGGTTCGGGTGAGTGATCAAAGCGACCGAACGCGTTTGAGTCTTGAGCTGAGGCGGGCGGAGTGCCAAATCAATTTAATTAACTAAAAAGTCATTGACTGGAGGTACACTCGGCAACAAACATCCAAACCAATTTACACATTAACAGATTTTTTTATCGTTCCTAAACTAACAAATTTTAATCATCATATCAGCCCATTGACGTCCACTGCTGAATATAGGCCTCACCTAACTTTCTCCACAGCGTGCCTGTAACCAACGGCTCCCCGCTACCTTTACGAGGTCATCTTTCCATCTAGCGGGGGGCCGTCCCACGCTGCGCTTTCCGGTTCGTGGCTGCCGCTCGAGAACCTTCTTCCCACAACTTTTAACTTTTAATGTGCTGAAGTAAGTGTACTATTATACAAAAAAGTATGTGACATGTAAAGGTGTGATAGTAATATCTTACTGGTCTGACAGAAAACCATAAAAATTAATAACTGCTAAACAGTCATTAATCCGTGCCGTCCGTCCATTCGTCGGTTCGTCTCTGTCTGTCCTAGTGGCAGAGTTTTACAGTTATGAACCATGATGTATAAAATTATAAATAAATGAGAGTTCAAACACTTTATGTATTGATACCTTAAAGCTAAGTTCCGATAGCACGCGCAAGCAAGCGAAACATGGTGTAGATACTTCTATTCATTTTGCTCCCGAGAACGCGAGAATTGAGTACTCCAGACTTTTCGCAATAAGTTCCCTGATCTTAAACTTGGCGAAGTTTGAACTAGTGTTTTAGAAAAGTGCAATTTTTTATTTATATAAATCTGTAATGGATAAAAACTGGTTTTCTACTTAAGTGCAACGTGCGACTCTAAAGCTGTCTGGTTGAATTTAGTCAAGGAAATTATGACAAAATAGAAAAGGTACTTCCTAGAGTTTAAAATGTATGCTACCAAACCATTGATTGTTGTCACAATTCGAAATCGGAACGCCACAGTACTTGCTCAGGGAAATCCCGCACAAGAATTTATTTTTCTGCACAATATCAGATACAATATCAGATACAATACCTAGACTAATATAGGATGAAAAAAAAATTTTTTTCCACTGAATAAGGGATTATCTATGTCTCTTAGAAAAAATCCTTTCTATCGCAATCATAAAACACACATATATTTTTCTTCATTTTTTCCGCGTTAAATACCACGAGTACACATTTCAGAATGTTCATTAAATACTATAAGTACACAGCACAGGTGTTCATCAAAAATCTTCAAATGCAGATTTACTTATTGTAGAAAATAAAGAGACATTTCCCTGCAGTGTAATTAACCAACAACAATATTTAAGGCACTATTATCATCCTTGACTGCCTCACTTGAAAATATCCTGGAGAAACCCTGAATTATCATCCTCCTGATAAGACGCAGCATAGTCTTACATAAATTACATTCATACCATCTGCAATCAAAGTCGTCTAAACATAGCAATAGCAATGTGAGGTGCGCGACGAGATGTGAGGGGGGGGGGGGGGGAGAGCTCACCCGACTAGCGTTTGTCGTGACATATGGCTAGTGAGGTGCTGTCCAGCCAGTCATACATTGTGTCGCGGAACCACATCTACACATTGGCAGATAAAAAGGGTACTTTTCTTCTAACGACCGCCTTTGTCTTACAACCTGTACCTGTATATATCAGTTAACAATTTTAATTCGGTTTTGGAAATTATAGTAGTAATAATAATCGTACATAAATGATGACGTAACTTTTTCTAAAACAAGAAGTGCTAGTGCTAGGTGCCAAGTTCTATTTCTAAAACAAGAAGTGCTAGTGCTAGGTGCCAAGTGCTATTTCTAAAACAAGAAGTGCTAGTGCTAGGTGCCAAGTGCTATTTCTAAAACAAGAAGTGCTAGTGCTAGGTGCCAAGTGCTATTTCTAAAACAAGAAGTGCTAGTGCTAGGTGCCAAGTGCTATTTCTAAAACAAGAAGTGCTAGTGCTAGGTGCCAAGTGCTATTTCTAAAACAAGAAGTGCTAGTGCTAGGTGCCAAGTGCTATTTCTAAAACAAGAAGTGCTAGTGCTAGGTGCCAAGTGCTATTTCTCTTAAAAAAGGAGAAACTTTTTTCTGATTATTAATAATATGGTAATCTACTTGAATGGATTTCAGTATTTTGTAAAACAATTCCGAACCATAGTCGTACTTCGGTGCAATAAAAAAATAATAAAATATTCCTTATTGTATAATTCCAGAACCTCCTCGAGAGAGAATCGAGCGTTTAAGGTTCGTCGTAAATTGCGTCTAAATTAATTAAAAACGCGGCTCTCTGGAAGTGGGCGAGTGGGAGAGAAGCTGTTATGAGTCGCGTTAATTGAATGAAAATTAATATTAAACCGTTTTCGTTAAGAGGCTATACTTAAATATCATTTTTTTGGCAAATGTTTCTCCGGATCCGCTCAGCAGAACCGACTCAAATTTAATGATTGTGATCTTTGGACACTGGTTTAAGCCCTGATAAACGTGAAAACACAATTAATACTATTGTTCCATAAAATAAAATCCTAAGCTGACCCCTTTTCACTGGTTTTTAAAAGTTTTGGCAAACAAATCTTTAGTGTGCACGAAGTGCTATTAGTTTACAACTTTGCTAAAGTATAGTAATAGTGCTTTAGACGTGATAGTGATTTAGACGTGATAGTGATTTAGACGTGATAGTGATTTAGACGTGATAGTGATTTAGACGTGATAGTGATTTAGACGTGATAGTGATTTAGACGTGATAGTGATTTAGACGTGATAGTGATTTAGACGTGATAGTGATTTAGACGTGATAGTGATTTAGACGTGATAGTGATTTAGACGTGATAGTGCCTTAGACGTGATAGTGATTTGAACGTGATAGTGATTTAGACGTGATAGTGATTTGAACGTGATAGTGATTTAGATGTGATAGTGGTTTAGACATGATATGATTTAGACGTGAATGTTGCCATATACCGATTTATTAATACACTTGTCTTGTGAGTTCTGTTTTTTGTGGAGTTTAATATTGCACGAATTTCTGAGTCAAGGATAGTTAGTACAGGGTAACGTTCTTTTGTAGTTAAAATTAGGATTGTATCCAATATACGCTACACCTGGTGTTACAAGCTTCCATAGGTTGCGGTGACTGCGTACCATCAGGTGAATCGTAAGCTTGTTTTTCACCTTAGTGGTATAAAATAAATAGAAATAATAGCTTACACACAAAGCACACTATAGTTAGAAAACAAACTAACAAACACTTTTGGATTTGTGTCTCTATATCTATCTCTTTCACATAAACATATCCGCATAAAGGAGTATACTTCAGTAGCTTAGCTCGAATATGTTGGTGACGGTCGTACCTTAGTTATTATTTGCTTACATCACTAGGCTGCACGTGTCTCGACAAAACGTGAGCAAACAAACACCTTTACTTTGCCAGCTCGTTTGCTCACGTACGTTAATTTAAGCGAACCATCTCAATACTACGTTATATTTCTGACTTAATTTATATTGTCATATCAGTTGTAAATAGAAGTGACTTTCACATTCAGGTCCATATTTCGGTCTAAATATATATAATATTTACCAGATTATAATAAAAACGCGAACGCGACAGTAGAGTTACAAACACGCAAAAACTCAGATCATGCACACTGGTTTTGCGCATAATGTTAGGTACAGTTTACGTGCTCAACCGACCGTGGGCGGTAGGGGTCGCTGTGGGCGCTGTACCGTTTTCGGCTCACGCAGTAAAGCTGTATTTAACTAAAGCTCACTTTATTTAGTGTACATTATTCAGCAAGTACTGTGGCCGTGGCCGTGGGCGTACGATGTCCTTTTAAGACAAGAATAGTTTTTTTTTCGACTGTGTAGTGCAACTTGTGTTTGAAAGGGTTGAAAAACTCTAGTTAAAAGTTAATGATAATTGACTTAAAAGTTAAAGCTAAAGTTTCTTTCTTCAAAAGAAGTTTTTTTTACATTGACTAGTTACATGGACATAATACATTCTCTACAAAAGTTTTGTAGATATAATTTTGAATGTTTATAGTTATTTCTACTTACTTTTAGTAAAAAGTTCCATTACATATTCAAAATTCTTTCTGTACTCGGTACGAAATATACTTTTCCTAAACCAGAGAACTTACTCTGTCTGTACGAACAATACTTTCACTGACGTCCAATCGTAATTCATCATCATCATCATCACAATCACCTTTAGAAATAATCGCGATGATTTTAAGACGACGATATACTCTAATATCCCAAAACAATTTATCTTACTATTCCTGGATTGAAGAAGTGGTACATACTACAAATCACAGAGAAATGCAGAGGTTAGTAAAAGAGCTAATTTAAAAGAAAAATAGAACAGAATTTTTAGAAAAATGTTCAATCATTAAGAAAATATATTTCTTAAATAAACACAAAAAAGTGCTAAAAATGTACTTGTCATAGATATTTTGGTAGGAAACTCAATTATTTATTCAATGCATTAATTAGTTGATGTTTTATATTTAAAGAAAAATCGGCTATAATTTTCATATAAAGGCGTTTTTTTTAATAAATTAAAAACATGGAAAAACCAGCCAAAAACGTACGTGTCTTGTAAACGGCATAAAACGTGACGTGCGAAGTTCAACCATATTAGGGCAGGATTAAGATGGTATTGGCTTCTCTATACTTGACTTGCTCAACTGGTGTCTATCGTCCCTTTAATGTTTAAAGGGACTTTACTAACTTCATTTCGAATATATGGATAGTAAATAAAAACTTGATTATTTTATTAAAACATTAATGAACAATATTGGAAAGATATCTGTTTAAAGTTAATAATAGAATTAGATTCCACTTCTGTTTCAGCCTCTTTAATGAAATTAAACATTAAATCCGTATATCAATGTTCATCAAATTTAATTTTCTGTTATACGTAAAAAAGTGGCAGCTGGGATGTTTCCCTCAGTAACATCGTTCACCAGGGACGAAAAGTTTTGTTAGGATACAAACAATAAGTTAAGGTAATTTCACCCAAACCCAAAATATAATTACTACCTTGGAGTTTAATATTGGCTTAATAAGTATGAAAAAACAGAATCCTGTGTACAGTTCAACCTGAACAAGTAAATACAAAACTATCATACTGCAGCCAATTCTTGGTCATGTATATAAAGTTTTATATAGTAAAATAACTGAACTAGTAACATAACCGCAAACTAAATCATTACAATTAGTAGTATAATGTCTTAAAAATATTTACAAATACAATAAGAAAAATGCGTCAGGGAAACTAAACATTGTATAGATACAGGTATAGACAGAGCTTCAGTCGCTAGTCGACCGGACAACCCAGTTACGATTTAGTTAACTATGTCAACTTTTGTTGGTACTAATTTAAACTCCGTCACAAATTATTCAGAAAGTTACTCATACAGTTTCTCAAACACAAAAGCTTTCGCAGGTGACACAAAGTTGCGTCAGTAATTACTCAAGCTCCGCGACACTAGCGCCGCCGCCGCCCAGCGTCCGGACAAGTTTGTTTCCTAGTTTTAATAACTGAACAACTTGACAAATGGTCGTGCTTTTTAGTTGTAGCCAGTTTATTAACTAACTTTTCATGTTTGAACGTTCTCTACAAATAACAAGGTTCTTCCTATTTAAAACAAGTTTGATATTAAGTCAAAAATAAGTTGCATTAATTTCTATAAAGTTAATTTATATAAAGATATTATAATGTATCCCCTAGCTAGGGTCACATAGGGAAAGGTGGTTACTTATATAAGTACATCGATTTAAGAATTTTAAAATTTTACCACTTTTAAATTAGAATTTTACATGTCAATAAGTGTCTATAAAGAAAAAGTTTCTTCATTTCAAAAAATTGCACCAATCTCAAACTGTTCACTATTTCAATAAATAAATAAAACAGTTATTTATTCGAATAAGTTAGTTCGAAAATTTGCTGAGAACACTTTTGATTCGTTGATTACAGTATTTAAGTTGGAGAGCTCGTACGTGTGGTTGTAGTTGTATTGTTTGTATCTGCATTTAACAGAAGTCTATCGTCAATAGTTTCTTTAATGTTCTACCTGTTTCCGTTGTCTTTGTTCAAAAGATTTTTTTGGAATCTTCACAATCTGAATCTACAGACAGACTATGGACAAAAAGTGATCTTTTACCTTGTTAGTTTTCCGTTTAGTTTTTTTGTGATAAAAATCGTCACAAAACTGAGATATAGATACACAAATGCCTGGCTGTTCATAAATGTATACGTGCAAAATTCTAAATCATTTCATATTTTCAGTTCGTAGCGAGAAAGTTTTAAATATGTGTCGTTTCTGAGACGTTACCCTGAACGTTAACGGACCGTTTATTTTTCATTACCCATAACGGATAGATTTCACCTCGCGATAACAACATTTTGGGGAGTCTAGACGAGATAACGACATCATAGGAACGTCTGCCTAGCGCATATACGTTTCCCATGCGATACTGCGACCGCGACCGCGACACGTGGCGACGCGCAGCGGGGGGAAACTGAACTACACTTATACACGACACAACCAGACTGTCAAATATTGTTTTCAGCCGTCGATGAGGAGCAAATAATCACGTCTGAGGAAACTCCTGATGTTACCGCCCCCATGATCAGGGATGTGTTCGAGTGGATTGATTTTGGAAAATGTTCGTTGAAGATGATTGAAATGTAAAAAAAAATTAATAAAAGAAAATTGACTTGTTTTTGTTAATTAAGTGCCTGTTACAACATGTTTTATAACTATGCAGACACTCTTGGCGTCACGTGGCTGTATTACTAAAATATTTTTTTTAACTTTCCGTCTGCAAAAAATGTTTGATTTCCATATATATAAATTACTACGTGAAAACTAGAGGGAAAGGGGTGGGTCTTCTCATATACTAAGGATGGTCACCTAGAAGAGGGATCATAAAAAAATGATAAAAATGTGTCACGTAGTATGGGTACGTTCCGTTAGAGTATTTTGTCGATTTCGACTATTACGGATATGAAAGAATTTCGAATATCCCAGAGTTATGGATGATTTTTGTAATAGATATTAGCTACTTTCTATCACCGCACCGCTCGCTATCAGCAGGGTATTCTTCATGACACCGTAGAACCAAAATGGTCACGTACAGTGCTGTTACAGAGGAACTTCCTACCGCGAACACTGTGGAATCAGCTCACTACCAAGGTTGTCTCTAAGGACTACATTTTCAAAAGGTCGGCAACGTGCGAGTAATGCCCCAGGCTTAAAATGGACCGTAAGCTTGTTTGCTGCCTTAGTGGTATCAAATAAAAAGATTTTTACATTTTAATCTTTGATTTGTATTTAGAAGGAAAATAAAATAGGTATTATGATAAAATACTCAAAATAGGTAGATTAAGAAAACCACGGTTTTCAACTTTACAGACATTTATTAATTGTCAATGTGACACTTAGCACTCGCATTGTTTCCTTAATAAATACAAACACAGTGCTAAAATTTTTTTAACTCTCCGACCTTGGGCGTTTGGTCGCTAGTATCATTGTAAGTCCAGACCATTTTAATATAGCGACTATAGTTTTTATTTTGACCAACGCGGGTCAAAAAACTTTGTTGAAAATATATGTTGAACGAGGTTGAATGGTAGTCTTAGAAACTAGTGGTTAGGGTACCAATGTTTTAAAAAAACCTAGCGTAACCTAAAAGTTCCCAACATGTCTAATAACTTCTGTTTAGTTAAGCAACATAGGAACATTTCCCCATGCCATGTTACACATGGTTAACAAACACATTGAATATTTAACTTTCCTGACTAACAAATATCCAAACCAATGACTGTACCCACTCGCGTATCTTTATTAAAATATAAATCTCACATTCGTCTTCAAAACGAAACATATTTGGAACTTTGACATTTACTCGCTACAAACTAAAAAGGTTTGAAATTATTTTAGAATTTTGCTCATTTACATTTAAATAAATAAATATTTTTTGACATTACTCACAGCGCCGTCTGGCTCCAAAATAAGCAAAGCTTCTATTATGGTTACCAGACAACGGATACAGATACATATATATTACTTTTTTTTGTAAATACATAAATACATCCAGACTGAAAACAAACACAAATGTTTTTTATCACATAAATGTTTGTTCAATCGGGAATCGAACCCACACTCTCTGCGCAGTAGTCAGCCACTTTACCAACTAGGCTGCGAAGGAGTCTATTTATGATCATCCAAACATGCAGGACCTTAAAAAGCTGCATTACGGCTGTTCCGTGTAAGACTTAAAACTTTTGCCCTAAAAAGGAGGACGTTTCACCATAATCGGGACGTCCTCAAGTTCATAGGCCTTTTAATCCGGTGTACTTTACTTCAGGTTTACACTATTTTACCATTTATTCGCATCGCGTTTTGCGAGCCACAGCGAAGACGTCCGCCCATAGATTTAAAATAATATATAAACGATTTCACAGGGACCACGTGTTTTAAGCGGGAAAGCTTGTTAAGCGAAAATAAAACATTACTACTACTGTACTGATATTGTGTGTGTAATTATCAAATTACGTTACATCATAGTCTTGTTACATATATTTATAATGATATTACCTAAAGTAATCACATTTCCAAAGAGTTTTTTTTTTTTTTTTTGTTTTTTTATACCACTAAGGTGGCAAACAAGCTTACGGCCCGCCTGATGGTAAGCGGTCACCGTACCCTATGGACGCTTGCAACACCAGGGGTATCACTTGCGCGTTGCCGACCCTTCAGAAATCTAATAACTTCTTTCTTGAAGAACTCCATACTGTAGTCCTTGCAGAAAACCTTGGCAGGGAGCTCATTCCACAACTTAAGCGTTCGCGGGAGGAAGTTTCTCTGAAACCGGACTGTACGCGACCATTTAGGTTCTAAAGTGTGAGAATGAATTCCCTGCCGATGGGGAGCGGTGCGATGGTAGAAAGTAGCCGTGGGCATCATTTCGAACAATTCCTCAGAACACAACCCATTGTACAAGCGGTAGAACACACACAGTGAGGCAAAGTCTCTCCTCAGACTTAAGGGCTCGATACCGCAAGTGAGTTTGGAATCGTCGACAATTCTCACAGCCCGTCGTTGAACCGAGTCAAAAGGGCCAAGCTGGTATCCGGGTGCACCTGCCCAGAGATGGCAGCAGTACTCCATATGGGGCCGAACCTGCGACTTGTAAAGTAACAACCTTTGCCCCGACGTGAAGTACTGCTTCGCTCTGTTGAGTACACCAAGTTTTTTGGACGCCAGCTTCACCTTATCTTGTAAATGATCTCGGAACTGAACATCGCTGGAGATGTCGACACCAAGGATCCCAATGCTCTTGGAGCATGCAAACTGAAGCTAAGCAGCTAACAGCTTAATTGTTTGTTTGTAATTTTTCATCAAAACCGTGCAATACAGTCACAATGCTTTTCGCTTACATTAAGTCAGTAAACCACTGCCACATAAGAATAAAAAAAATCGGCCAAGTGCGAGTCGGAATCGCGCACGAAGGATTCCGTACCATTATCTATAAAAATTAAATGTTTTTTTTATTTTTATATTTCAGTTGATTGAATGAAAGGTAATTTACGATTTATGACTTATTTTTAAAAAAAAAACTAACTACTTACTACATCTCGTTCAAACCAATTTTCGGTGGAAGTTTGCATGGTAATGTACATCATATTTTTTTTTTAGTTTTATCATTCTCTTATTTCAGAAGTTACAGGGGGGGGACACACATTTTACCACTTTGGAAGTGTCTCTCGCGCAAACTATTCAGTTTAGAAAAATATTATATTAGAAACCTCAATATCATTTTTGAAGACCTATCCATAGATACCCCTCCATATATCCATAGATACACACGTATGGGGGGTTTGATGAAAAAAATTTTTGAGTTTCAGTTCTAATTTTGTGTGAAAATCTTAATGCGGTTCACAGAATACATCTACTTACCAAGTTTCAACAGTATAGTTAGACAGACAGACATGACGAATCCATAAGGGTTCCGTTTTTTACCATTTGGCTACGGAACCCTAAAAACGTGTACAGATGTCATATTAAACCGGTGACGTATCGTATTAAGCGTGATAAAATGTATAAAAACATGCTTCAATTTGCTGGGACTGACGTGAAATGGTCTAATTACGGGAAATCGTATTAAGCGTGATCGTATAAGCAGGTTTTACTGTATAAAATTTCATGTCAAAGGATGTGGAAGTATAAATTTGGTGTAAATAACAATAATTATTACATAATATTTTAGGGAGAAGCAATATATAATGTATGAAGAAATGTTCGCTAAACCCTATTCGCTACATTATCCCCCTTTTTTTAGAATTACTGATTAAATTGGAAATATTAAAAACATGACCGACCCCAATGACATAAATCTTAGACGTATGAACAACATGCCCCATGCTACCATTAATTTGTTCCTCATAAGTATACATCAACAGACAGACAGAAATAAACGTGGAGTGCATCATAACTGCGTGCTATGTTAATGTCCAGGAAAAACATTTTCTAGTTTTAAGTCCATTTTTAAAAATGTGGTATTTTTTATTTTTATACAGCCGGCTTGGCTTCAATTCCCACACAGACACATAAATGTTTGTAAATGTGATGAACATTTGTGTTTGCTTTGAGTCCGGATGTATTATATGAAAATATGTTTGTATTTAAAAAAAAATATAAGTTTTATTAAAGTTATTGAACTGTGCTTTCTATTTTCTTGTTATGTCCCGCTATTACCTAATAAGTTCCGATTTTTCACTGTTGCGTAAAAGAGTCGGGGTCGACTTGATCGAAAACATTCTTGCAATGCTGCTCAGCCTATTCCGAATTTGTGTGACAGCGACGACATTTGCACAAAGTATGAAATTGTGGAGTTGCGTTGTGATTGAGAAGGGCTTAACACCACTGCAGTAATATTATACTTGAGACATATCTATTGTGACTAGCGCCTTTATAGGTTTTATTTATTTTAAAACATTTATCAGTAAGTTACATCGATGCATATTACTGACATTTTAACATATTTTTCGATTCAAAACTGGCAGCTGTAAGAGATGTCACATTCAATGTGAATTGTGATGGTTGGTATTGATTTTTTACATTACCTTTAGTAAAAAGTACCATTACATACAGTGCGACAAACTGTTCTGGCCCTCTGACCTTGAGTGTTTGGTCGTTAGTGTCATTGTGAGTTCACATCATTTCAATATTGCAGCTTTTGTTTTGATTTTAGACCACCGGATCAGAAAAAAATGTTGCAATTTACTCAAAATTAGTTTCGAAAATAGAACTTTCTGGACCCCGGTGCAAAATTTAATTTTTAAATCGCAATTTTTAATTCCATTTCGTGCTCGCTGTGCGCTAAAAGACAGCCCGGCGAGCACTGTCAGGATGATACTGGCCACTTGGCACCCATAAGACACCATACAATTTGGCGGAAAAAAAAAGCGATTCTTTCTAGAAGTCACCATTGTATTGTACTAGTACGGTTTAGTTTTTCTGCTAAATACGCTAGCGTGCACAGTCTGCTGCCCACTTTGTATGCTAAGTGCCTATATTAGAGGTTTTTTTTACTTTAACCCAATAACTTTGCGTCTAATCACTGTTGCTATTAGCTAACGTGTTTAAAACTTTATATAACTTGTCTTCAGCTTTTTTACGTTCACAGCAGTCAGTAAGGTCTGAATGGCGATTGTTTACTATGTATGGTTTTGGCCTGACGTGGACAAAGTGTGAAGAAAAAAAAATTATATTTCAAGTAGTACATATCCCTACAAATATATGTTTTACAATATTTTACTACCCTTTACCTATTTTTAGCATGAAGTGTTTGAATTTAGGTAATTAAATATGACAACTGCTAAAGTCAAATAACTTTTAAAAATATATCATTTTATTCATGATAAATGCAAATTTTGTTAATACATTATGTAGATTGACTATATTCTATGAAAAAAACAAACATTACATGCGATGCATATACATGAACGATATGTTGAATGGCTGCCCTATGACTATAAACTTAATCATTCAATAATTCTAAAAATACTGATATTACGAAACATCCTAAATATTATCTGTAGATCTACTAGTTTTAAAAAAAATAGTTGACGCCAGGCCAGATATGAACAATGTTTTTTAAGAGAATACGATTCACGGCGTCTCGCAGTGCGCTTCATACAAACGAATTTCACACTTATTTTTGACACTTACAAATCAAACACCATGAAATTTTGAAGCCGTGATCTAGGCGCCGCGAATCGTATCCTCTTAAGCCGTTTGACACCTTTAACAGTTTCCGGCGCCAAATATTTTTACTACCCCCGAATTTATAGTGTGGCCAGCAGCGAGTCACTAAAGATAGGTCGCAATCATCTTTTCAAGCTATAAAATTCCTGCGGAACCACCGGAGTGTCACGACAACGTCGGTTTATCGCACATAAAGTGTAGACGGTCGTTACATGCAAGGCTCCGTTAATGGTCATCCCTTTTTCTGGCATCTGCTTAACTTTCCTTTATCTCGGGAGCTGATCGACCTTGTTGTTTAAAACCACCGAATTGACATAGTTACTTACATATCATGTGAGTCTAGGCCAAGGTTTGAGTGTATCCTTCTTCGTGTCTTACAATTATTTTTATAACACTAAAACTCCAGATCTGCCTGGAGGTAAGTGGGCAACGGATTTCATGAGTTGTTTAGAAAAAAAACTTGTTGCACTGCCACTTTTTTACATCCTAATCATGGTCCGTTATAGAAAGTATTTCCGGAGATGTTTCTGATGAAAACCACAAAAATATTTGCTAATACAAAAGGTTTACTTAGAAACTTGTCATGAATGCTGCGAACGTATACCTGTACGTCCTTTATCTAACAAATGGCGGACTGTATACAACCTCCGAGCTTTTTAGAGATGAATTTAATTACGGTTTTGCTTTAGAACCTGTGATTCCGATGTACATTGTATGTTTGTATGTATGTATGTATGTATGTATGTATTTATGTATGTATGTATGTATGTATGTATGTATTTATGTATGTATGTATGTATGTATGTATGTATGTATGTATGTATTTATGTATGTATGTATGTATGTATGTATGTATGTATGTATGTATGTATGTATGTATGTATGTATAGCTTGTTTATGAAGACTAAATATTTTAGAAGCAAAGGAAGCTTTATTTTAATTTGGAAGTTTAAAGTTACTTATATATGCTGTTTACAGTAAGTAGGTATGGAACCAAGAAAAATGGTTATCATAAGTTGTGGTACATTCTACGTCCGATAAACTTATGTATAACTGATTAATAGCTACTGATCTACATAAAAACTAAAATTCATACAAGCAATTTCGACTGTGTGGTATACGTACTCAGTTGTAGAGAAGGATGACATAAGTAAAGATCTAGGAATTAACATGGACTATAAACTCCACTTTGATAATCACTTTGCCACCATTATCAACAAGGCGTACAAAATGTACTATGTATATGTTCTAGTAAAGAATTTAAAAATGCCAATACTCTAATATATCTACTGAAAACCCTAGGAGCGCCCTCATTTAGAATATGTAGCCGTTGCTTGGAATCCAATCCTACCAATATTATAAATGTGAAAGTTTGTATGTTTGGATGGATGTTTGTTACTCTTTCACGCTTTAACCACTGGACGGATCGGGATGAAACTTGACATACATTGCAATGTAAAAGTGATAGTTGATTGACAAACTGTCTGTTCTATATATTTTATTTTTCTTTATAAAGTATTTTCGTATATAATAAAATAAAACACTCTCATTGTTAAAAAGGAAATAATAGATATTTTTTTTCTAAAAGCAGATAAAATTAAATTAAGATTATACTCATAAGTACTTTTATATATTGAATGATAAATAAAAAATAAAAAAGTTATAATCCTGCCTTGATGTTTCGTTTAGTTACACTGGTTATTATATCTCTGTACCTGAGAGATAAACAGTAATAAACGCCTCAATCAAAATGTTGCAGGAGGCGCCTAGACGAGCGAAAGCTCAGACGAAGCAAGATTTTCATTTTAAACTTTCATAACTCTTTATATTGATATGTTTTATCACCTACAAGCTAAGATAAACAAGAACTAACAAAAACCTCCGGAAATTTATAACACTGGACTTATATTTTTTTAACCTCTTAATCTCAAACTCAATTTTTACTAAAGATTTTAAAACTAATAGTCTGATGAATAAGTCCAAAACATTAACAAAATTAGTACAAATCAAAATACATATAAATTCTCGAAACATTTAATTTTTTTGAAGTATTTTACTAACAAAAACAGCTTTTTACGCTTAAAGTAAGAGATGATAATTAAAAATAAATCTAAAGTAGAAAACCTACTTATTATTTTTATTCGCCACAGGTAAATCACCAACACTGTCACAACTATTATAATTAAAATTGTTTAATATTGCAGGAATCCATTACAATTACTTCTGCAAAACTTCATACTTTTTCGTTGATATTAGTTCCGAACTTTGCCTTAGAGTTTGTATGTGTCTATGAGCGCTGGTACTTCCAAACCGTCAATACCTTGTCTTCTTTTTTAAGTAATGAAATTTCATGAAAGTATTTATCTTCAGATGACGACTTAGATTTCAGACCTCGAGCTCCAGAAGTCAGCTTTGTGTAGATTTAGATGTATTACGCTGCTTTGTTTGAAGAACTGTCTAAAATTTTATAATTTAGTGTTTATAACTTGCGGAAAAAAACCTTTGACCAATTGCCAAGAGAGAGAGAGAGGTATCGGTAGGCATAAGTCATTAGTGCACAGTATACATAAGCGACTATGTTAATCTCGTCATTCCATATCCGTTAAGAGGTAAACAATTATATTGTACCATGTAATGTATTACTCCACAGTGACCATGTGACTTATTACTAATTCAAACTGGGTATTTTCTTAACGAATTTCAGAAGATCTTATTAGTATAAATTAGATCGAATCGAATTGAACTATCATTAGATCAAGAATTAATCGTACATTACGAATCTGGAAAAAACCTTATTTTGAAAAAAAATGACTTATTACTGTTTTCCTCTCAGGTACAGATCTGTAGTTTATTGTGTTGGTTACTTTTTTATATCTATATAATATAACTATATCTTTTAACTATTATGTAAAAGTAATCGTTTGTTAACCCTAATAAAGACAATAAAAATAAAATAGAGCAGTCGGACAGAAAAATAATCTTTATTAATATCATACACATACATAGTCAGGGAGGAAAACATTCAAATCAAGGAGATCGCTGAAACTAGGAAGAAAATTGTAGTATAGTTTTAGTTGGTACCTACGGTTAAAAAAAGTAAAAAAAAATTGAATACGGAAATAACATTAAAAAAAAAATTCCATGATCATGGTCATGGAATTTTTTTTTTAATATTATTTCCGTAGATGCAAAAACATGAGTGTAACTGTCGATGTTGCACTAGAAATTATAGAAATACAATAAAACAACAGGAAATCCAAAGACAACAGTAAGTGTGGCTTCCACTCAACTGGAAAGTACTGGAGACATAGATTTTTATTGAAAAAGGGACGATTCTCGGAGATAAAGTTTATACGACCAATGAATCGTATCTTTTGTGGATGCAACCGATGCACACGTACGATCCTAGATACCGATATAACTAATAAAATGACTCCCTCTTACGTATAAATTTATAGGTATTCCAGATTCTGTAATTAAATAAATTAATTTAAATAAAAAAAAAAATTTCTACCATCGCACCGCTCAGCATACGCAGGGAATTCAACCTTACACCTTATAACCATACTGTTCTCGTACAGTACTGTATCGGTTAAACCTCTTCCACTTAGATTGTGGAATGAGTTCCCTGACAAGGTTTTCTCTAAGATCTACATTATTAATTTTTTATTATTATTATATCTTTGAAGGATCGGCAACGCGCAAAAGATTCCAGATGTTGTAAGCGTCTTTAGCTTGTTTGCTAACTTATTGGTTTAATAGAAAACATATTACCTACGAGCACTACACAACAAAACTGCACTATAGGTACTTCAGAACACAACTGAATTATGTGTGCTGCACAACACAACTATGCTATAGGTATTTTCTACACAACACAACTGCACTACGGATACTGTATAACACAATTGTACTATGGGTATTTTCTACACAACACAACTGATACAAAATACTTTCTTGGAGCTTTTATCTGCCTTTCGTGTCGTAAACAGGTAAGTACATGCATATGAGACTCAAAACAAATGTTTGTCCTTAGCTGGTATAGAACCTGTGCACTTATATTCAGCAGACTGAGTCACTGATATAATATTTAAGGAGCATCGTGATGTTCTATTGAAAAATCTTAAACGTCCACTTAAAATAGTTTTCTCGTATTTTTTTAAATAATAGAATAAGAATTAGAAGGTTAAGCAAAAATCGCCAAAAACAATAACACACTGAAGCTGACTAAAACAGACGTAAAGCAAATAAAAACTTTTCTTGAACTGTTAAAGTGAAAAAGAAACAAAACTGTCTAAACATTCCCATTCGACGACCACAAAAATAAATATTCGTATATAGGGAAGAGCCGCAAGATTCATATCTTAATGAGATTCATGAGTTTGTCCAAGTGCGGGGTCAGGGACCAGGGACCGTCTCAGCGAGCGCTAAGTTTGGACCTGGAGGTTTGTTGTTCCGCGAGGAAGTTTGTCATGCACCAAACGCACAAAAAGTTTTAATGTCAATTTCTTGTGTCATTTAAAAATATAAAGGCTTGATTTAAATTTAATACAATCTGTATTAGTCTCATTTTAAATACTCGAAACCAAGCGCGAGCGGTACTGGCTATCGAAAATGTAGATACTTTAATCAAAAAGTTCTCTCGCGTAATAGGTTTTAACTTAGGTCGTTACATTAAAACAGTCAACAAAAAAATTATAATTGTGTAATGGAAATATGATTTTAACATCTTTAAAGTGCTAGCTTTTTACGATTAAGTTTATACTAAGTTTCTACAATAAAATTCTAGAACATGTAGTTAATTTACCTCCAAATCCATTTAAAATGTGTCAAATATAGTTTAATGAAAAAAAGCTATTATCAAGTTGATGAATACATTATTGATAAAAATGCTTGGAATAATTAAAACTTATTGTAATTGATTTGATTTGATTGATATTGAAATAGGTGCATTTGTAATATTTTTTAAATTAAAACATCAAATGTTATGTGCTTACCTAGTGTAAGGCTATATAGTATTTTAATATGAAGTTGAAGAAATATAAAAGATTAACTGCTTAGTTTCTTGCCAGTTCTTCTCGGTAGTAAATCATTCCGAACCGGTAGTAATTTTTAAAAATTAATAATTAACCTGACGATTCAAAAGTGCTGTTTAGACCCTCTATTTGAATAAAAAGTTTTGAGTTTAAGTTTGAGTTCCCAAAGTAAGCAGAGCTTGTGTTATGGATACCAGACAACGGATACAAATAATATATATATATATGTTTTTTTGTAAATACATACATATCATACATTAATACACCCAGACTCAAGACAAATATAAATGTTTATCACAAAAATGTTTGTTCAGTGCGGGAATCGAACCTACACCCTCTGCTCAGCAGTCGGCCACACTACAAACTTGGCTGCGAGGGAGGGTATATATGTATATAGATATATATATTCTTAACGGATTTAGGGGTAACCGATGGCTTTAGAGCAATGCTTTTGTTGCAGTGAATCTGGACAAAGGTGGCTTCATATATGTCCCGTATGTCATTAATTAGTCAAAATTTGGTTGAATATAGGTATATATATTTTATATCAGTAAATACTAATTAAATATATCAAATTAGGATATAAAGGGAAGAATAGAATTAGATCACTTAAACAAAAAACCTACATAACTAACTATAATACTAAAGTAACATTGTAAGCATATTTAACTATATTCGTTTCAAACTTGACATCTAATAAAAGCATCCTTAAATCAGTATTTTTGAAAAACTACTTTCGTCTACGGACAATTATTTAACTACTTTCGTCTACTAGGACAATTATTTAACCCGTCACCATCTCCGCTGCTTAAAAATAATGGGACCGACCGAAGCAATACATTTGTCCAAAACGTTTCTTTGTCGGTCCAGCGCCTTTGTTTGCGGACAGTACATTAATTCTGAGCCACGTGCGGGTTTCACTTACATTAGCAGCGTCCAGCGACCGATCCACTACAGCAACGTCCAGCGACCGATCCACTACAGCAACGTTGCTGAATTTCATTTGGTCCTGAGTTCCTGACGCTACTTAACTCAGTGGATTTGATATTCAATTATATATAAAACTAGCTGACCCTCGCAACTTCAGCTGCGACACATTTATGAAATATTAGTGGCCCGTCCCAAGTTCGCACGGGTGGACTTTTTTTGAATTTTGGGATAAACTTAGAATAAATGTATCTTTATTCATGCAAATTAAGTAGTTTTTTTAATTACAATAAACATTATTATCCACAAACCAATTTTTATTCTCAAAGTTTTTTTCAAAAAGTCATAATATTCTATGACGGATGCGTCCGCTGCTTAGGGAGGGAGAAAGTAGACCGCGCGTATGAGCCGATCACGACGCGGCGCGGTTTTCTATTAGTATTTTGTTTAGATTGACATTTTAAAATTCGTAATATCTTTTAAATGGAATGTCCGATTTGAATAATTCAAAAAGTAATCTTCAGGTATTGTAACAGTCTTGAATACGAAATGATTTATTTGGATAAGGAATAATACAAAGGTATGAATGACACGGTCTGATTTTGGTCGGCATTTCTATTAACTTTTTAAATGTAAAAAAGTTGTCATAGTGACATAATAATAGATGGACATATGGTATCGAAAAGTTTTTATAGATATTGATATGATATTTAACATTGTAGAGCATGTTTTTGGTCTATAATCAATAGTTTCTGCATCGCATGCAATAAAAGTTTTTGAGTTTTTAAACAAATCTTTCCTCTTTATAATATTTAGTGTAGATTAAACTAAGACGGTGTTGTAAGTTTTATGAGTGGGGTTTCATTTATTCACTTCTACACTACACTACACTACTCTACACTACACTACACTTGCTTGCTGAGTGGCAGTATTCACGTTTTTGCACCAAAGGTCATGACTGGCAATGTATACGACATTAAAGACCTTCTCTTTGAGTCACAATATGAAGATTGACATATTTTTTCATAGAAATGACCTGTACATAGTAAAATATACTATAGTTTCCTTAATTTCAAATTTACATATTTTTTAACGGGTAGCAATCATTTAAATCAATGAAAAATAATAATTATTAAACAACAGATTACAAATTGAAAATAATTAAGTGGAAGGTAAACTTGCATAACGAGGGTTCCGTAGACAATAGGAAACTTAAGTTTTTTTCAAGTTTATTGTTTATGTTAGGCACTTCTTTTTGTTGCAAACTAACTTACAGTCATCGCAGCCTATGGATACTTGCAAAACCAGGGGCGTCACTCACGCGTTGTCAACCCTTTAAAAATCTAATAACTTTTTTGTTGAAGAACCCCATATTGTAGTCCTCTGAAAAAGCCGTGCCAGCGAGCTCATTCCACAACCTAAGCATTCGCGGGAGGAAGTTTTTTTTGAAACTGCACTGTGCGTGACCATTTAGGTTCTTAGGTGTAAAGATGAATGAATGGCGAGTGGTGCGATGGTAGAAAGTGGCCGTGAGCATAATTTCGAACAATTCCTCATAACACATCCCATTATATAAGCAGTAGAACACATATAGGGAGCAAACTCTCTCTTCAGACTTACGGGTTCGATACGGCTTGTGGGTCTGGGATCGTCGACGATTTTCTCAGCCCGTCGTTGAACCAAGTCGAAAGGGCCAAGAAGGTTATCCGGCTGCACCCACCCAGAGCTGGCAGCAGTACTCCATATAGGGCCGGTCTTCTTTTCTTCTTTTCGTGTTGAGGTATGGGCCACACAAAGACCTGAAGTGACTTTCCAAATACATCCAGCCCAACTGAATTTTTTTTTCTGCTTCATTCGAAGTTGTATCTACCTAGTGTCACAGACGAAATATTGATTTCATTCTACTGTCAGCTATCGCGTTTGATAAATTTGGCAACGTCATGGCACCAACGCGACAAAATGTATGACTGGCTGGAGAGAACCCAACTAGCCATATATGACGACGTACGCTAGTCGGGTGAGCTCGCACCCCGCCAAACAGCGCACCGTACCTTCCGATCGCCCCATCTAGACGACTTCGAAGTCCGAACGAATGAAAGGTAAGCGCATTTATTTGAGAAGCAAAATAAGTATTACTTAGTCTCTTCTTTACACAGCTGTCAAAAAGTAGTGTAAAAATAAGAATATCTTCAGATTTATCAACGAGCGAAGAGGATTTCAATTAAAATCTCGCAATTACCCGAACCGAAGCTTCGAGCTTAAAGCTCGGGTCAATTACCTCATAATTCCTCAAAGTAGCTTTCAAATTGATTTTTGCAAAAGCTGCCTTTTCTGGAGATTTATTATACAAAAGGAGGAAGTAATATCTCTATCTTTAGGTTCTACTTAATTCGAGATGCCAAATAACAAAGATTTCCTATTGAGGTGAGCCTTCGAATAGAGTTTTGGCTTATTATAGTTTACTTACAAACATATTTTTTTGCAGTGTTAACTACGAGAATACCTTGACTTCAACTGTTAATACAATTTTGTTAGTAAATTCAAAATAATTTATATGCAAATTTATCAAAAACTATACAAACTCAAACTATAGAAGAATATATCCAGACCTGAATATAACAGGCAATGATTTAATAATTAACCGGGATTTAACGCGTCGTTATATGGCAAAATATCTTTTTCCCGACGTTTCGGCTGGGTTACACCAGCGTTGGTCACGGGAGACTGGCGGTGCGCGGTTTCGAGTAGAGGCGTCCTGTTGAACTACCATCACTTTCTCTTTATACTCGTCATAATAATTCATAGGTAAAACTCGAGAGCTGATTTTTTCAATGACTAGATACCATGCAGGCGACAGTATGTATCCATCCTCATGATTAATCCTGGTAATTCTTTACATATGTTCTTTGACCCTATCCGCAATTGTGCGTTTGGTCTTGGTAAGAACTATTGCAGCTGCAGTCAATTTTCTAGACACTTGGTGTTTGGTACGGGATTACGTTTTTTGGCGTGCGCACCTGCTGTTCAATTTTGGAGAACGGAAAATGTACAGCCTGAATTTACCCAAAAGTGATCCAATTTTATCTGTTACTCCTTTGCTATAAGGCATGAACGCTGGCTGTCTGCTAACCTCGGGATTCTTCGTACGTGTGTTGCGGCGAACAGAATTTTACTCATTTTGTATCCGTTTCTCTTGAGTGCCTCCTGAACGTGTGCCAGCTAAGTATCTAAATGTTGCAGGTCACATAGGTCATAAGCTCGGTTAGTCAGAGACGTCACAACTGTTTGTAGGTGACGCGGGTGATGATGCGAGGAGGCGTTCAGGTATCTGTCCGTATGTTTGGGTTCCCGGTATACAGTTTGCCCCAGAGAGCCATTCCCTTACATTTAATGTAACATCTAAGAATGCCAGTGAACAGTTCACTTTCCATTTCACATGTAAAACGTTTTTTGTTATGAATAGAGTTAAGGTGATTAAGGTACTGATACATTAAGTGGAATTTACTCTTTAAGTTTAACATTAGTGAACAACGATTCATCTTCGAAACTCACCATTACCTCATCATGTTCCAACTGGATGTCATTCATGTTGCTAACAAAATGTCAAGAATCTTTTGCGTAACACGGTGAATTACCGTTATATTATATTAGTCTACCCGTGACCAAGGCTGGTGTAACCCAGCCGAACGTTGGGAAAAAGGTAGTTTGCCAAATAACGACAAATATTGGAACGCGAAAATTTTTAAACTTATATAACAGGCAATAGTCAAAAAATATAAAAGGCTGAAGAGGTTATATTTGTAGCATTTAATGTTGATCAGCATTGTTACTGGAAAAGTTACATCACTTGTACAAATCTACATGTAAACAAATCAATTGATTTATTTATGCCCTTAGGATGCTTCGTAAAACAGTCAGTGAAAATTCAGCTGTCACTGCCTATCATGGCTATGTAGCCTTAGTAATGAGGTGCAGTCTCTTAGTAATGGGGTGCAGTCTCTTAGTAATGAGGTGCAGTCTCTTAGTAATGAGGTGCAGTCTCTTAGTAATGAGGTGCAGTCTCTTAGTAATGAGGTGCAGTCTCTTAGTAATGAGGTGCAGTCTCTTAGTAATGAGGTGCAGTCTCTTAGTAATGAGGTGCAGTCTCTTAGTAATGAGGTGCAGTCTCTTAGTAATGAGGTGCAGTCTCTTAGTTATGAGGTGCAGTCTCTTAGTGATGAGGTGCAGTCTCTTAGTAATGAGGTGCAGTCTCTTAGTAATGAGGTGCAGTCTCTTAGTTATGAGGTGCAGTCTCTTAGTAATGAGGTGCAGTCTCTTAGTAATGAGGTGCAGTCTCTTAGTAATGAGGTGCAGTCTCTTAGTAATGAGGTGCAGTCTCTTAGTAATGAGGTGCAGTCTCTTAGTAATGAGGTGCAGTCTCTTAGTAATGAGGTGCAGTCTCTTAGTAATGAGGTGCAGTCTCTTAGTTATGAGGTGCAGTCTCTTAGTGATGAGGTGCAGTCTCTTAGTAATGAGGTGCAGTCTCTTAGTTATGAGGTGCAGTCTCTTAGTAATGAGGTGCAGTCTCTTAGTAATGAGGTGCAGTCTCTTAGTAATGAGGTGCAGTCTCTTAGTAATGAGGTGCAGTCTCTTAGTAATGAGGTGCAGTCTCTTAGTTATGAGGTGCAGTCTCTTAGTAATGAGGTGCAGTCTCTTAGTAATGAGGTGCAGTCTCTTAGTAATGAGGTGCAGTCTCTTAGTAATGAGGTGCAGTCTCTTAGTAATGAGGTGCAGTCTCTTAGTTATGAGGTGCAGTCTCTTAGTGATGAGGTGCAGTCTCTTAGTAATGAGGTGCAGTCTCTTAGTTATGAGGTGCAGTCTCTTAGTAATGAGGTGCAGTCTCTTAGTAATGAGGTGCAGTCTCTTAGTAATGAGGTGCAGTCTCTTAGTAATGAGGTGCAGTCTCTTAGTAATGAGGTGCAGTCTCTTAGTAATGAGGTGCAGTCTCTTAGTTATGAGGTGCAGTCTCTTAGTAATGAGGTGCAGTCTCTTAGTAATGAGGTGCAGTCTCTTAGTAATGAGGTGCAGTCTCTTAGTAATGAGGTGCAGTCTCTTAGTAATGAGGTGCAGTCTCTTAGTAATGAGGTGCAGTCTCTTAGTAATGAGGTGCAGTCTCTTAGTAATGAGGTGCAGTCTCTTAGTTATGAGGTGCAGTCTCTTAGTGATGAGGTGCAGTCTCTTAGTAATGAGGTGCAGTCTCTTAGTAATGAGGTGCAGTCTCTTAGTAATGAGGTGCAGTCTCTTAGTAATGAGGTGCAGTCTCTTAGTAATGAGGTGCAGTCTCTTAGTAATGAGGTGCAGTCTCTTAGTAATGAGGTGCAGTCTCTTAGTAATGAGGTGCAGTCTCTTAGTAATGAGGTGCAGTCTCTTAGTAATGAGGTGCAGTCTCTTAGTAATGAGGTGCAGTCTCTTAGTAATGAGGTGCAGTCTCTTAGTAATGAGGTGCAGTCTCTTAGTAATGAGGTGCAGTCTCTTAGTAATGAGGTGCAGTCTCTTAGTTATGAGGTGCAGTCTCTTAGTGATGAGGTGCAGTCTCTTAGTAATGAGGTGCAGTCTCTTAGTTATGAGGTGCAGTCTCTTAGTAATGAGGTGCAGTCTCTTAGTAATGAGGTGCAGTCTCTTAGTAATGAGGTGCAGTCTCTTAGTAATGAGGTGCAGTCTCTTAGTAATGAGGTGCAGTCTCTTAGTAATGAGGTGCAGTCTCTTAGTAATGAGGTGCAGTCTCTTAGTAATGAGGTGCAGTCTCTTAGTTATGAGGTGCAGTCTCTTAGTGATGAGGTGCAGTCTCTTAGTAATGAGGTGCAGTCTCTTAGTTATGAGGTGCAGTCTCTTAGTAATGAGGTGCAGTCTCTTAGTAATGAGGTGCAGTCTCTTAGTAATGAGGTGCAGTCTCTTAGTAATGAGGTGCAGTCTCTTAGTAATGAGGTGCAGTCTCTTAGTTATGAGGTGCAGTCTCTTAGTAATGAGGTGCAGTCTCTTAGTAATGAGGTGCAGTCTCTTAGTAATGAGGTGCAGTCTCTTAGTAATGAGGTGCAGTCTCTTAGTTATGAGGTGCAGTCTCTTAGTAATGAGGTGCAGTCTCTTAGTAATGAGGTGCAGTCTCTTAGTAATGAGGTGCAGTCTCTTAGTAATGAGGTGCAGTCTCTTAGTAATGAGGTGCAGTCTCTTAGTTTGGGTTAACTCCTGCGATATTAAAAAAGTTTTTGTAGCTTTAAAGAAATGCATTCGAGTTATGTGCGGCGTTGAACCCTGTAAGTCATGTAAAAGCATTAAAAAAACACTTAAAATTATGACTTTGACATCCTTATACGTTTTTGAAATTTTTATTTTTGTTAAAAAACATCCACACTTGTTTCCCAAGCTGAGTTTTAGAAAGGCTTCAGTACCGTGTATCACATTCACACTGTTCGGGAGATTATACAAAAAACTCAAGAGTATAGTCAGCCGATGTGTATGGTGTTTGTGGACTATGAGAAAGCCTTTGACTTCATCGAAACCTGGGCCGTGCTAGATTCTCTGCAGCGATGTCGTATAGACTAGCGATATATTAAAGTGCTGCGATGTCTTTACAACTCTGCTACGCTGACCGTCCAGTTCCAGGACTATAGGACAAGTACCATCCCGCTGCGTAGAAGAGGTAAGACAGGGGGATGTCATATCCTCGAAACTGTTCACCAACGCGCTAGAAGTTGTCTTCAAAACCTTGGACTGGGCTGGGCGGGGCATAAAAATGAACGGCGAACACATCGCACAACTAAGGTTTACCGACGACATCGTTATTATTACAGAGTCATTTGAAGAACTGAGCGAAATGTTGCACTCCTTAGATGAATCCTATCGAAGAGTGGGCCTTAGCATGAATTTGGATTTGGAAGACAAAAGTCATGTTCAATCAACACGTCGTGCCAATGCTGGTATACGTCGCGGATACCTTACTCGAAGTAGTCCAGAATTAGATCAAGGTAAACAACCTTGGACAGAAAATCCAACTGGTGTTTTCTATTCTTCTGTAGCTATCGTTAATGTAAGTACCATATTTCTTGCAAATAAAATATTTCTGATTCTGATGAAAAAATTATTATTATTTTCATTACAATTATCATAATAAATTAAGTGTTTATTGAGATAAAAAATGCTTTTAAATTATATAAAAATGGTCCGGCACCAACTTTTCTACCGCACGAGCAACTTTTGATTGTATTTCTGATATCGAAGAGCTTAAATATATTGCACTTAAGACAAAACCTATATTATTTTTAAATCCGAACGAATAACGTAAATATAAATGGTTCACGTAATGTAAAACTAGCTGAAATGTAATTCAAGTGGAATACACCATACACTGTCTAAAATAATGTTTAAGAACTTCTTTTATGGCTTCAATCTAAGTGTAAAGAAAAAAAGCATAAATGAATTAGTATAACTTATAGCAAACCCATAAAGTTTACACACATAAATGAATGTATTATAATGACAATTCACATTTATGAACGTATTTAACTTATAACAAACCCCTAGAGCTTAGAGCTTAGACATATAAAAGAGACTAGATTGCATAGACAGAGGATTACACTGAAAAATAACGAAAATACATTTTACAAAAGCAGAAAGTTAAAGTTTCATGTTTTCGAGTCTGTTATCCGCAAAGAGACAGAGAGGGGAGACTGCATTTACGAAATACTCTTCACTAAGCTTATCTTTCAAGAAAGTTGATCTTTTTGAAAGCTTCAGAGGTGATTGACCCGACATGCGACATGCGACATGCGACATGCGACTTCGACGCTACCTGTCGGACAGCAAGGAAACTCTTCAAACAGTTTGCGTAAGACCCCTCGAAGCGTGAACTTGTTTAAATACGAACTCCTTTACGTTACTAAGTATATTTTGGGTCACAGAAAACACTTAAAGAAAAAGATCTTAAATGTTGGGGCTCTTATGATTAAATTTGTAATATTTTTGTGATGATTTTTTGAAATGTAACGATACATGTACGATATTTAAAGCTGTAGCGATACATGTACGATATTTAAAGCTGTAACGATACTTGGACGATATTTAAAGCTGTAACGATACTTGGACGCCAACTATGTTATGAAGCGAAAGTGTCTGTTACCTCTTCACGTCTAAAACGCTGTACCGATTACGATGCAATTTGGCATGGAGATAGTTTGAGTCCCGGAGAAGGACATAGGCTACTTGAAGATGTCAAGTGTGAGTAGTTTACTTTCTATAACTGAGGATTTGCCGTTAAACCTACACTGATAATCGAATTTAGGGTGGGTGAAACTGCCAGCAAAAGCTAGTAATATTATCTTCTAGTAAAAATAACTTCAAAACACTCAATAACGCGTTTAACTTAATTCAAAATAACACGTTACTAACTATAACGTAGATAGAGTTCAATTTAATCTTTAAATATGACTAAGCATGAATAAAACAAAATATTTCAGCAATTATTTTTTTATTGACGGAAAACTTACTAGTTCCCTACTTTCCTTCGGTTAGAGAAAATAAGGGCACAGCACTAAATCACTTAAAACTATTGCGATTGGTTTTATGGGAGTAGGCAAAGTAGAGAATTCGTCTTTCGACCTTTATTAAGAGCAAACATTACATTTTGTGTCAACCAATGACAAAGTAATACTTCAGTAACGGTAACAAACTGTGATTGTGTGCGAGGAATAGTGATAAAGTGAAGTAGTTAAGTAGGTACGTCGTCTGAAAGTTAAGTTCTTGGTCCTCTAAGTTTACATTTACAAGAAAAGTTTTAGAGGGAAAAAAAAGGTACTGTAAAGGGTTAAAGGTTAGACTTTCTGTAACTCACTGAGTTCTAACTTAATCTATATTAATTTTATAAATGTGAAAGTAATTGTGTATGTCTGTCTATCAGACTGTCTGTTTGTCTGTCTGTTACCTCTTCACGCTGAAACCGCTGAACTGATTTAAACGAAATTTAGTATTCAGAGATAGTTAAAGTCCCGGGGAAGGGCATAGGATAGTTTTTATTCCGTAAATTCAAAAGTTTTTTTGCGGTAATAATCCGATTGAGCTAAAATTTTGCACAGTAATAGTTGAAGATACAGAGAAGGATATAGGCTACTTTTTACCTCGAAATATTCAAAAGATACCGTGAGAGTAAATATAACCAAATTCCACTAAAAAAACCATAGCTGCAACAATAGCTTGCTATAACCAACTTCTTTAGCTTCAAACTTCTTTATTACCAAATTAAGAGCAGGCGGAGCCGCTGGCAAAATCTAGCAACTTATATCCCCCTAAAGCTGATTTAGTGGCCTCACATAGCTGTTGAAGCCAGAAGCCAGTCTTTAATCGGTCACTCCAGGTGCGAAGATACGATGGTAGAAGCCCGTGCCACTGGAACTATTTTCACTTATTATTCGTTTGGTGATCGGATTAGTTTAACAGCGTATGTAGACTTTTTATTTTTAACTCTCAGAAGGGATGCGTCTTTTTCGATTCTCTTATTTTTTTTTTTTAAATATTTAAAATCTTTTTACTTTTCGTGAATTATTTGGTATGAAATACGGAGTAGGTTAGAGCTTAGGTTAAAAATATTTTTTGACCTCCCAATTACTCGCGACAGTGTTTCAACCCTGTACAGTACCAAAAAAAAATTTGAAGTCACATTAGAAAAAACAGAAAATAGAGCTGAGAAAAACATCGAAATGAAGAAAATTTAACAAATTTATTAATACGTTGGTCATATTGTTAGTTGTCCTCGTAATTATTTCTTTTTTGGTATATTAATGTAATCTCGTCAAAATATAATATATACAATGGAAAATGGAAAAAATAGCATTCGGTAATCACTTCATAACGCTCAATCCTGACTTACTTATATTATAGCTAGTTAGAGTTTACTATTCTGGCCGCTGGTCACTTATTACGTTAAAAAAGGCTTCTTTATTATTTTTGTATTATGTGGTTGTGTGTGTGTGTGTGTGTGTGTGTAGTGGTTATCCCCTTCTGGGGTTTAAAACTGCGGAGATATACATACATACATACTGTTAGCGTTTCGAATTTTATAGGCTTCAGGACTGTCTCAAATAAAATCTACCACATATTTTATATGCTTCAGGACTGTGACAAATAAAAACTAACACACATTTTATGTGCTTCAGGACTGTGTCAAATAAAAACTAACACACATTTTATATGCTTCAGGACTGTGTCAAATAAAAACTAACACACATTTTATATGCTTCAGGACTGTGTTAAATAAAAACTAACACACATTTTATATGCTTCAGGACTGTGTCAAATAAAAACTAACACACATTTTATATGCTTCAGGACTGTGTCAAATAAAAACTAACACACATTTTATTTGCTTCAGGACTGTGTCAAATAAAAACTAACACACATTTTATATGCTTCAGGACTGTGTCAAATAAAAACTAACACACATTTTATATGCTTCAGGACTATGCCAAATAAAAACTAACACACATTTTATTTGCTTCAGGACTGTGTCAAATAAAAACTAACACACATTTTATATGCTTCAGGACTGTGTCAAATAAAAACTAACTGTGCCTTTTTTATTAGTTTCTCTATACGTAAGGAAATTGTAACATGTTTAACAATTTTACGCAAATTAGGTAATCTTAAACATGACGTAAATTTTCTTATTTGGTTACTGAAGATTTTTGATGGTCTTTCACCTTTAGGTACGAGTGAAGACAATGATAATATTTAATTTGAATATGTCTGGGTAGGTATATACCAATATACAACCTGTGTCTCACTGACTGCCTCAAACGAAAACCTCTGCTTTAGTTCATTATTGGTAACGTTAGAAAAATAGTTTCGTAAACGGTCAAACACATACTTTCCAAAACATTTCATTTCATTGCAATTGAAATTAAAGCAGCACATTTCCAAAAATAATAAATTTCTTGATGTTGGTCATATATTTTAATTTATAGCTTTTGCGTTGGTCTTTTTATTCTATTAATGCATATTTTTTAGAAATGCTATTTAATGTTGACAAAAGGGATTGTGTTTTAAAGTTTAATTTTGATGATATGGATATGTACACATTTTGACACAACAAATAGTATTTTGACTGGTAATTCTTATTACCTTTAAATGATTGTATTGCATTGTGTTATGTTATGTTGTGTTGTGTTGTGTTCCAGGCCAAATGGTTTAACAGAAAATTGCTTCTTTACTTTCATTTTTAATGGCTATTGAAAAATAATTTTTTTTTGGGAATAAGATAAGTGAATAACTAAACTTAAATTGATTTAAATATGAAAATTTTAAAAAAATAACCTCCAAAAAAAATTTTTTTTTTTATAAAAACTATTAAAGTTATTACTTATATAGATACAGACTTATATAGATACAGATCTTATATAGATACAGACTTATATAGATACAGATCTTATATAGATTCAGACCTATATAGATACAGATCTTATATAGATACAAACCTATACATATACAGACTTATATAGATACAGATCTTATATAGATACAGACCTATATAGATACAGATCTTATATAGATACAGACCTATATAGATACAGACTTATATAGATACAGACTTATATAGATACAGATCTTATATAGATACAGACCTATACACATAGAGATCTTATATAGATACAGACCTATATAGATACCGATCTTATACAGATACAGACCTATATAGATACAGATCTTATATATATACAGACCAATATAGATACAGATCTAATATAGATACAGATCTTATATAGATACAGACCTATACACATAGAGATCTTATATAGATACAGACCTATATAGATACCGATCTTATATATATACAGACCAATATAGATACAGACTTATATAGATACAGATCTTATATAGATACAGACCTATATAGATACAGATCTTATATAGATACAAACCCATACATATACAGACTTATATAGATACAGATCTTATATAGATACAGACCTATATAGATACAGATCTTATATAGATACAGACCTATATAGATACAGACTTATATAGATACAGACTTATATAGATACAGATCTTATATAGATACAGACCTATACACATAGAGATCTTATATAGATACAGACCAATACAGATACAGATCTAATATAGATACAGATCTTATATAGATAAAGACCTATATAGATACAGATCTTATATAGATACAGACCTATATAGATAGAGATCTTATATAGATATAGACCTATATAGATGCAGATCTTATACAGATACAGACCTATATAGATACAGATCTTATATAGATACAGACTTATATAGATATAGATCTTATATAGATACAGACCTATATAGATACAGATCTTATATAGAAACAGACCTATATAGATACAAACTTATATAGATACATACTTATATAGATACAGACCTATATAGATAGAGATCTTATATAGATACAGACCTATATAGATACAGATCTTATACAGATGCAGACTTAGATTATCACCCATAAATTTTTAATATTTTTAGTTTTATATTGCTTTATTTAACTAGAGAGCTACTGAGATAAGATGTCATTTTTCACCTTCATCTAAATGTCGCAGGCAAATCGTTTAATCCGCCGTTTTATATGCCTAGGCAGATCGTAAAGTATGGAATAGAAATTATTATAGAACCTAATAGATATTGAGTTATATGATATAAAGCTTGGCTGGAACGCTCCGCTCGCTTCGCTCGCTCCGCATCTACTTTTATAAAAGAGACACTGAACCTAACCTAACATACATGACTTATACAGTGCGATTTCTGTTCCTTTCGTTTCCATACTTTACGATCTGCCTAGGCGTATTATGAAACGGCGGATTATACGATTTGCCTAAGATCATTCTTATAAACAAGACGAATATTAATTAGAAGTAATGAATATGGTAATAAGAAGCCCTATTACTTAACGCATAACAAGATAATTAATTTTGAAAGATAAACGATAAGGAACCGAATTGTAGCGAGTTCATATTTAGATCACATTTGTTAGGGTAATTCAAAGAGGAAACTGGCACAAGTGCGAGTACTTATGGATACGATCGGTCGTGCGTGACGTGCGTGACGTGCGTGACGTGCACACGGCGAGCTTGTGACAGCGTTTGCGCAGCGCACCTACAACTCATCTGTAACTCACAAACTACATTACTGTATCGATTAATCTTGTTTACACTTTTGATGTACGAAAGAGAAAAAAAAATCAGTCAAAAAGAAAACATAAATTAAACATTGTAATTCAAACATTTACTTTGACAAAATCAAAAAAAATGTGCAAGATGCTTTCATTGAGTAACTCAATGAAAAATTGCATTGTATTTTATGTTAAATATTTGTTCAATTTTGTTTTTATTGGTTATTGAATTAAATATTTGCATTAAGATTTTGTTTGAAAGCCAGCAAACTTTACTGTTTATTTTAATTTTTACTTGTTACGACTTTATAAGTTATTTAAGCAATTTATTAAAAAGATTGAAAATTAACAAGTTTATTACTTTAGTTTTAAGTCAAATTATTTAAGTCAAAATAAAAACGTTAAGTCCGTTTGCATAAATACTAGTAAATGGCCGCGGCTTTGTCGGCTCCTTGGTATTAATCAAGATCTGAAATAGTAGATACAAGTGTCGTCACTCACTACAGACGGCGATAAGTAATTCTTGTATATGATCCAGCGACCTTTTTTGCCCAGACTTGCCTGAACAAGTATTTCAACCAAATCCAACTCATAGCGCCGCCTATCGGACACAGCAAAAAAAAGGCCTGCTGGGCCATTGAGTAACTTAATCTAAACATTATTTTTTCTTACCTGTCTTATGCTGTAAACATATAATATATGGGGAACTGGAGATCAGAGACAATTTTAGTGTTAGATAATAGGTTTTTGAGCTATTAAACGAACATTTTCTTATATCAAGGAATACCTTTGAATGAATGCATAAATTTAATCACGTAGATTAATTCCCTGGCGATGGTGAGCGGTAAGATGGTAAATAAGCAGGGACGATAAGCTAGATCAGTTTATGAAAGAAACTGGCCAAGTGCGAGTTGAACTTTTACATTTACGTAGTTTTCAAACCAAAACAAAAAAAAGTGTTTTTTTTTTTTTTTTTTTTTTTTTTATACCACTAAGGTGGCAAACAAGCCTACGGTCCGCCTGATGGTAAGCGGTCACCGTAGCCTATGGACGCTTGCAACACCAGGGGCATCACTCGCGCGTTGCCGACCCTTCAGAAATCTAATAACTTCTTTTTTGAAGAACCCCATACTGTAGTCCTTAGAGAAAACCTTGGCAGGGAGCTCATTCCACAACCCAAGGGTTCGCGGGAGGAAGTTTCTCTGAAACCGCACTGTTCGCGACCATTTTAGTTCCAAAGTGTGAGAATGAATTCCCTGTCGATGGCGAGCGGTGCGATGGTAGAAAGTAGCCGTGGGCATCATTTCGAACAATTCCTCAGAACACAATCCATTGTACAAGCGGTAGAACACACACAGGGAGGCAAAGTCTCTCCTCAGACTTAAGGGTTCGATACCGCAAGTGAGTTTGGGATCGTCGACAATTCTCACAACCCGTCGTTGAACCGAGTCAAAAGGGCCAAGCTGGTATCCGGGTGCACCCGCCCAGAGATGGCAGCAGTACTCCATATGGGGCCGGACTTGCGACTTGTAAAGTAGCAACCTTTGCCCCGACGTGAAGTACTGCTTCGCTCTGTTGAGTACACCAAGTTTTTTGGACGCCAGCTTTACCTTGCCTAGCAAATGATCTCGGAACTGAACATCGCTGGAGATGTCAACGCCAAGGATCCCAATGCTCTTGGAGATGGAGAGGGGAGTGTTCTGGAATTGTGGGACTACAGTGAATGGGGTTTTCTTAGCGGTGAACGCGCAGACTTGTGTCTTTGAAGGGTTGAATCGGACCAAGTTTTCCCGCCCCCAAAGTGTGCTGCTAAGCGGTCACCAATCCAAGTACTGACCAAGCCCGACGTTGCTTAATTTTAAATATCGTTTCCAACAAACAAATGTGTCACCCAGGGTGACCGCTTAGCGGCACACTTTAATTTTGTGTTTGTGTTTGTGAATCGTGATATGGAGCCCACGGTGAATTTAAGTCATTTACGAAACACGACTTCGATTTTGTTAAATATATTATAAAAGGACAATATGAATTGCCTATTGATGTGGTATTTTTTGTATGTGTTTGTTTTTTGCCGCAAATGAATTTTTGGTGGGTAATATTTAGTGATTGTGACAGAATGTTGGAATTTTGATAAGTCAAGATTTTGTCTACATGATAAGACAAGTAAGAAAAAATAAGGTTTAGGTAAGATAATATTCTATTACATCGAATAGTCGTAATACTCTAAACTGAGTCAGGAGCCACACTCGTAAAGTTAGCTGTGTAGGTGCATAGGTACTAGCTGTGTAGGTGCATAGGTACTAGCTATGTATGTGAATAGGTACTAGCTATGTAGGTGAATAGGTACTACCTATGTAGGTGAATAGGTACTAGCTACGTAGGTGCATAGGTACAAGCTATGTAGGTGCATAGATACTAGCTACGTAGGTGCATAGGTACTAGCTATGTAGGGACATAGGTACTAGCTATGTAGGCGCATAGGTACAAGCTATGTAGGCGCATAGGTACAAGCTATGTAGGCGCATAGGTACTAGCTATGTAGGTGAATAGGTACTAGCTATGTAGGTGCATAGGTACTAGCTATGTAGGTGCATAGGTACTAGCTATGTAGGTGAATAGGTACTGGCTACGTAGGTGCATAGGTACTAGCTATGTAGGCGCATAGGTACTAGCTATGTAGGCGCATAGGTACTAGCTATGTAGGCGCATAGGTACTAGCTATGTAGGCGCATAGGTACTAGCTATGTAGGCGCATAGGTACTAGCTATGTAGGCGCATAGTTACTAGCTATGTAGGTGCATAAGTACTAGCTATGTAGGTGAATAAGTACTAGCTTTGTAGGTGATAGTTATTAGCTATGTACTCGTAAGTGCAGAGGTACTCCTCCATATTAATGGTTTCAGTGATTTTCATGAGGAAACTTTCGAGGTAAACTATTATTTCCAAACAAAACGTTGTTGCGTTTCTCAGCAATAAAGACAATGAGCGAGATAATAAAATATGTGTGCTTTTTAACCGACTTCAAAAAAGGAGGATGTTCTATGTTCGACGGGAAAATTTTTTTTGTATGTATGTCCACCGATTTCTTCGTGAATTGTTAAACGATTACAAAAAATATTTTTTTATTCGAAAGAGTATGCTCCTGGGGTGGCCCCATATTAATGAAGTAAATTTAAAAATTAAACTTTTAGAGACAAAAAAACTATTGATGTTAATTTGGAACTGGTGTAACAAGTATAGAGGTTTTTTTAGTAAAATAGAGTAAAAATAAAAAAGAAATTCGTCACTAAAAGGCAATAAATAAAACTTTTTAACAAATAAAAAAACAACCGGCTTTAAAAAGATGCACTAAAAAGGTAAAAATAATTACTTTTTACCAAAAATCTGAATTATCGATTGAAGTTGGTGTCATGCAAGTGAAGTGTGTTATAAACTGTTAGGTACATAGATTCTTTTTGAAGTAGGTTGTTTTTTTGTTTAAAACTTTTTATTGTTTGCAGTTTTATATCCATTAGTATAGTCAGTCTACATCGTGTACAGTAATATTACGTAAAATATTAAGTTTGCTACTATCTTCTTTAAATATTTCTTCATAGTTTGTCAACATTATTCATTGTCATTATTATTGCTATTGTAGGTAAAAGAACTGAAAATACTTCTTTAGCTTCTAGTTAACATCTTATGAAATTAAAGGGTACAAAAGAGTCTGAAAAATAATATAGGAATTTCAAGGATAGTACTAAGGGTACCTACTAACTGACTGACTGGGTTTTCAAACTTGAAAATTAAAACTCAAAGGTAGTAAAAAAGGTCAAACTTTATATGGGATCGCGTGGGTGACAATATAATACATTTCCGGAGGGATGTGGAAAAATAATCAATTATGGTAAAAATCGATTATTTCTACTGCCAATTTTTAAATAATAGCGCTGACGTCATTTCACATTTTTTTTTTCAAAAAATATTAATTATATAAATCATCTCTTCTTTTCTGTTACGATAGTGATTTTTTTAAGCTTTTTACGTTTAAACCTCTCATTTCAACAGGTAGATGGCGTTAACGAGTTAGTAGCAAATTGAAGTAATAAAACTTCCACTAAAAGTCCATTCATTTGTAAATTTCCATATTGTAAGTAATCAATTTTTACACGCACTCTTATTAAAACGTTGAAAACTAAAATTTCATATTTGTTGCCATAAAGCAATATTACCTAATATTTTATAATAGTTTTTAACTGTATAAAAACTTTTTAGGTCAAACATTTCACCAAGAAATCAAAGTCGAATTAGTTATTTTACTATTAGAATGATTTGAATGATCACAGTAGATCATAGTTACATGAGTTTAGTAGCTAATTCATTAAGTTACATGAGTTTAGTAGCTAATTCAATTAGTTACATGAGTTTAGTAGCTAATTCATTAAGTTACATGAGTTTAGTAGCTAATTCATTAAGTTACATGAGTTTAGTAGCTAATTCATTAAGTTACATGAGTTTAGTAGCTAATTCATTAAGTTACATGAGTTTAGTAGCTAATTCATTAAGTTACATGAGTTTAGTAGCTAATTCATTAAGTTACATGAGTTTAGTAGCTAATTCATTAAGTTAAATGAGTTAAGTAGCTAATTCATTAAGTTACATGAGTTTAGTAGCTAATTCATTAAGTTACATGAGTTTAGTAGCTAATTCATTAAGTTACATGAGTTTAGTAGCTAATTCATTAAGTTACATGAGTTTAGTAGCTAATTCATTAAGTTACATGAGTTTAGTAGCTAATTCATTAAGTTACATGAGTTTAGTAGCTAATTCATTAAGTTAAATGAGTTAAGTAGCTAATTCATTAAGTTACATGAGTTTAGTAGCTAATTCATTAAGTTACATGAGTTTAGTAGCTAATTCATTAAGACAAAAGGTTTATTTAATTTTCTTTTTACGTTGTTTTTATTTTGTGTTAAAAAGTTTTTGTCGTCTTCATAATTAGATCTTTCACTAGAGTATGTCATTAGAACTACATTTGTGTTATGATGCTCGGAGAAAACATTAACCATTTTTTTCCCCACATATTATATTTGAGTTGTATAAAAGCAAATAAAGAGAATCAATAGATTTATAAAAACAGGACATGTAAATGGGACACAAAATAATATAATTACAATCACCATGCCAGAGTCTACATTTTATTTGGAAACCCACACAAAATAAACCAACAGACAAATGCTAAATATAACAATATCCGGGCCAGCAATATTTCAGACAGAGTCGACCTGTTGTTAGACACAACAAGATGTTTTGTTTATCTGGAACATTACTCAATTTGTGTCGACTGTGTTCAATTCGGTCCTCAGTAGTCATAAACATAAATATAACCACAAATATAAACATAACCACCGCTCACTCAATTCAGAATTTTAGGAGGTTAACAAAAATCGGAAAAGGCGGTGATAAAAAAATATTCTTTGACCGATTGACAACAGCAAAATGTTACGAAATAATATTATCTCGACGGACGGCCAACGGCTTATTTTTGTAAACTATTGTATGTATGTATTATCCAGGGTTTCAACTCGCTGGTCATTATTTATTGATTTCTATATTACAAAAAGCTAATTGTTAATGAGTTATATATTATAAAAAGCTAATGTTTATTGAGTTCTTTATTATAAAAAGCTAATTTTTATACAGTTTTATAGTACAAAAAGCTAATTCTTAATTGAGTTCTATATTACAATAAACTTATTATTATTGAGTTCTTTATTACAAAAAGGAAATTTTATTGAGTTCTTTATTACAAAAAGCTAATTTTCATAGAGTTTTATAGTACAAAAAGCTAATTCTTAACTCTATATTTTTCTTTATTCTTAGTTCTATATTACAATAAGCTAATTATTAGCTAATATTATGCTTGATGTCGCATTAAATACCGTTTTGTTTGGTATAAGCTCTACTGGTATTTCTTGACTAGTGTCAGCGACTCAGCCCGCCCTTAATTTGGTTATCTTCTTGGGATACTTACAGCAACTTCTTTTTTATATGTACTTAAAGTTTTCTATAACAAGCTATAACTGTAGCTTATCTACGACACGATTTGTGATTTGTGAATATGCCATTTTTAGTAATTATCGACTACAATATTCTTATACGATAAAGTTTCGATTAAAATTAGTATAAACGAGTTATGAGGGTTTTTTGCAGGCCTATTACATCGTTAGGGTATAAAGTGGGCCGCCTTATTAGGCAGGGAACGTATTTAGAACAGTAGCAAATACTGCAGAAGTGTGAGCAATCAACGAGCAAAGCTTCCAGATAGTCCGGAAACCTTGTCTGAGGCACTGAAGAGCATCAGACACTTCCTAGATTTCTGGACAAAGCTAATATGATATGAGTAGCCAACGACGGACAGACTTACGTACAATGGCCCAATTGTGAGGCTAAGTGCGCCTAATTAACTAACTAACTTCCAGTATTGAGTACGCCGGAATTCGAGAGAAAGATATATGCAAGTAGGTCTTACCTGCTTCTGTCTTATCTGCTAACTTCCATCTTTGCTTTTCAACTAATAATGAGTCGGTCGTTGAACAACTGCGTTTTATGGAGATCTAGAAAACTGACAGTCGCCCACTAGCTTGACAAACGTTCTCTAATTAGCACTGGTCCAGCGCGGTGGACAACGGCCTAAACCACCTTCGCCCTATACATATACATATTATTATGCGTATTATGGTTTTCTCTAAAATACATCTTTAGCTATGGTTCTATGATTACGCATAGCTTATATACTTCTCAGTAAACCGATTTTTTTTTTTTTTGGATGTGTAATGAAAACTGGCCATTTGGATTCATGCACTAAGGGTTCCGTCTACGATTAATATAATGCCTACTAAATAAAATAGTCAGCAATTATGCCTTAGTCGTATTTGCTATTGCAAACTACTGTTTAATTTAATTTTACGAAACTGGTTCAGTTGACCAAAGTTGATTGAAATTCTTTTTGCATGGATTTTGAGAACTCTTGTTTTGCCTGTCTCCCTTATCAGCCTCCCAAATCCCCATCGTTGGGGCACGGCCACCCTCCCTGCTCTGATTTGAGTCACAGGGTCCACACGCGGGCCCGTTGCGGAATGTGGATTTGACATACAATTTTTGACAAGGTTTTTTTTATCGAAAAGCCAGTGGTGTAAATAATTTAATCAATGTACTTAAGAAATAAAGAAAACGATTCATTGGGACACGCCAGGTTTGAATCTCCGCCACACAGAATACAAGGTAAAATTGAAACCCCTGGGCCACCGTCCACCACTTTTGCCAGTAAAATTCTCTAAAATCATTTTATTAATAAAAATATTAATATTTAGGGATATAGGACACATCCTCCTACCAGAGCTACGTACCTACATTAGCCATTCAAAACGTTTTTTTTTACTAAAAATATTCCCTAAGCTGCTTACTTAAACTGTTAAAGGGAATTCATCTTAACCTCCCGTAAGGCGCATGCAAATTCTAACACTTCATTCATCATCATATCAGCTTATATTAACTCCCTCGCAACCTAGTTGGTAGTGTGGCCAGCTGCTGTGCAAAAGGAGTGGGTTCGATTCCCACACTGGACAAAAATTTATGTTATAATATAAACATTTGTGTTTGTCTCGAGTCTGGGTGTATTTATGTATGATATGTATGTATTTCCAAAAAAAAGTAATATTTATGTATTTGTATCCGTTGTCTGGTACCCATAACACAAGCTTTGCTTACTTTGGGGGTGGACGGCACTGTGTGTAATGTCCAAGAATATTTATTTTATTTATTTATTATAATATTGATCATCTGCTAAACATAAGCCTCCTGCATGGCGCGCCACTTCTCCCGGTCCTCTGCCTTCCGCATCCAGCCACCACCAGCCACCACCAGCCACCGTTTTAAAGTCGACGGTCCATCGGGCTTCTAACACTACAGGGCAAAATTAATCTCTCAAATTAAAAAGAATATTTCCTTTTCAAGGCATGAAAAAAGTGTTTCAGAATGGTCTACCTGAGAAGAAAAATACATAATACTTATTTACTAATAAATTTCTATTATACAATAAACAAAATCTTTGAATCTATTAATGTTTATATCTTAGGTCCATACTTATTAGGCTCTGCCGGGATGTTGTGTCGAAATGAATATCAGAATTGAAAACCTTTTAATTGTTTGTCTATTGTAACGTATTTTCCTCGTAAATCATTTTTTTTTAAGCAATAATCAACAAATTTAGTAATGACGTGTATTTCGCTGATAGCCGCAATTTTGTCTATCAATTTTATTGAGGTTCTAGTACTATATGATCATTAAATAGCACTCAATGAGAATTCAAATCTCTTTAATTTATCTCTAGTCGAAAACGTTCTACTCCAACCAAAGCCGCCTTATCCCCAGCATTCTCCTGGAGACTGTCTGTTACTCCTCAATACACCTGCAAGATAATGTAAACCAATCGCGACATTTATTTCTATTGCATCTGTTTCTTTTGCATTTCTGTCGCGCTGATATTTATCTTTATTTTTTGAATTTATTTGTTGGTATTCACCACTATAACTGCAATCATATCATCAGAAATAAAACACTTCCAATATTCAATAGCTGTTTTAGAGTGTTCTGCTACGTCAATAATATCATGTAATCTAATCAGTATATTTCGCTTCTGTCGTCTCACTCTAGAACGAGGTTTAATTTTTGACCATTCAGTAATATTATATATTCCAACACATCAATTTTCATTGCGTTTTCATCTCCAGAAGAGGAAGCAGAAGATTTTTCATTTTCTGAGTTTTCTTCTCTGGCTTCAATGTAATGTAATCTTCAACTGCACCACATCTTTTTCTAGTATCGTAATCATTTCGTTCGCGTCATTTTGGTCATTCAAATTGAATATCTGTTGGTTAGGTAAGCATAATATAACATAACATAAGCGGGCGCGACTAATATAACAGATTATGTCTTATATTATTACAGTTTATAATCGTTGTCAAAAGTACCTCAAAATATAATTACATTTTAAAGTAAAGATAATAATATTGTACGGAATTATCGATAAACCGATACTTAACAATATAACAACACAACGGTCGCAACCGGTCACTTGCAACTTAGAGACAGCACTGATTATTTGTTTGTTCATTAGATAATAGTTAATAACGAAGCTCCTCGGGACCCCGCCCCGCCCCGCACCGCACCGCACCGCACCTCCCCGCACCGTACCGCTATTAGCAAAAACGTGAATTTGTCCCAAATAGAACTATTTAATCTCACAGATCACATGCGCCCGATGGAAGATTAAATCACTCGTCTGAAATTTAACAATAAATATATAATATAAAACCTAAACACCTTTCTGCATAACGCGTATCGTCTGTATCACAACAAACCGGCTCGGCGCGCTCTACTCGCGTGGCTCGGCGTTACGCAACCGGGCGGCGCGCCCCGTGACCCACTTCCCCGGGTAACAAACCCCGTCGCTGCCCACCCTCTAGCCGCCTGCCGCTGCCTGCTTCTCTGCGCACCAAGGTCTCACTTACAGCTACATAATTTCTAGGTTCCCTTTGTGGACTTAGCATATTACATTACCGGGTGCCTAATAGGGAATTTTATGTAAAAGAATTACGGTGAAAAATTAATAGACTGGAATACATTTGACTAATATTGTTTGGGTTCTTGTTGCATGTGGATTGAAACTCGATAATATTTTATGAATACATAAAGGGAGCAATAACACTATAAATATATTACAAAACCATGAACGACGCGACGTATAAAAATAAAAGAAACAAATAAAAACTTATTATAATGTTGCTACAATAAATTTAAAGTGTCCAACATGCTGCGGCCATCAGAAAGTGTCCAACATGCTGCGGCCACCAGAAAGTGTCCAAAATGCTGTGGCCACCAGAAAGTGCCCAGCGTGCTGCGGCCACCAGGAAGTGTCCAGCTTGCTGCGGCCACCAAGAAGAAAAGAATTTCACAAATCAATTTCAAAATAATAGCGAATGATTTCAGAAAGCATCAACATATCTACTAGTATACAAAAAACTTAAAATGGGTTTTTTTTAATTATTATTTTCTTAAATAATCCTTAATTTTAATTAAAAACCGGCCAAGGGCGAGTCAAGTAAATGGTGGTGAAGGTACGGTACCCACGGTGTGCTAGTCCGGCTTGCACATGACCGATGTTAACAATACGCATGTGATTTTACGAACACAATCAAGAAAAGTTAGCGTCCCGCACTCACCGAGCGTGACGTCGCTTTACTTTCAATATCGTTTTCTACAAACAAATGTGTTTTTTTTTATTTTAATGATAAGCTAGATGGCGCTGTACCGCTAATTTAAATAGTAACGACTAGGGCCCGTCTCTTACCTCGCCGGGTTTTTAGGGTTCCGTAGCTAAATGGCAAAAAACGGAACCCTTATAGATTCGTCATGTCTGTCTGTCTGTCGGTCCGTATCTCACAGCCACTTTTTTCCGAAACTATAAGAACTATACTGTTGAAACTTGGTAACTAGATGTATTTTGTGAACCGCATTCTGATTTTCACTCAAAAATAGAAAAAAGCAATAAATTTTTGGGGTTCCTCATACTCAGAACTGAAACTCAAAAAAATTTTTTTTATCAAACCCATACGTGTGGCGTATCTATGCATAGGTGTTTAAAAATGATATTGAGGTTTCTACTATAATTTTTTTCTAAACTGAAAAGTTTGCGCGAGAGACACTTCCAAAGTAGTAAAATGTGTGCCCCCTCCCCTGTAACTTCTTAAATAAGAGAATGATAAAACTAAAAAAAAATATATGATGTACATTAGGTACCATGCAAACTTCCACCGAAAATTGGTTTGAACGAGATTTTATTTTATACGTCATAAATCGTAAACCGCAATTTACCTTTTATTCAATCAACTCAAATATAAAAATAACAAAAAACATTGAATTTTTATAGATAATAGTACGGAACCCTTTGTGCGCGATTCCGACTCGCACTTGGCCCATTTTTTATTATTTGTTGTAATACTTTAGAGTTCACACTATTTTTCACTGCAAGTTTGAATTTTGTATGTATTATTATTTTTACGAGAGAACAAACACAACCAAAAAGTATTTCTTGTATGAGGACTCGTTCCTCTTAATGCTATCGCTAGATGGCGTTGTGTTTTACCAGTCATTCAAAATAGTAATAGCTTCGGCCCGTCTCACACTTGGCCGAGTTTTATTATTTGTTATTATTTTTTAGAGTTCACACTATTTTTCAGTCGTTTGTATGTATTATTGTTTTTCTTATAGAGCAAAATCAACAAAAATGTGTTTTTTGTATGGGACCCCCCCTTCAATTTTCGCTTTTAGACTTTTTATTATTCATTGAACAATCCCCCATTACACCACATATTCTGTGAACAATTCAGGCGTCTACCTTTCTCGGTCTAAAAGATAAAGCCTTTTAATGGTCGGAGAGACGGACAGACAGAGAGCATAGGCATAGTAATATGGCTCCGTTGGGACCCTCTTGGTACGGAACCGTAATAAAGTAAGATCTTAATAATATTTTAAAATGTTCTTGTATAATTTAATGATTTTCCTTTTAAGTATGTTTAGTATCCTTAAATTGTAAGAGGTGGCAGGAAACAGATACATATGAAATTTATGTGTGCACCTTACGCTATAAGCTCAACAAAAGCTCTTCAAGTTGACATCCTTCTACTCAAGATCTCTTCAATTTTTTTTCAGTATCCTAAGTATGCTTCAAAATTCTTCCTTAGCCTTTGAGACTGTACTACATTTGTTTGATAATTACTGCTATGCTTGTCATGCATAACGAATACACGTGTGTAGGTGCTTTATTATAATACTAACATTAGCAGAGGCAACTCTTATAAGACACATCATGTATGTACATGTATGTACATGTATGTACATGTATGTACATGTATGTACATCAACAGTTTTTACTCAACTCAATATCTAAATTGGTTCAAAGCTTTTAAAGCTAGGGCATAGTATAGTGGACCATAAAAATACAGGCATTCGTGACTTGTTCACATTCCGGTTCTCGAGAGTGTGCTTTCTAATTCTGCGGTTTGCCAAAAATATTTTGTCAACATTATATCATAGATTTAGAAGGTTTTTCAAATTCTGTTACAACAAAATATATTTATCTGATATTTAAATTATAAAAATTGCTGATTCGTGAATTATCTTTTGTTGATTGAAATTCCTTATGCATGGTTTTAATAAAACTGTTCTTTTGACTCTGACCTTAATGTAGTTCAAAATCAATCATTCGTATGATTGCAGGCGTGTCTGTCACACTCGTAGTTTACCTTATCCTAGAACATACTATTTATAAATGAAAGTATTTAAGACTGAGTTCTTAATTTATATTTCGCATGACATCAAAATCTGGAGTCTAACAGTGAATAATTACTCAGTTCGTATTTACAGAATACATTACCGGTAATTACCGTACAATACCGTACCGTACCGTAGTAGCGCTGCCGCTGCCCCACTGTCCTAGAATGAGGGCGTCTACCCGACTGCGCGCAGCTGTGCCCAAGCCCGTTGTAGGTTACCTTAATGTTGCGCCGATTGTGGGACAGATTTGATGGGCATTTGATTTGGTTAATTAATTGTGTTACTACTCCATTATTGTGAGTTATTTTTATGATGTTCCGGCTCTCCGCGCTTAGTTAAGTTAAGTGGGCGTGGCATATACATTTTGTGGTAATTACTAGTTAATAGTGTTTGTTTACTTTTTATGGTGATTAGAGGATAATGGACGCTGGGCAACTAGGTGGTTTATAGTTCTGAGGGAAATTTCGAATGGATTTCGATGGGGGGTTGCTTTTAAGAAATTAGGTTTATGATTTGTTGTACATATATAAACCTAGTTGTATATCAATAGGTACCGTTTGTGCTCTTTGGCTTCAAAATAAATTAACTATCGAGTCAAGCTCAAGGCAGACTTTTATATAATCGTCACTCAATTAAAAATTAAAATCAATTTTTTGAAGTTAGCTAATTTTAGTCAAATCGTAAGATCTATTTTGACATTAAGCTCCAAAACTTTGCTTAACATCATGTGTCAGTACAAGCAATATTATAATCGATGCTTCTCGTAAGTCGGTTATACTTAGGTTATGTACATTTCAAATAATTTTACAGTATTTGCGCAAACACACCTTATACCCAAAAACAAAGCCCATCGCACACATCACGGCTACGTGACAGAAATATTAGTATAATATATCTTAGTTCTGCCGACGACCGACGACCGACGCGACGTCTCGATACCGCCACTCAAAACATAAAAGTAGAATATATTAGAGTTACTCGAGTAAGCAAACTGCCAATATATCACATTATTTACGCACGATATCGGCAACACTGTCGATCTGATCGAACGACATGGAAATTTGCCAACTTGGGTAGAGATGACCGATCACACGTTGGGACCAATATGGACCATGATTAGGGTTTTTATTCAGATACTGAATTCTTTGTAAATGTTTTGTCACTTAGTTGAGCCTTTTTATTCAGATACTGAATTCTTTAGTAAAAGCTTTGTCACTTAGTTTGAGTTGTGGGAGTCTTTTTTGAGCTCTTCCTGGCTTCAGGGGCTCGGTTCTGGGTGCTCGTCGCAGATAATGCTAACGACAACATCGATAACGTGTGCACTGGGCCAATGTCCAGATTTTTTTAATGCTACGTGTATACCTTACAGACACACTGTCGACTAGTGCGTCGCGTTCAGTTAGTAATGATTCAATTTAGTCTATTGTACGCAAGTGCATCTTACTGTATCATATGTTTCAAGGAACAGATAACGTGGTCGGTAAGTTTACTAACATCTTCGTGTGCTTTGGGAGGGCGGGGCCGGGCGCATGTAAGTAGGGCGCGCACCGGGTCGGCCGAGTGTTGCTCTGCCGGCGAACACTCCGCCCTGCCCTGCGCCCTGCGCCCTGCGCCCGGACGACCCGGCTGTGTTATAAAACAATACACACAGTTAAATAATGACTATCTGCACATTATCACACTTCAATACTCGAAGTATAATTGAACTCGCTGGAGGCTAGGATTTAGGCAATTTGCGAGCTGACTGTGGATAGACAAATACAGAATACATAGGTGTATAGAATGATAATTGAAAGCGGTGAAATAGATTATTCTAGATAAAAAGTAACTTAAGCGTGGGTTTGACTCGTTAAAGTAACAGAATCAACTTTATCAAAAAAAAGGCAGATCCATACAATTACTGGAATCTTGCACATAATTCTATGAATGTTTTATTGTCATTGTTTGTTTCAAAACCCAGTTTCGAACAGATCTAGTAAATTTTATATGCTATGATAATGAGACAGATACGGACAAACACGTGAGAACAACGTAAAGTACAGCCGAAACTGTTGAGTACAACAAGACTGATATAGCACAGAGTTTGTTCCGCTCCGGTACTGCACTACACAGAACAACTTCTTGTTGAACCGAACAACTGAGGTCCCACAATTTCAGATTCCAGAACACGCCTCTTACTATCTCCAACAGCATTGGGATCCTTTCTTTTCAATTCGATTTCAAGATTAAATGTGAAGCTTACAATTCATCGGGGAAATAGGTGGACGACTAGCGAGCTATCCTTCTGGAAGTCGTGTTTTCTGGTCGCTTACCAAAGCTGCCGATAGGTACTTTTGCCAGTCGTCGTTACCACCACTGCAAAAGACCGATGGCCAAGTCACCATCGGTCTTTCGCAGTGGTGGTAAGTGCTACAGAGAAAGCCAATCTACTGGGCAGTCTCTTTGCCTCAAACTCGAATATGAACGATGAAGGCGCTGTACCACCTACTATACCGTGGTGCGGTGGTGCCGGAGATCTCCATAACACAGCGGGAGGCATTGCTTTCTATAGACGTTCATAAGTCGAGCCAGACGGTATACCAGCAGCGGTGATTAAGCAGTGTGCTCCTGAGTTATGTCCTGTACTCACGCGCCTCTTCGCGCTTTCCTACCATACTAGGCAATTTCCGTCTTCATGCAAGACTGAATGTGCACCCGGTGCCCAAAAAGGGCGATAGATCAGATCCATCGAATTACAGGCCTATCGCTATTACCTCTCTCCTCTCTTAGGTGATGGAGCGTGTGATCAACACACAGCTTCTAAGATACCTAGAAGAACACAACCCGGTCATTGGCTATCAATATGGCTTTCGCCACGGTCGTTCGACTTTGTGTGTATCTCACACACCGATGGGCTTTAGCCATTAAGAGTCAGTAGGAGGCATTGGCATGTAGCCTGGACATATCGAAGGCGTTCGGTCGGGTCTTCTAACGCAGTTGCCATCTTACGGAGTGCCCGAGGGTTTGTGCAAATGCGTGGCTAGCTTTTTGTCCGGCAGACGCATACGGAACGTAGTTGCCGGTAACTGCTCTGATAGCATGGACATTAATGCTGGTATCCCAAGGCTCTGTGCTGTCTCCTACGCTGTTTTTACTGCATATCAATGACATGTTGGACATCAACAACATGCATTGCTATGCATATGACAGTACTGGAAACGCCTATGCATGGGTCGTGCTAACATCCCTCGTTCCGTTGTGAAGGATAACCGCAGAGAAGTTGTGTCTCAAATCGAGACCACACTGTCCATGGTCTCCGACTGGGGACGCGTAAGCTTCCGATTCAACCCTACAAAGCCGAAGTCTGCGCGTTCACCGATGAGGAAACCTCATTCACTGTAGTTCCACAACTACAGAACACTCCCCTCTCCATCTCCAAGAGCTTTGGGATCCTTGGTATTGACATCTCCAGCAATGTTCAGTTCCGAGATCATTTGCAAGACAAGATGAAACTGGCGTCCAAAAAACTAGGTTTACTCAACAGAGCGAGGCAGTACTTGACGTCGGGGCAGAGGTTGCTACTTTACAAGTCGCAAGTTCAGCCCCATATGGAGTACTGCTGCCATGACTGGGCGGGTGCATCCGAATACCAGCTAGGCCCTTTTATACCACTAAGGTGGCAAACAAGCCTACGGTCCGCCTGATGGTAAGCGGTCACCGTAGCCTATGGACGCTTGCAACACTAGGGGCATCACTCGCGCGTTGCCGACCTTTCAGAAATCTAATAACTTCTTTTTTGAAGAACCCCATACTGCAGTCCTTAGAAAAAACCTTGGTAGGGAGCTCATTCCACAACCCAAGCGTTCGCGGGAGGAAGTTTCTCTGAAACCGCACTGTACGCGACCATTTCGGTTCCAAAGTGTGAGAATGAATTCCCTGTCGATGGCGAGCGGTGCGATGGTAGAAAGTAGCCGTGGGCATCATTTCGAACAATTCCTCAGAACACAATCCATTGTACAAGCGGTAGAACACACAAAGGGAGGCAAAGTCTCTCCTCAGACTTAAGGGCTCGATACCGCAAGTGAGTTTGGAATCGTCGACAATTCTCACAGCCCGTCGTTGAACCGAGTCAAAAGGGCCCAGCTGGTGTCCGGGTGCACCTGCCCAGAGATGGCAGCAGTACTCCATATGGGGCCGAACTTGCGACTTGTAAAGTAACAACCTTTGCCCCGACGTGAAGCACTGCTTCGCTCTGTTGAGTACACCAAGTTTTTTGGACGCCAGCTTCACCTTATCTTGTAAATGATCTCGGAACTGAACATCGCTGGAGATGTCGACACCAAGGATCCCAATGCTCTTGGAGATGGAGAGGGGAGTGTTCTGGAATTGTGTGACCACAGTGAATGGAGTTTTCTTAGCGGTGAACGCGCACACTTGTGTCTTTGTAGGGTTGAATCGGACCAAGTTTACCCGTCCCCAGTCAGAGACCTGGGACAGTGTGGTCTTGATCTGAGACACAATTTCTCCGCGGTTTTCCTCCACAACGGAACGAGGGATGTTTGCACGAACCGTGTAAAAAGCGTCTCCAGTACTGTCATCTGCATAGCAATGTATGTTGTTGATGTCCAACATGTCATTGATATGCAGTAGAAACAGCGTAGGAGACAGCACTGAGCCTTTCGGGACACCAGCATTAATGTCCATGCTATCAGAGCAACTACCGTCAACTATGGTTCGTATGCGTCTGCCGGACAAAAAGCTAGCCATCCATTTGCACAAACCCTCGGGCACTCCGTAAGATGGCAACTTCGATAGAAGACCGCGGTGCCAGACCCGATCGAACGCCTTCGCTATGTCCAGGATACATGCCAATGCCTCCCCCTGACTCTCAATGGCTAGTGCCCATCGGTGTGTGAGATACACTAGAAGGTCACCAGTCGTGCGACCGTGGCGAAAGCCATATTGACGGTCACTGACCAGATCGTGTACTTCTAGGTATCTTAGAAGGTGTGTGTTGATCACACGCTCCATCACCTTAGAGAGGAGAGAGGTAATAGCGATAGGCCTGTAATTCGATGGATCTGATCTATCGCCCTTTTTGGGCACCGGGTGCACATTCGCAGTCTTCCATGAAGACGGAAATTGCCTAGTGTGGTAGGAAAGCACGAAGAGGCGCGTGAGTACAGGACATAACTCAGGAGCACACTGCTTAAGCACCACTGCTGGTATACCGTCTAGCCCACTCGACTTATGAACGTCTAGAGAGAGCAACGCCCGCCTGACCTCCCGCTGCGTTATGGAGATTTCCGGCATGGTCTTACCGCACCACGGTATAGTAGGTGGTACAGCGCCTTCATCGTTCATATTCGAGTTCGAGGCAAAGAGACTGCCCAGTAGATCGGCTTTCTCTTTAGCACTATGGGCCAAGTCACCATCGGTCTTTCGCAGTGGTGGTAACGACGACTGGCAGAAGTTCCCTTCAGCAGCTTTGGCAAGCGACCAGAAAGCACGACTCCCAGAAGGATAGCTCGCAAGTCGCCCACCTATTTTGCCGATGAATTGGAATTTCGCTCTGGCAGTTGCTTTCTTACTGAACCTCGAGGCAGCATTTAATTTGCGTTTTAACTCAGAAATATTCGGATCCTTATTAAAACGAGCCGTGGTCCAAGCCTCATATGCATTTTGCTTAAGAATTTTAGCTTTTCTGCAAGACCTATGAAACCACAGTCGTTTTTTGACGCCGGCAGCTACTCGCGGGTTAGGAATATAGCATTCCATACCAGCAAGGATTGTCTCAGTGACTGCGGCTGCGCAGACGTCAGGATCTTCTGAGTTAAAGCAGATCTGCCTCCACGGGTACGATGCGTAAAATTCTCGCAATCCATCCCAGTCTGCCGACTTATAGTGCTACACACGACGCCAATTAGTTGGCCCAGAAGGATCGGGTTGTGTGCATGACACTTGAGTCCGAACGAGACAGTGGTGCGAGGAGCCAAGAGGCGCATCCACTGAGACGGAGTATCCGTCCGGACGAGTAGTCAGCAGAAGGTCCAGTAAGGAGCTCGTATGTTCCTCTATATCTGGTATTCTCGTTGGAGAAAGTACCAGCTGAGAGAATCCATAGGTCAGAGAAAATTCATGAGCAGATATCCCAGCATAGTTATTGGTTCGAGAACTGAGCCACTCGCGATGGTGGGCGTTAAAGTCTCCCAAAATAACTAGTTCTGCTGTGGGATATTGCTCTAGAACTTTGTCAGTCGTCAAACTCAGGTGCGTGAACAGTCGAGTTACGTCCGTGTCACCGCTATGAGACCTGTATAGGCACGCATAGATACGAGTGTGGCCGCCGTAATCTACGCGCACCCACAATATCGACAGGTCCCTGTCTTCAAGGCTATGAAGGCGGCGACAGCAGATATCCTCCCTGACGAACATACATACACCGGCACGACTCATAAAATTGTGTTCGAGTTTGTAGCCGGGATAGTGGAGGTATGATGTGTCAGCCGGGCAGGATATCTGTGTCTCCGTTAGAAAAAGAATGGTCGGCTGCGCAGTTTCAAGATGGTGGTGGACTGCGTTAAGATTTGCGTGAATACCCCTGATGTTGCGAAAATCCACATTATATGTGGATGGAGTAGCTGCTGTGCAAACTCTTTTCTTTTTCTTTCTTATGTGTCTGTGAGAATTGTCGACGATCCCAAACTCACTTGCCGTATCAAACCCTTAAGTCTGAGGAGGGACTTTGCCTCCCTGTGTGTGTTCTACCGCTTGTACAATGGGATGTGTTCTGACAAATTGTTTGAAATGATGCCCACGGCTACTTGCTACCATCGCACCGCTTACCATCGGCAGGGAATTCATTCCCACACACTAGAACCGAAATGGTCGCGTACAGTGCGGTTGCAGAGAAACTTCCTTCCGCGAACGCTTGGGTTGTGGAATTAGCTCCCTGCCAAGGTTTTCTCTAAGGACTACAGTATGGAGTTCTTCAAGAAAGAAGTTATTGGATTTTTGAAGGCAAGGCAACGCGCGAGTGATACTTCTGGTGTTACAAGCGTCCATAGACAACGGTAACCGCTTACCATCAGGCGGACCGTGTGCTTGTTTGTGGTATAAAAAAAAAGCTGGCGTCCGAGAAAAAAAGTGCGGTTTTAATGAAACGTTCTCCCGCGAACGCTTAAGTTGAGCAATGAGCTCTTGCCAAGGTTAACTTAGGTGCACCAGTAATGCCCCTGTTGTTGCAAGTGGCTATGGTGACCTCTTAACATCAAGCGGACCGGATAGGACCTGGCGATAAGTATAAAGAATCTCAAAATTACATGGAATTGTTAGGTATTAAATAATTTCTTTGACATTGATTAGGTGTCGAGTGCTCCAATCTCGATTCAATATAACGCAAGTAATTTATGCATGTATATATATATTAACGGTTCTATTCTTCAGAAGGGGGTAACCAGCGGCTGCCCACACTCACCTAATAATGTGCCGGCCTCATTTCACCAACCACTTCAGTCCTGTCTGTCAAGTGTCAGGTGTCAGGTGGTGAGCCCGTCGCCGCAGAACTGCTTCTGATGCAGCTGTCTGGACAGAGGTGGTTCCATATTTGTCTCATTCGTCGTAAATGACCTGCTTTAAAGTAATGAGTGGTAAAAACTTTTTAACAAAAAGTCAACCGGCTTCAAAAAGATACACTAAAAAGTAGAAATAGTTACTTATGACCAGAAATCTGATCTGAAAACCTACAGTTTGAAGTTTGGAGTGTTTTTTTTTGAGGCAGTTGTTTTTTGCTAAAAAAAATTTATTCATTACTTTTGAGTGACGAATTGCCTTATTTTTTCGTACACTAAAATCATCCATACTCATAACAAAATTTTGTACAATCATCATCATTAAAGACGTTTCACCAGTTCCAAATTAACATCAATTATTTTTTTTTACCGAAAGTTTAAGTTTTAGATTCACTTCATTAATATGGGACCACCACGAAAGTGGGTTACTTTTAAATAAAAAAAGAATTTTGCAAATCCGTCTATATATGACGGAGTTAGGCCGGAACATACATAAAAAAAAATATAAACATCTAAATTGAGAACCTCCTCCTTTTTGAAGTCGGTTAAAAAAAAGAAATTCTCAAATCGGTCCAGGCATCATCGAGTAATCGGAAAACATACATAAAAAAGAAAATTCCGACTAATTGAGAATTTTCTCCTTTTTTAAAGTTAAAAAATGTAACACCAAGGACAACGTAAATAATCATATACCCCGATTATAGCCGGTTCTTGACCAACTATAAGCAGATATTTGAACTGTTGCACAATATAAAAAATCATTATTTTTACTTTTACTTTTAAAATATTGTATTTTTATATCTGACAATTTAGTACCTATGTATGGTGGTGTAAGAATTGAACTACGTCGTGTGCAATCATTTTTTACTAATAAATAATAATGATAATAAAATAATAATAACAAAGTGAGTCAGGGTTAGAGAGGGAGTAAATAACTTTGTATAAGAAAACCTTCTGAATAAAATGGAAGATAATATTTTAAAAATAAACATTTTAATAGTATAATTATGAGTATGAACAAGTGTACATATCTTCTAGACGTAAAATTAAACTGATAAAATCGTTGGTGATGGAAAATCTTTATTTTTCTCGGAACACAGTCATTGACATGGATAAGTATCTAGTGTAAAAGTCGAAATGAAATATCTTAAAAGTACGTTAGGATATTTCATGTTCACGAGAGTGTGTCGGTTCAATCACACCTGATGTACGCTTTATGCTAACGAAAGTGAGTTGGTTCAATCAAACTTTATGTATGTTTCAGGCTCACGAAACTAAGTTGGTTCGATCAAACCTGATGTATGTTTCAGGCTCACGAAAATAAGATGGTTCAATCAAACCTGATGTATGTTCCAGACTCACGAAACTAAGTTGGTTCAATAAAACTTGATGTATGTTTCAGGCTCAAGAAAGAAAGATGGTTTAATCAAATCATATGTTTCAGGCTCACGAATGTGTGTTGGTTCAATACAACCCAATGTATGTTTCAGGCTCACGAGAATGTGTTGAATTAATCAAACTTGTAGTCTGTTTCATGCTTACGAAATTGAGTTGGTTCAATCAAACCTGATGTATGTTTCAGGTTAACGAGAGTGTCTAGGTTCAATTAAACCTGATGTTAGTTTCAGGCTCACGACAGTAAGATGGTTCTACTAAACCTGATGTCTGTTTCATGCTCACGAGAGTGTGTTGGTTCAATACAACCCAAAGTATGTTTCAGGCTCACGAGAATGTGTTGGTTCAATCAAACCTGATGTGTCTTTCAGCTTCACGAAAGTGAGATGGTTCAATATAACCAGATGTATGTTTCAGGCTCACGAGAGTGTGTTGGTTAAATCGAACCTGATGTATGTTTCATGCTCACGAGAGTGTGTTGGTTCAATCAAACCCGATGTATGTTTTAGGCTCACAGAACTGAATTCGTTTAATCTATACTGTTGTATGTTTCAGTTTCACTAGAATGTGTAGGTTCAATCAAATCTGATGTATGAATATATAAAGAATTAATGCTTTATAATGAGCGAACTGAGATTTATTTATAAAAATTAAACATTTATGAATTCACACAGCGATACTATTTATAATACATATTTTGAATAATTCATTTAGGAGTAATCTTTAAGAAATAAAAAAAGGTTTGAAACAGAATTGTATGTGTAGTGTCTAAATTTTCTTAAATTATCAAATAAAATATTATTTCTTGAACATGTTTGTACCAGTCATGTATATACCGTCCGGGTTATAAAGTTACGGGTTTATCAAACAAGAAGTAGATAAGAATGTTTCTGTAACCGTAAAGTTTATGGAAAACCCAACGGCTAAGTTTATAAAAGGCACGATATTTTAATCACCATTTGACAAACGATTCAGCTACGTTATGCCTTTGTCCTCTTGTGACAAGTATAGTCACCAGTTACTTCTTAGGAAACCCAGAGAAGAATTTAAACAGTGACATTTAAATAGTTTGTAAAACAAAAGTCTAATATTTCCCCTCTGAGTATTTTCCTACGCTTTTATCTAAATTAGTTTCGTTTTGTTCTTTTATCACACATCTTTATACTAAGAACCTAGTTTTCTTTTTATATAAATAGGACTTATTTTAGGCAGTTCTGTAGATAATGTCGTAATAGTTGCTCCTTTTGGAGTTATGTTTCAATAAAAACGTTGTAATAATGTAGTTAAATGAGAATGAACACCTCAGCAGCCGAGCAGGAGAAAGGGAAAATGCGTCTCCAGAGGCGACGGGGATTTAAATTGATGTTCCGTGCCGTCTCCAAGTGATTCATTCCCAGATTTATGATATTTGCGATATTTTTTTATCAATTATTTGCGACATTTATTTATTCAACTGCAGCCACCACCAATTTCTAGGGAGTTTGAAAATGCAGATAGTATCAAAAAAAATTTTGTGGATCTTCAATAAGCCGGTTTATCAAGTTTTGAATTATACGTATCAAAAAAATGAACCCCAAAGCCAGCCGTTTACTAGTGGAGTTACAGCCTGTGCTGGTTTGCTAGTGGAGTTACAACCTGTGCTGGTTTGCTAGTGGAGTTACAACCTGTGCTGGTTTGCTAGTGGAGTTACAACCTGTGCTGGTTTTCACATCATAAATGTCCCGTTTTATTCGTGCATTATAACAGTACTCCTGTCAGGTACCAGGTAAAGGCTTTCAGATTTGTTTTTGTATTACCGCTTTAAGGCGTCATTTTTGTTCGGTTATACGGGTCATTCTAATCGCGGAGTTGCGAATGAATGTACGCGCGGAGTTTTGATCTGGTAATCCAGTGATTCTCAAAGTGAAATAAATCACAATGTTTAAGTGTGCACGTAGCAATACTTCCTATAAAGCTGGATTAAGTGTAAGCTCCCCGTCTAGAAGAAATTCTGCTTCTGTTTATCCGTCACCAGTTTCTCTTAAGCAATTTATGGCCAAAATCAAAAGCGTAAAGCTTGAGCTGGCTCCCATTTAATCCCTGTCGGATGACGTGAAATCTCTCAAACATGATATTTGCGATTTCAAACAAATCAGTAGAAGTGGCTCATTGTCTTATCAATGTTTTACTAAAAAACTGCAGAAAATGAATCGAGTCTTACAGCGGTCACTCCTAACCAACTCAACTTTGTTGCGAAAATACCGAACACCGTCGCATTCAAATAAAGATTCGAAATCTGTGAAAAGATTCGAAATAGTCGCATTTAACAACTACCACTTAGAGGAAGAATTTGTTCATGATGTACGTCGCTCAAAATTGATCAAGTGATTACCAAAGCATCCAAAGTCCTTGACTTCATTTTAAGATATACTAAAGAATTCTGGGGGTCATTTTTGCCATTTTGCTACGAAATCTTTAAGATCAATAAATTTGAGTGAACTTTCATAAAAATAGTACAAAAATATACAGAAAATATCAACATATGATAAAGTGAGAATTGATATGTTCATTGAAGAGGAAATCACACTCACAGGTGCCGTGTGTCCGCACGTACGTACGTACTCCTCACACACACACACACACACAGCATCAACGGTCAGAGGCCAACGACCCCGGTGCAGTTTTGTACCGAGTGGGGTCAATATTTGCAAGGCACTAATAAGGCGTGTGAAGAGGCGTTCTACCACAACTAGATATGAAGGATTTATGAACGAATTATAGTTCTATTTTCTAAAGCGTAAAATAAAATGTAAGAGTTGAGAGCTTTACGGATTAGCGATCGTTCTAAAAATAGTTTAAAGCTTTTAAAGAAACAAAGTTCGTAAAATATTCAATACTGAAGTTCTATTTCTAAATTTTGTTGAATTTAGAAATAGACCACCTTAAATTTATACTTTTTGCACTTTTCATTATTTTTTAGATAATTTGCTATTATAACACATATTATTTGAAAATGTCAGGCTTCTACCTATTAGGGTCTAAAAGATAGAGCTCTTTATTTCAAGAATATGACAGCCTAGGCTTAGTAATAGACCTCTGTTGACACCCTTTGGGTACGGAACCCTAAAAATTAATGTAAAAAAACAGCCTGTAACTGCCAAAATCTAATAAATTTATCTAACCCTATTTATCTCAGTCCCAAGTGTAGATTTATGGGATCCTTAACACTTGCTGTTCTCTCGTTAAATCAGCTGAGACCAAAATGCTGCTGGGTGCTGCGACACTTCTGTATTTCAACGACCCTAAAGCTACGCGCGCACCTGAAACTCAATCACAAGTGCGCGAGTGCTGCAAACATTCATCATTAATTGATCGTTATGAGTCTGAGGCGCTTGCAGTTAAGAGACCGGGCGAGAAACAGATGATGACCAAGGGCATCGGATACAAGACTTGACTAAGAGACTTGGTCTTTCTTTCGATGAAGCAAGAACTAGTGGCTAGGTTTGGCTGTTACAGAGATTTGCTTTGGACAAAGTTTATTTTAGTTTATTACTCTATCTAAAGTTTACGTAACGGAGGATGTGTCATCATAAAGAACCGTCACGAAGGATTTGTAATACTTGCGTATGTAGCTGTGCATATTAAATAAACAAGCAAACAAAGTTAATATTGATTAAAAAAAAACTTTATTTACGAAGAGCTAAAGGATAATGTTTCAAAAGCAAGCGACAAGAATATGTTATTTCTTATTATTGATTTACATTTTCACCGCTAACTGTTTTCTGTAGAAACAGAACAGCTTACACAACTTACTTATTTATTACAGTTACAAAGAATACAAAAGCAGTTTTAATTTACGAGCTGCAAGTAAATTAAATATCCAAAAACAATGGCAATGTGAAATATATCTTAACATAAATACAAACAGACTGACCTACAGCTATGTGTTGTGTGTGACCTGTGCTGTGTGTTGGTCCAGTACATAATAACGACTCTTGCAAATTAAATACAGTAAACAATTTATGAACCGCACCAAATAGAAGTTCTGTGTGAGCTACATTTAGAAAACAAATAAATGTATCTAAATGGTTGAATGCGATACAATGTTAACTTTACATAATTAGAAACATATGATTTTCAAATAAAAACCTTTTTCTTGCAACATTTAATTATGTTTTAGAAAATTATCAAAAATATATAATAATAACATTTTTCAATAATCCGTTCAGCCAGAGTTAGCCAGAGTTGGAGTTATAAATCTATTGTAAAACGACGAACAAATAATCTCACATTTTCCCTCTATTATATTGTAATAACGATATGCAGTAAAATTATAACACTTATAAAGAAAAAACCCATGTTTTTATCTTTATATCGAGAAAATATTAAGCATTAATAATAAAGCGGGAGAACTTATACAATACAGTAAAAATATGCTCCCGAAATGAAGTGCGGGCGAATAATTTGCAGTCCATATTTAGTATTTGTACTGTATGTTTGGTTAGTTTCCTTAATATCCATCTATTAAAGATCAATGAATTTCACTGCATATTGTTATCAATGTGCTAAGTTATTTATTAATCTTCATCAATTATTCCTCTTTACAAATAGTAAAAGAATACTTCCAAGGCCGAGCTGTGCGCTGTGCACAAGATTGACTATAAAAGCTGGCATAAAAACTTGTCCTTATCGGAAATAGTGACTTCTGCCAGACAACCTTGACGAACGAAAAAATGACGAAGATTAATGTCTTCCAGCTGCCTTGATCTTGGAGTGGGAAAGTCAAGATCGAGCGGAATGCGACATTACGGAGACGAGAAGATCCATTTGTTGTACTTGACCCTGACATAGAATAGATCCGAGACTTTTTTGTTCTAGTAATAAATGGGTTGATGACAGTTTTTGTCGAACCCTTTATTTTGTGTGAAATTAGGACAAGTGAAGAAAATCAGAAGGACGTCTACTCGTACATTACTCGACTTCATCAAAGTCAAGTCAAGTATATTAAGATAATATAAATGTAAACGTTTAATGTTTGCTTAAAAGATTAACATACTATTTTATATTCTCCCTCTCCACTACAAGATAAATATTAAAGGTTTTTAAGCACAAGTGTGGTAAAGTTTATGTTTATGTGTGAAGACCTTTATAACTTTATTTTTAAAATTGCCATTAGTTTTTAGTTTTATTTTAGTTGATTGTTATAGTTTGTGTAACATATTGTAACTCATAGTATTGAAAGAATATTTCGATGCTTGTTTGCAACGCGGCTTTCGTGTGCTTAATCAGGTTGTAAAGTTAATGCTTATTTCGATTTTTTGCTTTCGAATTCGTCATAGTGGAATAGTTGTGATCATTTTCAAAGTTTCGTACCCAAGGGTTGCCAACCGAAACCTATTTCTAAGCCTACTTTGTATTTCTCTTTGGCTGTACTACTTCAATGGGCTCTGTCCTTTTTACCATAACAGGCCGGCTTAAATTTTTCCAGAATATTTGTTATTATAGCGGATATCCTACTAAAATTAAAAAAGGTTTTCAGAAACACGTTTTTTCGATTTTACTCTATCATAAAAACGGTAACACATAGGTATATATGTACTAGTTCCGAACTTGAAGTTATCATAATGTAAACTTTAAATTAAAATAACAAACAATAAAAACTAAATCTGATGAATAGTTGAAAATAATGATAATAATTATGAGCTGTTAATTTTGGATTTCAAAACAAATGAGTTGAGTCGTTGTTTTGTAAAATACCTTTTTTTTGACACAATGTAACCGCTCTAGGATTTTATTGAGAATTGATCAACAACGAGATGTATACTGCACTATACTAAGTGTCATCCAAGTTATATCTGCATACATATACATGAAAAGCGTCAAATACAACTATAACAAACTATTTTGATAAAAAAACTGTTACTACTACATATATGTATCTGTACAAAGCCGCATGCATCGGGTGACATTCCGCAACCCGGAAAGATCTTTGAATTGTTTCGAGTTAGCTTTCTGTCTGTCCAAGCGAGCTGACAATTGGATATTCTGCCTCATGACTTTTACTGTAAGTTATCTCAGTTGTTCGACACAGTCCTTCTGAATGATAAAGATAAACTATGAGACTAAGTACTAAGTATTTTCACTCTACAGCACGCTGAGCACAATCAGGCTGAGCGTCGTTCTGAGTTAGTACAGTTGACTAGCTGACTAGTTAAAATGGTCGATCTTTTAGAAGTATCGTCTTCAGACTTTGAGACGTATCATCGAGTTAAGGTTATCGACTGACCTGTTCGTCAAAGTCTGACCTATTTGGTCAGTTTATCTCACGGTAGAGTTACTATTTGGTTTTCTCACGGTAGAGTTACTATTTGGTCAGTTTATCTCACGGTAGAGTTACTATTTGGTCAGTTTATCTCACGGTAGAGTTACTATTTGGTCAGTTTATCTCACGGTAGAGTTACTATTTGGTCAGTTTATCTCTCATAGTAGATCTACTCACTACTCACTAACAACATCAAGGGACGGGTTTCCAAAAATGTTTATTTTATTTGTTATACATAGTTTTCCTGTTCCCTCGTCATTGTTATAGTAAATGTATTTACCATTTACCGTAATGTATAACTATTTTATAAATGGGAGCCATTTCTTTGAAACATACAAAGTTTTCTTAACAAACGTGACTCTACGAGGGCTTTCGTCTTTGCTTCAGCTCTGCTCGACTCCTGGTAACAGCGTAGGTATTTAATGTTTCAATATTTGTACCTATTACTTATTTCTATACCTAAAGTATTGTGTACCTATTTGATCAATTAGTATTATGATGAATCTAATTTAATTACACTAAATATAGTCAATATTTTACTAAAAGGACACCTTTCATGTTTTTCTAAAATAAGTAAAACTGCAATAATAATAATAAATATTTTTGTACATTACACACAGCTCCATCTGGCCCCAAAGTAAGCAAAGCTTGTGTTATGGATACCAGAAAACGGATACAAACACATAATATTTTTTTTGTAAATACATACACATCACACATTAATACACCCAGGGTCAATACAAACTCAAATGTTCTTAACATTAATGTTTTTCCAGTGCGGGAATCGAACCCACACCCTTTACTCAGCAGCGGGCCACACTAACAACTAGGCTGCGAGGGATTAAATCGTTTTTGGAGAAATCACCCGTGATAGAATAGAATATAACAATAGAATAGAATATAACAATAGAACCCGTGAAATATAAAAAAATCGGCCAAGTGCGAGTTGGACTCGCGGACGAAGGGTTCCGTTCCATTATCAATAAAAACGGCACAAAATCACGTTTGCTGTATGGAAGCCCCCCTTAAATATTTGTATTATTTTAATTTAATTATTAATTTTTAAAGTGACTGTATAACTAAATATTCTGTGAATATTTTAAGCGTCTACCTGTTACAGTTATCAATATCGAGCCAAAAAATTACGTTTGTTGTATGGGAGCCCCATTAAATATTTATTTAATTCTGTTTTTTTAGTATTTGTCCCTCGCTGCCTAGTTGTAAGTGTGGCCCGCTGCTGAGTAAAGGTAGGTAGTTTCCCTCCAACCACGGCCTTTGTTCTGCACCCAGTATATCTAAAGTACCAATAGTGTACCTATCTATACCATAAGAAAGAACATAATTCGCGAAAATAAAATAGCTTAATAAGTGATTTTATTTTTTATCTGTATTGTTTTTTGACACTTATGTTATGGCAGTAAATATACTTACATAATCGCAAAGACAGTCGCTAAGCTTAGAAACAAAATAGTCAAACACCTGATTATTTTAGCTACCATCTTACTGCTTGACGAGTTTTAGCTACCACCTTACTGTTTGGCGACTTTGAGCTACCGCCTTGCTGCTTGGCGACTTTCAGCTACCGCCTTACTGCTTGACGACTTTTAATGTAAGTAGTTGTCAGCATTTAGAATCATAGAATACTTTTAGACACTTTATAATTTAGACACTAGTTTTCGATAAACTAAGCTAAAAACCACATAAATTTCTCTAGTATTTAGATGGTACTCCTAAACAACAACAATTGATCTAGTTTTAACCGACTTCATAAAAAGAGGAAGGTCTATGTTCGATGCATATATTTTTTTCTACGTATGTTCACTGATTTCTTGACAACCACGATACCGATTTGAATGATTTAAACTGTATTTGATGAAACTTAAGCCCAGTACTTATTAAGTCGATCCCATTTACATTTAAAAGGGCTTGAACTTTTTTATTAACTGATCCTGCTTCCTTTAATGTGATTCGCATTTTTAATTTTTCTGCCCAAAGCCATGTTAAGGCAGAAAAACCAACCTTACTAAAATAAAAATAAAAAAGGAAAAAAAGAACGAAAGGAAAAAAGCTAAAGACATTGTTTAAAAGAAATATGTTATAGCCGGCGAGAAAAATTATTTACGAAATAATGTGAAAACTAGTGACGAAAACATTTGAAAACCTTAAAATGAATTGATTTTATATCTAGTGACGTTCTTATTTGGGTTGATATGAAAATGAAAATGACTGAAATTTAAAAACTGATATTAAAAAGTTTGCTTTTATATTGCTTTGTTAGACTTTATTTTTTACTGTTCAGTAGTATGTAGGTACATAACAAACGGAGGTCTGTGGTGGTTGTGATATCAGAAGGCGCTGGCTGCTGCCGTGGCTCCTACACGATATCCGTGGGGCGGCCCCGGGTGTGCGGGCGGGCGGGACGGACGCCACCAATGTAGGTCGCGCTTGAAAGGTGCCCTTATTAAGGTACTCCAGTTTTTCTTACACAAAGATTGCTATTGCGGGGAGAGCGGGCTTGTATAAACAATTTCCTAGATCTTTTGTTGGGCGGAGGTATTTGCTATAGTGATGATTGGCTTTTTGTACGGATGTTTTTAAAAGAAGATGGAATATATTTAACCTCATTATTTTATTTTGCAATTGGGTTAAACTATTTTTTGGTTTGACGATTGAGGTCGGCACTATGATAATAAAAGTAAATTGGAATACCAATAGGTTTACATCCTTCTTAAAAAAAAAGATCCTAATTACTTCTCCTGTATCTAAGCGTCGGAAGTGCTCGGACCATGTTCTCAACATGCCGCGCCACTCGGGCCATGTTCTCAACACGCCGCGCTGCTCGGACCATGTTCTCAACATGCCGCGCCGCTCGGACCATGTTCGCGACGCGCCGCGCCTCTCGTTGCACGCTACACTATCCGTTTTAAGCTACTTTTGATTCATTCAACGTGACACTATATAACTTACATTTTGGTCAACTTGCAAATATTTTTACACGTTATAAAAAGCTAGTGTTCATGTATGATGAAACATTTTTATTTCCATTTTTGTTTAAGTGTACTAAATTGAATTTTAAGGTAGTTGTCTAAATTTAAATATTTAACTTTGACCAACGCATAATAATATGGTGAAACTATAATTTTTAATTTTAATCTTCACAGAACTCTAGAAATGCATGTTTTTTTATGAGTAAAAATTTTCTTAACTTGGTTTCCAGCGACACAGACCCAAGAAGAACTTGACCTCTTGTTTTTAAAATAATTATTTAAATAAACAATTTCACATTTTTATTTTTTTAATAGTCCTTTCCCTGAACTCAAATACATAACTTTTACGTTTATTAAATTATATACTCTTCATCATGATTAGATCTATAGATACTCGAACCTACCTTTATTGCCTACATATACATATAATACGGTCAAATTTGTTTTAAGTTGTATGCAAAGTTAAAGTTATTAACATAATGTTACACAATATTCAGATTTCTATTTAAACAAAATTGTGACCAATAATTATGCTTTTAGTTTAAAAAAAAATGATTTGATTTAAAAGTACTAGTTTACTTAGTTGCTTGGTCGTCAAGGCTCTTATTAAATTCCAAAACTTGACTTGATTTAAGCACTTATTAAACCATTTTATTATTCATATAAATACAAGAGATATCTGTGACTATCATCTTTTTTTTACCCGACTTACACTTTATTCAGCTTCTAGGAAGAACTCGCAATACATGTTACATGTTACAGTCCATCTTCAATCATCTGCCTGCTCGTATACAAATGTCAATCGGTATTTTCTATCATTTAAAATAATTGACCGTTTACCAACCGATTAATATGATAATGGGTCTCATCAAAGAAAAGGATATTGACAAAATTGGAAAATCGATTAAACATTTCATTAGCAAATGCGAGCTTTGCTGTGAAGTCGGACTCTTTGTATTCTTGTGTTAATTGCAGCTTGTGCAGGATGCAGTTTAAGATACAAGTTTAAAGTTCGTTGCAAACTTCGTGGCGATAAGTGTAACCCCTCGCGGGGGTAAAGGTTTAGATGTTTTCCATCGAGCGTGGAAAGCAAAATTGTTTTCATCAACAAAAACCGAACGTGTAGTGAGATAATGTTTCGTGTAGATGTTTTTGTGTAATGTTTCGGTAAAACACAAGCAGGAGACCTGGATTTAGGTCAGCTCAAACCGAGACGCGACGCGACGCGGCATTTTTGAAATAGCAACACATTATGGACCTTGTTTACTAGAAAAAAAGATACAAATTACAGTTAGAGCACAAAAGTGAGGTTACGTGTCGCAGTAAACTAAGGTGCGTCGCGCGACGTTGGGATGCGCCGCGCGGGGTCTCGTGTGACTACGAGCAACGAGACGCGACGCGAGTAAAGCGGCCTTAGAATGCGTCGACCGCGGGTTCTCTGCGCCATTCCAGTCCAGACGGAAATTCAGATTTGACGCAGGTTGTATAAAATTAAGCGATTTAATATTAATTGTCTATTAAATAAACAACTTACACATAATACATTTTAATTTATTTATCATATTGGTATTTGTAATATTTGTTAGATAAATAAATGAAACGCAAGTGTGTAGTTAGACCGAGTCTATATTCCGGACTGACAAACGATGACATACCACAAGATCCGTAGCTAACAATTTACAAAAGGAGGTAGCTGACTACCTACATTACAGTTTTCATAGTAAAGTTTTGTTTTGACTAAGTAGGTCAGAGTAACTACTAGGATAGTTTTGTTTTAATTGGTAACTCGTTTCGAAAAAAGAAGTAATGTTCTTATTTAGAAACCGGGTTTCGATAGATGAAATGATCCACATTACCATATATTTTGATGATGGGAATCGATAGAATTTATAATCGGCAGCAAACTCAGTATGGACCCTTACCCGGGCCGCTGGGGGGTTCAATTTTCTTTTCACAAGGGGGTGTAGGTATCCTGATGACAGACGTCACTCGACACGACTGTGTATGACAACAGTTTTTGACGGGTATTGATAGAACACATTGCCAGGAGCAACGTTTGTGTGAAGAAAAAAAATGCATGATACTACTTTTTTTATTGATATTTACATGTTACTTTTTTATTATTTTACCATTGCAGAATTACGAGGTAACTGTATACGTTCTATTCTATAAATACAATGTGTCACAGAGGTCATCAATACATAAATACTTTATCAACCTGAAATAATGTAATGTACGTGACGTTAGTTAAAAAAATTATATATAATTGTCGTTTTAGGGTTCGCCTTGTGGGAAGTGATTTTTTTCAATAGTTTATACACGATTTTATTGCACAAATTGACGGCAAGTATTTGAAAACTCAGGGACTAGGTCGGCTTGTGTTGTACCTGAACACGGTATCTAGACGTCTAAGTCATATTTAGTTAAAACTTTGATTTCCTTAAATTTATCTCTTAAAGAGTGTCTATGGGACGGACTGTAAAACTGTTATGAATTTATTACATTACTCCTAAGTAATAAAAAGGAGGTATGTTTTTTCGTATCTTAAAAGAGCAAATACTTGAGCTTTATTTTAACAGCCGTTTAGCATATTGTGTCAATAAAAGCAGACTAAAATTATAGTGAAAACTGTTATCTCCTTATATTATTTTACAGTATCTTATTATAAGTATATTCTATGGAATCTAATACCCTCAAGCCATGGCACCCGTAGTAAACAACTCCGTAAACTCCGGTTACAGCCGAGAAAACAGAAATAATTCTAAGTGAAAAGCTGCAATCTCAAACAAAGGCGGGAATAATTTACTAGCGGTCGGGGGCGTGAGGGGCGGGACGCGGGGTTTGCAGGGTGGGCCGGGACGAGACATGGAAAAACTGCATTCTAAAGTGAGTTGAGCGCGTCTCCATTGCACCGGTGCGCGGCGATGCAACACCTTATGTACATTGAGCGGAAGCAGCGACTGAGGTACGGTCAGTTGCATACGTGCATATAGAGTAAAAAAACCAAATCGCTCGGCACACGCCCGCACCCGCGCCCATCTAGTCACTCACACACTTACTTACATAACTGTTTCTTGTCGTTTAATGGTCGTTCGTCTAGTAGGTATTAAGCTGAAAAGTAACAATTAAATAAAGTTAGCTATGATATAATTAGCTCCGTTTACTTTCAGACAATTCACCGATTGTGTTGTAGTCTTTAAAATATAATTTCTTCCTATATGTTTCTGTCAACATGGAAAGACGCTCACATAATCCCTCTTACAAAAAAAACTAATTCTACTGGTTTTTTCCGATTTCGTTCCTATTTCTATCGCACCCTTTCTATCTAAAGTCCTTAAGCGTCTTGTTGAAAAGTAGTATGTTTTAGACACGAAATAACTAATTAAATACTCTCCAATCTGGGTTTCGTGCAGGACACCGTACTGTTACAACTTTAAATAAAATTACAGATGATATTCGTATAACAATGGAAAATAGGCAGCTTACAGTGCTAACTTTACTTGATTTAAGTAATGCATTCAATACAGTCGATTTTGATGTGTTGTTGGATTTTTTGCGTTCTCTTAACATATCTCCAACGGTGTTTGAATGGTTTCAAAGCTACTTGCGAGGACGAAGGCAACTTATCAAAATTGAAAACACTTTCTCAGATTGGTGCCATATAACTGCCGGAGTCTCACAAGGCGGCGTTTTGTCTCCCCTTTTATTTGCAGTTTTCATTAATGAATATATTATATTAATACTATATTCTTTTCCCTACCACTTGTATGCAGATGATTTCTAGGTCTATAATAATTCAGCTTTTTATAATCCGCATAAAACAATAAATTTGACTAACTCCGATCTCTTCCAAAATGGTGCAGAGCATTTGGAATTAAAATTTACCTTGCTAAAACACAGCAGCAGGTATAACAGGCTAAGAGGTAGCCCAAAATTCATTTAAAGAACAATCTTGCAGCGGCACCTGTGGAACAATCTACCTCTAAATATCCGGATCAAATAAAAACATGTTTCCTGACACCGTAATCCTTTCTGTTATGAAATTTTATGTAGCTCTATGCAGATAATTCAGTATTATTTTTGTGCTTTTTATGCCTTTGTGCAGTTTATGTATTTCATGTATAATTATGTGAGTATAATTTATATCCATATTTTTATATTTTCATTTTATTTAAATAAAAGTATGTGTTTTAATTTTGCTCTTCTACTATTTCCTTATAGGCTTTCTCCATCTTATAAGGTTATTTGGCAGAAATCGCCATCTGGCGATAAGATCGCCTATTGTATATTTAACATTATTTTTTTTATTTTGAAGTATGTTTATTCTGTGCTATAAAACATATTTGTCTTTAGTTGCGGCAGTTAGAAACAACAGTTTAGGCTGAAGCCTAATTGCGGACATCAATGAAGTTAGTTACGATCAGTGGGAAGGAAGCCATTGTTGCTTCAGTAGTGAAAGTGCTTGTGTCGTAAATTGAAAATATAGCATGAAAATTTTCAAATTCTAGTCACTCAGATACTAAAAAAACAAAAAGTACGGAATAGCATAGGGATCGAACTCGAGTTAGCAACGTAATATCTTTGAGCTACTGGGCTAAGACTGATTATTTTTATGAAACGAAAAAAATAGTCACTCTTATCTTAAGATAGTATTGAATGTAATAAATAACAATTCCATAACTTTTACGATTTAAAAATGTTTGTAAAAACCTAATTTAAGTAAACAAAAATTACTATGATTTTGAATAATAATAATAATAACGTAATATTTTGTGTATCAAGTTAGTTGACGTATCGACACAAACAGTGGAGCGGGCACGAGCCGCGAAACTAACGTAGCTTGACAAACGTTGGTTATCTTGTTGGCGTATTGGAGCCAAAGTTTTGCATTACAAGGCGAGGCCACCACCACCGCCGGCCGGTGAATGGCCGACTGACCCCATTTCTGAAATCGATCCTCTGCCTCGGGGCTGCAGCTTTGCGAATCGATCCATTCTTTCCGCAACAACCTTTTACATCTTGCAGCGCGAGTATCTCGCCGCCTCGAGCTGGTGTGACTTGAATTTTTTCAACTAATACACTAAAATCCAAAACTTATTTGTTTATTTTGGAATTAAATTGTGTAAAATAAGGGTTTCCCTCAACAAAACAGCAAAATTCATAAGTATAAATCAAATGTAGAATAAAATTACCTAGTACCATTCGGAAACTTTTAGTTTTAAGAAGTACCGTATTGTATGACTGGTCAAGGAGTCCTGCGACCTCCCGACTACTTGTTAGATTCGATGTTGTTACTTACTTCTTAGATATAATACAATGTCAAGTTCTTACACTTCAATGAACGCTGCCAAAAATATATTATATAATAGTATATAAAATATATAGGTGGTCATTACCCACTTCAACCACAGAGTTTGCAGGTCGCTTTCAGTTCGCTTTTTTACCACATTATCACGTTTTTGTCAATTAGCTTTCTTGTTTATTTAACTTATATATTTTTGCAAAGGTGACGGAATAATCACTGACATGAAACCACTTGAGAAATCAATTATAAATATTTTAGAGAATGACCATTGTGGGCAGTTAATGGTGTTAAAAAGAATAAATAGTAACACCAAAATGGAACTGACGCACTCCAGTCCACCTGCGCTGTGCTGTAATAACACACTTTTAGACTATAAGAAGTGAACATTTAAATTACTAACTTGTTGGATTCCAATGTAAACGGTTTAAAAACGGTTGTAAATATTTAAGGGGGCTCCCATACAACATACGTGATTTTTTTGCTCTTTTTTGTAGATAATGGTACGGAACCCTTCGTGCGCGAGGCCGACTCGCACGTGGCTGATTTTTTTAATGAATCATGTTAAACTCAACAACGAGAACATTGTCAAACATTAGAACTTGATCCAGTTTTGAATCACTTATGCACATCACTAACAATCGAGTGATGGATGCTGTCGGTGCTATTCTCGATGGGTGTCGAGCTCGGGTCACCAGAGGTCACCAGAGGTCGAGGACCAGTGGCCACAGCGCTCTTTCCTCCACACACTTTATGACGCTGCACTCGCCACGCTGCGACTGTTCTTTGCTCTAACTATAGAATGTTTGGTTTTAACAATGAGTGTTGGTGTTGGTGTCCAATTATGTCATGTAAACCCAAATTTAACTAAGTCACGAAAACCCTAAGGATGTAACATAAATATAACAACAACAATACTTAAAAGTTGTATGAAAACTTTCACCTCTGAGAACAACTTACTCGAGAAAGAAAACTGGCGAAAACTAGTAATACCTGGGGTACACTGAAAGTTTTGCGTAACTCATTAATAAAACAATTTCCATATAAAGTAATATATTTGCTGCTTTTCGAAGTATTCTCCATTACATTTTAAATACTATTTCATTCGGTCTTATGCATTATAGACCGGGAGACAATGACACAAAATATAGGGTGATTTGTACCAGTATGGCGGTTCTTCAGGGGTCTAACTACGTAATGACGAAAAGAAAAATGGTGGTCGTAGCGTTGGCACCGGCGGCACAATCACGTGGGCGTTAATCGCAGTGTCGGGTAAATTACGAGTGTCGAACGATTTGTTTCACAAAAATCCTTGTATTTTCCGATAGTCCATAAAAAAAAGTAGGAAGTAGCGTAATGCCATACTTCTCCGGTGTGACTTACAGCCCGCCATACCGACGCGAACACAATACATTTCAACCATTTGTACCAAGCTAATTTTTGCACAGCTAATCATCGTCGAGTAGCCATCAGACAGACTCTGTTGAAAAAAAATTTCAAGGTGGTACAAATCGTTTTGTAAAAAAAAAAATTAACTCCCTTGCGGTATGGCGGCCATTTGGAACCGTCTGAAAATTATTTTGTGTCACTGTCTACCGGTCAATTATATTATACGTATGCCCTTGTACACGAGTAGAAAACAAAAAAAGAGAAAAAGGCGCGAACACTCCAAATGTTCGTGCTGTTTAGTGTACATTTCAAAATATACATTTTTATAAAAATGTCGAGTGAAGATAGTGATTTGATTCCAGAGTTTATTAAATCTGAACCGTTAGCATTGTAGGTACTACCAGACAAGTCCAAGGAAATTTATAAGAAGAAGTACTAATTTTCTGGTAGGATTGCTTTTTATTGTCTCACAAAAGGTGGGTTCCTCGAGGATAAAGGTGTTTTTGTCTTGGGAAAACTGAATCCCTCGTTGCCCTCAGTATTCTAGTCTTAACTTCCTCGCTTCGCCCTAGCTCTTCTTACGCTTGGGATTCAATTTGGCACACGTGACTTAAGATACTGCTTTATTATCTTGGTAATCTACTATTAAACGGTGTTAAAGATTATTTTCAAATTATTTTGAATGAAAAAATAATTTTAAATTCCACTTACACCTGATTGGTTATTAAATGGTTTTAAATGAAAGAAATGCCTAATTTTAGTTTAATCAAGTTAGCTAAAAGCTTTAATAGCCTATTTGTGTTTTATGTTTAATAACATACAAAGAGTGGGTTTGTAAGTTTGAGTTGCACATTAACTCTGAGTTTTTATTTTATCATAGTTGTCTCGAACGTTATCTGAAATATAAAGTGTAGGTTCTTTATATTTCAGATATTAATTTATTATTTTCAATTGTAAAAACGTAAAAGAACTAAAAAAAAAAAACCTGTAATTGTGTTATAAAATAGATACTTGCCATGTTTTACTCATTTCGTAAAAACTATGCTTAGTAACAGCACAGACTATATAATACTCAAAATACCGACGGGTAAAACTTCGAGCAGCCGCCGCGGAACTTAAGTATAATTTTTTTTAGTATGAACTGTGAATATTTCAAATTTTTTACTTATCAGACTTATAAAAAGTACATAATATTGTGTAAAATGATTTTCCGTTCTTTTTCTTTATACTTATGGCTTTAGGTCAACAACTTACATATTGAAGACAAATCTCATTGAATGGTACGACTCACACTTAAAATAATAAAAATACCAACCCTTTCGTTGATCTAGAGGTTATCGGTCTATAATATCAGAGCGTGTATGTGAGCTTCACAAGGGAAGTAACAAAGTGGAACTATTCAATTTTTCGGGACTCCTCGTGCCGCCGGGCTAAGCCTTAGATCCCAGCTAGCTCAGGAATCAGGGCACGCGGCAGATTTAGTGCGAATATCAAGTAACACGGGGGTTCCGTAAAAAAGAAGTTTAAAATAAATTGCGCTTTTAAAGTTATTGATTTGACAGGTGCATTTAGATCTACCACTTGATTCTATTTCTTTAGATTTTTGTCATTGTTTAGGAGCACTTTTGTAAATGTTCAATTAATGTAGATTGTAGGTACTACTACTTGTTATCATGTTGTCATATCTGGTGTGTTTATGAACTGGGGGGGGGGGGGGGGGCGCTTGTAGACAGTATGGACTGAGTGTCACATTTACCCCGTTTATTAGAGTACCGTAGAAAAACGGAGTCCTTATAAATTCTTCATGTCCGTATGTCACAGTTATGATTCCGCTGTAATTTACATCGATTTGAATGAAATTTTACAGATATAAAAATTGAAAAAAAATAGGAATGGTCACCATACAATGAACATGGGATGAAAAAATGTAGGGGTCACCATACATTGAACATAGGATAAAAATATGTAGGGGTCACCATACATTGAACGTGGAATGAATTTTTTTTGCGCACCTCATCATGTTATGACTTATGAACTTCTAGAGAAAGCAACGCCCGCTGGACCTCTCGCTGTGTTACCGCACCACGGGTGTAGTAAGTGGTACAGCGCCTTTGTCGTTCATATTCGACTTTGAGGCAAAGTGACTTTCCAGTTGATCGGCTTTCTCTTTTGCACTATGGGCCAAGCCACAATCGGTCTTTAGCAGTAACGACGACTGGCTGAAGTTCCCCTCGGCAGCTTTAGCAAGCGAGCAGAAAGCACGACTCTCAGAGTCTCATTTGCCAAGAATTGGAATTTAGCTTTGGCAGTTGCTTTCTTACTTAAACTCGAGGCAGCATTTAATCTGCGTTTTAACTCTGAAATATTCGTATCCTTATTATTAAGAGCTATGGCCCTAGCCTCATACGCAGTTACAGTTGGCTACAGAATTTTAGCTTCTCTGCAGTATTAAACCACAGTCGTTTTTTGAGGCCGGCAGCTCCTTGTGGGTTAGGAATAAAATATTCCATACCAGCGAGCATTGTGTCAGTGACTGGGACTGCGTAGACGTCAAGATCTTCTGAGCTAAAACTTTTTGCTTTTTGTTACCTTTTGCTATTTTTAAAAAAGATTCTTAGACTAAAGTAAGGATTCACTGCACATACAACTAAAGAGACAAAAAGTGCGTTACTAAAACTGCGAAAGCTCGGCACAGATAATACGGTTGCTAGCGTACTCAAAAATCAAAAACCTAACTCAAAAATTAAAAATGCTTAATAGGACAACTAAACAATAAGATTTTTTTTTTATGCCACTTAGGTGGCAAACAAGCCTACGGTCCACCTGATGGTAAGCGGTCACCGTAGCCTATGGACGCTTGCAACACCAAGGGCATCACTCGCGCGTTGCCGACCCTTAGACAAACTTAGTCCTTAGAGAAAACCTTGACAGAGAGCTCATTTCACAACCCAAGCGTTCGCGGGAGGTAGATTCTCTGAAACTGCACTGTACCATTTCGGTTCTAAAGTGTGAGAATAAATTTCCTACCGATGGAGAGCAATGCGATGGTAGAAAGTAGCTGCGGGCATCATTTCGAACAATTCCTCAGAACACAAGTCATTGTACAAGCGGTAGAACACACACAGGGAGGCAAAGTTTCTCCTCAGACTTAAGGGCTCAATACCGCAAGTGAGTTTGGGATCGTCGACAATTCTCACAGCCCGTCGTTGAACCGAGTCAAAAGGGCCAAGCTGGTATCCGGGTGCACCCGCCCAGAGATGGCAGCAGTACTCCATATGAGGCCGGACTTGCGACTTGTAAAGTAGCAACCTTTGCCCCGACGTGAAGTACTGCTTCGCTATGTTGAGTACACCAAGTTTTTTGGACGCCAGCTTTACCTTGTCTAGCAAGTGATCTCGGAACTGAACATCACTGGAGATGTCAACACCAAGTATCCCAATGCTTTTGAAGATGGAGAGGGGAGTGTTCTGGAATTGTGGGACCACAGTGAATGGGGTTTTTTTAGCGGTAAACGCGCAGACTTGTGTCTTTGAAGGGTTGAATCGGACCAAGTTTTCCCGTCCCCAGTCAGAGACCTTGGAAAGACTGATCTCGATTTGAGACACAAGTTCTTCACGTTTTTCCTCCATAACGGAACGAGAGATGCTTGCACGGCCCGTGTAATAAGCGTCTCCAGAACTGTCATCTGAGCAATGTATGTTGTTGATGTCCAACATATCATTGATGTGCAGTAAAAACAGCGTAGGAGACAGCACAGAGCCTTGCGGGACACCAGCATTAATTTCCATGCTATCAGAGCAACTACCGTCAACTACGCAAGCTGATCAGGTCGTTTTTTTCTAGGTATCTCAAAAGCTGTGTGTTGATCACACGCTCCATCACCTTGGAGAGGAGAGAGGTAATAACGATAGGCCTGTAATTCGATGGATCTGATATACTATTCTTATAAGTTTTTAAATTAATTTCGATTGTACTGTTTTCTATTACCACACTCGTTTATACATCGATCTCAGTTGTACTATTTACTATTGATATATGTGTTTTTGTACATTGTTCTCGTCTTTTACTGTGTTCTACTGCGACATGTTTGTTTATCAATTTTGAAAGTGGTACTTTTTGCTATTGCTATAGCTATGCCTCCTAGTGTGCCTTCATTGTGCTTAACTTAATGCAACTACTTAACACATTTAAAGCAACCAATTTAGGTAGTCCTTCGCAAAGAGTTAAAATCCTTTACATGATAATATTAGCAGTGAATATAATATTTATTGAACTTTGAGTCCGAAATTTTGAAACACGATACTATTGTTATAAAACGAACAGTGGACATTCAATAAAGTGCGTTGTTTTATTATTTGTCAAAACATCAAATAATAGCATTATTGTTCATCCCACGTAGGTATTAATATTTGAGTGCATGTCAGAGTGTTCGAATGTAACATTAGACAAAACAAAATGTTATAAATATCTTGTATTCTAAAGTCAATCAATCACAAGCTACAATTAATTTATTTTACAGTTTTCAATAAAGTATCACGTGTGAGCGTCGTTCACATTTCTCACGTCTCGTCATTTCACGTGTACTGGAGCTTGTCACTTATAATAAATATTACGTCATTGACATTAAATAATAAAAAAACAGCCAAATGCGAGTCTTGCTCGGGCACCGAGGTTTCCGTACAAACTTATTATTTTTATATTTTAGTAGTTTAGTTCTTCCATTATGATATCAAGTCTTACAGGTTTATGTCTAAGTTATTAGTTTTTGGTTTTTTTTTTAGTATTTGTGATGTAACATCTTGCTTCCGGACCAATTTCATGAGTATTGGTCAACGGGAAGTACCCCATAGGTTTTGATTTATTTGTGTCACAATATGCGACAAAAATGACCCTATTATTGGGCAATTTGTTTTTATTACATTGATATAGAAGCTTGAGTATATTATATTAATCTTAATTTGATAACTTCATGCGTTGAGGACAAGAACACTTGTATAGGTTACGAGGTACCTACTTGTATCAAATTACTAACACATCTAGGTACGGGTAGGATCGTTCGGTCCGTGTGGTGCTCGTACCTGCGTGCGGATGTAGGGCAGGCCCGGTCCGCCAGCGCCGGCCCGAACAAGATTGATGCGGGGTCGCTCCGGCCCGGGGCCCGACCCACTATATCACCCTGATCCCGACCTGCTACGAGACGACTTTTATTCGAAAGAGTAAGTTTCTGAGGTGGTCCCATATTAATGAAGTGGATTTAAAACTTGAATTTTTGGAGAAAAAAAAAATATTTATGTTAATTTTGAACTGGTGAAACGCGCCTTTTATGTTGATGATTGTATAAAATTTTGTTAAAAGTATGGATGTTTTTAGTGTACGCAAAAAAAAAGACAATTAGCGACTCAAAAAAATATTTTTAACAAAAAAAAACAACTCTCAGGTACATAGACACTAACTTCAAACTGTGATTCAGATCAAATATTCAGCAATAAGTAGTTATTTTTACCTTTTTAGTGCATCTTTTTAAGCCGGTTGTTTTTTTTTCTTAAAAAGTTTTTGAGTTAACAATGTTCGGGTTTAAAAGAAAATCGATTCATTTTCAAATTTAATATTTGACCGCTCGAGCGGACGGATAAAACATTGCGGGTCGCTGTCTGATACTGTAGCAAGTGTGATTTATCCCAAAGAAGCATTTTGCAAGATATCGTCGCATATCGTAGCGTGTTTGAGAATAATCTATTTCTGTCGATCGAGACCAGGAGTGTAATGTTCATTTACATCCCTCGAGCTGTCCTTGATTCATAGATCGGGTCACCCCATTGCACCGTTGAATCGGGAAGGAATATTGGACAGTAGTTTAACAGACGATTTATCAAAATTCTTTAAATGCGGTTTTGTTAACTTTAGAAAGTAAAGAAATGTTTCTGTTCAGTGAGAGAGAGGGAGAGAGAAACAATCAATGCGACGAACTGGGCAAGTGTTATCGCCTCGCCTAACGACACAGTTTACCTATTAGTTATTATTTGACATCGTAAAATACAGTTTGTTGTAAATATTTAAATAATATGCTAATAAGTAGACGTAGAATAAAGATGGTTCATTACAATTGATTTCAAAATGACCAGGCATATTTTCACTAGGGCCGAAATATAAAATTTATTTTTTAAAAAGTTCACTAAGAATGTACTGGCTGTACCACGAGCTCCAAAGAGTAGTCCAATCATTTAACAGTTTTTTATGTTATATAGTTGCCGAAGGTGTGTGATACACAAGGTTTGTAACAGCCCTTTTTTGTGTTGCTCGATCATTAGGGCCTGATTTTCATCATTTGTTAGGCTGTCACGGCTGTCACATTATGTAAGGTACATTTTTTACGGACTTTTCTTTCCATTCTGTGTAGCTTAAAATATCTTACTTTAAAATAGTGCAAATTGTATGGTTGTGACAATAGTTTTGTAAATAAAATTAATGTTCTTTTTTTACTCTAAAAATATATATAAATATATTATACATAATATATATCATGTATATCCCTGCTTTCGGCTACTGTTAAAGATACGAAAACAAAAGAGCTCAATCATTAGCACGCAGCACATTTATAAAGATCGCCACTCACGATCACGCCACCGACTCGAATGGCACTATTTAAACCCAAAATGGACCATGAGTATCAAATTCAGAAGTCAAAATATGCGCGATGTAAGTCCACAGATTTACAAACGGTAGGGCATACTGAAAGTTTTTGGAAATGGTCACTTATAACAAAATAAAAATATAAATATTGGTTTTCACCATAGATTGTAATTTGGACTGCGCAATAGGCTCACGAAATTGGCAACACTTTAGAAAGAGACAAAGTTAACCTGTGGTATCTTTCTGTTGGAATATAACGAAAATAAATCCGTCTCTCTGTAACTAATAGTATGAAAGCGTTTCTCGTTCATACGTAATAGGTCAAACCCTGAACAATGGCTTATTTGTTATAAGCAAAGAGTTTGATTTTATTTTATTCTGTAGTAAGTCTTAGCTGTGCTCTATTAGAAAGACCACGTTTACACACATTCTAAAAGGCGATAATAAATACCAAGTTCATTAAATCGTCAACAAGTGTTTCTTTTGGCTTCCAAACCTAATAGGTTATGGGCCCAGTGAATTAAAATATAGACTTCGAAAATTAATTAATAAAGCGACACTGTGAGTAAGAACTGTTTAAGTGACTTTTATCAATTGTGCAAGCAATTAAATTTTTTTTGAAAGTAATTAGTTAATAGTCACATAACATTTTTCTGTTTTTATAAAAATAGACAATTTAAAATTAAAAAGAAATATAAAACCGTTCGATGGCGAAAAATATATATATATAAATATTTGGAAGCTTTGAATGCGTAACTTATTGAATGAACTTGAAGTGCCTCAAGTGGTAGATACCGAAGCTCCAACGGAACCGAACAAAAAACGAAAGATTTCAAAGAATACTATAATAGAGTATTTATTTGATTCTTTACTAGGTCTAACGAGTGAAGATATAAATGCAAAAGAAATATTCTCTAAGTTGGATTCAATTTATGAAAGAAAAAGCATAGCGACTCAATTGGCATTAAGAAAAAAATTAATAAATTTGAAGTTAGAAGGTGATAACCCACTCATAAATCACTTTAGAAGATTTGACGATTTAATATGCGAATTAATAAATAAATAATAAACCAAGCAGTTACGACGGTGTAATAACTGCAATAGAAACTCTGGCAGAGGACAATCTAACTTTGACTTTTGTTAAAACGCGACTACTTGACTATGAAATAAAATTAATTCATGAAAGACGTGATACAAGTATGAAGGTTCTACAAGCTGAAATCAGAAATTCCAATATATTTCAGAAACCACGTCATTATAAAAATTCTAAAGGGTCTCGAAACACTTTTGGGACACGTTTTAAATCAACGTTTAAATCAAAATCTGATAAGTTTAGAATTTTGAAATGCTATTTCTGTGGGAGAAAAGGTCATATGCAGAAAAACTACTACTTTATTATATAATATGGCCAAACAACGCTCCGAAAACTTGAATACAGTACAAATAGCAAAAAGTACAGAAACTGAAAATCCTAGTTGTTCAGCATTTGCTTTTATGGTCGAAAGTTACAGTCATGACCATGACAATAAAACTATCATTTCTTTCATTTTGGACTCTGGAGCCTCAGATCACATGATAAATAACGAAGGCTTGGCACAAAACTTCGTGGATCTAATAGAGCCATTAAAAATTTCGGTAGCGAAGAATGGAACGTTTATTAGTGCCACTAAGAAAGGAAACCTACCTGTGACCACCAATTTAGGTATAAAGGGCATGCTAAGGGATGTTTTATTCTGTCCTGTTATTCCGTACAACTTGCTGTCAGTCAAGAAAATGCAACAAGATGGTATGACCATTGTTTTCGCTAAAAATGGCGAGGTAAACATATACAACGAGGGTGATAAGACGGTAACAAAGAGTGAGTCATTAAACAATTTAATTTGCATACAATTTATGTTTAGTAAATGTGCTTTAAATACTGTGTTTAAATCAAATAAAGTCAAAAAGAAGAGTTATGATTTATGGCATCAAAGATTAGGCCACATTGGCAAGTCTAAGTTTTTGCAAATAAAAAGCAAGCAAATGTTTTCTAATATAGAGAAAATAAATCAAGTTGTACCAAATGATAATTTGTGTGAAGCTTGTATAAATGTATAACAATCATGTTTACCATTTAATAAGTTAAAGTCAAAATTTATAAAAAGACCTCTATTCAATGTGCATTCAGATGTGTTTGGTCCCATCACCCCTTCAACACTTGACGGCAAAAACTACTTTGTGATTTTTGTAGATGAATACACTCACTACTGTGTGACATATTTAATAGCCCATAAATCAGACGTTTTTGCTATGTTTAAAGATTATGTGTCTAAGTGTGAAACTCGTTTTGGTTCGAAAATTAGTCAGTTTATATTGTGACAACGGTGGTGAATATTTATCAGATGAAATGAAAGGGTACTGTTTGCAAAAAGGTATTTCCTACCATTTGACAGTGCCTCATACCCCTTCTTTGAATGGTATGGCTGAACGAATGATTAGAACGATAACAGAACTAAGTCGCGCCATGGTGTCTGGTGCTAAGTTAGACAAAACGTGCTGGGGGGAAGCTGTGCTCACAGATAAGTATTTAATAAATATAAGCCCCACTAAGGCACTGAAATTAGATAACACACCATTTGAATTGTGGCACAGTAAAAAGCCGCAACTGAAATACCGAAAGGTTTTTGGTTCAACCGTTTATTTTGTAAATAAAACTAGAAAAACAAAATTTGATGAAAAGTCCTTAAAAAGTATATTGGTCGGTTATGAACCGAATGGTTATAAGGTGTGGGAAATGGTAAATGGAAAGTTTGTAAAAGTTAGAGATGTGATTGTTGACGAAATTAATTTTGTTGTTTAGTAGGCCTTTAAAGTCTACAGAAACAGAGTCGAAAAACTCTGGGAATCACAAAAGAATTTGTAAATCTAACGAGATGTTGTCTTACAACAAAATACCTGTGTCATTAGTACCACCGTCTAATAAATCTGTATGTAAAACAGATGTGCATTCAGACTGCTGTTCATTTCAGAACAAATTGACTACTTCGTCCGTAACCGAAACGACTTCCTATGATTTACGAAGGAGTGAGCGAATTAAAAACTTGCCCACTGTATCGTATAGAGAAAATAATGATGATATTTCTGTTAATTATCTGATATATGCGAAATCTTTGGTATGTAAAATACCTACTTCATATAAAGAGATTAAATCCAGGGATGATAAAGTTTTATTTGTAAAAAATGCTATTAAAGAGGAAATTGAATCACTTATTGAAAATGAAACCTGGACATTTGTACCTAAACCTGAAAACAGAAATATTGTCGATTGTAAATGGGTATTGACAATTAAAAATGATGAATTTGGAAAACCCCTTAAATATAAAGCTCGTCTAGCGGTTTTAGTCAAGAATATTTAATTGATTATTATGAAACTTTCGCACCAGTAGTGAGAATTTCAAGTTCTAGACTCATTTTAGCTATTGCAAATCAATTTAATTTGCTTGTCCACCATATGGATGTTAAACGGCATTTTTAAATGGAAAATTAAAGGAAGAGATTTACATGAAAATTTCTAAAGGAATTCACTAAATTGATAATCAAGTTTGTAAACTCAACAAGTCCTTATATGGGTTAAAGCAATCGGCACGATGCTGGTTTCAATTATTCGAACAAGCTTTAATTGAGAAGGGTTTTAAATACTCATCAGCTGACCGTTGTATATATATTCAAAATGCAGGTGACATTCAGAAAAACATTTATGTAATACTTTACATAGATTACCTTATAATTTCAACTGCAAATATAAATACCATGAATAGTTTCAAAAACTACTTAATGAATAAATTTAAAGTGGTAGATTTAAAAGAAGTTTGTTTTTAATGTTTCTTAGGAATTAAAGTTGAAGGGTACCAAAATAAAGTCACTTTAGATCAGAGTATGTATGTAGCAACAGTCTGTAATAAATTGAATATGAGTGACTGTAAATCGACAAGTACACCCTTAGAAAGTAAAGTGAATTACGATACTTTAAGTTCCAATGATGAAACAAAGGCTCCTTGTAAAAGTGTTATCTAGTGTTTAATGTATATAATGGTCTGCACTCGTCCTGACTTAAGCTTTGCTGTAAACCTCTTGAGTCGATATGCTAACAAAAACAATCAGTCACTTTGGTTATTGTTAAAAAGGGTTTTACGTTACTTGAAAGGAACAAAGAATCTTAAGTTGACTTACATTCGTTGTGAATATAACGATTTACTGATTGGCTTTGTTGATTCCGATTGGGGAAGTAATGAAGCAGACAGAAAAAGTACTACAGGGTATTTGTTTTAATTATTTGAACAATGCACAATAAGCTGGCAAACCAAAAGGCAAACAACGGTTGCCGTGTCCTCAACAGAGGCTGAATATATGGCATTTTTTGAAGCTGTTAAAGAAGCTTTATGGTTGAAGTCATTAGTAACTAGTTTAAACATTGAAATAATAAGTGCCATTCCTATTTATGAGGACAATAATTGTTTTTTTAAATTAAGCATTGCAAATAACCTTACCAGTCACAAGCAATCGAAACATATTGATATTAATTATCATTTTTCTAGAGAACAGGTAGAGAAGAATGTTATTAAACTAATTTATGTTACCACAGGTAACCAGTTCGCTAAAATTCTGACGAAATCTTTACATACATTGCGTTTTTCTACAATGTGGGAAAAACTTGGAGTGCTGATATTGTAGAATATTAATATAAGTATAGATAAGAATACTTACTAAAGATGAATTGGTCTGATTAGTTTTTCTGGGTTTCCCTAACCAAATTGATTGTTTCTCAGATAAAAGAAGGTGTGTAGGTCTATTACTATTATTGTGATTTTGAGGATTATTTTTTTATGTTAAAATTTATTTTTGAGGGTGTTGGAATATAACAAAAATAAATCCGTCTCTCTTTAACTAATAGTATGAAAGCGTTTCTCGTTCATACGTAATAGCTCAAACCCTGAACAATGCTTATTTGTTATAAGCAAAGAGTTTGATTTTATTTTATTCTGTAGTTAGTCTTAGCTGTGCTCTATTAGAAAGACCACGTTTACACACCTTCTCAAAGACGATAATAAATACCAAGTTAATTAAATCGTCAACAAGTGTTTGTTTTGGCTTCCAAACCTAATACTTTCCTCATATACAAGACACCACACGTTCGCTTCGTCTCTGTCACACTTTTGCAAACTTTTGTTTTACACAACTGGCTAAAAAATGTGCTGTCCAGTTTTCATATCTATGGTTTTTACCAATTACGAAATTCGAAAATGAAACCTCTCTGAAAAACATATTTCTTTTTAACTTGCGAGACTGTCATTCGTTTTGAGGGTTCCGTACCTCAAAAGGAAAAAACGGAACCCTAATAAGATCGCTTTGTTGTCCGTCCGTCCGTCTGTCTGTCCGTCTGTCAAGACCCTTTTTCTCAAGAACGCGTGGAGTTATCAATTTAAAATTTCTATCAAATACTCAAGCCTACTGTTCCTTGGAGCTGTGAAAAAATCAAACTTCTAAGCCAACACAATCAAAAGATACAGCCGTTTATGCCGCAAATTTTCGAAACTCGCAAGAGAATCAAAACCTACAGAGTACTTCCCGTGAACTCAGAATCTTGAAATTCGCTACAAAGCAACGTCTTATACAACAGATAAAGGAAAAATTGCGAAAACCGTAAATTTTTAGTTACATCATATAATAAAAATATTTTTAATAATATACAACAAAATATAATAAGTTTGCACGGAAACCGCGGTGCGCGAGTCAGACTCGTACTTGGCCGGTTTTTTCATAGTGGCGTCGTTTTAAAACTGTGTGTCAGGATTTATAACGAATTCAACTCCAGAAAATTTTCGCGGTATGATTTTTTACTAATTTTGCTGTGGATTGTCAGAATTCAATCCACAGACAGCTTACGCGTAGATTATCTGGTATAAAATGCTTATTGTTATCACAGCAAAAACAACTTGAACATTTTGAGTGTACAAGTAGGTACGCACATTCAAATGTAATAAATTAATAACAAAGTCAAGTAACTGTACGCCATGTTAGGTACTTTACTTTAAGTGAATAGGTATTAAAGAGACGAGTGCGAGTTGTGACGTCACTAACACACATCGAGTGTTTGTTAATAACAGTGTTTTAGCTGTCACGTGACACCCCTCAATTGCTTCAGATCATATATCATAGACTTACTCACTCAGTACTGAATAACATGATTTGAAGTTCAAGATTTAGTGTCAGACTAAGACCTCGTAATATTAATAATTGCTGCGTTATTCTCAATGTTCTCACTCGGAGGAGCTTTGCTTCGATCAAAACATGTTTTTATTTATCCACTCCTAAATTAAAAGTGTACTAAATATAAAACTGACAATTGTGTCGAATTGATCTTTATTTCGAAACATTTGAAACAAACTGAGTACGAGATCACATCTTGAAAAAATGATATAGACCTACAAACTACATACCAAAAACTTATTAATGCATTTCCTTCGCTCTTGGCCACATTTTGCATAGCTGATGGTTATAGAATTGAAGTGTGGTAACGTGGTTGACAGTCTCGGTCACCATGCACTGTCATGCATGCACAGGTCGAATATCCCGCCATGCAGTCATTAATGACATAATACGCCGGGCCCTTGTCAGTGCTGGGGTTTTAGCCATGTTGGAATCTTTAGGGCTGGCTCGGGATGACGGTAAGAGACCTGATGGTTTGACTGTGGTGCCTTGGAAGATGGGACGAACGCTGATTTAGGATGCAACATGCATTGATAATTTAGCGCCGTCACATCTTCAGACTACGAGTCAAATAAACCCCGGGTCTAGGGTTAACATGGCGGTGAGTAAAAAGAGACGCAAATAAATAGTTTTGTTTCAATTTGTAAAATTTATTAAAGGAAACTTAATCTTATAACTTGCTTGTTGGTGTAAAACTAATTTAATCTGACTCCAATGAAACACAGAAAAAGTATTTAGTTTTTATGTAATGTTCATATAAGAATGTAGGTTTTACAACAGCAGTTTTGAGAAGAATATAAACACGAATCACAAATTTGATATTTGACTCACAAGCCGGTGACTATTAACCGTATGTAGAGTGAAGTCATGTACATAAAATCATACAATATAATATTTAACAATTAAATCAGAAACTTTTCTAACACAAATTACACTCTTAGTTATTGCGTTGTCATGGTAACCGATGGCACCGCGCATGCATTCAACTGCACAAGTTGTCAAGTGATATTTGTATACCTAATATCTATCTACTATCTAAAACCTTTAAACGAGCAATTCTTGTATATATGTGTAATCTGAATATATATATAATCTGAATCTCGGAAACGGCTCCACCGATTTTCATGAAATTTAGTATGCAGGGGGTTTCGGGGACGATAAATCGATCTAGCCAGGTTTCATTTTTAGAAAACGTGGTTTTATCCGTGTTTTTAGGCAGTGATAAACTGAAAAATATGACTCTTCCTGACATCTATTGGCGAGTAGTAATAAGCAACATTAAAGCTATTTGACAATAGATGGCGTTATTAAGTAACGCTTAAGCTACTTGACAATAGATGGCGTTATTTTAAAAAAAACGAGCAACGCTCGGTCTCCAGGTACTATATTTGAAGTGGTACGCCACAACTTCATAAATAAATTTTATTAATATAGAAATTCATATTAAATTTAGCCGTTTTTTCTTTTATTATTAAACAAAACTTAATTTATGTATTTAAAACGACAAATTTATATAAAAATAGTTGTGTAATAAAACAAATTTAGTAGTATTAAATAAATAATTTATTAACAGTTTTGTAAAGAGGTACGCAATTTTGATCAGGTGGTAAAATATTTGGCTTATTTAATTGAAACGATGAAGGTAGTTTTTTTTTATACCACTTAGGTGGCAAACAAGCTTACGGTTCGTCTGATGGTAAGCGGTCACCGTAGCCTAGGACGCCTGTAACAGTTGGGGCATCAACGTTGCCGGCTCTTCAAAAATCTAATAACTTCTTTCTTGAAGATCCCCATACCCATACCCGAAGTCCTTAGAGAAAACCATGGCAGGGAGCTCATTCCAGAACCTAAGCGTTCGCGGGAGGAAGTTTCCCTGAAACCGCACTGCACTCGACCTTTTAGGTTTTAAAGTTTGAGAAGCAGAAATGTCCCTTCGTAGTGACCTATAGACAAAGTGGTCTTGATTTGAGACACAAGTTCTCCGCGGTTTTCCTCCACAACGGAACGAGGGATGTTTGCACGACCCGTGTGATACCCAGTACTGTCATCTGCATAGCAATGTACGTTGTTGATGTTTACTAATTACTAGATTTTTAGCTACAGTGAGAAAACATTTGTAAATGGCTAAAATATTTCAGCAATTGTTTTACTGTATGTGTATATATCCGTGTATGTGTATATGTATACATGCGTGTAACAAAAAGGGGTACTAATTCAACATCACAACATGGGGTTGTTTCTTTCTTTGTTTTCATAAAAAGTTTATTAGCCGATTTCAAGAACAGGAGGAAGTTCTCAATTCGTCGGTTTTTTTTTATGTATGTTACCCGATTTTTCGAAGACTGGACCGATTCGAGAAATTCTTTTTTTATTTTAAAGGTTATACTTTCCAGATGGTCCCATATTATTATAGTGAATTTAAAACTAAAAATTTTGGAGAAAAAAATAATTAATGTTAATTTGGAACTGAGAAAACGCCTTTTATGTTGATGATTCTATAAAACTTTGTTACGAGTATGAATGTTTTTAGTGTACAAGAAAGAAAAAAAGGCAATTAATTGGTCACAGAAAAGAAAAAAAAATAAAAACTTTTTAACAAAAAAAAACCGGCTTCAAAAAGATGCATTAGAAAGGTAAAAATAATTACTAATTTCCAAAATTCAATAATTCAGATCAGATTTTTGGAAATTAGTAATTATTTTTACCTTTCTAATGCATCTTTTGCATCTTTTTGAAGCTGGTTGTTTTTTTGTTAAAAAGTTTTTATTATTTAAGTGTATCTTAAATGATTTGAACATAAGTAAACCATAAACATTTGCGGCATGCTTACACACCCTTAAGGCTTTCTGGTGATGCACTCTTAAGGCTTGGTTGTTCGAACCCTGTTCTGTTCTGTTCTGTTTCACGTTGTAGCTGCTACATATAATATCTACACTAATATTATAAAGAGAAAAGATTTGATTGTTTGTTTGTTTGTATTAAATGGGCTCTGAAACTACTGGATCGATTTGAAAAATTCTTTTACCATTAGAAGCTGACATTATCCCTGATGAACTTAGGTTACTTTTTACCGCGAGAAAATGCTTCATACCTACGGGAAAACGGGTAATAAGACAACGGGTAGTAAGAACTATCCTTCCGTATTGGGTATTTCCATGGTTTCACAGACACAAATGTATTAGGACTACCTAACCTATCTTTCTATCTATACTAATATTATAAAGAGGAACTTTGATTGTTTGTTTTTTTCTATAATTGAGGAGTTGCCGTAAGAATCCTACGCCGATAACCAAATTAAGGGCGGGCGAAGCCGCTGGCAGAAGCTAGTATTATGTAATGAGCAAATAAATATGTGTTTCAGCCTGAATGAAACAACATTATCCTTAGGTATACTTGTTTTTTTTTTTTTTTTTTTTTTTCTGAGTTGACTATGCAGTTGGCTGTTGCAGCCATTACTGCTTCACCGGACTTTTGGGGCGAGACTCTGAAGGAGCCTCAGCCCAAATAGCGCCCAACGCTCAAGGGCTCCCCGCGGGGGAAGCCTCGGCTTGGGTTGTCGCTCTCGGGGGCGTCCCTTCGACCGGCGTGAGTCTCGAACCCGAAGGTGAGTCACCGCCAGGAGGGGAGTTCCCCGTTACGCGGGTGCGGTTGCGATTGAGTGGGGGCGAGAAGCGCCCCGGCACTCTTTGATACCTAGTGTATCCTTGTGGGCGCCGACGAACCCGGGGACGTCGGCGTCGTGTTTGGAGGGAGGCCCTATTCGGGGAGGTCGTAGAGACTAATCTCGCTATCCGGACAGCGAGATCGTCATCTGGGGACGTTAGTACGTGCCGAGGCCGCCTAACAATAGTTTTACGACCGTGACCGGGTCGATCGGGGGGACGAGTATACTTGTTCGATATTTACAACTATTAAAGTACGCTGGTAAATAATAAAAATATTTAGGGGACTGTCAATTACATAAACTTGGAAATGGGAAAGTAACGTCAAGCCTTGTCTAAAATCGATGGTTTAAATATGCTCCACCAACCTTAACGTCCACAATCAGCTCCAATGTAGACCAACTCCTGGTTTTTGTGTAGCACAACAAGCCACTGATATATCACAGGCAATGCAGAATCCACTTTTTAGACAGTTTATTAAAATTTGTTAAATAGCACGGCTATTCAGGCTTCACACCGAAATTGCTTGGTCAGCAGACAACGTTCATGCTGCGTCGCGGGCGCGGAGGAAGTGTCACACCATCGAAAGAAGATGGCGGATACCAAAATTGGTGTAACAATGATTTATGTGCTTACCCACCAATATAAATATGTACAAGAATTACAATACTCATTTTACAATAACATATCTATCTTTTAGCTTCTAATCTAAATAAATAAAAAATATATCTTTACGACCATTGTGTAATCTTTCACTTGTTTCTAATAAAATTGCGTTGGTCGAAATCAAACTTTTATGGAAATGGTTTAAAGTTTAGCGGAGGTATATATTCCTACCTACAAACATAATATGTACTTCTGCTATACTTTACGATACTTTTATAGTAATTATATATAATTTTATCTATTATGGGAACTCGCGGCTGATATTGAAATAATGTTTGTACTGCAGAAGTAGTCTATTTGAACAATTCTTTGAGAGATTAATTTAAGTATATCAAGGTTTTAACCTTACCATCTCTGATAAATGTAATTAATGTTAAAAGGAATATTGATAGTACTCACATTTGCAACAATTGCATTAATAGCTATTCTTTACATACTACACTATAATATGTTTGTCATCAAATACCGGCGTAGATCGCAAAGGCCCACGCTCGCGCTCGGTCGGCCCTGTACCCGTATGCCGCGCACGTCTTCCGCCAGATGTCGCCGAGATTAAAGACAATCGCAATCGGGCCTGTCGAGACCTCGTTACTGACACATTTCAGAATGTGACTTACAAAATTAATGGCACTCTTCAGCAATCTTAGCAAAACGGAACGATGTGATAAAACTGTATTAGCGTTATGTATGTTATATAACTGAACGTACGTGAAACATTTTATGAACGGGGAAACGGGGTTTATGATGATTTTAGTCCTCGTTATCTTTAGCTCAATAGACGTTAATTAGATTTTTTGAGAATTACGCTTTTAAGTAATACTTAGCTAAGTTCTTGTGACTCTTTGATTCAGTCGAGTATATCAAAGGAGTTGTAATGTGAAAATATAATCTTACGCGGGTATTAGAAGTAATAAAAATAATCGCAATTCGGAATAACCGCATCAAATACTACACTTCCTGGCGTTCGTCCGAAGTGCTTATTCATCTATTTTAGTTGACACGATTATGCCTTCCTTTAATGTTCATATTAAACCGCTCGCCATCGGCAGGGAATTTATTCTCACACTTTAGAACCGAAATGGTCGCGTACAGTGCGGCTTCAGAGAAACTGCTTTCCGCGAACGCTCGGGTTGTGGAATGAGCTCCCTGCCAAGGTTTTCTCTAAGGACTACAGTATGGGGTTCTTCAAGAAAGAAGTTATTAGTTTTTTGAAGGGTCGGCAACGTGCGGGTGATGCCCCTGGTGTTGCAAGCCTCCGTAGGCTACGGTGACCGCTTACCATCAGGCGGACCTTTGGCTTATTTGCCACCTCTGTGGTATAAAAATAAATAAAATATGTTTACTGATTATTCTCTGTTGTTTTAATTTTTTTTTTAATTTTGTAGTGCTCAGTTTGTTACGTTGAGTTTGTCACATTTGTTATGCTCCGTGGGCCATGTTGAGTATGTCACGTTTGTCCTGCTCATTGCGCTACGTTGAGTTTGTCACATTTGTCGTGATCCGTGAGCCTCGTTGAGTATGTCACATTCATTATTTATTGCTTTGATGTAGACAACTTACTTACTATATTCATTTTGACTCGTCTATGAAAGTCCAAGGATTAGCTGACGAGTGTGTGTCAAGGCTGGAACATATCCAGTCAAATTCTCTTCTAGTCATGGCCCTCGACAGTAAATTCTTTTAAGTAAGACTATTACTAAAATTGATTACCGTTCTCTGGTGAAAACCTTGATCATACAGCAATTAAGGCAATTGGAAATGTTTTACTACCCGTTAAGTTAGGCCAAGGTTTACGACAATTACATTTGCCAAAAGCTCATGCGAAAGTAAAAATGATTTGGATCATTAACTTCAACTGAACGTAACGCTTACTACTCTGCGAACATTGTTTAACATTCGTAGGTATTGAACTATGAATATTTATGTTTTTTCTTAATTTATCCCAAGGTAAACATAAAGGATACGCAACTCATTTATATATTCTTTAATAATTAACATTATAATTTGTTTGTTTCTAACTTTACCCTATTTTTTCAGTTGGGATGAATTTTTGTTTTTCGAAGACCGTTAGGCAATACAAAAATCATAGTTCTCGGAAATGAATGAGCAGATTATTTAGCCACGGCCATTACCAATTATGACCACAGAGTACATGAAAGCTACTATAACTCTTTTGATGGCAGTATTGCTATACCTCAATCTGATTTTAATAATGTTTAGAAGCAAAAAATTAAATAAGATTTTTTTGGATACATAATAAAAGACAAATAATAAACAGTGGAAAAGGTTTATGGCATTATTCTATTTTGAACGATACAATATCTTTCACTCCTTGGTTTGTTTAATCAAATAAATACATAAGACGTAAGTTTTGTACAACTATATCTAGATTAAGGCTTGGTCATTGTAAAATTAATCCAATATTAGCCAGAATGAGAGTTATTTTATCACCTATTTGTAATTTTTGCAATATTGAAGATGAAACAATAGACAATATGTTTTTAAGTGTTCTTATTTAACGATGGCTTGATTAATTATAATTGACGACTTCTTGAATGTTTACAAAAACAGTGGGGATATCCCGCGCTCCATCTAAGAAATACTTTGAAACCTTGATACATATCCAATACTATACAAGTTTATAGTAATGACAGGAATTGAGCTTTAAAATGAAAAAAACGGAATCTCAGATTGGTTTATAAGTATTGGACCAACTGGATAAGACATAGTTTAGGCCTCATTCTTACGACAGGGCATACGCAGTTCTATTCAAGTATTATGCAATTGAAAAACAAATGACTTAGCTAAGGCCTTTTTTTGCAGTTGGATTCGACATAAGAAACACTAACTTTACATGGCATAATTTGTAAGAAAAAAACATCAGACAAGGCCGTATGGACTAAGTCCTTTACCTGGCACATTAGCAAATAAAAAACAACCACAACAAAAACAACAATACAAAAAAATGGTTGTAAGAAAAGAATGTAAAACTGAAGAGTAGTTATATATGACTAGCGACATCATCTGTGGTATATGGATCTTGATCTTCAGAGTACATGGTACTCACTCCTCATAACCTCATAACGGCCTCATAAGATGCCGTTAACATATTTAAAAAATAAAAATTGCAACAATATTGTAGAATCATCGTCTGTAAATAATTAAAAAAAAACATAAACATCCGACAACAATCGCCGAAAGCATTTCGATAATAATTTATTGATATTTTGCTGACGCGAAAAGTAAGTGAATAAAGAATGATGATGAGGCATTCAATATTTTAAAGAGTCTCAGTACTCCCAGGTGTACTACAAAGTACTACAAAGTACTACAGTCAATCGAGTACTAATTAAGCAATCCTCATTGAAGGAGAATCAAAATAGATGGGAAACTTTGTTTTAATTTTGTATATATTTTAAACTCGATATTCATAAGAAGTAATACTCATTTGTCAAATTATGACTGGTAGTTAATAAAATCTGCTGGAACATATGAACATACAATGACATACCATACCTGCTAAAGTCATAAACTGTCCTTTTGGCTTCGCTGCTTAGGGTATTTAGGATTGCGGATCCAAAATGTCGAGCATTTTTCGATTTTGAGTCAAAATAGTTCTAATGGAAATCGGAATCGGCAGAATTTTTAATATTATATCAGTTTTAAGGGTAACGTACTTGAAAAGAAAAAAAGGAATCCTTACAGGATCACTGTTTTGTCCGTCTGTCTGTCTGTCTGCCTGTTAAGACCCTTTTTCCCAGTAACGCGTGAAAGTATCAAGATATTAATATCAAATACTAAGGAAATAAAATTAATATCAAATACAGAGGTCTACGGTCCCTTGAAGATGTAAAAAAAAACATGGTTCTAAGTCAACGCAAAACAAAATACGGTTAAATTTTCGTTGTCCTAAAATCATGAAATTTGACACAAAGCAAGGTCTTACTAGTGAAGGTTCTATTGCCACCTCTTGTATGGAGACCATTCAGATTGTGACCAGAGCATGAAACTTGGTACAGATGTAGCCTAGATCAAGATGAGCAGATTACGCCCGGTACCCACCGGTTCCGCTCGGGAGTGCGGGTGGTTGAAGAACGCTCACGCCGCTCTGCAACTAAAAAAAATCCTAACGCGGCCTAATTTCACCATAAGCCGTCTTTGGTGTTATTTTCGTATATATTAAGGATGAGAAATTCAGATTTGAATATTTTGTAATTTGTTTCTCCTCTCTCTACCTTACCTCTACTTCTACCTTTCTCTAGAAAAAAATAGAGATTTTACCTAAAAACCTGAAAAACTGCAAACTATTTTTCCTTTAAGCTAATATTACGTAAAGAATACTTACTTTTTAAGATTAAAAAATATAAGTAAATAGCATAGTTATTTGACCTTACGAGAACATACGTCTCATTCATACTTCAATATTTTCAGAAGAAAATATAAAACACCTCGTGTTTTCGCTTTGCTACGAACAGCAGCGAGCGAGCGAGCAAGGTCAATCAAAATTTCTGATTTCCAAATCTTATATTGTCGTCGTCGTATTGTCATCTGCATAGCAATGTATTTTGTTTATATCCAACATGTCATTGATATGCAGTAGAAAAAGCGTAGGAGTCAGCACAGAGCCTTGCAGGACACCAGCATTAATGTCCATGATATACTCTACTACGGCTCGTATGCGTCTGCTGGACAAAAAGCTAGCCATCCGTTTCCACAAACCCTTGGGCACTCCTTAAGATAGCAACTTCGATAGTCTTCTATCGAAGACCCCGGTGCCAGACCCGATCAAACGCCTTCGCTATATCCAGGCTACATGCCAATACCTCCCCCCGACTCTCAATGGCTAGTGCCCATCGGTGTATACACTACAAGGTCACTAGTCGAGCGACCGTGGCGAAAGTCATATTGTCGGTCGTTGATCAGGTCGTGTTTTTCTAGGTATTTTAGCACAGAGCCTTGCAGGACACCAGCATTAATTTCCATGCTTTACTCTACTACGGCTCGTATGCGTCTGCCGGACAAAAAGCTGGCCATCCGTTTCCACAAACCCTTGGGCACTCCTTAAGATAGCAACTTCGATAGTCTTCTATCGAAGACCCCGGTGCCAGACCCGATCAAACGCCTTCGCTATATCCAGGCTACATGCCAATACCTCCTCCCGACTCTCAATGGCTAGTGCCCATCGGTGTATACACTACAAGGTCACTAGTCGAGCGACCGTGGCGAAAGTCATATTGTCGGTCGTTGATCAGGTCGTGTTTTTCTAGGTATTTTAGAAGCTTTGTGTTGATCACACGATCCATCATCTTGGAGAGGAGGGAGGTAATAGTGATAGTAAGTAGCCTGTAATTCAATGGATCTGATCTATCGCCCTTTTTAGGCATCGGGTGCACATTCGCAGAAATTGCCTAGTTTGGTAGGAAAGCGCGAAAAGGCGCGTGAGCACAGGACATAAATCGCGCACCGAGAGTTTCGTGCAAACTTATTATGTGTAGATTCTTAGTAATGCTTCCATCATGACATTAAGTCTTACAGGTTTATGTCTTAATTATCAGTTTTCGGACTTCTTCCTATATTTGTGATGTAATATCATGCTTCTTGCCAAATTTCATGATTTTAGGTCAACGGTAGGGGTACTTTTTAGGTTTTGATTTATTAATGTGATTTATATGTGGCAAAAATGACCGCAATTTTTTATTGCATTGACTTAGAAGCTTGCCTTTTTTTTTAACTTTAAGTGTTCGTAGACTTTAGTATTTGATATTAATTTTAACTTGATACCTTCACGCGTTCCTGATTAAAAGGGTCTTGAAAGTCTGACAGACAAACTTGTTTTTTCGCGCACCGAGAGTTTCGTGCAAACTTATTATGTGTAGATTCTTAGTAATGCTTCCATCATGACATTAAGTCTTACAGGTTTATGTCTTAATTATCAGTTTTCGGACTTCTTCCTATATTTGTGATGTAATATCATGCTTCTTGCCAAATTTCATGATTTTAGGTCAACGGTAGGGGTACTTTTTAGGTTTTGATTTATTAATGTGATTTATATGTGGCAAAAATGACCGCAATTTTTTATTGCATTGACTTAGAAGCTTGCCTTTTTTTTTAACTTTAAGTGTTCGTAGACTTTAGTATTTGATATTAATTTTAACTTGATACCTTCACGCGTTCCTGATTAAAAGGGTCTTGAAAGTCTGACAGACAAACTTGTTTTTTATGTGTTATAACGACAAATTTACCACCACTGCGAAAGATCGATGGTGACTTGGCCCATGCTAAAGAGAAAGTCGATCGACTGGGCAATTTCTTTGCCTCTAGCTCGAATATGAACAAGAAAGGCGCTGTAGCACCTACTTACCGAAGTGCGTTGCTTTCTCTAGACGTTCACAAACCAAGTGGGCGACACGGTATACCAGCAGTAGTGCTTAAGCAGTGTGCTCCTGAGTTATGTCCTGTGCTCACGCGCCTTTTCGCGCTTTCCTACCAAACTAGGCAATTTCTGCGAATGTGCACCCGATGCCTAAAAAGGGCGATAGATCAGATCCATTGAATTACAGGCTACTTACTATCACTATTACCTCCCTCCTCTCCAAGATGATGGATCGTGTGATCAACACAAAGCTTCTAAAATACCTAGAAAAACACGACCTGATCAACGACCGACAATATGACTTTCGCCACGGTCGCTCGACTAGTGACCTTGTAGTGTATACACCGATGGGCACTAGCCATTGAGAGTCGGGAGGAGGTATTGGCATGTAGCCTGGATATAGCGAAGGCGTTTGATCGGGTCTGGCACCGGGGTCTTCGATAGAAGACTATCGAAGTTGCTATCTTAAGGAGTGCCCAAGGGTTTGTGGAAACGGATGGCCAGCTTTTTGTCCGGCAGACGCATACGAGCCGTAGTAGAGTAAAGCATGGAAATTAATGCTGGTGTCCTGCAAGGCTCTGTGCTAAAATACCTAGAAAAACACGACCTGATCAACGACCGACAATATGACTTTCGCCACGGTCGCTCGACTAGTGACCTTGTAGTGTATACACCGATGGGCACTAGCCATTGAGAGTCGGGGGGAGGTATTGGCATGTAGCCTGGATATAGCGAAGGCGTTTGATCGGGTCTGGCACCGGGGTCTTCGATAGAAGACTATCGAAGTTGCTATCTTAAGGAGTGCCCAAGGGTTTGTGGAAACGGATGGCTAGCTTTTTGTCCAGCAGACGCATACGAGCCGTAGTAGAGTATATCATGGACATTAATGCTGGTGTCCTGCAAGGCTCTGTGCTGACTCCTACGCTTTTTCTACTGCATATCAATGACATGTTGGATATAAACAAAATACATTGCTATGCAGATGACAATACGACGACGACAATATAAGATTTGGAAATCAGAAATTTTGATTGACCTTGCTCGCTCGCTCGCTGCTGTTCGTAGCAAAGCGAAAACACGAGGTGTTTTATATTTTCTTCTGAAAATATTGAAGTATGAATGAGACGTATGTTCTCGTAAGGTCAAATAACTATGCTATTTACTTATATTTTTTAATCTTAAAAAGTAAGTATTCTTTACGTAATATTAGCTTAAAGGAAAAATAGTTTGCAGTTTTTCAGGTTTTTAGGTAAAATCTCTATTTTTTTCTAGAGAAAGGTAGAAGTAGAGGTAAGGTAGAGAGAGGAGAAACAAATTACAAAATATTCAAATCTGAATTTCTCATCCTTAATATATACGAAAATAACACCAAAGACGGCTTATGGTGAAATTAGGCCGCGTTAGGATTTTTTTTAGTTGCAGAGCGGCGTGAGCGTTCTTCAACCACCCGCACTCCCGAGCGGAACCGGTGGGTACCGGGCGTAATCTGCTCATCTTGATCTAGGCTACATCTGTACCAAGTTTCATGCTCTGGTCACAATCTGAATGGTCTCCATACAAGAGGTGGCAATAGAACCTTCACTAGTAAGACCTTGCTTTGTGTCAAATTTCATGATTTTAGGACAACGAAAATTTAACCGTATTTTGTTTTGCGTTGACTTAGAACCATGTTTTTTTTTACATCTTCAAGGGACCGTAGACCTCTGTATTTGATATTAATTTTATTTCCTTAGTATTTGATATTAATATCTTGATACTTTCACGCGTTACTGGGAAAAAGGGTCTTAACAGGCAGACAGACAGACAGACGGACAAAACAGTGATCCTGTAAGGATTCCTTTTTTTCTTTTCAAGTACGTTACCCTTAAAACTGATATAATATTAAAAATTCTGCCGATTCCGATTTCCATTAGAACTATTTTGACTCAAAATCGAAAAATGCTCGACATTTTGGATCCGCAATCCTAAATACCCTAAGCAGCGAAGCCAAAAGGACAGTTTATGACTTTAGCAGGTATGGTATGTCATTGTATGTTCATATGTTCCAGCAGATTTTATTAACTACCAGTCATAATTTGACAAATGAGTATTACTTCTTATGAATATCGAGTTTAAAATATATACAAAATTAAAACAAAGTTTCCCATCTATTTTGATTCTCCTTCAATGAGGATTGCTTAATTAGTACTCGATTGACTGTAGTACTTTGTAGTACTTTGTAGTACACCTGGGAGTACTACAAAGTACTACAAAGTACTACAGTCTCATTTATCGTTCTAGATCGTCAGCATTTATTGTTCTAGATTTTTACTTTTCCCACCGTTCATATCGATGATCTATTATAATTTCTGTTCATCTGTTTAAGAAGATCATAAATGGTTGTTTACTTAATGGCTTAAACTGTTCATTACATATTTTCATCAATGGCCCTATCTATCGATACTACAAGTTTTTATACTAGTCTGTCGATCATCAATAGATCGTTTTGGGGGATCGCAGTCTTTGTTCTAATACCTTTCTTTCTCTACCGTTCATGGCGCTGAAAATAGTCAATGTTAAGTAACACGGATTAGCTTCTTAAGCTGTTCTTGGTTCATTTTTATCAATGGCTCTATTTTCTCTCAGATTATAATGAATGAAATGAATGCACTGTTTATTTGGCACCTATTTTCATTCATTTGTGCCAGTAATAACTTAGTGAGTAAGACTGCCGGATATTGTTCTACGTATATCATATTGAAATATGTTTTCGTAAACAATAGTTAACATTTTACATACTGCCTTATTGCCATGGTTGTTAACGAGTCTACAAGGTTTTTGAAAAACATATATTCTGAAATAGTTGAGAAAAGATGTAACGTTTAAATTACTTAAACAACTACAAAAGTAACCTGGAGGCCTACAACTGATATCAGTTTCAATCGTACAATTTGGTACTCTTGAACGTATTTGTAGCGCTCAGCCGAGAACGGAATTTGGTGGCCAATTTTGGAACTAAAATCTTTTTTGTTTACAAATACTTCCCACATAAAATAATTTTAACTTCTTTATGTGTACTTGATAATAGTTCAGACACAGTTAAAGCATGTTTATGTGTACTTCATAATAGTTCAGACACAGTTAAAGCATATTTATGTGTACTTCATAATAGTTCAGACACAGTTAAAGCATATTTATGTGTACTTCATAATAGTTCAGACACATATAATAATTCTAACTTCTTTATGTGTACTTAATAATAGTTCAGACAAAGTTAAAGCATGTTTATGTGTACTTCATAATAGTTCAGACACATATAATAATTCTAACTTCTTTATGTGTACTTCATAATAGTTCAGACACAGTTAAAGCATGTTTATGTGTACTTCATAATAGTTCAGACACAGTTAAAGCATGTTTATGAATAACTATGTAAACGAAAAAGTTTCGTTTTGCCAGTTATTAAAATATTACTTAATTCCAATACCGCGCGGCAGGATTTGAGTAGATAATGATCATCACATAACTGTACAACTTTGTAACTCATAATAATTCTGAGACAAAATTTCAATAGAACTGCCATGTTAGGTCTGCAAAGGGATTGGTTCGGGACACGGTGGATCCTACGGACCCTGAGGGATAAAATAAAGAGCTGCGACGTTATTTATGTCATCCGCCCGATCGCCCTGATCACCGATCTGAACATTGATATTTCCCATTTTTATTTATATCAAAGATTTGAAATAAATTCAATAAAACTACTAAATTAAAATTGGTTAAGTGTGTGTTTGTTACGCAAGTATTAGGTGTTATACCGGGCTGCTGCTTGTAAATATCTGACAAAGTTGTAAATAGATATTATGTAACAGCTTTTTTCTAAAATTGTTTGCAAAGATCTATTATTGTGATTATTTTCAGAAGCATGGTTCAAAAGTTAAATGGAACACGAAATTAATCATTTTAAAATTTCTTTTTTGAAGACCTTTCAAATGACGCAGTATATACAGTAGGTTGCGCGTTATAGCCCTGTATTCTATGAAAACAAAGCTAACTTGTATTTATTGAATCTCGCTTACTTAATATAAACTTTACGAGGATTCACTTAAGATTTTTATCAGAATCGATGAAAATATGTCTTAATTCTAAGAATATGTTTTAGAGACAAAATTTTCAAAATTAAAAAGGCATCGCTGCTCGCGTCTGCTCCTCTCTTTGAAGAATTAAAAAGAGTATTCGTAATTTAGATATAAAGGTAAACGTCAGATATTTTTGTAGGCCCTTCGCATAACTTCTGTCATCTGGCTCAAAGGACAATAAGAGGACATGCGGGCTTTGTTTCCAAAATATTAAATGTACTTAGTATTAATAGCAAAGTCGCAATATAAATATAATATATAGTATCCGAAATTGTCACGTACAGTGCGGTTTTAAAAGGAACTTCCTCCCGCTAACGCTTAGGCTCTGGAATGAGATTGACTACAGTATGTGGGTATTTAAGAAATATGTAATTAGATTCTGAAGGGTTAGCAACGTGCGAGTGTTGTAAGCGTAAATAGGCCGTGATGATCGCTTGTCCTCAGGCGGGCCGCAAGCTTGTTTGCCACCTTAGTGGTATGGAAAAAAAAAAAAAAGGATAAAAGTGAAAATTTGATTAATAATACATACTATCACGGATAATGATTTGAAGAAAATAATGTAAGTCGTAACGAAACTGCTACAAGTTTTAGTTATATTTTGGCGGATGTTAGCGCAACCAACAGTCCAACACCCACGTGCCCGCAACCAACAGTCCAACACTCACGTGCTCGCAACCAACAGTTCAACACTCACGTGCTCGCAACCAACAGTTCAACACTCACGTGCTCGCAACCAACAGTTCAACACCCACGTGCCCGCCGCCAACAGGACAATGCCCACTCTGTTTATAATATTAATAATATTTGGACGCAGCATGATGTGAAATTTTTCAATTTTTTTCCGAGTGAAGTCAATTAATTGCTTGTTTTATTTTGTTAATTACATCGTTTTATATAGCACACAGTTATCTCCGTGTTAAACTGTGAATTTTTTGTATGTTTAAAGTTATATACCTTAAACAAAAAAAAACCATAATTAAGGGCCCTATAAGGGTATAATTAAGGGTATTTATTATTTCGTTGTCCGTCTGTCTGTCAAGAAACTCGGTTCTCGTGAGTGACTAATAATTTTAAGCCAAGTTTACACGGAACCCCTTGGTCAGACTCGCACTTGTCTAGTTTTATTATGTACGAGTAATTAGACAAACGCTTCGTGCTTAAATAGGCTTAAAGATGATGTTACACTTTAGCACTGATTTGTTAATGTTAATGATGTCACACTTTAGTACTAATTTGTTAACGTTATTGATGTCACACTTTAACACTGATTCGTTTATGTTAATGATGTTACACTTTAGCTCTGATTCGTTAATGCCAATAATATTACGCTTTAGCAGTGATTTGTTAATGTTAATGATGTCACACTTTAGCACTGATTCGTTAATGTTTATTATGTTACACTTTAGCATTGATTCGTTAATGTTAATGAGGTCACACTTTAACACAGATTTGCTTATGTTAACAATGTCACACTTTAGTTCCGATTGGTTAATGTCAACGATATAAGCATTTAGCACTGATTCGTTTTGTATTTACATTTAAACAAATCATTATCCTTTTTTAAATAAGCACAAATGTTTTTTTTTTTCTGAAATAAAAAGAAAGAAATCCGAAAAGAAGTGAGATAAAGTACGAAGTTACGATTTGTCAGACATATGTCAGAGGGAAGTTCGATAAAAACTTTAGCTATAATTTTCTTTATATCTGTTCGCGACCGAAAAACAAGAGCACAGAAACGTAGACAAAGGCCTGGGGCGACCCTGGCAAATTAGCTTGAACTTGGCCTTAGCTGAGAAAACAATCATTTAGCTATTGCTTTTAGAAGTCAAAGTATCTGGTTATCCACAGTGCGTTGTCTTGATGAGTTTAATGTCAATATACTGTAGGCTCGGTACTCGGGAGAGCTTGATTTATTTGGTTAACAGTATGTCAATGTAATTAAAAACCAGCCAAGTGCGAGTTGGACTCACGCACCAAGGGTTCCGTACCTACCACCATTTACGTACTTAACAAACACAAACAAAAAAAATATGTTTTTTATTTATTTTTATATTTGAGTTGATTGAGTGAAAAGTAAATTGCGGCTTACGATTTATGACGTATTAAAAAAAAACTACTAACTAGATCTCGTTCAAACCAATTTTCGGTGGAAGTTTGCATGGTAATGTACGTCATATATTTTTTTTAGTTTTATCATTCTCTTTTTTAGAAGTTACAGGGGGGACACACATTTTACCACTTTGGAAATATCTCTCGCGCAAACTATTCACTTTATAAAAAAATGATATTAGAAACTTCAATATCGAATGGGTTTGATGAAAAAAAATTTTTGAGTTTCAGTTCTAAGTATGGGGAACCCCAAAAATTTATTGTTTTTGTTCTATTTTTGTGTGAAAATCTTAATGCGGTTCACAGAATACATCTACTTACCAAGTTTCAACATTATAGTTCTTATAGTTTCGGAAAAAGTGGCTGTGACATACGGACGGATAGACAGACAGACATGAAGAATCCATAAGGGTTCCGTTTTTGCCATTTGTCTACGGAACCCTAAAAACCGGCCAAGTGCGAGTCGTACAAACGATTTTGATTAAAATTCTTTATAAAGCTAATTAGAGCTTCATGATTTAATTTAGATTTTTAAAATTTAGAGGGAAAACAAAATTTTTACATTTGGAAGCCGATAACTTGCAAAATGTATCTTAGATAAAAATCTACTAAGAAACCTCAAATACTTTGAAGCCCTATACAATGTGGTGCGCAAAAATATTTCATTCACCGGTTCAATGTATGGAGTTACACCGTCGTTATTTTTTTTGATATTCCTAGAACAACTCTGTAGTAGTTCACAAAAAACACCTAAAATTTTATTAAAATTGATGCAAAAATGGCGGAGTAATGTGACATAGGTACGGACGGACGGATTGATGCAAAGATGGCGGAGTAATGTGACATAGGTACGGACGGACGGATTGATGCAAAGATGGCGGAGTAATGTGACATAGGTACGGACGGACGGATTGATGCAAAGATGGCGGAGTAATGTGACATAGGTTGGACGGACGGATTGATGCAAAGATGGCGGAGTAATGTGACATAGGTACGGACGGACGGATTGATGCAAAGTTGGCGGAGTAATGTGACATAGGTTGGACGGACGGATTGATGCAAAGATGGCGGAGTAATGTGACATAGGTACGGACGGACGGATTGATGCAAACTGGCGGAGTAATGTGACATAGGTACGGACGGACGGATTGATGCAAAGATGGCGGAGTAATGTGACATAGGTACGGACGAACGGATTGATGCAAAGATCCGGAGTAATTTGACATAGGTATGGACGGACGGATTGATGGACATGACAAATTTACAAGGGTTCCTTTTAGGTAATTTGGACAAACCTAAAAAATAGAGTTTTTTATGAAAGGATTATTTTTAATTTGTAAATTGTTATAGCTTAAACAATACAAGTGGGTACCATAGAAACAATACAAGTGCTAGAGAGAAAGCCAATTTACTGGGCAGTCTGTTTTCCTCAAACTCGAATATGAACTATAAAGCGCTGTACCACCTACTATACCGTGGTGTGGTAGGACCATGTAGGAAATTTCTATAACACAGCGGGAGCTGCAGCAGGCGTTGCTCTCTCTAGACGTTCATAAGTCAAGTGGGCCAGACGGTATACCAGTAGTGGTGCTTAAGCAGTGTCCTGTACTTACGCGCCTCTTCGCGCTTTCCTACCACACTAGGCAATTTCCGTCTTCATGGAAGACTGTTGCCCAAAAAGGGCGATAGATCAGATCCATCAAATTATTGGCCTATCGCTATTACCTTCCTCCTCTCCAAGGTTATGGAGCGTGTGATCAACACACAGCTTCAAAGATACGTAGAAGAACACGACCTGATCAGCGACCGTCAATATGGCTTTCGCCGCGGTCGCTCGACTGGTGTTCTAGTGTATCTCACACACAGTAGCCATTGAGAGTCAGGGCGAGGCATTGGCATGTAGCCTGGACATAGTGAAGGCCTTCGATCGGATCTGGCACTGGGGTCTTCTATCGAAGGTTATCTTACGGAGTGCCCGAGGTTTTGTGTAAATGTGTGGCTAGCTCTTGACGGGCAGACGCATACGAGCCGTAGTTGACGATAGTTGCAAAGCTGTGTGCTGTCTCCTACGCTGTTTCTACTGCATATCAATGACATGTCGGACATCAACAACATACATTGCTATGCAGATGACAGTACTGGAGATTTTATTACACGGGTCGTGCAAAAATCCCTCGTTTCGTTGTGCAGGAAAATCGTAGAGAACTTGTGTCTCAAATCAAGACCACACAGTCCAAGGGTTCTGACTGGGGACGGGAAAGCTTAGTCTGATTCAACCTTACAAAGACAAAAGTCTGCGCGTTTACCGCTAAGAAACCCCATTCACTGTGGTCCCACAACTCCAGAACACTCCCCTCTCCATCCTTGGTACTAACATCTCTAGTGATGTTCAGTTCCGGGATCATTTGCAAGACATGATGAAGCTAGCGACCGAAACACTTGGTGTACTCAACAGAGCGAGGCAGCACTTCACGTCGGGGCACAGGTTGTTGCTTTACAAGTCTCAAGTTCGGCCCCATATGGAGTACTGCTGCCATCTGTGGGCAGGTGCACCCGGATACCAGCTCGGCCTTTTTGGTTCATCGACGGGATGTGAGAATTGTCGACGATCCCAAACTCACTTGCCGTATCGAGCGCTTAAGTCTGAGGAGAGAGTTTGCCTCCCTGTGTGTGTTCTACCGCTTGTACAATGGCTAGTGTTCTGAGGAATTGTTCGAAATGATGCCCGCAGCTACTTTCTACCATCGCATTGTTCTTCATCGGTAGGAAATTTATTCTCACACTTTAGAACCGAAATAGTCGCGTACAGTGCAGTTTCAGAGAAACTACCTCCCGCGAACGCTTGGGTTGTGAAATAAGCTCTCTGTCAAGGTTTTCTCCAAGGTTTTTCAAGAAAGAAGTTATTGGATTTTTGAAGGGTCGTAAACGCGTGAGTGATACCCCTGGTGCTGCAAGCGTCCATAGGCTACAGTGACCGCTTACCATCAGACGGACCGTAAATTTGTTTGCCACCTCAGTGATATAAAAAAAAATATAAATTAGTGAACTTCTGATATAAGCTAAACAATTCGTCGCTACATCAATAATAAGTTACAAACAAAAGTTTCATGGAACAAAATACTAAGGAATTTATTATTTGCCTAGCCTAAAATATTAAATATGCAAATAATGACAAAAAATAATATGCAACATATAAAACAAAAAAACAATATGTGCGTTAGAAATATTTATGTGTCTACAAGATCTTTTAATCTTTTCAACATCCGAAGTGTAATGGCGCGTAAGTAATCTTTCCGGAACATGCAGCCTTCGTTTAAACGCATTGTAATTGGACAAAGGTCGGCGCTGATGCCGCAGCATTTCGTTTCAAGGGTGAACATCATCCACTATCGGTACAATTTATCTTGTTCCTGCGGCATTGGACTCTGACCTTCGATCGAGAGGCTGAACCCCATTTGTGAGTGGCGTTAAACGGATTTGCCAGATGGATTCTTATAATAGGGGCAATATTTGAGCGGCCTCGTATCTATAATGGGCCAGTCAGTCAAATGTGTAAGGATAAATAATGAAAATTTATAGCTTTTTCCTTGTGACGATATTTAAAAAAAAATACATATCTATTGTTTATCGATTACAATTTTCAGAAGTAATTAGTTGTTATTGAAAACATATAGTTTTTTTGGATGGTAATGGCTTTTGTATTGTATTGTATGGTATTGTTTTGGTGTTCCCAGTTTCAGTTAACCCTGATTCTGTCGGTTTTGATACAATTAAATATTAAAAGTTAACAATCAATACACATTGTGTTGCGCTTCACTATAACCAAAAATATAGACAGTACAGTTTTTCTTGTATTATTTAAAATTTTATGGACTAGGCGATTCTAAAAAAATGTCAAAGACCTTCAAAACTTAGAGAAATATAGATTAATAAAAATGTTTATATTGTTGATTTTGCGCTTATGCGTTCGATAAAAATAAAAAAAAATTATAAAAAAATCTAGTTTCGGGGTCTTGGTCACTGACGGTAAATTACTGTTGCGTAAATTCATACATTTACTACAATATAATTTTTAAGTCGTCATATTATTGTTTTTATTGTTTCCTAGTCGACCTACTTAATATAACTTCAGAAACTGCTGAGGATATTAATTACTTTAAGGACCAGTAAGACTGAAGTTGGCAATTGTCGACAAGCGGGCTCGATTAACAAGTCGTTTAAACTACAAGGTCGTAAATCGATGGGCCCCGGCCGATATCGGGGTCACTGGGGCTGCTGAGTTCGCTAACTTTTACCGAAATTGTATTAAGCCCATGTAAGGTAGTATTAAATAGAAACTATTGGAATCGGAGCTAAGTAGCTGGCTCCGTGCAACTGAGCTAAGTAGCTGGCTCCGTGCAACCGAGATAAGTAGCTGGCTCCGTGCAATCGAGCTAAGTAGCTGGCTCCGTGCAACTGAGCTAAGTAGCTGGCTCCGTGCAACCGAGATAAGTAGCTGGCTCCGTGCAACTGAGCTAAGTATCTGGCACCGTGCACTTGAGCTAAGTAGCTGGCTCCATGGCTGGCTTCTTTTTTTTTATTAAAGAACCCCACACTTAATGCATTGAACGCATGATTATTATTGTTAATATTTTATGTGTTAATTCAGGGTATCAGTATATAATTATAAGCTTTCTCGATTCCAGATTTCAACCAAATCGGTTCAGTTGTTCGGTTGTGGCGTCATATCAAACATACTAACTCACAGACGCACACTCACAAACAAACTAACTCACAGAAGCACACTCACAAACATACTAACTCACAGACGCACACTCACAAACATACTAACTCACAGACGCACACTCACAAAAATACTAACTCACAAACATACTAACTCACAGACACACACTCACAAACATACTAACTCACAGACGCACACTCACAAACATACTAACTCACAGACGCACACTCACAAACTTACTAACTCACAGACGCACACTCACAAACATACTAACTCACAGACGCACACTCACAAACTTACTAACTCACAGACGCACACTCACAAACATACTAACTCACAGACGCACACTCACAAACATACTAACAGACACACACACTCAAACTTTCGTATTTGAATATTTTTTTATTAATTTGCAATTATTTTTCTCGTAGATCATATTCTTTTAAACGTAAGTACGACATTGAGCCAGTCGGTGACCCCCTGTTGCACCACTTGCAGCCCGGGCTAAGATACTTCTGGATAACTGAATGTTCGATTTTTATTTATTACTGTATGTGTCATGTGTGATGCCCTGCTGATAATATAAACTTTTATATGCGACGATTGTGTGAAGTAACCCTAAACCATCATAGGGACATATACGTTTTTATGGTAGCTTCCTTTGCTAGTGAAGAAAGAAAGGCATTCGCATTCTAAGGGGTTCAAAATAGAGGTCACATGTCCGCAAAATAACTCAAAAACTATAAAGTTAAGGGTAGGTTCACGGTCGTACAGGATAATTTGTTGACGTCGCAACGGTGCAATGGAAATACCTGATTTTAGGCACGAGATATCAGGAGGGGCGGAGAATATTCAGAATAATGTCCCTACATAAGGAAAACACTTTCGCGTTTGATTTTGTTAAAAAATAATTAAGGAGGTCGAAACTTGTTATATATTTTGTAAATAAAATTATTATAATACTATTTTGACAAGCATACAAGACACAAGACGTCCCGAGACCCGAACCCTAGGCGTCACGCACATCACAAAAGCTAAAGGTAGTGTGTAAAGACGTTTACGATAATATTATCCAATAAAAATCGGCCGATTAGAAAATCAAAGCTTCAATGAACGATATATTTGAAATTATTTTAACAAGAATATTTTTTAGCAGTTTCTGTATAATTTTTATCTGTATCTGTCTTTCTGTATATTTTAAACTTTTATATTGGGCGAAATACGTTCTAGATGCATATTTTTAAATAGAAATGGTTTTATTTCTCATATTGAGCTAATATTGTCGATTCAGCTTTTCAGCTGAACTTTTCTGAACATTTGACGTTGTAAAGGAGAATTTTGGATCGATCATTATTATTTAATGCCATAACATCACATTGCTGACACATTTATAGGGTTTAGGGTGATTTTTGCGCAACCCCTATAAATTTGAAAGTCAAAATATGTCACACTACGTAGTACTTTGGGCTAAGAAAGTAAATATTTCACTTGAGATTATAGACTTCAAAGAAGTGATAAGATATCCTATTTTTGAGAAACTAAGCATTTGAATTTTTGAGAAAGAACTCCTTACCATAAGAGGGACTTAATTCTACCACTGGCGTGGGCGTACACCGAGCTCTATATCTACGTATATTTGACAAGGTAGAACACTAATGTACAAAAGCAGAAGCGCGGAAACTGTACGAGCCGAGTGACCGGGTGACTAATTTAGACCGAACAATCTTTGCCCTGGTGTGTTGTGTTACTCAAAAGATCGCTAGGATTAGCTTTTAGTACGATCAGTTAAACATTAAGTCAGTAGGTAACCGAAAATCTCGCGATATATATAGGCTAATTAAACATTTTACTAGAACATGGAATTTTTTATATTATAAGATGACAAAATAATTAATGGATAGGTATTTATGATACACGTGCGGAAAAAGGTTGGAAGTGCTGGGCCGATTATGGCATGGCGGCATCATTAAATTTTTTGTCGTTCAATTCAGTGAGCAGTGCCAACAACCCACCGGCCTAAAGCAGCAGTTTTCAATTTTCGAAAGGCGGTCGGTTAGTCGATTCTAAGTTTAAATGTACCAAAAAACCGGCACCAAGGAGAACAACCCGGTGACTGAGAAGTTGAAAATCAGGAACGGCCAACGCCAGATCCGTGATCAACTTGGTCATTTCTGGCGAAAGCGAAACTTAGGTCATCCAAGATGTCATCCATCACCATGGCCGGCATAGTCCAACGAGTAAGGAGTCTATGGACGATCGAATTTGAGAAAACGTCGAGAGGAAACGTCGTGCTCTATACGTGGTGCTCTATACGCTGCAATATACAAAAACCTTCACCTTCATCATAAAATTTAATTCAAGCCCATTATATGTTATTATGGTAATTAATTTCGCTTATCGCTGTCACTGAAGCCGAGCCTTTATTGCAATATTGTATCGCCTCTAAGGTCGATCGAGAAATTAATCTAGTGCAGCTCAGATTTGAGAGACGCTTAAGGCTGTGGTAAGGTTGCAATATCCCGTTGTGTCTCGAACGAGGCCGGGACGATTGGATTTTTAATATATTCGTCTCCTTGGCATTTCGGTTGTCTAAAAGATAGAAAAAAAGTGTAATGATTTTTCGGATAAGATTAATCGGTAAACTTTTCATCAGTTTGTCAAATTTAAATGAACAGAATTGAAATTAAATACAGATTTTCAATTAAATACCTTCCTAGATACAACCAATCAATTGCTTAAAATATTTTTTAAGTGTTTTGTAGTAAAAGATAATTGCGATTTAATTAATACGCGCACAGATTATACTGGCTAGAAACATTGGCGGCCCTACACACAAACATTGGCGGCCCTACACACAAACATTGGCGGCCCTATTGGCGGCCCTACACGCAAACATTGGCGGCCCTACATACAAACATTGGCGGCCCTACACACAAACATTGGCGGCCCTACACACAAACATTGGCGGCCCTACACACAAACATTGGCGGCCCTACACACAAATAACACAAAGCTAAAATTTGAACCAAAACTCCTCTTTAGTTCCGTATTGCAAAATGAATGCAATTATAAACTCTGTGATTGGTTAATTTATAGAAGATTCATCTAGTTCTAGTTATAATAATTACCTGATGCTGAATATAAGTTTTCCAACCATGGAACCAGTAAGCTCCTATTGGTACTCAACCATAGAATCAGTAAGCCCATCTTGGTCCTCAACCATAGAACTAGTAATCTTGTCTTGGTACTCAACAATATATTGTTTTCTTCTTATTGTACATATGTTGCATTATTATTCATTATTCATTTACTTGCTTGATGTTCCAAAAGCCGGTTTAATTTGATATTAAAATTTAGATAAATTAAAAAATAAAGTAAAATTTAATATTTTTTTTCGATTTTTTCGAACAAGATTTTATTAAATATAAGGCCCATACATTTCTCTATTGAAGCCAAATAATGTGATATTGAAGACCGTCTAAAATAACCTTATAATACCTTCTATTTGCGGTTTTTTTGCAGTATATAAGGGAAAGGTAATTAATTCTACTTAATATCAATTTAAGAAAAAGAAGAAAAATATTTATTTTGAAGCATCACAGTAGCATAATTTATAATAATTATAAATATGGTAACGATGCTTCAAAACGGGTTTCCAACTCAGCATTATGCTAAAGCAGTTTCCTGCTACAGCGCTGATTTTCAGTGGGAACCCTATTTGAGCTCTGTGACATACACTCAGTAAACACAAACTTTAAATAGTTTCTCTAAGTTATCGGTTACTTGGTAACTGTAACAATAAAAGGCTTTATTGCACAAAATAAGACATAAAACAAAAACGGTATTTACAATAGAGGCAAATGGCAATGTTATTGATATGGAGCAATCTCTCAGATAACCTTTGAGCGAGGGAATAAAAAAAATAGGGCTTGCAATGAATAAACTACTAAATGAAATTATATTAAATATATTCATTCCTTATTAAGATCAGGATAGATAGTATGTGCATAGTCAAGAACAACAAGAAGAGGGAGTGCCTGGGCAAAAGCAATTTTGGTTTATTTTTTATTTAATATCTTTTCTATAAATATATATATAATTCTACTGTATGTGTCACTGTACTCGTCCTAAACGGCTGGTCCGATTTAAATGATTTTTTGTATGTGTTTGGGTGGCGCCCTAGATGGTTTAGATTAACAAATCAGCCCGGCAGATGGTGCTGCAGTCGGAATCATGCAGGACAGCGTCTGCCCGGTCAGCTAGTAGTTAAATAAATAACAAAGTCAGAAGTAAAAAATAATTTACATTGCATTGTTTCAACGATTGCTGGTTCATATGACTAGCTCGCAGCTGATTAATGGAAAGTTTTTGAGATTCCGACGACATTACGATGCTGTCACAAGCACCGCGATCGGGAGATGTCTCATCACACATGGGTATTCACATAGGTTGTGTTGTCCAGGTTAAACAAAATATAAAAAGAAAATATTTAATAACTTGAAACGTTTATTAAAATCACTGTAGTATACTTAACTGAAAAGAAAAACAGAAAGGATGACAAAAAAAAAGAAAAAGAAGAAGAAACAAAAAGCTTCTCGTGACAAAAATGCTGGCGTTTACCTTACGTTACGTTACGTTTACCTTACGTTACGTTACGTTTACCTTACGTTACGTTACGTTTACCTTACGTTACGTTACGTTTACCTTACGTTACGTTACGTTTACCTTACGTTACGTTACGTTTACCTTACGTTACGTTACGTTTACCTTACGTTACGTTACGTTTACCTTGGCCACAGGATTTGCAAGTCAAAGCGGCAATGCGACTAGCATTTTGGGAACAATGCCGATTGGCAACGGATTATTAGATTAATTTCACATAGTTTAGATTGTTTTAGATAATAATGATTTATGATATTTCTATTATTTTGTTTAATAAAACTTATATGGGTTACTTAACTTGAATTGTTTAAACTAAAATTCATGTAGTCTTAATATTACACGAAACAAGTTTACGTATCTGAAGGACAAATTTAACCAACCAAAATTCCAGAGTCATTCGCTTAACTATTTATTTACGCTTACACTGTTGGACAATTTATTGTTGGTGACAAACTTTTTTGCTCAATATCCCAGTCGCTATACTCATACAAGAACAAGATTCCGCCGGCGCCAGAAATAGTAAATTCGACAGTTCAAAAGTGCTGTAAAAAAAATTATTCGAGTTCGAGTTCGTACCAAATTACACGTACAAATCAACATTTTTAGTTAAGTCTGATAGTGATTTTGATCCTAAGCGTGAAAATCCCGCACTTCATTTATATTGAACTTGAATACTTTAGATTGTGTATGAGTATTCAATAAGTAACATAATATAAATCACTGTTATTGGCATATACCTATATTTGTTTATCATACATAACATTATTTCACTCTTATTTCCAGTGATTGTCTTCCTGATGTTCCTATGTCCAGTTACCTTGTACACCAGAACACTATTATTAATTACAGCTTCCTTGGTTCTTTAGAGATGTCCTTAAAAAAATATGTATACATATTAACAAGATGAACAAAAGTAAGAAATCACTGTTTCGATGCACTGTTGGCTCTAAAAAAGATACTAAAAATTATTAGGCGATTTGCAAACTTCTCGATCATACTTTTCGGTACAATTTTGCATAGCAACAAAATTTAAGATATCATTTACGAAAATATTTTGGTAGGCAGTGTACACGCACATAACGCCGCCGACAAATCACATATTATGTAAGCAGCGGAAAGTAGGTCGATTTGAGCGCCTCCCAGTACACCATATTGTCACACGGAGTTTATATTATCTGTGTCACAGCTGGCAGTTATTGCTATGCTTGATCCCCCGGCTTTGTGCTTCACAAATACTGTTAATTATAATATTTAACATTATACATAGTTAATTAAACAAAGAAAAAAACATTATAGTAGCGTCTCCCATCTCAGTTAATATACGTATAAACGGTATTAGAATAATAGATTTAAATACCGTTTCTACCATAATGATTTATAAACATTAATAATACACTTTTTACACTACTAAGGTGGCAAACAAGCTCACGCCCTCCTAATCGTAAGCGTTCACCACAGCCTATGGACATCGTTCTAGCTTTGCCGACCATTTAAAAATCTTATTACTTCGTTCTTAAAACTCCCATATTGTTTCTCTGAAACCGCAATATACGTGACTATTTAGGTTCTTATATAGACGGCGAGCGTTGCGATGATAAAAAGTAGCCAGATTCATCATTTCGAGCAATTCCTTAGAACACATCCCAATATACAACACACACAGGCCTCCCTGTGTACCCTAAAGTCTCTCTTCAGACTTAAAGCTTCGATATAGCTTGTGAGTTTGGGGTCGTCGATGATTATCTCAGCCCGTCGTTGAATCGAGTCAAAAGGGTCAAGCTGTTTTCCAAGTGCTTCCAGAGGTGGCATCAGTACTCCATATGGGGCCGGACTTGAGCCTTGTAAAGCAGCAATCTTTGCCTCGAGGTGAAGTACTGCTTCACTCTGTTGAGTACTCTGAGCTTTTTAGACGCCAGATTTACCTTGTTTTGTAAATGATCTCAAAACTAATCATCGCTGGAGATGTCAACACCAAGGATTCCAGTGCTCTTGGAAATGGTACAGGTTGTGTTCCGGGATAACGGGATCTCAACGAGCAACTTCACTTTAGTTAATACTAAAGCTACCGCACGAGCAACTTCACTTTAGATCTTAATTTAGTACAACTAGTAGTGAATAGTACAAGCTTCGCTTAATTTGGGTAGGGATGTGCAAAAAAATTATTTATTTGTTTTTGTTTTAAATAAACAATTAAACCTGATTTCAACCATATTAAGATAGCAAAAATCAGTATATAAGTACTTTGTTGTACCAAAGAGTAAACAAGTGTGATTGTGAAAATAATATCTGGTCTATATTTTAATGACATGCATGTACAAAATGGCCAATTAACAGGGAGATATTTTAAAAACGGACATTATTTTGAAAAACTAAGAAACCGGACCTGACTGGTTACATTCAACGATATTTATTTATTCAAAGGTAAAATGTTAATATACATTCTTATAGCGTAAATAATCATCTATATGTGGGTACATGTGCCACATTTCAGCCTTGTAGTCGTAATAGTCCAAATGAAATGCCTGTAACATAAAGACGGACAGACATGGCAAAACTAAGTAGGTTTACGATTTTGCAATTTATCTAAAGAATCCTTAAATAAAGTTATATTTCCTGTGAAATGACTTTTTATTTTTAATTTTTGTATGTTCTGGCTGACGTACCATCTATCACTTACAGAGCAAATAACGATAATTTTATTATTGTTTAATTTTATTAGGCAGGTCTTATTTTGCATAGACATATTTCCTTAAGAAACAGCATATTGTGTGTTATTTATTTAGCGTACACCGCAACTACTTTATCAGCTCTATAGAAAAATAATCAGAGGCTATTGACTGGCAAAGATTCTTTACCGTCACAAATGTTTGCCTTTGTGTCATTTTATCACACAGTCAAAACCGCAGCAGTACAAAGAAAAAGAGCTAAAGACATTTATCTTCAAATAAATTGAATTTCATTGAATGTTCTGTGGGGAAATAATTTGTTTAGGCGGAGAGGGCGCGGATGTACTCCGGTACTTGGTGACGGAGGAGTTACGGGCTCGATACTCAAGTAGGTCGTTTAAAGAATTGTGGAGCGACGTAAACGAATTCCTCCGAACGATAATTGTGCCGCACTCCGTCAACCCCAGGTTATGACCTAGATAACCTAATTTCGATTATTTCCTATCTATTTGTGGCGCGAATCAATTTTCACATTACGAGATAAGTTATGAAGATAAGTTTGTATGTGTGTTATCTATCTATACAAGACGGGTTTGTGTGTGCGTTATCTATCTATATAAGATGGGTTAGTCTATGCGTTATCTATCTATATAAGATGGGTTTATGTATGCTTTATCCTTCTATATAAGATGGGTTTGTGTATGTGTTCTCAATCTTTACTCATTTACAGTAAGAATTATTGGTTTGATTATAATAATTTACTTTATTGCAAAATAAAATGATAAAAAAACTAAAATTACAAACAAATCATAAAATACAAGTACGTATGGCGTTTTTATCACTAAAAAGTGATCTCTTATAGACAACCTTTGGGTAGAGGAATATACTAAAATGAAAGTATCTGTGCACTATATACCTGTACAATAGCTTATTTTACTTTAATTGTAAAAATAAGTAAATAATAATAACATATAAATAAAATAATCAAACTAAACTTATAACATATATATATATATATATATATATAATTACACAGCAGTGCGATGGACATGTAAGCAACAGACTTGTTAAATTGAGGAGGAAGGTAAATTTGAATTATCGGGAATTAGTACATGAGTGATTTCAAATTGCTTCTTCTACTCGTCAAAAAGTTGTCGTTTTTTCTTTTCGGACTACGGGACTTCTCGATCTTTAAATTTTCTCTAAAGATGGTGAGAAAAAACTCCGTAATGTACCTGAACTGAGAGCAGAAACTGTAGAACAAGATGCTTTGGGGGTTTTTATAGCATATTGGAAGTTTAGGCGGCGAGTTTTAATTCATCTGTAAATACCAGTACCAATACCAGTACCAATACCAGTACCAATACCAGTCAGAAAAGGACACATAGCTACTCCTTTTTTTTATTTTTTACACAATACAATACAATACACAATTATTTTTAGCAGCAGAAGCACCGGATTTTTACCTGTGACAAAACTTAAAGATTATGAAGTTATTGATTCTGAGGTTGGAGTTGGACTTGCTGCAAGAAAAGTTCTTGGCGTTACTTGTGGCAATGACGATGAGCTTGTGGGCTTTGCCATATTTTCAGACTAAGTAACTCCTACCGAAAAAACAAACATTGTCACTGAAACGAGTGCGGTACCTGGCTCCTGTATATAGTAATAGGTAATTATGCAATATTGACAACTATTTCGACCTTGGGAGATTTGGCAATTAAAATTACTTAACAAATGCCCTCTGGTTTGGTTATTAAAGATTACCCCTGAAATCTGGTAGACAACTTTGATTAAGCAAATACAATTAAACAACAATTATGATTACTCACAATGACAATAGCGTCAAAAACTTGCTATATGCAAAAAACAACGGAAAAGAAGGTAATTTGTTTGAAGAATACACTTTGGCACTTACTAAATATGAATAGGATCAGAAATTCTTACTTTAGATGGTCGAAAATATAATAACAATAAAAAAAATCAAATTGTGTGCACTCAGACGATCAAAAAAATTTAAAAATAAAATGAAGCGTCTTATGTAAAATAAATGGTAAAAATCTATTGACATCTTACATTTTCTTCCCGATTGCCACAGGAACAGCTAGTTGCTATCTCAAGGAAAAAGCAAAGACCTGGTCAGTTTTAACCTCTTTTTGCACATTTCACTTGCCATACAGAGAGATAATGCAGCTGGTGTGATGGGAATTTTTAAACCCTGTTTATCCAGTTGCGAAAATATTTTTTTTCCTTTACTTTAATATTAAGAGAATACGATTCGGAGCGTCTCTCCGCGAGCTCCATGCAAACTTATTTCTCACTTATTTTTGACATTTGCTGATCAAACACCTCGAAATTTTAAAGACATGTTCTAATAATAAATATCTAGGTCTGCAGTGTGCCAGTTTTCTACTTAATTTAATAGTTCAAAAGTAACACAGGATTCTAGTTTTTAATACAAATTGTTTTAAGAAAGATTTCTAGTTATCAAAACGTTTAACAAGATTTTTGGAAAACCACAGACATACAATTAAGAAATTTCACAGCGATTGATCATTAAATGTCAAAAACAAATGAGAAATTCGTTTGTATGAAGCCCGCTGCGAGGCGCGCGAAGTGTATCCTCTTGAGGTTTGTATTTTTTACCTTTTAATGCATCTTTTCAAAGTAGGTTCTTGTATTTGTTAAAAAGCTTTTTTTTTTGTGATAAAGTTCTACAAAAGAGTAAAAAATGATCAAACTTTGAAAATTATACAATTACAAATAGTACCAGATACAATGGTTTGCTTTAACTAAACTAAATCTATATAAGTTTTAGAAAGAAACGTTTCCTTAAAAGTAAAGTTACTAATAATATGTCGTTATCTGTAAAAATATGTTTCGCGTACATTTTACTAGAGAAATATCACCGACAAAATGATTTAGTAGATAATATAACAAAACTAATGACAACATGTGTCCTCCAACCATGATCCAAATATATTTTATTCGTGAAGTTTGAGCGCAAAACTATATGTATGAGTATGAAGGTCTCAGAGTTGCTTACACAAATTAATTACAAGGATAATTTTAGCTTTTCCATCTAACTACTACTAATTTTACACTTAAAAAATTAAATAATTTGATCATCAACATGTCAATATCATGACAAAACAAAGTGACATACGTTCTTTTTTAGTCTGAGTTAAAGTTTTATTTTCGAAAGTGCTGAATAATTTTAAAATTTTATTACTCTTTTGTTTTTTTTTTGTTTGTTTAGATCCCATTCAAATTTTACCTATAGACATCATGACATGCGGGCAAGGTGGTAAAATTATGTTTATTGAAAGTTAGTGGACTTTCAAAACAAAGAACTTAATTGAAAGCAAAACTGAATAATCTGTAAAATTGTAATCATATAAAAACTCATGTTTTTATTTAAAATTCTTTATAACCGAATTCAAATGCCTATTCATATTACACAAAAAGATAAAAAAACACTTTATTGCCCTAAGATTTTGCAGAAGGGCAAACTTAATGCATAGAGTTTGCATTCGAATTCTCTTCTAGTTAACCTTTAGCAATTTGTAATTGAATAACTTATCTTACATCCACTGACAAACAATTCCATAATTGTTTAGCTGTAAAAGTAGAGGATTCTGTATAAAATATAGAATTATGTTTTGAGGTGTGAAGTAAAGTGGAGCGACAGTAATGAGTAGGGTCATCTTTAGTTAAAATAACTGGGACAAAAGGGGTCATTCAGAATACTATACAAATAAAGTAACGAGGCGAGCATTCCGGTGTGATCGAATATTCGGCGACTCTAATTGTATTCGAAATAGGAATATTATAATTAAATAATGGAGACCTAGATCAGGGGTCGAGCTTATTAGGTAGCTGATCGGTTAAATAAGGATAACACATATAACATATAAAGTTGATTAGTGGGAGAAGCAAGAAATTCACAAGAGCAATCTTTACAGTATCTTTACCTTTAGCGTGTAATAAAAAGAAAAAATTGCTACTTATTTCAGAAATAATGATAAATTCTAGAGAAGTCTTATGATATATGCAGTCCAGTGTTTTTGACATGCTTACTAAGCCAATGATTTAAAAATAAACGGGCTGAAGTATCTTATTTGGACAGAAGAGAACGACTAGCTGTTATAATCACTTGAGTTTTATTCTGAGTTATTGATAGGCCTAATTAATATGTGCTTTATTATAGTTTTATATAGACCTTTTTCCATAAGTGTGGGTTGCTAAGAATGTCGATGATTTATGGCAAGTGAATAAGTTTTTGAGAGCATATGAATGTTTTACAGAGAAATAGTTTTAATTTTAGATAATGTCGGCAATTTTCCACTTTGACCTTTTATATTTTTTAATTTGTTGCTGTTGAAGGGTAAATGTAATAAAGTTGTTATTGTACTTATCTCACATACACATAAATCGTTATTTTTTTATAACAGTTATCAAAGATCCGTTAAATAACGTTTATGTCTTTATTTATGTAGAATAAACCATTAACCAAAAAAAGGAACATTAAATGAATGACGAAGAACGAGTTAAGTTTACTGCTTTATAGGCGCATCATTTCATTTAACAACTTGAATATAATACGATTAATTTAAACAGGATTCGTATTTACGAAGGATGAAAATCCAAAAAAGAAATATAAAAATAGAAAACCGAAGCTTCAGAATGAACAATTTTTGTTAGTTTAAAAAGAAAACATGAAAACTTTAAAATTTCAAAGAGACTTTATTGAATTTTCTTTAAAGTAATCTGAATGCGAAAGGAAATTGTGACAAGATTTGATTTGAACGTGACGTGGGAGTTATATCAGTAACGTTAACGCTCGACTAATGGTGTGTGTTTTTCCTAAGATCGTGACGAGATTGCTTATTGCATTTAAAGTGTTTGCGAAATACATTCTGTGCAATGAATCTCTGATCGTTAAACAATTTCTAGTTTATTTATGTCCAGCATCAGAATATTTATCAGTCCAAAGGCAGAAAACGTAAAAATAGAACATTAAATATATTTTTTTTGACTTACTTGAATAAAATATTACAATATTAATTTTTGTATATTTTTATTATTTATAAGTTGAAGTCAAACGAAAACATAAGTGTTTATCAATTTGCCATATTGCTTACCTACTGAGCAGCGAAGCGCTGACTTTGGGCAATGAAACCTTTAAGAACGAGGGCAATAGTTAATATAAAGGGGTGCTAACGGTGCGAATTGTTGTATCTTTGTGCTTTTGATCCCCTTGTCGCAAGTAGTTGCCGATGTCACACTCCACCACCTATCGGGAAATTGGGGTACCTTGTCATGTCGACTGTCTATTAAAGACATCGGAAAGATTCTGTTTGTAGTTTCGCAAATTTTTTTCCCAATGGTAACATTGTACTGGTCTTCCGCTCGGTGTTACATCAACTTTATTGCGAAAGTTAGCAATATTGTGAAGATGATCCAAAAGATAAGTGAGATTTAGGAAACATCCTTGTGAAAGCTGGGTTTTTAAACTAAAAATAAATAAATCTTGTATTATGTTATATATTTATTTTAAAGAAATATGTAGTTTTTATTGCCTAATTATTGTCTGTCTGTGATGAAATACATTATCGTTTTGACACTGTGTAATTATTTTAGTGTTTTTACGTTAAGAGCTTCAGAATTACAAAATTTACTACATAAATATACAGTCAATACATTCCAAAACAGATACAATATCGCCCTCTTGAGTTTTCAGGAAAATAATAACGGGTATAATGAATCGATCGTATATTCCATATGTCTCGTGCTCGTATCAAACAGCTCGCTGCGTGAACTTCGCAAAGCTCTTATATTCCCCGCATGTTTCATAACGTAAGCTCATCGCGTTCACCGCCAGCGCCAGTTCGCGAACTAGGACACCGATTATTACCAGATATTTTGGTATTTCTCGCTCAATTTATCTAAACCGTAGAGGAATATGTCGCCATTAGGGAACGGATGGGTGACTACTAACTGCACAACGACCGACTTTAAGTTTGCATGTTTCATATTTCTTCGCAGTTAGAGACTCGTATGTATTTCAACAATACAAGATGATCTTGAGCTCATACCAGAGTCCCATAATTAATTTAATAGATAATTTTATCTAAGTTAGATATCTATATAAAATAATAAATAAAATAAAATAAATATTTTATTGCTGCCAGAAGCTTATACTTGTTAATTTGTGCGACAAAGAACATCACATTAGTTAACATAATAAAAATAAAGGGTTCAAAGATAGAAAAGTACCGTATTTTATTATATTATGTATTAACATTTGTCCACGTATTTCTTAGATTAGATATTTTTTTTATTGAATTAAGTACCGTTCAACTAAGGGTACAGGAAATTGTAATGATAGATACTTAGACTGTTGTAAATGTTTATAAACCTTAAGATATTTTATGTAAACTTAAAAGGTACCACCCACCTTACTAATTAATTTACCGTATTAATTTACGGTATTTCATAGAAGGCGCACGTGCAATTACAATTATAAATTTTATAAGTCTGTAATTTCAGTGTTAAAACGTACAAACTGTTGATTCCATTGTAGAAAAAAATTCTAATATCTGGAATGAAGTTATTGGGAAGTATGTATATATATGTATGTATGTATGAAGTATGTTATATCCAATCGCCTTCTAAGGGTGGGCAAGTATCCTGTATGATTTATCAAATTAGTTACTGAATAAAAAGTTTAAATAATACAGGAATTGGAATATAAACAGCTGCGCACGCGCTGTCACAATCTGTATGATCCGATTAGTGCTACAGTAATTATAAGTTTAATATTGAAAAAAGCATCCCTGACAATCTAAAAGCACTTTGTAGTTTTATTAAGAATAAAAGAGGCGGCCTATCCTCTTTGACCACCTATGCATCTAAATGACGTTCATGGAGACAAAGCTGTTGATTTTGTGCTCAAAACAATTGTCATCGGTGTATTAGAACAGCGTTCCTACTCCTACCCAAAATACTGGATCAAACTATTGCAAGTTTAATAACCACATTGCTAATTTAAGATTTAGTAAAAAAGAGGTTTCTTAAAAAATTAAAAAATTAGATGATATTAAAGGTGCAGGTCCAGATGGTGTTCCCCCCCTTTTTTATTAAAAGATGTGCTGCAGTACTTGCTTTACCAATGTGCCTTATAATCAGTAGTTCTCTTGAACAAGGATTTCTTCAAACAGAATGGAAGAAGGCTCGTATGGTATCAGTCTTTAAGAAGGGTGATCAGTGTGATGTAAAAAAAATTACTGACCTCTATCTATTTTGTCCTGTTTTTTAAAATTATTTGAATCTCTCATTTATGATACCATCTCACGCCATGTGGACCCCATACTGACAAAGTATTAACATGGCTTTCGGGCAGGACGCTCTGTTCAGAAATATTTATTTTGTCTCTGATTTATCACGTCATCTTGATAATGGTTCCAAAATTGATGCCATATACACTGATTTGAGTAGTAATTTTGACAAAATTAAGACATTCTGGTCAACAAAATAGCCATGTGTGGCATTGGAGGCTCTCTGCTAAACCAGACAAACAGACCTTAAAATTTACAGACATATTATTTTTTATTTTATTTTTATTTTACTAAGGTGGCAAACAAGCTTACGGTCCGCCTGATGTTAAGCGGTCACCGTAGCCTATGGACGCTTGCAACACCAGAGGTATCACTTGCGCGTTGCCGACCCTTCAGAAATCTAATAACTTCTTTCTTGAAGAACTCCATACTGTATTCCTTGCAAAAAACCTTGGCAGGGACCTTATTCCACAACTTAAGCGTTCGCGGCTGTAAGTTTCTCTGAAACCGCACTGTACGCGACCATTTAGGTTCTAAAGTGTGAGAATTAATTCCCACCCAATGGCGAGCAGTGCGATGGTAGAAAGGAGCCGTGGGCATCATTTCGAACAATTCCTCAGAACACTACCCATTGTACAAGCGGTAAAACACACACAGGGAGGCAAAGTCTCTCCTCAGACTTAAGGGCTCGATACCGCAAGTGAGTTTGGAATCGTCGACAATTCTCACAGCCCGTCGTTGAACCGAGTCAAAAGGGCCAAGCTGGTATCTGGGTGCACCCGCCCAGAGATGGCAGCAGTACTCCATATAGGGTCGAACTTGCGATTTGTAAAGTAACAACCTTTACCCCGACGTGAAGTACTGCTTCGCTCTGTTGAGTACACCAAGTTTTTTGGACGCCAGCTTCACCTTATCTTGTAAATGATCTTGGAACTGAACATCGCTGGAGATGTCGACATCAAGGATCCCAATGCTCTTGGAGATGGAGAGGGGAGTGTTCTGGAATTGTGGGACTACAGTGAATGGAGTTTTCTTAGCGGTGAACGCGCACACTTGTGTATTTGTAGGGTTGAATCGGACCAAGTTTATCCGTCCCCAGTCAGAGACCTTAGACAGTGTGGTCTTGATTTGAGACACAATTCTCCGCGGTTTTCCTCCACAACGGAACGAGGGATGTTTGCACGACCCGTGTAATAAGATAAGCGTCTCAAGTACTGTCATCTGCATAGCAATATATATTGTTGATGTTCACACGATGACATGCGATTAATGCAAAGAGATATAAACCAAATTTGCGGCTGGTGTTCGTCGAAAGGTATGACTATTAATGTTAGTAAATGTTTCTACATTAAATATACTTGAAAAAAAAAACCACTCGACACTATGTACAGGATTTATGGAACACTAATGAAGAGGGTTTATAAAGTTGGTGACCTTGGTGTTATAATTGATTTAGGACTCAAATATAACTCACATGTTGACAAAATAGTTAAAAAGGCTACTAAGGTGTTAGGATGCCTAGATTGCAACACTAAAAAGTTTAAACCTGTAAAGACTAGAATGTGCCTTTACAACTCTAGTGCGTAGCCAGTTAGAATTTGCATACATAGTGTGGTCCCCATTTTACATCACTCAATCCCAACGCATTGAGCGTGTTCAGTGTACGTTTACAAGATGTCTTGCATTCCACACAACTAGTTTCTGCCATAGAAAGCCTTATCATGAAAGATTATTAAGATTTAACATGGTTACTTTGCATGGCCAACGTATAACTTATCACGTCGAGATTCTTTTCGTGACCTTTTTGAAAAAAAAATATACTTACTGTAGCTTCTCAGTATATTTACGCGTGCTTACTGTATGTAGGTAAAAACCTAAGTTTAATTGTTAAAAATAGTGACATACACAACGTTAATACTAGAAATAAAAATAAACTTGCGATTCCAAAATTTCGCCTTCAGAAGGTGCGTGGCTCTTTCATAATTCAGAGCATTTGCTTTTTTAATACAATTCCTGAGAATATTGTTAACCTACCTATACATACTTTTGAAACTTATATTAAAAAAGTTCATATTAACAAGGGATACTATACTGTGGAAGAATTCAATAAAGATAATAATATCTGGAATTAAAGGTATGGGTCCAATATTGGACATCCATCTATGACTTATGTAGTTGATAATTAATGACACATTACGATGAGGGGATGCACCATGGATAGTCGTCCACCGTTGGCTGCTTGGTGTTTGGGGGATTCTGGATGGGGGTTGGTGTGGCGCATAGACGTGTACATGTATGTGTGTTTACACATATTTGCATAGATTTTGTGTGTTTGGCGGCCTGGTTTCTGCGTGATTGCTGGTAACAGGTGTACACCCGGGAAGTTTCTTGTCACTTCTTCTTCCCTTTAGGCTTGTTTCCGAAGTCACAGTACGTTAAAAGGTGTGCATTTGTTGCTGGACTGTCGTGTGGGAGTTGGGCTACTTCATGATATACAACGTCTGTGAGTATGTGTATGCATATGGGAATGTGTGCACGTTTGTGTGATGCGCCCTCACGCATTTGGAGCCTCTCTGGCGCTGGGCGGCCGATGGTGGATTGCATTGCAGCGGGTTATTAATAATATATTAATACGTGTGTCGGATTTATATTTTCTTCCTTAACTACATACATTGTAACCAGTACAATAGAAGTTTTATTGGAGTTGCTTGAGTGTGTCATGCTCTCTCAAAATGTCTCTGCGGTGATGGTTCTTAGAAACTATTTGAATAAAGTTTTATTTGATTGATTGTTTGATCAAAGAATTGTTCTTGATTTAAGTTTTCTAAAAAAAATTATTACATTGCGGGTTCTTACAATGCAACGACCTTTTGGAATCAGTTAGCCTTACGGTACCTCGCCAGTGCCCTAGACATCCCACCCACTATATCTTATCTAGGCCTGAAAGCTCCTATTATACGGGCATTAATTGAGTTTGGTAACATAAGTAGGAAAATTAATAATCTTGACATATTTCAACAACCATTACCAATATTCAAAAATGTTATACTTAAAACTATGAGTCGTAAGTTATAGGTTACTCTTTGTTGATTTATTATATCAAATACCTTTAAACGAGCAATTCTTGTATATATGTATATATATATATATATATATATATATATATATATAAGAGTCATACTTTTCAGTTTATCACTGCCTTATAAATACGGATAAAACGACGTTTTCTAAAAATAAAAACCTAGCTAGATCAATTTATCGACCCCGAAAACCCCTATATACTAAATTTCATGAAAATCGATGGAGCCGTTTCTGAGATTCAGATTATATATATATAATTTTTATGAAATTTAGTATGTAGGGGTTTTTGGGGTCGATAAATTGATCTAGCTAGGTTTTTATTTTTAAAAAACGTCGTTTTATCCGTGTTTATAAGGCAGTGATAAACTGAAAAGTATGACTCTTCCTGACATCTATTGGCGAGTAGTAATAAGCAACACTTAAGCTATTTGACAATAGGTGGCGTTATTAAGCAACACTTAAGCTATTTGACAACAGGTAGCGTTATTAAGCAACGCTTAAGCTTCTTGACAATAGATGGCGCTGTTTAAAAAAAACCGAGCTCGGTCCTCCAGGTACTTATTATTATGCACAATCAATACTCCTCCCGGTTCTCGACTATAGCGACGTATGCTTTCCCGATCTTACAGAAGAGCAGTTAAACAAACTTGAGCGGCTTCAGAATTCATCTATACGATTCATATTTGGTTTACGTAAATATGATCATGTATCAGAGTTTACTTCTAAGCTCAAGTGGCTCTCCTTTCGCCAACGCCAGAATACACACCTTCTCTCTCTTTTTTATTCCGTTCTGTTCAAACCTTCATCACCAACTTATTTAAAACATTACTTTGAATTTCTTAGCTTTTCTTAGATTTTAGATAGAAAATCTTAGATCTTCTACAAATTTACTCCTAAATATTTCTTTACATTTCTCTCAGGTTTATAACAATTCCTTTACAGTTAAATCTATAAAACTATGGAATTCTTTACCTCTCACTATCAGACAAGCCCAAAGCTTACACAGCTTCAAAACGCAAGTTAAAAATTATTATCGGTCACATCAATTATTATTATTTTACAAATAAGACATTTGTTGAAGTTTATTTTGTGTATGTCTATGTAGTAGGTATAACAACGCTTTGAGGATGTTCTCGGGGCTGCCTCGGTCATGCAGTGCTTCAGGAATGCTGGCGGAAGCGCAAATAGACAGCTTTCCTGCTATTTTGTGCAAGAGAGTAGCCTTCCTACTACACAGAGTCCGGGGCAGCCGCAATTCTCTTCTGGAGCCGATAGCTAAAAGGTTTCAGTGTCAAATTTTAAGACACTGGAACTTATTACATGTTTGTTCCAGGCCAGCAATATTTAGTGCTAGATAAACCAATAGGATTTGTCTAGTATAGAATAATATTTATTTATAATTTAACTACTAACATATTTCTAAGATTGTATATATACTAACAATATATGGAGATAATCTGAAATAAATGTATAATAATAATAATATTACAACTGCGAAACGTCCCCCAGGGTTTGTCAGTAATATGATGCAATATACATATACATCTCCGCATTGACCTGAATACAAAACATATGATAACTCCTTAAATTCAACAGAAATTAGTTTGAGTCCATAAGATTAAGAGACACTTGTACGCGTAGTTCCTCAAGCCTCCAGCTGGGGGCAACACCGATTATGCAGATGCTGCGAGGCTCCGAGCCTAACGCTCTCCACTCATAAACGACGTTATTATATTAGCATCTGTAAATTTTGTTCGCGGAAGATAAGGGTAGGAGAAATTAAGTTTGTAGACGTCGTGCGCGCCCTTAGGGATTAGGGGCGGTTTGTACTGACACCAATAAATTTATTACCTAAATTAAGTAAGGCAAGGTCGCAGCACTACGAGAAAACCTTGGTTGATGACATACGGTGTCCTATTGGGGGCTCTGCTGCAGATATAAAAACAATATTTATGTTACAATAAAAGGCGATTCGTGTTTTGTACAAATTGGGATGTAGGGTATCTCTAAGAGATAAATGTAAGGTAATAAATGCAATATTTTAACGGTAACGTTATATAAAAAACATTATATAGGTTTACACAAAATAAGTAACACTTTTGTGAACAGACAAAGATCTTGATCGGTAATATTCAATAGCTATCAATACAATCTTTAGTTATTAATACAGGTTTTGTTTGTTCATTTGTAATTAACGAATCTGTTATTTCAAAAGGACAACAACAGATCAGATTATTTATGTAAGAAAAAACCATAGGACAAAGGAGCTTAGCTCAAGTCTTTGGTAGGTATATGAATAAATTTTATATCACAATATGAACATTTTGACTTATAGTAGGTTTAAGTGTAAGTGTAAAAAGTATGTGTGTAAGATTTCTGGCTCTCATACTTAATTGAATCTTTATTATGAGACCCAGTTTTCCTTCACGTAGGTCATTGTGAGAGCCAGTGTTTTTTATAACACTAAGGTGGAAAACAAGCTTACGGTCTCCCTTATGTTAAGTGATCACCACAGCCTATCATTCATCGTCATTTTCATTTTTTACAATGATCGTGCTGTTAACAGCAAACAAAACCTTTGGAGAAATAACTGCATTGGGTGAATCGTTTATATATAGTAAAAATAATAATGGTCCTAATACACTTCCTTGTGGTATGCCGCATTTAACAGTTCTCGCGCTGGATAAGCACTTCACTCCTGTTTTTGTTTTTTTGCATATTCTTGTGATCTCATTGATATATTGTGATCTACGTGGTCAAACGCTTTGGTCATGTCTGTATATTTTGCACATACTTGTGTTTTTTTATCTACATTAATCATGATTGAGTCTTGGAAATCAAAAAGGGCTATATTAATTGTTTTGTTTTTTCTAAAACCTTTCTGTTCTGGACGGAGTATGTCAAACGTAGATAAATAATTGGAGATGGTTTCATAATTATTTTTTCCCTAAAATTTTTGCAAGTAATGATATATATTATTTCAGAAAAACTTCCTCCCGCGAACGCTTGGGTTGTGGAATTAGCTCCCTGCCAAGGTTTTCTCTAGACTACAGCATGGGGTTCTTCAAGATAGAAGTTATTGGATTTTTGAAGGGTCGGCAACGCGCGAGTGATACTTCTGGTGTTGCAAGCGTCCATAGGCCACGGTGACCGCTTACCATCAGGCGGACCGTGTGCTTGTTTGCCACCTTATTGGTATAAAAAAAAAAACGTGATAGGCCTGTAATTTTCACATTTTTTTTATCCTCCTTTTTAAAGAGAGGTTTTATTATAACTGTTTTTAGTTTGATTGGAAATACGCCTTCTTAAAAATACATAAATTTATTATTTTACATAAAACGTTTGTTACATCCGAAACCACATATTTAATATTTTTGTTGATACTTCATCATAGCCAGCAAAAATAGTATTTTTTAATGTTTTAATTATTCTTGCTACATCATTTTCTGTCACCGGAAACATGAACAAAGATTGAGGTTGATGACTTACATCGATTTTGCATTTAGCATTTGTCGTTATGAATTGAGAGTTATAAACAAAGTAATCGTTAAAAGTGTCTGCTATCTCTTTGGGATCTGTCACTATGCTATTATTATTTTTTATTCTTTATATAGATTATTTAGGATAGGCGTTTTGTTTTTGTTTATTATGTGCCATGTTGCTTTTGTTTTATTTTCTGCAGACCTAATGAAATGATTATTTTGTGCTAATTGTGTCAATCTTATAATCTTTTTAAATCTTTTTGAGTAGGATTTCAAAATTTTATTATTTGTTTTTTGGCCTGAATCTATAGCGCCAAAGTGGTTTTTTCTTGTTTTTACTACATATTTTATTTCCGCGTGAAATCCAACGAGTCTTTTTTTTGAGTAAATAGTTGCTGTATAATATGGGAAACAAAAATCATATACCATTTTTATATAACGTAAATCGGTAATACGTTATGTCGTTGTACCCCAAATTATTTTATGACAACCACATCGATGATATGATAGAGAGAGGGCTATGAAGACCCTCGGCTTTGTTATGCGAAACTCTGCTTATTTTACCCAACCCATAACACTTAATAGTACATTGTGTATTAAGGGCGGTTAGGAAAAAAATATTTTCGAGAGACTATTTAGAAGCCTAAGGCTGAAGGCCGAAGGCTTTTATGGCTCGAATTTGTAATTTCAGTATCGTCCGTGTTGTACACAATGATTTTAATCACATTTGCGTGTAAATTAATAAAGATAAAAGGTGAATTAATAAATTAACTCATCAAAACCCAATCAAAATGTGCGCGTAGTTCATATTTTGAACAAACAGCATTTATACATACTTGATAGAATAGGCGCGTCATTACCGCCCGTAAAATTTACAAAGAAAATCCCGTGGGAGTAATTAAGGTTTTAGCACCCGCTTTACCTGCATGTAATGTCATTTTTGACGAGTCAGAGTGATGAAAAATTCTTAGTTGTAAGTTTAAGGAATTAAGTTTGTGGATGCTGGGCGCGCTCTTAGCGATTAGGGGCGGGTGGGTCGCGGCACTACGAGCACAGCTTGATTGGTGACATACGGTGTGTTAAGAACATATTAGAATATGGCTCTTAAATATTTTAATTTAACCAATTATACTAATAAATAATTGCAAAAAATCGGCCAAGTGCGAGTCGGATTCGAACGAAGGGTTCCGTACCATTATCTATAAAAACGGCAAAAAAATCACGTTTGATGTGTGGGAGGCCCTCTTAAGTATTTGTTTTATTTTAATTATTAATTTTTAAAGTGAATATATAACTAAATATTCTGTGAATATTTCAAGCGTCTACCTGATGCCGTTATCAATATCGAGCAAAAAAAATTACGTTTGTTGTATGGGTGCCCCCTTAAATATTTATTTTATTCTGTTTTTTAGTATATTTTGTTATAGCGGCAACAGAAATACATTTTTAAATTTACGCGTTCCATTACTAATTTAAAAATAATAAAACGGGATTAAGCGCGTCATTTGGCAAAATACCTTTTTAGGTAAAAATAGGGTAGACTACCCGTGACCAAGGCTGGTGTAACCCAGCCGAAACTTCGGGAAAAAAGTATTTTGCCAAATGACGCGTTTAATCCCGTTTTATTATTTTTAAATTAACAGAAATACATGTTCTGTAAAAATTTTAAGTGTCTAACTATCACTGTTCATGAGATACAGCCTAGTGACAGACGGACGGACGGACAGCGGAGTCTTAGTAATAGGGTTCCTTATTACAATTTCAACATCGTTTTAAATACCGGAGTTGTGCCTGACAACACAGGAGTTTCGATTTTGAGATTGAAATAAAGTTACGTTACTTATTTATTTAACTTATACAATACATTTTATAAAACTAAATGATGTAAGCACAAATTATAAATGTTTATGCACTAAGGCGGACTTATCGCATAATGCGATTTCTTCCAGCCAACCTTAGGCGTTCAGTCACTTTGAAGAGTAAGGGTAGAATAGATAAAGGACGGTAATGACTAAGTATATAAGGATTAGAAGGTGGAGGGATGACAAAAGCTTTCTTCCAACTATCGGGAAAACGACTAGATAGAAGGGAGAGATTTAAGATATTGGTAATATGAGGCAGGAGTATATCAATTACAAGAAGGATCATGATCATACTTACGCTGTCGCTACCAGTTGCTTTACTACCCAAACCGCATAGCGTAGCGCTTAACATCACAGCCAGTAACTATTTTGAAATTAAAATCATTGAAGTCAGGACATGGCAGACTAGAGATATGAGCTAAGTTATATAAGAAATAAAATGTTTGTAAAATGAGTTGAGATCAAAATTGATTGAAATGTGGTCTGAAGATTTGCCAATGCCCAAGACTTAAGGAATCTGCATGTATTAGAAGATTCACACTTATCAATAAAGCGGTAAATGAACCGGCGTTTCGCGTCTCCACACAGCCTATTACACTGATTTCTCAGTTTTTTATGCAGGTCCAAGTTGCAGTCAGTCGAATTATGTTTAAATTTGTCAATTGCGCGATCACGCTTAGCCATTGAAACTTTAACTTCTTCTGTAAGACTTAAGTGCTTATTTGAGTTTATTCGGCGAGAACGGAGAGGCGTGTGTGTTCCGCAGACATACTTTCGCGTTGTATGTGACTTGTGACTACACTACGTCTGCCGATTGCTTTGATACTATCGTATTTGTAAAATTCCGAATGTTTTCTAGTACATTGTTTAAGTTTACCCCGAAAATCAGATAATAGGAGAAACTTAACATTGTGGTACGTAACGGTCAATTATCCAAATGCAAATATTAGTTTTTTATCCATATTTCTCATGCATTGGTTGCATGACCGGGGGAGCGAGATGAAAGAACAGACAAAAACGAGTGCACAAGAACGTAAAGTTATAGTTTATGTTTCCAAGATAATATGAAAATATCCAAAAATAATTGTTTAAAAATTAATGGTTTTTTTAATGTCTTTCTCACACGGCCTTGACTTAAACGACATTTTTCAATAATTTGCAACCTGTTAATGTACCTGTCTACAGCACATTTTAGAAAAAAAGCAATCAAGTTTTGTGCTCGATCACGACCTTCAGTATTTAGTCTATTTTATTATGTTTTTTTCAGGAATAAATGCTTAATAGTTTTAGAAAACTTCCTGCTAAATAACGAATTTCTTGCATATACACCCTCTAAAGTAATATAACAACAAATTAACGAGTTTCGGATTTTACCCTAACTTGTTGTTAGGTTTTGATTTATTTGCAAGTGTTATATTTGCGGCACAAATAACCGTATTTTTTATTGTGTTTATTTAGATGCAGGATTTTTATACAGTTTCAAGGGACCAAATTAGAAACCTTGTAATTTGGTACTAATTTTCGCTTGATCACACTACGCGTTCCTGAGAAAAATGATCTTGACAGACCGACTGACATACAGACAGAGATGATCCTATAAGGCTTCTGTTTTTCTTTTGAGTAAATCTGTGCAGTCTAGTGTAGAAGCGGAGAAAGCTTTTTTTTATTACTACTAAGGTGGCATAAAGCTTGCGGTCCACCTAATGGTAGCGGTCACCGCCGCCTATGGAAGCTTGCCTTCAAAAATCTAATAACTTATTTCTTGAAGAACCACATACGTCGTCGTAAGAGAAAACCATAGCAGGAGGCTCATTTCACACCCTAAGCGTCCGCGGGAGAAAGTTTTTCTGAAACAACACTATACGTGACAATTAAGGTTCTAAGGTGTGAGGATAAATTCCTTGCCGCTGGCAAGCGGTGCAATGGTAAAAAGTAGCGCGGGGGTATCATTGCGAACAATTCCTCAGAACACATCCCAGTTTACAAGAGGTAGAACACACACAGGAAGGCATGGTCTCTTCTTAGACTTAAGAGTTCGATAAGGCTTGTGGGATTGGGATCGTTGACGATTCTTACAGCCCATCGTTGAACCGAGGAAAAGGGCCAAGCCGGTTCCCGGGAGCACCCGCCCAGAGATGGTAGCGGTACTCGGTATTGCAGCAACTTTTGCCCCGAGGTGACATACTGCTTCGCGTACTCCAAGTTTTTGGACGCTAGATTCACCATGTATTGCAAATTATCTTACATCCATATATTTCAACCTCGTGCAAAACTAATTATAGGCTAATTGCTTTTAGCGGGCCAATAACAATTTCAATAACCTCATGGTAGGTACTAACTTAGACTTGCTCAGTTATCAAAGGTAAAGACAGTGGTTCTTTTACAATTTATAGTATAATTTGTTTTGTGTATAGGGGGTGTACAATAATTATGTAATGCGTTGAAATAATGAAACAAAACTGATCCGAACCGTCTATGATACGACATCATATTGGGTTCGGATTATTGTTTGCACTATATTTGGTCCTACAGTATTTGTACAAGCCGATAATTCGTCATCAATCAAACGCAATAATAACATGTACACGAATAATAATAGGGCCGGTCAGTGTTGGTGGTGGTCGCAAATATTGGTTCGCGTACTGTACACGAATTATTGAGGCAGTAAACATCGGTTGTGCAATATCAGGCTGATCTTTATCGTGGTTGGACATTATTGTTTCACACTGTAAACACAGTTCTGTTTTTTATTTGGTCTATTAACAGATTTTGATAACTAACAAGCTTAGAATGCTTATCCATTGACAGGCAACTCAACATGCACAGCGTATATAGATATTAACAATCGACTTAGCTAATAAGTTTAAATAATAATATAATATAATATTTATTTCACATAATATACACAATTTTAATACACAAATAATAGTAATAATTACAAATCAATGCTATTTTTATATATTTGAGCATAAAGGACAGAAACCCACACAAGATAAGTTTGGGTATTGTTTTATTTGATGACTAGTTATTTTGGTCCTGTGTGCAAAAACATTAACCTTTTTTACACAAATAAAGTCGTTGTTGAAATAAGGTAAGTAACCGCTTATCAGGCGGGCCATATAAGTATTGCTACCTTATTGATATAAAAGCCTACTTTCTTTTTCTTTAACTGACATGATTGGAACTCAATTTTGCTTAAAACGAAAACACAGCTACACATTTAGTAAGTGGGTGGGTACTTAATAGAATAGATTCGGATTATAAACTCTTGTCCGTTCACTGACGTAGTAGTTAATAGTATTGTAACCACTGCAACTGCAAACCTAAACTGTAAATTATGAATAAACTATGATATCTTCCTATGATATGATCCTATTTGTACACTATTATCTGCTGTTAACTATCTATAAATAAACTATTAACACATTATTTTAAGTGTACTCTGTTAGCACATATAGTTATGATTAAGGGTAATGTGTTATTCTATTTTAAATTAGTGTTAATCGTACCTATGTATTAACCGCAAAATATACTATGTATTCAGTATAATTTTAAAATAAGTGATTATTTTAGGAATATTAATTCCTGTGCTATTAATCAAAATATAGAGAGGAGATTAAAATAAAACTAGTACTATAAACAACAATAAAAAACAAAACATCATAACAAACTAGGTTATAAGTTTAAAGTTATAACCAACAATACAAAAATTCTACTCACTTTAAAAAAAAAAACACTTACTCGTAAACAGGGTCATTACGTGCAGGCAAAACGTGTGCAAATTTTACTTTTTTCAAAGCAAACCCCTGGTGGTAATAACGTGCCTATTCTATTAAGTATGAATACAAGCTGTGTTTAAAAAAATGAACTACGCGCACATTACAACCAAGCAATCACAAGTTTTAACTTCAGCCAAAACTTTCTGGCGGTGGCGTTGTTTTTAACCCCCCACGCAAAAAGAGGGGTGTTATAAGTTTGACTGCTATGTGTATCTGTCTATGGTACCGTAGCTCTTTAACGGGCGAACCGAATTGAATGCGGAATTGAATTTTTATTTAAAAGCAGAATTTCTTGCGGTGGTTCTTAGACATGTTTCATCAAAATCGGTTCGGCCGTTTTAAGGTTATCAGCTCTTTTAGCTCAGTTAGCTGCGGTAGGGGTTTCAGTAGTGTCGGCTATCTATTTTACTTTCAAACATATGTGTGACCTAAAATTCAAAAGACTTTTTAGAATTTTTGGTCTGATGCTGCAGCCAGGATATCCAGCACACTAGAACTCTCTTTGAAAAATAATTCAAGTACATATTATAACAAGGTTTGGGTTCCTCCTGTTAAATTGTTAAACCTGTATTAGGAGAATCCCTCTCTTATTGTCCAGTTTACATTTGTAGCAGTCTTTTTGGAGATAAATAAATAACTTATAGCGGAATATACTGCATTGTTTGAAAGTGTAGGTATGTGTGTGCGATAAATGTTTCAGATGAGTAAATACTAAATATAGATTTATACATACATACACATATGTTAAAGAACAATGTTTCAGTTTCATCGTAAGATTGGTAGTAAGTCATTTTATAGATTTTTAGTTTTCTATTTATTTTGTTGTACATTTTTTTAGATTGTGTGCAGAATTGTTTTGAAGCGAACACCGTTTTCATTTGTCACTACTGATTACAGATTCTCAGAATATTTGTGTCGACTGATGTATTATTATGAATTTTCATAGTACATTGTACTAGGTATAATTGTCTGACGATTAATACATCGGCTTCGCTATATAGTTTTGACGTATTATAAATATAAAACCTTTTTTTAACATTACCTTTAGAATACTTCGCTATATAGTTTTGACGTATTATAAATATAAAACCTTTTTTTTATCATTACCTTTTAAATATTTCGCTATATAGTTTTGACGTATTATAAATATTAAACCTTATTTTTACATTACCTTTAGAATAATTCGCTATATAGTTTTGACGTATTATAAATATAAAACCTTTTTTTTAAACATTACCTTTACAATACTTCGCTATATAGTTTTGACGTATTATAAATATAATACCTTTTTTATCATTACCTTTTAAATACTTTGCTATATAGTTTTGACGTATTATAAATATTAAACCTTATTTTTTCATTACCTTTAGAATAATTCGCTATATAGTTATGACGTTTTATAAATATAAAACCTTTTTTTTAGCGTAACCTTTATATATAGTTTTGACGTATTATAAATATGAAACTTTTTTATTAATATTACCTTTATAATACTTCGTTGTGCACGTTTGATAGTAATAAATCTTGTTTTAAAGGTACCTCCCTAAATTGTAATACAATAAAGTAAAATAGTTTGGACAAACGTTTCATAAACGTATGTTATGAGCGGTTTGTCAGAAATGTTACGCAGGTTTTTGAATAACCAAATTACACGGCTGCTGCTACTTCAAATTGTGGGTACCAGGATAGGTTTTTGTCGAAAATAATACGTAAGTATTGGGTGGTTTTATTTCTTTTAATTTTGGTTGGGGTTTCTATTCATACATGTGTGAGCGGTCAGGGCTAAGTATTGTCTTGGTTGTGTGGAATCTTTAATAAAAGAAGGTGATGTAGTTGGTTTTCTCAGCATTTAAGGTAAGTAAGTTTAGTTGTAACCGATCAGTGACTCTGTGCAAACCTGTTTCAGCCTTGTTGAATACTTCCTCCCTAGAAGGATGAAAACAGAAATGTTGTCAAAATCTTGTTTTAGGTCCAAACATATGCACAGAGTTATTTTTTTATTGCCAACATACATTGTAATGTTTTCCGTAAGGTCAAGAATAGCGTCATCTGTGCTGATTCCTTCTCGGAAGCCATACAGAGAGTTTGATAATATATGGCAGGATTTTAGAAATTTAAGAAAATTGTCGTTCAAATTAAATCAAATCAAATTTAATTGCCAAAGATTATGGTAATACAATAAGTAGATGTTATAATAAGTATGTTTTTTTACATAAGTTTGCTCATAATCTTCTCAACAAAGCATGCAAATATTAAAAAAAATTAAAGTCTTAACTCAATTAAATAAGAACATTTAAACCATATTATTATTGAAACACAAGATTAAAGTTAAAAATAAAAAAGAAGAATGTCAGGCATTAATAATAAATAAACTAAAACTAAGTCGAAAAAATGAGAAATTAATTTAATTATATTATGTAGTGATTATTATATTAAATTATTTCAATATGTAAGAAATTATTGTTATTTTACAAATTCATTGACATGATAAAAGATTTTCTAAATAGGCTAAATGACATTTCTTTAAAAGGAGTAGGTACTTTATTGAAAGCTTTAATAGCCGTAACATCGCAGTTTTTGCTAAATTAGGCAGTATGAGTCCGTGGATGTCGCAATTTATCGGGATACTTTCGAAAAAATATATCATTATTACCAAGTTTTCTGAGCATATGTTGGTCTCTCTTAGCAAAACAAGTTATTTTATATATATATAAATACTTGGCAATGTCAGTATATTATGTATCACAAATAACTGTAATGCATTTCTATTTACAATAAACGCATCTTGGATGTTAGTAGAGTTACCCATAATACTAAAATGTAAGCAAAGTAACCGCAATACGCAACTAGTGCTGTTTTAAAGTCATTAGTTGATTTAATTTTTTGAAGCACAAAAATGAATCTATTTATTTTGTTACATACTTTATCAACGTGATATTTCCATGAAAAGTATTTATGCGATTATAGTTATTAGTTATTTTTAAACTTTGGCTACAACAGGAAGCACTGAAACGGGTCGAGTCTGTCTCCTTCTTTAAAAATTGGAAGTATTATGGAACGTTTGAGTAGATTAGGAAAATTACCTTGTTACAAACTAAAGTGAAGAGGTGGAAGATTGCAGGTATCAGTTCTTTTGCTAGTTTTATTAATTTTGCAGCAGGAATGTTATCTCAACCTCCAGTTGATTGTATTTTTAAATTATCTATTATTGACTTAATTTCAAAAGGATCCAGTTCAATAATGCCAATAGAGTTGAGTTGTGAGGGAAGTGATACGAGATAATTATTTACAGTTTTAATCAGTATTTTTACCCCGACGCAAAAAGAGGGATGTTATAAGTTTGATCGCTATGTGTGTGTGTGTCTGTGTGTGTCTGTGTGTGTCTGTCCGTGGCACCGTACCTCTCCCGCTCCCGGGACTCTTGATGCAAAGAGGAGTATTATAAGTTTGACGTGTGTGTTTGTCTGTGAACCAAACGAATGGACCTATTTCTATTAGGATTTTTTGTTTGATAGCTAATGTGATGGAGATGGTTCTTAACTTTGATTTATGAAGATCAACCCAGGAGTTTAGAGCCCATCAGCTCATTTTCTACTTGACAAAAGGTTTTTATCAACATTTACTCGTCTAATTGATAGAAATTTTAGTGTAGGTACTGTTACTTCAACTACTACTACTACGGCAACCTTGAGCTGATGATGCAGCATCAAGTAGTCTGTGGGATCCCCAACTCCCAACTCCTCGGCAACAGCAGATATCAAATTGAACTGTAGCACTGTACATACATTGTAACGAAAACGTACGTTCAAATTCATATCAGGTGTAACAATTTAAGTTCGAAAATAACTTTTATGAAGTTTGATATTTTTTTTTCTATAGATTAGGAATCATTCCAATAAAGCAAAACCAAATGTTTAACGTACGGTCTTAAACATTCTTGGCCATATCATACTAATGGTCATAAACCCGCGACGTGCATTATATATATATATATATATATATATTAAATATTTATTTAGTATGTATATAAGAACTTGTAGTTTAACTAATCTGGTAGGATAAGCGGATTTTGATCAGCAAAATTTCGTACCAAAAAGAATTAACGTGAACGTGGAGACAGAGCGTTATTCGTAGCGAGTCTATAATAAAATATTTTAAAAAGTCGGAAATAAAAATTTTACTCAGAAAACTTGTAAAAGTAGGTAAACAAATAATATGTGTTTGTTGACCCTCTAACTTTATTATAAGAACCCTTTATTTTGATCCAAGTCTCGTCGCTTCAGGGGAACTGCTAATTAAATTAAATGAAATTACAAAACAAATCTAAAGAAGATCAGTGTTGGTAAACTATAAAACTTGAATGTGTGTTTTCAACAATAATGAAAAGCCTTTTTATCGGGTAATTATAATAAGTTCTAGGTAGATCACTTTTTTTCCAATAACTAGGTATACTTGTGCCAAAATTGAAATCATTTTAATTTTTATATATACAACAAATTACTAAAAGTCAAAAAGTTTTTCGGATCTAAATAAAAAAAGTTAGAAGTAATTAAATGCATGGTTAGGCGTTAATAATATTGGTACCATTTTCTAAACGTGTCTTACTCCTGGCTCCTGGCTCCTGGCAACCCTTCCGAGCCGTCACCTGCGCCGGGGCGCACGCCGCTCTGCCGCTGACCTACTTCGGTCGCGGCCTTCACCCCGGTCTGACCTGAACCGCCTGAAACCCGCACACCCGGACACCCCTTACGATAATAAAGGTGTCTTAAGATTCCTAAGCATATGGGTATTACCGTTAATGATGCCTTATCTCGAGCACTGTCGGCTGCGCTGCGGAGGTAGATACCGGTTTGTCTCATGTCATTAAACGAACCACCGTACAGGGTGTTTTGTTAGTTTATTTATACGTATGTTATTTACATGGAACAGCGCAAGGCTTTAGCTTTACGTATGTTATTTACATGGAACAGCGCAAGGCTTTAGCTTTACGTATGTTATTTACATGGAACAGCGCAAGGCTTTAGCTTTACGTATGTTATTTACATGGAACAGCGCAAGGCTTTAGCTTTACGTATGTTATTTACATGGAACAGCGCAAGGCTTTAGCTTTACGTATGTTATTTACATGGAACAGCGCAAGGCTTTAGCTTTACGTATGTTATTTACATGGAACAGCGCAAGGCTTTAGCTTTACGTATGTTATTTACATGGAACAGCGCAAGGCTTTAGCTTTACGTATGTTATTTACATGGAACAGCGCAAGGCTTTAGCTTTACGTATGTTATTTACATGGAACAGCGCAAGGCTTTAGCTTTAGCTTTACGTGAAGTAAAGGTGCTTTCTTTTCTCGGAGAAGTACCTAATAAGTACAGTATGTCCATGTATGTCCACAATATACTCCACTGGCAGTCGTCAGGGCTTTTTCAGAGTTATTACGTGTATTTCACCACACACGCTGTCCTTCACCTCCCCCCCCCCATCACACAAGGCTTTCAAGATCCAAAAAATATATATTGCACTAACAATATACGACAGCAATGTAGGTAGGTAACAATAATCTAGAAAATCGATGAATTTAAGATTAGTGAGTCCTTCCTTTGGCTATATTTTAATGGTGTTATTTTCCTTTTTTGTACTTTAATAAAAACAAAAATACTTAGGTACGTATCACTTAATAGTTAGGTGCGTATGACTTAATTCTTAGGTACGTATCACTTAGTAGTTAGGTACGTATCACTTATTTGATACCTTTTAAATGCCTTAGATATTTATGCTAATAATTTAATACTGTTTAAAAACAAGATATTATGAATTTTAACAGTTTCAAAATACTCATTGTGTACATTTTAATAACATTCCATTCGTCCGGCTCGAAGTTTCTTCAGCAAGTCTATAGGTATTCGTTATTTTTATACAATCGACCCAATTATCAAGACTATATTAGCGACGGAACAGACGCACGGTCAGTTTAGTATTTTTTATTTAATTTCCAGACGAAGAAAAATTATATAGGATTTAAAATAAGAAAAATAAATACCTGCCCAAATTATACTCAACTCTACTTTTTGTATCTAATATAATATTAAGTTTCGGTAATATAACATTATAAGCTAAGCTATAGCTTTTGCCAGCGCGCTCGCGCTTAATTTGGTTATCTGCGTGGGTGGGTATATATCATGTATATATATGACGTATATGTATGTACGTCGCCTGCAAATGATGCCTTTCTGTGTTTCACGGTCGTGATTTATCTTTTGATGTTGTTTCTGTGATTTTTCACACAGGTCGTTATGAAAACCTTTTATTCGTATTTGGTAAAGGGATGAGTTTATGTACCACAGTATTTAAATAAGACTTTTTTGTAGTAATAACTACAAATGTTTAAAGACTTTCAGTAAGTTTGTGTTTTATTGTAATTGAGCGTATAACTTGTAAGTATTACCAAACCAAATGACAAAGGCGTCGAGAGATTATCTCCGCGTATTCATATACTTTTAGTTTCTCGAGTACGTAATATTATCTTTTATATATCACTTCAAACTTGATTGTTCAGTTCATTCAACTGATTATGTGACTGATGTTTCCGGTTTGGTTGTAAGGAGAAAAAAACGAATTTAAAATAATATAACAGAGTATGAACAGGCAGAATCCAGAATCGTCTCGCCCACCGCCTCCATTACATTATGTCTCAACATTCAGTTCCTGTGCACATTAATCATAATTAAACATATCTACTTAGATTTAAATTTAACATGTATCTTATTTATTTTCAAGTAGCTTACTCCTGCGACTTCGACGGGTCGACGTTTAAAAATCTGTTAACTTGGTTTGCCTACAGAAAAAAAAAAACCTGAATTTCCAAATTAAATAAATTTTCATACCTTATTTTGCCCTATAGGGAATAGTTTTCCAAAAACAGTAAAACACTTCAATCTTATTTTTCAACCTTAAGGCTATATAATTTTTTTTAAATTTCGAATTAATAATTACGGATTTCCATACAAACTTCCAGCCGCCCTTTTACCCCATCAGGAGATAAATGTTGCAAAATCTTTGTGATTGTTTACTCGCAAAATTTAATGTCTCTAGTTACTACCAAGTAGTTGTTGTGTCTTGAAATATCAGTCAGTTAGTTTATTTCTAATATCATACTAGCTGGTCTGGCAGACGTTGTTATAGCTAAATTGTGAGCAAAAAACCTTCTACATAAAGAAAAATTCGATTTGCCTAGTTTCATGGTAATCGGATCAACGAGTATACATATATATATATATACTCGTATTTAGTTGATCTACTGAAGCGTTCCTGCAATTATTGCGAGCGCTTATCTTATATCAACATATATACTTATTCGTAACATCTCAAATGCGAACTCTGTACTTGTCACTTTCAACTGTTAACCCTCAGATTGCGGAAGCAATCCAGTTGTCAAATGTGCATGAAGGTGTTCTGGCGAAGCGATAAGTAGGTACCTACCTACCTTACAAATTTGCAAAGCATTTTAGGCAATTTATCCTACTAATATTATAAATGTGAAAGTATGTATGTATGTCTCGATGGATGTTTGTTGCTCAATCACTCTTCAACCACTGGAAGGATTGGGATAAAACTTGGCAAACATATAGGTTAGGTCCTGGAATAGCATATAGGCTACTTTTTATCCCTAAAAATACAAAAGTTCCTGCGGGAAAAACTATATCAGTGTTAAACGAACTATTGCTGCACCTATAACATGCTATAGCAATTCATTGGTATAACTAATTAATTAATTGGAGTTGATTAAGGAGTTCCACGCCGATAACCGAATTAAGGGCAGGCGGAGCCGCTGGCAAAGTCTAGCAAATTAATAATTGCAATAGTGTTTGACTTGGATTCTAACAGAGCATTAATTGAAATACCGCATTCGCCTTAACGATAAAACTATACTTCTCTAAGAAACCTCCCAAACCATCATTAAAAACAAATCAGGTATTCATTAAAATCCCAAGAGCTTAATCGATACAGCTAAATCCTAATGCAACTGTTCCCCTTAACTATTTTGAGAAATTTCAACTTTAATCCTGAGATTTATGATATAAAGTTAATTGAAAAATACTAAGTCATTTGTGACTGTTGTATTGTAATGCGTACTGTGTCGGAGCAAGGCCAGACTAGAAAGGGACAGGTGTATCGAGTTTGCGGCAGGTTAAGGCGAGAGCGAGGTATAAGAATGCAAGGCTACAGGGTCGCAGGTAGTACAGTGACCTGACCTAGTTTTAGCTGCAGGGTCTCTCGTATAAATATTGATTTAGTGACCTGCTTTAACTTGTTGCTCAAGGTGTGGGACTTTTTTAAGATGTTCCTCAGTTTTTTAAGGTTGATTTATTAAGGTTATTCTTTAAGAGTATTACAGGGGTTGTACTTTAGATGAGTCTGCAGTAATGGTACAGGCTTGGGGCATACGGGTAATAAATGGTTGTTACGTAACTTTACAGGCCCAGTTTTATTTCTCGCACAAGTTACATTTCCATTTTGCCAAAATGAGCATGAGTGGTAATTTTTTGGTCTTATGTCAACGGATCGTATCATCTCTCGTTTTTGGAGCAAAACCGGCACCAGTAATTTGGAAGTTATTTTATATTGATTTATTTTTACAGGATTTTTAAAAAGTAAGGTCTATAGAGACGATTCAGATTCTCAAATAAGAAATTGAATGTCAAATTCGGGAAATCCATAACGGCTTCTCATACAAAATAAATTTTGAAATTTCATTCAACAAATATGTGTCTCTAAATATGGTTGTCATTGGGCAGCTATACACGCGATATTTCATTAAATGTCTAATATAAAATAATATGATTTTTATTTATTCAAAATTCAAATTGTTATTCAGATACTTATTATCCTTGTAGAAAATTTTTACGGGTTTGCGTCGAATAGTTTCGTAGCTAAATGTTGATTCTGTATAGCGACACATCTGAAGGCAAGCACCTTAACCTTTAGAAAACCTGTCTCCCGAACGCACGCTAAGTTAATAAAATACACGATGCAGTATTTATTGGATAGGGTATGAGTATAAACGTAGCTCAATAGACATATCTAGAGGACATACGACGTGATATGCGTGACGTCAACAGTTGAAGAGGCGATATACTGAAATAAAGGCTTGAAAGTATTTGATAGAGATTTGTCTAGTAGTCATTATCAGTAGTGGATTATCCATAGAGGCAATGTAGGCTACTGCCCATGAGCCAAGGGCAGCCAAAGGCAGGGCATTAAATAAAATGTATTGAAAATAAAATTGAATGCTTTCGTTTTATAAGGGTATTAGGTTTATTAGTTTAACACATCACACAAACGTATCAAAGTAAACATCTTCTGTTCTACAATTTTTTAACTTTTTGAGTTAAATTGACATACTTCTGAAGGGTCACCAACGCGCGAATGACATTCCTGGTGTTGCAAGCGTCCATAGGCTACGATGACCGCTTACCATCAGGCTGACCGTATGCTTGATTGCCACCTTAGTGGTATAAAAAAAAAAGGTGTTTTATTGTAAAAATGATACATTGTTCTATAAATAGTTTATCTATTTTCTCAAGTATAGTGGATTAAGTTTAGTGAAAAATTGTGAATATTATGAAAATACATAAATATTATTAATAGATTTATGAATATTAAAGTAAACACACTTTAAAACCAGTTTTCTTTGAAATTCAATGTATATTATCAATGATGTATTATATTATTTTAATGTATATTATCGCCACAATCTAATAATTGTTATTAGTGTTTTTTTGTTAACTTACATTAACTGACATTAACCTCCATTTCATTTAAAACGTGTTAAACTGCTTCAAGTAACAACAAAAATTAATATTGTTTTACTTTTCAAAACTGTATGACAGATAACGGGCAGAAAGCCGAATTTAACACAGACCACTATTATCTTTTAAATCGTTTCTTTTCCTTAAAATTTTTTGCTTAAAACCAAAACAGTGCAGAAATGTTATATGAAATCTCATGCTTGCACAGTTTTTCATAAATGCACTGTTTTTTATTTAGATATAAATTTATCACAGAAGTTTAATATCCCATTGAGGTTAATATAAAATGTTTGCTTAAGAACAAAAAGATACTAGCTGAAAATAAAAATTAGTTCAATAAAACCGACTTGGTGAAAAATAAAAACAAATGGCGCGCAATTTCGACCACTGTAAAACTTTGATACTTTTAAAGTTAAAAAAAAGGAAATAGATAGCGATAGCGACGTTTGTTAACCGAAGTACACCCAGTATATTAATTCAATTCCAGAAAGTAAAAAAACAGCTGCAAATTAAATTTTTAATAGCCTTTTGCCGCAACAGCCGCGGGATATATGTTTAAAAACTTATGAAAATTTTATTAAGTGGTAAAACGCAAGACGTGTAAAACGCAGTCCGATAGTATTTTTAACGCATTTCAGTGAGATGACCAATAAAATGGGACCATCTTCATTGTTGTCTATATATTCAATGTTAAAACAACGTGCAACGTGAATATAAAAGATAACTCTAAATTAACATCGCTTCTGAAGCGATCTATCAGATGGGTATATGAGTAAAAAATCGAAAGTGTTCACAGCTCAAGACATAGAAACAACTTTGAATTAAGTATCTGACAATAAATATGTAGCAACAACGGTAAGTTTTAAGTTTATGATCTAGACGTTGACATATTATGACCGGTAGAAACACTATTTAGTGCAAGTGTTTAATAGAAGTACATTGCCGGCTACGTAGAATAAGTATACTTGTGACATGTATGAAGTTATTCTAACTAGCCCGGAATATATTTCTTCCAAATACTTGCCCTAAACAATGTTTATACCAGCCATTAATATAATTTTCATTAGATTAAGTTTTTTTTAGTAGGTAAATTTTATCACGGTAGGTAGATTGGTAGTTGAAAGAAAAGTAGATTGCGCGCCTTGCACTCGTGTTAATTCAGTGCCCTCGTATGCGTTAGTGCATTAATAACTCACTTTGCAGTCGCTACAAAAATTTACTATTATTATTCAAACTCTATAAATAAAAATTTAAAAAGGCTTGCTTAGCACAGAATATTGTCCTTACATCGTTGGATATGAGGTAAAGTCCATGACGTAATAACACACAGAACACACTCGCGTGACATTGTGGAGTAATATTCTTCTATGATATTAGTCAGCTAGTACAACACCTACAACACAAAATACTAGTGTTAATATTACACGCAGTATTTGTTTCAAATATAAATATATATGAACCATAGCGGCTGTACTTTGAGTTTGACAATTACTTCCTTTATTCAATTTTAAGAGACAGTTTGATAAAACGAGTATACCTATTGTTATCGGTACAGGTGGTCGTACCCCTGCTGCCTATTGTCATAACGATTTTCGTCTTTTTATTTGCAACTCGGTTACATGTTTGGTTTGTTACAGCGTGGGTGCTGGGGTGGCTGATGTGCAAGACGGTCCCGTACGTGCAAGGCTTGTCTGTCGCGGCGTCCGTCTACAGTCTTGTCGCCGTCTCGCTAGACAGGTCAGTTCTTCTTATAGATTATGACTTCCTTTTTAACTTATTTTTAAGATATTTCTTTCTTTGTTATAAAATATATTTTACTTAGGCCAGATAAAACTATTGGAGAAAAACATATTGTGTATTTCAACAATTTTTTAATTACCTAATATTCATATGTATTTAGGTATTTCGTAAAAATATTTATAAAAATTAATTCTATATTTTACTTTATCTTTATCTGGTTTGCAAAATTTTTTTTTTCCTCTTATTTTTGAAGGTTGAATAGAACTGAATAGAAATATAGTATTAAAATTGATGTATCTTTTGTAATGGATTTTTCAAATAAAATCGCTGTTGCCATAGAATTTTAATTAAAATTTAATTTCTTTGATAATTATAATGACATAAATTAAGTAAATCAGTTTTTACTTCAATAATTCCTAATTGTATAATACAACATATATTAGCACACGAACAAACGAAAATATATAAGTACTAAGGCGAGATTATCCCTTAAAAGAGATTTCTTACAGCAAACCTAAGTGTGTAAGAGATAATACACATAGAAAAGTAGGAAGCAAACAGCGTAAGTACAAATTTATTCCTAAACTAATTTAGATTAAAAATAATTAATAATATCAATAACAAAAAAAGCTAAATATATAAATATATAATAAAAATATATATACATATATAATAAATACTTGTATAACTAATAATGTTACTATTATTTATGAACATACATAAATTATACAATATAACGTAAATATAAACACACAAAATACATTATAAAGTCAAAGTCAAAGTCAAAATGGTTTATTCAAATAAGGATTTAACAATCACTTTTGAATCGTCAAAGTTAAAAAATATTATTTTTTGAACCCTGCCACCTTCCCGCCGGTTCACAATGTTGTTGATTTCTACCGAGAAGAATCCGGCAAGAAACTCGATAGTTACTCTTTTAAAAACACTTAAATAAACTAAAATACAATTAATGTTTTAAATAAAAGATTTTTAGTCGTACAATTTTATGTTATTTCCATTTTAATTTGGTTTACCTATGCATCCTGGAATTGAGCATCATCAGTCCCAAGGATTTTTATCATTTACATAGTCTGAAATATTGTAATATGCCTTTTTACAAAGTACCTGCTTGATAAAAGATTTAAATTTACTTATTGATAGATTTTGAATTTTATTGGGAACTTTGTTGTAAAAGTGTATACATTGCCCCATAAAAGAGTTACTTATTTTGTGTAGACGTGTATCATGCACCAACAGCTTATTTTTACTTCTAGTATTTACTTTGTGAACGTCACTTTTCTTGCTGAAACTATTGATATTTTTATGTACATATAAAAGATTTTCATATATGTACTGCGACACTAAAGTTAAAATTTTTACTTCCCTAAACCCATTCCTTTAGAGATATCCTAGATCCTAATTTATAAATAGCACGAATTGCCCTTTTTTGTAACAAAAATATTGTATTTACATCAGCAGCGCTACCCCACAATAGGATACCATATGTCATTAAACTATGGAAATAGCTAAAATATACTATTTTTGCAGTGTCGACATCGGTCAATTGTCTTATTTTCTTGATCGCATACACAGCAGAGCTAAGTTTTTTGGCTAGGTTATGAATATGAGGACCCCATTGAAGTTTGGAGTCCAGCGTTATGCCAAGAAAGACTGTTGAATTAACAAGTCCTAATTGCTCGCCATTAATATTAATACATGTCTGTCTCTGACTAACATTTGGTAATGTAAATTTAACACATTTGGTTTTTTTTTCATTAAGTAACAAATTATTAGCGTTAAACCAATTTACAATTTTAGAAAGGGCATCATTTAATTCATTATAACATGTCTGTCGTCTCTTAACTTTAAAAAGCAAAGAGGTGTCATCAGCAAATAAGACAATGTCATGGTTTTTTACATTATATGGGAGATCGTTAATGTAAATAAGAAATAGAAAAGGACCTAAAATTGAGCCCTGAGGGACTCCTATAGTGACTGCTGATCCCGGAGATCTTTCACCGTTGACATCTATTTTCTGTACTCTCCTACTCATATAGGATGTCAAAAGGTCGAGAGCTTTGCCTCTAATACCATAGTGATGTAGCTTCCTGATGAGATTTTCATGTTGAACACAGTCAAATGCCTTAGATAAATCACAAAACACTCCAAGGGCGTCATGCGAATCCTCCCAGGCGTTATATATATTTTTTAATAGTGCCACTCCTGCATCAGTTGTGGAACGGCCTTTCATAAAGCCAAACTGTTTACTACTAAGTAGCTCATTAATACAGAAATGGCTTAACATTTGACAAAGTATGATTTTTTCAAAAACTTTACTGAGTATAGGTAGTATTGAAATAGGCCGAAAATTATTAGGTTGAACTACCTGATTTAAAAAGAGGTATAACTTTGCTAAGTTTCATCTCATCAGGAAACACACCACTATCAACACAACTATTAAATATAATGGCTAAGGGTTGTGCTATAACATGAATAATTGAATTTATAGTTTTTACAGAAAGTCCCCAAAGGTCTGTGGTGTTTTTAATTTCTAATGTTTTAAATGTATTAATGATATCTGTAGGACTAATTTTTTTAAATACAAAGGGAACGTTACATTCAGGAACACTAGCTTTTAATAATTTTTCTGCTAAGATTGGACTTGAGTTTAGATGTTCAGTTGTTTTGAATGGGATATTCCTAAAAAACTGTTCAAAGGCAACTGCTACCTCAGAATTTGTTTTAAAACTAGCATCATCTACAATCAACTCAAAGTCCTGACAAGAATGCCTAGCTTTACCAGTTTCATTATTTATTATGTTCCATGTAGTTTTTATTTTATTTGTTGAATTTTTTACTTTATGTCTGAGGTGAATTGCTTTTGCAACAAGACAGACCTTTTTAAAGGTTTTTGAGTATTTTTTTTAAATATTCCCTAAATATTTGGCTATTATTATATGTATAAATATATATCCAATTCATAGAGGTAAATAATACTCTCTTAATTTATTTTTGAAATATTAAGTGATGTGCTGTCACATATCAAACCGGGTAGCGAGTTCCAAAGCTTTGCTCAAAAAACAACAAAAGAGTCACCATAAAACTGAGTATTATATCTGGTATTTATTATGTGAGGTAGTATGAGATCTAAGAGGTCTGTCTCTAGGAAATAGATAATTAAAGCGTTTTCCAAGATACAGAGAGGAGGAGGAAGTGTTAAGGATATTATAAACACGGCAAAGTATGTGCATATAACGTCGAAGTCGGATAGGAAGCCATTTTAGCTTAGAACTAAAACAGGAAACTTGATCAAATTTACGAAGGCCAAAAATAAATCTAATACACAAGTTTTGTAGACGTTCTAATTAGTCTAAATGTTCTTCATTGGAATTTAAGGCAATAAGGATTGGGCAAGGGCAACTTTGGTGTCAAAAGAAAGAAAATTATGTAAGCGTTTGAGGGAATGAAAACTGGAATGTACCTTTCGAATTATGTCGTTGATATGGTTATACCAGGATTAGTGGCTATAAAAGGTCACCCCTAGATTTTTCACAACATCTGTATAAATAATAGATACATTATTATAAACTATTTGTGGAATAATATGGTGTGAGATTAGATTCAAATTTATCTACTACCCATAATAATTGCCTGCGATTTTGCTGGATTAAGAACTAGTCCAAAAGATTTAGAGCCCACTCAGCAATTTTTTTTAGGTCACTTTTTATACTGTCTACAGTAGCGTTGATATTTTTTACTGCAAAAAATCATCTGCATACAAATGGTAGGTTTAGTTTATAACAGGAGTAATTGCATTCATAAATACAGAAAACGAAAGAGGAGAGAGAATGCCACCCTGAGGGACACCGGAAGTCATTTTGCACCGATGACAAAATTTTTCATTTGCTCGAACACACTGTGATCTTCCTCTCAGAGACCACCGGCGGAGATAAGTTTAAAGATTGTAAAATACCTAATCAAATGTCAAAATCCACCGAATAAAAAGCACTACTAACATCGAAAAGACTAAGAGAGTAAGTAATTTTCTGTCCATAGCCAAGCGTATATCATCATTTACTTTAATTAAGGCAGTAATTGTACTATGGCCGGGACGAAAATCAGATTGTAGAAGAATAAGAAGTTAACTAAGGTGTTAGTAATTAGACAATGGTTTACTGACGATATTCTCAAGTATCTTCGATAGTATGGGCAAGATTGATATTGGTCTGAAATAACTGCAAGAAACAGGATTTCATATTTTTGGCAGTGGTACAACAAGTGCCTTTATCCAAGAGGAAGGAAATTTGCAAGTTTTTAATGAAAAATTTAAAATGTGAGTTACAATGGGTGCTATAAATATAAATTCCAAAACAGGCGGCAGCCTTTGTAGGCATAAATTGTCACAACCTACAGCCGTAGTGTCCGGTGATCTCTTTGAAAATAAACTGCTGAATTGAAAGCTGATCTAGTGTTCTACTCCTAATCTTCCCATCTAAAGAAACATGAGAGGCTGAGAAATGCTTATTGAGAACATTAACATCAAAGTCAAAGTTATTGTTTAGTACAGTGTTACTTGCTACACCTAGAGTCTTAAGACATTTCCACATATCGCTTGGGTTAGTGGTCTCAAGTGACTTATAAATAAAGCTCTTTTTTGAATTTCTGCACATCCGACTGCAGCGATTTTTTTATACCACTAAAGTGGCAAACAAGCTTACCGCCGCCTGATGGTAGGCGGTCACCTTAGCCTATGGACGCTTGCAATCTAATAACTTCTTTCTTGAAGAACCCTATACTGTAGTCTTTGGAGAAAACCTTGGCAGATAGCTCGTTCCACAACCCAAGCGATCGCAGGAGGAAGTTTCTCTGAAACCGCACGCGACCATTTGGGTTCTAAAGTGTGAAAATAAATTGCCTGGCGATGGCGAGCAGTGGGATGGTAGAAAGTAGCCGTGGGCATCATTTCGAACTACTATCACCTAGTCTCCATAACACAGCGAGAGGTCCAGCGGGCGTTACTTTCTCTAGACGTTCATAAGTCGAGTGGGCTAAATCTATTAAACCGCGGTCGTTTTTTACACACTTTAGTACCTCGTATATAAGGTTCGTCGACGAACCCGGGATGTCGGCGTCGTGTGAGGAGGGGGGGTGGCTATAAATGTCCAAACCTAGTAACAAATGTCACCTTCTCTTGCCAAAATGACAGCTTGAATCCTTCTGGGATTCTGTGACATCCAGGATGTTTTTAATAACGCTTTGAGGATTTCGTTTCCACTCTTCTGCAATGACTCTTTTTAGCTCCCTAATGTTTTGTGAAGCAGGTTGCACTGATCTTACCTGTCTTTTTCGAACATCCAAGACATGCTCAATTAGATTGAGATCATCTGGCTAATCTTAACGACGGATTCAACTTCTTGCATGTTCGCTTCCATGTCGCCAGAATGCGGGTTGTGCATGTGGAATTAGGACTTCCGTTATGTACCGGTGAACATTTAATGTTCCATTTTCTACGAAAACGAACTTTGTACCCTCCGTCGAATTAATTGCTGTCCAAAACATAACGGAGGCTCTGCCAAAAGGAGTGATTTCTTTGTAACACACTTTTACATAACGTTCCCGTGGTCTTCGCAGCACTCGCCGCCGTCGGTCCTCTCCACCCAAAGAGATTCTAGCTTCATCAGAAAACAATACTTTATTCCAGTCCTCCAGAGTCCAGTTTCGAGCAAACTGAAGTCGAGCAAAGCTAAGATGCTGCAAGTAACATGCCAATATATCGACAAATTAATAAAACCTCTTTCTTGTAATATTCATTGAAGTAGAGAAAAAAATGTAAAGTGCCTGTTTTTTTTGCAAAAGAGTTTATATTACTTTTTTTATAAATACATACATATTATACATAAATACACCCAGACTCAAGAAAAATACAAATTTTATCACAAAAATCGAACCCACACCCAACTATATTGTAATTGTTTAGAATTTTAGAAATCACGGTTAAAAGTTTAGGCAAAATTTGCAAGCTAAACGACACACCACTGTCAAGTACCAAGCTACTATGGATTTCTGCAATTGTGTCTTGTATTAGCCATGATAGTACTCATGGGATTTACAATTTCCTGAGCGATAGTCAGCTCGCTTCCGCTTGTACGCTTGTGCCATCAACAACGTCGGTAATCCGCACATTTGCGTACGTGACGTAGAATTAGTCTGCGGGAATAAGCAGTTTTCATCGCTTGATGATGGTTTTCGTAACACTACAGACTAAAGTTTGTTTAATCTACCTAAAAAATTTTACACGCTTAGTTCTGTAATTCTGCCTTTTAGGAAATAAATGATATATCAAGTATTAAAATTTGTTTTCTGTCGATTCTAACGGCGTCGAATTTAAAGCCGAGGTGCGAGGTAGTCTTAAAACAATGAACAACAGTCTTCGTAAAACAATAACATTTTAAATCTATTTACAATCTGTTTCGGCCCGTTTTTTTAATTGATCGGTTCATAACTCTGCAAAAAATAACCATAAGAAATTTATGTTTTTTGGATATTTGAAATTCCGAAGCTTATTTATTATTATTTTATTTTTTTTCTGAACTGACATTGCAGTTGGCTGTTGCAGCCATTACTGCTTCACCGGACTTTATTTGGGCGAGTCTCTGAAGGAGCCTCAGCCCGTATAGCGCCCAACGCTCAAGGGGGGAGCCTTGGCTTGGGTTGTCGCTCTCGGGGGCGTCCCTTCGACCGGCGTGAGTCTCGAACCCGAAGGTGAGTCACCGCCAGGAGGGGAGTTCCCCGTTACGCGGGTGCAGTTGCGATTGAGTGGGGGCGAAAAGCACCCCGGCACTCTTTGTTACCTCGTGTATCCCTTTGGGCGCCGACGAACCCGGGGACGTCGGCGTCGTGTTTGGAGGGAAGCCCTATTGGGGGAGGTCGTTGAGACTAATCTCGCTATCCGGATAGCGAGATCGTCATCTGGGTCATCTGGGGAGTTTATTAATTATTGCGTATTTGCACTAGTAAAAATAATTGGATTTTGTGTTCTATGAAATGTATAAAAAGTGCCAGTGCTACAAACTTTTTGACCAAGGAAAGTACATAGGTTTACATTTCTATTTTTAATTTAACGTTTTATGTATTGTGTCTATATCTATGTCCTCCAATGTTTACGCTTTAATTTGGTGCTGAAAAAAGAACAACTGGTAGCAGAGCGAGGTTACCGACCTAACTTCTGCTTACCTCTACTTTTGTTTTACCTGCAACCTTTTACTTGTCCATTTGGTCCTCTAGCGTCTAACACTGGAATTAAGAAGCCACTTTGAATTTGTTTGTAGCTTTGAATGGACCACTATTCTTGCCGTACAGCCCGGTAGTTCGGTCTTTCTTTAATTGGTCACGGCCAAGACTAAGGTCGCCCGCAGTTGCACCCGTATTACGATTCCAAAGATGAAACTGTTTAATGCTGCACTTTTCAGCCAATTGCTCAATCACGTGGTATCGACCTTGGGCCAATCTGTTACCATTTCCCACGTCTACCGCTAGGACTGACAGTCAGATTGTGCTCTCCTAGCTTAAAGCTTTCTGAATGGCGTTTTCTCCAGAATCAGGGTGGCCTTCTTCTAGTCTGGAGTTGGTGGATCCTCTTCCAGGCTTACGCGTCCTGTCGGCAAAGATTGACCCTCCACGTTGTTCAGATTTGTTGTTGACTAGGTTAAGCTCTCCTGAAAAATTTATCGGAGTGATTGGCTGGATTTACCGATTACGGCATGCAAAATTGCCGTATAGAGCAAAATTGCTTGTGCTTATTATCATCACAAGCATTCCTTTTAATCAGCAATTATTGCTGATTTAATTGTGGTTTTAATCAATGAGATGTTCTACTTTTATTCGATAATTTCGTATGGTACAATACTGTGGGGTAACTGTAGTGAGTCAAATCGTGTGTTTCTTATACAAAAACGAGCGATCAGGATTATATCCGGTGTTGATGTTATACACTCTTGCAGACATTTATTTAAACGACACCGAATATTAACTTTACGTTGCCTATATCTATACGACGTAATAGTGTATACTAGACAAAATAAGACACGATTTAGTTGGCATGGTGGCTACGGAACACGCAGCACAGCCCGTATGAAAGCGGTTCCGCTTTTTTTTTTTTTTTTTTTTCTGAGCTGACTATGCAGTTGGCTGTTGCAGCCATTACTGCTTCACCGGGCTTTTGGGGCGAGACTCTGAAGGAGCCTCAGCCCATATAGCGCCCAACGCTCAAGGGCTTCCCGCGGGGGAAGCCTCGGCTTGGGTTGTCGCTCTCGGGGGCGTCCCTTCGAACGGCGTGAGTCTCGAACCCGAGGGTGAGTCACCGCCAGGAGGGGAGTTCCCCGTTACGCGGGTACGATTGCGATTGAGTGGGGGCGAGAAGCGCCCCGGCACTCTTTGATACCTAGTGTATACTTGTGGGCGCCGACGAACCCGGGGACGTCGGCGTCGTGTTTGGAGGGAGGCCCTATTCGGGGAGGTCGTAGAGACTAATCTCGCTATCCGGACAGCGAGATCGTCATCTGGGGACGTTAGTACGTGCTGAGGCTGCCTAACAATAGTTTTACGACCGTGACCGGGTCGATCGGGGGGACGATACGTTGTGGATTGCACAATTAATCGGTTCGGGTGATTTTGAGTACGCTCGAAAAAGCGGACTGCCAAGTCTTTAAAGTATTGGGGAATCGTGGGAAGTTCGAAGTCTCTGTGTAGGTCCGCATTGCGAACGTACCAAGAGGCTCCAGAGGCCGCTCTGAGAAAGCGGTTTTGGAGGGTCTGGAGTTTGTGGAGATTGCGCTTGGACAACGCAAAGACTACGCTAGCATAAGCTAGTATGGGACGGATACAAGTTGTGTAAAGATTTAGCTTATTTCTAAGCGACATCTTACTATACTTGCCTATCATGGTATAGAGACGGCCGAGGACAAAAGCGGCTCGGTCTCTGACTATTTTGGTGTGAGCTTGGAAGTTCAAACGACTATCCATGGTCACACCGAGATATTTGGTCTTATTTTGCCAGGGAATGGCACGACCGAAAAGAGAAAGGGGAGAAGGCCGCGGAGGGCGGCCTAGGGTAAAAAGGACGGCAGAGCTTTTGTCGGGATTCACCTCGATTCTCCATTTCCGAAACCACTCGCCTAGGGCGGTGATAGCGGGTTGGAGTATCTCAGTGATTCGACTCACTTGCCTATTTGTGGTATAGAGAGCGGTATCGTCCGCAAAGAGGGCTAGATTGGTACCTATCGTTTTAGGGATATCGTTTGTGTACAGAAGGTACAAGATGGGGGCGAGCACGGACCCTTGCGGGACTCCTGCTTCTATGGGACGGGGGGAAGAGAGAGTGCCTTCGACTTTGTAGCGAAAGCTACGATTCGACAAATAGTCTCATATGATGAGCACGAGACGATCTGGCAACTGAAAGTTGTACAGTTTAAAAATTAAACCGTTGTGCCAGACTTTGTCGAAAGCTTTCGCTACATCGAAGAAGACAGCGCCCGTGTGACGGGTCTTACCTAACGCTGGCTGAAAGCCAGTGAGAATATGTTCCGTTATGCGGAGGACTTGATGGACGCATGAGTGTTTGGCACGGAAGCCGAACTGCTCGTCTATTAAAATGCCTCTGGAGACTATAGCGTTCCGTAGGCGGGCGAGAAGGAGGTGTTCATAGAGTTTACCAAGGGCCTTTAGTAAACTTATGGGGCGATAGGAGGACGGCTCGGTACGAGCTTTACCTGGCTTATGGATGCCTATAACAATTGCATCTTTCCATTGAGATGGAAAGATGCAATGTTCCATAGCAGCGTTAAAGATCGCTACTAGGAGGCAGACAAGGAGCAGAGTGAGGCGCTTTAGGATATCGTTAGAGATACCCTCCGCACCGGGGGCTTTACGGGGGCGTAGGTCTTTGATGACCTGTACGACTTCGTCGACAGTGACAGGGGGCAGGGGGTCTTGTGGAGGCAGAGAAGTTCTGCGCTCCACTTCGCCGTCTACCTCGCGCACGTGGTCGGGATCGAAGGGCTGTGTGCTTAAGGCACATTGGGCTTGGAGGCTAGACGCTAGGCAATCCGCTTTTTCGTCGTCGTTGAACGCGGGAAAGTAAGTGGGCGTCATGGGAGCGATGATGTCAGAGTTTAGTCTGTCAACTAAATCGTCGAGGAGTCTGCCTCTTTGTGAAGTTACAGAAGAGTTCCAGCGGCGATGCTTGCAATTTAGGTCGCCGGCAAGAATGATGGCGTCGCCTAAACTTAAGAGCGACTGAAGGTCGCTCTCGAGCAAGTCTTTTAGGGGAGAGAGATAAACCGATGCAATGATGATCGGCTGATCGTAAGCGGTGGAGGGTCGATAGGGGAGCAATGCAGGGAGCGCCTGTTATAGATGAGAGTGCCTCCGAGATTGGAGGCAGTTCTATCATTACGGACGGTGCGATAGTTCGCGATCGAAGGGGTACGGACAGCGGGCTTTAGGAACGTTTCCTGGATGAGGAAGACGTCCGGTTTTTGGGACTAGAATTGCGATAATTCCTCTCTTTGGTTTCGGAGACCGTTGGCGTTAAAATAGCCTATGGAGACGGACCGGGGTTTTTCGCGCACGGTTGTGCAATCCATTTTGGTTTTAAGGTTTTGGAGTTACCCTGCGGAGGGCGGCGAAGAAGTCGCGATGCTTAGCCATGAAGCTGAGCATTTGATGGGGATTGGTGATCTGTACGTAATCGGCGTACACGATCTCGAAATAGGCAGGGTCGCAGACCCAAGAAATTTCGGAGAGAATGTCGAAATGCTGCTGCTCGGCCGTCTGAGCGGCGTTGCGGGGCAGCGCGAGAGAGGGGCGCGGGGGGGCAAGGCGCATTTGCGCGAGAGGTGCGGGAGCACTTCTCACAGGCGCTGGACGCGGGATGTCCCGGGACATGAGAGGGGCGGGGTAGGGAATACCCGTAACTGAGACGGGCCCGGGGAGAGCAGACAAAAGTTTGTCTGTCTCATTAGATTTGGACGCTACTAGCGCTGGAGGACGGCTCCAGGCGTTGACAGCAGGGAGGGGAGCAGGCACGAGCGGAGCCTGTTGGCGGGGGGCGGAGGGGCGCGATTTACCCTGTTTGGGTTTACGCGAGCTCTGTTTGGGAGCTTTGGGGCACCCGCGGTAATTCGCTGGGTGGCCTTCGCTCCCACAGAGTACGCAAGCGACCGGGTCGGATGCGTTAGAGCGATCGCGATCACAGTCCGGAGTGGCGTGATCGCGTAAACATTTGACGCAGCGCGGTCTGCGTCTGCAGTTGCGCTGCGCGTGGCCATATAGCTGGCATCGGTGGCATTGACTCGGGTTCGACCGCTTGTGCGGAGTCTCGACCCTGATGCCTTTGAGGCTGCAAACATCTTTAATGTTAAAGATGGCTTTGCCTTCTTTTGTCAGGTCTAGTACTACGAGCACCATGTCGTAGCACTCTGACTTATTTCGGCCATTGTACATACGATGTACTTCCCGTACGGGGAGGCCTTGGACGATTAAGTCGTCCTGGACAGACTTGGTGGAGAATTCCCTAGGGACTCCCCTTATGACTGCCCTTAAAACGCGTTCCTCGGCCAATGAGTACGTGTGGTACTCATATTTTTGAGCCGTGAGGAAGGCCGTCAGATTTCGGAAATCTGACGGTGTCGGGACCTGCACTTTGATGCCGCGCTCGGCATCATTGCGGGCGTGCGTATAATTGATACGCTTGGCCTTCATAGCGTTAGCAATATTCGGCCAGGCCCCTTTGTCTTTGATGACAATGGGGGGCGGAGTTTTTTCCGTCCGTCCCGAAGTGGGACAGGCGGCCTGCGAAGAGGTGGCGGCGGGGGGGGGGTTGTGTCCATGGCGGCTAGCTCAGGGCTGGCCGCCGAGGTGGATGGAGAGGGGGAAGCGCTAGGCGCTTTGAGGCGTTTTGCCTCTCAATCGGAGGGAGGAGGAGTTGAAGACTCCAGAGCGGATGCCGCCGAAGCCTTTTTGGACTTGGCGGACTTCTTCCGCTTTTTCCCCTTTTTTGTCCCCAGGCCAACCACTTTGAAGCCTTCGTCGTCCTCGGACAACGCCGACTCAGCGGACATTACGGCTGCTGGAGACAGGGGTGCTGTTTCGGAGGTTGCGGGGGGCTACCGGAGTGGGAGGGCGAACGGGCGCAGGGGCCCGAAGAGCGCGGCGAGCGAGACGCGGGTCGCGATTGCGGGGTTCGCGGGGTTCGCGAGAGAGAGAGCGCGAACGATTGCGCGAGCGAGAGCGCGGAGTCGAACGCGATGAGACGGACGGGGAGGGCGCGGTTGTGCTGGACGCAGTGAGGGCAGGCCCTACAGCCTTGATGATGGCGTGGGCCAGCTCTGGGCGATCGCGAACAAGATTTATCACGATTGCCCCTAGCTGGTCCGGGGACAAGCCGATGAGTTGCTCGGCCATCGCGGGAGTGGCCGAGGTGTAGATTTTGAGTGCCTAGTGACTCCCCACCATTGCTGGCGAGGAGCAAGAATACCTAAATGTGGCCAGGCGCCCCGCAGTGCTACGGATTGCCTGGTGTGTACCTAACTCCTACTCCTACGGCCGGGGTTACGTTGTCACCGTTAGGTTTCCCCCCAGCAACGAGACGTTTATGAACGAGAAACGTTAGGTAGACCGCAACTCTGAAAAGAGCTATACGATCTCACCCACCAGCCCTTGAGCACTCGGAACTGGATTTCTACAAACTAAAACGCAATCGATACTTAAAACGCGAGAATGCACGGAGCGGCGAACCGCTGAAGCGGAAATACTACGCTAGCGATTTAACACAAAGCCGGACTCAGACCGGGCGAACCGGTAACAGTCAAAGAGGCAAGCGAGGGTCACCGCTATGCGTAGTAGTTCCGCGACTACGAGAACACACACTCACGCACAAAAACACACAGTATCGCTTCGATAAACACTCGGTTATGGGCGCGTTGAAGAACGCACAAACACACTCAGAGCGGGCCGAGAAGCAATTTCCCAGCCAATACACACTACCGAGCAGCGCTTCAACACTCAGGCCGATTTTCCAGGAATTGCGGGCAATGATCCAAACAACAATTCGAGGTCGTCAGCGCTGAGGCAAAACACCACACAGGAATGCGCACCAGCTGAGTCACCACTGCACGGAGCACACTGAGAGCACTTGACGCTCGAAAACACGACCGCACAACACGAGAGTCGAATCGGGAATGTCAGCGGTTCCGCGGCGCACAACGTTAGCTAGCAAAAATGCGAGGGTAATCGGCCCTACATACTATGAGCGACTTCCAGCTGAATTAAAACAAGAAGCGATTGACGAATCATTCTGTCGCCAAATTAAGAACCTTTTGTTGGATAATTAATTCTACACTATTGACGTGTACATGAATACGAAATTATAAATCGTTTGACATTTTATTTATTTACATTATGGATGGATTCATATGTTTTCATTATTTTATTATTATTTTGTTATTCATTTTTGATTGTTTTTTTCTTGACATATGTACTTAATCGTTTTTGATTTACTTTGTTGACATTTTTGAATATTGCACCTTTTATTGACGATCTCTTTATGTAACCTAAATTAATTTTAATGTAATGTAATTTAAGATGACATATGGAGAAATAAAGAAATCTATCTATCTATTTGTATGTCTTTTCGCGAAGGCTGTCTACCTTGAGGTAGTCTCCTCTCTCTCTCCACTGAGGCTTTCATTGCCCTTCTTTGCCGCTTCGTTAGCCGCCGTGGATTGCCAGATACATTGGTTCGGATTGCGGCACCAACTATAAGGTTGCTGATCGGTTTCTACGAGATTTACACCAGTTACTAGTTGCAAAACAGCACGGCATAGGACATTACCTTTCCCGCAAGGGAAGTAAGTGGATTTTTTATCGTACCGCATATCCTTCTTGGGGCGGAATTTTCGAAGCGGCGGTGAAGGTAGCAAAGACTATCATCTTCGCCGCGTTGTCGACGAGACTGTTCTTACCTTCGAGGAGCTTTCTGCAGTATTTTGTGAAATGTAGCGGTGCTTAACTCGAGGCCCTCTGTCCGATTTCTCCGGACCTGAATGATTTGGAGGTGTTGACTCCTGGTCATTTTTTGATGGGTGTGCCCTTAACGGCCTTACCCGAGTATCCCTTATTAGATACACCAATCAACTGCTTGGCACGGTTTGAACTGTTGCAATGGATGTCACTGAGCTTTTGGAAAAGGTCTTCTTTCGAATAGCTTCATCTCTTGCAGCAGCAAGTGCTTTGGTCGAATAAGACTAAGCCCCCGAAAGTAGGTGATCTTGTCCTGGTCAAAGAAATGAATATGCCACCTCTTCTCTGGAGGCGTAGTCGCATTCTTCGACTCCTCCTTGGCTCGGACGGCGTTCCGCTCGTTGCTGAAGTTCTAGTAGACGACTAGATTCGTACGAAAGCTGTTGCTTCTCTGCCGCGATTGTAGATTTTTTAGGGTATACAATACACTGTCTTAGTCAGGCCCGATCTGCCTGGGGTGGGGGATTGTTCGGCCCGCTTTTTTAATTGAAACGTGCCTTACGAACGGCGCGTGTTTGTGACTGTAATCTATGGTCAGTTCATTACTCTGAAAAAAAAACTTTAAGAAATAAATGTTGTCTTTTTTGTATATTTGAAATTAGGACGCCTATTTATTACTTGCACTAGTAAAAATAACTGGTTTTTGTGTTGTATGAAATGTATAAAAAGTGCCACTGCTAAAAAATTTTTGACCAAGGAAAGTATGTAGGTTTACATTTCTACTTTTAATATAACGTTTTATGTCTTATCCCTATTTCTATGTCCGCTTATGTTTAAGCTGTAATTAGGGGCTGCTTTAGGTCCCCTTAGAGGACGTAAGTACAGATAGACGTGGTCCATATAGGTACACCAACAGTACCAATTGAGAGAAGCAATAAAGTTTTTAATTATAGGTTTTAACTTTACCCGTCAAAAAGACAAAAAAGGACAGAATCTAAATATATTACATATGCATTTATATAAAACTACTAAGTGCACATTGTTTGTTATATTTAAAATCGTCACTTTAATAATAAATTATTATTTCATTTAAAAGCTTAACTCCCTTTAACGATGACGTAATGAAAATCCTTAAAAATTAATTTTGAATATAATAAACTAAACTAGTCTACTTTAAGTAAAAGAATTACTTAAAAAAAAAACCTTTTAGTGCCGTGCATTTTCTACCAAAAAACTAACTAACCACGTATGAATGTTCTAAAAAAGACTATGGAAAAACCATATTTTCGAACATTGTCCTCAGTCCGCACAGTTGCAAAAATTATCTAGAAATTCTAAAGATGGGGCCTCTTTGTAAGCAAAAGCGGAGTGTTATAATATAAAATAAATGATGAAAATAAACCAATGGTGATAAAATATTAGTAAAGCATTTGCGTATTGTTACTTGTAAGAAAATAGTTAAAAATAAGCTTAATTATTATGGTATATTTGCAAGATCAGTTAAGCACGTAGCTCATTTTATATACTTACGCGATACTGTAAACGTTCAGTCCAGCACGTAGCTGTTTATAGTATAAACCTGACTCAAAATCTGTATCAAATCTTGTAAACATAACCTAACTTTTCTTAATGTTAATTTTTTCTGGTAATTTAATCATTAATCATAAAATACTTACATGATTACTTTTATTGTCACATTCTTTAACTAGTTATCAAATCACGACACTGATTAAACCTTAAATCTACAAAATTTCAAATTTACGATGAGAAATATTATACACATTTATGTATATGTTGCATAGACTAACAAAGCGAAAGACGCGCGTCAAGGTTATTTTTGTTTACACAAATTGCAAACAGATTCTATCTCCGGTTTACTTACACGATAATGAGAACGTTCAGTCCGGCACGTAGCTCATTATAGTATACTTACAGAATACTGTAAACGTTCAGTCCAGCACGTAACTTTTTATAGTATACTTTTACGATCTCTAAGCCTTCAGTCCAGCACGTAGCTCTTTATAGTATACATACACAATAATGTTAACGTTCAGTCCAGAACGTAGCTTATTATTGTATACTTACACAAAACTGTAAACGTTCAGTCCAGCACGTAGCTCATTATATATATATTTATATTTTATTTATATATATGTATACATATAAATATATCTATTATATAAGACTATATATTCAGCTGCAAATAAAATATAGTAAAAAAAACGGGTCGCACTACTCCGGGAGTGTCAGCAGAAGTGAAAACATACTAGTTATTTACTTCCCATCACTTCGTATACATATTTATTTATTATAAATAATAATGTTTGTTTATTTACTTTTTTGACGTAGTATATTTCTGTCATAAAATTAAAATCCCAAATCCAACCGGGAGTACAGGGAGTACTGCTTATAATCGCCATATACTAAAAATAAAAACTAACATAATGTAAATAAAGTTCAAGTGTCCTGACGCGAGTTCCGTCTTACGAATTTTCAATCAGGTCACCTGTCCTGACACGAGTTTAACTTGTTTACCCATCACAAAAACAGTGCATAACACCGCTAAAGAAGTTTTCACTTTTAAAAAAAATCGGCCAAGTGCGAGTCGGACTGCACGTTTGTTGTATGGGAGTCCCCCTTAAATATTTGTTTTATTTTCGTTTAATTATTAATTTTTAAAGTGACTATATAAATAAATATTCTGTGAATATGAAGAAGTGTTTACCTGTTGCCGTAATCAGTATCGAGCAAAATCGAGCAAAACAATCACGTTTGTTGTATGGGAGCACCCTTAAATATTTATTTGATTCTTTTTTTTATTATTTGTTGTTATAGCGGCAACAGAAATACATCTTCTGTGAAAATTTCAACTGTCTAACTGTAACGGTTCATAAGATACAGCCTGGTGACAGACGGACGGACGGACGGACGGACGGACAGCGAAGCCTTAGTATTAGGGTTCCTATTTACCTTTCGGATACGGAACCCTAAAAACAAAATTGCAACAAAAACACTTTGGGCAACAAGGGTGACAAAAGTATTGCAATACACAACAAAATATGTTAAAATAACCCGTGTCTTCCAAAAAAGCAGAAGCTGTGGGTGCGGTGTTCCGGTTGTGTAACGTTTCAGTACAAATTGAAGTGTTTCTTTATCTCTAATCCCTCTTTTGGCAGTAACGTGCCAGTAGTAACACAATGTACTATTTATACAATATGTTTTTATTTTTAATTAATTTAAATTTTAGTTAATCCATTCTTCAGATCAGAAAATGAGAGATATATCTTTTAAAATCGCTGTAAAAATAGACGAACCTTCGAATATTATTATTCACGACACATTTTGCATTGTTGTATATTTGTCCGGAGCCCCGTCCGTCTTATGCTCGTCACGTAAGTAATTAAATCTCCGTCTGTCTACTTGCATGTTTCGGGGCCGCACCGCGTGCCATCTCCACTCTGTTCCAAACGTTTAATTTATTATCTTTAACATTCTTTATCTCTACAACATTATTATTATTGTACTCCATTGTAATGTAAATGTTGTCGCGTTCGGGAAAAAAATATAATTTTTCTTTTTTGTCCCCTATGTAAAAATTTTAATTCGTCACAGATGAGGTCGTAATGCATATAAGGGTGAAATATTACAATGATTTTATTTTTTTATCTATAAACATTTCATGTGTCATTTAGTTTTTCATTTCGAGTTTGATTTATCTTTACTAATAAGTATTATAAATGCAAAAGTAACTTAGTTTGTCCTTCTTCCACCTCCACGTCGCAACGGAGCATCCTAATAAGCTAGAATAGTTTAGGGATAGTTAAGGAATTGTATGCTAGTTTTTATCAGAGAAAATTTTAAGTTTCCGCAAAAATAAATACAAGCGAATTCGACGTGGACGACCTGTCTGCGTCAGCCCAGCTATAGCAAACTTCCTTACCATTATCACGGAGCTGGCGTACTCGAAGATGAGATGTGTAATATTTACGGGGCCGGAAGAGGCCGAAGCTATCACGAGCTTCGGCCAATGGTCCTCATGTTTTCAAAAATGGTTTGACCAAATGAAAAAGTGTTTAAAATGTAATGGAGAATACTCCGAAAAGCAATAAATATATTACTTCACATGTAAATTGTTTTATTAATGAGTTACGCAAAAATCTCCGTGTCCTTTATATTTATGGTTCCGTAGTTTCGTCATATTATTACATAGAATGAGATGAAGTTTTAAAAGTAGCTCTCTACTCCACCGAACCATAGGACTGAGGAACACTTTACTCGAATATGGAACAAACAAACAAACACATTTCAAACTTTCACAATTGTAATATTAGTAGGATTGAAATAAAACAATTGTTTCGGGTGACTTCACTGAAACGGTTACAACAAGCGTTGGGGCGCTCCCTTGTGACAACTTTATCCGCAATATGTTACATATGTGCGTATTTACCCGAGAGCCGGTGCAGCCTTGACTGCAGCCGCGAGCCGTAGGACCTTCGCAACCCGCTTCCGTGTGAACTCGGTTCCGGACATTATTGGGTATTGACAAACTAAAATAAAATTAGATGAAAGGATTTATTTGGGTCCGAGATCATTTGAGTTTCAAGGTTTTTTGAAGGTAGTCTTATTTTTGAAAAATTACTACTCTTTGATTAAATAAATTGAGAACAGAAAGATCATATGATATGATACGGTGATTTAAAGCGAATAATGAATTAAACAGTAAATAAGATAAATGGGTTTTCTGTTAAAATGCAGCGAAGAGAAACAACTTAATACGATTAAATGCATTCGTTGGGGGGGGGGGGGGGGTCCCGAAGTTCATATATGTGTTACAGCGAAAAGCTGAAACTTGTATACATATTTATTAATAATGATATTTGTTTATTTACTTTTTTGACGTAGTATATTTATGCGGCCACAACTTGGTTAAGCAGGTAAGAACTAGGTATTAATTACATAAAACAATCCTAACCTAACCTACTTTTAGCCGGCTAGCCCTAGTTGTAAATGCATTTCAGCTTTTTATTGTACGTGACCATTTCGATTCTAAAGTGTGAGAATGAATTCCCTGCCGATGGCGAGAGGTACGATGGTAGAAAGTAGCCGTGGGCCTCATTTCAAATTTGCGCGACCCGTGTAATAGACGTCTCCAGTACTGGCATCTGCATAGCAATGTATGCTGTTGATGTCCAACATGTCATTGATATGCAATAGAAACAACGTAGGAGACAGTACGGAGCCTTGCGGGACACCAGCATTAATGTCCATGCTATTAGAGCAACTACCGTCAACTACGGTTCGTATGCGTCTGCCGGACAAAAAGCTAGCCACCCATTTGCACAAACCTTCGTGCACTCCGTAAGATGGCAACTTCGATAGAAGACCCCGGTGCCAGACCCGATTAAACGCCTTCGCTATGCCCAGGCTACACGCCAATGCCTCCCCTGACTCACGATGGCTAGTGCCCATCGGTGTGTAAGATACACTAGAAGGTCACCTGTCGAGCGAACGTGGCGAAAGCCATATTGACGGTCACTGACCAGGTCGTGTTCTTCTAGGTATCTTAGAAGCTGTGTGTTGATCACACGCACCTTAGAGAGGTAATAGTGATAGGCCTGTAATTCGATGGATCTGATCTATCGCCTTTTTTGCGCACCGGTTGCACATTTGTGGTCTTCCATTAAGACGGAAATTGCATAGTGTGATAGGCAAGCGCAAAGAGGCGCGTGAGTACAGGACATAACTCAGAAGCACACTGATTAAGCACCACTGCTGGCGGTATGCCTGGCCCACTCCACTTATGAACGGTTAGAGGAAGCAACGCCCGCCGGACCTCCCGCTGTGTTGTGGAGATTTCCGGCATGGTCTTACCGCACCACCCTATAGTAGGTGGTACAGCGCCTTCGTCGTTCATATTCGAGTTTGAGGCAAAGAGACTGCCCAATAGATCGGCTTTCTCTTTAGCACTATAGGCCAAGTCACCGTCAGTTTCCCGCAGTGGTGGTAACGACGACTGGCAAAAGTTCCCTTCGGTAGCTTTGGCAAGCGACCAGAAAGCACGACTCCCAGAAGGATAGCTCGCAAGTCGCCCACCTATTTTGCCGATGAATTGGAATTTTGCTCTGGCAGTTGCTTTCTTACTGAACCTTGAGGCAGCATTTAATTTGCGTTTTACTTCAGAAATATTCGGATCCTTATTATTACGAGCCGTGGTCCAAGCCTCATATGCAGTTTGCTTAAGAATTTTAGCTTCTTTGCAAGACCTATTAAACCACGATCGTTTTTTGACGCCGGCAGCTACTCGCGGGTTAGGAATATAACATTACATACCAGCGAGGATCGTCTCAGTGACAGCGGCTGCGCAGACGTCAGGATCTTCTGAGTTAAAGCAGATCTGCCTCCACGGGTACGATGCATAAAATTCTCGCAATCCATCCCAGTCTGCCGACTTACTTAGACTTAAAATGAGGATTCACTGCACAGACAGCTTAGAGGACAAAAGGTGCGGTACTAAAACTGCCGAAGCATGGCACTGATAATACGGTTGCTGGCACGGCGGGCGGAAGGGCCCCAGATCTCCCTCTGTAGTATAAAAGTGTATTTACGTTTCTTTTTAAAACAATTTTTTTTATGAAACTCGTCACGTCCCTAATTGATGTTAACAATTTATGGTTTATTTTGGTTTCAGTACTGAATATTTTTATTTAGAAAGAAATTATTCTTTGATTTGAATATGCTTTCATAACGTATGATAATACTGAAAAAAAATTGAAAGGCGTAATATTTGTTTGAATATGACTTGAGTGCCTACACTCACGTGACGACCTCTAGCAATGAGCGAGGTATTGCAATTTAATTCAGAAAGGCATAACATAGAACACAAAACATCTTTGTGATGTTTCTTTTCAAAAATGCCAGATAGCTTTTAGAAGTCGAATCGCTTCAATTTTGAAATGTTCGTGAGAGATAAGAACGGTTACATAATCTGAAACTGAACTTATTCGCCATGTTATATATATTTTTGTACACACACTTACTGTAGAAATAGTATAAAAATAGCCAAGCGGAGCAAAAACATATAGACAAAGGCACAGCCGTATCACCTGTTTTTTGATCCCCTTTGTAAATTCGTTATGGATTAAATTGAAATCCTAAATTTTCAGTTAGCCATGCAGTGTGAGAGGCATAATATAACCATATTACTAATTTCATTCTACATTCTATTTGAACTTCTAAATAATTTAAGAAGTATTGCAAGAAGTTAACCCACATTCTATTTTCTTTTTATGATTATATTATTATCAAAATTCTATTTTCTTTTTTAGTCTATTAAATAAATGTAACGAACGTATGCCATTACCAACGACGTTTCATACCCACGGTATACTGTCCTACGAACGTGATGGGTGGTGCTGGTGAGCCTACCGGGGCTGTGCCGGACACACAACAGAGATTGTATTTAACAATTTTAATTCCCCTTGCCTGTTAACGTATCTGGGGCCTTTAATAAGCAGTCGTTCGCTTTACCACTGCGTGTACACAGGTATATAGTGGATATAGGTAGGTACAGTGAGTTACAGACACTGCCTCTTTTGATATACTAACACTATAGTTTGAAGTCGGGGCGCAGCGCGACAAAGGCAAACGATAGCAATATAGGTATTTGAATTTCGCAAACAAACAGTTTTCAGTTTGTTAATTTATTAATCACCTGCGCCACCTATATTTACATAAATAGGGACTAGGTACCTAGTGTATCTAGTTATTCTATTTACTAAAGAAATAAAGATGTCTAATACAGATACGATCACTAACAAAAGTTGTTGGTTAACTATAAATAGTAGGTTCTGAATAAATTAACCGACTTGGTTGTAGATTAGGTCTCACAACTTTTTGGGGTCGAAGAAAAACCTTTTCAATTGGTTATTTTTAAAAAGGATATGGTGATACAGGTAAAACTTAAAGTTACAAATCGTATATTACATAATTCGAAAGTGTTAGATAACGTAACACTAGGTTTTTACCTATTGTTCAAAATTTTTTTTGGAGTTATATGATTTAATATTTTCACTTACTATTATTTCGATACTAAAATGCTCCTTCACAATCACAAGATACATTATGCTGTCATAAAAAACATTGATTCTAAATATGTTCGCATTCTTGCAGCCTTGGCTCTCATTGCCGGTCCCCGGAGACATGAGGGGTGATTCGGGGATATAGGATACATTATCCTTCATCAAGGTTTATGCTTACAAGGGGAAATGTTTTAAGCATATTCTTCGTCGCACGCCATAGTACGGCTGAGCTCAGACTAAAGTTTTTCAAGTAGTCACTGGTAGCGGTTGGCGATGTTCAGTAGTTTAAGAAAAACGGATAAAAAATTAAAGATAAACTATTGAAATAGGTTTTATAATAAATCTTTAGAACGTCAATATTTAATAATTTTTATATTAATTGCCAATTTCTAAGCAAAAAACCCATTAAAAAACTCCATAGTTACTCTTTTTTTTGATTAATATATAATTTATTAGTGATCGGTAACTCAGTTGTAAACAGGCTCAAACATGCAATTCCGAAAAAAAAAACTGCTGAGCTGCAGCGCAGCTCACATTCAAATAAGGCAGCTTACGGTTCATAGAAATACAACGTTACATAATCAAATACGAACGAAAGATTTACATAATATACATATCGATTGGGTAATGGTACTTGTATCACAGAAGCTGCACATGGCTGCTTGGTGTTGGGATGTTCTGGATGGGGATGGGTGTGGCGCATAGACGTGTACATGTATGTTTAGATTATAGATAGACACATATTTGCATAGATTTTGTGTATTTGGTGGCCTGGTTCCTGCGTGATTGATGGTAAAAGGTGTACACCCGGGAAGTTTCTTGTCACTTCTTCTTCCCTTAGGCTTGTTTCCGAAGTGACAGTACGTTAAACGGTGTGCATTTGTTGCTGGACTGTCGTGTGGGAGCTGGGCTATTTCATGATAAACAACGTCTATGAGTATGTGAATGCATATGGGTATGTGTGCACGATTGTGTGATGTGCCCTCTCGCATTTGGAGCCTCTCTGACGCTGGGCGGCCGATGGAGGGTTGCAGCGGGTTATTAATACTATATTATATTATTATACTTGTACCTATGTAAGTTCATACATATATGTATATTTTTTCAAGTAGTATCAATTTTTGATACGCTGTTGTTTTATGTATATTTATGTGTGTCCTTGTGTATGTATTTATATAGTTTAGTAAATGCTTTTGACCTTCCAATCTTCTCTTATCTAAATATTTTCAAAAGCAACTATAAATCAGTTTTAAATTCAGAGTACGTGTGTTCGCCCTGTGATGTTAAATGTAAACTTGTGTGTGTAAATTTTAATAAGAATCGGATTTATATTTGGTTCCTTTACTACACTCATTATAACTAGTACAATCGAAGTTTTATCGGAGTTGCTTGAGTGTGTCATGCTCTCTTAAAGTATCTCTGCGGTGATGGCATGTGCGTAGGGTCGTTACGTTCCCTAAAACATGGTTGAGCGAAGCGATGACTGATTCATGTGTCATATTTGAGAACGGGTGCCACCTGTGGAGGCTGGTCTGCTCTTGCAAACTTCTTTGTATTCTTAGTATTCGGTCATCGGTGTAGGATTCAAAAAAAAAAGGATAATACTTGACGTTTTCAAGTAGCTTATGTCGTTTTCTGGGACTCAAACAGATGGCATGCAGATATATCTTGATCGGTACAGCGGCTTCAGCGTGAAAAGGTAACAGACAGATTTACTTTTGCATTTATAATATTTATTATTATATAATATTCATAGATATCATGGACAGTTTTGAGTATGTGTATGTACATATGTTCGTGCAAAAATATAATTATGATGGCGCTAATGCCACTAGTACTATAAAATACCGGAATAATCTTAAATATCTGAATTCCTTCACTCGATTGACGATATTTGACGCTTCACATGTAGCATAGGGGATGCTGCATAAATACAAAAAAATTATAATTGTTGTTTGACTTTGTTTTTAGTTACTTACTTATTTTTATTACCTAATAAGCGTTTTGGTACATATTGTATACTCTTTAGCTAATTATCAAAGTATTGTATTTTTACTTGAAATAGAACTTCTTGCCAGCTCTTTTTGGCAGAAATTAACATTGTTTATATTGTATTGATTGACGATTCAAAAGTGTTCTTAGAAACCTACTTGAATAAAGCTTGATTTGATTGACTGATTGAAGTCGAGAGTGAAGTTCAGCAGTACTCCATATGGCGACTTGTAAAGCAGCAACCTTTGCCCCGAGTGTTCTTCGATCTGCTTCGATCTGTTGAATACTCCGTACTAAGTTTTTTGGACGCCGGAAGGTGGCAAATGATCTCGACAACACCAAGGATCCTTTTACTCTTAAAAATGGTAGGGAGGGTTGTGCTCTTAAATATATCTTGTGAACGCCGTTTCACAGTCTTATAATAAATAAAAATAAATATTTAACGATAAATAAACCTTTTGAATCTATCAGTTATTGATAAATTTAAAACAGTTCATTTATTTTTATTATAACATATATCATATTTTTTTACTATATCATATTTTTATTTTGTCATATTATTGAATTTAGTATTTTAATTTTCTTTACTGAAGATTAAAATTTTTCTATTTATTCAACTTGTGGAAGCTAACAGCTGATCGCTGATCGCTGACAGTGGAGCTTTTACGCAAAAGTTGTATATGTAGGTCAATAAATTACCTTGTATACTTCGTATCTCTCCTGAAGACGATTACAGTTCACATGCAGCAAGCAGAACACAAGATTATGCTGTCCTAATCACACCTTTAAAGCTATAAAAATGCTTATTATAATTAATATTTACATAGTAGATAGCCCATCAACTTCCTGTGGCTCTGACCAGATCGTCTGTCCACCTGGTAGGAGGCCGAACCACACTGCGTCTTCCGATCCTTGGTCGCCACTCGAGAACCTTTCTTCCCCATCGGTTATCGGTTCGACGAGCGATGTGGCCTACCCTCAAAATTAGTATTCAAACAAAATCTTATGGCATCAGAAACTAGTTGTCAACAAGGGGCGGGCCGGCAATATTTAGCCTCGTCACTTTCATATTCATATTTGCTACGATAGGCAATTCAAATTGAAGTATAACATCTGGTATTTAGATGACGGTACGTTAAGTTGTAAAGCAAATAAAACTAACAGTGATATTTATATTTATCAAAAACCAAACATTTGTTTAAAGCTTTTACTCTCAAATCTTAACAAAATAGAACTAGTTAGGTACGACACAAATGGGAGTCTTGTTTTATAAGTTATCAAAAACTATAGAATAAAAGAATTAAAGTGGGCTCTTTAACTTTATCTTAAGCAGCTATATCAATTTTAGAAAAAAGTGGCACTGATATTTAAAAACTGTATGGAAGCTCATACTCTCACAGCACACAACACGCATTCAAGTCTATAACTCATATAGTATAGTAATACCTATGTGTCGTTTCGATTATATAATAAAAGTACTGTAATGAAAGATAATATTAGCTCTTTTAAAAGAAATTTAATTTGTTAGTGTGTTGATAAGTCTGATAGGTAATAACCTATATATAAAGATAATAATATACATATAGACAAGAACAAATAAAATGCTTATATGTAGTATGAGTAGTCTTCGGGAGAGATACGAAGTATAATTAAGAATCTAACGAACTTACCTTGTGAAGTTTAATATCTAATTATACAAGTGTCTGACCGAGGGAAGGGAGGACAAATTCCCGAGATTTGACAAAAAAATTGGCTCTAAATAATGGCAGTCAGAAGCCGGCAATATGGAGGGGTGCATATCTGTAGGTAGTGGAAACTACTACTACTACTACTATTTTTATAGCTTGAAAGGGGTGATTAGGACAGAATAATCTTGCGTACTGCTGCATGTAAACTGTAATCGTCTTCGGTCAAGACACTCGTGTAATTAGATATCAAACTTCACAAGCTAAGGTCGTTTGATTCTTAGCTATATTTTACTAATTTCACCTAGACCACCAGCTCACTAAGAATAATACAGGGCTTTCTTGTGTGTTGTTTTCGAGCCACGTACTTACAAAACCTGACTAAGCGTCTCTGTATGCATTTGACAGAATATTCTTACATTGTTTTTTTGTGTTACATGTAATCAATGTGCTTGTAAAATATTTTTCTTTTTAAATTTAGTTGTAAAATGTTTGTACATCATTTATTGTGGAATACTACTCAAATAACTAATAACTCTCATACACAAAAGGAACGATTAACACATTTCAAAGTGATATAACATCCTGAATTAGCGCGTCTTTTCAATCGCCAAGACAACAATTTCCGGGACCCAGTAATTATCCCGGACCGAACCTTTGATGAACATCTCTTTGAACGCCATCGACATTAAAATGTTTTCTAAATGATTTGAAGAATTAAGTTGACTGAATCGAAATTATATATGTCTGTTTCATTTTTAAGGTTCTATAAAAATATAATATTGAATCCATTCGGTGAATATGACGCTTGTATTTTTTTCATCAATTTATAAATAGAGTCGGTATGCTAATGGTAGAGACAGCTGTAGAACTTGCTGACCCGCAGCGAAACAGGATCAGAGATGAGGATTCGAAACAAGTAGGGTAATAACGAATTTAAACACTTACAGTGTGTTAGTCTGCCCGTTTGCTGGCCTACCCCATTACTATAACCACAAAAACCGATATCCGAAAGTGTGGAGATGATCTAGGTTCCGAAGAGTAACATACATTAAGGTTTTTTACATGCCCTACATGACGGTTACCTATGTGAACAATTTTTTTATGTTTTGAGTAATTAAATTAATTCGGGTAACATATAGCTTAGCGATAAAAAATATTAGGGTTCCAGTGATTAAAAGTAACAAGTAGTGACTAAACGACAAGCTACCCATACATACAAACATAGTTCTACAAAAATTTTGAACCCGGAATCGACATTTTCAACTTGTTTATCAATTTAAAATCTTTTGATTAAAAATTTAAATTATCATTTAGTTAAAATTATGACAAATTGTGACGAGTTTACGAAAAAACGCACCAAAAACGGCATATTTCATGCTTTTACTTCCACACAAGCTTCGGAATATGATTAATATTTGAAATAAGAAACCAATGTTAATCGTATTCTATTTTTTAGCCTATAATTTGTTGGTCAAACCCTAACAAGAAGAACCAGCTTTTTATTTGCTTGATATTGATAACGGCTACAGGCAGACGCTTAAAAATTAGAATATTGTAAAGAAAACCTGTAAAGTAAAGTAAATAAATAATAATAATAATCAAACGTTAACTTCCAATATTTTAGTACTTTTATCAGTTTTTAGGTACTTTATCAGATATAATTAGATATCTAAGTACCCACGTATCTTATAATATAATGTTATTTAGATATCTAAGTACCTACGTATCTTATGTTATTATTTAGACAGCTAAGTACATCCGTATCTCATAATATTATTTAGATATCTACGTACCTACGTATCTTATAATAATATTTAGATATCTAAGTACCTACGTGTCTCACAATATTATTTAGATAGCTAAGTACCGACATACTTCATAATTTTGAAACTAATTACTTTAGCAATGTAACTCCCAACTGCAATATAATAATACAACAAATTTTAGTCAAAATAACTTTCACTTTTTTTGGGCGGAGTTTGCGACTAGTTTTAGCCTAACCTCAATTCAGCTCTTAAATCTCAGAAAAAATAAAAGATTCAGTAAAATGAGGCGTATCACGTTTATATCAGTTCTTCCAAATAGCCAAAACAGGATAACCGTAAGTCTTTTTTTGGAAACTTTATGGAACCTCCCTCCACACAGTAAACAAAGTGTAAAACTTTATGAGACCTCACACCACACAGAAAACAAAGTGTGAAATTTTATGGAACCTCCCTCCACGCAGTAAACAAAGCCTAAACTTTTATGGGACCTCCCACCACACATAGATAGGGAGACATTGACACAAAACATTGGGTCATTTGTACCAGTATGGCGGTTCTTCAGGGGTCTAGCTACGTAATGAAGAAAAGAAAAATGATGGTCATAGCGCTGGTACCGGCGGCCCAATCGCGTGGGCGTTAGTCGAACGTGTCGGGTAAATACGAGTGTCGAACGATTTGTTCCACAAAAATCCTTGTATTTTCCGATAGTCTATAACAAAGCAGTAGGTGGTAGCGTAATGCCATACTTCTCCGGTGTAACTTACAGCCCGCCATGCCGACGCGAACACATTAATTTAAGGAAAAACAATTCAACAATTTGTACCAAGTTAATTTTTGCACAGCTAATCATCGTCGAGTAGCCATTCACGAACATCACCATGCCATACATTCGGACGATTCCAAATGGCCGTAAAAAACGGTACTTAAAACTATCGTAGTGTAAACTCTATAGAAACAGAGAATAATAAAAACCTGTAAAGAGCGAATCGAGCTCGTTAATTATCTGATAGTACGGAACCCTCGCACTCGCACTTAGTAAGTTGGGGCACGGCCTACCACACCACAGTGCGGGTGGAATTTTACGTCTTTTTATTAAAATCATGAAGGTTTCCTCACGATGTTTTCCTTAACTGAAAAGCCAGTGGTATAAATAATCAATGTACTTGAGAAATTATGAAACAGACTCATTGTTACACGCCGGGCTCGAACCTCCGCCCTACAGGACGCAAGGTGAAACCGAAACCGAAAAAGGTCTTTTAACATAAGTACATTTAATCGCGGCATCATTTTATTTGATTCACGAATCCCCGAAGCTAAGCGGCGGTGGCTCAGACACAGGCCACTCCCCATTTTTTTAACTGCAACTGCAAGGAAGTAATTAATCTACTTTATTATTGTTTGCTATTATTATTTATACTTCTTTATTTAATAGTTATCTGTTACCCTGACAGATAACCATTAAATAAAAAATATCAATATAAATGATCAGAGGAGCAAAACCTATACCACAAAATACCGAACCCTATATAGAAAATGATAAATTTGAAACTAGATTTGTTTCTGATATCATAAAATCCCGTTAATAGAATCAGAGTCAATACAGAAGGAGTCGGCGGTGTTTAAATCATTGCTTCCGGGGCGTAGGGATGTAGTGGGATGTCCAGATGTCCCGGCGTGTGCGGAATACAGAACAGGCACAGATATTGTGCGCCGGTGAGGAGAACGGCCACAACTTATTTTTTAAGCTAGACAGCTCTGTTATTTTTTTTGTATTTATGGTAAGCTATATTTTTATGAGCTTGTTTTAATTTGACCTGTAACTATTAAGGTTTAAGCTAAAGTTTTGAGCTATACAAGTTTTTAGTTGCTACGAATAAAGTTTTGAGCTATACAAGTTTTTAGTTGCTACGAATAAAACTCAGACTTAAAAGTATAAATAAGAACTAGCACTTCGCTACGACTTACCGATACGCTCGTATCTTACGGAACCCTAAACTTACATTTTTTATTAAAATCAGTCTGGTAAACCCAAAAAATATACTACACGGTAGCATATCCAGACCAACTAACAAACTTTAAACTTCCTTATGTTGTTGACATACAATATTTATTAATTTTAATTTGGAATTCTTGAATGTTGATGATTAGTACATTTATTGATATTATAGTGCCGACAAGAATCTAATGCTGAGAACATTAAGGGTACCTATTAAAAATTAAGAATACCCAAAACCATACTTACATATTATTGTCATAGTACCTCTCTAGACGTTCATAAGTCGAGTGGGTCAGACGGTATACCAGCAGTGGTGCTTACACAGTGTGCTCCGCAGTTATGTCCAGTACTCACGCGCCTTTTCGCGCTTTACTACCACCCTAGGCAATTTCCATCGTCATGGAAGACTGAGAATGTGCACCCGGTGCCCAAAAAAGGGTGATAGATCAGACCTATCGAACTATAGGCCTATCACTATTACCTTCCAAGGTACCTCCTCATCTCCAAGGTGATAGAGCGTGTGATGAACACACAGCTTCTGAGATACCAAGAAGAACACGTCCTGGTCAGTGATCGTCAATAGGGCTTTCACCACGTTCGCTCGACAGGTGACCTTCTGGTGTATCTTACACACCGATGGGCACTAGCCATCGTGAGTCAGGGGAGGCATTGGCGTGTAGCCTGAGCATAGCGAAGGCGTTCAATCGGGTCTGGCTCAGGTGTTTTCTATCGAAGTTGCCATCTTATGGAGTTCCCGATGGTTTGTACAAATGAGTGGCTAGCTTTTTGTCCGGCAGACGCATACGAGCCGTAGTTGGCGGTAGTTGCTCTGATAGGATGGACATTAATGTTGGTATCCCGCAAGGCTCTGTGCTGTCTCCTACGCTGTTTCTACTGCATGTCAATGATATAACGAGGGATGTTTGCACGACCCGTTTAATAAGCGTCTCCAGGACTGTCATCTGCAGTGCAATGTATGTTGTTGATTAGACATCAATCTGTCATCGTTTCGTTGTGGAAGAAAAGCGAGGAGAACTTGTGTCTCAAATTGAGACCACTCTCTTCAAGGTCTCTGACTGTAGACAGAAAAACTTGGTTCGATTCAACCCTACAAAGACAAAAGTCTGCGCGTTCACTAATAAGAAAACACCATTCACTGTGGTCCTACAATTCCAGAACACTCCCGTTTCCAAACAAGAATTAGGATCCTTGGTGTTGACATCTCCAGCGATGTTGCGTTCCGAAATCATTTGCAAGACAAGGTGAAGCTGGCGTCCAAAAAACTTGGTGTACTCAACAAAGCGAAGCAGTACTTTACGTCGGGGCAAAGGTTGGTGCTTTGCAAGTCGCAATTTTGGCCCCATATAGAGTACTGCTGCCATCTCTTGGCACCCGGATACCAACTTGGCCCTTTTGACTCGATTCAACGACGGGCTGTGTGGATTGTCAACGATCCCAAACTCACTTGCCAAATGGAGCCCTTAAGTCTGAGGAGAGATTTTGCCTCCAAGTGTGTACAATGGGATGTGTTTTGAGGAATTGTTTAAAATGATGCGTGCGGCTACTTTCTACCATCGCACCGCTTCCCATTGGCAGGGAATTCATTGTCACACTTTTGAACCGAAATGGTCGCGTACAGTATGGTTTCAGAGAAACTTCCTCCTGCGAACGCTTGGGTTGTGGAATGAGCTCCCTGCCAAGGTTTTCTCTATGGGGTTCTTCAAGAAAAAAGTTATTAGATTTTTGAAGGATCGGCAACGCGCGAGTGATCGCCGGTGTTGCAAGCCCCCTTAGGCCACGGTGACCGTTTACCATCAGGCGGACCGTAGGCTTGCTTGCCACCTTAGGGGTATAAAGAAAAACTGACTAATGAATAGAAATTAAATTAAACTTGTGTTGTGAAAAGAAATAATACTCTATTATAATAAAATTAATTTAGCTATAAACAATTTCCAAAGAATTTGAATTATCTATAATGGTTGACACTGAGCTTTCGGGTAAACTTTTTACGTAAAAAGTTTTGTTGGCTTTTTCTTAGAAATGAAAACTTGCCATTCCACTTCATTTGCTGCCCCCGAAGCCTTCGGAAACCTTGTAACTTGATCGGGATTGGGACGTCACTTATTTCTTAACTTCGCTCATTTGTTGGAGACCCTTGGACTTTGAATAAAATTTTATGAAAATATTAGTATAGTGATCTTGACTAGCCCTGATAAGTTTGTGAAAGATGGGATCGTTTCAGTTATTCATGATTCGTGCTTATTTTAACTTAAAATTTTAAACTCATAAATGGGACCTAATGATGAACAGCAATGATCGGGGCATGTCGAACTACTGGCACAATTGGGGCAGGATGAACTATTGGGGCAGAATGAACTACTGGGGCAGCGTGAACTATTGGGGCCGCATGGATAATTGGAGCATGGTGGACCAAGGTACTGGTGTAAGACACTGCAGCGACGGGATGGGCGACTGCCACCGGATGGACTGGTACCACGGGAGCGATGATACCGGCCCGTGCGACTCCAACGAGGGCGACAAAAATAACCTGGGGAAAAATGATTATAATTATTGTTTTGCTAACTGATACTGATTTTTTTTGACTTTTTTTAAATAAAAAAATTAAATAATTTGCACCATGTTGATCCGTTAGTAACGCACTGAATGAAATATTAAAAGAATCGCGCAAACATTTCTATTTACTTAAAATATTAGTTAAAGCTTGCAATATTTATGTGCCTAAATTCCTGAAAAAAAATATTTTGTGATTTATTCCTATCTTACCAGCTTTAACATTTTTGAAAACATTTGCAGTTGCAATTAAAATAAAACTAGTTAGAAGATTGTAGTCTGACGATAGAACTTGACTCTGCACCTAGGGCTCCTGCGTTTAGTCCTTTTATAGTTCTAAGCCCTACAAGCCAATATATATATATATAAATGGTATATATACATATATATATGGCATCTATTTGTAATAAATCTTGCCGCTGTCAGCGAGTAACCTTAGTAACTACACCGTACAGTACGAATTGGCCACTTGACATGTTTGTCATTCTCAACTTAACGAGTTAAGGTAAAAATGTATATTTCAAATCTTAATTCATTCTAGGCTAACTGGTAGATAATTATATAATTATATCCGTTGAAAGTTAAAGCACATATAAGGAGGTAAGCAAGAAAGGAAATTTCAACAAATCATCTTTATCCTGGTCCCACTTAAGTAAAGGTAAGAGAGGAACGATGAAAGCTTCTTCTATTCCGACCTTGATCTAGTATTTCCCAAGAATGCTGAAGATGAGTGTATGTAAAGAAATTGCCTCATAGGTCTAACAAGGCCTATTAGCTCTTCAGAGTAGAATTTATGTCGTTGTAAGAGTGGGATTGTAGTGTAGTGTAGTGAAGTGTAGTGCCGGGAAATGGGTTGTCGTGGCCGTGAGCTACTCTACAGTACGTGGCACATGTCCTCACTTAAGTTTTTGTGAGCTCTGTTGCGTACTCGATGAAGGCCACAGTACATTAATACTTTATATGCTGTTGGTTACTTTAATTAGTTTACGTTTGAAATATCTAATTAATCTATCTATATTAATTTATCTCAAGCCTGTAATCTAGATAAATACTCGATTTATGAGCTTACCTATATGATCTATATATTACGCGTTTGCCAAAAGTTTAAACTAAGAAAATTAAAAATTTAAACTATGACAATAGTAGATATGTATTTGAGTTAATGTTGCGGTTTTTGTAGAAGCTTACCGACGTTATGCTAGCTATGTTGTAGTTTAGTTAATAAAATAAATAAAAGCCCTTATTGTTTTTTTTTACTTTATTTTATAAAATATATTTGCTCATTTCACCTGATACAACTAGGTATTTATAAAATATATTTGCTAATTTCACCAGATACGATAAGGTATTTATAAAATATATTTGCTCATTTCACCTGATACAACTAGGTATTTATAAAATATATTTGCTCATTTCACCAGATACAACTAGGTATTTATAAAATATGTTTGCTAATTGCACCAGATACAACTAGGTATTTATAAAATATGTTTGCTAATTGCACCAGATACAACTAGGTATTTATAAAATATGTTTGCTAATTGCACCAGATACAACTAGGTATTTAAAAAATAAATAAATAAATACTTTAAAGATCGAACAAACGTTACCAAGAGATATAATTTAATACCATCATTAATTAATAATACATTTAGAAAATGTAAATTGAAAGTGGTCAATTTAAATCCATCCAACTACGGGTGTAGCCTCGGTCGGCTGTGTCAGCAGGATCGTGCTGAGTGGTTGTCCGTTGACGCTTCGTTTATTATAGTCTGCGCTTAAAGGTTACCTTTGTGTACGATATATTAATACTTACATGACTACATTTTGTGTCGAATATGAAAGAAATATGTAGGAACGTCGCAAATGTTATAGTTAATTCCCCACCACTTCAACTCATCTTTAGTCTTCTTTGATTTTTTTTTATTCCAAAATTGATATGTAAGGTTTTTGGTTTTTGTAGTACATATCTGGTAATAACCAAAATGAAACCGATGCACAGGTGCCTTGCTTTCCTTCCTTCTGCAATGTGGAGTTGCGTTATTGTATGTCATTTGTTCAGTATCATGCAATAGTATTTTGCTGTATTTCGGAAATCTAAATACACTTAATACTACTAAAATATACACTAGCAACAAACTAAATACTACGATACTATATACATCAAAACACACTAAATAAATTTAGAAAAATTAAACACACAAATAGACCACTCTTTTTTAATGCTGCATCATACAGATTATGTACATGTAAACATTGTCCAAGAGACTGATTACAATCTACATGTATGAGATGTAAAGGTGGTCAAGAGACGATGACTAGTTACAAGAATATTTACTTTACAATAAATAAACCATATTTAGATTTTCATGTTAGTCAGGTTACAAGAGAAGAGTCAGAGTCAGTTTCACTCCTTTACACTAACATGTTTATGTGTATCTTTACGGTTTTTATATCCAGGAGGGTGTAACCAGTGTTACAAGATACACACGTACATTGTGTTGTGGGGGACAGACTTTTGTCACCAACCACTTCGTCCTGCGTGACAGGGGGTGAGCCCATTGCCGCAACAGTGACTCTGAAGCAGTATATCTGGACTAAAGTTCCCATACGTCGTTGATTACAACTAGTGACAAAGTACTTTACTTCCTTTGCCAGTTCCTAAAATCACCTAATTATATGTTTGTTTTCCATTGACGTTTAAACTGAGTCACAGGGTTAATTGATTTTAGGCACAGGTTGGTACTGTAGGGATGGACAAAAACAGAACACTCTCCCGAATAAGAGTGGATATCGAGAGGGATTATATTTCTGTATGAGGGAAATTACTGGACACAGATTAGATTAGATTTTTTTTTATACCAATAAGGTGCAAACAAGCTTTCGGTCCGCGGTCACCGTAGCCTATGCACGCTTGCAACACCAGGAGTATCATTTGCGCGTTGCTGACCCTTCAGAAATCTAATAACTACATTCTTGAAGAACCCCATACTGTAGTCCTTGGAGAAAACCTTGGCAGGGAGCTCATTCCACAATCCAAGCGTTCGCAGGAGGAAGTTTCTCTGAAACCATACTGTACGCGACCATTTCAGTTCAAAAGTGTGACAATGAATTCCCAGCCAGTGGGAAGCGGTGCGATGGTAGAAAGTAGACGCGTGCATCATTTTAAACAATTCCTCAAAACACATCCCATTGTACACACTGGGAGGCAAAGCCTCTCCTCAGACTTTAGGGCTCGATTTGGCAAGTGAGTTTGGGATCATTGACAATCCACACAGCCCGTCGTTGAACCGAGTCAAAAGGGCCAAGCTAGTATCCGGGTGCACTCGCCAAGAGATGGCAGCAGTACTCCATATGGGGCTAAAATTGCGACTTGCAAAGCACCAACCTTTGCCCCGACGTAAAGTACTGCTTCGTTTTGTTGAGTACACCAAGTTTTTGGACGCCAGCTTCACCTTGTCTTGCAAATGATTTCGGAACTTAACATCGCTGGAGATGTCAACACCAAGGATCCCAATACTCTTGTTTGGAGACAGGAGTGTTCTGGAATTGTGGGACCACAGTGAATGGTGTTTTCTTAGCAGTGAACACGCAGACTTCTGTCATTGTAGGGTTGAATTTAACCAAGTTTTTCTGTCTACATTCAGAGACCTAACAGTGTGGTCTCGGTTTGAGACGCAAGTTCTTCACGGTTTTTCTCCACAACGGAACGAGGGATATTTGTATGACCCATGTAGTAACCCGCTTTTTAGTTATAAAAAATCAACATTTAACCAATTCGTTATTCAAGGCGAAATAATTATTTTTCGTGCCATGTCTTTTTGCTCTTAATTATAAAAAAATGTCATCAGAATAAAAACAATATCATGATTTTTTAAATGATATGGGAGATTATTAATGTAAATGATAAAGAGAAAAGGGATCAAAAATTGAGCCCTGAGGGGCTCTTATAGTGATGGCTGACTACGGAGATTGCGAAACAGTTGAGTATTAATGAAATAATACTACATTGTTTTAGTATTTTACATTAATGTTTTTATTTTTCTGGTTTAAAATTCAGAAACTATACACACATACAAGCACATATTAGCTACCTAGTTTTAGCATTTAGCTATACCACAGAATTAACAAAATAATTTATACTTACAATTAATTTTTATGGCTAGTTTTATTTTATAGCAGAAAAAGACGTATTACTTATAAATATTAATGTATACATCAGTAAATGGAAAAAAAAATTATTTCCCAAAAATATGATAAATCTTTTTCACTTTGAATTTAACAACCGGGGCGGGTTGTGCACTGTGTACCACATGCACCGGATGCGCCGGGGCAGGTTGGACATACGAGTATGTTGTGTGTACTGCAGGGACCACTGACACATACGGTGCGGAGTGGAAAACGGGCAGAGGTGCGGGGCCCACCACAGACGAGTGCGTGTGTATGTGGATGCCAGGACTCGGCAGCGCGGCTGCTCTAGTGGCTGCCACTGTTAAAAAGATCTGAAAAAAAAACAAAACTAAATAAATCACATTATTTTATGGTCATGAATTCTTAAATATTGAATGATTTGCCATGTATTTTGTGGATGTGACAGAAAAAACATCAGTTGGGACTTAAGCTTGTTTGCTACCTTGATGGTACTAAGCAAATTCAGTCACTCTAGGTAGCACTACTGAACAGGACGCTCTTGTCGCACTCACACCAGGAGTACTTATCAAACCAGATGCTTTCGTCGTTGTGAGAAGCCATTTTCTTTGGAAATGATAATAAACTGAAGATAAGCAGAATTTAATTTAATTTAAATTTGTTTTCTGTAAGTTACGTGTCATTATTAAAAGTTAATAATTTTAACTGTTACGTTATTATAACATTATAACACACATAATAACTGTTTTTTAGAAAATATTGTTTTACGACATGGGCCATCAAAAGAAATGAGTTGTTTTTAGCAATCACACACAAGTAATAAGAATTATTCATTCTTATAAAAATGTCTCACCATTAACAGAGGTCGTCTCATGTCTGATACAGAAGTTGACCATGTGATTGGAACACAACAGACAGGTTGCATATAAACTGCACGTGTACCATAGAATTATGAATACAATAGATGTGGATGATGAAATTATTGCACTAGAAAAAACTAACTTTACGTAATGAAAATGAGAGAATGATTAGTTACGGGAAAAATCTGATGAATGACTACATAGTAGTATTTGCATGTTCAGTCTTAGAATTAATATTTTGTCTTAAAATAAATAACGATAAAGAAATGACGGAGACTTAGTAAGGTTTTTTAATGAATTTAAAACCTTTACTGATAAATTATCTTGTATTATATCTTGTATTGATTACGTTTATCTGGACTCTAAAATTTGGGATGCAATCACATTCTTGTACGAACTCAACTATTTTTATATAAAATATTTCCTTAATTAAACGTTTAGATTTTCTACACATTTTTATTTTCACACTTTTTTAAAAGATAACTGTGAAAACTATGAAAATAATTGTGTGGCTCGAAGCTATGTACTATTGTGGCTCGAAGCTATGTACATTGTGGCTCGAAGCTATGTACATTGTGGCTCGAAGCTATGTACATTGTGGCTCGAAGCTATGTACATTGTGGCTCGAAGCTATATACTATTTCAGAGTTCAGCATTAGCAAATAAACTAAGTATTTAAATCCTAATGAGTGTCTACTAACGTAGTATTACGTAAACAATGTTTATTCAAAATTGAATTTTATTAATGACTCTGAATCAGTCTCTCGGCTGTTTATCATATTTTTATAGATGGTTTATAGCGTTTTATGTTTTTTCTTGTCTTTGAAATAGACTGGCTGTAAAATTTTATTCAATCGTCATCGTCATCTTGGCCAAAAGACGCCCCGCCCCTACTAAAGTCTCTCTCCCCTTATGTTTTCACAACGGTTGATCCTTAGCCGCCTGCACCTATCTGCTTCATACGGCTCTGGAAAGGCTCAGCTCGACTGTCCACCTGTGTCTTTCGATCCGTGGTCTTGAGAACCTTTCTTATTTAATGGTAATCAGTTCGACGAGGGGTGAGGCATGCCCATCGCCTCTTTAGTTTGTTAACTATTTCAGCTATGTCGGTAACTTTGGTTCACGTTTGAATTTCCTCATTCCGGATTTTATCACACAAAGAAACACCCAACATAGCTTCTCCATAGCTCTCTGAGCTTATTTAAGAGGCCAACAGTTTTTTTTTCCACGTAAGTCATCATTGGCAACACATGTTGTAATAATGGAAAATAATGACAAGTTTGTACCTATATATTTAAATATAACTCCCAGTTGGATACCCATTACCTCCGGTGACTTTCATACGACTAATTAAATATTTTGATGTGAACCAGGCCACAAGACACCATTTGCAGCGTTTTCTCTCGCGGCCTACTACGAAAATTTGAACTCGGAGATAAGAAACTGCTATAGAGATGCTACATTTATTATAGAAATTCTATTTCGTTCAATGAGTTGCACACGCCACTGTTTTATTGTTGAGAATTGTGGCACTAACATGATTTTGAAAGATCAGAAGTTTTTTTTAGACGATATGTTTATCTACGTTTTATTATACATTTCATAATTCTGTATGCCACTTATGCATAGAGTGTCCTCCGTATGACAAAACCTCCGCAAGAAGTGAGCAACGCCGGCGGCGCGCGGCGATGCAGCCGGCTCATTGCGCGGCGCCCCGGTGGCGGTGATGCGGACTGCGATAAAGAAATTACTTTATGTACTGTTGTGTGCAAAAGTGTTTAAAAAGTAAAATTAAGTGTCGAAACTTCTAAATTTCAATTTAAAAACAAGCCATTTATGAAAAAAATATTTTAGTTATTAGGTGGGCTACGCTCTGAGTAAAATTTATATCATTTTGATTGCTTAAACTGATACCTTATATTTACCAGGAGTGTAATAATATAACCAGTGTGTAAGTTTGGTGTTGAATGAACATTGTTGAACAATAAGAATTTGGTTGAGCATAGACGTAAATGTCTTAAAATGCTTTAAATTTGCAAATGAACAGTAATCAGAAGGAGAGTGGGCAACAATTTTGATTTGGTGTAAATGTTAATTTTAACCTAAATCGAAGAAAAATATTGCAAAATTCTCAAATAGTTCTCAACATTCCTTTAAATTTTTTAATTTAAATAAATAAAAATGTATCCATTTTGTCGTCTCCAGTACCTACTGGTAGTAGATACCATATGTAAATAAGGCAGCTGTGCGTGCCGAAGGGTTTTACCGTTGCCTTGGACGCGCGTCTCGGGCTGCTCCCCTTGACACGTCACGCGGCGTTATTAATTGCAGGTAATTTGGAGCTTTCTGCCGAACTGCAGCTTAACTACTGGAACATTTTTTAGAATTTGCACTCCCTGCATGGTAATAGATTGGCTGCTTGGATATTTAATGTCGCAGAAAGAAATAATGAGTACTTGGTTCGCGTACGGGTAAAGGAAAATTAAACAGAACTTATTTTAGAATAACTTAGACGGGTTTTGGTGCTTTCAATAATAATATGAAAGTTTTTCTGATACTACAATAAACTTCTGCCTATCATACCTGTGTATGCAGAGTATTAATACAATCGCAATTGAAAAAGAACAAAAAAGTCGACAAAGTTTGGGAACGGATACGCTTAGGAGCTCATAGAAGCAACAAACAATGGAGATAAAAAATCGTAAGTAGGCAGACGTAGTGCCTGACGGTCCCTCACTACTTCTATGTATATCTGCGGGACGTTACTTTGAGTTAAGTAAGTGTCTCAGATTCAGGGGGTAGCTGTTTCGAACAGTGGACACACTGACATAATGATAACGGATAAAAAGTACAACGTTTTTTTTACAAAAAAATCCAGAGAAAGAACGAGTTAATTCAAAGATATTCCAATCTGTAAAGGAATTTTATAAAACAAAACGTTAAAAGTACACAAATATTTGATAGTTTAGTTACACGCTTAAAAGCTTTCCCTATGAATCAATCCCTCCAATAATGTATAATGATAAAGTTATATCCATAGTCAACACACCTAAAAATCTTGGGCTTGCTATGGACTCCAACTTATCTTGAAATGCACATGTAGCTGACTTATCTAAATGAGTCCATTTCACTCTACACTCATTAAGGCGCTTGCAGAACTTTATCCCCATTTCTACTAAAATTACACTAACTCAAACTCTAATACTTCTTCCTTTAGACTATGCCAATGTATGTTACTTGAACGCCTATGAGGAGCTATTAAACCAACTTGAGCGTCTAAAAAACTTATATATCCGCTATATATACGTAAATTATGACCTTATCTGCAATTTCAGAACTGCACTCAAGTGGCTCTCACTGCGTTTTCAACGGAATACTCATACTTTATCCCTGCTTTATAACATTCTCTATAATTTCATGATTTCTTTAAATCAACCTGTGACACCAGTTATACCACGCAACGTTACTGACTTTTTTTAATAATTCATTTTCTGTTCAGGCTGCTATTCTGTGGAATTCTCTTCCACATACTCTCTTCTGGCAGAGATACATACGACCTTTTTACTGTTCAAGAATTATAATTTCTTGTAATGTTTTTTTTTGTACAATAAAGGATTAAAATAAAAGAAAATGATATCTACTAACCGTTCGCACGTAACAGACTGCCGTCATTTAGAAGTATCTGCAACTGTCGATCGAGGTTTGATCCATCAATACGCTTCAATGCAGCAAGCGCTTCTGCATGTACTGCGCCCTCGCCGTCGAGCGTTTGTTCTTAATTGTTTTTTTTGTTTGTTCGTTTTTATTAAAAAATACATGTATATAGCTATGGGTATTTCGTTTCGTTACTTTTATTGACACATGACGTAAGTAATAATAATGATGTAGCTACATGTAAGGATACTGCAAATTTAGTAACGCTAACGATCTAACTACATGTTAGGATACTACAACTTTTTAGGATACTACAAATTTAGTTACGTTAACAATGTAGGTACATGTTGGGATACTACAAATTTGATAACAATAAAGTTGTAGCTACACGTTAAGATACTACAAATTTGTTACGTTAACAATGTAGGTACATGTTAGGATACTACAAATTTGATAACAATAAAGTTGTAGCTACACGTTAAGATACTACAAATTTGGTTACATTAACAATGTAGGTACATGTTAGGATACTACAAATTTGGTTACGTTAACAATGTAGGTACTTACATGTTAGGATACTAGAAACTTGGTTACGTTAACAATGTAGGTACATGTTAGGATACTACAAATTTGGTTACGTTAACAATGTAGGTACATGTTAGGATACTACAAATTTGGTTACGTTAACAATGTAGGTACTTACATGTTAGGATACTACAAATTTGGTTACGTTAACAATGTAGGTACATGTTAGGATACTACAAATTTGATAACAATAAAGTTGTAGCTACACGTTAAGATACTACAAATTTGTTACGTTAACAATGTAGATACATGTTAGGATACTACAAATTTGGTAACAATAAAGTTGTAGCTACACGTTAGGATACCACAAATTTAGTTACATTAACAATGTAGGTACATGTTAGGATACTACAAATTTGGTTACGTTAACAATGTAGGTACTTACATGTTAGGATACTAGAAACTTGGTTACGTTAACAATGTAGGTACATGTTAGGATACTACAAATTTGGTTACGTTAACAATGTAGGTAAACAAGGGAAAATAAATATATACAATCAATTACAAAAGATGGGGTGAACATAAAAGACCCTATAGATATTGCTACGGTTTTTAACGAAAATTTTATTAATACAGTATATTATTCAAAACATAAAAATAACACCGGCAATATAAAAAACAAAAACATTAAATTACAAACCAACGTCAAAAGCATGTTTTTAAAACCTTGCACAGAAAATGACGTAATAAAGACAATTTTATCCTTAAAAGAAACTAAATCCGTAGGCTTTGATTCTGTCTCAACACACATATTAAAATTATGTACAAAAGAGTTAGCAACTGTTCTCACTTATTTAATTAATCTTTCTTTTAGCCAGGGTGAATTTCCAGAACTCTTGAAACAGTCTATAGTAAAACCACTTTACAAGAAAAATTGTAAAAAGGATATAAATAATTATAGACCAATAACATTAATATCAATTTTTTCAAAGATTTTTGAAAAAGCAATGCATGTACGAATAACAAATTTTTTGACAAAACATAGTATTATCAAACCAGAACAGAACGGGTTTCAAAAAAATAGATCAACTACATTAGCTAGCTTTATGTTACTACGTAGCGTTACTGAAATAATAAATAAAAGGTGTGCAGTGACTGGGTTGTTCTTCGACATGACCAGGGCATTTGATTTTGTAAAACATGAATTGCTTATCCAAAAGTGTGAAAAATATGGTATACGTGGTCCTGCTCTTATGTGGTTAAAAAGCTACTTGACGAATAGAAAACAATGCGTAGAAATACCGAGGATTGATGATAATTTCGATCTCACTCTATATAAATCACCTTACATATATAATAATCTAGGTGTACCACAGGGAAGCATTCTCGGCCCGTTGTTGTTCGTATTATATATAAACGATTTGCCGTCTGTAACAAATCACCAATGCATTCTTTTTGCAGATGACATCTCAATAGTTATACCAAACAATGCTAGCAACATTTTATATGAACATGTTATAAATTCTACCGTTCACGACATTTTAGAATGGCTTGAAAGTAACAACTTACAAGTTAATTTAACCAAAACAAAGTATATTCAATTTTCAAATTATAAAAGAGAAAACCCAGTTTTGAATATAACAAGTGATGGGCGGAAGGTAGAAAAAGCTCAAGCAGTAAAATTTTTAGGATTAACTTTAGATCAAAATTGTAATTGGAAGAGTCACACTGACAATTTATGTAAAAAGCTTAATAAATTTGTATTTGCTCTTAGGACTTTAAGAAAAACAGTGGGCGAAAAAGCAGCTCTCACTGCTTACCATGGCTACGTAGCCTCACTGCTAAGGTATGGCATTTTACTCTGGGGTAATTCTACAGACATAAATAAATTGTTTGTTGCCCAAAAAAAATGTATCAGAGCAATTACTGGCATTGGTCCTTATGAATCTTGCAGATTATTGTTTAAAAAATTAAATGTAATGACATTGACATCTCTGTATGTGTATGAAATAGGTATTTTTGTAAAAAAACATCCTCATTTATTTGTTAAGGTAGCAGATGACCGAATTCGGAATTTCACATGTCGAGATCCTACGAAATTAAAATATCCTCGATGTAACATAACCCTATACCAGAAAAACTGCGCAGTAATGAGTATAAAAGTATACAACAGCCTTCCGAAATTTTTAAGAGAATTAACAGTTAAAAAATTTCAAATAGATTTAAAGAAAATACTTATTGAGAAAAGTTTTTATACTTTGCACGACTTTTTTAAATGTTCCAACGATTAATAATATTATATTTGTTTAACTTTTTTTTTTTTTATTTTTTTTTATTTTCAATTTTTGACAGGAAGGTTGTTTTATAATATTAATTGTACATTTGATATTTTGTTCTATAGTTAAGGTTAAATCTGAAATTTGTAAAAGTTCTATTAGTTTTTAGTAGTAATTGTGATGACATATTGAAATATTGACATAAAATGTAATTATAATAAAATAATGCTTAGTTGACATTTGGTTTATAATATAATATGATTTGACTCGAATTAAAATGATGTGGCATTGGAATTAAACTGAAAAATTTATTAGATTTTATTAATACGCCACTGAATATGTTAAAATATGTTCATATATGTAACAATTTGCATGCCAATGTTTTGGCGAAATATGTTTGGACAATCTGTATTTAACATCTGTAATGTACCATATTTCTGGCAAATAAAGACAATTCTAATTCTAATTCTAATTCTAATTCTAATTCTAATTCTAATTCTAATTCTAATTCTAATTCTAATTCTACAAATTTGGTTACGTTAACAATGTAGGTACTTACATGTTAGGATACTACAAATTTGGTTACGTTAACAATGTAGGTACATGTTAGGATACTACAAATTTGGTTACGTTAACAATGTAGCTACATGTTACAGATACAGCAGGGTAATGCTCTAGTGTGCTTGGAACACTGAGAAAAAAAAGCGGTAACAAAGTGCCAAAATACGCTTTTTTAGCTTTTTATAAATTCAGTAACTACGTACTTTGCCCCGACATTGATACTCATATAGTTGCAACATTAACCCTTTTATTGTTAGATGAGTTAATTGCTACAGTAGCTATTGAACATCAATATTAAAGCTATGTATAAAATACATTGTTCAATTGACAGTCTTAAGTTGTCAAATCGACAATGTTTTAAGCATCCTAAGTTGTTAAAGTGACAATGTTAAGTTGTCGAAGTGTCCAAAGGCAAAATTAAGATCAAAACAAAATATATTTTTTTGGTATACAATCGTGAGTTGTCAACGTACTTATGGACAAATTGAGATTACAACAAAATATACTTTACAAAGCAAATTCGTTAGTACACTTTGCTAATAACATAAAGTTTCTATAAATTGATAAAATAAAACGTTGTCGCTTGGAAAAAGTTAGTTGATAGAATGGCAAAATTGCGTTGCCACTTGAGCGAACGTTTGTTTCGTTCAGTTTCACTTTGGTTCAAATGGGTAATGGACGATTATCAATTTTATTTCGAGTTTTGTCTTAGTTTTTGCAAAAGTATACCAACACGTGCTACAGCTATAGATTAAGGATTGAGTAAATGATTTGAAAATTATTAGCAGGTTGTGTGGTTATAGCTTCCGTTTTAGGAATAGGAACAGTTTTCAAGGCCGTTACCATAGCTGCGCGTATATATGTGTTCAATGGTAGGTACACAACACGTAAGCTTGCAGGAATGAAAAGGCGCAATGTTACCAGTTGGAGTGTACAAAATGTTCCCTTGTGTGTCGTGATTTCCCTTGCTATTGTGACAAAGCTTACGTTGTTCTCATGACCCACCCTCGACTACCCATAATGCTTATAACCTCAAGAATTTTAGTCAGAGTAACTAATACCCCCTATTAGTTAATGCTTATATCCTCAAGAATTTTAGTCAGAGTAACTAATACCCCGTATTAGTGATAACAAGCATTATGGGTAGTCGAGGGTGGGTCATGAGAACAACGCAAGCTTTGTCACAATAGCAAATTACCTAGTAAAATCAAACTTTGTCATTATAGCAAATGACCTAGTCAGACTGACAACATCAACTTCGTTGTAAATTCAAACTTGGTCATGAGGACAACATAGGCTTTGTCACTCCAACAAATTTGCTTGGTCAGGCTGACAGCAGTAAAATTGATGTAGCATCAAAATTCGACAGCATTTTTGAACTATCAAAGTACAAAGTGACAATAAAAACGTTGTCATTCCATCTATGGACTTTGGTGGGCTCCACAGTAACAAAGTTTTTTTGTCAATTTGACAATATTTTTTTCTCAGTGTACAATACTGCCAGTGTGCTCGGTACAATGCCACAGTGGACTGGTTTGGATGACATATTCTTTATATGACTGAGGTATATTCTATACTTACTTGTATTAAGTACATAATTTATGTTTAAGGTTTTTTTTTCAAATATTGTTTTTTAGGGTTCCGTACCTCTTAAGGAAAAAAGGAATCCTTATAGGGTCCGTCTGTCTGTCTGAATTAAGTTTAAATAAATATCAAACACTAAGGTCTTCGGTCCCTTGAAGCTGTAAAAAAATTATGCTTCAATAATCTTTCTGAAATTCATTAATTTGTTGCTATGACATACTAAAAAAAGGTTGTCCGTCTGTTTGTCAGACAAGACCCTTTTACTCAAGAACGCGTGGAGGTATCAAGTTGAAATTAATATCAAATACTAAAATCTACGGTCACTTAAAGTTGTAAAAAACTCAAGCTTCTAAGTCAATGCAATAAAAAATATGCTCAAAATACAGTTATTTTTGTACCATATTGTGACACAAATAAATCAAAACTATGGAGTACTTCCCTTTCACCTAGAATCATGAAATTTGGCAAGAAGCAATGCTATGTAGCACACATTAAGGAAAAAATCTGAAAACCGTAAATTTGTTGTTACATCACAAAAGAATTTTTTTTCGATCATAATCTTATTTGCAGTTGGTAAACTAACCGGGACCCATGTCGATGCATTGGGAAAACATTGTCCAACAGCAAAGCTAAGTTTGTCCCTCAACACAGTTTACCTTTACGGAACCCTCGGTGCGCGAGTCCGAATCGCAATTGACCGGTTTCTTGTTATTTAGAATTATTTTAATTACTTTACTCCTTATATTTATTTAGAAGACACGTTCATTACGAAATTTAGGTAATACCTTGTGCAATACCAACAAATTCTGGTAATATTTAAACTGTTACTAATTTGTTAAGTTTCATAGAAACCGAATGCAATGAACTAAATTTTGCTAAATAAATTTTTGAATTAATGTTTCGAATTCATGAAACTGCTACATTTGAAAAATATATTTATTCTACCCTAAAATATATATACATCTATCAGCCTAGATTATTTCTGATTTTTCCGGTTACAAAATCTGATAAGAGATAAACTTTTTGGTGACAATTTAAAAACTGTCATATAAAATTAAATTATAAATAATTGGCATACATTTTTCTACCACGGAGAGAAAGTCTACTACTGGTGTTAATTTGAAGATATGACAATTGTAGCATCTGTAGCTGCTGAGGGAAGCAGCTGCAACCTACAGGCAGCTAACCTTATCATAAAGGTTCCGTTATTCTGGACCAGAACCCCAAAACATAAAAGAGTTTATGAACCAATTTTTTAGCAAGAAAGTATTTTAACAAAAGCTCAATTATCAAAATTGACACTTAACGATAATCATAAAACGAGTCGTAAAACCAAATTCATTCAGCAACAGTAACTAATGAGTATAACTATAGCCTTTGCTCGTCATATCTTATAAAAAAGAAATTAAATACGCCTAAAATGTTGAGAAAATTCATTGTTATATAATGAAACTTATTTTTGTATGACAATAAGCTATTTTATCTTGAGTAATATAAACTAATGCGTTTCAAATAATTACAGATACAAAAAAAGGTAGATAGGTACGAGTACGTACTCGTCCCAACAGTAACCACGAGTCACTTTGCTAAACTTACTGCGAAATTGAGTCGTATATAGGAGTTTTTGTGATGTAGACATCAGATACACTTACACCAATTATTCAATATATTTAAAAAAGAGAAGATATATCTTTCTCAAGTTCACATTTACTAGTAGACTTAATAACTATTGTAAATAAAAGTCAATCATTAATTTGGACATTGTGTTTTATTGTATTTACCATCGGAATCTATCTGCTCGTATTTAATATCCACTTTCCTATTGCAAGTATTAAATTAGGAAAAATAAAATACCTTCATACATTCTTTTACTAGAAAGTTACTGTATTTACAATCTTAGATTACTTTTTTCTAAAATCTAAAAAATCTTTTCAATATAATAAATTAGGAACATACCAATATTATTTGATATTCAGCCAATCGGTAACCAGTATCTACATAATATGTAGACAGCTCACCGAATTTTATTGGTTGTTTTGTCGTTAATATGTAAATTTTGTTATAAAATAAAGAAAAAAGCAACTTATTGTGGTAATATGTAAATAGTGTAGGTACGGTTACGGTAACGGTAGCCAATCGAATTCAGTTTCTGCAAATGAGTAGTTCGGTGGGCGGACAGTTATATAGTTTAGCCGTATCAAATACCAGCGTTTTATTTATACGTTTTAAATTTTTACGGACGCTACGTAGGTTAAACTTAATTTACCGTTCAGATACTAACTATAAATGTCTTTACCATTACATGGCAATTAAACTTTTAATAATGGGGATAATATTATATGCAGTAAGAATTCTACGGTAAATCTTCTTATTTAACGATAAATAGGTATATGTATAATTATCTCTACTTATTAATCAATTACTATATAACATCAATTCTGCTGTTCCAGTTTCACAAAAATGTCGGTAAAAAATAGCAAATAATATAGTAGTTATAGTTTCAGTAATAGGTCGTGGCGTGTAAATACGGTGAAGCGTGCAACACTGGCAACACCGGTGCGTGAACCGAGCTAACGTGCGTGATCGCGACAGGCGCCGCCGCGTGGTGCACCACGGGAGTCGGACCGTGGTACACAGCTGATAACACTGGCGGGTACACCACTATTGGTGCTGGCGCAGCGTTGGTTGCAACCATCACGGCCAGAATTGTCAGCTGTGGAAGAAAACATTTTATAATGATAGACGTACAATTACAGGCTTTACTCTAAAACACCTGTTTGTTGTATCAGGTACCTGTCATACGAGGTCAGTCAAATGGGATAAAGATTTTGTAAGAGCACCGCGTCTCGGGATGGATTTCGAGAGATAATGCAGTTAAGGGGAACAAAGGTTCTGGCAACTCCGGATCGTTATCAGATGCAGCGGGGGATGGTCTCATACCAGATGGACAGACGACCTAGTTATATGGATATAGTGGTCATGGCGAGAAGACATTAGTACGATGCTCGGAATCATACAACTGGTGGGGCTTAGAATTAGCATATCGAGTTAAGACGCACTGCGCGGCGCATCGCAACGTCGCGCGGCGCATCATCAAGCCTTATCACGTCGCGTCTCGTCGCGTGGCGTCGCGTCTTGGTCTGAGCCGACCCTTAGCGCCAATTTGTGAACTGTCGCGTTTGTGCCATATATATTTTTTGATAGCACGACCTTATATGGAAATGAATTAAAGTACTTACACACACAAGATAACGTCCCAAAAGTAAACTTACCGCATGAAACATTTTCTTTATAACTTATATTTCGATTAAGCCACTAAATTTGTATAAATGTGACGAGTGAGTGACTCGGTTGTTTCGCGTTCTTACAATTTATAGTAGCGAAGACATTTTGTCGAGTTCAAGACTCTAGACGTATATGGTGAGGAATTCCTCTAATGTTTCAACTCGGACTCCTTAGCTCGAGAAATTAGTCCCCACGCGGTTAATTACATCATAAATATTTATGATTCCACGTTATTTTAGTTTGTTACAGAGTACTTGCTGTTAATGGACTATTTTTCGGCAAGTATATGTAAGTAGATACGGCAATAGTAAATGGCAAAAACATTTTCTTCTTTCTTCTTTGTTTGAAAAATCGTCTGTAAGCATTTCGGTTCAATTTTCCCTGCTAAATGCGCGGTTACAAGAAATAAGCGTCTGGTAATCTTGGAACCGGCTGAGTTCATGTCGTAGACGCATTAAGTTATGGTTCCGTAGAATGAGAATAATTTCAGATATCTAAAAAAAGTATGAACCGATTTAATCTAAAACCATTCTCGCTGATATTATTTATATATCTCTATTATAGTGATTTTCTTTCGACTTTTAGATTCAGATTGTGGAGGGAGGAAAAAAAATTTAAACTTTGTTACCAATACATCGTAAAATATAAATTTTGGAAAAAATATACGTGAAAAAATATATGAACCTTTAATACATTTTCAAAGCTAAATCCAATGATACCCTTATATTTTTTTCTTAATTTCCATAATTTTAATTGTATGGCCCCATATAGAATACTGCTGATATCTCTAAACGGGTGCAACGGAATACTAGCTTGACCCTTTTGACTTAGTTCAAGGATGGGCTGTGAGAACAAATTCAGAAGCCGTATCGAATCCTTAAGTCTGAGGAGAGACTTTGCCACCCTGTGTGTGTTCCACTGCTTGTATAATGGGATGTGTTCTGAGGAGTTGCCCGAAGCCCACGGCTGTAGGCAGGGAATTCATCCTCACAGCTTAGAACTTAAGTGGTAACGTACAGTGTGGTTTTAGAGGAAATATCTACAGCGAACGCTTAGGTGGTAGAACGAGCTCCTTGCTAAGGTTTCCTCAAAATACTACAATATGGGGTTCTACAAGAAAGAAGTTCTTAGATTCTTGAAGAGTCGGCAACGCGCGAATGACGCCCCTGGTGTTGCAAGCATAGCATAGCATGCAGTCACCGCTTACCATCGGGCGGACCGATAGCTTGTGTGCCACCTTATTGGTATAAAAAAAATTAAGCACTACCCTAAGACGACCTGCCATAATATGTCGTCTCATTCTACCTAAGCTAAAATGTAATCTTTAAATTAGCTACAGTTTTACAAAATAGCACTAGTTAATATATAGTAACCTGTTTATGAGCCTACGGGTAGGTACTAGTATCTACGCTTTGACGCAGAATTTTTAAAGCAGCAACCGTTTAGACATGCAAAGTGTAAAGTGAGATCTATTTCTCAGTAATGACCTCTCCCGGTGCCAACTTTCTCTCCCGGTGCCGACTTGTTCTCCCGGTGCTGACTTTCTCTCCCGGTGCCGACTTACTCTCCGCGTGTCAACTTACACATTCAGCCTTAAATTTCTGGTTCTACGAGTGTGAGATAATCCTCGGATGGTTGACGTACACACATTACGATAAAACACACACACACTATCATAAACAACGAATATGTGTAGACAGTTTGACAGATTAACACAAAAATCCCACCTAAAGACATGGGTCTAAAGTTTCATTTTTCGGTGGCAAAAGTGACAAAAATAAAAATATCGTAAACGAACGCAAGACAGTTTGTTACAGATGATACTAAAATTTTGATACCAATGCTAAACGAACGGATGACAGGTGACAAAAGCTATAAAGTAATGATTCTGCACCCCAAAACGAACGCGTAAAAGTCATGCTTAGAAAACCTCGAAGATATGATACAAAGACAACTTTTCATTATATTTTGAATTACATAAAAACATTGATTTTAACGCAATTTTAAAACGTAACAAATACAAAATCTGCAATCTGCATGCAATGTGCAAAGTGGAACTTTTGCAAGTCGTCAACATTCTGTTGTCAGTAACCAACTTTACACTTTGGTAAGTAAAGTAAACAATATTTATAACACATTTGCTCGTAATAGTATATTTCATTACGAGTGCGAAAGGCGTGTCATTGCAAAGAGTTCCAACAAATCGCACATGACAATCCAAAGAGTAGTATCCAAAAAAAGTGAGTTTCGCGTAAAAGCGTTTTAAATATTTGAAAATTCGTAACATTTGATACAGGCCACATGTACTATTAATTTTTGTATTGGTTTCGTAGATTGACTCTTCCTCTACGTGAATAATAGAAAAAATATTGTTTAAAACTAGTAACCTAATAGTTATACGGTTTTTACTGACACACTATCGAATTAATACTGTATTGCCTGCCAAAATTATATTAATTTGTATTTATGACTCTATAGCTCGTTTTTTTTTTTAATACTTATGTATTATTTTAAAACAATACAGGCTTTTTTACCTGAATTGATAATTATAACTTTAAGATGTATAAAATAAAAGTATATATTATAGAACAAGCCTTTAATTTTAATCAACATTAGTTTTACTTAAGTAATCATCAAAACAAGAAACAGAAGAAGTCACAACTTTGTCAACAAACAAAAATAACAATAATAAAAAACAGACACTTAATGAAAATGCTTAACATTTTTACTGGCTATTATAGTTAAAATTTCAGACTATTACACTTATCAAAAATATTTTATACTTATAATTTATTTTATTATAATTTTATTGTATAAATGAGCAAATATTTCAGTCTTCGATAAAGTCTTTAAACTAATACAAACATCTAGGAGCAATCAATATAGAACTTCGTGCCTAAATCAGAAAAGCCTAGTTCCTCAACTTTGTAGTAAGGATTTTTTTTAGCAGTTGATCAATGAAAAATACTCCCAAATAGCCCCACGTTTTAAAGTTTTTTTAATCTGCTTTTCGATAGTCGAATGTACCGCATCCCCTTTATTTTGGGTGTGGCTTTTAATAAGAAATTAATGCGTTATAGATTTAATTTTAAACTTATTGACAGCATAAAGAGCAATCATAAATTTGATATTTTGCTGCCCACAACAGTTGTCGGGAAAAAAGACAGTCTGCAAGTCGTCTGAATTGACTGCCTCTGACTTTTTGGTCAAAAACTTCCAAACACAAGACCCGATCTCTGTTACACCCCGGTTTCCTTAGCCTTCATGCCATACAAGACAAGTACAATTTTATGGAGGTTCAGCGATAGTAAGGATGTACCACGTATGTTTGTCTATATATTTTTCTTCTCTACTCAGCTGTTTCTCCCTCAGGTGTGTCTCATATTGCTCTTTCATCGCCAGTTTCTCCTGATCACTGCTATTTTCATACAAAACACATAGCTCACATCTATCCTGTTTAGGAATAAAGAAGGATATATTGAAATCCTTGTGAAAAATGTTGCAAAATGGGTCTTGCTAACAGGTCTCAATGAATTCTCGTGACGTTTCTGCACGTATATAATGACTCTCAATGCGTGGAATCAAATTTATAAACTTACAGACACTCTCAGACTCCTCAGAAAGTTTTGTCGTTTGATGTTTGCCTCTTAAGTCTTCTACAATATAAACATTTTTGGTCAATATTGAATGTCGCATTAAAAACTCCTTGCATACCCTGATTTTATTGAACTCTAAATGCTGGTAAAAAGCATAGTTATGAACCCTTTGTTTTCTTTCTCCATGGCATCTATCGCACTGGTTTCTATTTTGGGGGCTTACGACGTCAGTGCACGACTTTATAAAATCTCTCTGTCTGTCGCTAAAGCAAAAATTTACATTGTTGTGTGGAAGAAGTAGCACTTACAGAAATTTACTCTGTTTGCCCTTTTGAAAGCAAAATGCTATCACCTTGCTTGGCTGCATTAGAAGATTATGGCATGTGCGTTGGGTCGTTAGGTTCCCTAAAGCATGGTTGAGCGAAGCGATGGCTGGTTCATGTGTCATAATCGTGAACGGGTGCCACCTGTAGAGGCTGATCTGCTCTTGCAAACTTCATTGTATTTTTAGTATTTAGTCTTACTTTTTTGTTTGGTTTATCAACACTGTAAGACATTGATTATTTTTAAGTGATGAATACATACACTGTCTTTTTTTATATATTTTGCAATTAGATACTTTTGTTGTGCTTGTGCTTTATATTTCATGTTTTTATGTTTGTAATGGAAAGTGTCCTTCTATGATAGGGAGGGCATTTTCTAATATTTTATTGGACGCTGTAAGAAAAAGGAAGAAAAAAAAATGCCCTTGCTAAGTTTCTTGCTGGTTCTTCTCCGTACAAGGTCTCCCGCCGTAGTGACATTCATAAGTGCTCAATCATTGTAGCCTAAAGTGAATAAATGACATTGATTGATTGATATAATCCATGTTTAATATAAATTCGCTGCTCGCATTATGTTTTAAGCAATCATTGGCAAAAGTAGGATATTCAAAATGATACCAGCATAGAAAACTGTTGCACTTAAAGCAAGAGACAAACACTTCGGAATTACACGTGGTATACTCGCAATGCTGTTGGTGGTCTGGCCCAACATCCGGGGAACTTGGAGGCAAAAATTCTTCAGATGGACGATTAGTGGGGTCGGCTACATCATCGTCACAGTCTTCTTCCGCTACCTCCAGGTTATTAGGGAGATTGGCAGTCAAAACCAACTTCGCTGCGCGCTTATACAATTTCATAACATTTTCTAAAAACAAGAAATTTGAATTTATTATTCGTCAAAATGGTATTTTTCGGTTTACAACAAAAAAAATACATTAAATAACTAGACAGAGAGTAGTATCGATAAAAAACTGTTGGCAATATGGTATTAAGCCAAAATAAAAGCAAAGATATTTAGAAAGTTCTAAAATAAAACTGGCTCTAAAGTATTAAGTTGAAATAACACAATTAAATAATTACTCAAAACCAGGCTTTACAGTATTTACTAAAAGTAATACGCTCTTGAATACTTACCATTAACTTTTTATAACAATTATTGACACAGCTCCTGTCGTAACTTGAAATAACACGAGCAAAACGTCCATTTTGGACGGCGCTTACTGGCTAACTGAAGTGTGACAGTCTTGCCCGCGCGAACGCATCGCAACCCAAAAGGTAAGACAGTCGTATAACACAATATCTCGGTTTAGGATTGAACTACAGATATAGCTGTCTAGCCAGATTGTAGAGAAAAATCACGAGAATTCGATTACGTTGTAAAAAGAAAATGGTATTTGTCGAGATAATACGAGGCGCAGCCGAAGGTGATGGTTGACAGTCGGAACAAGTTGCAATGACGGTTCCGCACGTGTACTGAACAACTATTTTTAATACAGTTGCGAAAAAATGAAAAAAAAAAGTTACTTTTACTCATTTTGTGCAACAAACAACTAAACTCGCAAAGAAAATTTTTGGAAAATAGCGCCAACCGTAAAAGAATATAAGCAGAGATTTTTTTTTCGTTTTCTTCACGCATTCTGGGTAGACAAAGGGAACTATGCTTATACAGCCAACTGTTCAGTAGATTTTTTTTTATTTATATGAAATGAAATTTAATGAGATGAAATGAAATGAAACCTTACCTAACTCATTGAATCAAATCATTAAATCTGATATTGAAACAAATTAGTAGCTTCTTCTTAAAAATATTTGCATGAATCATAAAAACTTCTATGATTTTTTTTAGTAAAAACTTCGTGGTTGGTTTTTTCTTTTTAATAGACATTATTTTGACAGTTGGGAAAGAGAACTCACGAGCTTGGAAAAGGTAATGAAAAAGCTCGAGTATGTAATAGCCCACATCCTGAACGCTATGCGTCCCTGCAATGCGCCACTTTTTGAGCAACTGTATTAAAAAGGGTCTCTTATTTAACCAATTTCAATATCGTATTGTATCTCATTATGTACTTGTGCGTTATTGTAATGTTAAACGCACTAGTTTCTTTTTATTAAGGTGAAACGCACGGTTTATCAAGATGCTCTGTCTAAAACGAACGGTCCTTTTAATAAATCTTAGCAAGAGTTTTTATGTCAGAAAAGTGGTCAACATTTTATGAATAAAAATAACTTTGGGAGATAAAATATAATAAATAAATATTTAATTCTTTAATTTAATTAATTTTGACCATAAATTACACCCATTTATCTGTAACAAAACACAAAAATATTAATTTCCTTAATTATTAATACTGGCTGTTTTTGTGCCTTTGCCTTTAAAAAAAAACACTGATGCGCGGGCATCGCTTATTTGTGAACAAGTAAAAATTATTTCGCGCGCTTTTTCTTTTCGCTGTATTGTTTTTATTTGAAAATGTAGTCAAGTAATGATGAATTTATTAATTCGACACCGCAATTCGACAAGTCTCAGAGGCAGCGAAAAAGGCTACTCTAAGCCTCTTGCCCGAAAATCGACCGATGAAAACAAGATGCAAATTAATTTTTAGAAAAATGTGTTTTTAGCCTATTCCATGGAACTTTCTCAAAAATATATGTCATTGTGGTGCTACTATTTAATGCTAAAAAGCACTGTGAAAACAAAACATGGTATTGATATCAAGTCATACTCCAACTTGCTGGCATTTCTAAAATGATACTCAAGTGACCATGTGAGTAGTGAGTGAGTCGAAAGTATTTTCGGCTGACAATGTCAAGAAGTTCCTCCGATATTTTTGCAACAAAGGTCAGTTGAAACTAAATTATTGTTATAAACTTATTTCACTTTCGTATTTCTTTACAATATAGGTGCTTTGTACGCTGTTTTTATCTCTTTTCGGTTTGTATTGATATTTGGCACAAATGGCGCATTTAGACGTCAAGAGTTAGCAAAAATAACACTAATGATGTTGAGAACCATGGGCGGGTTCTTCTTGTCCAGGTCAAAAACACAAAAGCTAAAATTCCAAGATCGTTCACAATACAGGGGCCTTTTCATGACATAATGAAGAAATACGAAGCGCTTCGTTCAAAAAAAGCGATGTCTAACAGATTTTTTCAAAATTACCAAAATGGAAAATGCACTAACCAACCCATTGGCATAAATAAATTTAGAACAATGCCGAAACAAATTGGCACTTTCATAAATTTTGGATGATCCACATAATTACACAGGGCACAGTTTCAGAAGGTCCTCGGCTACATTGCTTGCCGATTCAGGTGCGAACTTACTGACATTAAAACGCCACGGAGGGTGGCGGTCGAACAGTGTAGCCGAGGGCTACATAGATGACTCGATGAAAAATAAAGAAGACGACGAATAAAGAAGAAGACTCTCGAATTACAAGTAATCACGTACCATCTACGAGCACACACGCGTACATTCCACCATCGTCGCCGCCGCCGCAGCCGCCTCCGTCACCGCCACGGACTGCAGAACTGGTCTCGTTTCTTCTACTATCACTCAAGAGAGTGAGAGAGAGAGACTGGTGAAATCGTAACTAATAATAATAACTTCACCACATTAAAAATGCCAACTGGAAAAGTAATAATCAATTTTACAAATTGTTCAAATTTTTCTAACTGCTTTAACAAGTGATTAAACATCCCAGTGGTGGAATGGTCTTTTCTGCTCCTACATGTTGTGTTGGGCAAATTGCCCATGGAAATGAGGGGTCAGTTCGAGAACACGGAGGAGATTCTGCCACTCACTTCGTGTGCAAATTAGTTCAGTTCTAGAATGGTCGGAAACGGCGACACAGGCACTTGCGTACTCAGTATATTCTCGTTATCGATTGGAATACCAATTTGTGGTATCAACACATGCTGTTAGAATTTTGGAAACTTAGTGAAACGTTGTGTTTGCAAAGGACATTCTGGCAAGTGCTCGTCGTGTTTGGAACGAGAGATAGCGTCGCGACGCCCGGGTGTCACTTCACTTTTTCTGGTAATTTACATCTACTCCCTTAGCACTAATATCATGTAATTTTACATAAGGTAAACTTTTTCCTCCCAAGAGCCCCCTAACCGTCGATAGAATAGACTGACCGTCACCTCTTCCTATCGAGACTGGCAGTCACATAAGTATACACAAAACTGGAAATTTGGTAGCAGCTATTACGTACACGGATTGTACAAAACATAATATAGCATTGGAGTACCATAAACATTACTTACCAATACAACATACATACATACATACATACATACAAACATACATGAATGTAGTCACGTATTTCTGAATAAGTTTCCGAAGTCTTTATAAGAAGTGAGGCATACCTACAAGAGATGCTGATCCGCTGATGGCTGGTCATGGCTAATCGGTATTGATAGCCGGTCGTGGCTCTTATACCCACCAAGCGAACCCACACGTTCCGACCCAGCCAAACACATCATGTCACATAATGCATTTACCTCTTCCCTCCCCTTAATTTTCCTCGCTTTCTCAATCTGTCTCTGTCTCGGAAGTTTCACGGAATAAGTCTAAAAAATATATTTAGAAAAATATATTTATATATACAAAAATTCAATTAATTCAACAGCTGATATGTGGCACAGGGGCGTGATGGTGCTTTTCTTCAAAAAAGGTGACAATACGCTTCTTAAGAATTACAGACCCATCACGCTTCTGAACCATGTTTATAAGCTGTTTTCAAGAGTAATTACGTACCGTCTCGCTCGCAAGTTCGACGACTTCCAGCCTCCCGAACAAGCCGGTTTCCGAAGAGGCTATAGTACCGTAGACTACATACATACGCTAGGGCAGATTATACAGAAGTCAGAAGGGTATAATCGGCCCCTTTGCTTAGCGTTTGTGGACTATGAGAAAGCCTTCGATACGGTGGAAACATGGGCAGTGCTACAGGCTCTACAGAGATGCCATATTGATCATCGGTATATCGAGGTGCTAAAATGCTTGAACGATAACGCCACCATGTCAGTCCGCCTCCAGGATTAGAACTGGAAACCGATCTAACTGCAGAGAGGTGTGAGACAGGGAGATGTCATATCTCCGAAACTGTTCACAAATGCGTTGGAAGATGTCTTTAGGCATCTGGAATGGGATGGTTTCGGCATCAATCTTAATGGCGAGTACATTACCTACCCTCGGTTTGCCGACGATATTGTGGTCATGGCAAAATCGATGGAGGACCTTAGCACAATGCTCGAAAGCCTCAGTAGAGCTTCCCAACGATTGGGCCTCAAGATGAACATGGACAAGACGAAAATCATGTGGAATGGCCATGTAGCACCTTCTCCAATAACTGTTGGGAACTCTACACTCGAAGTTGTTGACAAATACGTATACCTGGGACAAACTGTTCTATTAGGTAGGTCCAATTTCGAGAAAGAGGTTAATCGCCGAATCCAACTCGGTTGGGCAGCGTTCGGAAAACTGCGTACTATTTTCTTGTCCCAAATACCCCAGTGCTTGAAGACAAAAGTCTTCAACCACTGTGTGTTGCCAGTGATGACTTACAGCACTGAGACGTGGCCGCTAACTATGGGCCTTATACGAAAGCTCAAGGTCGCTCAGCGGGCGATGGAGAGAGCTATGCTCGGAGTTTTCCTACTACTAGGAAATCCGTAGGAGAACTAAAGTTGCCGACATAGCTCACCGAATCGAAAAGCTGAAGTGGCAATGGGTAGGGCACATAGCTCGAAGAACCGATGGCCGATGGGGGAAGAAGTTTCTCGAGTGGCGGCCACGAACCGGAAAGCGCAGCGTGGGACGCCCCCCGCTAGATGGACAGATGACCTCGTAAAGGTAGCGGGGAGCCGTTGGTTACAGGCGGCACAGAGTCGCACGCTGTGGAGAAAGTTAGGTGAGGCCTATGTCCAGCAGTGGACTTCAACGGGCTGATTTGATGATGATGATGATATGTTGACATTCGCAGTGATGCCACCAAAAGAAAAGTCAAAAGTTTAATGTACAGGTAAATATTAATAAATGTGTTTAAAGCAGCCCCACAGTAAATAAATTATTTTAGTAAATTATTTGGATTATTACAATACATAACTACAGTGTGACTAAACTTGTATATTATTCAATGTTATATACCTATAAAAAGAAAAAAACCTTACCGCTGATTTAAGTAATAAAAATACAATTATTCAAATTTTGAATCGGTTTTAGCTGTTAAATTTAATAAAGTGAATCAAATGAATCTTCTCCTGAATTGTTTTTGTATTAGAACTTCACTAATTTGATGTCAAAAGCTCTATAATAAGCCACTTACGGGTTTCCGTATTGTGAACTTGTTATTTGATATTCGAATAAAGGGAGGAAATATTACGATGTGCTATTTATTAGGCCAAATAAAATATTATCTTAAAAGCTGTAAATTAAACTCTGAAAAATAATAATATAGGCAAAACGCATCTTAAATTCAAGAAATAAATGATACACACATAGTACTTATAGTTAGTTAGTAATCTACTTCATTACCTTACACATGAGGAAATTAATGTATCCAAAACTGGTAAGAAGTATAGTACTACTATATTGGTTTCATGATAATGGAATATTATCCATTGCTATTGCAAACTTACTCCATACTCGGACTGAGATAGCTTGTGGCCCTGAAGTTGACTAGTTTTTATTCTGATTGAGTGGTACCACAGGAACATTTTCTGTATTTTTTTCAAATATTTTATTTCATAATTTCGTAATGGAGCAACTAAGTGCCTAGATTTTTGGCCCAGACATAACTAAAAGGATAAAGACCGATTTAGGGTACTTTCTATCCTGATAAGGAGGTCCCATATTTTGTAATAAAGATAGCTGGATACTCTGAAAGAGCATAGAATACTTTTTATCCCGGTAGACTTTCTCAGGAGAATAGATTTTTCCACGGTGATACGTAAATGAGGAACTACGAGCGTTGGAAAATTAAATTATTTAACGTAGCAATGAAGTGTCTATATTTAATTTTTGGCACAGAGATAGCTTTTAGAACGAAGAAGGAGAGAAAGGATTTTCCGCGCTATTAGATTTTTCTGTGAATTGAATCGCGGGGCACCATTCCTCCAAGTTGCAATAAGAAACAGAGAATATATAATATTTTATTAGTTTGTCGTTAAGGTCGGTGGTGGCCCAGGGGTTTCAATTTTACCTTATTTCCTGCGTGGTGAACGTTTAAACCCGGCCGGCATGTACCAGTGATTCTATTTCTCAAGTATTATTTCAATTTTCACACTAATGGCTTTCGATGTAGAAAAACACCGTGAGAAAAAATGCATACGTCAGAAAAAAAATCCACAATCTGCACTGAGTCTGCGTGCGGACTGTGGCCCAAATCATCCTGGGTAAGGGTAGGCCCATATTTTACAATCCACAAACAGTTTGTGGTAACATCAGGTAACGGGATTCACATAGAACAATCACCGTAATTTTTTTTTTTTTTTTTATACCACGAAGGTGGCAAACAAGCTTACGGTCCGCGTGATGGTAAGCGGTCACCGTAGCCTATGCACGCTTGCAACACCAGGAGTATCGCTTGCGCGTTGCCGACCCTTCAGAAATCTTTCTTGAAGAACTCCATACTGTAGTCCTTGCAGAAAACCTTGGCAGGGAGCTCATTCCACAACCCAAGCGTTCGCAGGAGGAAGTTTCTCTGAAACCATACTGTACGCGACCATTTCGGTTCAAAAGTGTGACAATGAATTCCCTGCCAGTGGGAAGCGGTGCGATGGTAGAAAGTAGACGCGCGCATCATTTTAAACAATTCCTCAAAACACATCCCATTGTACACACTGGGAGGCAAAGCCTCTCTTCAGACTTAAGGGCTTGATTTGGCAAGTGAGTTTGGGATCGTTGACAATCTACACAGCCCGTCGTTGATCCGAGTCATAAGGGCCAAGCTGGTATCCGGGTGCACTCGCCAAGAGATGACAGCAGTACTCCATATGGGGCCGTCATGAGAAAACTACGTAAAAAAACAATTATTTTGGTATAAAATTTAATCTTAGCTTAAAGCGTTACACCTTCTCAATGAACAGCAATCAGGGGGATGGTTTTAACAACGGGGGCATGATGAACCGACACTGAACTGCTGTGGGCGATAGCAGATGGGGCAGTTTTGAACACGACTGGAGCTGTGTGAATGACGGGGGCAGCGTGAAAAACTGGGGCAGCATGCACAACTGGGGCAGCGTGCACTACTGGCACCGAGTGGACAGCGGCGTGCAGAGTGCTACCGTGGTTCACGACCTGGCTGTTGTGTGTTACCGTTGTTTTGGCACCAACGACGGGTACTATGCGGGCACTGTGAACAGCCACTACTGGCTGGGGAGCCACAAGCAATCCAGGTGCAGCTGCTGCACATGCCAAGATGGCGGCAAAAGTAACCTGTACACAAACAAAACCTTATAAGTAAACTGAAAAAGACAAAGATTCAACCAATGCAAAAAATGTCGAGGATACAATATATTTTAATTTACAACTTCCTAATTTCTTAATATGTGAAAATACGTCTTATGTATTTTGGCTGTAAATTACACTTTCGTTAGATAAGGTTTTGCACAAAGCTCCCCGGAGTAAAAGTGCCCTTAACTTATGAGACCAACATGAGACACAAATCTTCCGTAGTTTACAATCAACGGGTCTGCCAAACGTCCTGTGAACTCGACACTTAAAATAACTAACTTTCCGTACAACTTAAGTATTTTTTGATATTTCAAAGACAAAGGGGTGAATTTATTTAAATAAATCACTTACAAATTTCTGCATATTCTTTGTTGGTTTAAGAGGAGCTTTCAACACAAGCAGAGTTGGTTGTCTAACAGCTTGGTGACCCCGCGCTGTTTATATACTGGGCCAGCCGAAATATTACAATGACTACACGCAATGCGGCGATCTCGTACTTGACTCTGGGTTGTCGACGTCGAGCTACGAAACGAGAGAGCTTTTATGGACAATACAATCTTATTATTAAAAGCTAGCTTTAGTTTTTTGTTCTGATATATTTGTTTATACTAAAATATTTTGCATTGTTTTCTAATAAATTTAATGTGTTTTAAGTTCTGTAGATTACCCTTTATTGAATGTCATTGCTATGTTTCTAAAGTATACAAACAAGGAGCTTGTTTTGAAGTTTGTGTCACCTACAAGGGTCGCTTAGGGTAGTCAGTACTTCCAGTTTGTGTCACCCTCAAGGGGCCCTTAAAGTCAGTACTTCCAGTTTGTGTCACCTTCCCATTTCCATGTCACCATTTCCCTTAGGATAGTCAATACAACCAAGCATACAAGCTTAAAATAGCTTGTCGACCAATGTATGTTAAAAATGTTGTTCCAAACTTCTTGTAAATGACAATTTGGAGGCTCAACTCATCATGTCATATCCATCAAAACTTTTATTGATTTATTATAACATAACAGTCTTTGGAAAGCTATTGCATGAATAACAAAGTCAAGACATTTGCGTACGTCGGTAGCTCTGTGTACGTAGGATGTAGTACCTCTCCTGTTAGGTTGTCGCTCAGAGTACGTACGCAGTTCACTTCATTGTGACATAGTTTCAGCGTACTCATCTACGTCGTCTACACGTCCACATGATTTATTAACAACGTGCCCTAGCTATAGGCTAAGTGCAGAATATTATAAATAATGGGTGTTGCTAGCAAAGAGGCAGAATGCATAATTTTTCATTAAATATTAATTGTTCTTAGTACATACAAAAAACGTACGTATGTGTCGTAACTTTGTATCTATTTCTGACTGGTTTAAACTATAAGGGTAAGGGTAACCTATCAATTTAAACTATAAGTGTAAGGGTAAACTATCAATTTAAAGCGTTTTTGACCCGCTATTGTTTTTATTATATATTAACGAATTTTCCAAAAACCAAGGAACATCAATGTGTACTTTTCCCCGATGACATTTCAGTATAGTACCAGATAAAGATAAAAATAAATCCTTTCAGTTTGTACTAAATACCACAACAAAATGTATAGTTAGATAGCTTGAGGAAAATAACTTGTGTACTAATATCTCTAAAACAAAACATATTGCATTTACTAACTACAAACAAAAACCTAAATCATATGATATACATTGTTACGAAGAAAAAATTTAAGAAGTTTCTGTAATAAAATTCTTGGGATTAACATTAGACAAACACTGCAACTTCTGTCTTATATTCAGAATGTGTGCTTCAAAATACATAGCTTCACTTTCGCCCTTAGACAGTTAAGAACACTGGCAACTGAAAAAGCTGCACTAACAGCATATCATGGGTATGTTGTTTCTGCATTGAGACATGGACTCTTATTATGGGACAATTCAACTTACTAAACTAGGCCTTTATTGCCCCAAAACATGTATTAGAGCAATTTGTGGTGTGGGGCCATTACATTTATAAAGACCTTTGTTTGAAAGACTACAGACATTGACACATGTTTCTCTTTACATACTTGAAATAGGTCTCTTTGTAAAGAAAAATACTTATATTTATAAAAAAGCCAACGATGAATTAAAATATAGCTCAAGAGATATCACAAAATTAAAACTAGAATCGTGTAAAAGCACTCTATATCAAATAATTGTTACATCACGTCAATTATGGTGTTCAATAAGATACCTAAAGACATCAGAGAGCTTACAATAAATCATTACAAATACTGCAGCAATGGCTTGTGAATTGTTAGTTTTATGCGTTAAAAGAATTTCTAGAATATAAATAACCAAATGTGATAATTTTGTAAACCAAGATATTGTAAGAATAATTTTGCATGCCTTAAGAAAGTGAAACATGTGTTGTACTTAAATACTTCCACCATCATATGTAACAGTGTTTCTTGCAAATAAATCTATTTAGTTATTTATAAGCCATAACTATTCCTAAATCAGCATAATAATTGAGACTACATTTGTACGTAGCTTTCATTTTTATTCGTTAGTACTGATTAAGTCTGTTTCAGATGTATCAATGTCTACCTGCTGTATCAGCGGTGATGAAAACAAAAATACAATTTCTTTGTGCAGAAGTTAAAATTAAATATCTAATATAAAGGATGTTGGTTTATTTAGAATTTGACACAACACAATAAATCACAATATTTTTTTGCGAAAGTAGAATACGTATAATACGTTACGTTACGTACTATGATGTATGTTTCTAAGAGAACTCTCTCAAGTGGCAGCATTTATGTCGTCTCAATAAATAGTATCTGATAGACATGAATGCGGAACATATTTAAAATTTTTGTTACTCTAAGCTTTCTAATGATTAAAATGAGTGAAGGAAAGTCTATTGCGATCGTCTAACAGTTATTTCTAAATCTTTAAATAATCGTTGTCAAATCCCTAAATCCCGTCTGAAACTGAACGCATTGGCCTTTAGCTCTGTTTGAAATAAATTTGGTTTTTAGGGTATCTTGAAATATCTAGTAAGCTTTTCTAATACTTTACTCTAACTTTAAAGTTTAGGATGGCGCTTATTCATTAGTTTCTTCATTAATAAAATCATATTAAGTATCTTTATTCAAAGAAACTCTTAAAGTATTTTACGTCGTTTTAAATGTATTAACTCGTAATATTGTTGTATTGAGAAGAGCCGTAAAAAAGCTTAGTATGTAATAATTTTTAACAATTCTGTTTGCCAATTCGATATAATTACTTTAATATTATAAAATAACTATTACTATAAGGTGTGTTTAGTAAAAATATATTTTTATGATATCTATCTATGAAATCAAGAATAGGTGTGTCATAATTTAATTTCAGAAAAAGCATATATATTATACGATATTCTTGTGAAAATCTTATAAATTTTATCCGCTTGCGACAGAAGTTTAACTTAACACTTAATATTATAAAATTATCGACAGTATACCGACTGAGATTTACTCCCAATCGCGATGCACGCACGCGGACCCAGTGTGGATTGTAAACCTTACATGTGCTTTTTTTTGTACGTATGCAGGTTTCCTCATGACGTATTCCTTGACCGAAATACCAGTGGTGTGATTAATCAATATACTTTAAAATTAATAAAAAAAAAAGGTCAATGACATGACGGGCTCGAATCTCCACCACACAGGACGCACGGTGAATTCAAAACCCTTGGCCATCACCGACTAAGAATAAACATTAGATTAATTGTCCCTAATAATATTATACTGGCTTATTCCCACGTCTTCGTTTTCTTAGACTTTTAAAACGAAAGAAAACTTTTAACTGTCTACGAAAATATCGAAATTCAAATTTTCATACCTTATTTTCCCCTCTAAAGTATGATCCCAAAAAGGTGATTCACATTATTATTAGTTTTTAATCTAAAGGCAAAATTCCAATGTTAATGCTAGCTTTAAAAATTACGGATTTCCATACAAACATCCAACCTCCATTAAGGGGATGAATAATTTGGAAAAACCCTTTCTTATACCCGCCTTAGTAATGATAAGAACCTCTGTGAAAAAATTAATTAAGCCTTGGCTTGAACAAGATATCTATAGATAGGAGACAAAATATCGAATCTTGGATTTAGTCTACTCTAAATCTATTGTGACCAGGATATCTACTAGACACCCTACAAGATAATGTGAAGTAAAAGTGAGTACAAACTTAAAGAGATTATTAGGAGTAACTTCATCCTACATTTTAGATAATCTTTAGACATATTTAGGAGAGTGGTAGGTATTAAAAAATTCTCAAAACCGACTTGGAAAAAAGATATCTCTTGAGCTTTAGCTGTTTGAGAAATAAATAAAAAATATTTAAACATGGGTCAACAAGAAGTAAACATTAGAAGTCTGTACCTCCATCCTTATAGGTACTTTACTGAAGCGGAATTTTAAAACTATTTTGACTTAAAGAAAAATAAATTGAATAAAATCCTTTTTGATCTGGTAAAATCAAATTTTATACATAGTACAGACACAACATATTTGATCATACCTGACCAGTCAGTCAGTCAGTCAGTCAGTAAGTCAGTTCATATTTTTATACCTATATATTATATCGATAGATAACCTGCTGCGAAAAAAATATGAAGCACTGTTCTACCGAATCTAAATAAATTGCTCCGTTTTCGTTGATGGTCGATTTCTCAACGCAAGCTTTCGACTGGTTAATATGTAAAGCGAAAACCGAAAGTGGTCTTTGCGAATATGCCATGGTAAGCGGTGAAGCGGTCGCGGTGCCGGCGCCGGGCTGGACTTGTGGACAGCCGAAGGTCGCTCCATGCTTATTTCTGATCTATTGTTTCGTAATTAAGCTGCGTGATTATTGAAATAACTGCTTGTTATTTTATTAAACATTACATTTGACCTTTGCGTAGTGATTTTAATAAAGTCGTGTCGGTAGATGTTTGCTTAGAGTTAGGAACGATACATAATTCCCGAGTAAATAACCTATCGACCTTTTTGCCCTATTTTTAACCTCCGATCTAAATAAGGGTGTAATAAGTTTGACGTGTTTGTCTATCTCTATGTCTGTCTGTAGCCTCGTAGCTTCCAAACGAATGGACCATTTGTGATGGGTTTTTTGTATGATAGCTGATGTGCTCTAGATGGGTGTTAGCTATAAACTCGACAAAAGGTTCCTTCTAACTTGTACTTGTCCGTTTTATAGAAATTTTTGTGTACTGTTTCTTCGGTAGTATATCCAACAAGTGACAACCTTGAGCTGGTGATGCAGCATCAAGTAGTCTGCGGGATCCCCAGCTCCCAACTCCCAACCCCTCAACAACTTACAGCAGGTATAGCGTGTTTTGGCTCAGAATAAAAAATCGTCATAATGAGTCGGGTAGATATTCAGTTTTCTTTAATGTATTTAACTGGAGATATTTGTTAATAAGAAAGATAAGAGAAGATTTAAATACCGTTTAGGGCCCATGACACCACTATACAGCAACAATACGTTTGACGTACGGTGTAGACAAAGAACGTTGTTTGTAGCGTGTCTATTAATAAATAAATAAAAAAGGTCTGAAATTAAAATTAAATTAAAAACTTAAGAAACTCTCGACACAACTCTTCTAAAAAATAAACAAATATTATGTATTAGTATTTCACTAATGCAGGTTGCTTTTTACTTTATACTTATGTACTCAGTGTTACACTAATGCCGTTTGCTATAGCAAGCTATAGCTGTAGCTATAGTGAGTTTAAGCTCGGTTACTGTTGTTCCCAACTTATATGCGTGCCAAGCTTTATCCCGATCCGTCCAGTGGTTGAAGAGTGCTTGAGTAACAGACATCCATTCGTCAAGGCAAACTTATACATTTATAATATATGTAGGATTAACTACAAAAAAAAAAAGCGCCGCTAAAGAAGTTTTCACTTCAAAAAACAAGATATTGTTCATATATGACATTTTCTTTTTATTTAATAAGCAAATACTTTATACAAGTGTGGACTTCATAGAGTAGTTAGAATGTGTTAACATTATACAATTGTGAAATTATAGAGTATGTAATTATAATGTGTTTACATTATACTCGTACAATTGTGAACTTCATAGAGTATGAAACTAAACAATGTTAACGTTTTACAAGTGGGAACTTCATACAGTAGTTAGAATGTGTTAACATTATACAATTGTGAATTCTTAGAGTATGTAATTATAATGTGTTTACATTATACTCGTACAATTGTGAACTTCATAGAGTATGTAACTAAACTATGTTAACGTTATACAAGTGGGAACTTCATAGAGTAATTACAATGTGTTAACATTATACAATTGTGAACTTCATGGAGTATGTAACTAAACTATGTTAACACGATACAGGTGTAAACTTCATAGAGTAGTTAGAACGTATTACCATTATACAATTGTGAACTTCATAGAGTAACTAAACTGTGTTACCATTTTAAGGCGTAAACTATTAAGTATGAAAATCATTCAACAAACTTACAAATGTGGTTCAAAGTCAACTTTACTTCGCATACTGCCCCGCCCGGGGAATGCTGACATGTTAATAAGCAGCTCTTGTTAATTCGCAAAAAGTTTTGCAATTGCACCTTAACCATTTATTTTTGTGCTAAAAATCATAGTTTTTATTTTGATTGATCTCAACGAAGTGGTATTTATTGTGTAGACAGACAGACGTGCTCAGTTAAGTAGGTAGTGTAGTGTGACGTTCGAATGCCAAGTTCAGGCGGTCTCGTGGCATTTCGGCGTGTCTCGGTGACGTCAGTAACGTATCGTCACTCAAGTTGCGCCACACTCAGCCCTGAAACAATGGAGCCTGCACTACAGTAGGTACAGTACAGTACAGTACAGTACAGTACAGTACAGTACAGTACAGTACAGTACAGTACAGTACAGTACAGTACAGTACGATATGTCAACTAATTAAGGGGCTTCAATGTTATTGAAGTCGCTATGAGAGACATTAATCTTGCGTCGGAAGTTAACGTAGGTACCTACAAAGTGAGATTGGCACTGATTGATTGCTGGAAGTTTAAAATTATGTTTAATCGGAAACGTGTCCGAGTTATTTAAAGCGATGTTTTACCGGAAGTTTATCCATCATAGCCCTTTTTAAATAATGTTTATGTTTCCAGATGTATTTTTTAAATGTTGTAAAGTTCTAGAGACTTATTCATTAATTGGTTCCTTCTTCCCTTATATTTTAAGCATTTATCTAACAAATTAAAGAGAATTTAAAGATAAATGGTTTCGGCTGAGTCGGGAAAAAAGTATTTTGCCAAATAACGACACGTTTCATCCCGTTTTATTTTTAAATTAGTAATAGAACTCGAACATTTAAAAACTAATTAATTAAAGAGAAATTCAAAGTCACCATTTATGCATAATTTTAATAAAATTGTATTGAACAAAATCAGTTTTCAATATCGGCAATAGCTCTCATACGAGTACTACGGAACCTTAAAGAGTACGTGTCCCACACACTGTTGACAAGTTTTTACTTTGATTGCGTTCATTAAAATGTTCTTAAATAAAATAAAACTGCGTTAACCACTTAGTGACAAGCTGGACGTGGCGGATAATTAAATCTTTATTAAAATTTAAAATTAAATGTTTCTTTACCGTCAAATAAAGAAAATGACAGAGATCAATAAATTACTTTAAAGAAACAGATAATTCGACTTCGACTCGACTTGTTGAAGAGATTCGATTATTAAAGGAGCTTAGTTATGAAGACTAAAAAGATTTATTTTATTTTTCCTTTTTTAGTTTATTTTTACGAGTAGTATATGCAATATATACGAGTAGTATATGCAATATATACGAGTAGTATATGCAATATATACGAGTAGTATATGCAATATATACGAGTAGTATATGCAATATATACGAGTAGTATATGCAATATATACGAGTAGTATATGCAATATATACGAGTAGTATATGCAATATATACGAGTAGTATATGCAATATATACGAGTAGTATATGCAATATATACGAGTAGTATATGCAATATATACGAGTAGTATATGCAATATATACGAGTAGTATATGCAATATATACGAGTAGTATATGCAATATATACGAGTAGTATATGCAATATATACGAGTAGTATATGCAATATATACGAGTAGTATATGCAATATATACGAGTAGTATATGCAATATATACGAGTAGTATATGCAATATATACGAGTAGTATATGCAATATATACGAGTAGTATATGCAATTTATAAACGTTTTCTGATAAAAGCTCTAATTTGTACGAATCTTTGCATTGCTGTGCATTTATAAGTATAAAGGTGGTGTAAAGTAAATAAATGTAATCTAACATAAAAAAAGAAATATTATGACTTAAGTTACATATATTCATGTAACTGAATTCGTAATGTTTAACATAAGTATATCGATACGTCAATGTGTGTAACTTCGGATCGCTGCGAGTTCGGTTCTCGTGTTGTTCTGTTATTGGGCCTTCAAGGTCCAATCTAACAAGTCTTAATGACATGATTAACGAATCATATGCAAGTACCATAACGATAGCGTACCTACTAACTCGCGCCGACAAGGCTAGGGTATGTACATACGTACCTACCACTTTACTATAATTAACTGGTTTTGTACATTTTTTGAGTACACAAGTACACAATTACTACCATAATTACCATGAGTCATAAACAAAAGTATACTGCATTTGAGGTAAAAGACTTTGGTTCAGAACTATCTCAAACTTTTTTTACATAATTGGTAGTCCAGGGAGTCTTGGTAGATTAAACTATGCAACCATACTCCGAGGATGTCATTTTTCCATACACTGACACAGTTAATAACCTTGGAATAATATTCAATCGTTCATTAGCTTGAGTATCCCAAATGAAGGAAGTCATTTAAAAAATATTTGGAGCTATATCAGCATTAAAAAGGTTTAAAAACTTCTTACCAACTAGCACTAAACTTACGCTTGCACAATGTGTTACTCTCTATCTAAGACTACGCCGACGCCCAGTAGCAACATAACCAACTTGAGCGACTCCAAATTCTAAGCATTCGGTTTATTTTTGGGCTTCGCAAATATGACCATATATATCCAATTGTCGTACTAAGCTTAAGTGGCTCTCGGCTTTCGCCGGAATACACACATTGTTTCTCTTCTTTACTGTGTACTGTTTAACCCTGCTTATCCAACATATTTATAGAAGCGCTTTGAATACCTTGGTACAATACGCACTTCTACAAACCTCATACTTAAAGTTCCGTCACACATCTCCCACTCCTTTCACCAGTTTTTTACAGTAAAGGCACACCTATGGAACTAGATTCCTCTCCAGATCAGACAAGCACAGTCTTTGAGCGTTTTCAAAGAACAGCTTAAGTCCTACATTCTGAAACTTTAGTTTACTTCAGAGAGGTGGGGCCTGCAAGTGCCGATTTTCCAATAAAATGGAATTTCATTATGAAAATGATGAGATGAATTTTTGATATGTGGAAATATCAAAGAGTTGTCTATCGGTTTAGTTATAGTGATTAGGGCTAATATCTCAGTAGTTATTTTTTTACCAATTTTTTTTGACAAATTTCGGAGTGGAACTTTCAGCCCCGCTTTGGGGTGAGTTGTTCCACCCGTGAGACAAATTGTTCCGCTTAGATTATGAAAATATAATGTGACAATAAAAAGGGTTTCCGTAAATAAAGCAATCATTAAATAGATTTATAATATGTTTTATATTATCATTTCTCTCAGATACATAACTGAACTTTAAAAATAACAAAAAAAAAACCTGAAAACCTTCAAATAACCATTTCTTTTAAATTTTAAGTTATATTTGACATTCACCAGGTTAGAAATATTATAAGATACAAAACTCACAATTGAGACATATGGTCGCGGTCAGAAAATGTTTACCACCTTTAGGATCACAATTGCATGCACACATTTAAGTCACAAGTTCTAAATGTCTATTTCATAATAATTTGATTGACCATAGATTATCTTTTTTCTAATATGACAATCAATCGCTCTAGGACAGGGATGGCGAACCTTTATTAATGAATATGCCATTTTATATGAAAAAAACAATACTGTACCTATGACGTACCGTCAAAAAATCTGGGTTACTTAATAATAATTGAGAAAAATTAAACGAATTGCTGTTAACTTAAAGCTATTTAGATACTTGCAGCTCGAAATGTTTACAGCAATCGAAATGTTTAATATTTACTTTGTTACTAAGCAGTATGGAAGCTAAACTAGAGTTCATTTCTAAAAATGACTTGCAAGCATACATAGGTGAAAATAGAAATTTCATAAATGATTGGCGTGCCCGAATTGCCATGGGTTCGCCATCTCTGCACTAGGAGATGGACTGACTACTATCAAGTTTTAATATATAGAAAACCTTCTTTGAAAAAACTAATATTTTTGTTTTTTAAATAAGAATATGAATAAATAATAAAATAGACACTTCGAAAATCTTTATTTATTATCTAGTATAACCTCCCTCTGCAGCTATGACGGCACGTAGTCTATCTCGCATAGATGCAACAAGACGCGTGCATAGATCAGTACCTTTGATATCATCCCATACTTGAGCACAGTGTGATCTAAGAGCTTGAGGGCTTCTTTCATTTTGACAGTCCCAGCGTTGAACCATAAGCCCCCATAAATTGTTAAATTTTCAATAGGGTTGAAATCAGCAGACCGAGCGGGCCACTGAATGGGATGAATGTCACGGTGCAGGTTGAACCACGCCATAGTAGCACGGGCTGTGTGTATCCGTGCATTATCTTGAACGTAAGTAATGTGTGGGAATTCCGTTGCAGGATACACTACGCGCACAGTAGGCAGCATCTCTTCTTCCAAAAGCGACACATAATTAATGGCCGTAGCCCTATTCTCTAACGACGCCAGTTCTCGGACGTCGTCAAGGCTCATCCACCCCCATAAGTTTACTGTAATGCGACCTAACTCGTTTTGATGCACAATATGACCTTCATCATACCGAGTTAGATTGTAGCGCCATAAAGTTAATCTTCCGATTTGGCTTGATTTAAAAGTTTTTTCATCGGTAAATATAGTATCCGACCAATCAAAATCGAGATGTCGTCGCGCAAAGTTAAGCCGGGCTGTTTTGTGGGAGGTTTCAGCTCCACTTTAATAGCATGGTGTCTGTAGTGTAGTCCAACATTGTGCAAAGCACTCACACCATATAAAGCAGCAAAATAACTAGTTGGTGTGAAACCATTCTCTTCGTAACAACGAATGATTTCTGTTATTTGCGCAGCGGTTAGTATCGGTCGTCGTCCTGAATTATTTCTATGATCTGTTATTTGCCCTTCTTCGCCGTGGCGCCTAATCCAAAACCTCACAGTAAATCGCGATATATTGAGTTCTCGTGATATAGCACTAATACTATGTCCATCTTCGAAGAGAAATATTATTTCAGCCCTTTGCTCCAGGGTTAAACTTGCTATTTTATTTCGTTATGAAAAAATCTTTTGTAAAATTTTACTCTTGTCAAAACGACGTTCAAACATTTTTTTTTGAGAAATGTCATTTCAACAAATAAAGATAGTAGTTCCATTATCAAAGAGTGATCAATAATTCTTGTTTTTTTCTCGACGCGTCATTTGCAATAAGTAACTTGATATGGCATTTTAGACTTAGTGAAAAAAGTGTGATATAGAATCTAATTTCAAAACTGGTAAACATTTTCTGACCGCGACCGTACATAAGCAACTATGTTGTCTTTACTTAAACATTTGACATGCGCCCAATTCTTACACATGGTACATTCTATCCACTGTTCTCTTGGACGCGAATTTGAATATGAATCACAATAAATTATGCAGTACCGTTCCAGATCCTCATCACTATCACTTTGACTTTCTTCTTCTACTCTTCGTTGAGCGTTTTCTTGAGCTTTACCCTTTCCTCTAGCCTTGCCTTTACTTTTTTCTTTACTGTTTCTGTAGGCTTGCCCTTTTCCTTTCTTTGCTACGTTTTCATTCTTCTTTGCCTTCTTTGACTGCTCTTTGGCTTATTCATTTTTTCGGGCGTGTCAGTTAAAACAGCTGTCTTTCGTTTACATCGTTTTGTTGACGTCTGCACTCTTGGTGGTGCTTTTGGTAAAGGTTATACTAGTTTATGGTTAAACACAGCAGTAGCGTTTGTCTATACTGATGTTGATTGAAGTTCTTGGTGAATATCAATGGTCAAAGCGGAAGTCTGAGGCACATCACTTGCTCTCGAATGCTGAAGTTGTCAACCATAATGCCCTGATGTAGAAGGTCCCGGCTCCACATGATTTTGAGATAATATTTGAATGTCGGATCAACGTAGCGTCATGTGGCAAATATCCAGTTCTCTGTTGTGTTTTTAAATTTTTTTCCCTCAGTAATAACAGCATTTGCAGCTCGACGCAGTAATGTTTCGGAAGTTTTCCTTCTATCTGACTTTCGATTGTAGGTTCAACACGCATCCTAAAACAAAAATGGTCTTAAAAATTATAGGTAACATTGAAGGTTCGTTGGGGTAAGTTGTTCCACGGAACAAGCAGCCCCTCCGTCAGGGAACATCCAACCTCAAATTTCATTTTATACAAACACTGCCAAACTACCAATTCAATAGAATGAATTCAAAAAAACACTTCAACTACAAGACACCTTACTAATGTCACTACGAAATAGGAAAGTTACATGTAAATCGGGCAATAATTAACAAAAAAAGACCAAAAAGTTGAAACACAAAAAATTTACTCACGTGGTGTTTTACGAGCTCCGTGCACACCCCCACTAAGCCGCCGGCGCTGGAATAACTAAGTTGGCCGCCGGCACGGCGCGTCACCTGATGCTCAAAGGTCACATTTCACACGTATTGCTATCTCTTTTCCTTACAAAGTTATTACCATTGGAACAACTTACCCCCGGAACTTTCAGCCCCTTCCTCTCTACCTACTTAGAAATATATATTTATTTATGTTTATTGTGTATGTAAGTTTATGTGTTTTTATATATTTAACTTATATGTATTGTTAACTTATTTTTCTAATGTACCTTTTATGTATTATATTTGTATTACAATATTTTTATAACTGTATCTAAAACTTGAACTCTTTCATGACCTTTAGAAGAAATGAAAAAGTAGCGTGAAAGATAAAAAAAAATAACACAATATACTCTTATAGCATAGTCTAAACATAAAACTTTAGAGAGCAGTTCTGAACTATATTTAAACATAGTTTAATCATTTAAGCATTTGATCAGTGAGCCAAAATTGAGTTTTTTTATACCACTAAGATGGAAAACAAGCACACGGTCCACCTGAGCGATCACTACGGCCTATGGACGCTTGCAACAACAGTTATCAGTGCACACGAGCTATTAACATTTTTTTGGCATTTTAGTACTTATGCCACTGTTAGTTTTTTTTTGATTTTTGGTACAAAAAGGATTCAGTTACTAATTACTACCTTTTCGATGGAAGATAGGATTTATGCAGAGACAATGAAGGCTTAAAGGCTAAAAAGGACATAGTTGTGACACGAGTTAGTTGCCGCCACCGCCTCCTCATTTTGAGCCTTTCTATGTACTTTAAAATTAACTAAAGTATAGCTTTATAAATATAGTAAAACTAAATTATCCCAACGTTAAAATTTACGTAGAGCTTTATCTATGCGTCAGCACAGTTGTGGTTTCGAAAACGGTAAATGTAAAAAAAATTAAACAATGATTTTATTACCACATCAAATTTATAAAATATAAGATATTAAAAGGTCGAACGAAAATAATTGGCCAACATAGCACGGCTGGCTATCTGTGATAGTCAGAGAGATATCCGTCGGATAAGAACACAATTGCGTCGCCATCGCCTTATTGCTGGTGCTGGTGCTGGTGCTCTAACACGGCGGCTGTATATATTATCTTTACGATCGATCTCTGTGCCGCTTATTGCCGTTATCGTTATGATCTCACCTCATTTAAGAGAATCATTAATAAAAATCAGTTGTTACTTACTTTTTATTAAGTTGTGTTATCCAGTAATAGTCGATGTTCGTAGGGGTTCAAAATAATCTTAATTATAATTTTCATTCTTAAACTCACCGCACACATCTGGTTAGATTTTGATTCGATTATCGAATCAAGGCACATGAAGGGGTTAATTACATGGCTAGGCTATTATTATATTATTAGGCGCTAAACTGCGCAGTAGGTTAAAAACCGAACGTTCACTGGATTCAGGTCAAAAAATCTGGACAAGCTAAAATACTAACACTAAAATAGTAACGATAACTTTCATGTGATAGATACTAACAGTCTTCTTAGACATAATTATATAAGAGCAACACATAAATATTATCTCACACACCATTGTACCATAGAGTTAGCGATGTCGCTATTTTTAAAATACAATCTGCTTTTATTAAGCAGTGTCATTATAATAGCGTAATTGACATTTCAGCTAAGTATTTGGCTAAACAACCTGCTTCTATTGAGCATTGCAAGTATAATAGTATAATTGACATTTCAGCCAAGTATTTGGCTAAAAAATCTGCTTCTATTAAGCAGTGCAATACTTTGACATGTAATAATTTAAATTCAATTTTTAGACACCAAAGGATCACTTTGGAAAATTATATAATACCAACATAAAAAATGATAATGTTAAGCAATCTATGTAGAAAGAACTGTTCATAAACTGCCAAAAGATTAACATTTTATGTATCAACTAGCTGCTGCCCGCGACATCGTCTGCGTGAACTAATAAAATCACTTTTTGTGAACGAAACCATAGCTCGATCTAATTCGACGCCGACGCCATCTAGTTAGCAACTAAGTTATGACTTAACACGATTTTTTAACATAAAATAAATGGCTATGTATAATTAGAATAATTAATAATTAAGAAGCAAGTCAAATATGCGTCGTTAGATTACACGTTGTTACAAAATGCGTTGAAGAAATAAAGGTTCACTGCTCGTTCCCCGTAGGTGATACCGTGATAATATGTATATATGTTGACCCGACTTCTAAGTAATATTCGTGCCAAATTTAAAGTAAATCCATGCAGTTCTTTTTGTGAGTTTATCCCGGACATACATACAGACAAACAGACAAAATTTCTAAAAAAACTATATTTTTGGCTTCGGTAACGATTGTAGATCATACCCCAAGTATTTTTTTAAAAAAATATTCAATGTACAGTTTTGACTTCCCTACTATTTTATTATATATATGTATATGTGAACACTGGTTGTGCAGCCATCAGGTTATGTTCAATTTCACTAATCACCAGGTGGGAAGTTCATTCAGCCGAATAAACATTTTAGAAAATAGATCATTAAACACCAGATTGCTTGCCTTATTTCAGTCTTTTAATTTAAATAATTTGTTTTGTGAACCAACTATAATTTATGTATCTAGTGCCATTTGCATCAACAATAAATTAACTGATATAAAACCAATTCAAAAGTCAATGTAAGCAATTTAAAGTCAGATCAATGTGGACAGTTAGTGGTTTGAAAAAAGAAAGAATAATATTACTAAAAAGGGAATTAAATTCATACCAATTACAACTAAACTATTGCATAAACTTACGAATTTACTTTATGATGGCAAAACAAATGACAAAACTGTTGTTGACACTATAACTACAGAGTATATAAAAATAATTACTGCAAAAAAGAAACTTATTTCCAGTCACTTTAGTTTTAGTGAATGGGCTACCCTAGGTGTTTATAAAAGTAGGCGTAAACTGTATGACTAATATAAAGAAACATATAATAATAGCCATACATTTATGGAATATGAAAAAAAATCTTACAAACCTATAAAAAAGCCGGTCTTGTTGCAAAATCAATTCATCTCAAAAGTAAAGAAAATAATTCAACAAAAAAAAAACTACATGGATAATGAATAAATAATGAATCTGGTAAAGCTAGGAATTCTTGTCAGGACTTTGAGTTGATTGTGGATGATACTAGTTTAAAAACAAATCTTTTTTTAACAATATTCCATTCAGAATATGTGAACATCTTAAGTCCTATTTTAGCAGAAAAATTAAAAAAAACTAATGGTTCTGAATGTTAAGTTCCCTTTGTATTTAAAAACATAAGTCCTACGGATATCATAAATACATGTAATACAAAAAAGTTATACCTCTTTTTACATCGGGTAGTTCAATTGATACTAATAATTTTTGGCCTATTCCAATACTACCTGTACTCAGTAAAGTTTTGTCAAATGTTAAGCCATTTCTGTATCAATGACTTACTTAGTAGTAAACAGTTTAGCTTTATGGAAGGCCGTTCCATAACCGATGCAGGAGTGGCACTATGGAAAAAAATATATTTAGAGTCTGGGAGTATTCGCATGATGATCTTGGAGTGTTTTGTGATTTATTTAAGTCATTTGACTGTGTCCAATTTGAGAATCTCATAAGGAAGCAACATCACTATAGTATTACAGGCAAACCTCTCGCCGTTTTGAACATGAGTAGCAGAGTACAGAAAATAAATGTCAAGGGTGAAAAATCTTCGGGATCAGCAGTTACTATGGGAGTCCCTCAGGGCTAAATTTTAGGCGCTCATTTCTTATCAACATTAACTTCCATATCATGTAACAAAAAACTTAGCTTTGCTGTGTATGCGATCAAAAAAATAAGACAATTGACAGATGTCGACACTGCAAAAATATTATATTTTAACTATTTCAGTAGCTTAATGACATATGGTATCTTATTTTGGGGTAGCGCTGTTAATGTAAATACAATATTTGTGTTACAAAAACGGGCAATCCGTGCTATTTACAAATTAGGATCTAGGATATCCCGGATCAATAGGTTTAGGGAAGTAAATATTTTAACTTTTGCTTCGCAATATATATATGAAAATCTTTTATATGTATGACCATATAAAATATTTATAGTTTCAGCTTCAAAAAATAGTATTTCATAACTTGGACGATTCAAAACTGTTTGTAGAAACCTAATTTGAAAAAAAAAAATGACTTTGACTAACTCATAGACTAAAATTACTTTTAAAAATAACTAGACTTAGAAGACTAGAAAGTTAATGTTATGATTGTAGTGTGTATAAAGTTTATATGGAACTCTTTATCACCCGACATGATCTTAACGGATTCTATAGTTAAGGAGTTATTTCTTAAACAAAATCGCAACAAAAACCAAAAACATGAACAAGGATAACTGATTACAAGATACCATGTTTATTTGGTCAGTCGTCAGTCTATTACAAGAGTAATTCTAAGTTCGCACTGAGTAACAACAATCTGTGTGAACAACTTGAAGTATTGGATTGCACGTAATTTATAAAAGCTTCCCGTAGTCCTAAAGGAAAGCTTCTTATGAATCGTCACAAAAACCAACGTGGACGAATGTTTATTACCGAACAGTGATAACTTATTCATGACTGAATAATAAATTTTTCCACAATCTTTATGCTCTTATTAAATACATCAGCGGCTGGATATACAATAGCAATAAAGTCGTACGATTTTGACGAACATTTTCGTTTATTACGCTATAACTTCATACCTTTTAACGACCTTTTTCGTTATAATATTATCAAAAGCATCAGTTGTGTAACAATTGTTGAGTACAAGCACCAGAGAGTGGTCACTGACCCGCGGCGGGGCGTTCAGTAATTATATATGTTTGATATTATTTAGTCTAAAAAATTATTATAATTCACAGTAAACTTAATTTATTTTAATGACTAGTCTGTTTTGTACAGTCTTGTCTTCAACTGATAAAAAAATCCATTTATAAATGAATATTTTATGAAATTAGTATCTACCACATTCACTGTAATGAACCTACATCAATTTAATTTGACTTTTAAGGAAATCAAGGCAAAAACTTTATTTATTTACCTATTACAATAAAATTGATTTGTGGTTTCCCGTCAATACGAATTTTACACACCCTCTTAAATCTCGTCGCTGTATCAAGCACTAGACTCACGTACAGATTGACATTTCGACAAATAAGCAATTGTTCCATCATTTACTTTATTATTTTTAATTACTTTCATAAGAATTTACATTATCTACTTAAATTACCCACAAAAGATTAAAATTAATTACAATATGTCACTTTATGGCGTCTCGGACTTTTTACATGGCTTTTTAAGTTCTATAAAAGACAATTATAGTATTAGTATAGATTTAAAGTAATTTTTACTTTGTTTTTTTGATAGATTGTGAAATAGATGAGCATAAGATTCGATCGTTCCAGATCTAAAGCTTTCTACACTAACTTACAAGGCTATTAAAAACTTGTCTGTTGACATCGTTAATCTTTTTTTTTTTTTATACCACTAAGGTGGCAAGCAAGCCTACGGTCCGCCTAATGGTAAGCGGTCACCGTAGCCTATGGACGCTTGCAACACTAGGGGCATCACTCGCGCGTTGCCGACCCTTCAGAAATCTAAAAACTTCTTTTTTGAAGAACCCCAGACTGTAGTCCTCAGAGAAAACCTTGGCAGGGAGCTCATTCCACAACCCAAGGGTTCGCGGGAGGAAGTTTCTCTGAAACCGCACTGTACGCGACCATTTTGGTTCCAAAGTGTGAGAATGAATTCCCTATCGATGGCGAGCGGTGCGATGGTAGAAAGTAGCCGTGGGCATCATTTCGAACAATTCCTCAGAACACAATCCATTGTACAAGCGGTAGAACACACACAGGGAGGCAAAGTCTCTCCTCAGACTTAAGGGCTCGATACCGCAAGTGAGCTTGGCATCGTCGACAATTCTCATAGCTGCTTGTATCCAGTACGGCTTTTTATTGTCTGTAGAAGGTTTTGCAACGCTACGTTTTTCAGTCACTGATCGCCACTTGAGAACCTTTCTGTTTTATAGGTTATCGGTAAGACGAATTATGTGGCCCGGAACGGAAGTCCACTTCAGATTACTAAGTCTAAGATCTGATCGGTGATTTTGGTTCTTTGTTAAATTACCCTTTTTCGTTTTTACCGTTTATTTAAGCGTAAATAAAATAAGGATAGCAAGACTAATACAACAAATTTAATCTTAATATATTTTTATTTACGCGGTGTCGAATCACGTCTATTGAATTATTAGAATCGACGTTTAATAACTGTAGTAATGCATTAAATATATGCAATAAAATCTTTAAAGGCTCTAGGAATAATATAAAAACGGTAGCAAGTGTCTAATAATTTCCGGGGACACAACCCCGGGGAAATCTGTTTGACCCGACCGAATGAACCTTTAGTTTTGGTCTGTGAAAGTTACTTATACCTAAGCTTGCTAATGTTTGATTGTACTATAATAATACTGACTCATATAAAAATTGATTACTTAGTTTACACGGGTTAAGCTAAGCCTTCAACAAAATTGAGTGGTTGGTATTTTATGTCGAAGGATATGTAATTTTAGTCAGAAACAATATATAATTTTGGAAAAATTACAAAGTATATTAACTATATTATTCAATTACTATGTTTTTAGTTTTAATTTTATCTGTTTTTAGCTTGAGAAGTGGTGTAACTGTTGCCCAATGATTGATCCACTGTGGTGTTACTGTTGCCCAATGATTGATTCACTTTGGTGTAACTGTTGCCCAAGGATTGATCCACTGTGGTGTTACTGTTTCCCAAGGATTAATCCACTGTGATGTTACTGTTGGCCAAAAATTGATCAACTGAGCTGTTACTGTTGCCCAAGGATTGATCCACTGTGGTGTTTCTGTTGTCCAAGTAGATAAATAAATAATATGTTATAATATAAGTAGGTAAATTAATAGTATATTACAGTAATATATAAAAAAAAAAACATTTAAATTAAATCTTTTAATAGGTGTGCGATAACTATATAAAAAATGACATAAAAAAATATGTTTACTTTGATCGTCACATACCATAAGTATTTAGTCATCTTTTAATAGTTAGCCCTAGCACAGGTCGAAGGTTTTTTTTTTTTTTTTTTTTTTACTGCTACTAAGGTGGCAAACAAGCACACGGTCCTCCTGACGGTAAGCGGTCACCTTGGCCTATGGCCGCTTGCAACACCAGAAGTATCACTCACTCGTTGCTGACCCTTTAAAAATCCAATAACTTCTTTCTTGAAGAACCCCATACTGTAGCCCTTAGAGAAACCCTTGGCAGAAAGCTCATTCCACAACCCAAGCGTTCGCGGGAGGAAGTTTCTCTGAAACCACACTGTACGAGACCATTTCGGTCCTAAAGTGTGGAATGAATTTCCTGCCGATGATGAGCGGCGCGATGGTAGAAAGTAGCCGTGGACATCATTTCGAACAATTCCTCAGAACACATTTCATTGTACAAGCGGTAGTGAAGCAAAGTCTCTACTCAGACTTAAGGGTTTAAACAAGTGAGTTTGGGATCGTCGACAATTCTCACAGCCCGTCTTTGAACCGAGTCAAAAGGTCCAAGCTGGTATCCGGGTGCACCTGCCTAGAGATGGCAGCAGTACTCTATATGAAGCCGAACTTGCGACTTGTAAAGCAGCAACCGCTGCCCCGACGTGAAGTACTGCCTCACTCTGTTGAGTACTGCCTCGCTCTGTTGAGTAGACCTAGTTTTTTGGACGCCAGCTTCACCTTATCTTCTAAATGATCTTGGAATGATGAAATCGCTGGAGCCACTCACAATGGTGGGCGTTAAAGTCTCCCAAAATGAGTTCTGCTGTGGAATAGTGCTCTAGAACTTTGTCAGTCGTCAAACTCAGATGCGTGAAGAGTCGAGTTACGTCCGTGTCACCGCTATGAGACCTGTATAGGCACGCATAGATACAAGTGTGGCCGCGTAAGCTACGCGCACCCACAATATGGACAGGTCCCTGTCTTCAAGGCTATGAAGACGGCAACAGCAGACATCCTCCCGGATGAACATACATACACCGGCACTACTCACAAAATTGTGCTCGAGTTAGTAGCCGGGATAATAAAGGTATGATGTGTCGGTCGGACAGGATATCTGCGTCTCCGTTAGGAAAAGAATGGTCGGCTGCGCAGTTTTGAGATGGTGGTGGACTAATTGGGCTGCTATGAACAACACCACAAAACTGTCGTTAACCGTATGCTTTTCTGTATCTCATAAGCAAGTGTAAGTATCTGTATTATTTCTATCACTATGAAAAATAAATAAAATAAAAAGTGAGGATTGATCCACTGTGGTGTTACTGTGGTGTTACTGTGGTGTTACTGTGGTGTTACTGTTACTGTTGCCCAAGGATACTAATAATAAATTACTAATACTGTTAGTTAAATCATAACTTTGGTTTGCCATTTTTATACAACCCACTATCTTTGTCTGCCACTTTGTTGGTTTGAAAAAGGAACGGTTTGCCTGATGTTAAGTAGGAACTTACTGTGGTGCCCGCTCTGTAAAAATCTAATCACTTCTTCATGAAGAACCCCATCCTGTCATCCTAAGCGTTTGCGGGAGAAAAACCTCTGAAACCGCTTAGCACCTTCTGGAAACGATTGGAATAAAAAGACAGGGACCAAAGTCACTTTAGCAATTACTGTGCATATGTAATGTTAGTATGGATAAATCATTGTGTTTTTTTTAACGTAGTGATTAATTAAAAACATTGCTTCACTACAATAATTAAATGTTTTCAAAGGATATTGATATCTTTAATTAATGAAAACTCGTCCTGTGTGGTTTGCTTTGACCTCTCCTTTACCTAAATAACAAGGACGCCTCTCACTGGACTAGTTTTACACACGTACCTTTGATTAATTTGTTTATTTATTCTCAAGGCATGTTAAGTTATTCAGAAAAAAAAATAAAGATTATTAAAGGTTATAATCTGTAAAAACTGTCAGGATTGTCAATTGTAGTTATCAGCTTAAACAAATTTAGCAAGAAATCCTCTTAAACAAAAACAAACTTTATCATTGAAACACTTAGATTGATTTTGGTGTCAGAATGTAGGCTATATATATATATAGGTAATTACTTTAAAATAGATACAGTTTCTATCTATTTCCTTTTGTTTATTAGGCTCACTAAACAAAACATACACGTTGGAATATAAAATAACTCTTTGAAAACTGATCTTGTGTTCCATCGAGAAGTTAATTTACACATATATGTATTTTAGTTGCGTATTTGTAATGAAGATAAAAAAAAAATAATGAAATTATAAAATATAAAATACATAAATTTAATAACGGTATGAAAATGGATCAATGGTTTTTTAATGTTTTCTTAATGAAGACCTTTAAGGCTGTTATTGAGTAACTAAACATATCATGCAAAAAACTTTAACTTTCACAGTATGACCTTATACGATGTAAAGGATAAAATTTACTGGTATTAGTATAAATATATTTGATAAATGAAAAGTTTTACGATTTTTAAGTGTACTGCACACTGTACTGCACAGGCGGGGCACAGATATATTCAATTTAAATAAAACCATGTAGTATTTATACCTACATAAACACTATGTGAGCATTACTTCTACTTAGTATAAGCGGTGAGATTTTATACATGTAAACACTATGTCAGAATTACTTCGTCTTTGTTCAAGCGGTGAGATTTTATAAATAAACACTATGTCATAATTACTTCGTCTTTGTTCAAGCGGTGAGATTTTATACATAAACACTATGTCAGAATTACTTCGTCTTTGTTCAAGCGGTGGGATTTTATAAATAAACACTATAGCAGAATTACTTCGTCTTTGTTCAAGCGGTGAGATTTTATACATCAACTCTATGTCAGAATTACGTCGTCTTTGTTCAAGCGGTAAGATTTTATACATAAACACTATATCAGAATTACTTATTTTTTGTGACTAATATATGTCTGTAAATTAGGTTAAAGCGCTAGATCCTAAGCAAAAATCTGTATCGAAAGAGAAAATAAACGATAAGCACAGCCTACGCCTCCTCAACGAATTGCAACGAGGTAGTTACCTCTGCTTCGTGCGTGTGCTCTCTAAAGTACAATCTAACAATAAGACCAAGTCGTGGATACTTGTGAGCTCGTTTAAGGCAGTACCTTCACATCACAGTGCATGTCACATGACAGTGCATGTCACTCGTGCGGGATTTCATTATTTTTATACTGTATTTATTATTTTTATAGCGGAATAGTTCTATTATAAAAAACAGACATGAATTTTATGGTTGGTTCGTGTATTTTACTCGGCTCGATTAAACTGTTTTAATCTAGTAAAAATCGGTTTGTTATAGCTTTCTAGTAGTTTTTAAGATAGTAATACCTTTAAAAACTGAAAAAACCATATAATTACCAACCTCTTGTAGATAGCGATTTATGTAGATCATTGTAAAACTTTTTTATTAATGTAAAAATAAAATTGTACCTATATAAGTATTTTCGATTTAAGTATTCGATTTAATATTAAGTAATTCCGAACGAGTTAGTGTTAAACACTTAAAACACTAACACCGGGGTTAGTTACACCGACTTCACGAACGGACCTCTTTCACTGAGCTAAAAAATCTTACCTTTCATAACCTAAAAGTGGTGTTTCTGTACAATGTCCACATTCTTTGCAACTATTAAACTAACCAACACATTAAGTTTTTTTATTCCGTGACGGTAATAAGCTAAGTGCAAATAATAGTAATGGAATGAGGATTGAATGTTTGTGATAAAAAATATGTTTTAGCGTACTTACATAATTCATTCAAAAGATCGATTACAATCGTTTGGGCATCCCTAATCTACTTCAAGACGAGGCCGCGTTTAGAAGCTACGCGCCGAGTTTGAACAAAGCTTAAAGTGCAATAACAGTTTACTCTCGATAGCAAGAACCTCATATCTTATTATTATACCATATGGTATTAATAAGGTAAAAGCTTCTGGCTCGATATACTTTCACCATGGACCTTAAATCCATAACTTTGACGGCTCTCTAGTTATCTGTGATTGTGAATCTTATCATAGTTTTCACTTACGACTCGGTTCGGTTGTAGCTTCGGAACCCACCCCGCCGATATGACATTTATTGAAAAATTTAAATAGCGACTAGTGAGTAGCAGAAAATACTTTTTTTATATCCATAACGTACGCAGCTAGTCCGTCTCATAAAAATATTTGCAACTAATATAAAAAAAAGACTATAAATTATCATGTATGTCCAATGTTTTTATTACATAGGTTGACTTTTGGGTTGTCCTTTAGTATGCAGTAGTTTGGTTTCGGAGGCGATAAATCGATCTATATAGCTAGGTTTCATTTTCAGAAAACGTCGTTTTATCCGTGTTTTTAGGCAATGATAAACTGAAAAATATGACTCTTACTGACATCTATTGCCAAATAGTAATGCTATTATTTTAACTGACACAGTAACGATAAAGCTAATTGACAATAGATGGCGTTGTAAAGCTACTTGATAATAGACGGCGTTGTTAAAAAAATAACAAGCGTAGCTCGGTCCTCCAGGTACTTTGTTCATTAACATGAATGGAAAAACACTGTTATATATCGCTGTAAAAGTTTAAAAAAAAAAAGTTAGCTCGACTTACAAATATATAAAGCTTTTACTAAATAGAGATAATAATGACAAAAAGATTTCGACATTTCTTGATCTGAACAACCTGCTGCTCTCGGCAAATTCTGATTCACACCGTGACACGTGACACGTGACACGTGATGGACAATGTTTGTGAATGACAAATGCATAATTCGTGATCGAATTTTAATATGAGATTGAAATGAAATCTCTAGCTTCTATCATCAATTTATTTTATTAGTTATGAACATAATTGGTAACAAATATTTGTACTGCAAATAGGTACTCGTATTTTACGTTTCTAGAAATAAAAAAGGATGTCTAATTTTGTGTATTTCTAGAGCTCTTTGGTTACGTTGTCTATTCATGCATCATGCTTTTTGGCTGTTTGCTTGTAAAGGTCGCGCTTCAAATCTATTTTTTAAAGCGTTAAGAATGTAAGGTGGCTGATGCCCTCAGATCCCACAGCAAAGCCAAAAAACTTATGTTACTCGCCAGAACTGAAACTATTTCCGTGCCGAGTTTGAAACCTAACTGTTCGCACAGAGTGTGATGGGATAACAAAAAAAACTCACTTTAGCACTCAGAATATAAATAAAATTTTATCATGCTATTAGGTAAATGGGGTCGGACAAATAATATAAATTGACGGCGCACAGAACCGCGGAAGTTTCCTAGTTTTTTTCCTAGTTTCCTAGGAGAAGGCATTTATGTACGGTATTGTCCTATTGAACTCGAGATTTAGTTGTCGATTTGGAGGTTAGCGGCTTCTCTATATCGTGAGGTACAATAAATGTTTATGACAAGTTTCCTCGCGAAATCGTACTGTCTTAACTTTTAGTTATTTCGAATGCTCTTATATTTTTATAAGGATTCTGTTAAATCGTTTTACGGTAATATCGGCCCGTCCTTATTAATATATTAGTGTTTAAATTTTTAGATTTCTTGCTCTTTAGAAGTTATTTTGATAGCCGAAGCAAAATTTAACTTATCAGCATTGTTATTAACCTGTCAATACTTGCTGCATGGCTTGTTTAAAAATATTTACATAATCAACTATGTGATTTGAAATTCAAATTTAAAACTTAAAACATTGCTTTGCTGTGGATTTCTACGACTCCTTAAGAGAAAATATCCCAATCAGGTGTTTGAAAAAAATAGCTGTCACGCTAGTACCCTGGGATATCCATGTGCAATAGGGATAGGGATAACTGCACCCTGTCTCCACTTTCTCAGCCAAATCTGCAACAAATTAAATAGAAATTACTCATCTAAAAAATAATGTTTTTTGTGACGGTTTGTTTTGTTCCAAAAAAGTTTACATATTTAGCCTGTAGCCCAGACGGAAAATGTCATAAAAAGAAGCAATTTATTGAACTTTTACAGGGCCCCAGATGTTTATAGGTATGGCATATAAAAAAAGAAGTAATACATACAGACATATTTATTGTATATATGCGAGAAAAATTATAGCTCTGATCCAGGGAGGAAACAGGGTTATACGTTTGTATGAGGCAAAACAGCGGTATATTAGTTAGCTAGTTAACACTGTAACAGTTGTAGCAGTAATTATTTTATAGTTATATCAAAATGAATATGATAAATTAGAAATAAAATTACAAGAGCTTCTAAAACAGTTGCCACGGAAAAGGAGTCATACAAACAACTATACATATAAGTGAAGAAACAAAAGAGCACTTAAAACAGAAAAGCGTTATATAAGAAGAAAAAAAAAAATGGGAATCAAGTCCTAAATAACAAGAATAAGCGAAATCATTAACAGACATATATCACCAAAAACAAAAAAAAAACAATACGCCAGAAAACTTTTGAAAAATGTTTAAATAACTCAGGTGCTCTACGTAAAGCTTTCAAAGAACTGAGCTGTAAAACAGAAGGAACAGCGAAAATGAAAAACAAACGGGGAATTATGCAAACTAAGCGTCGCTGAAATTAAAAACGAAGCATCGAATTTATACACAAAGCTCTACAATATCGAAGGCAACACCTATCTATCCTCTCACTACTATTATACAAAACCAAAAGAGCTTAATGCAGATAATATAGACACAGACAAGCATTCTCAGATCAAAAATAGAACACACATTAAAATCTCAAAACGATAAGACCCCAGGAAGAGCAATATTGCCAACGAAGTGCTTACATCTTATACAGTTCACTTTTGAAACCTCGAGAAAAAACCAACCACGAGAATAAGCGGGTTTTCGTAAAGTATATTCTACCATAGATCATATACAAATTGTAATACAATTAATAGAGAAAGCAAAATAATACAGAAAGACGATATATGTTACCATCAGGCTGACAGTGTGCTTGTTTGCCACCTTAGTGGTATAAAAAAAATGTGTTTTATAGACTACACGAAAGCCTTTGATTCTTTATATTTTGAAGCTATATGGACATCACTGACACAACAAGGCGTAAACCCGAAATACACGAATATAATATACAATGTTTACTTTAAAATGTCACGCCATAATGTTACTCCATCGTAGCCTAGTTGGTAGAGTGGCCGACTACTGTGCAGAAAGTGTGGGTTCGATTCCCGCACTGGACAAACATTTATGTGATAAACATTTGTGTTTGTCTTGAGTCTGGGTATATTTATGTATGTATTTACAAAATAAAAGTAGCATATATGTATTTTATCCGTTGTCTGGTACCCATAACACAAGCTTTACTTACTTTGGGGCGAGACGGCGGAAGACTATAACGCGAAGGTACAGAATTCCCCATAAAAAAAGTAAGCTCTCTTTAAAAAAAAATATTTTTGACAGAGGTCCAATCTATTTTCAGATATATAGGTTAGGAAACGAAATATAGGTTAGGAAACGAAATGGGTAAATATAGATATCTAAGGCAAACTATATCCTTTGAAAGTAGCACTGAAAAAGAAATACAACGAAAGATAACCTTAGCCTGGAAAATATATTGGGGTTTGAAAGAAATAATGAAGAATAATTCTATTAATTTAAGTATAAAGAAACAGCTATACGAAATAACAATACTACCGAGCCTAAAATATGGGAGCCAGACATGGGCATTAAGAAAAGAAGGCGAAGAAAGAATTGTTATCCACCAACGTAAAATTGGAAGAAATATGCTTTTAGTAAAGCTATCAGATAAAATTGCAAATGAGACCACAGAAGAAAAAGAAAAATAACAGCTGTCCGGAGAAAAGTTAGACTACTCAAATGAATTGCCATTTCTGCCTATTGAGGCAGGAAAATTTGAAGGATGGACAATAGATAGACAAAGCGTTTAACAGAGTCTAAGGGACAGGAAAGGGGGAAAAGGGAGACCTGGTAAAAGATGAAAAGACACATGTGGTGCTCATTGGATCTGGAAGGCACATGATGCATGGAATACATAGGAAGGTTCAGGAGGCGACTGCTACTTACATGCTTTAAAACATATACAAATAAAATGATATATAATATTCGTTATGCAAGACTGGAAAGTTGCTTTTCAGCGTGAGTGCCTAAATTTAATAAGCAAGCAAAGGACTCAAATATTGAAGCCACGAGTGAAGCGAGAAACGAGGGAGTTTAAGGCACGAAACCCAAAAAAAAATCCAGCTGTGCGAAACACACAATTTTTCATCTTACTACAGCGTGTAAATTATAAAAGATACCAGAAAAACAATAATGAGTGTTTAATTACTTATGAATGGAACAAATTTTAAATAATAAAATGATGTATTGATAAAATAATAACATCCGAAGTGTCTGCAATAGGTTGAGCGCCTTTTGTATGTCTGTATGTCTGTATGTCTGTATGTCTGTATGTCTGTATGTCTGTATGTCTGTATGTCTGTATGTCTGTATGTCTGTATGTCTGTATGTAAGTCGACAACAAATCGCACGCGCAGAGGTAAACCTAGGTATTTGTACGTCACTAGTAGGGTGACTCATGTTTTTTTAATGGTTAACTTTATTACAAATAGTTTATTTAGTAAAGTAATATATGCTTATAGTAAAAACAACCAAAATTATGTAGGTATACCTACTAGGTAATTCCAAATAAATGTTTTTTTTTTTCTTTTTTAGGGTTCTGTACCTCAAGAAAAAAAGGAACCCTTATAGGATCACTTTGTTGTCCGTCCGTCTGTCTGTCAATCTGTCTGTCAAGACCCTTTATCTCAGAAAAGCGTAAAGCTATCACGTTGAAATTAATATTAAAAAGATCTATGATCCCTTGAAGCTTTAAAACACGGCGGAAAAACGGTAATTTTGACGCATATTTTGGCATTTACAAACAAATAAAAACCTATGGGGTACTCCCCGTTGTCCTAGAATCATGACATTTGACACGAAGCAAGGTCTTACATCATAAATATAGAAAACAATCCGAATTTTGTAAATTTGTAGTTATAACACATTTAAAAAAAAAAGTTTGTCGGTCTGTCTGTCAAGACCAAAAGGGTCTTGAAGAACGCGTGAAGGTATCAAGTTGAAATAAATATCAATTACTAAGTATGCGGTTTCTTGAAGCTGTAAAAAAACAAAGCTTCTAAGATAATGTGAAAAAAAAATATGCCCAAAATACGGTCATTTTTAACGCATATTGTGACACAAATAAATCAAAACCTATGGTGTACTTCCCGTTGAGCTAGGAGACTTGATCTCATGATGGAAGAGCTATCTACATATAATAAGTTTGTACGGAACCGTCGGTGTGCGAGCCAAACTTGCACTTGGCGATTTTTTTTTAAGGTGCGTTTCGAATTTGCACCATGCCAAGTTTAAAATTTCTCGAACATAAATTATACTTAAAACTTACTTATTCTTGTTGTATTTAATAATTTAACAAACTAAAATAAATTATCCATTAAATAACATTAAACAAAACATTATCTTTAATGCAATAGTATCAAAAATAAAACTAAATTGTTATTAACAGATCACTAATGTATAAAGTAGTAAGGACGAACCGCATTTCAGACGATTTTTTTATATTTGTTATTGAATAATTTTAAAAATAACTTTTTGCGCGCAAGTGGATAAAGTACGCTTTTCCACGCAGATTGAAGAGGAAACATCACAACCAAGCTAATGCAAGGTAGGTATTTTTATTTTATGTATTCCTTTGGGAACTTTTGAGTTTTCCGGGATAAAAAGCCTATATCTTTTTCCGTATCTTTAATCTTTGTGCCAAATTGCAGCTCAATTGGATAATTCATTGCTACCAGCAGGTAGGACAATATTACAATAGATGGAGTATACCCTACTAAACGATTATACCCTACTAAACGATTATACCCTACTAAAATATTATACCCTACTAAAATATTATACTCTACTAAACAATTATACCCTACTAAGCTAAACGCCTGGGGTATCAAACATTCTCGCTCCATTATTTTAAATACGTACTTAATTATGTCAATTAGTTAATTTCTGAATAGTTACTACAGTACGAGATATCCGAAGTGGCCTGCGGCCGGGCCTTGTCCTTGTATCCGTCTCTGAAGTAACCAGGAGGCCTACAACTGATATCAGTTTTATTCGTAAAATCCTACGGCGATCGAGAAATCTACTAAATTGGTACTCTTGAACGTTGTTGTAGCGCTCAATCGAGAACGGAATTTGGTGGCCAATTTCGGAACTAAAATCCTATACAAATATTAAGAATCGGTACTCTTTGAGCCATCGGATCGAGAGTGAAATGAGGTATCATGATCTGTGAAAAGAAATGTCTAAATCAAATCAAAACCATCGCTACGAAGATTTAACTTTCACTTTAATTTTTATTAGTTTCAGTTTTTATATTTTGTGATTTGTGATTTCGAAATGTGTGCAATCCCAATTTCATTCCAATCGCAATTTGGTTTAGGAGTACCGATGGAGATCGTGTTTAAGCTTGCCACGAAATTGGATTGAAACTGGATTGGGATTGAAACTGATATCAGTTGTAGGCCTCCAGATCACCGGACTGATTGTGACAGATCTACTGCCCCGCGACCAAGATAAACTTGTGTATTATAGCAATGTAGCGTAAACATACCACGTCAGTTTTGGAGGTAAAGATTTATAAAGAATCTTAAATGTCACTTGATAAAACCATGGCAATGTTTTTCCCCCGAGAAAATCTAAATTTAAATATACAAATAACATAAATAAGAGGGATATTGTTAAAACATTGATGAAAGAGATATTGTTAAAATATTAATCAGAGACATATTTTAAAAATATTAATGAGAGAGATATTTTAAAAATATTTATGAGAGAGATATTGTTAAATAAGGTACCTGTGCAATAATAACAATTATTATTACAAACTTATATACATAACTGCTTCTTTTATATAAAGTCCATAATATAGTTCAATCAATAATAGTTAACTACTGCATTTGTGTACTACATGTCATGCTTAAGTTTTGCAAATGTAACATTACACGACTGCTTAAGTTTCGCAAATGTAACATTACACGACTGCTCAAATTTGCAAATGTAACATTACACGACTGCTTAAGGCGTAGTCTAATATATATTCTTATTCACATTTCAAAAATGTTTTTAACCAATTATTTAGGACGAGTTATTAGCTATTTTTAAAAGGTTTTGTATTGTATCTAAAACTCGCTGGTATATTCTAGAAACGATGTATAACGTTCTAATAACTATTTCTAAATAACCTTTTTAATTGTTTTTATACAAAGAGGAAATAAAGATTATCTTTTAGCGGCGACTGAGCCTTTATGACCCTTACCTTAATATTGGTCACACTTCCTACTACTTTATGCCCCTTACCTTAATATTGGTCACACTTCCTACTACTATATGACCCTTACCTTAATATTGGTCACATTTCCTACTACTTACGAAGGTAACTACATACGTAATGTCTTGACTTTATCAAATATTTAAGCCCAAAACCATATTCATTACAACATCAGCACCTACACATATATTAAAAATAATTAACTACTCAAAACTGAGGCAGACTAATTTTAAAAATTATTTCTTCAAGCACCTCGTAAATTATTCGCCTCACGAACTTATTAAGTTTGTAGTTTGTTCAAAATTCGCAAAAGCGGCATACATAATAAAATAATAATACACCAAATTTAAACCAGTGGCCATAACTTTTATTTTTACTACAGTAGAGTCGCACACAAACGTACACAACTAAAATGAGTTGCATCATTTTTAGGTCCATTCGTGGCATTGGCGCAATACTTCATACACGAGTTTGTCACTGGACATGAGTAAGTTTGTGTGAAACGATTAAATTATCGAAATGATTATATAAATACATTTTGCGCTTTTCGTTCGATTAATCGATCAGTGTTGAATGATATTTTTTGATAAAAAATTGTGTTCGGTGCTACAACACTAACGTGCCTTAGGTGCAAAATATACCAAATTTCTACCAGCTAAAATGTAAGCACAAAAAATATTTTCACTTCTCCAGCACCAAAAGGGTGGTTTTGCTGTTCAAAAATAGTGTTCAAAATCAAATTTTGTTGCGAGCGTGAGACAAAGTACCTGATGCAACGTCCAAATATTACCTTTTGGAATTCTGCGATACTGAAAAAACAAAACATCGCGATAATTGATTTAGAAACAAATTCATTTTAATGAAAAGCATAACTATAGTCGTATTTTTAATTAGACTATATCAACTGACAGTATCTAGTACTGTTTCATCAAAAACTGACAACAAAATAAACGTCAGTTGATATCGTCTAATTAAAAATACGACTATACATTGCATTTTTTCATTGTTGACGTACCTTACTTATTATTAATTATACCTACTAATAACGTTTATTTCAAAAAAAACTATGATTAGTTTTTAAGTGTCATAGAGTAAATTTCTGAACGCACGTCCAAAAAAAAAAGCGTAATGGCGTGAAACTAATAAGTTATTTTACCTTAGATTATTTACGTATTTATTATTTAATTATTTATTTTAAAAAAAATGAGTGACTCCAGTTACGAAGATATTACTTTAACACCTGAACTAAGCTTTTTACCAGAGAAGTTACGTGAAAAATATCTTAAAGCATACAAATTGTTCAATAATTGGCGACTTTCAAAAGATGCTAATGTTAAAAAGAATAGTTAGTTCCTACGTATTTTTTATTTTCTGATAGGAACAGAGTATAGTTGGTAGTATTTGTAAACTAGAATTAACTTATTGCTTAATATGGCCTTCAGTGTGTTCCTTGCCTAAGACCAATTTTTTCGCACTATTTGAGGTGAAAAGTTGTATGTTCGACACCAGAGCAAATTGTTTTAGGTCTCGTGCCTTTAAGTCCCTCGCTGTGCTCAGTAGTCTATATAAGAATCACCCGCTACGCTCGTGATTCAATAAAATTCTAGACTACTACGCTAGCTCGGGATTTAAAGTTGGCACTCTTCCCCAAAAACAACTTTGCCCACTCGTTGAACAAATAACTATTTTTAAATGTGACACGTGTCTCCTATTTAAGACGGAACAATAAGTAATTTAAATCGATATAAAATAAACTTTCAGTACAAATAAAACCTATTTAGTCCTAAATCGAATGAAAAGCGATTGTACTGATGCGAAGTTAGTTGTTGGTACCAATACAGTTTAATGTCAGAGTTGACAATTTACTGTTTTTTTTTTTAATAGTAATCTTATGTTTAGTAAGTATAAATATTTGCCATAACAAATAAACTTTAAATCAATGATTTAATTTGTTAAACAGTTAATTCATTACAATTGAGAGATTGTAGAAGAATTAAGAAGCAAAAAACCATCGGTGGCATCGACCCCAGCTGTCAGACCGCGTTACTGAAGAACGTTCACCAGGTGCACATGCACACGTGCATTAACGATGCTGCGCAACGAAATGTGTACACTTTGCTTAACTCAAAGTGTTAAGTCTCATTAAATTCTCGTCAAATGTGCATTTTACCGAAGCACAGTTAAATTAAATTTTAAAATAAAAAATTTAATCGCTGAGTAATTTTAAGTATTTTTCTGTAAGCGGATAGTTGAAAGAAATTTACTTACACTTGATTATACAGCAACCAAAAAACTTCTTACCATAATAAATGATTACTTCTACATAATAATAAAAAAAAACATTATTCATTCCTATACATAATAACAACAACAGCATCTACACGCACGCACAAGCACATACAAACAAACACACACACACACACATACAACCTCACATCCTCACCCACAAACACATGCACCCTCACACACACACGCATACATATACGCACACAAAGACTGAAATAAATAACTTATATTAAAATATAGTCATAGTATTTAACATCGCACTGTAACAATAATGTTTACCCATCTCTGGAAGAGCATAAGTTCCTATAAGAACAGGCTAGAACTAGTTTAGGTGCTTATGTAACAAATTTTGCTTTTATTAATTTAACATAATGTAACTATAAGCGTGTAAAAAATCTTTTCACCAATAAAAAACTATTATAATTATTATTATTATTTTAATATACATAATCGTGTCAATAGTAGCTAATTAAAAGTTTGCATTAAATTCTTGATGGTAATGGCGGGAATGGTAGTTCGCCTTCGTGTCACCATCTTATCACCATCTTGGTAAACGGAATTGTTATTCTATACGAGGTTAAATCAACCATGGCCGTGTTCCATAACGATATCACTATTGCATTAGTGATTCTTACTCCTTTACCTTTACGGTTAAAAAATTTCCCTCTTCAAAATCTTAATCTCGGACTAAGTAAGGAAACCGTAGGCACCAGTTCATCGCAATATCAGACTAAGTAAGGAAACCATAGGCGCAAGTTCATCGCAATCTCAGAATAAGTAAGGAAACCGTAGGCGCAAGTTCATCGCAATATCCGACTAAGTAAGGAAACCGTAGGCACCAGTTCATCGCAATATCAGACTAAGTAAGGAAACCGTAGGCGTAAGTTTATCGCAATCTCAGAATAAGTAAGGTAACCGTAGGCGCAAGTTCTTCGCAATATCAGACTAAGTAAGGAAACCGTAGGCACCAGTTCATCGCAATATCAGACTAAGGAAGGAAACCGTAAGCGCAAGTTTATCGCAATCTCAGAATAAGTAAGGAAACCGTAGGCGCAAGTTCATCGCAATATCAGACTAAGTAAGGAAACCGTAGGCACCAGTTCATCGCAATATCAGACTAAGGAAGGAAACCGTAAGCGCAAGTTTATCGCAATCTCAGAATAATTAAGGAAACCGTAGACGCAAGTTCATCACAATATCAGACTTAGTAAGGAAACTGTAGGTGCAAGTTCATCGCTATCTCAGAATAAGTAAGGAAACCGTTGGCGCAAGTTCATCGCCACATATAATACAAATAATAAATAATAAAAAGTTAAAATTTATGCGGGTCCCCATACAAGAAAGACATACAAACTTCAAACTTGCAGTAAAAAATAGTGTAAACTGTAAAATATAACAACAAATAATAAAAACGCGTCAAGTGTAAGACGGGCTCAAGCAATTAAAACGACAATATTTAAAGTTAAGCAACGTCGAGCTTGGTCAGTACTTGGATGGGTGACCGTTTAGCAACACAATTTTTTTGTTTGTGTTACAAAAATTACGTAAATGGTGGTAAGTACGAAACCCTCGGTGCACGGGTCCAACTCGCACTTGGTCGGTTTTTTATTACAAGCTTTTTTTTGCCTCGTTAATGTAGGTCCAATCTTGCAACTGATTTTTAAAACAGGAATCGCTACCCAATTGAGCTAAAATTTGGCAAAGACGTCTAGTTTAGATGATAATACATTATTAGTTAAGTGACTTTATTCTAAATCTAATATGACGAAGTCCCAAAAACGGCGAAACAGTTATGTTTTATGCACCCAATGATATGGATATCAAATTAAAGGGTTTGCTGAGAGGTACTGTATCTAATGATTTCATTTTGAAATATTTCCGTTTTAAATAACCAAGTCCATAGAATTCTTATTTAATATTGAATTATCAGGTCGTTTGAAGATTTATTCAAGAGTTTTCCTCCTTTATTTCTTATGATAAATATTATTTAAATTAAAAACATAAAAATAATATTTCTATTATATTTTACAGTAATAGATTGATTATATTTTGACTTATCCCTTCCTCTGAACTCTTAAATCAAAAAATGGTTTTTGCGAACTTCAGGCCAAGGATTCAATTTCCGTGGTCTTTTTATGGTTCCGTACCCTTAACTGGAATTGTAACAACATTCCGCAATTGCAGTTTTTATAAAATATTTATCTCATTTCTTAAGGTATTCCAGATTTTCCCTCATATATGTTAGGCTTGAGGGGGTTCCGCTGTCTGTATATTATTTTTATCCTATAACAAATTACTAGCTGACCTGGTGACTTTGCACTTGCACTTTCCGTTGCTGCCATCACCCGTGAGCTCCCGTCGCATCACTCCCTCGCGCTATTTTTTAATAAAATTACGATAGCCAATGAGAATTAACGGATTTGACAAAGAGGACGCATCCCGTTCCCTCCATACGCTCCTGCACCACACGATCGTTGCAGTATTAACTCTAATTAGGTTTGTTTTGGTTTCTTTTTACTCTTTTATTAATTATAAATTTAAATTAATTAAAATTACCTTGTTTATGTCACGTTATTTACAACAGAACCTGACAGAAATTATTTATTTCACAACCCAGTAAATAAAATAACCGAAAAGATGTATCATAATGACGGATACAATGGTAAGTAATTTGAGCTAACAAATTGTTTAGCCAAATGCAGATAAGGTAGTTGTGTAGAACCGCGCCCGGTCTCTGCTGTCTCCGTATCTCCTCGACGCAACAACAACAACTCGGCAGCCATGACACAACATAACATTGAATAACGAGACCACCATTGTTTGTTTGCTCATTACTTAATACTGTAAAGCGGAACAACCTCAGGGCGAGGCTTTGAAAGGACAACTTTTCGAGCTAGTTCTTTTTTTACACAATTTGTCTGTAAAAGCTATGTCTTGCTACAACATATCGTTTGATAGACGTTTGTAGAGATTAAAAAATGTTAACCCTAATGATTGAGTTAATTTATTATCATATTTTCATATGCAATGTAAAAATTTTCTTTTTTCATTATTTTAGTAAACAATTTTCTTATTAGATAAACAATATCTCTTATATTACGTTTTCTTCACTTTTTATCTTTGCACACTAACGTGGTTATTGAAGATATGTCCCCGTGATTGGTTGGAACCACTGTAACACTGTAACAAGTAACTACACGACACGACACATTAGTTGTTCTATGGGTTTATTCAATAACTGCGGCCCAGCTATTGATTTGGCCAATTAATGCTCAAATAGTTGGTTACTAAAATTTGAATAAGTAAGCAAAGATGTATTAACTAAAGTGAAGTAATAAAGTTAAAAATATAAATATTTAGTATAAAGTGCAGAAGCACTTTTAGCTTTACTCGTGCAGTTCTGTACTAGAGCGTTATTTATAAAAAAAAATGTTTGTTACAGATTCCTTGCCATCTGGTGGCCTTTGAAGTGCCAAATCACAAAGCGGCGCGCTCGGATGATGATCGTCTTCATTTGGATATTCGCCGTTGTCGTAACTACACCCTGGGTCTTTTTCTTCGACTTGGTAGTGGTATTCGATGATAACCCCCATGTCCGACTCTGCATCGACGTCTGGCCTAATCCCTTGAGCGAAAGCCTCTACTTTGTCATTGGAAATCTTATCTTTTGCTACATCCTTCCGATGCTTCTCATAACTATGTGCTATATTCTCATCTGGATCAAAGTATGGAGACGTAATATACCCACCGATACCCAGGACGCTCACATGGAAGCGATGCAACAAAAATCCAAAGTCAAAGTAGTCAAGATGCTCGTCGCAGTCGTCATTCTATTCGTTCTCTCCTGGTTTCCCCTGTATCTCATCTTTGCCCGAATAAAACTTGGAGGGCCTATTCAAAAATGGGAGGAAGACATGTTCCCAATCGTGACCCCTCTAGCTCAATGGCTCGGGGCTTCTAATTCCTGCATTAACCCCATACTGTACGCATTCTTCAATAAGAAATATAGGAAGGGCTTCGTCGCCATCATTAAAAGCAGGAAGTGTTGTGGAAGGCTCCGCTATTACGAGACGATCGCCTTGCAATCATCGAGTACTTCCACGAGAAAATCTTGGCATTACAACAATAACAACAATCCCTCATTCACTCGGCGCTCGCCGCCGGTTGCCGTCGACAAGAACGCCGTCTCCTTCATCTTCAACCACAACCACACCGGCGTGTAGACGACGCGCGCCCGACCGCAGGAACCGACCTCGCCGGGCGCCGGCCGACCAGTGCCCAGTGCCCAGTGCCCAGCCGCGTCCGCGTCCGCAGCTCGCGTCAGAACGACCGATGCGGACGTCTCTTACCATATCGACTCGATACGACGTTTTAATGCTTCTCTGTAGCGTACGCTTTTAAGTTTTACCGTTTGATGTTGTCTCGTGCGGGAACCATTTTAACTTCAACATTATTCAATAATTTAATAATATGGACTTAATCAAATAACGTTTTTACAACTGTAGTATCTAACGTAATGTACTTGTAACTTTTATACGTAAGTCGGTTAAAGCGTTGTTGTAGAAATATTTTATTTTTACACTGATTGTAATATTGAATAACGTACAGGAGCCAAACGCACACTTAGCACAAAATGAGAGTCACCACCCGAGTTATCGTTTCTTTACAAAATAGGTGTAAGTTTCCTTTTAGTGATATATTCTTTTTTGTAGAGCTTCTTTTTTATAGGACTCTTCTGTTCCGTTTCGGGTGCTGATGTTTACAATTTATTGATAATAGTTTTAAATTTAATGATTTTGCATATTTTGTAAATTCTAAGTAATATGGTACAAATAACTAATTAAGCAACCATATTTAAACCATAGATATTTTATTTAGTAAAAATGTCTGTATTTTAAAAAATGGAATATATTTAAGCGACTAAATTTAACACAAACTACCTAGTTACATAAATATAACATAATATTATAAATAAAAACAATATAGTAAATCTTACATAATATTTACATAGCTATTTTCTTAAAAAATAAATATATATTTTATGATGCTGTTATTCAAATCCATTCCAAAGTTTAACAAATTATTTGAGCCTTTACTTTACTTTACTTACCTTTACTTAACTTTACTTAACTTTACTTAACTTTACTTAACTTTACTTAACTTAACTTTACTTTATTTTACTTTACGGCACAAAAATTTGATTATTTCTTCACAATACTAACACTTTTTGATTTGTAGCTAAGTTTAAAATTTCTTTAGAACATAATTAAAACCAATATTTGTACTTAGTATAAACATCCTTACTCAGTTCCAACATTTGTATCTAGTTTTTTTTACCAATACATGTTTTTTTCAACGTTTTTGAACAATTTAAATGTTTATTTTAAGCTGATATATTTTTATGTTAGTTTTTTAATGGATCATTAAAATTGGGAATAAATACATAAATTAGGTAAATGTATGACCGAAGAAAGTTTATTGTAAAGTACTGCTATTTTGATAGAAAAATAAAAAAAATTAAAAAGTTGTATATTTTGTCTTAAATTGACTATTGAAAATTGATTTTTATTCTTTTTAAATATTTTGTTTTTTTTGGAAATAAGAAAGCAGAGTGTACCTCAGTAGTGCCTTGTGTTGTGTTGGGTGTTTACAAGATGGTCGTTTTATTTTTTAAATAACTTATTTATTTTTAAGCTAGAATTATTGACATCGTTAATATTTTTAGTAAAGAATAAAATGGGTACTGTGTTTTAAATAAAATAAATTTGCTTATAAATAAATTCCATTTTAGTGATCCTGTAACATGTTTCTCAGCCGGCTCAGTCCGACACTAACGGCCGCTTAGAAAGCACAAATATTTAACTAATAGAGTAATACGTATTATATTAATGTTAATGTCTTGTAAAGGTGTTATGTATGTGTTATGTATGTGTACGGGGAGAAATAAAAACTCATTGAAATTAAAATTCATGAAAATATGGAAACTTATATAATATATAAATCACAATATGTTTTTATTTCTCATACGGCCTTATTAAGCGATAAATAATAAATAAAATAAAATACCTAAACTAAGCTATGTCATATGTTACTGTAATTTAAAATACATTCTATTGAAACAGCTCGTAAAATACAAAATCAAAAATTGTATTTTTCTAATAGAATTTTCTATGAGACAAAATAAGGCAGTAACTGTCAAGTCTCTTTAAAATCTTCACTCTTTTATTAATTAATTTCAATTTAATTTGCATAAATGTATCGAATGACAAAGTCAAAGCACAAGACTGATAACAGCATGAAATCCTTATGAAGGATTTTTTTGTGATATAAAAATGTTTTTCTAGATTTTAAGCTCAACTCTTGGAAAACTAAAATTTTGCTTTTTGCTCCGTGGTTTACTTAAAGTGAATCCGATTGAGATTTTGCTCATATAACCTTCAGAGCATTAAATATCTTTAACTATCAACATTTCGCTCCCTTATATGCGTTGTTACCTTATTATATTGCTATTAATCAATGTCGCAAAATACATATTCATTCATTAACTGCCAGTGAATTATTACTTAACCAGAGTTTCTGTTGAATAATACATTTAATTTATTAATGCAAATCTGGTTATTTGATAATTACTTGCTATAATATTATGAATGAATATGCTTTTTACTACTATTTTCTGCAATCTCTGCCAGTAACGTGTTTTGAGTAGCGAAAGGTTGAAGTTATTGAGTATAACGCAGTATGTATCGAAAAATATACGTCGGATCCGCCTTAAACAAAGTAACAATTAAAAAAAATCATAAACTATATTTCTTTTGTGATCTTTACAAATTAAGTATTGATTTTATATTAGAAGAATCATATATTAAAAAAATAACTCAAGAGCAAATGCAATATTAAAAAAGATAAGTAAAACTAAAAAAACTTTCAACAAATTATGTTCAAAACAAAACAAACTGAGCTGTTACATTTATATAAATAATAATAATAAATATATAATTATAAGTTACTTGAATATGTAGAATATATTTATATGTTTAATGTTTATTGTAAACGTTAGTAAAAGCTTTGAAAATAAATAATAAAATAAGAACGTGTTAAAATTTTGGTATCGAAAGTAATAAATGTGAGAAGTCTCTACGTACTTTAGTTATGTTTTTGGGTAACGTAATGATCAGTCGTACCTACGTAGGTAAGAGTATGACTATGTACGTATATAGGAATGTTCAGTCGTACCTACGTAGGTAAGAGTATGACTATGTAAGTAAGTAGTAATGTTCAGTCGTACCTACGTAGGTAACAGTATGACTATGTAAGTACGTAGTAATGTTCAGTCGTACCTACGTAGGTAAGAGTATGACTATGTACGTATATAGGAATGTTCAGTCGTACCTACGTAGGTAAGAGTATGACTATGTAAGTAAGTAGTAATGTTCAGTCGTACCTACGTAGGTAAGAGTATGACTATGTACGTATATAGGAATGTTCAGTCGTACCTACGTAGGTAAGAGTATGACTATGTAAGTAAGTAGTAATGTTCAGTCGTACCTACGTAGGTAACAGTATAACTATGTAAGTACGTAGTAATGTTCAGTCGTACTTACGTAGGTAAGAGTATGACTATGTACGTATATAGGAATGTTCAGTCGTACCTACGTAGGTAAGAGTATGACTATGTAAGTAAGTAGTAATGTTCAGTCGTACCTACGTAGGTAACAGTATGACTATGTAAGTACGTAGTAATGTTCAGTCGTACCTACGTAGGTAAGAGTATGACTATGTACGTATATAGTAATGTTCAGTCGTACCTACGTAGGTAAGAGTATGACTATGTAAGTACGTAGTAATGTTCAGTCGTACCTACGTAGGTAGGAGTATGACTATGTAAGTACGTAGCAATGTTCAGTCGTACCTACGTAGGTAAGAGTATGACTATGTTAGTACGTAGTAATCTTCAGTCGTACCTACGTAGGTAAGAGTATGACTATGTACGTATATAGTAATGTTCAGTCGTACCCACGAAGTTAAGAGTATGACTATGTGAGTATATCGAAAACAACCAACTTCTTCACTCTTTTGTTCTAAGTATAAATAAAAATAAATAAAATAAATATTTGTAATTTTCACATTTGTATTATATTGTTACTAAAATAGAACAATAATTATGCTAGTGTTAACAAGTTATTTTATTTTCAATTTATTAATTTATGCAGTTCTGTACCATAGCTTGTGTTTATTTGCCGTGTTTGGTGTTAGATAAGATATTATATGTCTATGAAAATAAGTATCTAATAGCAATGTGAGATCTGCTGTAGCAACAAATGTTGAATGAACACAAAACATTTATTAATTACACACATAAAAACTTACGCATAATAATTACACATTCAAACTTACGAATAACGATTACACACTTACAAATAATCCTTTGCGTTACATAACTTTTGTATAATTACAAAATACAAATTCGTAGGCATATTAAAGTTATTAAGTCACAACAAATGCTTGTAGAATAGATAAATAAATAATTGTTAGATTACTTTGTAAATCTCGTATTATAATACTTTAGAAATATTTATCACATGTACAGTAGTTGCGTGTTTAAAGAAATGTTAGGTGATTATTTAAAAATTAAAATCAAAAGAAATGGCTTCTTAGTGAATACAGTCTTATTTTACTTTGAGCACATCCTAACAAATCGTAAAGAGCGAAATTTAAAGTTATCTATTTAAAGATGCTAAGTGTATCAAAGTAAAAATAGACAGACAAATATTGTTCTCTCGTATTTTTTTATTAAATAACTACTTTATGTTGGCGGTGGTGTCTCGGAGTCTGTCCCACGTAAGTTCGAGACCGGCGTGAACCAATGACACTTTAACTAAATTTCTTAAGTATATTGTTCACTGACACCACATAACTGGCAAAAAACGCGAGAAAACCTGGTATGTGAAATCCACAGTCAGAACTGAGCTCTCGGGTGAACTTCGGCTCCAATCGTCCTTGCCCAGGATGAGGAGAGGCCGATGCGTTAGCTAAACAGTGAGGACGTATGCAATACAGTAACAATATTTTTAGAAAACTTTATAAGCGAACAAATTATGGATTCTGGGGTTTTCCGAAAATGAAAATACCTTCGTCAACTTTTTTTAATTTAAGTTTTATTACAATTTCTGCAAGTTGGACTCGCGCACCATAGGTACGTTTCGTAGCACCATTTCATTTCTAATAAACAAATGTTTAAGTATTTCTCTTAATAATATAGACTATTTTCGCTAGATGGCGCTGATAAGGGAATTTAAGATGACTCGAGCCCGCCTCACACTTAGCCGGATTTTATTATTTCCAGTTATTCTATCTACAACCTACTTCGGTCTAAGAGCTAGAGACCCGTTAGTGTCCAACCGACAAAAAGGCAGACAGACAGCGTTGGCATAGTTATAGGGCTCCGTTGGCATCCTCTGGGTATGAAACTCATGAATGAAATGACAACAAAATGCTGCATATATAATAAAAGAATTCAGTAAATAAAACGATTGCAATAACATATAAAAATCAATTTTTATAAAGTATTTGTACAATTTTTCTACATATCATTCAATGTAACCTCCCAGTCTGGATTTTTTTATTAATTTTAAGAATCAATTTTGTACTTTTTATTTAATAAGTAAAAGACTATAATGTAAGCATTTTAAATACTAGTATTTGCTGTATGATAGTTTATAAAATAAATTGTAGGTACAATATATTTCAGTAATTGTGAGTCCCAGCCGGTGTCCAGTATGTGCGCTGTTATCTTTTGAAAATTATGAAAAAAATGAGAATATTTAAGAAAGTAAATCTGTTTGTAAGAAAAATAAGAAAACCTAAAATAAAAAAGTAAAGATTTGATTTAAGAATAATATTTTAAATTTCATCTTGTTCTCTTTAAGGTCATTTATTTCTTACTATAAATAACAAGCTACCTTCTACAAACTGTTTGCATGGCTAACTATTCAATTATACAGTATATAGGCAACTGTTGACGAGTACCTACTTTATCTGTGTTTATTTATTAGATGAGTCGTTACGGTCAGAATTGCTGGAAATGTGTAATTCCTTTACGTTTTGAGTCCTAGGGAGTCATTTTCGACTATTTCCGGAGTGATGTCTGTATGTATGAACTAAAGGACCGATTTGTACCGTCATTTCAACCGATTCCAGTCAACCTAGAATCAAACTGATAAGCTTTTTAAAAATATAAAACCAGGGGATTTTTTTTTTCTTAATTTTTTTTCAATTTCTATAAATCTAAAATCTTTTTGTGAAGGGCACTGAATACAAATCTTTTACCAAATTCTCAAAATTTAAGTGTTGCGGATCTAATGTGCCGTTTATTTTTCAACAAATGATTCTTTAATTTCGCTGAAACTGAGTTCTATTGGGTTTTTGCAGTACTCGCCAACATTTGCCTGTATTCTATTTTATCATACAGTTAGGTTTACAAACGGTTTGTAATAGTAAGAAGTTTAGAATCTGAATGTAGTAAATGATTGAAGTGTATACATATATACAGTGTTAGCTGTGTATATAAAAGAAGAAACTGACTGACTGACTGATTTAATGACATATCAACGGTCAGCCCAAACCGCTGAGTTAAGGAACTTGCAATTTGGGGTGTGGGTTCCTTACTCAACGTAGGTCTCCACTTAAAAAGGGTTTTGCAAAATTCTTCCCCTAAAGGGCTTTGGAAGTCTGAAGCTAAATGCATAAAAAATGTGCCTATTTGGTGTTTAGGTTGAAAACTACGATTAACGTGTTTTACCGTTTTTAAAAATTCTTTCCCTAGATTTCGTAATTTTTGTAGGTAAAACCATAAACAGCTTTCATTTTTACTGAAGTCCGCGTGAATGGAGTCTCGGGAAATGGCTAGTCCTTTATAAATTTTAAATAATCTTATATGACGCATTCTTCAGACAGGTCCAGGTATGAACAAAACATAGCTTTTGTCATCGTCTTGTAACAACTTCCTTCTTGTCTAAAATTTCTAATTTTGTAAAAATATATTAAAACTACCAGTAGTTAGTAACTGTACGTCGCGTCGTTAGTAATGCAGTTTACTTGTCTCATAGGAATTTTAAAACTTCACTTGACGTCCTACTTTAGATTCTACGCCAATAAAGGCACAATGTAAAAAAAAAATGATATTTTGAACGGTAATGTAATGTGGGTCGTGATCAAGGATCGTTTGATCGTTCATTCATTCAGTCGTAAAAAATCTTAACATTAAAAGAAAATAAGTCTAAAAATTGAATTCTGATATTCTATGATATTTGCATTTCAAACTAAACATTTTAGCGATTTGCCAAGATGTAATTTGTGACTGGCAAAGTGTCATATCATGTAACACGTACACTTCGTAGACAGATATGAAACATTGGGTACAAAATTAGACTTCTTACTTAAAATATTGTTACCATGGTTTTTATATCTATCGGAAACCCTAAAGTAATAAAAGTAATGAAACATGAAATTAAACTATAAATACGAAACAAGGAAGAATACACCTGAAACAATATTAGAATATTTAAATTATTTAAAAAATGCAGTTTCAAATTTAAATGTCATCTTTGTAAGTTTTTATTAAAACAAGAATTCGTACTCCAATATTGTATTTGTTATGTCAACAATATTGTATCTGTTATGTCAACAATATTGTACCTGTTACGTCAACAATATTGTATCTGTTACGTCAACAATATTACTTGCCATTTTCTAATTTGAATGTTATTTTAATTGAAATTTACAATAATAACGAGTGTATTTAAATATAAGTATTCAATTATGTTAAAGTGATGTTTTTTTAACACTAGTTTGGTGAATGTGTTTATCAAACATAGATTTGTAGATTTTTTCAGAGTGCATTTGGTGTGCGATCTTTTTTACATAGAAGCATAATTTTACGTTCTAATCCGTGGTTAGCGCTCTACGGAACTAATTGTACCTACCTAAATACTTAAATAAATAAAACGAAGAAAATTTAACAGACTTTTAATACGCAATCCTTGTACAATCCGGGGCATCAACATTGGCACCATACATAACAAACAAATTACTTTTTCACAGAAAAATAATTCTTAATAATTTTTAAAAAATATTTTTCATTCTACTGGCTTTTCGGAGAAGGAAAATGTTGCGTCGTCAAGAAACCTGAATTTTTTTTTTCTTTGTTTTCATACCACTATGGTGAAAAACAAGCTTACGGTCCGCCTGATGGTAAACGCTCACCGTAGCCTATGGACGCTTGCAACACCAGAAGTATCACTTACTCGTTGCTGACCCTTCAGAAATCTAATAACTTCTTTCTTGAAGAATCCCATGCTGTAGTCCTTGGAGAAAACCTAGGCAGGGAGCTCATTCCACAACCCAAGCATTCGCAGGAGGAAGTTTTTCTGAAACCGCACTGTACGCGACCATTGCGGTTCTAAAGTGTGAGAATGAATTCCCTGCCGATGGCGAGCGGTGCGACTTGTAAAGCAGCAACTTCTGCCCCGACGTGAAGTACTGCCTCGCTCTGTTTAGTTCACCTAGTTTTTTGGACGCTAGCTTCATCTTGTCTTGCAAATGATCTCAGAACTGAACATCTGCTTGAGGCACAGAATCGCACTTTCTGTTGACAACCCAGGCCTGAAGCCAAACTGGCCATCTTATAAATCTAAATGCTCAACTATGTGTTTGTAAAGCAGACTGTCCAGCACCTTGGCTATGACTGTCGCCAGTGATATAGGCCTATAGTTAGATAAGCCGAACTGTCACCACTTTTATTCCATACAATTGGAACGACCACTGTGTACATCAAATCTTCTGGTAGGTAGGAATAGCTAATGCAGAGATTAAAAAGCATAGCCAAGACTCTCGGTAAATGAATGCAAGCATGTTGCAAATGCTCGATGCTGAGACCAGCATGGCCCGGGTTTTTTTACCTTTTACCATATTTTTAATGACTGCTTCAATAGCTTCAGTAGAGGTAAATGATAATGGTCTTCAGGATCGCGCATAGGCAATACCGAAGCTGTGAAGGGGCCAACATGGAGATTAAACTTTAAAATAGCGCAGTAATGTTTTTGCTATGTCGTTTGACCCCTGCACACCATCAATGCTTACTGGGAGGCCCTGCTTTGGATAAGGCTGTTAGTTGTCTTCCAAAATTTGGAAAAGTTGTATTGAAATGATGCTGAGCTGCCTATAATGTCCATTATAATATTTAGCTCATTATTTTGGGACCATTTCAAATTTGTTATAACTTACGGCTAGATTTACATATAATATTACTTTATACTACATCAGAAGTTGGTTTTTCATATAATATTCAATTCTGAAAACATAAGCGGGCCGCCGAGTGCCGCGTGAGTATTCCGGACATATTTATTCCAACCTACAATACACTATCGATTTTTTGGTTTTGCATGCATCTGGACTGCTTTTTTCTCCCTCGCTTACTATATTTATAATAAATAATAGTTTTGAACAATTATCCATAATTAATATATGTTCGCTATTAGAACAACTTTTGTTAGCACATGCAATTAACTCACTGCTAAAATCAATTTCTCTCAAATTATTATTACAATATTGATTATAATTATTTATTTGAATTACGTCCCTTTTACCCCCATAAAAATTTATTGTTTAATGTATGTATAATAAAAATAATAAAATATTCTTAGGTTTAATTAAATCTGACAAATACCATAGCGTAATAACTACTAATAGTGAGCAAACTTCTGTGTTTCGGCGCAAAAAGCCGACAAGCGCCCAGACACTGAAATTGTGTCAGGGTTGTCACAAAAAAATATGCAAGTCCGTTCATACAGATTGAAATGTTTGTATGTTCTAATTAATACATGAGTATGTGCCTACATCAATTAGTCAGTTCTAATAAAATATTGCACAAACAAAAACAAAAAGGGTGCCGCTAAGTGTTCATCCATCCAATCACTGATCAAGCCCGACGTTACTTGACTTTGAATATAATTTCCAATATACAAATGTGTAACTAGTCCATTGTTACATGAGCTTTACATTTGTTAGAGGACGCAATTTTATTTTTGGAATATGTGTGGGGGGTCAATAGAAGCTTAACCTCAAGTTTGAGGGGTCGCCACCCTTGTCATCCGGCCGCCATCTTGGAAAAAGGGGTGAAAACACTTTTTTCGCGATATCTCAGAAAATATGCGTCTTACGAAAAATTCGTAAAACATAATTTGTAGCAAATTGTTTTGCCTACAAATATGTTTACATAACTTTTAGCCCTAAATTAAAAATTAAAGAAGTTATAAGCAAAAAAGTGAGAAATTTTGATAAAAATTTTCTTTTTTGCTCCATAACTTTTTTTAATACATTTTACAAGAAAAATATCTCAGAACAATCTTGTAAAAGATCTTTTGAGGAAAATTTTTCTCTGTAATTTTTTTTAATTTCATTCATTTAAAAGGCTGTTACAGCGCTCCAAAGTTGACCGGGTTCGTCAATGCTAATGAGAATCCGGTCAAAACGAAATGTTTAACTCATTTTTGATTTTTTTTTATTGTAAATATATATTCTTAAAAAAATTTGTCTTGGCAAATCGTTTGTATCGCAAGCCGTCTAGTGAGTCGTCTTTATTACCGCCGTATAAAGCTATAAAAAACGTTCGCCAACAAGAGTGAGCAAAGATGGATCGACTTTCTCACTCGGGAATAGCGCGGTACCACCCGCTAATTCAGGATGTCACGTAAAAAAAAACGCTTCTACAGGCTCTACTTCAAAGGTGGTGAGGAAAAGAGTTAGGAATGAATAAGTAAAGTTGTACGAATTTAACAAAAATTTTTTAAGGATATATTTACAACTCTACAATACTCCCTCCTATTAAATATATATATATATGAAAAAATTTAAAGTGTATATTTACTTTGAATGTATCCTTTAAAATTATTCACAATAACAGGGATAATATTTATATATAACACATTTATATAATACATAACTCAGTATATAATACATTCCTTGACATACTGAGTTTAACGTCACCGTTCGCTTGTTGCGTCCGCTTTATTTAGTTATTTAAGTTTACAATTTAGTTAACTTTTGTTTTTGGTTTCCAAGTTTGATGTATGCTAGCACTCTACCTTTATCTAAAACCATATTAACTTTTTTACATATTGCTATTAATGTATATATTATTTTACTGTTCCTTTTTTTTCTCATATTGTTAAGTTTCAGTTAGCACATTCTACTCAATAATTTTATAAAGTCTCCTCTACCAAAAGGTTGTCTGGAAGAGATCGGTCATTAGCGATAGGACCGCTAATTTGTTATTTCTTTTTTTTTTAAAGATACAAGACGGGTTATTACCAAGTCTTTATTCTTGCTATTTAATTTATCAATTTTCATATTGTTGATATTGGTAAGAGGGGTTTAGGAAACGACGAACTATTGAACAAGTATCAAGAACAACTGACTTTTGTAACTGTATGTAAATGTATTTGGAGAGGCCGATTTGCTCTGTGGAATTATGAAGTGTTTTAGGTATGGCTGCTGTTAATGCTATGATGATAGGGAGTATATTTACTTGACTTTGGTGCCACATATCTTTTATCTTGCCTGCAAGTGAAATATATTTTTGTATTTTTTCATTGTGTTTTTTCTGTAGCTTAGCTAGCTAGTTGTTCTAATTTGTTTAAGTGTGAGTGTCAGGTTATTATAATTATTATTATGCAGTTGTGTGTCTCAGTTTTAATACCTAGTACTATTTGTGCTCTAGGAACGGGTATCTACAAAAGAACCTAGTTCACATAAGGATTGGAGACGGGTTTAAAAATCTACGGACAATCGAACATGTATTTAGGATTACGGACTTTTGTAGTTGGATAAGAGTTGACTTATGTAAATCTAATAATTGTAATGCTTTTTTAAGTGTAAACGGGACTATTCCAGTTGATGATAAAATGATTGGTACTATTTTAACATAATCTTGGTGCCACATGTCTTTTATTTCATCTGCTAGTTTCAAGTATTTTTGAATATTTTCTTAATGTTTAGTCAAAAGGTTATCTGAATTAGGTACTGAAATTTCAATAAGGTATGTGACTTTTTTTTTGTTTTGTGTAAGTGTAATATCTGGTCTATTATTTGGTGTAGGCTTGTCGGTAATTATATCACGCTTCCAATATACTTTAACTTTACTATTTTCTAGGACTCCTTGAGTTCCATATTTATAATATGGCGTTAATTTGTATTTAAGATCTAGTAATTGATGTATTTGTTTTGCAACGATATCGTGTCTGTTTGTGTAGTCTTTTAGTGCTAATGTGTTACACCCTCCAAGTAATGTGGTCGATTGTTTCTCTGTATTTGTTGCATAGTCTGCATTTATCATTTATTATTATGTTGTCATTTAAAATGTATTTTGCGTAATTTCGAGTATTGATAATTTGGTCTTGTATTGCTATCATGAAGCCTTCTGTCTCTGCATATAGATTCCTTTTTTCAAGCCATTTATTTGACGCTTCTTTATCTATTTCTTCTAGTTCTAGGTGGTGTGTGTGTTTACTATGCAGTACTTTTTTTTCCATGTGTCTATTTTTCTCTGTGTCGCATTTATTTTATCTACCTATGCCACGGCATACTTTTACCGGTTCTGATTTTAAGGTACCGGTATTTGTTTTAATGTGGAGTATAGTATTCCATTTTTTCATTATTTGTTTTAAAAATTCGATTAGTGTTGGGTCTATTTTATATATTTGTAATACCTGCAGTAACCATGAGTGAGGTACACTATCAAAAGCTTTCTGATAGTTTATGTAGGCATAATGGAGGTTTCTATGTTTTTCTTTTACCTAGTTATGTACTTTTGCATCGATAACAAGTTGTTCTTTACATCCTCTGGATATTATTTTTAGAAATATGTATATTTATTTTATTAGTTATTATTGAGGTTAGTAATTTTTAAATTGTTGGTAAATAAGTTATTATTTATAGTATTATTATTATCATTTTTATTATTATTATTATTATGTTCTGTTTTCTCAGCATTAGCTGGTATTATCCCAGGAACGGGTTATTAGCAAGTATCCTGGTAACATTATGGGTACGCTATGTGCTTAAAATCTGTAAGTGTGGTAGCATTGATAAATTGTCGGGTGAGAGAACAGGTATCTATTATTACTGCTTTCTGGATTTGTATATAAATGTCATGTCTTAAATTTAGTAAAATCAGGACGTGAAAGAGGTGTTTAGGTATTTATCCAGTGGCAGAGATAATGATAGGTATTATTTTCATTGTTTTTAGATGCCACATTTATTTAATTTCTACTGCCAAGGGTATATATTTGTGAATTTTCTCATTCTATCATTTATTAATATTTTGTTGTTGTTATTAGGTATAGCAATGTATATTAAGTGTGTTACTTTTGTGTTTTTATAAGTGATGGTTAGGTCCGGTCTCTTATGATTGATTGTTCTGTCTGTAACAATGTTGCGATCCCAATATAGTTTAACGTCTTTATTTTCCAAAACATTTTTTGGGTTATATTTATAGTACAGTGTGAATGTATCTATAAGTTTGTATTTTATTGCAAGATGTTGGTGTATTTGCTTGGCAAGGTTATTATGTCGTTGTACATATTCTTTCTTTGCTAATATTTAATATAAATTTCATATCTTAATATAAATTATTTAACAATAAATTTCACAACTTAACTGTGATATGGTCAATTGTTTCTGTTATATATGTATTTTACTAAATTCTTATGTCTTTTGATGTACTCTATCCCTTCTAGTTTTTCACACCCTGAAATAATATGTTGTATTGTTTCATCTTTAGTTAAACACAATCTACATTTTCCATCATTTGCTCTTCTTATTATATCCCTTTCGTACTGGTTTGTTATAACAGCTTGATCTTGTATTGCAAAAAGGAAAGATTCTAAAGTAGTAGAATTTTTTTGAGTTTTTAATCAAACGAATGACTTTACTGTACCTATATTGTTTTTTTCCAAAACTTTTCAAAGCAAAAACGACCATACATTGCTTTTCCCCCCCCCCATTTTTGTTTAATAAGTTCAAAATGTAGATTCAGAACTTGTATTTTCACTGCTTATTAAGCCAAGCTCTAGGCAAAATTCTGCAGCATTCTTATTTATTTAATATTTTTCTTTACTTTGTTCATGTTTATTTATGGCTTTTAACAAATAATCACTATTATATTGTAAATATGTATTGTATTTTATACATCTGACTTTTGTATTTCATTTTCATATATTTATTAATCCTCTCCCACCTTCCTCTTACGGTAAAAACAATTTTCCTACTTCTGCTTTTTGTTGATGTATATTTTTAATAGTTTCCTTGTTTTTCTATCTATTTGTTTCGAATTATATAGTTTGTAATTAATTATACCGAATGAATATAATACTACCGGGATTGCATATATATTAATAGCTTGAAATAAATTTCTTGAATTTAGATTAGTTTTTAGTATTCTTTTAACTCTATATAAATATTCTTTTTGTGTTTTTTGTCTGACTTCCCCGTGATCTATTTTGCCTTATTCTTCAATGCCCAGGTACTTGTAATTTTTATCTATTTTTAAATGTTCGAACTCTTGTCCACTAAGTAATACATGTCCATCTCCTTCAGCTTCGATTCTTTTACCTGTAGTTATGTGTATTACATAACATTTTTTTATCCAAAATTTCATCGCTATGTCATTTGTAAATATTTCAGTGCTATCAATTTATTATTATTATAATTATTATTATATTCACTGCGTAACCCTAATAGCGATATCGTTAGCTTTTACTGACTAAGGATTTTTGTGCGGTCAATGTCGTATACATTCCGCTTACGATACAAATTACTTATTATGTGTTTCACATCTGTTATGTTACGATGTAACTCTATATGACCGTATGCACGGTTACTAACATACAGGAAAAAATTGCTTGCTAGATAAATACTAGGACAGACTTCTAGGTAAGATAAAGATCGCTTATAATAAATGAACGGAAAGATCGTAGTTGTTTTGTTTAGTGTAACTAATCAAGTTTCATTATCTGGTTGTAGAAACTATTTTTACTGGTTATTTCGCAATTTTTTTCATATTTTGAAAATATTCTGAAAAATTTTGTACTACATATTTTTTTTTTCATAATTCCTTTTGTTTTCTTGTTTTTCCAAATTTACCATCATTGAATATTGACTAAATATTCCTTAATTTTTCATCAAAAATTAGTTATTCATACAAATTCAAATTTAAGTGGTTTTCCTAGTGTTTTCACATTATACGCTAAAAAATCTGGTGGATTTTTGGCAGTTTTAGGACCTGCACCTAGTGGACTTGCAAAACGTTTGCTGGCAATACTACCACCACCGGTTGCCTGGTGCCAGAGAGGCTCCAAATGCAAGAGGGCCGTATCACACAAACATGACTCATACCTATATGCGTACACATACTCAGACGTTGTATATCACGAAGTAGCCCAGCTCCCACACGACATACTAGAGTAAGGTCATTTAAGTACACCAAATTTTAACTCGATTGGACACCGGGGAGTGGGTCACATGTTGCTTGCACAAGGCAACTTAAATAAAAGCTTGTAATTAACTTCAGAGTTAGTTTTTTTTTAATTTTCCATAACGAGTTATAGTCGTTGAATATTGTATTAATGGCCAAAATTTATAATAAAAACACAAACTTTTTTGACCATTTGAAGATAAGATAAAGATCAAATAAATAAAATTATTTATTTTAAATACATTTAAAACTTAAGTACATAGAAGTTTATGTTTGATAATAACGACATTAGTCAGAAAGAAACTGTGTCGTAGCTATTAACGCCTAAAATTCGGGTGTGGATGTGAAGTTTACAATTTTATTTGATAAGATTATTTATTTTTAATTGTACAGTAAAATAAGTGTGTGTAAGTAATTGTGTGTGTGTGTGTGTGTGTTATATACTCTCAACTTTTTAGAACAAAAGTTTACGTCACGGTTTAATTAGTACCTAAACGTCGAAGTAGTTGCGGGTTAGCAGCCACTCCATCAATTTTGTTTTGCACTCTCGAGATATCACTGGATATATATTAACACTAGAAGGGCCAATGCCTTCAAGTTGACGGTTACGCGTAATCAATCACAAATATTTTTTAATCAATGTTATCAAATGTTCTAATATTTCACGGTTTTTTTATAAAATATCTTTTTAGACCTGAAACTGTAAAAACTGTAATTTTGAAAATGGTATTTATTTTGAAGAAATTATCAACAATACTTACTAAGCCGTCAAAATGAAAACTGAAATGAAAAATGCCTGCCAACAACCTATCAATAACACCATTATAATTTTAAGTGAGTTTCTGTTTCTATGTTCACATTGTCAATCAATCTGACATATTTGGAATACAATTTTGGCTATTGACCGACATTGAGAGTAAATATGTGTGTAATGATTTTTCAAATCTAGGAGAAAATGATGAACGATCGAATAATTTTGCCTTGCCTGAACATGTAGCACTGATATTGCTAAAGCCATATTTAAAAAAAGGACATAATGTTCCAAAAGCCTTTTTTCACATCTCTGAAGCTAGCAGAAAAACTAAGAGCTAAAAACACTGATATTGTAGGGACTATGCGACGTGTATTGTATTTGTAAAATTCTTCGCACAGCCAGGTATGAATGTTTTATTTTGAAAGCTAGTTAAAACAGAAAACCTGGATAAAATGTAATGGTTTTAAGCACAATCCACCCATTTTAAAATATTGGAAGTGACCAGAAAAAACTTCCGAAAACGATTGAATTCTACAATAAAACGAAATAAGGTAAACATATACCTAGTCAAATGGCACGCAAGTACACTGACAGAGCAGGATCACGAAAATGGCCGGTGCATATATTTTGCAATATACTCGATTTAGCTTGTGTTTATAAACTCATGGATTATATACAGAAAAGCAACAGGAAGAAACATATCTCACCATAACTTCATTCTGCAGCTGTTAGATTATTGTACTTTGTGTGATTAATTTTAATAAAAATCAATGAATAAAAAGTTGATCAATTGATGTAAAACCTACATGAATAATAATTTCTTATTTTCATTTATTAATTGAATGATGTGCAAAATCATATTGTATGTAGTTTTACACAATGTATTATAATAGGTAATAATATATGTAGTCTAAATGTGTATTTCAAAGATCAAAAATAGTTCTGTTATAATGTTAATATAAATGGCGTGATTCTGGTGTGCTACCTGACCGCCCCACCCGATCATGTTGTTTGTCACTACAAATAAAAGGGTTGCCTCGAGAGAGCCGGGGCAGTTGTGAATTAGTATTGAAGCATACTGGTTGTAATGACGTTGCTGCGTAATAAAAGCAATGAAAGTATATAGTGTACAAGATGTATAAAGTGACGCTACCGAAACTAAATAAGAATCCATCCATTTAAAACACTTCAGTTAAGTACAATTGATTATGTAACTTCTTTGTAGATGATATTTCATTGTGTATTTTTAATTATGTATATTTTGTTATAGTATAAATGTTAAATTAATATTACATACGTAATACCTTGCTGAGAGTTTTAGCTCTTTGTGGCATTTGGCTGGACCAGTCACTAAGGTCCTTAAGTTTTTATAATTGTTGTTCTTGCAGCTTGTGAATAGCTTACGAATCTTAGAAATGCTTAATGCTTATTTGTGTTTTCACTCGAAACAAAGGTTTAATGAGTAGATACTTTATATCTCGTAAAAGTTGTGATATTTTTGTTATTCTAATAAAACATTCAAAAGAGTGTGTGCTAAAAAGTTTCTTTCGCCGTTTCTTCTCGCTAGAACGCCACTTTGATTCCGAAACGGTAGTAGTTTATAGACATTTCATATCCATTTTTAAAACTTACTTCAGACTTTCATTTATGTATCCTATCATCGAATTGCCTACTTACATTTTCATATTTATCTTACCTGCATAAGCTAAAACAGCTAATAAGCCAACTTCGTGCTGCCCATTCAAATAAGAGACCTGTTTCGGCTGTAACACAAGGTTTGGGCAATGTCTGTGTTGCTAAAGAATCTACTACTAGTACTACTAAATAAAAAGCGACAGTGTCAAATTATCAAAAACTGCAAGAAAAATCGCACTTTTATTTTTGTACCGTATGGGACAAACTTGCTTGCGGAAACTGTATCAAACATCAACAAAAAATAATATAAATGTTACCAATGCCATAATGAATAGAATAATATGTTTTAGTGCTTAATATTTATATTTGTATTTATTTTGTATTTACTGTAATCATTAGTACCAAAATTTTTTGGTGAGTATTCTATACCTGTCGTCATTTTGACGGTTGCAGCCCTTGCAGCCAATAACAAGCGACCCTTTCAGTGTTAGGTGACTTGCTTACATTATTATACTGCCATAACGTAATAACTACTAAAGCCTTTGCTAGACGGTCGTCAACAAGTCTTTCCACTGAGGTGACCTTGTTGCTAGGTCGTTTAAAAAGACCGTCGGGACAGCTGGCTACACGGCTGTTAACTTCAGTGTGATATAGCCTCACGAACTGAAACCACGCCGAACAAAGTGGCTCTTACACTATCGAAATTAATGAAAAAAAAATAGTTTGTTAGAAAGTGTCGCGCAAGCAACTTCTCTTAAGAATATTTTTTTTATATTTGAGAATTTATACATTTCTAATATCGCTTCTTTAAAAAATCAGTTTTTTAGCAATAAAAACAAACTGCTGGACCAATATTGCTCACACTCTTTTCAGGTCTAAGTCATCACGAGGTGTATCGACTGATTTGGTAATGAGAGCGATTTAGTCCACCGGTCCTTGAGATATCGAGGGGTAAAAAAAAATGCCTCTCGCTGATATGATGATTTTAAATTATCTATTTTTTTTTCACGATAGCCTCGTTGGCATTAGGCTCGTACTCTTTTTACCTTTTTACTAATATCTCCCATGCAGTTTTCTTTTGGGAAGAATCTTTATAACTATTGGAAGATAAATGCCATGGACACGGGAGGTCTCCATATATATCTATTACATCTGTTCACACATCCCGTTCTTTTTTTTTGCTTGGCCATTTTAACAGCGTGCGAAAACGTATAGTATTATATTCTCTTCGAGCGTGCGTGCACACTCACTGATTGTTGCAGTGAGCTGGTTGGACAGCACGCTCGTCGACAGAGGTCGTTGAAAGTTAAACCGAACAGATGTGCACACGACAGAAATGGACGAGGTGACCTCTGCATGAAGCCGTGTTTTCGACCGTCTGGTCCTTGCTTTATAGTGAGGTAACTTGGCTGTCTAGTCAGGGCAACTATGAGATGCAGTGCGGTCCAGGGCGGGGACTACTGTAACTATCTTACTGTCGTTATTATCTACCTACTATAAATCAATAACAACAGAACAGATTTGTTCTATAGCATGTGGAATTCCTGAAAATTTAGAACACCGAAACAATCCTAAAAAAAAATTGATTTCCTGAAACTTTTCAGATTTATGAATTGATTATTGTCATCTGAAAATTAGTGTTCCTAAAGAAGCCCCTCCGCATGAGCTCCCTGCACTCATGACCTGTCTGAACGAACCACATGTCCAGCCTGCAAAAAGCTAGGTAGCTTCCGAGACCCACTAAATCAGTATTTGGTTTTCAAACCTTCAAAAATCTATTATTTAGAAAACAACCTCTTTCACCGAATGACACATATTCACTAGTTCATTTCATACCTCACCTCCTATAACCTTTTCCTGTATTACTCTTTCTCAACTCATTCCAGTAATAATAATGTAGGTAATACGTTTCAGATAATAATTTACGAAATCTTTAAAAAATTGTGAAATAAAATATATTTGTTGTTAATATTTCTCTTTGTTACACAAACTGTCTTACATGTAGGGACATCCACTAGACTTAGTAAGTTTGTACAAGTGTTATTCACTCCTGTCATTTGACATTGTCATTCCCGAAACAGAATGATTTTAAATGGCACTAACAAATGACAGAATCTTTTGTTTTCTATTATACCACTAAAGTGGTAAGCAGGCTTGCGGTCCGCCTGATGGTAAGCGGTCACCACAGGCTATCGAGGCTTGCAACACCTCGCTCTTGCGCGCGCGTTGCCAACCTTCTTCAAAAATCGAATAACTTCTTTCTTGAAGAACTTCTGTAGTCCTTAGAGAAACCCTTGGCAGGTAGCTCATTTCACAAACTATATAAGCGTTCTTGAGAGGCAGCTTCTCTGAAACCGCACTGTACGTAACCATTTAGGTTGTAACGTGTGTACATTATATAAGCGATAGAACATAAACAGGGAGGCATAGTCTTTCTTCAGAATTAAGGGTTCGTTCGATACGACTTGTGAGCCCATCCTTGAAATTGAAACGAGTCAATAATATACCAAGCTGGTATCCGGGTGCACCCGCCTAGGGATGGCAGTAGTACTTCATATGGGGCCAGACTTGCGACTTGTAAAGCAGCAACCTTTGCCCCGAGGTGCAGCACAGCAGCGCAGTTTTTTGGATGCCAGCTTGACCTTTTCTTGCAAATGATCTCGGAACTAAACATCGCTGGAGATGTCAAAATCTAGGATCCCCATGCTCTTGGAGTTGGTGAAGGGTGTATTCTGGGACTGCAGGATCTAAGTGAGTTAACGCCTGAGTGAGACCTTGGACAGAGTGGTCTTGACTTAGGACACAATTTATCCACGCTTTTCCTCCACAACGGAACGAGGGATGTTTGCACGACCCAATTGCGTCCCATTGTGTTTGATGCATTGCAAATTAAGGCATGAAAATTATGATTAAAACTGTTTGTAAGATACTTGAAACATGTTTATTTATTTATTTCAAATCAAATCCAAGTACATAATAAAAAGGAAAAAAAGTACGAATAAAAAAACAAAAACGAAACAAATAATTTGTTAAGAATTTGATATTTTTGTGTTCATATCAAAATCATCACTACTTTTATAGTAAATCTAACTTTACTAAATTATAAAAAACCTATAAATTAGTTGTTAGAATTTGAAGAGCAAAAATCGCACAAATAATATTCTTTATTAGTATATTTATTACAGTTTTTTTGCACTTTGGCACTTTAGAATACTGACTGGTACAAAAAAGTCTAGCGGTAGTTCTAGGTAGATCGCTTTTTTTCCATTAACTATTTTTGTTACAAAATTGAAAACATTTTAAATTTTATAAATATAACTAATTACTAAAAGTCAAAAAGTTATAAATATTTTAGTTATTAATATTTTAAAATTAAAATTGTAACTAAACTGTCAGAAGTCATTAAATCTATTTATCAAGTCAATGTACAAACCAAACATTTGTTATTTTTCTCAGGTCATTAAAATCGTTTATTGATCTTTACGTAGCAGCTTAGAAGTTACTTTAATAAGTTAAGTCACAGAACAATTTTGATTTTTATTCAAAAGATACAAATAAAGCATTATAATAAAGCATTATAATTTAGAACCACAGTATGAAATGAAAATAATGATTTCTGATTATTGTAGAGTTCAACGCCCTCTATACGCTGAGCTACCTAATGCAGTTAATTACTTCTTGCAATAAGCCGACGATATATTTTATTAATATAAAATCATATAACAATAAATGCCTTATAACAATATTTGTCGGTTCGGCATCTTTCAAAAAAACCAACCATGTGCGGGTCAGACTCGTGCGTCGAGGGTTTCGTACCTACTTACCCCTATTTACGTAATTTGCAAACACAAGCAAGGGGTGTGCCGCTGAGCGGTCACCCATCCAATAACTGACCGGGCCTGACGTTACTGAACTTTGCATATCTTTTCCAACGGACGGATGTTTTACTGTTTCCCTTAATTATAATAGCTAAATGGCGCTGTAACGGTAATTTACGATGGTTAATGTCTCGGGATCGTTTCACACTTGGCCGGTTTTTTTTTGTTATAGTTATAATTCATAGCTCGCACACACTATAATCGCAAAATATTTATGTGTAAGTGTTTTTAGATAAACCAAAAACAACGAAAATGTGTTTCATTATTTGTTATAAGATCCCCCATTACAATAAACATTCTGTGAAAATTTCAGGCTTCTACCTCCTTTTGTCTAAAAGATAGAGTCCTTTAATAGTAGAACAGACAACAGAGAGACAGCGTAGGCTCAGTAGAACAGACAGACAGAGAGAGAGCGTAGGCTCAGTAGAACAGACAGAGAGACAGCGTAGGCTCAGTAATAGTGCTCCGTTGGCACCCTTTGGGTAAGATATCTAAAAAATTAAATAAACTAAGTTTCACCCGCGTCGGGTCGTGGCGAACATCACCGTTGATAAACATAAGAAAATAACTAAAAGCGCCCTTAATAAAATAATTGTAAGTACAATGTAACGGCAATATACCAAGGCCTACCTATTGACCAAGAAGACAAAAGTTTATCATGGTAGGGTGATGATTACTTGAAGAGTGTATGAGAAATTCGGCAACAAAAACTATTCTATTCTACTACATACATTACATCATCAAGTGTATTTAAAGTGTGTGCAAGATATTAAAAGACACAATTCTGATACCTGTAATAGGTTAGCGCTCACAATTTCTTAAATCAAATGAGTGCAACCATATATTTAAACTGTATGAATAATGTTACGATTTTAGTGTAAAACTGTCATTAGGTAATTAGCTGAGATAAGAGTGACTTCCGGTTTTCAATTTTGTTGCTGACCCTGTGTACTCAGACTTGCTGCAGTATGAGCAGCAACAAATTTTCACTATAGTTTTCCCACGGAAAAGTCAAGAGTAAAGCTAGCGTTAGCTCTTGATTTCCGTTCTTTTATTTTGTTGCTGACTCTCTATGTTAAAACAAGCTGCAGTATGAGCAGCAACAAATTTCCACTATAGTTTTTCCACGGAAAAGTAAAGCTAGTGTGACCGGTTTGTTTATAAACCGATCTCCAACTTCTGTTGACTTCCGGTTTTCTCTTTTGTTGCTGAACCTGTGTACTCAGAATAGCTGCAGTATGAGCTGCAACAAATTTTTACAATCGTTTTTTTTTTACAGGAAAATCGTTAGTTAAGCTAGCGTGGTCGGTTTTTTGTAAACCGATCTTTAACTTCTCTTGACTTCCGGTTTTTATTTTGTTGCTGACTCTCTATGCTAAAACAAGCTGCAGTGTGAGCAGCAACAAATTTTCACTATAGTTTTCCCACGGAAAAGTAAAGAGTTAAGCTAGTGTGGAATTTTTGTATTCTGGCAATTATCAATTTAAAAATAAAAATCAATTTTTATTTTTTAACAAATTAGCAACAAATTGATTTTTTTTTTTTTTTTTTTTTTTATACCACTAAGGTGGCAAACAAGCTTACGGCCCGCCTGATGGTAAGCGGTCACCGTAGCCTATGGACGCTTGCAACACCAGGGGTATCACTTGCGCGTTGCCGACCCTTCAGAAATCTAATAACTTCTTTCTTGAAGAACTCCATACTGTAGTCCTTGCAGAATACCTTGGCAGGGAGCTCATTCCACAACTTAAGCGTTCGCGGGAGGAAGTTTCTCTGAAACCGCACTGTACGCGACCATTTAGGTTCTAAAGTGTGAGAATGGATTCCCTGCCGATGGCGAGCGGTGCGATGGTAGAAAGTAGCCGTGGGCATCATTTCGAACAATTCCTCAGAACACAACCCATTGTACAAGCGGTAGAACACACACAGTGAGGCAAAGTCTCTCCTCAGACTTAAGGGCTCGATACCGCAAGTGAGTTTGGAATCGTCGACAATTCTCACAGCCCGTCGTTGAACCGAGTCAAAAGGGACAAGCTGGTATCCGGGTGCACCTGCCCAGAGATGGCAGCAGTACTCCATATGGGGCCGAACTTGCGACTTGTAAAGTAACAACCTTTGCCCCGACGTGAAGCACTGCTTCGCTCTGTTGAGTACACCAAGTATTTTGGACGCCAGCTTCACCTTATCTGATAAATGATCTCGGAACTGAACATCGCTGGAGATGTCGACACCAAGGATCCCAATGCTCTTGGAGATGGAGAGGGGAGTGTTCTGGAATTGTGGGACTACAGTGAATGGAGTTTTCTTAGCGGTGAACGCGCACACTTGTGTCTTTGTAGGGTTGAATCGGACCAAGTTTACCCGTCCCCAGTCAGAGACCTGGGACAGTGTGGTCTCGATTTGAGACACAAGTTCTCCGCGGTTTTCCTCCACAACGGAACGAGGGATGTTTGCACGACCCGTGTAAAAAGCGTCTCCAGTACTGTCATCTGCATAGCAATGTATGTTGTTCATGTCCAACATGTCATTGATATGCAGTAGAAACAGCGTAGGAGACAGCACAGAGCCTTGCGGGACACCAGCATTAATGTCCATGCTATCAGAGCAACTACCGTCAACTACGGCTCGTATGCGTCTGCCGGACAAAAAGCTAGCCACCCATTTGCACAAACCCTCGGGCACTCCGTAAGATGGCAACTTCGATAGAAGACCGCGGTGCCAGACCCGATCGAACGCCTTCGCTATGTCCAGGCTACATGCCAATGCCTCCCCCTGACTCTCAATGGCTAGTGCCCATCGGTGTGTGAGATACACTAGAAGGTCACCAGTCGAGCGACCGTGGCGAAAGCCATATTGACGGTCACTGACCAGATCGTGTACTTCTAGGTATCTTAGAAGCTGTGTGTTGATCACACGCTCCATCACCTTAGAGAGGAGAGAGGTAATAGCGATAGGCCTGTAATTCGATGGATCTGATCTATCGCCCTTTTTGGGCACCGGGTGCACATTCGCAGTCTTCCATGAAGACGGAAATTGCCTAGTGTGGTAGGAAAGCGCGAAGAGGCGCGTGAGTACAGGACATAACTCAGGAGCACACTGCTTAAGCACCACTGCTGGTATACCGTCTGGCCCACTCGACTTATTAACGTCTAGAGAAAGTAACGCCCGCCTGACCTCCCACTGCGTTATGGAGATTTCCGGCATGGTCTTACCGCACCACGGTATAGTAGGTGGTACAGCGCCTTCATCGTTCATATTCGAGTTCGAGGCAAAGAGACTGCCCAGTAGATCGGCTTTTTCTTCAGCACTATGGGCCAAGTCACCGTCGGTCTTTCGCAGTGGTGGTAACGACGACTGGCAGAAGTTCCCTTCGGCAGCTTTGGCAAGCGACCAGAAAGCACGACTCCCAGAAGGATAGCTCGCAAGTCGCCCACCTATTTTGCCGATGAATTGGAATTTTGCTCTGGCAGTTGCTTTCTTACTGAACCTCGAGGCAGCATTTAATTTGCGTTTTAACTCAGAAATATTCGGATCCTTATTAAAACGAGCCGTGGTCCAAGCCTCATATGCATTTTGCTTAAGAATTTTAGCTTTTCTGCAAGACCTATTAAACCACGGTCGTTTTTTGACGCCGGCAGCTACTCGCGGGTTAGGAATATAGCATTCCATACCAGCAAGGATTGTCTCAGTGACTGCGGCTGCGCAGACGTCAGGATCTTCTGAGTTAAAGCAGATCTGCCTCCACGGGTACGATGCGTAAAATTCTCGCAATCCATCCCAGTCTGCCGACTTATAGTGCCACACACGACGCCAATTAGCTGGCCCAGAAGGATCAGGTTGTGTGCATGACACTTGAGTCCGAACAAGACAGTGGTCCGAGGAGCCAAGAGGCGCATCCACTGAGACGGAGTATCCGTCCGGACGAGTAGTCAGCAGAAGGTCCAGTAAGGAGCTCGTATGTTCCTCTATATCTGGTATTCTCGTTGGAGAAAGTACCAGCTGAGAGAATCCATAGGTCAGAGCAAATTCATGAGCAGATATCCCAGCATAGTTATTGGTTCGAGAACTGAGCCACTCACGATGGTGGGCGTTAAAGTCTCCCAAAATAACTAGTTCTGCTGTGGGATATTGCTCTAGACCTTTGTCAGTCGTCAAACTCAGGTGCGTGAAGAGTCGAGTTACGTCCGTGTCACCGCTATGAGACCTGTATAGGCACGCATAGATACGAGAATCCCTATTCTTTTGATCGATCAGTCCACATCCAGTGATTTCGATGCTATCTTAATGAAAGTTAGCGTTATTGCCGATTTTTTGGGATCGGTTGAAGCAAAAAAAAAAATTTTCTAGCAACTAATTAGCAACAAAAAACCAACAAATTTCGGTGTTTTTTTTTCGATTTCGCTGATTTTACATCGCCATTTTTTTAGACATATCGATTTCGAGCCGTTTGTTATACGTATTCCTGACATCATGAATAAGTGTAAAGTCACCCCACTGTTGCCGGGTGTTAGCTGGAAAATCTAAAGAATGACATTTTTAATTTGTTAAAAATTTAAGTTAATGCAAAAGGTTTCATTCAATTTGGTGCTATCGGATCGAATTCCGACCTTCACGCTTTTATTTTCTCTACTAAATATGGCATTTAAGAAAACAAACAATACGTGATTTGGGAACCTCTAAAAACTTTATCCCTATATCTTTTGATATCTTTTGATATCTTTTGATATCTTTTGATATCTTTTGATATCTTTTGATATCTTTTGATATCTTTTGATATCTTTTGATATCGTTTTTATGCACGAGACTCTCAAAACTTACTTTATTTTTAACTAAAACGTAAAACCGTTGTTCAACTATTGCCAGCTTCACTCTTCCTACATTTTATATTAGCTTTCTATATTTAACTGCAGTATTTGTTTTTGCACAACAATCGGTTTCCCCAAAAGCACAAATCGTAAGCCGGTCAAGGTCGGTGTGGGCTCCCTGTGTGTTGTGTGTACGGCGCGCCGGCTGCACCGTGGGCTGCAGCGACCTTGCACCGGTGACCTACTGACCCTGGCCCAGGGACACCCCCGACGCTCACCGTCAACTACTTAGATTTTAAAATTGCATTTCGTGAACCCATTTGTTTGGATAACTTTATAGACTACTATTCTTGTTTCGTTTTATGGTGTTTTGATTTTTTTTTGGAATGGGTAAAAAATATCTTTGGACCCCATCTAAGAATCTACGTCCAATAATAAAAAAAACTTGATATTTTTGATAAAATAGCAAGGTCTTCAAGTGGCTCTAGCTTAAGTCGCCGTGTCTATTTGCATAGTGTCAGCTAGGTTTTATAAAGGTTACCTTCTGATATTGATATAGTTTTAATTTTATCTGTAGTTTTGAGTTAGATACCAGTTACCGGTGGTGTACTGGAGGTGATGATGTGTACTAGCTCCCAATGCCCGAAAATGATACAGTACTGGGTTTTAAAATACTAGTTGTTAAGAATAGTGTAAATTATAATTTTTATATCTGGCAACACTACTTTCGAAATTCTGAACAAAAGTTCGTTTATCGTTTTCGTATCGTAAAATTAGTTAAAATTTCATAAGACTGCATCGTAATAACAATTGTTGCTGAAGCTGGTTAATTGGAGAAGATTCTTCTATCCGGTAAATCGGGAGATGGTAAGGTTCTGGTTTCTCAAGGTAAGTCGAGACGAGCTGAAGGATTCCGGAGCCTGAAACACCTGGAAACCGATTGCTGCACCTACAATGCAGTCAAAATACTGGTTAGTGTCTTATCTTATTAACCCAGCATAGTAATTTGATTTTCGTAGATGTTCATTACTTTATTTCGTAATTTTCATATAGTTAATCATAGTTCGTAGTAATCATTTTTCATATCATACAGTCCATTCATAAACACTAGTAACGGCACAGTACTGGTATCCAGTGGTCAATTATGATGCAGTATTGATTTTGAGTTACCAGTTCTGGTTTCTACTTACCAGTTACAAGGCTTAGGTTGCGGAATAAGCTCTCTGGCGCGTTTTTTATTCGTGGCTTCAAAAAATAAGAAGATTGCGTTTTTAAAGTTCAGTCAAAGATATCGACTCGCGGGCTATGTTCTTTCTATATAGGAGACTTCGTAACTTTTTCTTACAGTCTCGACCACGTCGATGTTAGTTTTCCGGTAGTTTCGTTTTGAGCTCAGATGACTCTCCATTCGCCAATATCGGAATACAAGTCTTCGTTTTCTGCTTTAATGCGTCCTGTTTATACCTTTATCACCAATATATTTACATTATCGTTGCCAATTCTTGAGCCTTGATAGCTTTGATCTTTGATTTTGTAGAAGACCCTCACTACAAAATCTAAGATCCCTTACTGACCTACTACTAAAGCCTCTCTTACACTCCTCTCAGCTTTATAATGATTCACTTACATAAAAATCTATAAAACTATGAAATTCTTTACCCCTCACCATTAAACAAGCCCAACTGCTTTTAGACATTACGAATATGAAATGTGTATAACCTATGCCTAAAGATGAATATCTGCAACCAGCGTGTCTGACTGTGTCGATCTTTTAAAACCGATCATTAAGAAAGGTTCTTGAGCTTTATGTGAAAAGGATTTATGTATATTATATAACCCCTAACTTCCACAGGAACAGTCGACCTATTCCAGATACAACCCGACAATTTCATAAATGTTTCATAAATGAAAAATTTAAGTGAATACTCAACTAAGTAAATCTAATGCGATAATACACTTGAAGGACATTAGTAGAGTAAATACTTCCTCGGTACAATTTTAAAGATACATTACAAGATACAACTATTGTTGCTAAAAAGGGTACCTATCTGTTGCTTCTGTAGAATTAATAGAGCCTCAGGCCTCAGATGACAAACAAAATCGGTCACGTTTCTGGCGATGAAACTGATAGTTAATAATCTAATTTGAATATTATAATATTGGTAATAGTTATTTATTATTAAGATTATCATATTTTGATATTGATTTTGCTAAGAATATAACAGCGCCATCTTGCGTATAAAATCAATACTACATGAGCGAGAATAGTAGCGCTGCTAATAATTTGTGGAGCGAATACAAGAAATCGCGGTGCCTTCTGTTGCGTTTGTGTGCCCCATGCATACGCAAATGTATGCATGTGTGCTATTCTCTAAGTACACTGTACACAATGATGAACATCGGGCACACAAGCGTTCACTCTAGGCAGTGCCTCAATGCCTGATGAAGGATATTGGCTACGTTACGACTACAACACGACACTTCCCGATAATAGTCGATTGTTACCGAAGTTTTCTATGAAAGGTTATTATTTGCATTTGCCGTTGGGATATAATCTATGTAAAATTTGTAGTTGTTTACAAGTAACACGATTATAGCAATTTTACAATTTTTTTTTTTTTTTTTAAGTATCAGTTACGTTATTTGAAAGTGCGTTGTTTTAAAATGATTAGTGAAAGTAATGTTGGCTTCGTGTTTCGAAAAATTAAAGAATGGTACGTTTCATGAACTTTCTTTTGTTGACACAAAACCGTAACAACCTGAACAAAGTTCTGTTCTTCTTCTGTTATTGACTATTTTTAATAAAATGATCAAATATATCCGCGGCATCGTGACTTTTAGGGTTTCTTATCAAATATATCCGCGGCATCGTGACTTTTAGGGTTTCTTATCAAATATATCCGCGGCATCGTGACTTTTAGGGTTTCTTATCAGATATATCCGCGGCATCTTGACTTTTAGGGTTTCTTATCAGATATATCCGCGGCATCTTGACTTTTAGGGTTTCTTATCAAAATAGTAAAAAGGAACCTTTTGGTGAAAGTATAATACAGTCACAGTAGATATCCAATAAAAAATTAGAAGTATAATACAGTCACAGTCGATATCCAATAAAAAATTAGAAGTATAATACAGTCACAGTAGATATCCAATAAAAAATTAGAAGTATAATACAGTCACAGTAGATATCCAATAAAAAATTAGAAGTATAATACAGTCACAGTCGATATCCAATAAAAAATTAGAAGTATAATACAGTCACAGTAGATAACCAATAAAAAAATTATATTGTGCACGGTAGTGCACTGACTGGCACTTGTTCTTTCTGCCCTGACTAAAACCCCTGTTACTACAATATACGCATCACTTGAACCAGTGCACTTGTGTACATGTTTAAAAAATGATAATAGTAAAAAATCCCAAATATACAATAAAATCGAGAAAAAAGGTCAAAATAGATGCAGGTATTTATGCTTTACAAATATAGAAAATCCAAGCAACATATAACTTAAATAGATAACAGACGACAATAAAATTTAAATTACCTAAATAAAATCGTTCTTTGTAAGCAACAATCTGCTAAAACTTTATTTAAGTAGATAATAATAAAAAATAGATACTAAAAAATATAACTGTATTAATTTAAATCGTAGGCATTGCATTACATTACGCTTGATCATTTTGTCATAGACAATAAGCGTTCTTTGAAAAATATAAATACTTTCCAATCTTCAAGTTCAGCTTTAGAATTTACATTATAATAAATGATAATTAAAACCGCATCATGGAGGCCTATCAATCATGGCCTGACCGCCTGACCTGGAAATCCTGACCCAAGCCCGCAGTTCAGGGGCGCGTTCCAATATTCAGATGACACCAAAACGTTCGAAGCAACTCGCGCACCTTAATGCCACCCAATATGTTATGCCGCTTATTTAATCTATATTATTTCTGACAGGAATTTTCCCGAAGTGACCTCGATTTCGAGATACTTTACCAGTAAGTTTTATGTCCCAGAAATAAGTTAATCGAAACTGTTAACTGTTCGAGCATTTTTCGAGCTTCCAACAGTAAACTTGAGCCATTGCAGAAATAAAAGGAAAACCGAAAAAACGATCTGACTAGCTTACTTCTTAGAAGGAAGCATAACGGTCCAAGATTATCTTACTCATAGTATTGAGACTAGTCTCAAAATTTCGAACTTTTACGAGCTTTCACTTGGTATTTTCGAGATCGGTCGGAAATGCGTAGTTTTCCGGAAATTAGAAAAAAAACTGATTTCTGGTCTATAGTAAGCACAACAAAATCGAAACCACTACACTGACACTTTCGAAACTGATGTCAGCACCTGGGTAGAGAGCACAAGTGCAGTGTAGAAACTGATGTCAGCACCTGGGTACCTGGGACCTTAAAGTAGTAGGTTTACCACTTTGAGAAGGAAATAGGTAACTTAACTTCTGACTCAAAGTCAGAGTAGAGATTGATTTTGGGTCTTAAGAATAAGAACATTAGAATTACTTTACTTTAAGAATAACTTTCGTTTTATTTAGAAATAATGTCAGACCTCAAGTAAGAATTATCGCGACTAGTTTACAGTAATGTTTATGTTCTTATAGTGAATAAAGATTAATTAGTTTTGTCTGCGTTAGTGAAAGGTTGAAAGTTTTAGAACAACCTTACGGTCCTATGGATCAGAACCGGCTATATAGTACCAAACTGTATGCGACCAAACGTTCCTACCTCACGGTCCCCGCGACAGGTAATAAGTGCTAAAGATATGTTTTCTAATACATTCTACGATATGCGACCATATCTTGCACAAGCTCTTTGGGATAATTCGCTCGACCGGTTGGATATAAAATTTGAAGATGGAATGAACTTTTTCAAACCCGAACATTACAGCGAAAGAGACAACTGATCAAGTTTTATTTAAATATTTGCACAACAAAAAAATGTGTCATTTAATTATTTTAAATAAAGTAAAAAAGAAATCAACACTTGAACGCCGCTGATTGGCGGCAAAAATACCTAAACTATTTTTATTATTGTCAATATAATTAGTTTTTTAAATAAACATGTACGTTATTGTTTTATTGTTTTAATTTACACGCACGTTTGACAAAAATATAGAAATATATAAATATTCTTGGACATTACACACAGTGCCGTCTGGCCCCAAAGTAAGCAAAGCTTGTGTTATGGGTACCAGACAACGGATATAAATACATATATATTACTTTTTTTTTGTAAATACATATACATCATACATAAGTACACCCAGACTCAAGACAAATACAAATGTTTATATTATAACATAAATATTTGTCCAGTGCGGGAATCGAACCCACACCCTCTGCACAGCAGCTGGCCGCACTACCAACTAGGCTGCGAGGGAGTCAAGAAAGAAAGGGAGTCAAGAGTCGCAAAAGTACTATACAAGCCTCGGCCACAACTGAGCACAAAGGTACTCGCCCGGTTATGCTGCATTTGCGGGCCGCGGCAGTAATGTACTATAAAGTGTTTACTCGGTATTGGTGGTCGCTGCTGAGGTGGGGGTGCCTTGCTAAAACCCTTATCTCCTAAATCGGTGAAACACAACACCTTTACTCTTACACTCACAATAGTCTCCGAGTAAGTTCATATTCTTCTGATGATCAGAACAACTCCCAACGAACTATCAACGAACTATCAACGCCGTAGAAAGAAAACGTCAATATTGCTTGGATATTTAAACATGGTTAGAGTTGTTACTTTCTTAAACAAAGTGTTAAATTGCCCGTTGTGCTCTGTGTTGCCAGCGCAGCGAAAACTAAGAATCCTCCTATAAAAAGATCGCCTTCGGAACATCGTTATCACCTTCAATTTAGTACTTCTGGCTTGCCAAAACAAGATACCCGTGAAGTCTCAAAGACTTTCGAAGGGGGGAAGCCTTGCAAGAGGTGTTTGAAATCAGTCAGTGGAAGTATGGGTCACATCGACTTCAAACAAAGTTTGAATAAATAGAAAAGGCTTGATACCCGCGATGGTCCATAACAAAACAAAACATCTAATCTTTAATAAAACAAACCTTATTATTCCAATATAAATGTTTAGGGTTCCGCACTAGCCTCACTGCTAAGGTATGGCATTTTACTCTGGGGTAATTCTACAGACATAAATAAAGTGTTTGTTGCCCAAAAAAAATGTATCAGAGCAATTACTGGCATTGGTCCATATGAATCTTGCAGATTATTGTTTAAAAAATTAAATGTAATGACATTGACATCTCTGTATGTGTATGAAATAAGTATTTTTGTAAAAAAACATCCTCATTTATTTGTTAAGGTAGCAGATGACCGAATTCGGAATTTCACATGTCGAGATCCTACGAAATTAAAATATCCTCGATGTAACATAACCCTATACCAGAAAAACTGCGCAGTAATGAGTATAAAAGTATACAACAGCCTTCCGAAATTTTTAAGAGAATTAACAGTTAAAAAATTTCAAATAGATTTAAAGAAAATACTTATTGAGAAAAGTTTTTATACTTTGCACGACTTTTTTAAATGTTCCAACGATTAATAATATTATATTTGTTTAACTTGGTAATTTTTTTTTTTTTTATTTTCAATTTTTGACAGGAAGGTTGGTTTATAATATTAATTGTACATTTGATATTTTGTTCTATAGTTAAGGTTAAATCTGAAATTTGTAAAAGTTCTATTAGTTTTTAGTAGTAATTGTGATGACATATTGAAATATTGACATAAAATGTAATTATAATAAAAAAAACTGGTTGCCTGTAAAGTCGGTATACGGGCGAAAGTTTTACGTGACAACTTGTGCCTTTCACTTTTTATGTCTGTCTCTCTCGCTCTTAGGCGGGCTAACCATGCCGCGTGCCTCTCACTCGCTCTCATTGTGAGCGCATAACGTGAGCGGAGCGTAACGCAGTTTCTTGAAGTGTCACCCGGCAAACCAATTTATAAGACGTTGTCACGTCAATAATGCTTAGTTGACATTTGGTTTATAATATAATATGATTTGACTCGAATTAAAATGATGTGGCATTGGAATTAAACTGAAAAATTTATTAGATTTTATTAATACGCCACTGAATATGTTAAAATATGTTCATATATGTAACAATTTGCATGCCAATGTTTTGGCGAAATATGTTTGGACAATCTGTATTTAACATCTGTAATGTACCATATTTCTGGCAAATAAAGACAATTCTAATTCTAATACTAATTCTAAAAAAAAAACTAAAACAATATCAACGGAGCCTTATTACTAAGCCTACACTGTCTGCCTGTGAGACCTTTAAAGGGCTCTAACTTTTAGATTGTAGATTTTTTAACGACTTTGTGCTCAGACTCATACGAACTAGATGGACGACATTTGTGTTACATGTAACACTAGTAAGTTCAAAATTCAAGAACTTAAGTACTGCAGTGAATATTTTTTGTCAAATATAATTTTATGGTCTCTGTTTAAATATATACAATGTGTACATATTTTGCACGCCTCATAAGCGGAGCGGTGAGGTAGTGCTCTACTCTCGACATGTCATAAAACCCAGTCTTTCGAAACTTAAATGACGTTTTTTTTTTAATATAACACTTACAGGATAATATGAGTGCACTAATATGAAGTTAAATAATCTGTCTAACACATATGGTACATTTTATAAACAATTAATTTGTTTAATATAATAAATAATAACATTAAAACTAATCATTCTTGGACGTCCGTGAGTCTGTGTTTATGTGACCATGTATGTGGCAGAGAAATTGGTCGAAAAATTCATCTTACCGGAATACTTTTGTTTTTAATATATAAAGTATTACACTGTGCTGATTCCTAGTTAATATTAGCGTTCTAAGTACTGTCGTTTAATTATAATTTATAAAAAACTAATATACCACTGTATACTGTATATCTATATATATATATATATATATATATTTTATTTTTATTTTATAGTATATTTTTTCCTCACCTTATTTGTTATTTTATTTTAAAAAACTTGAGTTTTTGTTTTAGAATTTTTTTTTAAATGTGAATGACCGCTATGAGGCGTGCAGTTTTGGATTTTCCAAATTTTTCTATTTTTTAACTATGACAGGAATCGCGCAGAATAACAGAGGTTATCTGTTTCCGTGAGTATTGCCGGCAAATTTAATATTTTTCCAAAGTATTTGTTGGGCGCCGTGTGGGTTCCACAAATAAGCGTTTTAGGCGAGTTGCCTAAAATACATAAAACAGAATTTAAACAATAATTATATCGAAATATTTGTTTATATGGCTAGGTGGCGTGCTTAGCCGTGGCCGGGGATTGACCCATAAGCGACAGTTCAAGGTCAAACCTGTGCAGCCCACGCTGCCGTCGCCCCACCGCCGCCTGCCCGTTGCACTCCCGCCCAGCTGCCGTGGCCCACATCCGTCTTTGCATCGCGGAATGTTCCCGGGACTTATAGCAGGCATTATCGTTTATACAATAGCATTCCTCTACAAACTATGATTAACAAAAACGATTATTGTTAACAAAATATTAATAGATACATACCGTACGTTAAATAATCTTTAAGAAAAATAGTAGATTTACAATACATTTAAGAATTCAACCTACACAGTCTAAGACAGAACAATAAGGGCTACTTCCTGGCTACATCTGTTACTTGAAAAGAATAATAATTAGAGCAAAACACTGGCAACATCGATAGCTTAGATCAATTTAATAGTGCTGAATACTGGCTACATCTATTGCTTACTTGTTCTGAGTACAAGTGCTAAATACTGACTACTTCTATATCTAACTCGTTCCTAGCACTATTGCCAAACACTGGCTACATCTATTGCTTACTCGTTCCGAGCACTAGTGCTAAACACTGACTACATCTATAGCTAACTCGTTCCGACCACAAGTGCTAAACACTGGCTACATCCATTACTTACTCGTTCCAAGCACTAGTTCAAAACACTGACTACATCTATTGCTTACGCATTCTGAGCACTAGTGTTAAACACTGGCAACATCTATTGCTTTCTCGTTTCAAACACTAGTGCTAAACACTGGCTACATCTATAGCTTACTCGTTCCGAGCACTAGTGCTAAACACTGGATACATCTATTACTTATTCGTTCCAAGCACTAGTTCAAAACATTGACTACAGCTATAGCTAACTCGTTCCGAGCACTAATGCCAAACACTGGCTACATCCAAAGCTTACTTGGTCCGAGTACTGACGCTAAACACTGGTTACAACTATAGCTTACTCGTTGCGAGCACTAGTGCTAAACACTGGCTACATCCAAAGCTAACTCGTTCCGAGTACTAACGCTAAACCCTGGCTATAAATATAGGTTACTCGTTCATAGCACTTTAAAATATATTTGTGTCTCTTTCCTTCTTTAAACCCAATTGATGTGCCTGTAAATTCAAAATAAAAATATGTTATTGTGTCTTTTGGGAAACCACGACGCCTGCCAGAGTGCAAAGCTCATATTCCCTTGCATGCCGTAAATCGTGGTTCTGTATTTTTTTTTAGCTCAAATGGTTTATGTAGATTTTAAGCTATTGGGCTTTTAACCTCTTCTATTTAGAGGTTTACACGATGCCGATAACACTATTTAAGGGGAAAATGTAAAGTTTTTATATTACTGGGAAGAGTGTTGCTGCTGTATAAGTCGCAAGACCGGTTCTATATGGAGTACACTGCTATCTCTGGTCGGGTGCACCCGGATACCAGATTGGCCCTTTTGACACGGTTCAATGACGGGCTGTGAGAGTTGTCGACTATCCCAAACTCACAAGCCGTATCGACTATCAACGCGAAAGTGAACAAGTAACTTTTTTAGTTATCATTTTTATTATTTATTAAAATTATAAAAAAAAACATTGAGACAGAATTTTTATTTTTATTGCAAATGAATATTAAACACTGACACTATTATTACACGAAGGCTTCTGCATTAGAACGGTTGGTCCTTGTATTCTTTGATCAAATAAATATATTTCATCCTACAAAAAGATATATTTCAATTTTCATTTCGAAACGGCAATTTCATACTTTGACTCCAATGTTAACTATCTAAATAATCATAATAAAAAAGGTTCTCCTACTGTCTTTGACATAAAATAATATTCTGTCCAATATTGCCGGTTGCTTAAATAGCTTCGGGAGCGCAAATATTCTTACATGAACATATTTATTTTATGTCAAGGAAACAACTCTCTCATAAAATTGAAAAAATCCGATAAGGTCGACACAAATGAACCTTACAGAACTTCAAGTAGTTATGTGTATATAATACTTTTACAATAATCACAGCTAAAAGTTCTGTAGAAGAAAGATATTTTTGGTAACTTTATTAATAGATTCCTTCCTTTTTTCCTTCCTTCATTCGTTCCTTCTATTAGTAATATTATAAAGAGGTAAACTTTGTTTGCATGTAGGGTATAATTTTTGTTTGCATGTGGGGTATAAACTTTGTTTGTATGTAGGGTATAAACTTTGTTTGTATGTGGGGTATAAACTTTGTTTGTATGTAGGGTATAAACTTTGTTTGCATGTTGAGTATAAACTTTGTTTGTTTGTAGGGTATAATCACTGCAACTACTGAACAGATTTTAAAAATCCTTTTGTTCCGGATAGCCACTTCAAACAGGTACATTGTTGACCAATAAGTATTTCAGTGAAAAGTGAAAGTGTTCTGATTTTATAGTTTTCATTTGGTAAATAGTAAATTCTTATAGTATATTGTATTAAACTAATGTGACAGTGCAAAAATAGGTATTTATAAATGTGTTCATTTACGTTTCGAGTTTATGTTAATTTGCTATGTAAGTTAATAATAATACCACATCTATAGCCGCGTGCTCTGATTGTTCGACTTGTTCTTCTATGATTCGCTACGAGGGCGAAACTAGGTTCGGGTGTCGGGGTAAGAGCATGAGTGTCTTACCCCATGACCCGGGCAGATGCTCAGGGGGTACAAAAACACCCCTGGTAAAGTTTTAGAAGAGGAGCCCTACTTTACAGGGACCCAGATGGACTTATCGTAAGACAGAAGTTTTACTCTAGCCGCTATAAAGGCGGGCACCCTATCAGTCACTACTCAGGGTAATAAGCTCACGAGGGAGAGCTCTGCCAATGGAAATGGGCTATTATCCGTTCGGTCGAACAACCGGGTCGCAAGACGGGCTATAAAGTCGCCGAGCGGTTCGGTCTTAGTGCCCTTGGCGATGATGGAGTTACGGACATAACGCCCGGCTCCCGTAATGTAGCGCAGCGACTTGCTTTGGACGGCTAGTAGCTTGCGTTTTCTGGTGGCTGATAGCAGGTTGAACCACGCAGGTGCGGCATAGGTCAACCTTGACAAAAAGGGGGTAGGTTGGTTCCTGGGTGTTGGTCATCTGTCGGACCAGATGATAGAGCGTGGAGTCATCCTCACAAGCTTTAGAAATAGTGTTATCCCAAGAGCATTTTCTATAGTCAGCTATGTCCTTAGTTAGTTCGGCGCTAATCGCGTTGAGATCTCTTTTAATCGCTGGGCATCTAGTGCGAAACCACAGTTTACGGAGATTTCAGCAGCAGTTTTTTAAGTAAGTGAGGGGGGAGTAATTTTTTACCCGATAAGGTGGATGTGACTGTGGTGCAGTCAGCCAGCACTTTGGAGATAGTGGAGGTAAGAATAAGGGTGGCATTTTCCACTTCGTCGGGGGTGGAAATACCACTAGGTGAAGGAGGTCATTTTTTGTCCGTAGGTAGTCCAGTCAGTATGGTTTTTTGGGCTGGGCAGTGATTTGCCGCTGGCAGCCACCCCGAGGACCAGTAAAATGTGAAGATGTTGGGTGTCCATGTCTAAAAGGACTTCTAAGGACATGGACCAATGGTTGGGCATTGTCATACAAAGAATAGTGGGTGGGGGAGCCGGGACCAATTACGACGTAATTGTTTTCCTCAGCATCCTTTTTCAGAAGTTTCCCCGATTTGGTGGTGGTGGCGGCATCCTACAGTTGCGAAGCAATTGTCATCCCTCGGTGGATCCCACTAGGGGGCCAAACTGAGACACAACAGCCCACGACGAACAGCTGTACCGCTAGACCGAAACAAATTACTACTAAAATGGACTTACAGCAATCCGGCGACAGCCATGCCATGGCCATGGCCGTCATCAGACGTTATTGCCTTAATGTCACCCAGGACAAAGGGCATATGGGGAGGCTTAAAGGCGGCGAAAACCTTAAGCTCCGATGTACCTACTTTCACCATGATACCAATTGATCTGGTTGAACAGAAGGGTGGGGGTGATAGTGCGACGTGAACCAGATCACGACGAATTAATACCGCTGTACCCCTATACGCGAAATTATCCGTGGTAACTTCGTCATGTCTGTACATGGTGAAGTTAGGTAAGCGGAACTCTTGCTCAGGACGAAGCTTGGTTTCGCCCAGTAGCGCAATATGTATATCGTGCTCCTGGACTAGCGTCCTGAGGGCTAAGGTTTTACCTTTTATGCCTCCGGGATTCCAGTATACGACTCTCGAGTTATGTCGTGGCGCCATAAACCTCTTGAGTCAGGAAGGAAGTGAGCTGGGACAGACTTTGTAGTAGCGCCGGAAGTGGGTTTCGGCCCGCTGCAATAGCTTCTGTGGCCGCGGTAATAGCTGCTATAGATGCTCTAGCAATGTTTAGAGCACCCTATAAAGGGCTCTACTGAAAATCAGTGTTGTGGCTTTGGCCGCAGCTTATGCTGAGTGGATACCCTATTTGGCATTATGCAACACAAAAACAAAAAACTTGTAGTTGCTAACCTTTTTTTTTGTATTTTTGAATGTTTTGTTGTACCTATAATGTGTTGCTTATTTGCTAAATAAAAGTATTTTCTTTCTTTTTCTTTTCTTTCTTTCACCCGAGGAGATGTATTGTTTACCCTGGTAGTCACGACAAAGCACGCCAGTTCCAAGAGCGGGACCGACACTAGCTGGGGGGACAAATGGGGTTACCTGCGACTTAGCAGGCGGGAAAGGCTGGCCGCTTCTCGGCGCGGCATTAGACAGAGATGGCCTTGCGATAAGTGGTGGGGGAATTATTAATGGGGCCAGCGGTACTGAGGCTGCCACGTGGCCTACCTAGTTGTCGCCTTGTTAGATAGTATTGCCAGTCGCTTGTTGTTTCTTGGCCTTTCTGCTTCTCTTCTTTTTGGGGAGAGTTTTGGACCTGCCCGTAGGCAAGTTTGCGGGAGGCATCAAACTAGACCCCTCTACTAAATCATACTCCTGGGGTGCCATGGTGGGTAGAGGGGTGGGTTCTGGGGCTTGACCTTTGACTTGTCTTTCTTGGGGTGCTAGTGGAGGGATTTTTGCACCTTTTTTACGGGCCTCTCTTTTGAACACCGGGCATGTACGGTCGTTGGCGGCGTGCCCGCGGCCGCAATTAGCGCATTTGGGTGCATTGTCCTTCGGTATGTCACACTCAGATGTAGGATGGCCTTCCCCGCAGCGGACGCACTTAACTGGGCGATGGTAGTTCGCCGAGGCGTGGCCAAAGGCTTGACAGCGGTGGCACTGCGAAGGACCTGGTCTGGGTTTCCAAGCTTCGATGGAGATGCCTGGCATGCTGAGCAGGGTGGTAATGGCGTAGAGCTTTTGTAATGCCGGTATACTATACTTGTGGTCCAATTGGCCGAAATAAATACAGCTTGGCCCTCCTCTTGCGCCGGGGATTTGGCGGATGTGCGATACCGGGAACCCAAGTTCCGAGAATTCCTCCGCTATCTCGTCCAATGGGGCGTCGAGTGGCAGGCCTTTTATGGCAATTTTGTGAGGTCGCTCCGCTTCGAGGCTATAGCAGTACATTGAGACAGTTTTGTCAAGTTTGGATAACTCGTCTATGTACGCTGCTACAACTCGGTACTCCTCTGAGGATTTTGGCGTAAAACGGACACCTTTGCCAAAGGGGCGAGCGTGCGACGCGTGACCTAGAAGGCCATGTATCCTTTTTAAGTGAGTGGACCACTGAGGTAGGTACTCGACTATAATCGGCGGGTATCTTACTTGGGTCATCGCGCTTTCCTTTGCTGTCTGTTGCCCGGGCGCCGAAGGAGAAGGATTTTTAGGTGCCGACCGAAGAAATGTGCTGAGTGGGCGTGGTCTCCATTCTGTCGGAGGCGTGTTCTGGGGGCCTGCGGAAGGGGCTGTGGGCATGGGCAGTAGCTTGCGTGGGGTTACCTGCGGTTGAGTCGGCGGTTGAGCCATTTCTCTCGCCGCTGAGCGGGCTTGTTCAGCGGGGTCCTTGCTAGGGCTGAGCGAAAAGGGACGGACCTCTCTCCGGTTAACCCTCGGGTCTCTCATAAGTACCGGCATTGACGGTGGTTCGTCCCGTGGTGGTGGATTTTGGGGTGTGGCTGTGGCTGAGGCTGCGGCGTGAACTTGAGCCGTTACAGTAATCGTGCTATTTACCTTGTTGGGGGTGCTTATGGTCTTGACTGGAGAGTCCTGAATTAGCGATAGCATGGCCGGCAGGTCTTCGTCCCGGAAATACTCATCGCCTGTGTCTGAGGCTGAGTATTGGGATGAGGCCGATGTGGCTCTTGAGGGAGGCCTCAATGGAGGGAAGGCTACGGCAAAACTGCCGTCTGGGGCCGTAATTTGGTCTGAAAACAGGTTGCGGGCAGCTACCGCCGGCGGTTGGCTTCGTGACCAAACGGTCCTCTTGACGACCCCCCGGCGACCTCCGCGCGGGTGGTGGCGGCATCTTACAGTTGCGAGGCAACTGTCATCCCTCGGTGAGCCCCGCTAGGGGGCCAAACTGAGACACGACAGTCCACGACGGACCGCTGACACTAGACAGGCGCTAGACAAAATAGAGCGAAAACTGCAAAAAGGACTTACAAAAATAATACTGAACCAGCGCAGCGACGTCGCTTTTTAAGCGCTCTGCTTGTAGGCGCAGATGTGCTGCGACGAACGACGACGAAGCCCTAACCGTGCGCGCTCGCACGCCATCTACAAACTGGAGCGATGTTTTCCGCAGAGACACAGTGACGCAGTTGGAAGCACTTTAGTTCAATAAACTGACACAGAACACTGGTAGCGACGAAAATTTGATTGTTCTCGTGGGTATCTTCTCTTTCATCCTTCTGGGTGTTGAGGTGTGGGTGTAGGGGGAGGGGAATTTACCTCCCACCATGACCCTTGCTGAACACCCCCGGTGAAATTGAAAAGAAGCCTACTTTTCAGGCCCTTTGATGGTGAATGTATTTTACCGCCAAAGGCGATAAGAAAAATAGAAAATAAAAACGAGAATAGGTGCCAAAATAAAAACAAAAAATAAAATAAAACAAAATGAAACAAAGCAAAAGAACGAAATTAAAATAAAATAAAAATGCAGCAAAAACAAAACAAAACAAAACCAAAAACGAAATAAGAGCAAAATCAAAAATGAAAGCGAAATAAAAACGAAAATAAAATATAATAAAAGCGAAATAAAAACAGGGATAAAGTAAAAGCGAGATGGGCAATAAAAGCGGAATGGAATGAAGGGAGCAGGTGAGAAGGTAGGAAGGTGAATAAATAAACTTATTCACCCACATGAATAAGCTCTCGGGGGAGAGCCCTGCCTTCCGGCGGACGGGCGTGTAAGGGCGCTATGACCCTGAGGTGTGTATGGTGGCTGTTATCAGCGCGGGTGAATAGTCGTTTCGACAAACCAGATATGAACTCTGCGAGTGGCTCGGTTTTGGTGTCTCTAGCGATGGTAAAGTTGCGGACGTAGCGTCCCGCGCCGGTAATTAATCTCAGCGACTTATTCTGGAGAACCTGGAGCTTACGTTTACTGGTAGAAGATAGAAGACCGTACCAAGCAGGGGCTGCATAGGTCAGTCTCGACCGTATGTACAACTTGTACATGCGAATTTTGGTTCTGAGTGGCAAGTCAAAGGAAAGTACCGGTCTAAGGCACGCCCGTGACGCGACCGCGCCTGCTGACACATGGTCTAGCATTTTGCGCATGCGCAAGGGGCGGTCTATAATACAACCAAGGTACTTTACGCTGGGTTGCCACTCAATAACTTTACCTCGAAACACAAGTTTCGGTGGGAGAAACTTTTGCAGGCCGGTCAGTATTGCTGATGTCTTGCTGGCATTAACGGCTATTCTCCACTTATCCAGCCAGCCAGGCAAAGTGTCCAATAGTCGCTGCATTTTTTTGGCTGCTAAACTAGCTTTGCGGGAGAAGGACATATAGGCGCTGTAGTCCGCGTAAAGGGCTAGGATGACGTCTTCAACACCTTCAGCTAGACTGGAGTCACTGAGAGTGGGGATGTCGTTGGTGAATAACGCGTAGAGAAGTGGCGATAGGCAGCTGCCTTGAGGTACCCCTGCTCTAATGGGTTTACATGCTGACTGGTTGTTCTCGACCGAAACATAGAAGCTCCGTTTGTCTAGAAACGAGGCTATTACTCGCCCGAGCATCGGTGGGATGTCCGTCTTTAACAGCTTGTATAATAAGCCCTCGTGCCAAACTCGATCGAAAGCTTTCTCCATATCGAGAAAGACTCCGACTGTGCGCCTGCCTTTGTTTAGCTCGAAGGCCATGTGATGGAGCACTCGTACAAGCTGAAGAGTGGTACTGTGGCTGTCTCTGTAACCAAACTGTTCAGGCCTAAGCTGGATATGCGGGGATATCCTAAGTAAAAGTAGGCATTCGAACAACTTGGCTAAATTAGACAGCACTTTTTACAAGTCGCAAGTCCGGCCCCATATGGAGTACTGCTGCCATCTCTGGGCGGGTGCACCCGGATACCAGCTTGGCCCTTTTGACTCGGTTCAACGACGGGCTGTGAGAATTGTCAACGATTCCAAACTCACTTGCGGTATCGAGCCCTTAAGTCTGAGGAGAGACTTTGCCTCCCTGTGTGTGTTCTACCGCTTGTACAATGGATTGTGTTCTGAGGAATTGTTCGAAATGATGCCCACGGCTACTTTCTACCATCGCACCGCTCGCCATCGACAGGGAATTCATTCTCACACTTTGGAACCGAAATGGTCGCGTACTGTGCGGTTTCAGAGAAACTTCCTCCCGCGAACGCTTGGGTTGTGGAATAAGCTCCCTGCCAAGGTTTTCTCTAAGGACTACAGTATGGGGTTCTTCAAAAAAGAAGTTATTAGATTACTGAAGGGTCGGCAACGCGCGAGTGATGCCCCTGGTGTTGCAAGCGTCCATAGGCTACGGTGACCGCTTACCATCAGGCGGACCGTAGGCTTGTTTGCCACCTTAGTGGTATAAAAAAAAATAAAAAAAATGTTCTGGACGATGACGATCTTTCCCTGGTTTCGGGAGAACAATAATTTTGCCAATCTTCCACGAAGATGGGCAATGTCCAGTGCGCAGTATCCCATTAAAGATACGGGTGAGTGCCACCAGACCCTTCCTAGGCAGCATGATAATCGCTGTGTTTGGAATCTCGTCGGGACCGGGTGATTTGCGCTTATTAAGCTTAGAGGCCTCCTTCCTAACCTCTTTAGGCGAGATAAAATAATCACCTCTGAGTGGTGGGGCTGAGGCCGCGAGAAACTGCTATACGCGTTCTGTAACTTCTAACGTGTGGTCAGGGTCGATAATGGGGTTCGGCTCAAACTGGTCCTCAAAGTGGTCCGCAAAAAGTTCCGAGCGTTCCGCTGCGTAATAATGGCGAATACCAGCGGGGTCGATGAGTGGGCAGATAGGGGCAGATGTTCTCGTGATTTGTCGGGCCAGGCGATAGAGAACCGTGTCGTTCTCACTGGCTTTAATTATTACCAGGTCCCATGAGTGTTGCCTAAAATTGGCAATATCCGATGTCAGTTCCGCGCTAATCTTGTTGAGGTCCCTCTTCACCACTGGGCAACAGGTGTCGCACGAGAGTTTTCGGAGGTCCCTGTTAGTTTTAAGTTTGGCGCGGAGATGCGCCGGTAACAACTGCTTACCAGAAGCTGTGGATGAGACACTGGTGGACTCCCTTAGAGCCTGTGCAATGGCAGCTGTGAAGGTATCAACTGCCTCTTCAACTTCAAAGGGAGTAGAAATACCACCAGCCGGGAGTTGATAACTCAACATGGCGCGGTGACAAATGGCCCATTCTGTTGTTCTGCGGGGATTGGGGAGCGGTTTACCAGTTGCAGATACTCCAAGAACCAATAAGATTGGCAGATGCTTATAGTATAGTTCACGACCCGATTTGGATGAAATTCGTGAACCCCAGTGTTGGTGTTTGGAATTAAGGTCACTTAATATAAGTGTGGGGGTGGCATCGCAAAAAATATTGTCGATGTCACTTGAATCGAAGGGGGTTGATGGTGGCTTATATGCGGCGAAGACTTTAAGCTCCGCATTGCCGACCTTTAGTTTTACTCCTATAAACCGAGTATATGTAAATTGGGGAAGGGGTAGTAATTCGTGAATAACAAGTAAGAGTAAGAAAGTCAAGAGTACATTTTTACACATTTAAAAAAAAAACATTAGATAATAATGAAAACGTCGTAACTAAACCAAAGGTTGATTCCATAAAATTTGTTTCTATTTATTTGTTTTTATTACTAAAATTTTCTTTCGTTTTTTTTTCTTTTGCAAATGTACATCCAAATTTCCAGTAAAAAAAACTTTGAATTTGAAAATATCGTGTTTTATTTATTACTAGAAAAACTATTTTTGATGAATGAATGAAATATTAAGGTTCATCTCATAGAAATCGTTTTATATTAAAAAGGATCCACCTTAATGTTTTCTTAAATATTAAACATGACCTAAGTTGATATCATAGAAATTGTTTTATATTAAAAAGGATCCAACTTAATGTTTTCTTAAATATTAAACATGACCTAAGTTGATATCATAGAAATTGTTTTATATTAAAAAGGATCCAACTTAATGTTTTCTTAAATATTAAACATGACCCAAGTTGATATCATAGAAATTGTTTTATATTAAAAAGGATCCAACTTAATGTTTTCTTAAATATTAAACATGACCCAAGTTGATATCATAGAAATTGTTTTATATTAAAAAGGATCCAACTTATTGTTTTCTTAAATAAACATGACCTAAGTTGATATCATAGAAATTGTTTTATATTAAAAAGGATCCAACTTATTGTTTTCTTAAATATTAAACATGACCTAAGTTGATATCATAGAAATTGTTTTATATTAAAAAGGATCCAACTTAATGTTTTCTTAAATATTAAACATGACCCAAGTTGATATTAACAAAAAGTTAGCTGCTGGCTGATTATTAAAGAATTGTATTATTACTTTAAATATCACTTCTTGCCAGCTCTTTGTAGCAGAAATTTACGGCACAATTGACGATTCAAAAGTGTTCTCAAAAACCCATTTGAATAAATATTGTTTAATTTAATTTGATTTGATATATGACATGTGTATATAAAACCACCTTATTCCAGATACACTGTTCTGTCAGAGGCAGTGTTGCTGCGATGGGCTAACCACCTGTCACTCAGGACTATAATGGTTGGTGAAACGCGGTTATCCCCCACATTGTGGTTTAGGTGTGTGTCCAGCTACTAGATAACCTCTTCAGGGAATAAAATACGTGACGTTATACGCACCCACATACAAAAACATAGAGTTTTTAAGCTTAATTCTTTTTAGTTCTTAGAAATTAATATGAAATAAAAAATTCTTTCAGTTTTTCATTGATCCAAATACGTTAAGTACTTACTACAAGGGCGCTCAAAAAAGATGTTCACTGTTTACAGTCCGCTATCCGCTCATGACTTTGTACCTGCGTGTCGTCTTTGGCCTCACATTACTTTATCGGTGAGCTTTATTAAAATACCGATCGGCCGCAAGCACTGCACCGCATCGAGATGTCGAGGCTGCGGGTTCGGCCTCCTCTTCCCCCTCTCGCCTGCACTCTTGCAAACGACATGATAAATTTCTCAAAGATAATGGCCAATTTCATTAGTATTTGATCTAATTTAATAATTTACATATATTTGAAATAAATGGCTCACATTACTTTCCGGTTTAACGTAAAGTGGCAACATTGTCATCTTCTTATTGTCTTTACACGCCTCGACTTACAAGTAATCATGCGAGCCGGTTCAGTCCATTACATAACAGGAGATATTTTTTCCGTTTATTCGTTTTTATTACGTCAAGTTTCTTTCACAAAATCAAGGCCAAAATGTAACAGAAATTTCAGTTACTATTTTCGTAATTTTATAAACTTGCAATGTACTTGAACTTAACCCTTAAGCTATTTTGTTGTCTCAAGACATGCCCTGGTGGATAAATCGTTTAATTAAGTATTGATAACATTATAACAACATAAGTCTCTGAAATCGGTTGAGCGCCTATAAATGTCTGCATGTAGTCAACGAATCGCACGCTCAAAGGTAGTAACCTATATATCGCGGGTAATCCTAGGTATTTTACGTCACTGGTGGAGTTACCTTTGTTTTTTAATAATTAACTTTAAGTTTATTTAGTAAAAGAAATTCATCCAAAATGTACCTATTACGTACCTATTACGTAATTCCAAAATAATATTTTTTAAGGTGCGTTCTGAATTTGCACCATGCCAATTTTAAAATTATTAGAACAAAAATTATACCTACTTAAAACTTATTTTATTCTTGTTGTATTTAATATATAACGAAGTACAATAAATTATCTATTAAAAAAACATTAAACAAAACATTATCTTTAATGCAATAGTATCAAAAATAAAACTAAAGTATTATTAACTCACTAATGTATTAGATCACTAATGTATAAAGTAGTAAGAATGAACCGCATTTCAGACGGTTTTATTATGTTTGTATTTGTAGATTAAAAAAAAAACGTTTTGCGCGCTAACGCATAAAGTGGGCTTTTCCACGCAGATTTAATTAGATTTTAAACAACAAAATAAGCCTTTCCGAGCATGTGGGAAAATCCCAATATGGTAGTGGGATTTTCGTACAAAGTTAATACGTTATATAAACAACTTACCAACAGCAGTAAACTATGCGTGTAGAGCAGAGAAGTTCAAGATCCCAAGCAATGTGGGTCAGCAGGTCACAGCCGGAACCGAGGAACGCGCCTAGCGACAATACTGTGGTAAACTGAATTTATGTGACAACCACAATTGATTTAGGGACCATTTTAAAGGAGAAAATTGGATATTGGCCATTGAATTACGAAGCTTATGAAGGTCAAAGCTGTCTTACTCTTTGCTTTATTATATCCTAACCCTGTACCATATTGAAGATATTACTAACACTAACACAAATCACGTATGGAGTGTAAAAGTTAAACTATTATTATTTGCTTCTTTGTAAGTATATTTTTTCGAAGTTATGTATATAAATACTAGAATAAAAAATAAGCTGTTGGTGCGTGATACACGTCTACACAACATAAATATTTCACTCTTTTATGGGGCAAAAAATAAAAATGTTATTTAATAATGGTGACGATTCAAAGGGGTTGAATAAAAAAAGTTGTGTTTGAGTAATAAATATAATACCTTTAACGTTAAATCGTATTATAAAAAAAAAAAAATACTTTCAAATTCTTCTAGTGGTAGTCCGTGTATTATATCTAAATATGTATTTAGGATTCTGTCTATCTGCGGAATTAGTAGTGGCTAAGCAGTGGGATTCAAGAAATGACCGTGGGTTCAAAGCCTGCATCAGTCAAAATATAATTTCATCATGATCGGTCGGTGACTTGACGCTTTAAAAGGCACAGCTACCCGTAGGCATCGCATCTTCAAGGTTGACTCCTGAATACTTAACGATTTGTGGCTAATATATGCTAATATTTCATTCGACTTAATATTAATTAACTTAAGTCTGTTTTTGAAGAGCGTCTGACAAAAGTAAACGAGTACATATAAATAAACGAGTACGTAAATATACAAATTATAAACACACAATATTTGTCTAAAATATGTATTTGTGTAAGTATTTGTTATCTGTCTGTCTGTAATAGTTTTTTTGAGTTCACTAATTGAGATAACCCTTTTTTATCAAGTCGTTGAAATATTCAGAAAACCTTTTTTCTTATCATATCGCTTAACAGATCTGCTTTGACTTCAAAGAATTCAAAGTTAGTTAAAACAAAACAACATTTATTTTTGAGAAGAATAGTGATATTCATAATCGTGCGTGACTCGTGAGATAATCGTGCGTGACTCGTGAGATAATCATACTGATCTTGATATGTGACTTTGAGACACAGGAGGCTTAAAAATAGAAGAATAGAAGAGGAACGGAATTTTGAATTCACTAATTGACACGACTAATACAGTTAGAAGAAAAAAAATATTTTTAAAAGACTTGCTTTTCTTAAAACATTAGAAACATAATAAGAATCAATCTAACAGAAAATTGTACTAAAAGGAAAAAAAAATTTGCAAAGTGATTATAAAATTTTTATATCCACGTACGACTGCAAGAAAAGCAAGACATTTGTTTATATTATTATATTTCATATTGTTGGGTTTTGATCTGTAACTAATATTTATTCAGTTAGTACATACTACTCAAATTTTCTATAGTGTTCTCTACCCAAAGGTTGTCTGGAAGAGATCGCTTACTAGCGATAAGACCGCCAATTTGTTATTTTTATGCTTATTTAAATAGTGTGTTCTTTGTTTATGCGCAATAAAGTATATTATTATTATTATTATACTATTTTTAAACTCATTTCATATTTCATATAGAACTTAAAAAAAATATTTTCAGAATGACTATATTACAAAGATCAATATCCCCTTCCCCTAGGCATACAATATAAAGCAATTCTCATCTCACATAAGTTACGTAGTGAGATACAAGTCGAGGAGAGCTTTGACAAGTTGTGCGGTTGTGAAGCCACACAATAATAATAACAGTTAGAAGGTAATTGACGAAGTTGCGGAATTAGGCCGCAGGAGTTGGCCTAATTCCGCGCCGCGCGTCTGTGCCTCGCGGCTTGGCAGCTATGCGGGACAGACTCACTAAAATTCAAACTTCATAATAATTTACGTTTAAGAAGGCCTCGTACGCGGAGAATATGTTATATACCTACACTAGTTCACGTCACTGGATTATGCAGGGGACAAGCTAGGTGGATATAATAAACTCAAGAATACCTCCTAGATTATATATCTATTTATTATTCTATTTGTACATTTTTAAATTAGGTTGTCGAATCAAAATGATCATCAAAGTCATTTAAGTGTAACTTTGTATGTTTGTTCGACGATAACTTTAGTACCCTTACTTGTAACTTTGTATGTTTGTTCGACGATAGCTTGAGTACCCTTACTTGTAACTTTGTATGTTTGTTCGACGATAACTTGAGTACCCTTACTTGTAACTTTGTATGTTTGTTCGACGATAACTTGAGTACCCTTAATTGTAACTTTGTATGTTTGTTCGACGATAACTTGAGTACCCTTACTTGTAACTTTGTATGTTTGTTCGACGATAACTTGAGTACCCTTACTACAATCTTCACGATTTTTAGTACACGAGTAGTTGAAGCTAACAGAATTTTAAAGTTTAAAAAATCATGACATAACACTTAGTCGAGGGGAAACGAAGATATGTGGTGTAAAAGGGATGAAAACTATCATATGAAATAACTTTAAAGACAAATTGGGTACCATTTACCATTTTATTTTACAACTTACCATACCATTTCAATAATAGGGAAATTCTTCACGGATCGGTGATCGCCGATCTTGCTGGTTTAAACTTAAAAAGTGAGTTAATTTGTGTTAGTTCTAGTGTATATTAGAATGTAGGATAGTTTTGGCGGTATACTTGGGTTTGGGTACAGATGTAACAACTCTACGTTTTAAACAATAGTAATTTCGAAATTATTAAAATTCAATATCTTTTGATTCAAATGATTTTCTAGGAACAATTTTGAATCGTCAAGTGAATTAACTAGCTTTTGAAACTAATTGTAATACCTACCTGTTGCAGAACAGTAAGTAAGGCGTATCGTAGGTGGTTTGAAGGAAAGACATATTATCTTATAACTTGTATATTCACTGTCGATACTTAATAATTGAATGTCTATATTACAACATACGTCTTCTTATATACTAATTATCTAATACAACAACTTAACTATACGTATTGATGAGTGAGGGATAAGTGATGCTGGCAAACCACGTTCTATTTTATTAATCGCGATGTAGCGATAAACCGCGTACAGATAATGAGTTTTCCATTGCTACGTTGCACTACTTTATTGAGTGCGTCCAACAGGTGCTCTTTGTAAAATTACAAACGAAACATAATATTATAGTGAATCAACTAATAAATATATATTTTGATATAAAAAAAACACTTATCACGCTTTACCTGTGACGGGATTTGAAGTAACTCCCGAGAAAAATATATTCATATATCATATACCTATGACTACACAGTAGACGTATATATACATAAATACAGACATACATATTTACATTTTACAAACATGTAAATATATAAATAGGTATTCATATACATATTAAAGAAATAATAGAGAACACATATTCATATATACACACACAGACATATATCAATACATTTTATATAAATATGCATATACATATAAAAGGTACATAGAATAAAAGAATACGTAAATTAACACAAATTTAAACATTGCACGCCCGAAAGTGGCCCAGCTCCCACACAATAGCCTGCCAATAAATGCACATAATTACAACTATCATCACTTCGGAAACTAGCCTGAGGGTAGAAGAAGTAACAAGAAACTCCCGAATGTTATCAATCAGCCATGCAGGAACCAAGCCATCAAGTAGACAAAATCTATCCAAATATGTATATACACACATACACGTAAGTACTCGTGCGCCACATCACTACACAACCAAAGGCAGACAAGCAAAACTTGTAGCTCTCTCCTAACTACTATAAAGTTTGGTTAAGTCATATTATTACTACTTATTTTGGTCTTTACAGTGCATCTTTAACTTTAACTTATCAAACGTTAATTTTAGTTTAAATAGAAAATCTAATATTAATAATGTGGTATTAGGCTATACAACTTTGTCATTCAAATATTCATCTACATTATAATATAACTGTTTGTCACCTTAGTTGAGAATTTCTACTTATATATAATTTTAAAACTTATTATAAAATTTTACATAGCTTCCCATAAATGATTTGTTGACTTTAGTAAGCCTAAACTTTGTCATAGCAAGTTTATGTTTATTTCTAGTATTTTAGTTGTGCTTCTCATTGTTCTTTGGAAATTGGGATAAATTTTTAGTGTTTTATATTGTAGATGCCCAAACAAAGTATCAGGAAGACACCCAGAGGTAAAGTTAGAAATATTAATATTAATAAGGTTGCTTATGACGAGGTCAAAACTTATTTTTTTAATTATATTTCTCACGTATTTTATTTGATTTAGTTTAGTTTAGCTTTATATGAAAATGAAAATGCAGTTCTTTCGTTTGAAAATGTTTATTTCTTAATTAAGACTGATTTCTATGGTGATATAGCCTAATTATGAAAACCGAAGTACATAAATGTGTCTTATTTTAATAAAACTGATTGAAATGCATAGGTACATTGCATATTATTTGGGCATGTTACAACTGCTCCTCATTGCTGTTACAACCACCACCCACCCCTCGCATGTGGTGGATTGTTGTAATAGTACACCAATTATAAATAAACGTTTTTGTTTAAAAAGTATTCACACACTAAATTCTTTTATTTATGACATTTTATTTGATGTTTAAATTTTCTGAGCGATTTAAACAAATTCGTTAAAACCGTACTCAGTCTACCCTACATTAGATATAAAAAACACACACCATCACAGTCACTGCAATGAGTCTTTTTGTAGCTGCCTTTTCGGATGTAATTTAATGTAATATGTACGTATAACTTAAGTACCTAAGTTTGTCGTACTGTAAAATGTACGTATGACTTAAAGTACCTAAGTTTGTAGTAATGTAATATGTACGTATGACTTAAAGTACCTAAGTTTGTAGTGATGGGTTAAAATGGGTAATCGCAAGGTCATAGTCTGTAGTTAAACACAGCACACGGTAGCATTCAAATGTTTTATCTGGTATTATCATAATTTCTTGTAAGTCAACAATCATTCATTTTTGTTTTTATTTTAAGCAGTTTTACGAATTTTAATAAAAATGTAGGTTAATATATTTATATTGTGAGAATAATATTAAATTGAACAATACAAAACAGAATGTAATAAAGTGAGTATTTTTAATTTATATCTTTAGTGAGTTATTTTAATTCTTATACCTTTCTGTCAATTTTAATAATGATGTATTACTGTATAAGTACTGTATTACTGTATAAGTACTGTATTACTAAGTAAATCAAGATTATCTATAGTATTATAAAGAGGAATTATTTGATTTTTTGTTTGTTTGTTTGTATTGACTAGGCTACGAAACGACTGGACCGATTTGAAAAATTCTTTTACCATTAGAAGCCGACATTATCCCTGATGAACTTAGGCTGCTTTTTACTGCGAGAAAATGGTTCATTCCTACGGGAAAACGGGTAATAGGACAACGGGTAGTAAGAATTATCCTTCCGTACTTATCTTTTTCACATAACTTCTGAACGGCTGAACCGATTAGGTTGAAATTTTATATTGGTATTTCGATGGTTTCCTAGATGATTTAAAATACAATTGGACCCAGCAGGTGGCGCTGCTGTCGGTATGACATCTACTAAATGGCTTGACCGATCGGGTTGAAATTTGAATGTGTATTTACATGGTTTCACAGACACGAATGTATTATGCAATTAAAGAGGAAAAATTTAATTGTTTGTTTTTTTTCTATAATTGAGGAGTTGCCGTAAGAACCTACGCCGATAAAGAAATTTAGGGCGGGTGAAGCCGCTGGAAGAAGCTATATAAAGTTATTTCAAACATAATTAACGATAAATTGAACAAGAATTGATATATCCAAATACTCCGGCAATAATAATTACGGAACAGAATACGATTGTCGTATTAAAGAAAAACTAAAATGTAGTACAAAAAGATAATAGTAATATAAAGATGTCCACTATTACTATTACTAGTTTACAATAGAAATTTAAATAATTTACTAATAACTATTTTATCTAACATACATAATAAAATAAATAGTTATTTTTTTACTCCACCATATATTTATCCTACTATTTTTTTACTCCACCATATATTTATCCTACTATTTTTTTACTCCACCATATATTTATCCTACTATTTTTTTACTCCACCATATATTTATCCTACCATCGTTGATCTTTTCAAATCTCCTATATTATTATCCTTACGTGTGCACTTTATTTTGAACGTTGCCAGAAAAACAGCTAATATGGCAATGAAAACTGTAGTGATATTAAACAAGTTACTGTAGGTACATACAAATATCTCGGCCTAACCATTGATAGTCAGTTCTCGTGGAACCAACACGTAGCAAATGTTTGTAACAAATTGCGCATAGTTCTCGGTACGATTCGTATATTTAATATTTCATATTAAATATACGAATTTCATAGCATTTCTCTCTCGGGAATGCAATAATAATAATTTTAAGTCTAATTCTTACTTCATCCGAGATAATTTCGAATAAGAGATTATCTGGAAGACACAATCTCGACTGTAAAATTTCGAATGTCGACATAATTTTATCGTTTGCTATATTCTCACTATCAATCGAAACAACGTTCGCACAAAATTTCGTTCGAAACGGTGTAATGTTTCCATTGTGAACCGGTTACGCTGGGGTAGCGCTGCTGATGTAAATACAATATTTTTGTTACAAAAAAGGGCAATTCGTGCTATTTATAAATTAGGATCTAGGATATCTCTGAAGGATAGGTTTAGGGAAGTAAAAATTTTAACTTTAGTGTCGCAGTACATATATGAAAATCTTTTATATGTACATAAAAATATCAATAGTTTCAGCAAGAAAAGTGACGTTCACAAAGTAAATACTAGAATAGAAGTAAAAATAAGCTGTTGGTGCATGATACACGTCTACACAAAATAAGTCACTTTTTTATGGGGCAATGTATACACTTTTACAACAAAGTTCCCAATAAAATTCAAAATCTATCAATAAGTAAATTTAAATCTTTTATCAAGCAGGTACTTTGTAAAAAGGCATACTACAATATTTCAGACTTGTAAATGATAAAAATCCTTGGAACTGATGATGCTCAATTACAGGATGCGTAGGTAAAGTAAATTAAAATGGAAATAACATAAAATTGTACGGCAATTTTTTTTTTTATTTAAAACATTAATTGCATTTTTAGTTTATTTGTATTATTGATAGTGTTTTTAAAAGAGTAACTATCGAGTTTCTTGCCGGATTCTTCTCGGTAGAAATCAACAACATTGTGAACCAGCGGAAAGGTGGGAGGGTTCAAAAAATAATATTTTATAACTTTGACGATTCAAAAGTGATTGTAAAATCCTTATTTGAATAAACCATTTTGACTTTGACTTTTGACTTTGACTTACGCTGCGAGTTACGGTCCGTTGCACAGTTTTTGAGTGTTTTAAAATACGCCTACTCTAATATGCCTCTTTTAATATATTAAATAGAGTTTCGGTGACTACAAAATGTTTGACTTCTTTTTCATCATTATTAATAAGGAAATAATAAGTATAACTACGTTTGAAAAGTGAATCCCTATTCCGAGAAATTGCTATAATCTTAAAACGGAACGTATTTGGACATAAATAAAAAAAACTCTGATTGTTTATGTTGAGTGTTTTATTTGGTTGAGGATTATAAGTTATTCTTATTTCTCAAATGTATAAATGTGTTTATTTAATTTTTCTCACATGAAATTTTCGTTCGAGAAAAGTTTAAATTCGTACGTTATTTCACATTTGTATTTGTAATCAATTTGATCGTGTGAGAACAAGCTCGGTGCTTTTCGAGTGTTTCACTACAGGGTGACGTAATGGGCTTACATTTAAAAGCTATTTAAAGAAAATTTAAATACTGCACATAAGGTTATTAAAATTATTAGTTGATAAGAAAAAAAGAATGAATGTAATAAGGATTATCAACAACTTTTTAAATTTTGTAGAATTTTACCGATAGAGGAAATTATAAGAAGTAAAATTGGCAATATTAATGAGTCAATATAATAAAAAGAATTAAAAATTAATTATATAAATATCCAACCCGTAGTCACGAAAGAATAAGTTAAAAGTAGGTAATACACAAGACTACCGCGGTAAAAGAACGCAACAACGGACAGTGCCTATACACTTATGAATGAGCTACCTGAAGATTTAAAGAGAGGAATTAAATCAAAAAAACATCTAAAAAGTGTGCTATGGAAAATATTTTTATTCTATGTATAGGCAACTTTGTTAAAGACACCAAATAATCTATATAATATAGATACTTTAGTTAGTATAACGAGAACTTCTGGCGACAAACTGCTATAAAGTTTGGCAGATGTAATGTAATGTGTCTAAGTAATGCTTGTATATGTCAAATAAACAAAAAAAAATTAAGCCAAGACAACATTTTACTTAGTTAGATTTTGGGATTCCTTTTAATCATCTTTTCCTAGCGAAAACGAATATTGAAGCAAATTCTCTACATAAAAACAAAATAGTAATTAAATTATAATTTTAATATTAACTTTGTTATGAAATTTTAATAAATACTTTGTAATATGAATTTGTTAGATTAGATATAACTGTAAAATTTATTTTAAAAAGGTAATAAGTAAATAATAATACTATAATATGTTAATATTGTAATAGTCATTATTTTGAAATAGTGCAGACACGCGGCTTCGTTAGCACGTGGTGTTTTTGTCAAATAAAAAAGGACTGAAACGACACCCGCGTTGCTGGTGATGGTTGGGATGGACAGATAAGTCACCTATATAACGCACTGTCTATCCCTCCAACGGCTAGATTTCCGAAATCTGACGGTCTTTCTTACGGCTCAGAAATACGAGTACCATACGTACTCGCTGGCCGAAAAACGCGTGCTCAGGGCAGTTATAAGGGGAGTCCCTAAGGAATTCTCCGAAAAAACTGTCCAGGACTACTTAATCGTCCAAGGCCTCCCAGTTAGGTAAGTACATAGTATGTACAATGGCCGCAACCGATCTGAGTGCTACGACATGGTGCTCGTAGTGCTAGACCTCACCAAAGAGGGCAAAGCCATCTTTAATATTAAAGATGTGTGCAGCCTCAAGGGCGTCCGGGTCGAGACTCCGCACAAGCGGTCGACCCCAGGACAATGCCACCGATGCCAGTTGTATGGCCACGCACAGCGCAACTGCAAACGCAGACCGCGCTGCGTGAAATTTCTGCGCGATCACGCCACTCCGGACTGTGATCGCGATCGCGTTAACGCATCCGACCCGGTCGCTTGCGTACTCTGTGGGAGCGAAGGCCACCCTGCGAATTACCGCGGGTGCCCCAAAGCTCCCAAACAGAACCCGCGTAAACCCAAACAGGGTAAATCGCGCCCCCCCCGTCCCCCGCCAACAGGCTCCGCTTGTGCCTGCTCCCCTCCCTGCTGTCAACGCCTGGAGCCACCCTCCAGCGCTAATTGACGCAACAAAATCTAAAGAGACAGACAAACTTCCGTCTGCTCTCCCTGGGCCCGTCTCAGTCACGGCCACCCTCCGCAGGGTGGCCGCCAAACCTTAAAAACCATAATTGATTGTACAACCGCGCGCGAAAAACCCCGGTCGGTCACCTTAGGCTATTTTAACGCCAAAGGACTTCGAAACCAAAGAGAGGAATTATCGCAATTCCTCTCGTCCTAAAAACCGGACGTCTTCCTCATCCAGGAAACATTCCTAAAGCCTGCTGTCCACACCCCTTCGATCGCGAACTATCGCACCGTCCGTAATGATAGAACTGCCTCCAATCTCGGAGGCACTCTCATCTATTACAGGCGCTCCCTGCATTGCTCCCCTATCGATCCGCCACCGCTTACGAACTTAGAAGCATCCGTCTGCCGCTTAGCGATGACCGGCCATCAGCCGATCATCATTGCATCGGTTTATCTCTCTCCCTTAAAAGACTTGCTTGAGAGCGACCTTCAGTCGCTCTTAAATTTAGGCGACGCCGTCATTCTTGCCGGCGACCTAAATTGCAAGCATCGCCGCTAGAACTCTTCAGTAACTTCACGGAGAGGCAGACTCCTCGACGATTTTGTTGACAGACTAAACTTTGACATCATCGCTCCATGACGCCCACTTACTTTCCCCACAATACTCGGAATAACCCTGACGTTCTAAAGAATGTAAGGCTAAGCCTCCTATCGCCCTATAAGTTTACTAAAGGCCCTTGGTAAACTCTATGAACGCCTCCTCCTCGCTCGCCTACGGAACGCTATAGTCTCCAGAGGCATTTTAATAGACGAGCAGTTCGGCTTCCGGGCCAAACACTCATGCATCCATCAAGTCCTCCGCATAACGGAACATATTCTCACTGGCTTCCAACCAGTATTATGTAAGGCCCGCCACACAGGCGTTGTCTTCTTCGATGTAGCGAAAGCTTTCGACAAAGTCTGGCACAACGGTTTAACTTTTAATCTGTACAACTTTCAGTTGCCAGATCGTCTCGTGCTCATACGAAACTATTAGTCGAATTGTAGCTTTCGCTACAAAGTTGAAGGCACTCTCTCTTCCCCCCGTCCCATAGAAGCAGGAGTCCCGCGAGGGGCTGTGCTCGCCCCCATCTTGTACCTTCTGTACATCCTAGCCCTCTTTGCGGACGATACCGCTGTCTATACCACCGACAGGCAAGTGAGTCGAATCACTAAGAGACTCCAACCCGCTATCACCGCCCTAGGCGAATGGTTTCGGAAATGGAGAATCGAGGTGAATCCCGACAAAAGCTCTGCCTCTTTACCGTATGCTGCCCTTTGCGGCCACCTCCCCTTTCTCTCTTCGGTCGTGCCATTCCCTGGCAAAATAAGACCAAATATCTTGGTGTGACCATGGATAGTCGTTTGAACTTCCACGCTCACACCAAAACACCGAGCCGCTTTTGTCCTCGTTCGTCTCTATCCCATGATAGCCAAGTACAGTAAGATGTCGCTTAGAAATAAGCTGAATCTTTACACAACTTGCATCCGCCCCATACTAGCTTATGCTAGCGTAGTCTTTGCGTTATCCAAGCGCTATCTCCACAAACTTCAGACCCTCCAAAACCGCTTACTCAGAGCGGCCTCAGGAGCCACTTGGTATGTCCGCAATGCGGACCTACAAAGAGACTTCGAACTCCCCACGATTCCCCAATATTTCAAAGACCTGGCAGTCCGCTTTTTTGAGCGTACACAACATCACCCGAATCCATTAATTGTGCAATCCACAACGTATCATCCCCCGATCGACCCGGTCACGGTCGTAAAACTATAGTTAGGCGGCCTCGACACGTACTAACGGCCCCAGATGACAATCTCGCTGTCCGGATAGCGAGATTAGTCTCTATGACCTCCCCGAATAAGGCCTCCCTCCAAACACGACGCCGACGTCCCCGGGTTCGTCGGCGCCTACAAGGATACACGAGTTATTTAAGAGTGCCGGGGCGCTTCTCGCCTCCAATCAATCGCAATCGTACCCGCGTAACGGGTAACTCCCCTCCTGGCGGTGGCTCACCTTCGGGTTCGAGACTCACGCCGGTCGAAGAGACGTCCCCGAGAGCGACAACCCAAGCCTAAGCTTACCCCGCGGGGAGCCCTTGAGCGTTGGGCGCTATATGGGCTGAGGCTCCTTCAGAGTCTCGCCCCAAAAAGCCCGGTGAAACAGTAATGGCTGCAACAGCCAACTGCATTGTCAGCTCAGAAAAAAAAAACCAACGGCATTCTTGTTCAGTCCGCCGCACTGGTCGCATCAGGTCGTCACGCTGCTGAAACTGAATGGGAATTTAGTATTGAAAAACATTTCAGTTAAGTATAATTGATTGTGTAAGTTGTTTGTAGAAGATTATCTTTTATTGTGTGTTTTTAATTATGTATAAATGTTTAATTAACATTACGATAGTAATACCTAGCTGAGAGTTTTAGCTCTTTGTGGCATTTGGCTGGACCAGTCAATAAAGTCCTTAAGTATTTATAATTGTTCTTCATTCAGTTTGTGAAAAGCTTACGAATCTTAGATACTTAAAGGTTTATTGTGTTTATACTCGAAACTTGGATTAAATAAATAGATACTTAATATCTCATAAAAGTTGTGATATTTACTTCAGACTTTATATATCCTATCACCAAAATACCTACCTACATTATCATATCTATATACCGTCAAAATCTAACAAATGCATGTTTTTTAATCCTTTACAAACAAAACAAACAAATGACTTCAAAGTAGTATAATTCAGAACTTGTATGCGTGTTTACTGTTTTTACGATAGAGATAAACAAGAAAAATCTGGTTTGAGAATTCCCTTAAATTTTTACTTTTTGTATTTTATATATAATTTAAGTAATCTGCTATTTCAACTCATATTCAGCTTAAGAATCCCTCACTGAACTCGGGATTTTACTCTAGAATCCATCACTACCTTCTGGCTTCAAAATAGCTCACACGCCTTAAATTTTATTATGCTCCATTGTAATACAATCTAATATTATTGTGATCCAGTGTTTCCATGAGACAATACTATTGACGAGTGAAATCGCGAGGCAGTACTGTACTCCTTCACATCGTGCAACTATGCAACCTGATTCCTGGATCTTGTGACATAGAGGTAGGCACCAGGTACAAATACTATGTTTTGAGCATGGTTAAAGTATTTAGGTCCTGTGAGAATCTCACCACGATGACCGAATTTAACGCGGGTGTAGCCACGGGTTAATGCCGTTAAAATTTTGGCTTTCTGATGTAGACTCACCATCATATCAGCCTATATTGGTCCAATGCTGGACATATACCTCCTCTTTAGTGCACCACTTCTCCCGGTTCTCTGCCTTCCGCATCCAGCTACCAGAGGCCACTTTTTTAAGTATCCACGTCCTGGATGTCTTTATTTCGGTTTGATCTCTCAGACACTCTGACCATAGCCTACTCCTTTGTGCGCTGTGCGACTTTGAACTTGTGGACTAGCCCCGCTGCACATGTCCACTTTCCGGCAGCGTAAGTCATGACAGAACGTCTTCCACTGCTAAAACGTAGTATTATTTTAGTATATTTCATTAAGTCCAGGTACCTTTATTCCTTCGTTCAGTACAATTATGAAATATCATGGCTAAGAATGGTGCTATATAATATCTATAATTCCGCTCAGATCTTTACTTATATAGGTACCATAGGTCACTGGTGTTTCTCTAAGTAAGCTATTTAAATGTCTTTATGATGTCTTCAAAGATAATGCTCAAGTTTTAATATAACCTCTTATTTATTAAGCTACATTTTAAAAGTCTCTTTGATTTTAATCAAGAGAAATTTAATGCATTAGCTGTGACTGTAGGCGTTACACAAAAATATTTATCAAAAGAGTCAGCTACATCAAGATCCAAACCAACTAGTAATATTTGAATCTACAGTAATATAACTGAATATCGTTTGTCACGAGGTTTAAGTTTCCCTTTAATAATAAGACATACAACTGGATAATTGGAAATTTTAATGTTATTATTAAAATAAATAATAAATATGCTACTGGGTTTATATTGTTTCATATCACACAGCTCGTACAAAGTAACTTCGGTGTATTACTGCAGTATCCCAGTCTTTGAATTTCATTTGATCATTTGCTTATGATTAAATCATGTTTATTAAAAGATAACATAGTAGTCAATACAAAGTTACTAATAAAAATACTTTTATATTTGAGTTCATTGAATGAAAGGTAAATAGCGGTTTACGATTTATGACGTTTTAAAAAAAACTTTTTACTAGATGTCGTTCAAACCAATTTTCGGTGGAAGTTTGCATGGTAATAATGTACATCATATATTTTTTTAGTTTTATCATTCTCTTATTTCAGAAGTGACACACATTAACCACTTTGGAAGTGTCTCTTGCGCAAATTATTCAGTTTAGAAAAATATTATATTAGAAACCTCAATATCATTTTTGAAGACCTATCCATAGATACCCCACACGTATGGGTTTGATGAAAAAAAAAATTTAGTTTCAGTTCTAAGTATGGGGAACCCCCAAAATTTATTGTTTTTTGGAGTGAAAACTTCTTTAGCGGCGTTGTGCACTTTTTTTGGTCTGGTTAAAAAATGATAAACTCGCGTCAGGTCACGTGTCCTAATCGTGGAAATTCGTAAGACGGAAACCGTAATGCCACGCCTATTATAATTTTTATTTTTTTTCTATTTTATGTGTTTTTCTCGTGGGGGTGCCTTACCGCTACATATTTCGATGGCTTAACGTCCCCCCCCCCCCCTTTTTTTTTTGAAGTGAAAACTTCTTTAGCGGCGTTGTGCACTTTTTTAGTATGGGTAAAAAATGATAAACTCGCTCAGGTCACGTGTCCTAATCGTGGAAATTCGTAAGATGGAAACCGTAATGCCACGCCTATTATAATTTTTATTTTTAGTATTCGCGATTATGAGTAGTACAGGGAGGTTGGATATGGAATTTTAATTCTATGACAGATTGCGATGTCAAATATACTACGTCAAAAAAGTAAATAAACAAACATTATTATTTCTTGACAATGTCAAAGACATGTCTTGTGACATATTTGAGTGTTAAGCGCGAATCGTGTGTAAAGGTTTTCACTTCTGCCGGCACTCCCGGAGTGCAACTCGTTTTTTTTTCTATTTTTGTGTGAATATCTTAATGCGGTTCACAGAATACATCTACTTAACAAGTTTCAACAGTATAGTTTCGGAAAAAAGTGGCTGTGACATACGGACGGACAGATAGACTGATAGCCATGACGAATCCATAAGGGTTCCGTTTTTCGCCATTTGGATACGGAACCCTAATAAAAAGGAATTAACAAGTGCACCTAAAACATACCAGATATTAAACTATAAGGGTCGGCTCAGACCGAGACGCGACGCGACGAGACACGACGCTTCAAAGGTAGCATTCGGTTCCCAGAGAACGCGGCGCGCGACCGCAACTGGCGACCGCGACCGAGTCGCGCGACCTACTGCTCGTAATGTATTTATATGCAGCACTAAGCAAATCGTGCGACCGTGTCGCGCGACCGGTGGGCGTGGCCAGAGAGCAGCGAATGGTCGCAGTCGCTCGTCGCCGTCTTTTTTTTTTTAAGTGAAAACTTCTTTAGCGGCGCTGTGCACTTTTTTTGTGATGGGTAAAAACTGTTAAACTCGCGTCAGGTCACGTGTTCTGATCGAAAATTCGTAAGATGTCACTCGCGTTAGGACACGTGACCTTTATTTACATTAGGTTAGTTTTTATTTTTAGTATATGGCGATTATGAGTAGTACAGGGAGGTTGGATATGGGATTTTAATTCTATGACAGATTGAGCTGTCAAATATACAACGTCAAAAAAGGAAATAAACAGAAGTTATTTTTAATAAATAAATATGGATAAGAAGTGATGGGAAGTAAATAGCGAGTATGTTTTCACTTCTGCCGGCACTCCCGGACTGCAACCCTGTTTTTTTTTTTTTTTTCTAACTTCTGTCTACTGTTGTTGGCCGCAGATGGCCTTTACAACTACATGCGGACTAACTTTTGCTGCGGTGCTGCTTGCACTCTTCAGCGAAAAGTTGGGGCGATGCTAAAAACCGAATGCTACCTGAAGATTCACCGCGCGACTGCGCCAGACGTTGGGATTGGGACACTATGAGCCACGAGACGTGGCGCGAGGCGACGCGACATGAAGCGGCTTGAAGATGCGCCGCGTGGCGCATCCCACTGTCGCACTGCGCCTCTTCAAGCCTCTTTACGTCGCGTCGCGTCTCGGTATGAGCCGACCTTCAGCAGGCGGGAGTAATTTTAAGTTAACTACTATTGTTTGAGCAATCTGTTCACTATTTGAACTTGCACTTAAATGAGTCCTGCCTGCTTATAGTTAAATGTTTGGTATGTTTTAGGTGCGCTTGTTTATTTCCTTTTATTTCTAATGTTTTTGCAGTGGGGTTCTTTTATTTATTTAATTATATTTTTTTATTTACCAGTTCCATTTTTTTGACTTCTACTTGACTATTTTATTATTAGTGTTATACATTTTCGGATAGTTCCCTTTAAGCTCTTTATTTCCATAGCACATTAAAAAACATATTTTAGCCCGCACAGTAAAGCGCATAAAAAATTCGCCATTTTTTTTGACGTCACCTATCTGAGAACACTTGGACGCTGTCAAGACAAATCTAACAATATTTTAGTTATAAAAATAGCCGTTAGGTACCTCGACCTAATACAAAAATTTACATACATACATACATACATACAAGATACGTGCGAAAAACATAACCCTTTCCTGAGTCGGGTAAGAAAGTGAGTTAACTTCAGGGAAATTAATCACTTGGAGCTTTATTTCTTTTTTTAAATAATCTTTATCCTTTGCTACGAGACAAAGTTGATAGAATATTTTCTATTACAAGGTTAGATCACCGATTTTTTCAATACAAAAGACTAACGACTCTCGTGAACTTTGCGACGATCAGTCACTGATCTATTTTGTTTGTCGTATAATTAAGTATGTGTACAGAGTGTTCGATGTAGGAAGGGAGTGGAAGTCGCGGGGGGACGAACTCAATTTTTCTAAGGGCGATGATGGATGGGCAGAAAAAGTCTGTAATGTTCGTCGCCGGGACTTTGACGAGTTTTGGGAGAAATTCTTTAGAAAGGTAATGCACGTTAATGAGCAAGCATGTTATTCCTTATTCGATTGCGACGCGACGTGCGATCTTATTTGTAAGGTTCTATTTGTGGAAAGGTCTTACAACGTAATTATTATAGGTAGCTGCAGCCGTAGGGAGCGATGATGTTTTTTTTTTTTTTTTTTTTTTCTATTTATTGATCAATATTTACAAAAGCACAATTATCTTATAAGTAAAGTCGCTCGTTTAAACCACAGAGGTTTTTGTACGGGCGAGAGTTCGCATGGTGTTTAAAAAATAATATAATAAAATAAATGTTACAAAGCTGCTAAGTTAATCCACTTAATAAGTACAATAAACGCTAAAACTATGTTAATTTAATATATAACAATAACTATTCTGTCTTTGAAATTATATCTAAGTTCTCTAAACAGTAGTTTTTAAGTAAACTTTTATATTGTTGTTTATTTAAATATTTGTTAATTATATTTTTAGAAAGACTATTCAATATTTTAGGTAGTATGTGGCGACATATTCTGGTTCCATAAAGGTTATTAAATTTGGGCAAGATGAATTTTTTAGAATTTGGTATTTTTCTTAAGTGACTTTTTCGTTTATAAGCTGGTTTATGTTTGTTATTTCTTCTTTCATTATATCCATTTTTATTTTACATTGTATTGGTAGGATTTTACAATATTTAAATAGCTCGTTATAATTATCATTGTATTTATGTTTTACATGTCGAGGTACAATAGTTTTTAATAGTCTAACTTGCAATTTATATATCTTATCAATATAGGTTTTGTATGTGCGTCCGTAACTAGATAAACCGTAACTGATTACAGAGTCTGCTAATGCTAGATATAATAAGCGCAAGGTTTTATACGACATTTTATACTTAAGCGTATACAGTTTACTAAGTATAGCTCTTAATTTTTTGCAAACGAGATCTATGTGGTGCCCCCAGTTGAGTCGGTTGTCAATTACAAGTCCCACGTACATGTGCTCCTTCACTATATCCAACTTAATACACCCGCTATTATAGCTGCAGACCAATTCGTTATGCATGCATTCATGGACATGCGCTATTATATTTGGCTTGTAGTTGTCCCTATTATGAGACGACTTTATACACATAAATTTTGTTTTTTGAGCGTTTATGACTAGGCCCACATCATGCGCCCAGTGGCACATTCGATCAAAGTTTTCCTGTAATTTTTGTTCCGCAAGTTTTAGATCCCTGTCAGCAACCATAAGGCAAGTGTCATCGGCAAACTGATATACGGAGCCGTGATCGAATAGGTCGCACATTTGATTTACGTAAATTATGTATTCACTCGGCCCGATTATAGAGCCTTGTGCGGTGCCCTTGTCTGTAGAATTGCTCAGTGGTCACATAAGAACTGTCTTCTATTAAATCCTACAAAAACTAAATATATGTTGATAGGATCCAGCAAACAAGTTAAAAATATAGCAATGTATCAGCCTGTATTGTCAATTCATGATCAACCCATAGAGTGTGTATCAGAGGCAAAAAATCTAGGGCTTACAATTGATAATCAACTAAGGTTTGAATCACACATTTTAGAAGCAGTAAGAGGATGCTTCTATCGCCTTAAACTATTGTACAAAATACGAACTCATCTTAGTACAGAATTGAGAATAAGATTATGTGAATCATTAGTTCTCTCAAAATTAAATTATTGTGACACAGTTTACGGCTCCTGTTTACTATCACGGTCTGAGAGATTAATTCAACGTGTCCAAAATGCTTGTGCAAGATTTTGTTTCCAAATACCATCTCGTACACATGTAACACCATTCTTATTGAATGCTAAATTATTAAAAATGAAAGAGCGTAGAAAATTACATTTTGCAACATTGTTGTTTGGAGTCATAAAAACAGAGAAACCCTCTTACCTTTATGAGAAATTGTCATGGGCGCGTTACCAAAATAATTACGGAACTCGGGCAGCCGCATATCTCATAAATTGTCCTCGTCACCGAACTGCGGCATTTCGTGGCAGTTTCAAATTCGCTGCAAGCAAATGTTGGAATGATTTACCACCGCCATTTCGCTCCTTAAAAACCAAAACAACATTTATCAAGAAAATGAAACTTTATCTGCTAAATAATCAGTCTTTTTAGGTACTATTTTTCTTTCCTGTTGGTAATCAGCATGTTAAGGATATATCACAAAATCAACAAGTTGAAGGATATAACCATTAACCACCATTTGTATCATAGATAATATATAATTTTTTTTTTTTTTTTTTATTTTTTTTTGTCTATTTTAATATAGGCTCCTTTAAAGAGGCAAAAGTCTAAGTGTGTACAACCTCTTTTGCCTTTATCGTTTTCTTCTCTTCTCTTTCTCTTTAAATTAGTGATTTTGTAAATATTTTATTTGTGTTATTTTTTTATTTAGGTAGGCAATTTAAATATATATAGGATAGTATAGTAATTAAATATTTATAGGTGCTATTGTTTTGTCATTCACTAATGTCCGTGAAGTGATGCAGTAAGGGCTCCCACTGAAAATCAGTATTGTACCTACACGGGTACATATCATGCTGAGGGGGAGGCCCATTTAGCTCATGCACTCTTTTTTGGTACATAATTTTTTTTTCTTTTATTTTTTTGTTTTAATATTTGTATGTGTGTGTTTGCTAAATAAAAAAATTTTGTTTGTTTGTTTGTTGTTTTGTTTGTGATAAAATAATTAAGTGTTGGGTTAGTTGGTATTTCGATACACCAAAAAATAATAAATTATTATTATGAACAAAAATAAAACCGTAAAAACTGAACCGAACATACACAAACTGCCAAATACACTTTAGCACTAAATTTTACCCATATTACCATACAATAAAATTAATTAGCGCGTATTTCAAAACCAATTATTTTTTTAATTTATCTATAATAACTAAGGCTTAGGAACCATATTTTACAGCCGAGTTTGATATCTTATTCATCCTTTCACTTAAGATACCTGCGCTATGCATTCAAAACTTAACAATCATTTGGATTATGCAAATTAGGATACAACTTTAACGTTATATTTACAGGATTAAAATAACTACACCTTCCGTGTTTTGCAGCAGTTGGTACATGTGACATGTGACGGACAATGCAACAATTTTTAAAGTTATACTAGTTACTTCTCTTCTGTAATATAATTAAATTAGTAAAATTTCAACATGGATTTTGAAGCTTTTGACAACAAAACTTTGTGCTTTAAACATTTTTTTTAAATTTTGTTATATTGAACGGATTGTTTGAAAAGAGGAATTAAGTAAATTCAGCATATATTTTACCCCTAAATATTAAGAAAAACATATATTGTGATTTCTCAAGAGTAAGTATACCTATAGCTATTAATGTATGTTTTAAGGCGAAATGTTAGAATTAGTTTCGGAAAGTAACTGACTATACAAAATGTTAACACGAACATTTTCTCGGATAATTGCTCTATATATATACAAAATGTTAACAGGGATGTTGTCTCGGGTAAAAGCTCTATACATATACAAAATGTTCAGACGAACATTGTCTCGGATAATAGCTCTATAGATATTCAAAATGTTAACACGAACGATATCTCGAATAATTGCTCTATATGTGTAAAAAATGTTAACATGTTCGTTATCTCGGATAACTCCTATATATATGGAACTCCTATACAAAATGTTAACACAAAGTTATCTCGGAAAATAGCTCTATACATATATAAAAAATTTTAACACTTACGTTGTCTCGAATATTTGCTCTATAGATAAGCAAAATATTAACACGAACGTTGTCTCGGATAATAGCTCTAAAGATATCCAAAATGTTAACACGACCGATATCTCGGATAATTGCTCATTATATGTACAAAATGTTAACACGAACGTTGTCTCGGATAAAAGCTCTATATGGTCGCGGTCAGAAAATGTTTACCACCTTAAGGATCACAATTGCATGCACACATTTAAGTCACAAGTTCTAAATGTCTATTTCATAATAATTTGATTGACCATAGATTATCTTTTTTCTAATATGACAATCAATCGCTCTAGGACAGGAATGGCGAACCTTTACTAATGAATTTGCCATTTTCTATGAAAAAAACAATACTGTACCTATGACGTGCCGTCAAAAAATCTGGGTTACTTAATCATAATGGAGAAAAACTAAACGTATTTCAGTTACCTTAAAGCCATTTAGATACTTGCAGCTCGAAATGTTTACAGCAATCGAAATGTTTAATATTTATATTCAAAATAAAAAAAAAAATTGTGTGATTTCTGCAGTTGCAAATTAGGTGCTAAAAATCTCACATTAGGGCAGGCTCGTACTTTGTTACTAAGCAGTATGGAAGCTAGGCTAGAGTTCATTTCTAAAAATGACTTGCAAGCATACGTAGGTGAATATAGAAATTTCATAAATGATTGGCGTGCCCGTATTGCCATGGGTTCGCCATCTCTGCTCTAGGAGATGGACTGACTACTATCAAGTTTTAATATATAGAAAATCTTCTTTGAAAAAACTAATATTTTAGTTTTTAAATAAGAATATGAAGAAACAATAAAATAGACACTTCGGAAAACTTTATATAATATCTAGTATAACCTCCCTCTGCAGCTATGACGGCACGTAGTCTATCTCGCATAGATGCAACAAGACGCGTGCATAGATCAGTACCTCTGATATCATCCCATACTTGAGCACAGTGTGATCTAAGAGCTTGAGGGTTTCGTTCATTTTGACAGTCCCAGCGTTGAACCATAAGCCCCCATAAATTATTAAATTTTCAATAGGGTTTAAATCAGCAGACCGAGCGGGCCATTGAATGGGACGAATGTCACGGTGCAGGTTGAACCACGGCATAGTAGCACGGGCTGTGTGTATCCGTGCATTAGCTTGAACGTAAGTAATGTGTGGGAATTCCGTTGCAGGATACACTACGCGCACAGTAGGCCGTAGCCCTATTCTCTAACGACGCCAGTTCTCGGACGTCGTCAAGGCTCATCCACCCCCATAAGTTTACTGTAATGCGACCTAACTCGTTTTGATGCACAATATGACCTTCATCTTACCGAGTTAGATTGTAGCGCCATAAAGTTAATCTTCCGATTTGGCTTGATTTAAAAGTTTTTTCATCGGTAAATATAGTATCCGACCAATCAAAATCGAGATGTCGTCGCGCAAAGTTAAGCCGGGCTGTTTTGTGGGAGGTTTCAGCTCCACTTTAATAGCATGGTGTCTGTAGTGTAGTCCAACATTGTGCAAAGCACTCACACCATATAAAGCAGCAAAATAACTAGTTGGTGTGAAACCATTCTCTTCGTAAGGACGAATGATTTCTGTTATTTGCGCGGCGGTTAGGATCGGTCGTCGTCCTGAATTATTTGTATGATCTGTTATTTGCCCTTCTTCGCCGTGACGCCTAATCCAAAACCTCACAGTGAATCGCGATATATTGAGTTCTCGTGATATAGCACTAATACTATGTCCATCTTCGAAGAGAAATATTATTTCAGCCCTTTGCTCCACTTGCCATGGTTGGTGTTTAACCAATGCCATTTTATTTCGTTATGAAAAAATCTTTTGTAAGATTTTACTCCTGTCAAAACGACGTTCAAACAATATTTTTTGATAAATGTCATTTCAACAAATAAAGATATTAGTTCCATTATCAAAGAGTGATCAATAATTCTTGTTGTTTTTCTCGATGCGTCATTTTGCATAATAGCTTTTGAAAGGTAATAAGTAACTTGATATGGCATTTTAGGCTTAGTGAAAAAAGTGTGATATAGAATCTAATTTCAAAACTGGTAAACATTTTCTGACCGCGACGGTACATATATAATAAATGTTAAAACTTACGTTGTCTCGAATATTTGATCTATATATATACAAAATGTTAACACGAACGTTGTCTCGGATAATAGCTCTATAGATATTCAAAATGTTAACAAGAACAATATCTCGGATAATTGCTCTATATATGTATAAAATGTTAACACGAACGTTGTCTCGGATAATGGCTCTATACATATACAAAATGTTAACACGAACGTTATCTCGGATAATTGCTCTATATTTATACAAAATGTTAACACAAAGTTGTCTCGGATAATAGCTCCATACATATACAAAAAATGTTAACACAAACGTTGTCTCGGATAACAGCTCTATACATATACAAAATGTTAACACGAACGTTATCTCGGATGATTGCTCTATATATATATACAAAATGCTAACACAAAGTTGTCTCGGATAATAGCTCTATACATATACAAAAAATGTTAACATGAACTTTTTCTCGAATAACAGCTCTATGCATATACAAAATGTTCACACGAATGTTATCTCGGATAATAGCTCTATAAATATACAAAAAATGTTTACATGAATGTTGTCTTGGATAACAGCTTTATACATATACAAAATGTTAACAGGGACGTTGTCTCGGATAAAAGCTCTATACATATACAAAATGTTCACACGAACGTTTTCTCGGATAATAGCTCCATACATATACAAAAAATGTTAACACGAACGTTGTCTTGGATAACAGCTCTATACATATTCAAAATGTTAACAGGGACGTTGTCTCGGATAAAAGCTCTATACATATACAAAATGTTCACACGAACGTTTTCTCGGATAATAGCTCTATAGATATTCAAAATGTTTTCACGAACGTTATCTCGGATAACAGCTCTATACATATACAAAATGTTACCAGGAACGTTGTCTAGGATAAAAGCTCTATACATATACAAAATGTTAACACAAAGTTGTCTCGGAAAATAGCTCTATACATATATAAAAACTGTTAACTCTCACGTTGTCTCGGATATTTGCTTTATAGATATACAAAATCTTAACACGAAAATTTAGCTCTATACACATACAAAATGTTAACACGAACGTTATCTCGGATAATTGCTCTATATATATACAAAATGCTAACACGAACGTTGTCTCGGATAATAGCTCTATATATTAATGTTTAGAGAGCCCATCAATATCTGTAGTTTTTATTGTACACGTTGTTTTACTTTACTATGATTAAACTAGATTTTCCATCAGCAATATCTCAGTAATCATCCGACTTTTCCTTAATATTAGAGTACTGAAAACCGGTTCTGCCCAACTGCCTATGCCCTGATTTCACCCTCTGGTCCCGACGAGTAAGTTCTTCAAAAGCCTAGTTACTAACTTCAACGTTCCATGCTTTAAATTCCCTTTTGCTAACTTTAACGTTCCTTACTTCAAATTTCCTTCTCCTGTCAACGAACCTAACTTCAAATTTCCTACTCCTAACCTAACTTTTATGTTTTTCCATCGGTGTGCATTGTCTGTTAGTCAGTCAGTGTCAGAGTTTGATGTAGTAGCAGATTAGCAACAAAGTGCTTATGACATTTTCAGCTAAAATAAAGCAAAAATATTCTTATATAAAAGATATAAAAACATTGCACACTAAAAATCAATTATGTTACTTAGGCTAGTCTTATTAATCTGCTCTTAAGTTACTTAAAAAAACAACATCAACAACCAAACTTGTCTAATAAGTGCGAGAAAAACCAAAGAGCCACTGATATAGCACTGATATTCCACATGTACAAAATCATAAAAACAAATCTTAATATATATAAATCTCGTGTCACAATGTTTGTCCTCAATGGACGCCTAAACTACTGAACCGATTTTGATCAAACTTCGTAAATATCTGTTATTTGATCCAACTTAAAAGATAGGATAGTTTTTATCTCGATATGTCAAGTGCGAGCCGGACTCGGGCACTATAGGTAAAACCAACTTTCGCCGGGTACAGAGGGACGGCAGCGGAACAACGTTCGCCGGGACAGCTAGTATTAAATAAATTGTGTTGATTAATTATTGAAAACAGTTATATTCTCTTTAGTGTTATTTCATCTGAATGTGAGGGAACTGTAATGCTTTTTACGCATTATATGCATATGGCCTTAATACGGACACTTGTATAGGACACAAAGCTGTAGGTCGCAGCGGTATATGTGTAAACACAATCGGGTGCCGCGCAAGACATAGCCTAGTCAACTTGTACATCATTAGTTAATCGCTATAAGAGATCTCTACTGCTGCATTAGTAGCAGTAGTAGTAGCGTTAACGTTAGCATTCTGACTGGTCGCCGCTTAGTTGCTATTGGTTAAAACTTCATAATTGTATAACTTTCATTGCTACCCCCAACCCGCTTACCCGTAAACTGGTTTATGTGGTTTTCATACATTAAAAATTTGAGGATATTATAGTCAAGAGAGAAGGTATCACTCAAAGAAAAATAAGTGTAGTGTTCTACAACACGATGAAAAATAGTCGGATGTCTCTTTACACTAAATTTCACTTCAGTTCTTTCAAATGTTTAATAACTTCACTAAGTTTTCACAAATCCTTAAGCGAACAATAAACACTAACAACGCAATACGCGAGTGTCGCTTCCGACGCGTGTGAAGTCATCCGCGACAATTTTGCACATTACGCAGCGAGCTTTCGCACCGTCAGTCGTACGAAGTGAAAGGGTATGACGTCATCGCTTATCTTTACGAACAACCACGATTATAAAAAATAAAATAAAAAGTAGAAAATAATCTCCCATACATCACACAGCAATAAAGCGTGAGGACTTTTCAACTATCATACAGCAATACCATACAATAGCTTGAGAGCAAATTTTTTTAAAGTTTTAATTTTCTTATGATGCTGACTAGTGTTATCGCTATTGCTGAGTGATAGATAAAAAGTGCCCATGCTGTTTTATGGGGCTTATTTTCTACTTTTTTCTCCAAGAGTGACAACCCAAGCCGAAACTCCCCCCTTGAGCGTTGGGCGCTATATAGGCCGAGCCTCCTTCAGAGTCTCGCCTCTAGCGCCTGGTGGAGCAGTAATGGCTGCATTAGCCAACTGCATAGTCAGTTCAGAAAAAACAATTTTTAGTTAATTTATTATTTTATACTTTTCAGTCTTAATAGGTATAACAATCATTTGAAGCATAAACTTATTAGTAGCAAAATCTTTAATTATTTAATTTACAAAACTTATTATCACGTTACTTATGTAACACATCACATACATAGGTGGCGCTAGTAGAATAACGATTATGTAAACTAAATTTCCATACAAATTGAAAAGTTTTAAAATGGTGGTAAATATTAATGTTGTGGTATTACTCGCGAATGATTATTATATTGTCACCGAGCTCTGAGCTGCTTTAAAAATTTGAACGTTCGAGCTATTTATGAAGTGATCAAAATTACGATTGCAAGATTCGACCCAAACAAACAAACAAACAAACAGGTGAAACTAATATAAGCGTGGTAATAATTAACTTTATAATATAATATGGATTACCTAGATAATGTAAAATTATATCTAAAACATACAACTGTTTGCTTATCCCTCGTTCCGTTGTGGAGGAAAACCTTGTTTCTCAAATCGAGACCACACTGTCCCGGGTCTCTGACTGGGGACGGGTAAACTTGGTCCGATTCAACCCTACAAAGACACAAGTGTGCGCGTTCACCGCTAAGAAAACTCCATTCACTGTAGTCCCACAATTCCAGAACACTCCCCTCTCCATCTCCAAGAGCATTGGGATCCTTGGTGTCGACATCTCCAGCGATGTTCAGTTCCGAGATCATTTACAAGATAAGGTGAAGCTGGCGTTCAAAAAACTTGGTGTACTCAACAGAGCGAAGCAGTACTTCACGTCGGGGCAAAGGTTGTTACTTTACAAGTTGCAAGTTTGGCCCCATATGGAGTACTGCTGCCATCTCTGGGCAGGTGCAACCGGATACCAGCTTGGCCCTTTTGACTCGGTTCAACGACGGGCTGTGAGAATTGTCGACGATTCCAAACTCACTTGCGGTATCGAGCCCTTAAGTCTGAGGAGAGACTTTACCTCCCTGTGTGTGTTCTACCGCTTGTACAATGGGTTGTGTTCTGAGGAATTGTTCGAAATGATGCCCACGGCTACTTTCTACCATCGCACCGCTCGCCATCGGCAGGGAATTCATTCTCACACTTTGGAACCAAAATGGTCGCGTACAGTGCGGTTTCAGAGAAACTTCCTCCCGCGAACGCTTAAGTTGTGGAATGAGCTCCCTGCCAAGGTTTTCTGCAAATACTGTAGGTATGGAGTTCTTCAAGAAAGAAGTTATAAGATTTATGAAGGGTCGGCAACACGCAAGTGATACTCCTGCTGTTGCAAGCGTCCATAGGCTACGCTGACCGCTTACCATCAGACGGACCGTAAGCTTGTTTGCCACCATAGTGGTATTAAAAAAAAATGTCAAATGGCTCTTCAGCGGTTGATCCCAGCAAATATGAGAACTTATCAGAAGCGGTTTGATCAGACCGATTGTAAACCAAACTATTGAACCTGTTTATGAACGACCGCTACTCTGCTAAATCGCTATATAATTTAGGCAGGTGAAAATTTGGCAAAGAAGAAGGAGTCTCCTGACTGGCAACCACAGAGTTTGCACATTCATCATTAGCAGTAACTCTGACCGCAGTAAACTGACCACAATTAGGTCAGAAAGCCTGGTCCAAATCTGCTGTAAGCTTAGCCACATCTACCTCCTGCAAGCCTACGATTTCTTGCTCATATGCATCTCGAATGGCGTTCATCCTATCATCAAGCTGATCATAGCGATGAATCAGGGCATCACTTTTGTCCGGCCTTGTAATCAAGGCTGCAGCCGTTGCTAAATAACGCAAGCCTCCAGCTAAAACAGTTCTAGGTGTGGCCATTTTATATCAATAAACAAAAAATAAATAAACAATTTAAGTAAACTAAACTTAAACACAAATATTTAAAACAAAGTATAACCAGTGAAAAAATACGCTATTGATTACAAAGAAAGCTAATTTTACCTAAAACCTAGTCAAGGAATAGTGTTATGTTTTTGTGTATGCTAATCCGGTAGCAAGACTAGTTTTAAACAGTATCAAAATTACTCTGGGTTGGAAAAGTGACAAAAAAAGTGCAAAAAATTTATATAATTAAGGCTTGAACAAATATAAAATGTAAGTACAACAATTGTACATGTAAGTAAAATGTATGTCGTCAACCATGATTTGCTACCATACTTGTTTTGTCAATGATGACAGGTACAATTAAACCCTGAATTAAAGGAATAAGTTTACTTACCTCAATTGTACTCTTGTACCTTAATGGGCCAAGTCTGTCTGTCCTAAGTTACAGTTTAAAATGAGAGAGGACATTAAATGTTAAACTGCTAACGTAAACTTAGCAAGGATTTAGAGAAAACCAAAAACATAGGAATTTGCCGCTTTTATACATTTATTGTAATAGAGTTTTTCTTTTTTTACGTTTCAGTAGACAACTAACGAAAAAATGGGATTTTGAAAAAACCCACTTTTAAACTATTTTTTTTAATAACAAGAGTTAGCAAAACAACTTTCGCCATTCGAAATTAAATAAATTGCATAATTTGCCGTGATTTTGTCGTGAAGAAATAAAATTTTTCGCTTTTATACCCTTTTTGTTATCCGTTTTTTTTCCGTAAAGTTAGCAGACAACTAACGAAAAATTGGGATTAAGATACTCGTACAAAACACATAGGAATTTGCCGCTAATATGTCGCGAAGAAATGATTGAAATTGTTAGATCTGGGGCCATCATATTGTAAGTAGTTATAACTTGTTGTTGTCATACGGCAGCAGTCGTTGACCCTAGCCAGAGGTCTTCTGGGCGGCTTGAAAACGGACAGTTCAGTGGCCACTAGCGTCGGCCAACTCGCACTAGGCCAGCGTGGTGGACTATGGCCTAAGCCTCCTCCTTCAAGGAGAGGCCTGTGCCCCTGCAGTGGGGCATATAATAGCTTTGGCGTGTAAAAAGTAGTTATTCGTCTCATAATTTAGGACCATAGTTTTATTTGTTTGTGGCTAATATGTTATTTGCCCGATTATTATAAAAGATCTAATTTGTCTGTTAAAATGATAAATAAATTTTACGTTTCACTTCAATGTTTGTTATTTTATTCAAACTTTCCCGCGCTATCCCTTGTTTTACACAACCACACACCTTGTCGCCATATTCCTAACAGTCCTAACTAATAAAAATAAATAGACCGGGGGTTGAAGTTAGAAGTGACAGTGAGAATACACTTAAAACAGCTATTGTCTGACACAAAAATTTTATTCTAAGGTGGTGACAGTAAGCAGAATGAACGTTTACTGTAATCAAACAGAAAAGTTTTCTGTACAATTAATTGTGCCTCTAAAATCTTAATTTTTTTGTTGGTTATCTGCTAACATGACAAAAGTGACAAATTATATCTATTCACAACAAAATAATGACCAATTAGCTGCTAATTTTTATACAATTGGTTTTCACCCTTTTTGTTTTCAAAAACAAAACTGCGTAGAAACTAAAAAGCAAATAAATCTGTTCAGTTGAATTTTAATGCGGAACATAGCGATTTTAACAGTTGGGACCTATTTAAATTTTAGACCGGATCAAATCTTTTTTATATTAACTTTTTTATTGTACACTTTTTTTGGTAGAAACAAAAGACCGTTCTTTCAGTAAATAACGCTCATAATGATTTTTATTCATAGTTCCGCTTAAAATTGAACTTTATATTAATTGTGTGCGTAAGCATCTCGTTATTTTACATTCATCGCGGTTGAAACGTACCTACGTTGAGTTAGCCTTTTAAGGCCAAATTTAAATTGCTTTAGTCTGCTTGGCAAGTAGGCCTGCCAGATCTAAGCGTTGTTGTTCCAAACGTGGACACTATTAAGTAGCTTGCGCGGGGCCAACTTTAAATCGTTATAGATTCTTAATGGTCATTCCAAATGAAAAATGACAAAAGAAGCCTAAAGATGTTCTTCTAATACGTATTTAATGATTGAAAATTCTATTTTCTACACGAAAACGAGACAAAATACTTAAAATTAAAGATTGAGATACGAATTAATATATTTAAAATTATTTGTGTGTACAATATCTTGGTTCCAGATCGAAGAACTTCTTCCATTTCTTCACGACATATTAGCGGCAAATTATTATGCGATCGGCTTCCAACAAAATCCAATTGTCCGTTGCTTGTTGTTTTACTACTTACTACGTAGTACGTTACTTTACGTTACAGTTAGCAGAAAACTTTGTAACTAAAAGAATATAACAGCAGCAAATTTTATTCATTCACGACAAAATCACGGCAATTTGCCTATGTATTTGGTTTTCTCTAACTCCCAATTTATAGTTAGTTGTCGTCTTACTATACGTAAAGATAGGAGAAAGCTCTGTAACTCAAGAAATATAAAAGCGGCAAATTTTATTTTTTCTCAGATAAATCACGGCAAATTAGCGGCATATTAAGCAGCTGATTTCATTTCGATTTGCGATAGTTGTTCTGCTAATTTTACGTACATCCTTAGACTATCTCCATGCCAAATTTCATCTTAATTCGTACAGTGGTTTAAGCGTGAAGAGGTAACAGACAGACAGACAGAGTTACTTTCAGATTTATAATATTAATCTTATAGTCTTATATATATTTTATTGTATTTCCTACAAAATTAATTTAGAATTATTGCAAGAAGTCTTTATTTATTGAGACATTTAAAATAATTTTGCAAAACGTAATGAAGAAGAAGAAATTGTGATGTTTTTTCATACAGATAGGTTAGAACAGATCAGATAGTACCTACTTTAAGATCAATAAAATATATCAAAAAAAAAGCTCTTAGCAATCAGTTTCGTTAAGCATTTTAAGTGCGAAACATCAAAATTGACGGGAATCAAGAAGGACTGCAATCTTTAAATTTGATGGTCTTAAGAAATAAGTCATTGCCCTGAGTTGTACGCAGTCGTAGTCGGAGCGCGTTAGGTGTGAGGCGTCACCAAATATATTGGTTAAATAAAAGGCTCGGATATTTTTCCTTTTAGCTTTTTTTTGGGCTTAAAATGAAATTTTATATCTTTGTGCCGTAAATTGTAGTAACAGGGTTTTTTGGTCATACCATTTTTTTTTTTTTATCCTGCTAAGGTGGCAAACAAGCTTACGGTCCGCCTGATGGTACGCGGTCACCGTAGCCTGTGGACGCTTGCAACACCAGGGGTATCTCTCGCGTTGCCGACCCTCTATAAATCTAATAACTTCTTTCTTAAATAACCCCATATTGTATCGACTGTGATCGACGAAGAAAAGACTGTTGCACGTACTAGCACTTCTGAGTCTACTTCTGAGGCAGCACAATTAGTGTTACAAATGAAGCTATTGCGTGAAGAGATTGTGGACTTCAGGGGAGAATTGTCCAAAGTTAGAGCTAGTATTTCAGGTTGTGAAGTGCGCCTCAGCACTTTAGAAATACGAATGGACAGGCTCGAGCAAAAAGGCTCCTCAGGCTCTGAGTGCCACCGACAGATTAATGCGTTAATGACCACAGTGACAAAACTACAGGCAGAGTTGGTGGACAGGGACCAAGATTTCTTGTTGAACAATGTTGAGGTGGCAAATATGCCGGAAGATAAAGGAGAGAATTCAATTCACTTGGTAACTCTCGTGGCAAGCAAACTCGGCGTTCGTTTAGAGGAGCATGACATTGTAAGCGCGGTGCGAGTAGGCCCTCAGAGAACTGGTGAGGACATCGGAGACAGTAGTGCACCTTACTCGCCGCGCACTTCGTGACGAATTTTTGCGAAGTGCTCGCGTGCGACGCGACGTAACAACCTTTGATCTGGGATTGCAACAGGAGCCTAGGAAGTTTTATGTTAATGAAAGGTTGACGGGACATAACCGGCAGCTATTTAATAAAATAAGAGAAGAGGCACGTCAACAGGGATGGAGGTATGTATGGACAAGGGATGGGCGCATATATGCAAGACAAGAGCAAGGCAAGCCCTCTCACCGTGTACGCACAGACTCAGAAATAGCTAATATTTTTAAGCAACAGCCTGTTGGGTCGCAAAATAACTAGTTTCATAAATAGTTCTTATAATAGTTTAACATTGAAACCAGTTATTTTTTCTAGTTTTAGAGCTGTTATTGTTTCCCAGTTGTCCTAGGATAAAAGACAATGAAAGATTATTAAGTTGTAGTATAAAAAGATATCATTTAATTAGGTTTTACTTTTTAAGGATATGTTACATGTATATTCAAAGATTTTTTACATTAGGAAACGGTATATGTTAAAAGGGAGTAAATAGTGTAAAAATAGGCACTCTTAATATGTTAAAAGTCACTATATTGCAGTTATGCACTTTCTCAGTGCGCAGTTTTCTCTTAATTTTTTTATATTTTCTATGGGCCTTTATTTTTACGTGTGTCAATATCTTATATAAATTAATAAAATGTATATAACAAAAAACTTAAAAGTAGGGCTCTTTAATGCAGGTTCTCTTAGCTCGGGCCATGACTAGTTTATAGCAAACGTGGAAATTGCATTAGATTTAATAAGTATCAACGAGACGTGGCTTAGAGCTGGAGAAGAGAGCCGTGCCCCAGTAGTGCCAGGATACCGATTACGACATATACCACGGCCACAGAATATTAGGGGTGGCAGAGGGAGAGGAGTGGGCTTTTATATTAAAAAAAGAAATAAACGCGCGAAATTGTCCCCATCCAGTCACGCCTAATGTAGAACAAATGTGGATTGGTGTCAAAATTAATACTTTTAAAGTCGTAATTGGCACCGCATACCGTCCTCCCTGGTTAGATATCAATCTTTTCCTTGACGCCATCATAGGATATTTTAATATGAATATCTTAAGCCCTGGAGAAAATAAAACAAAACGCTTGCAAGAATGCCTGACGTCAATTAGCCTAAAACAACATATAAACAAAGCAACACATTTCACATCCCACAGTGAGACCTTGATTGATATTATTTGCACAAATGCTTTCCTGTACGGCAGTGTTACACACATTTCTGAGCTGGGGAACCATGCTATAGTGCATATTGAGCTTAATCTAAAAAAAGTAAAACCTACACCGCTGTGTATTACTTTATAACTTTATAAAGGACATAATATTTGAAAATTTTGAAAATCACTTAAATTTAATTAATTGGCAACTCATTGAACAGATTGCTGATGCTGACATTGCTGATGTCAATGAAATGGTACTACAACTCACTAACACTATAACTTGGTTATTTGATGTACATGCTCCAGAAAAGACCATCTATATTAAAAAACATTCATACCCCTAGATAACTGACACTATAAAAAAAATGATACAAATACGTTACAACAGTCATAATCGATATAAGGTACAAAAAAGAATCTCACAAACAATTTTATAAAGAAATGAGAGCAACAGTTGAATCAGCTATACATAATGAAAAAAAGCCTATTTTGAGCAGTTTATAAATGCTAAATTAAATCACCGTAAAGCTTTATGGAAGAATATTAAAAGTAACATTCAAAGTAAAAGCAACCATAACACCCTTTTGCCAGTTGAGTTCAGTGATCCAAACAGTATAAATAGTCATTTTTTAAATATACCGGGGAATAATAAAGTACATATCTCTTCCTTATCTTACTATGAGTTTGAGAGAGAATGTAAAAATTGTAAGTATACAAGTGCGTAATTTTGTTGAACAAAATAGCATTCTACCGCAGACTCAGTCAGGTTTTCAAACTCAACACAGTACAACTACAGCAGTAATAGATGTCATTGACAATATTTTGTATTCACGAGACTACGGGGTAGGTTCCATATTAGTATTACTAGATTTTTCGCGTACTTTTGATTGTATCAATTCTTCTCTTCTCCTGTCTAAATTATCCTTCTATGGTTTTAATTATTCTGCAGTAGCCTGGTTTGACAGTCACAGACAGATCTCAATTTGTTGAAATTACTACGGAAGATGGTACAAGTAACACATCAACTGTGCAGCCAGTAGAGCGAGGTGTACCACAAGGTTCCATTTTAGGACCCTTGCTCTTCATTATTTATAGTGCAGACATAATTAATTGTATACAAAATTGCAAATATTATCTATATGCTGATGATCTGCAAATCTATTCGCCTCTTAGTCTAGAATTTTTTTTATTATCTGTAAAAAACATAAATGAGGACTTAAATAGAGTAGCAATATGGTCAAATAATAACAATCTTACATTAAAAGTCTTAGGTTCAAAAAAACAAGTCCAAAAAAATTCCCAACTTCAGCCAGTAATAGCCATTTCAGGTGTATCAATTAGCTGTGAGGCTGAAGCTCGAAACTTAGGGCTAGTAACGGATAGCCATTTAAGATTTGAGACACATATTTTGGTGTGTCTGCAACTGCTTATTGCGTTTACTATATAAAGTAAGACCATACCTATGCGTTGACACTCGAGTGAGTCCCTAGTATTATCTAAGATAAACTATGAAGATGCTGCTTATGGACCTTGTTTGCTGGCTAAGACGGAGAATCTTATACAAAGGGTTCAAAATGCATGTGCTCGCTTTTGTTTTTCAATCTCACCTAGAATGCATGTAACTCCCTACATAAACAATGCCAAGTTATTGAAAATGAGTGCACGCCGGACGTTGCACCTGGCTACACTGATGTTTGGTGTCGTCAAAACCAAAAAACCAATTTACCTCTTTGAAAAGTTGTCTTGGGCACGAGATAGGAATAGATATGGGACACGTGCATCTTCGTATCTGATTCTCTGTCCTCGTCATTATTCAGCAGCTTTTCGTGGCAGCTTTAAGTTTGCGGCAAGTCGGTGTTGAAACTGTAGTGTATTAATATTATATTGAAGGTAGCTGCACGATAGTGGACCGTCGCCATGTTGGGCGCGGCAGTCATATTATACGTTCGTAAGGAATAGCTGTGTTTTCTTGTGTTCCCGTGTTTAACATCACAGTGGCGACGAGTGATAAAAACAATTGAATTTTTAAACAAAATTGTACAAATTATTATTAACAACATGTCAATCGGCAAAATTTCGGAGTTTGGTGTAAAAAATGGTGCGTGGGCGTTGTACGCGGACCGCATCGAGATGTATTTCAAAGTTAATAACGTCAAGGAGGACTTGAAAGTGCCCACTATGATATCGGTGATGGGAGATGAAGCATATGAGTTGCTCGTAAACCTAGCGAGCCCAAAGAAACCATCTGAGTTGGAGTACAGCGTGGCGTCGGAGTTGTTACGTTATCATTTGCAACCGAGTCCTCGCGAAACGATACCGGTTTCGACAGAGTGGAACTACGTGTGGTGGGCCGGCCTCGATGAGGCAGTGGAGCCTACGCACGCAGATGCGCCGCCGCGACAAGCACCGCGCCCCTGGCCCTGGCCGCGCCGTCCGTGGATGAGACTGCATCTCGATTTTATGGGACCCATCTTGAGAAAGACTTATCTGCTTGGGCCCGTCGAATTATAAAGTAGTAGGTGAAGGAGGTAGCGAGGTACATCGTCACATAGATCAACTAACACGCAGGGTTAGGAGTTCGCTTGTTACCAAATCCTGAGACAGAAACTCCTGAGATTAGTCAGGACGATCGACAAGCTCGTGAAATGTCTGGTAGGGACTCGTTACACAGCCGAGGCAGTATTGCGGCGGATGGTCCGCTATTAGTCAGCCAGCAGCCAGCACCAGCTCGATCTGAGCAGTTGCCGCCGGGCAGTAGCTCTCCTCCTCGTAACGATCCGCTACCATCTACCCCAACTGAACCCCGGCCTTGTGAGCCGATCCAAATGTCGCCAACCACCTCGCAAGTCCGATCTAGACCTGTGCGCAAATGTAGACTTAAGAATTGTAATTAGGCTTAGTACTATTTAGGTTAGAATTTAGTAGATTATTGTAAGATATGTTTTTTCATTACTTAGTTTTAATAACAGTTTTAGTGTGGAGGAGTGTAGTGTATTAATATTATATTGAAGGTAGCTGCACGATAGTGGACCGTCGCCATGTTGAGCGCGGCAGTCATATTATACGTTCGTAAGGATCAGTTGTGTTTTTTTGTGCTCCCGTGTTTAACATCACAGGAACGACTTACTCCCACCATGTCGTGCTGCAATTACAAAACAAACATTTATTAAATATCTTAAGGCATTTTTATTAAATAAACAGATTTCGTGAGTCATCTTACCTGACGGGGGAATAGGCTGCTAGGATTGCTTGAAGTATAAGTCATTTATGTTCACCGTGACGTATGTCAATAAACTGTTGGTATTGCGATTACATCTCCAATCTCATGCAACAAATCTCAATACATCATAATGTGTAGTTAAGTATTTACCCCATGTTTAGTTTTAGATATTTATGTTCATTGTTTAATTTTGTACTTTTTTTAGTAGACAGATATTGTTAAGAGTATGTCGCTAGTTCTCGTTCCATTTTACATTAAGTAGTCATATTTTTTACAAATATAAATGCTTTTCTTGGTGACATTTAGTTTTACACTTTTGCACTGTTTTATTATATATCACCGTGTGTTCTCGCAGGAACAACAGCTTGGAACACTAAAAAACTTTATTTGATTTTAGACTTTATTTGTATAGAAATAAGGTCGCTTTACGATTAAGGTATAATAGTTTAGTTATGTAATACGAGACTGTGGCGCTAGTATAGGCGGAAGTTCCCAAGATTAAAAAAAAAAAAAGGCGCCATTATAAAAAAAAACGTTGGCGCGGTATTGTAAATTAGATTTGCGTAAGTTTTTTAATATTAACTATAAATTTGATATTATTAACGTTGACAAAGTGATAAAGCATGAATAATTTGTTTTTTGTTATTGTTTGTTATAGATTTGGAACATATAATTGATAACTATGAGTAGAATTAAGTGTTGTATAAAAAACTGTGACTCCAATGGTCAAACTAAAAATATTTATCTTCATGCTTTTCCTTCGGTGGGATATAAACGAATTCTTTGGTTAAAAAACATAGGTGATAATAATTTATATTCATATAATGCAAAACAACTACATACCAAAAAAGTATGTAGCAAACATTTTGAATTCTACGAAAATGGAAAACTTAATTATGTTTACGCAAGACGGAAGGATATCCAAAAAATCAACCAGAAAGTAAGTTACCTAATATAATCCAATAGGTTACTATTTCTTACGGCAACTAAAGAAGTTTGTTATGGCAAGCTATAGATGCAGCTATGGTTTGTTCGTAAAATTCGGTTATAGTTACTCCGCGGATTTTTTTTTTAATTTAAGTAGCCCTAAAAGTAGCCTTTTTTCTTCTCCATATCTTCAAGTACGTCTGCTCCATTGCGGCAGGATTGAGTAACTAATGTTTTAGTCATTCTCGAGGACACTTTTTAATTTTCCAAGATGAAAAATAGTCTACGTCCTTCCCCGGCTCTTAGGTTATCTCTATACCAAATTTCATCTAAATCGGCTCGGTTGAAGTGTGATTGAGTAACAAACAACCAAACATCTTAACTTTCCCATATATAATAATAATGTGCTCCACCCGCCCTAAATTTGGTTATCGGCCTTAGATTCTTACGCCAACTTCTTAATTATACCTACGAATGAAGTTTGCTATACCAAGCTAAAGTTCGTTTAGGCTCGGTTATAATTATTCCCGAGACAGACATACAGAGTTACTTTGGCATTTATAATATCAGTATATATATGGAAGTATGGATATATTTTGGCATATTAATATATATTATAGCTACGTGTTTAATGTGCTTGATGACCGATATCTCTATTACATAATATATTGCTGTTTTTGAAGATATCCTTATAAAATTATAACTTTTGGATAAAGTTTTGCCGTAGTAGTAGTAGAAAATTTATCCAAAAGTAATAATTTTAAAAAGAAATCTTCAAAAATAGCAATATATTATGTAATGGAGATATCGGTATAAGTTATCTATTAAGCTATAAGGACGAATAATAAGCAGACCCTTATTCTTATGGTTTCCCAATGTCTGTATGTCACTTCGTCCGTTTGTATGGAAACACTAATTTTATTTAGAGACAATTATTAATGACCACAGTGTTGAAATGTCATTGTTCTGTGTCCATAGAATATTTTGCCTTAAAACAGTCATGAAAAAATTGCTTTCTGTGTTCCAAATGATATGTGTTTATCAGTAAAATTCTGTAGATTTATAACTAAAATATTTTAAGATTATTACGTTATAATTATAAACTTAAAACAGTTGTTCACAGTCCGTACAGCCTCCAGAAATAATAATAGTATATAACCAATATATAGCCAATAATGAGTGCCCCAAATATCCGTATACCATACAGTACTGGTCGCAACCAGAGTCGAGACAACTTTATAATAACATAATTAGCGGGCCCTTACCGGAAATCGAACCCGAACTTCGACAGTCGCCTGTTCTACCACTGCAATGCGCCATTCGGTCCTCTACTCCACTATTAAATTAAGGCTACGTTTTGCACAAGGTAGAATGCAAGTGGTTTTGGGTCAAAATATTTTTACTGACTTACTCATAATATTTTTCCACCTATATTTGCAGACGGGTTTTCTTACAGCTTTTTGGTTTTGCAATTTTGCCCTGTGTCAATTTTGTTCAGCCTGATATTAAGTAACTAATCTAGTCTAATAAGTAACTTTGTAATTCGGCGAAAATGAAGATCCTTGTCCACATTGGTTGCCATAGTTTTTTGTGGCCGGGCGGCAGCTCTTCAAAGGCTTGGAGATATATCTCGAGGGCACAGATTTTGGAATCTGCTGAGGATCATAGTATAACTGAAATGTTAGTTGATTTACAGGCGAAGTATATAGGCGAAGTATATATATAGATAGTCGTAAAAATATTATACCCACTGTAAAAAATCGTATCTGTACAAAAAATACCCTGTACGTAGTAAATAAAATTAGCTCATCGTGTAGGAATGTAAAAAATTTAGAATGATTATGTCATATCTTTGAACGTATTTAAATTTATTGTTTCAGAGTGGCTATCGTCGGTTAGAGTAGGTTTACATATGATTTAGAGATAACATCTTGTCCAAAAAACTACACGTCGAAGGTGACTTTGAATTGGTTGCCTAGTCAACATGGAAGAGTCCATATCACAGAATAAAGAACTAGTAGTAAAAAAGTATTAGCTTATATATTGGTGTTGGCACTTGCAACTGTGTATTTTCTATCTCCACAAGATGGTTCACATCCACAGGCACCATATTTAAGTCAATATAAGCAAATATTGATACACAAAATTTAATTGTATGTCCTGAGTTACAATGTCACTTTATAAAGTTTATGCCGTGCAAACTCATTGTAACTCAGAAAAGGTAATAAAATTAAAGTACTTATAGCACATTAATCATACAGAAATATAAAACATTCCTTTTTGAACATTTTTTTTAGTTTGAATGGCATTAGGACGTAACAGACGTCACTAAGAATTTTTTGAAACTTCGACGCGCTCTTCTGTAAACTTACGACAAATGATTTACGAAGTTTTGCCTTGCAGGTGTCGCTATAATCATTGCAAGGTTGAATCTTGTATGGTAATTTACGATAGAGAACTTTTTAAGATTATTAGGAGAGATAAGTTTGTAAGAATTTGATTAATTTTGTTACAGTCCTGAGTACACTTTTTGACGTGAAAAAAACATAAGTAATAGTACAAACCTTATTTAGGTGAATTTGCTAATATGAATTATATTATCAATTTAGGTATATTATACAGAAAATACACAACATTTTAAAAATAGCTAGTCTATTAGTAGCTATTAATAAATAATTGTTTATTAACATTTTAGAAATCTCTTTTGCACGAAGAGGAAACAAAAAATATAAGCCTGTGCCTAGGTATGATGATACTCAAAAAAATAATATCTACAGATATTTTGTATTAGAAGGTATTGTCTAACATTCTTTATCATTTCAATAATCTTACACGAATATTGTTTTAAAACATTAATGAAAGTTCAAACTATACTATATATTACATTGAAGTTTTAGTTTAAAACTAAACAAAAACTTTCGTAAATGGTCTAATAATTATTAATTGCAGCCTAAGTAATTAGCTTAAGAATTTAAGAAAATCGAAAATAAATGTACATTTCATGAATATTTATGAATAAACAATGTCAACTTTGAGAACGTTGTTTGATTTTACGTCCTTTGGTCTATTCTTCGTAGATGAACAACAATATAAATATTAGTCTGGGATGGAACTTGGTATCTATAAAGCCACATTAGAAAAGTAATTTATAAGCTGGCTAGTAATAATTGAATTTAAGAAAAAAAAAATCCTTTCCGTTTTGCGCACTAGCGCCACGCACTCGTATTACAGAACTAATCTTAGTGTTCCAGTAAATGTATGGGCCGTTGCCTATCTGTACTATATGTATATAGTACTGAACTTGCATATCTATGTTATATATATATAAAAAGAATTATTATCACAGATCATGATATATGTTGATTCCACAGAATAACTTATTATTTTTAAATTTTTTTTTCGTCACTGGGCAAAGGACTTTATTCCGTACAGCCTTATCTTATCTATAAGTATAAGTGTAATGTTAAGTTTTATGTTTTTACTGTCACACTGGTGCGTGACAGCCCGAATAGGCTTTTACAGAATATCAGTGCTGTAGCCTTTGCTGCAGCTTTTACTGAGTAAGAGACCTTTTTGGCACTTATTATTAATCAAGTTTTAGGATTAATCTTGTTATTAATTTTTAAGATTTTATTTTAGTTTTATTATTTTTAAGTACATATTGTTAATGAGTGCTAAATAAATATTTTTCTTCATCTTCTTCTTCTCCATCATATAAAACTTATCTACTCACCATTACCACATTTAATTTTGATTAACCTCTTTTTAGGGTTTCGTAGTCAAACCAAAAACTTTTCACCTTCACGGGTATTTTGTAAGTATGTAACATACTTCGTTCATCCCGGCTGACAGGAAGTAGATTTTGTTGTTTCTCATTCATTATGTAGGTTCTTTTAATTGCAAGTAAATTTTTTATTTCTCAGAAATTCCCTATACTTAAGATCTATAAGATTTCTTCCCGCAGGTCGTTTTATTCTACTATAGGTGTAGGTGTACTTCTTAACGTAGGTAACAGTAATTTCTTTAATATTATTATATATATATTCTTCAAGCTCCACTGCTAAACTAAATAGTCATATATTGGACATGAATGTACATCTGTACAACTTGATTCATCGTCATAGCGATGCAATTTTATATTTTGACATAAATAAATTTATTTATAATTTTAGACTGACACCGGCTGGTATGTCCATGCCTATGAAATGTAGACGAGAAATGGCTACGTTGTTAGCTTCTAATATACATGATTTAGATTTAAGTAGTATTAAGGAGTCTATTGACCTCTCTAGCGTTAGTGCTATGTCTTATAGTGCTGATGTTATTAGCTGCACACAGTCAGTTTCTATTTTAAATCATACTTTAAACTGAGTTCTTTGACAACAGACAATGCCTGTTTTTTTTATCATTGTTCATCAAAATATACAAGGCATTTCTAGCAAGGAATTGGAAATAGAATTATTTTTAAAAAGTCATAATATACATATGTTGTGTGTAACTGAGCATTGGCTAAGTAAACATGAATTAATGTTTATTTTCCCCAATCATTATTTGTCCAGTGCCTTTATTCGAAAAAATGCTATTCGAGGGGGTTCATTAATAATTGTTAATAATAATATACAGTGTAAAGACCGAAAGGATATAGTTAGCCTATCACTTGAACGCATAATAGAATTGTCTTGTATAGAACTTAAGAATTATATTATACTTTGTGTGTATCGCCCCCCTTCTGCAAATTATAATTCTTTTGAGCCTGTAATGGAACAAGTTTTGAAAAAAATTTGTCATTCTAAAAAGGCAGTTATTGTTTGTGGTGACTTTAATATTGATCTTTTAGAGAGTTCCCAAACAAGAGATAGATTTATTAACTTATTTACAAGTTTTGACTTAAATTATTTGTTTCTGGAACCAACTAGAATTACATCGACTTCAGCTACATGTTTAGATAATATTTTCTGTAACGTTGAAGTAAAAGATAAATCTATTATTAACAATTTGCCGTCCGATCACTGTGGTCAAATAATAAAAATTCTACACAACTATAAAAAAAAATCTCAACTAGTAACTTGTAGACCTGTGACCACTGCTCGATTAAACAATTTTAAAGTTAATATTGAAAAAAAAAATTCATTTTCAACATTTCATGCATGATAATGCTAATAATCTTTATAATATTTTTTTTGATTTCTTAAGTAATGAGTTCGAGCAAGTGTTTAAAGTAAAAACTTTTAGGCCAAATAATTAAATGAAATTCAAGGACTGGGCTACTGTAGGAATACACCGAAGTCGAACTAGGTTGTATGAGTTGTATGAAATGAAACAATATAACCACAGTCCCACATTCACCAACTATGTCAAAATGTATTCAAACATATTTAAAAAAGTATGCAGGGTTGCAAAATCAATATATTTAAGTAACAAAATTAAAAATTCTGATAATAAAATAAAATCCACATGGAATGTAATAAATAGTGAAACAGGAAAAATTAAACCGCGTGACAATCATTATTCACTTACTGCAAATTCAAAAATAATTGATTCAGATCTTGATGTCGCTAACTCTTTTGAGAAATATTTCACTGAAATGCCTACAATTACAACTAATGCATTAAATTCCTCTCCATTAGAATCAGAGTTACTTTTAAAATGTAATGTAAATAAATGCAAGGCTATATTTAAATTTGAGCATGTTACCTCTGAAGACATCATAAAGACATTGTGACACAACTTGTGACCTATGGGGTATATCAGTCAAAGTCCTTAGCGGAATTATTGATATTATAGCACCAATCTTAGCCATAATATTTAATAAGTGTGTTGACGAAGGGATATGCCCAGACTTAATGAAATATAGTAAAATAATACCACTTTTTAAAAGTGGAAGTAAAGATGATCCTAATAATTTTAGACCTATCTCTATACTGCCTGCCTTAAGCAAAATTTTTGAAAAAATTATGTTTAATCAGATTTTAACTTAAATGGATTACTTCATCTTCAACAGTTTGGTTTTAGAAAAGGGCGTTCCACAACTGACGCAGGTGTTGCACTTATACAGCATATATTTGCTGCTTGGGAACAGTCACAAAATGCTATTGGTATCTTCTTTCATCTATCAATGGCATTCGACTGCGTGCAACATGAAACTCTTATACGGAAACTGAGTCATTATGGTATTGCAGATTTGGCTCTTGAGCTTATCCGCTCATATTTGAGTAGTAGAATGCAGAAGGTTCAAATCAATGAAGTAAAATCCAATGACTCAGAAGTGAAATTAGGAGTTCTTCAAGGTTCTATTTTAGGTCCTTTTCTATTTTTAACTTACATAAATGATTTGCTTTTCTGTGTGGAGAAGCTTTGCAAGATTGTACTATTTGCCGATGACACTTCTCTTTTATTTAAAGTTGACAGAAATAAAACTAATTTTGACGACGTAAGTAGTGCGCTTTCTCAGGTGCTTCAGTGGTTTACGGCAAATAACTTACTTCTTAATGCGAAAAAGACTAAATATTTAAAATTTATGATGCCACACGTCAGAAACATAAGTATCCCTAAACGGAGAAGAAATAGAACTATTAGACTCAACAGTGTTTCTCGGTATTACATTAGACAATAGGCTGCAGTGGAACCCTCACATTTTAGTTCTTGCAGGGAAACTTAGTTCAGGTGCCTATGCAGTTGGGAAAGTAAGCAGCTTACAGATGTTGACACTGCTCGCTTGGTTTACTTTAGCTATTTCCATTCCGTCATGTCTTATAGCATTTTGCTTTGGGGTGAGGCAGCTGATATTGATACAGTCTTTATTTTGCAAAAGAGAGCAGTACGGTCAATCTATAAATTAGGACCTCGAATTTCTCTTAGGGAACTATTTAGGGAAATTGATATTTTAACTGTTCCTTGCCAATATATCTTTGCTTGTATAATGTATGTACGCCAAAATTGTCATTTATTTGCTAAAAATAGTGACCTCCACAGTGTTAATACAAGGAATAAGGATAAATTAGTAGTTCCAAAATGTCGTCTTCAGAAGGTACATAGCTCTTTCGCAATACAAAGTATATTTTTCTACAATAAAATTCCAGAACATGTGGTTAATTTACCCTCAAATAAATTTAAAATATATGTCAAAGATAGTTTAATGAAAAGAAAGCCATTACAAAGTAGATGAATACATAAATGATAAAAATGCTTGGAAAAATTAGAACTTAATTGATTTGTATTGGGGCATTTGAAATATTTTTTTTTTTAAATTAAAACATTGTATATTATGTTATTACCTAGTGTAAGGCTATATTGTATTTTTATATGATGTATAAAAGATTAACTAGTGAGTTTATTGCCGTTGCTTCTCGGTAGTAAAGCATTACGAACCTTCCAATCTTCTCCTCTTATATTTTGTTCCTTTACTACACACATTGTAACTAGTACAATCGAAGTTTTATTGGAGTTGCTTGAGTATGTCATGCTCTCTCAAAGTGTCTCTGCGGTGGTGGCGTGTGTGTTGGGTCGTTACGTTCCCTAAAACATGGTTGAGCGAAGCGATGGCTGATTCATGTGTCATACTCGTGAACGGGTGCCGCCTGTGGAGGCTGGTCTGCTCTTGCAAACTTCTTTGTATTCTTAGTATTTAGTCTTACTTTTTTGTTTTGTTTATTAATACTGTAAGACATTGATTATTCCTTAGTGATGAATACATAAACTGTCTTTTGTTTATATTAGATACTTTTTTATGTTGTGCTTGTGCTTTATATTTCATGTTTTTTTATGTTTGTAATGGAAAGTGTCCTTTTATGATAGGGAGGGCATTTTCCAATATTTTAATTGGACGCTGTAAGAGAAAGGGAGAAAAGAAATGCCCTTGCTGAGTTTCTTGCCGGTTCTCCTCAGTACAAGGTCTCACGCCCTGTAGACTTACGAACCGATGGCGTAGTGACATTCATAAGTGCTCAATTATTGTAGCCTAAACTGAGTAAATTAAATTGAATTTAAATTTGAATTTAATGTTTTAAAAATCGTGGTCTTTAATCTAGGTCAAAATAAATTTGAAACATTCTAATTTATAGTTAATCAGAGTATATTTGAGACTTTTATTTTCCTTAATTTATAAAAACATGGTTTTAAACCGACACTACTTCTTAACCCCTTGAGCATCCTAGTTCCCATTTGGGAACTAGAAGCCCTGCGGCCACAGCGTCCTAGTTCCCAATCGGGAACTAAACGACTTGCCATCTTTGAGCATTTTTATTCATGGATCAACAACTTCGGTCTCGTTCCTTCTTCTTTGGTTATCCATCTATGTATATATATATATTATATATCTATGTTGTCTAATTATTGGAATTTACTACTTTATAATAATGCTTCTTTAAACATTTTTTTATCGGAAATTGTTTCGTTGTTCGAACCGGCCGCCATTTTGTGTTGAGTCGTGTGGTGTTGGATTTTGGATTTTATTAACAGTAGCATAGTGATTATGTTGACAGTGGTAATGTTCTATTCGACAAAAACTATACCTGCTTTTCTATACTCTATACTAATATTATAAAAAGGATAGATTTGATTGTTTGTTTGTTTGTATTGATTGTCCGAAACTACTGGACCGATTTGAAAAATTCTTTTCGCATTAGACATTATGCCTGATGAACATTTGCATACATACATACATATATAAATACATATACACAAACATACATATACATATCAATGTACATAAAACATTGCTGGTTTGCTTCTTATCTACCTATGATAAAAGAAATAAATGCTCGACTACAATTTGGCTAACTATAATTTTTAACCAACAATTAAACAATAATTCCCGTTTGATTGTTAAGTGACCTTATCGACATCCCTGAGAAAATGTTTCAGAGAAGATTGAAATATATCTATATTTTGGTTAGTAGAGCTAAGTTCATTATATAAACGACACATTCTTACAAGAGGATAATAATAAATAAAAAATACAAGAATTAATTTTAACTAAGAAAAAAGAATATCTTTTAAGTATAATTCTAGTTATGTTGTTTAGGGTACTATTAAAGAGTCCTAGATTAATATGAACGGTCTAGACATATTGGCCTAATTATCCTAAACTAATAGAATATTAATCTTATGTTCTAAATGCTCGTAAAGTTTTAACAAACCCCGTGTAATTTCAAATAAACTAACACGTCGTACCATTATACAGAATACGTGAAAACCAAGACAACTACCCTTTATTATTGTAAGAATATTTATTGTACGAGGCTACTCTAATGGTTATTAAACGACTCACTAAGGTAAGTTTTGCGGGTGTTTTCAATATTATAAAAGTTCTAAGCAACTTGTTAGATTACTACCTACATTTAACAATTAATTTTGTTTTGATGTTTATGATTCGTAAGTTAATAATGTAATATTTTACATTTGAGTCATCGGTATTCAACTTTTTGCTAGCTTCAAACCTTTCATAAAATAAATCATAACTTCCCAGCTAACGTATAAAATTATTGAACATGTCTATTTAAACGCGCCATTCTAATTTAAAGATGCATTTTGCTTTAGGTAAATTACTAATGTAAATCTTCGCGCTAAAACTTGAATAAAAACATTGTATTACAAAATGTTAAAGCATAAATATTGGTATCGTCACAATTGACATATCATCAAACGATAAGGTCAATTTCAGCTGGCTATATCATGAAATACGACCACTTCATGAAATGGCCGGACTCATCATGAAGTGATTAATTTTAAGATCTGGCCACGACGTATACATATGATTGTGCAAGAATATAATTATGATGGTAACATGCCAGTACTCTTAAATATCTGAATTCTGACTAACTAACATCTTTGTCACAACTATGTTTTTCGTAGCTTACTGAATTATTTATATAACTAAGTAAATATTTTTTAATAAATAAATAAAAAGTGTTTTAATACAGATTGTTTACTTGTTAAGATATTAACAAAGTATTGTATTATTATTTTAAATAGTTGAGTTGCCGGCACATTTTGGCAGAATTTAAAATTGTTTAGATTGCATTGACTCAAAAATTTAAAAACTATTGAAAAATGATCTCAGAAACCTTTTTGAGTAAATTTTGTTATGATTGATTTGACTGGATCGTCTATGGCAGCATAGTAAATCAGTAAACTGTATGCTGATATGATGATGATTATGGGTAACATCACTTCAGTATTATCTATTAAGTAATAACATATCGATTCCGGAAGAGAACCAAAGTTACCGACATAGCTCGCAGAATTAGCAAGCTGAAGTGGCAGTGGGCTGGCCACGTCTGTCGGAGGACCGATGGCCGATGGAGCAGACGTGTCCTAGAGTGGAGACCGCGTATGGGAAGGCGAAACGTGGGACCCCCTTCAGCCCGGTGGACCGAAGACCTTAAATAGGTCGCAGGTGGTGGCTGGATGCGGAAGGTAAAGGACCGGGAGAAATGGAGGAGGCTTATGTCCAGCAGTGGACCAATGTAAGCTGATATGATGATGATGATACCGATTCCGCTTGATAATTTAGAAATAATTATAAGTAAGGATACTAAGATTTTATTTTTGATAATTTTCCATTCGTTATTTTATTTTAACACTTAGACTGATTAATATGTATACCCATACCAAATTACGGCTCTCTCGTACTAATGGTCTCTGAGCTAAGCCACGGACAGACAGACTGATGGACATGGCGATACTATAAGAGTTCCTTGTTGACTCCGGAACCCCCTTAAATTCGTATTTTATAGATTTAAAGATTATTCAAACTGGACTTTTAGTTTGAAAAAAAAGCTTAGCGGCACCTAATAGATATTACTACAAAAACTTTAACTCGTAACTCGTAACGTTAAAGTTCGTAAAATCCATTATTCGTGCTTTCATGTAACAACCGAAATACGCGTATTATTTGAGGACTCAAGCTAAAGCTACCCAAGCGGTAGTTTATTGTACGTACGCTTTGTTTGCTATTAATAAATATTTTCATCAATAAGCACATAATTATTAATGTTAAAATATGTTAGAACATTGGCCTGCCATGTTAAAGATTGTGGTCTCAATTTCCGGAAGGGATAAATAAAACTGTTACAATTCGTAAAGTAAAGTTATCTTGACTCTGGTTTGTTCCCGGTACGGTGATGGGCTCATTAAGTCATCACCTATTACGTTAGTGCAACGTAACATCTACCATCGGTAAAACGTGGATGTTACGAGCATACGCTCCTTGATACTAACCATCCTCTCGGGTATCAGTTTTGTGATGGCACATATTTTTATTTGTCTTTTAAAATATTTATTTAAATTTCCTTAGATAATGTGAAATTATAATTTTTAGTTGGTGACAGAGAATTCCTTAGTTGATGGTTTACAAACCACTCCAAAGCTAAGCAGAAGTGGGTGTCGAGCGTTGTTTGCGTGCACCAAGACCAAGTGTAGGCGGAACTGATTACGTAAATAACCGGATGCGCCAGAATACGGGTGATCTATAGGTTTATCGACCTCGCTTCTTAAAATAAAGCTAAGTCTACACTCATTGACCTGGCTAGAAGTAAAAATATAGTATATGCATAGAGTTACACGGCATGAAAATGTGGATATCTAAAAAACTTGTTAACGGATTTAATTTCAAACCATTTGGAACCTAATTTTTCACCAAAAGTATTAATGAATGTCTAGTTAAATCATACTTGAGCACAAAAAGTATTGATGAATCTCCAGTTCAATCATACTTGAGCACAAAAAGTATTGATGAATCTCCAGTTCAATCATACTTGAGCACAAAAAGTATTGATGAATCTCCAGGTCAATCATACTTGAGCACAAAAAGTATTGATGAATCTCCAGTTCAATCATACTTGAGCACAAAAAGTATTGATGAAACTCCAGGTCAATCATACTTGAGCACAAAAAGTATTGTGGAATCTCTAGTTCAATCATGCTTACGCACAAAAAGTATTGATGAATCTCCAGTTCAATCATACTTGCGCACAAAAAGTATTTCAATTAAGAATTTATTCGTTCTATTTAACTTGAACTTAAAATATTTGTTTATTAGTAACTACATTTATCCTTTGACTATTTTTATTTAAATCCTTTATTAAATAAAAGTTATTAAATATAATTTATATTAATTATTTTTGACAAATAAAGTTAAATTCGCTTAACTTTGTTCAATTTAACAATGATATTTCTTTTTGATGGTGGAAAATGTTGCCACAGAAGATACTGAATATTTTCTTTTTTACGTTTACGTTAAGATATTATCGTTTTTTTCATAGTTGATTAGTTTACTTAGTGTGTCATATTTTGGTACCTACTGAACATAATGACATGGACACATTTAACCGTTACCATTGTCGGATCTACGAATACAAATAATTAATCTTAGCTATCACTACCATCTTGAAGAAGCTTCTTGTTATATTCATAAAATAATTTGATTATTATTATTTAAATTTTTCTTTATCTATTAATATGTTGTCATATTAATTAAGGGTATCTTTATAAAAATAATAATAACGATGATAGAATATTTAATATGACCGTTTTAAGTTATTCAAAGTCTTATTATAAACAGACTTAATTATTTTACAAAATGTGAAGTTGTGAGCTGAGCCTTAAGCGTGTTAATGTGTTTCTGAATTAGCTGAAACTCCCGGTGCGGCATCAGATTGGGCGAACACAAACTTATGTGTGGCTGGGCTGGCAACATCGGAGATATGTATTTGTTTTCTGTGAGATTTTGCGGCGAGGCGTTGGTTTCATGATTCCGTGCTTAATTTTCTTACCAAAGTAGTATTCAGGCGGTTTCCCTCAGCATTTTAATCTTTTATTTTTATTTTTCATGTATTTTTAGGTAAGTGGTGCAACACCCTAACTTAAGAAATCCTAATGATGCGACTTCGTTCGCCGTCTTGTTTCAATCCCCGCAGGATTTAAACCTTGAAATTTGGCAAAGTCGTAGAACATAACCTATATACATCTGAAGTATTTTTTACGTAAAAACACTACGTATAGTAAATTTAAAAAATAGCAAAACATCTTTTTGAAAAATTTGAATGTAGTAAAATAGCCATAAATAAAAAATATGAGTATTGACAAAAAATTTCGGTATAATTTTATTGACATAAGTCTTTACAAAAGTTACTAAAGCAACAAGGTTACAAAGTGACTTAGATATAATGCACAACATCGTCCGGTCTGTTGCAGTCTAACAGTGACTGCAACGACTTAGTCAGGTTAGGTCAAGTTCAGGCTGTTGTGTCTCACTTCTAGAGGGTAAAGGTGTCGTGAGGACGGAACCAAATGACCGGTAGATGTACGCACCTTTGCAACTCTGCAAAAACTGTCAGTTCCATTCCGGGAGTAAAAATAAAAACATTGCAGGAGTCAACGGCTTAGGATCGTTTTGGTTTTTACTTATGTATGGTAATGGTCTATCATTTATGGTTACTTCGCAATCACATAGTCCTTGTCTGTAGTTCTGTAAGTGTAATCAATGCGTTACTTAGAACTCTCTGTAATAGATTCTTGACCGTACGGATTAAACGTTCCCAAAACCCACCCTACCACGGCGCTCGAGGTGGTATTAAATGCCATTTTATTTTCATGATAAGCAAAATATTTTATCCACATCTATTGTATTCAATACGTTATGCAGTCCTTTAAAATTGGTCCCATTGTCGCTAAATAGTATTTTTATTGTTCCTCTTCTAGTTATAAAGCGCGTAGTGCTAAAAAAAAGGCTTCGTAAAGAGTGATTCTGTTACTTCCAAATGTACAGTCCTGTATGTAGCACAAGTAAATAAAACTATCTAGCATTTTCTGTTTAGTCGTAAATAAAGAGGACCTGCTAGATTTTCACCGCTGGTTTCTAAGGCAGCTCCACAGTTGATTCTTTCAGCAGGTTAGCTTATTAACAATAAGCTGTGTCTGATAGGATTTAGCTTTTTGCCTTTAACATTTTATACAAGAGTTTATTATTCTTTTGACCAGTTTACTTAGACTAAGGATCCAGTACGTTTCTCTTAAATTGCACCATACGATAAACGATTGGTTCGCTTCCTGGTTAAAGTATTGGGTATTTGAAACTAGTTGTTTCGTAGCTGTTTTTAAGCTTTGTCTTTAACTATAAAATTCCATTATCATAAAATTTAACAAAATTGTTTTTTTATAATTTGATCACTGTGTACTGATTGTATGAGTCTTATTAAAACGGTCTCTGCGTATTCAACTCTATTTCTGTTTTTAAATCTAAGCATCCAAGCCATAATTCTTACAATCTTAGTGTAAGTTGAAAAGTAAGTTAATATATCCAATATGTTTCGATCTTAGCCACTAAAATAGTGTTACCTTTACTTTTCATTCGTTTTTAGGGTTCCGTACCAGAAGGTTAGCATTAGCGGAACCTTATTACTAAGACTCCGCTGTCCGTCCGTCTGTCACCAGGCTGTATCTCATGAACTGTTATAGTTAGACAGTTGAAATTTTCACAGAAGATGTATTTCTGTTGCCGCTTCAACAACAAATAAAAAACAGACTAAAATAAAAAGTTAAGGTTCTCCCATACAACAAACGTGATTTTTTTGCTCGATTTCGCTCGATATTGATAACGGCAACAGGTAGACGCTTATAATATTCACAGAATATTTAGTTGTATGGTCACTTAAAAAACAAATAATTAAATTTAAATAAAACAAATATTTAAGGGATAAGTATGGGAGCCGCCATACAACAAACGTGATTTTTTTTCGTTTTATAGATAATGGTACGGAACCTTTCGTGCGGGAGTCCAACTCGTACTTGGCCGATTTTTGTTAACTTCATTGATGTCAACGTAAAAAATCTGATTCTGGCCATCTTTCTTCCTCTTATTACAACAACCATTTAGGTCCTTCCCACCAACGACTGTCTATAAGGCATATAACGTGAATTCCTCTCGATGGCAAATCACCTGGATTTATATTACTTGGAGACCATTCATTCCCGTTTGAGATTTTTTTTATCTCTTGTATTTTATTAAAAATATTCCACTCGCCATTTCCCTTGATCCAGCTTAAGACAACAGTTAAATCAGTCCAATAATGTACCTGACTGTCATAAAAAAGACAATTTTCTTTAACTTGATTGCACAACTTAGTGCCTACTGAAGCGGCAATTAATTGAAGTCTAGGTATAGTTACCTTTTTACAGGTGAAACTCTTGATTTGGGAATAATAAGGTTAACTAATATTTACATGTTCTATATATTGTGATCTTAAAAATATGCAAACCGCAAAGGCGTCTTTGTTTGCGTCACAGAATACATAAATTGAATTTTCACATTTTTCTATAGAAAATTTACCAATTTGCCTCGGGATTGTACTGATTTAAGTTCACTTACTGTTTCTTTGAGGTTGTCAGCGCAGTTTTCTGGGTGAAAATATAAAGTAGGTGCTAAACCGAGTCGGCTAGAGATATTTCCGAAAACCGTCCTACTATGTCTAAATGTTTTAATAGATTTATATTTAGCAGTCACATCTGACCACCATAAAATGTTTAAGTAGTCACGGTCTTCAGAAGCGAAAGAATTTTGCAAAAAAACTGTAACCCCTTTTCTAAAATCCAACACTAATTGTGGTATGAGTTCTATTAAATTAACACCCTTAGGAGTAAAGATACTTTATACTCATTTAAGTTGTTTGACTTTGTTTTTTAATAACAGCGTGGTGTGGTAAATAGGGACCTATCATTTTTAAGTTTGACGTTTCTTCAATAATGTTTAGTTTAAGCCACTCTTTATAATCATTGTCATATATCGTTCAATTAACATATGTGTTTGAGCCGCTTTGTAGTTAATAACAACCTTTTTTTGGCAAATCGTAATTCGTTTCGTAATCTTCTCATATCTTCCTGTTTCATTTACCTTTATGGTAGCTTTAAATAATTGCAAAGTTTTATGATGATGAATGATTTTTAGCGCTTCAACTGCTTTATGATACTTTTTACCACACGGAGAGTAGCTCACGGTCACCAACTGTCTCGCACTCGTGTTAGGAGAGTAGCTCACGGTCACCAACTGTCTCGCACTCGTGTTAGGAGAGTAGCTCACGGTCACCAACTGTCTCGCACTCGTGTTATGAGAGTAGCTCACGGTCACCAACTGTCTCGCACTCGTGTTAGGAGAGTAGCTCACGGTCACCAACTGTCTCGCACTCGTGTTAGGAGAGTAGCTCACGGTCACCAACTGTCTCGCGCTCGTGTTAGGAGTCATTTATTGTAACAAATATTGAAACTTGTCATCATCATTTATTTTACGGAACGGAACCCGAAAATGTAAGCCAATTTTTAATGTTGCCGTCAAATTTTGCTAAGTCCAATCGAGGTAAACAAAAATGCCGTTTTTTTAGACCATCATCACTATCATTTTAGTTGACAGCAACAATGACGATTCAGACAGGACGCCATTTCTATTTGCCTTTCCATACAAAATACGTACCTTTTTCTGTACTCGGCGAATTCACCCTGATCGACCTCGTACATGGGTTCATTGAAAGTGTCCGCGGCCAGCCACGTATCTTGTAAGGATTCTTTGGTGACAATGAATCCGCAATTTCCGTAAAATTTGCAAAATGCTCTTTAACTATGGAAGCATCCAGATTGCAATCGAGCGCCTCTTGCAATTCATTTGCTGAACTGTTGAATTCTAATATTTTAAATAGACGTGAATGAGGAATTCGTACTCTGTAGCACAGTTTCGAACTAGTTTGGAGTGCAAAAAGTTATTTTACAACCATTTATCAATTAAACTACCTATACTTAATAGAGTTATTAGCTAATATCCCTTATTTAAAAAAAACTGTATCCCTGTAAACATTTATATTCTTTTTCCTTATAAAAATATTTTATTGAATAGGTTATTTCTGGCTTGTGCGGAAGGTACACGAAAAGCAGGCCTGACAATGAAACAGATGTCCAAAATAAACAGGATGACATGGTCATCGCCCCGAACCCCCGAGGCGCGAAGGTTCAGCGCCAGTGAAGGCGAACCTTTTGCTCCACTGAAAGCACATTTGTGCGTAATCCTTGCAAAGTTCGTTAACTCCCCCCTCCCCCCTCCGCCGCCCGCTACAGTCAAGATACTAACGACACGAGTCACGACACACAACTACTTACTATGTAACTCTTTTCTAAAAAATAAAAAAAAATCATTTAATAAATTATGTTATAAGATGTGTTGTGATCATGTTGACGTGTGGTGGGACGCGGAAACTCTAGGGTTTCGTAGAAATTTTAAAGGTGAACTATATAAAAACTGGATTCAGCGTTTCTAATTTTTGAAAGTGAAAAAAAAAAAGCTTTAACTATAAGTTCGATCATAAATATATATGAAAACTTGGAATGGCCTGTTCGTGTTTACTTCATAACATAAATATATATGAAAACTTGGAATGGCCTGTTCGTGTTTACTTCATAACATAAATATATATGAAAACTTGGAATGGCCTGTTCGTGTTTACTTCATAACATAAATATATATGAAAACTTGGAATGGCCTGTTCGTGTTTACTTTAAAACATAAATATATATGAAAACTTGGAATGGCCTGTTCGTGTTTACTTCATAACAAAAATATATATGAAAACTTGGAATGGCCTGTTCGTGTTTACTTTAAAACATAAATATATATGAAAACTTGGAATGGCCTGTTCGTGTTTACTTCATAACAAAAATATATATGAAAACTTGGAATGGCCTGTTCGTGTTTACTTTAAAACATAAATATATATGAAAACTTGGAATGGCCTGTTCGTGTTTACTTCATAACATAAATATATATGAAAACTTGGAATGGCCTGTTCGTGTTTACTTTAAAACATAAATATATATGAAAACTTGGAATGGCCTGTTCGTGTTTACTTCATAACATAAATATATATGAAAACTTGGAATGGCCTGTTCGTGTTTACTTCATAACATAAATATATATGAAAACTTGGAATGGCCTGTTCGTGTTTACTTCATAACATAAATATATATGAAAACTTGGAATGGCCTGTTCGTGTTTACTTCATAACATAAATATATATGAAAACTTGGAATGGCCTGTTCGTGTTTACTTCATAACATAAATATATATGAAAACTTGGAATGGCCTGTTCGTGTTTACTTCATAACATAAATATATATGAAAACTTGGAATGGCCTGTTCGTGTTTACTTCCTAACATAATTATATATGAAAACTTTGAATGGCCTGTTCGTGTTTACTTCATAACATAAATATATATGAAAACTTGGAACGGCCTGTTCGTGTTTACTTCATAACATAAATATATATGAAAACTTGGAATGGCATGTTCCACTAAAAAGTAAAAAATGTGGTGACAGGTACAATCCAACCCAAATTAAACTTTTTTTTAATAAATATAAATATTTTTTGGACATTACTTAGGTAAAAAGGTTCTGTTGGAATCCGACGGTAAGGCAATGAAACTGTAGCTAAAGGTTCTGTCAGTGTGACTGCTTTAGGGGCAGGGGCTATCGACTTCAAGGCGAATGAATGTTCTGTCAGTATGTCTGCGTATGGGTTTTATTTTTTAGCTGATTTGAAGTCGGTTTATGTTTTTGTTAAAAAAATTGTTTATTTCTTATTTTTAGTTGTCGTATCAAACAAATTTCATTTTACAGTTGGTTCCTAAAGTCAATATTAAAGAAACTTTTTTCATTTCATTTTTCTTTGAAACCATAAATTAGTCAAGCGAGCGAATAAGAAAGAAAGGATAGGACAAGGGTTCAGTTTTTATCACATATCTACGGAGTCCTAAAAAAAAATTATTGAAAATACATGACGAAATTGAAAGCGTTTAATTTACTTTTTACTTGACTACGCGATGCAAAGGAAGGGTAATGTGTTTATCAGCCTATGTATGTATGTTTGTTCTTTGAGGCGTTTTGAGGAGTTCCATGGGAAGATTGGAGCCGGTCTAGATTTTAATGGGTCCCGACTGTTAAAGTCTATGCTATGTTCCGCATTAGAATTTATCATTACTGGACTTGTTTTTCACTTTTCAGTTTTCGTTTATAGTTCATTTTTTACGCAGTTGGGTTTTTTGAATTTTGATTTATTTATTTTTAACACCTGTCTACGTACGTATATGTATATATAATTACCGCTTAAGGACTTTCAGACAGATATGACGGAAATGTATCCTAAAATTGACAAATATAAGTGCGGATGGACATGACGAAATCCGATTTTGCCAAGTGATAACGGGACCCTTATATTCGACAAACAGATATATAGCTATAGATTAACAACATAATATTCGGTTTTTACTAAGGACCCCTAAAAATGGAAACGTCAAAATCAGTTTTTTCTTGCAATGTCAAATGCATAAATTGTCAAAATTTTTATCGAATTTATAAGGCCTTGCGCGCATTGCGATATGGAATAGCATGCGGATGTCTGTGGTTTGCTACTGATTTGTTACGGTTTGTTTCCGCACGGAATTTTTGCACACTATGCACTTAAGTATATGAAGCCCCACGCAGTACGCAATAATATCTAAAGATCATCGCAATAGTGCACGAAATACAGTAGATAGATGGTCTTTATTTTTAGTCGTATGGTTTTAGTGAATTTTAAGGCCAATAATCCCTATCAAATTCGGTACAATTCCAATAAAAAGCGCGCACCAAATTTGATGCAGTGCACCGCAGTTTCCAAATTGGTTTATAAATGACGGAGTTGTATTCTAATATAATTGTTTACAAGTAATTTAAGTAGGTTTCAAAGTCAAATTCAAAAAATGTTTAATTAAATAAGATTTTTTCAAAAATATTTTTGAATCTTAAAAGCTTTTTTTCTTTTCTTTGAAGTTTTCTCTATTCACGAAATAGACTTTAACCGACAACAAACTTAATAGTTACTCTTTTGAAAAAAAAATTTATTAACAAACAAACAAACAACATCACTTTAAGTAAATTTAAAAGAATTTAATATAACTATGATAATGTTTCGATCAAAAACCAACAACAATTTAAAAAACACTTATAAACATTTTTTTTTGTTGTTGAAGGCGATACAATTTCTTCCAATTTTTATTGAGTAAACTTAAGCGGCCTGTAAATGTTGCATGCTACATACTTAGGCGGCCTGTAACTGTTGCATGCTACATACTTAAGCGGCCCGTAACTGTTGCATGCTACATATTTAAGCGGCCTATTACTGTTGCATGCTACATACTTAAGCGGCCTGTAACTGTTGCATGCTACATACTTAAGCGGCCGGTAACTGTTGCAGGCTACATACTTAAGTGGCCTATTACTGTTGCATGCTACATACTTAAGCGGCCTGTAACTGTTGCATGCTACATACTTAAGCGGCCTGTAACTGTTGCATGCTACATACTTAAGTGGCCTGTAACTGTTGCATGCTACATACTTAAGCGGCCTGTAACTGTTGCATGCTACATACTTAAGTAGCCTGTAACTGTTGCATGCTACATACTTAAGTGGCCTATTACTGTTGCATGCTACATACTTAAGCGGCCTGTAACTGTTGCATGCTACATACTTAAGCGGCCTGTAACTGTTGCATGCTGTACTGTATGCTATATAAGAGTGGTCACTCTAAATATATTTCTTATAACATATTTGAATCAACCTAATGATAACCGTTGAATATTGTTGGGAACTTTGTTGTTAAACATTGTTGTCCCATAAAAGAGTTATTATTTTATTATGATTCACCAACAGCGTATTTTTACTTCTAGTATTTACTTTTTAAGCGGGTCTTTTTTTTCTGAAACAAACAATATTTTCGAATGTATGTACTGCCTTCATATACAAACATGTACTGCAACGTTATAATTATAAATAAAATGCTTAACTTGCTACATATAAAATCAAATCGTCAATCTAAAATTAACTGAAACATAACTAATGGAAGCTATCTGGTCATAGTCGTCAGTTTAAACGCAAGTGATTAAATGATAAAATTTTGAAGTTATATGTGTGTATGAGTTGCAGCTACACTAACTTAACTCTACTGTTCCTAAATTGTCTTAATCGGATTACTAACTTAGTGCTTAAACAGGTTTTCTAGAAGAATAAAGCAAATTTTTAAGTCAAGGGATTACGATAGGTTCGGAGATAGAGACAAACTTACAACGGCCTTTACAGTTTAGGTCTTTAACATTAAAATCTTGAGCCTTTGTTATTTAAGACATGAGTTGAAAATGAACAGTTTTTTTAAGAAAAAAAGTTCGAATTCAACACACGCCTAGAGCTCTCGTAGCTGTCTTCTCTACATAAAGCGTTTCTGAACCAAACTTTACCTATAATTGTATTTATAAGAGTAAACGTTAAATTTGTGATGTGCCGATCCACATTTTTTATCATTGATATCAAACACTACATGTTACGTTTCAGTACGGAAAAACCAGAACGGCTATGACAATCGCAACAGTGGCATTTTTTTCAAACACGTTTTTATTAAGTAACTGTTAGTTTCACAATCTTGCTTTCAGCCGTTGCTTGTAATAAACTGTTAGTTGCACAATTTTGCTTTCAGTCGTTGTTAGTAATTAACTGTTAGGTACACAATCTTGCTTTCAGTCGTTGCTAGTAATAAACTGTTAGTTGCACAATCTTGCTTTCAGCCGTTGCTTGTAATAAACTTTTAGTTGCACAATCTTGCTTTCAGCCGTTGCTTGTAATAAACTGTTAGGTACACAATCTTGCTTTCAGTCGTTGCTAGTAATAAACTGTTAGTTGCACAATCTTGCTTTCAGTCGTTGCTTGTAATAAACTTTTAGTTGCACAATCTTGCTTTCAGCCGTTGCTTGTAATAAACTGTTAGTTGCACCATCTTGCTTTCAGTCGTTGCTAGTAAAAATCTATTAGTTGCACAATCTTGCTTTCAGTCGTTGCTAGTAATAAACTGTTAGTTGCACAATCTTGCTTTCAGCCGTTGCTTGTAATAAACTTTTAGTTGCACAATCTTGCTTTCAGCCGTTGCTTGTAATAAACTGTTAGGTACACAATCTTGCTTTCAGTCGTTGCTAGTAATAAACTGTTAGTTGCACAATCTTGCTTTCAGCCGTTGCTTGTAATAAACTGTTAGTTGCACAATTTCGCTTCCAGTCGTTGCTAGTAATAAACTGTTAGTTGCACAATTTTGCTTCCAGACGTTGCTAGTAATAAACTGTTAGGTACACAATCTTGCTTTCAGTCGTTGCTAGTAATAAGCTGTTAGTTGCACAATCTTGCTTTCAGTCGTTGCTTGTAATAAACTTTTAGTTGCACAATCTTGCTTTCAGCCGTTGCTTGTAATAAACTGTTAGTTGCACCATCTTGCTTTCAGTCGTTGCTAGTAAAAATCTATTAGTTGCACAATCTTGATTTCAGCCGTTGCTAGTAATAAACTGTCAATTGCACAATGTTGTTTTTAGTCGTTTCTGGTAGGTAACTATTAAATTGCACAATGTTGCATTCAGTCGTTTGTTGCGGGTTATTGTTAATTGCACAATCTTGCTTTCGGGCGTTGCTAGTTTTTTAAATTTGAATTGTACGAATACCGTGACAAACATAGACGCCAAGACTAGTTTTTTTAACTAAAAAATTGTTTCCAAAGTGGTTGAAAGTGTGTTAAATTGGTATATGGTCTTTTGGATAAAACCTTAAGAAATTATGGTTCAAAAACGTTGAAGCAAATAAATTTCCTCTAGTAGCAGTAGTCCGGTTGTTAGTCCGGTTGACCGAACTACTGAAACTTTTAAGTTGCAATAGTTCGGTTGTGACGAAGAACCGAACTATTGATACCTTTTTAGTAGCAACAGTCCGGTTACTTAATTTCGTAGGGGTCAAATAGAAAATGACACATCTGAAACGATAGTTTATAATAAAAAAATAGTTTTCCATACTTAAGGAACAGGTAAAGTTTTGTGGAGTAGTAAAATAAAAGTCAAAGACAATTTTTTTTATTTTAAATTAGCTTTATACAAACACTTTTGAATCATCAAAGTTATTAAATGTTATTTTACGCTTAGTTATTAAAAAATAACTAGTATTATTTTATCAACTTTTTACAATATTCTTATAAAGAATATTATTTTTAGAAACCCTAAAAAGATATAAAAAACCTATCATAAAAAATAATGTAGTTAAAAATACGTGAATTTAAGTCAGATCCAAGCGAGCCACATACAGGTTCCTCAACTTAATTCAATTTATGACGAAGTTCTAGCGCGCAGCTCGTGACACTATCGCCTGCAATTTGATAACACTTTCGAAGACGTTTTTCAGTCTTTAGGACACTCGTCCAATGGAACGCTAAGAGAAGATGATTTGGAAGATATAATTATCATTATTAAATTTAAATCAGACAATGTCCATATTTGTTAGTGACAATTTATACTTAAAAACTGATAGAATCTAATATCTTCTATTTATAATGATATTTAGTAAAACCCTGTTGTTTAGCAGAACATTATATTTAGGACAGTGACATAGAACATATCACATAGACAAACATACAATATTTAAAACTATTATGCCAGTACTCAATATAGATTACAATAATCTACGTATCAACCTCTAACACGCACCCTTAATCTATATTATGTACCTACCTTTAAGATAAACACTGACTTAACAATGACAATTATAAAAAGTTAACAATATAAAAACAACAAATACTTCTACGCACCCAGAATAAAATCAAATGTCTTGTGCGCACCCTTAAGAAATTTGTTAATTATAAAACTATAACATACATCCTACCCTTAATGAATTAATTTCTGTTCGTTAAACATAAATCGTTAACAAAACCTTTAATTTTAGGACCATGTCAACATTTTGTCATTATGTTAGCTATCATTATGTCAGTTGGCATATACTTAATCACAATCTGATTATTCAAAACTGCCTCACGAATAAAATGGAACTTGATATCTATGTGTTTTGTCCTATTATGGTTCATTTTATTGTTAGCAATTCTATGAGCAGACTGATTGTCATTAAAGATCACAAGGTTTTTCTAAAAATGTAGACAATATTTTGCTAAAATATATAGCTTCCTTAGAAGCTTGGCTCAGTGCAACACACTCTGCTTCCGTCGATGACATAGATATACACTGCTGTTTTCGACTCTCCCACGATATTACATTATCTCCTAATTTAAACACAAAGCCTGTATACGACTTACGATCAAATGAACGACCCCAATCGGCATCCACATATCCTAATAGCTCTAGGTTTTTATGAGTCTTTTTAAAAGTAAGACAAAAGTCTAACGTTCCTTTTAAGTAACAAAGGACTCTTTTAGCGCATTTAAAATGCAAATTATCAAAACAAGAATTAAATTGTGACAAGATATTTACAACATGAGTTATGTCTGGTCTAGTATTCATTGCCAAGTAATTTAAACAACCTATCAAACTCTGAAAAGGTAACTCACAATCAACAGCACCTGCTTTATCCAACCTTAAACAAACTTCCATGGGTGTGGTAGCAGGCTTACATTCACTCATTTTGAAATCATTTAAGACATTTAATATGTACTGTTTTTGGTCAAGATAAATACAGTCATTTTCCCTTCTTAACCTCATTTCTAGTACATTTCTAGCAGGAAATTTATAAGTTTGAATTTATTTGTTTTTTGCTATTACAGTTCCCAAAAACAAAGATATCGTCAACATATACAACAACAATAAGTTTTGCCTTATCATTGAGTTTATGTTACAAACAAGGTTCAACTTTAGACTGGATAAAACCTAAGCTTAACATTACGGTATCCAACTCATTGAACCACGAGTTTGAAGCTTGTTTATGCCTATATAATGATCTTTGCAAATTACAGACTTTAGTTTCCTGACCTCTAACAATGACACCTTTTGGCTGCAGCATATATATATCCTCTTTTAACTTGCCATATAAAAATGCTGTTGTGACATCCCAATGATCAATAAACCAATCATATTGAACAGCTAATGAAATTAAAATTCGTAAAGTTGAGGTTCTAACTACTGGAGAATAAGTTTTATTGTAATCTATGCCTCTTGCCTGCATAAAACCTTTCGCCACTAGTCTAGCTTTATATTTAATTATCTTACCATCGCTATCCTTTTTTATTTAGAATACCAATCGACATTGAATAGGTTTTTTGTCCTGTGGAAGATCTACCAGGGTCCATGTCTCGTTATCCTTTAACGATTGCAACTCGTCGTCCATGGCCTTCTGCCACATATCACGATTGGGCCTCATCAACGCATCCTCCACCGTCAATGGATCATCATCGATTCCTACAATAGCACTGTAAACATAATCAACATGTTTACGCTTTCCAAGAAAATACCTATACTCTCAGTAGCCTCGTTGTCCAAATTTCTTTCTGATGTATCAAATTCTGTGCTTTCTAGCTCGTTAGCACTGTCGCATAAAGTTTGACTAGATGTGTCAAGATTCAAAAAAGAAGTACTGTTCTCACTCTTCTCACATGAGTCCAAAAAAATATTTTCTAAAAATGTGATATCTCTGGCTATCGACACATTCCCCGTCTTTGGATCCATAAGTCTATATCCTTTACTTTCAGTAGAATATCCAACAAAGACTATTTCCTGTGTTTTGGAATCAAGTTTTTGTCTCTTTTGCTGCGGTTTTAATGCATAAGCAGTACATCCGAAAACTTTTAGGTGTCCTAAATCTACTTTTCTTCTTGTTCAAATCTCTTCTGGAACTGCCCCAATAACTGCTTTTGTAGGACTCCGATTTTTCAAGTATACGACGGTATTTATCGCCTCTGCCCAATATTTCTTAAATTGGGTTCATATAATAATGTTCTCGCCTTTTCAACAATAGTCCTGTTGGCTCTTTCAGCAACACCGTTTTGTTCGGCTGTGTAGGACACCGTTCTTTGATGTTTAATTCCGCTCAATTTCAGTTTTAAGTTTTAAATTGGTTATTGCAAAATTCTCCGCCGTTGTCAGATTACAAACATTTTATTGATTTTTCCGTTTCATTTTCTACCAAAACTTTGTATTCTTTAAACTTCATAAATGTTTCGCTTTTATTTTTCAATAAATACACGTGAGTTTTCCGAGAAAAATCATCAATAAACAATAGCATGTACCTTGAACCGTTGAATGATGCCTCTTCCATCGGACCACACAAATCTGTGTGCACAATTTCCAATAGGTAATTAGCCCTCGACCTTTGTCTTTCGAAAGGACTTTTGCACTTTCTTCCATTTATACACGGAGCACACGGTTCTTGTAAATCCGTCTTTTTATACGATATTCCAGACACACGATCAATCAACATATTCACATATTTGTGAATTGTGGGACTACAGTGAATGGGGTTTTCTTAGCGATGAACGCGCAGAATGGTATCTTTGTAGTGTTGAATCGGATCAAGTTTTCCCGTCCCCAGTTAGAGACCTTGGACAGTGTGGTCTCGATTTGTAACACAAGTTCTCCGCGGTTTTCCTCCACAACGGAACAAGGGATGTTTACACGACCCATGTAATAAGCGTATTCAATACTATCATCTGCATAGCAATGCATGTTGTTGTTGTCCAACAGCATAGGACACAGCAAAGAGCCTTGTGGGACACCAGTATTAATGTCCAAGGTATCGGAGAAACTACTGTCAACATATGCGTCTGCCGGACAAGCTAGCCACCCATTTGCACAAACACTCGGGCACTCCGTAAGAAGACCCCGGTGCCAAACCCGATCGAACGCCTTCGTTTTGTCCAGGCTACATGCGAATGCTTCCCTCTGACTCTCAGTGGCTAGTTCCCCTCGGTGTGTGAATGTCACAAGTCGAGCGACCGTGGCGAAAGCCATATTGACGGTCACTGACCAGGTCGTGTTCTTCTAGCTATCTTAGAAGGTTTATAGCGATAGGCCTATAATTCGATGGATCTGATCCATCACCCTTTTTGGGCACCACCCGGTGCACAACTCGCACGTTTGCAGTCTTCCATTAAGACGGAATTTGCCTTATGTGGTATGAAAGCGCAAAAAGTCGCGTGAATACAGGACATGACAATGGGTCGGTCTTTCGCATTGGTGGTAACGACGAGAGCAGTACTTCACTTCAGGGCAAAAAAAAAAAGGCTTCAGTTGCTGATTTACAAGTCACAAGTCCGGCCCCATATGGAGTACTGATGCCACCTCTGGGCGGGTGTTCCCGGGTACCAGCTTGGCTCTTTTGACTCAGTTCAACGACGGGCTGTGAGAATTGTCGATGATTCCAAACTCACTTGCCGTATCGAGCCCTTAAGTCTTTTTTTTTTGCCTCCTTGTGTCTCTCCTGCCGCTTGTACAATGGGTTTGTGTTCTGTGGAATTGTTCAAAATGATGCCCACGGCTACTTTCTACTATCGCACCGCTCGCCATCGACAGGGAATTTATTCTCACACTTTAGAACCGAAATGGTCGCGTACAGTGCGGGTTCAGAGAAACTTCCTCCTGTGAATGCTTGGGTTGTGGAATGAGCTCTCTGGCAAGGTTTTCTCCAAGGACTACAGTATGGGATTCTTCAAGAAAGAAGTTATTGGATTTCTGAAAAGGTTGGCAACGCACGAGTGATGCCCCTGGTATTGTAAGAGTTCATAGGCTATTGTTTTCTGGCTCGTGCCCTTTTTTGTTTTGTTTATTGACCCGGTTGATCACAATCACGAAAACATACCTACTTAAGTGCAGTGTTACATTTTAAATGGTGATAGTTTGTTTACGTGGTGCATGTACGAGACTACAAGCTTAATTTGTGTTTGTTTACAGAGGATAGGTATTGTAAATAGCTGTTACAGATCCTTACATCCTTTCCAGCTGATGATGCCATCTTTTTGCAAGGAGGTACTAGGTTTACAACAGATGGAATTAACATTATTTGAATACTTAGATATGTGATTAGGTTCTAATGTGAACGTGTGATGATAATTATGTGTCAATTATAAGCAATCTAGAGTCAGATCATTGTGGACAGATAGTGGTTTTAAAAAGAAAGAATAGTATCATTAAAAAGAAAATTAAATTCATACCAATTACAACTAAACGGGTTGAATCACTTAAATCTAACTTATTGCATAAACTTCCGGATTTACTTTATATTGACAACCCAAATGATAGTCGTATGTACAATGCTGTTCTTGACACTATTATTACAGATCAATGGGGTCTTCATACTCACAACCTAGCCAAAAAACTTAGCTATGCTGTGTATGCGATCAAAAAAAATAGGACAATTGACTGAATAGTATATTTTAGCTATTTCCATAGTTTAATGACATATAGTATCTTATTGTGGGGTAGCGTTGCTGATGTAAATACAATATTTGTATTACAAAAACGGGAAATTCGTGCTATTTACAAATTAGGATCTAGGATATCTCTGAGGGATAGGTTTAGGGAAGTAAATATTTTAACTGTAGCGTCGCAGTACATATATGAAAACCTTTTATATGTACATAAAAGTATCAATAGTTTCAGCAAGAAAAGTGACGTTCAAAAAGTAATTACTAGAAGTAAAAATAAGCTGTTGGTGCATGATATACATTGATTGTGATTGTCAAGTTAAATCAAGCTTCTTTCCGGATTTTTCTCGGTAAAAATCAACAAAATTGTGAATCGGATTTCAAAAAATAGTAATTCACTCATTTTTTTGACTAATTCACTTTGACGATTTAGAAAAATTGACTTTGACTTATTAACATCATTCATTTATTGATAATGTTGGTATCCATAATATAAGACATTCATTTATTGATAATGTTGGTATCCATAATATAGGATAACATTAGCATAGTGTAAAACATTTAATTATTTGGTATTTTTAGAAATATATCTTAAAATTAATTTTGCGAACACATTTTTTTGATATGGAGGGCTATTTAAAAGCAGGGCTGTATTATTCTGTCCGAGATCTTTAATTTTACCATTTAGTATTTTAAATCTAGTAAATTTCTAGTAAAGGGTCACATAGGCACCGAACATCACATGTACTGTATCAGAGGTAGTTTTGCGGCAACGCGACGAGCTCACCACTTTACAAGAAGGACAAAAGTAGGTAATAAGAAGATGTAGCATTGTAAGCAACCACTGGTACGGTGGGTTAAAAAGTTTCATCATACATAAGAACATAATAATAATCTTAATACCAATAATATGTAGGTATGCTTTTTCTCATATATTTCGCATGTACTGTCTGTACATTATATTAATGTCTTACCTAAAACTATGCAAGCCTGTATTGTTAATCGATATCTTACACTTTGTCCAACATTTGTAGGACCCATCGGCATATGATACTTTGTGTTAAATCTATGTGTCGCAGCTAGCAAGAAGCCCAGCTTGTAGTGAGTAACAGGTTTATTCGTAGTTGGCGGGCGTGCGCCTTTTCATCTTGTTATCGTTGTTCCGACCGTTCGTTGACCCCCGTTATAAAATATAGTCGAAGTTTGATTGAAATTCACGCGCGGGAGATATTTTCGTGACAATGTTTTTCTTTCCTCAAATTCTTTTAGAAACACAATTATGGAACTATGCGGGGAAATTGGTAATCTGTGTACGAACAGAATTCAAAGTCAGTATCCGCTCTACGAACGAAAAGGTTAAAAGGTTACGGCGATCGGGTGATGTTAGGAAGTTTTAACAAGGCTTTTATAACACTTACAGCAAAGTTTCAATTTAATTTCCAAATTTTTACGGCCAAGAACATTTTTGCTTTAATTTATAAATATGACGCATTTGGTTTGTCGAAAGTGGTATAGAAAGGTTCCGTATCTACAATCAATGGAAAACTTAAAGATGATAATAGCACAAACCCGTCTCACACTCGGCGGGTTTTTATTATTTGTTGTTATAACTTAGAGCTCACACTACTGTTTTTACGATAGAGTGAAACGACTAAAATGTGTACTACATACAGGGAACTCTCTTAAATTTTTAGTTAATGAACTTTTATTCTAATTTAATTTATTTAATTGGCTTACACATTAACAACATACACATTAACACATATTCAGTGAAAATTTCAGAATTCTCCCTACTGCGGACTAAAAGATGGAGCCCTTGGCTAATGGTCAGTCAGAGAGATAGAATTAGGATTCGTAAAAGGGTTGTACCATTTAGATTTCTAACCCTAAAAATTAACAAGAAACACTGCTTTATCTATAATTATTCTGAATTTGCTCTAATCTCGTTTTATCGCCTTTTTAGGGTTTCATATCAAAATTGCGTAAGCGGAACTCTTATAGTTTCGTCAAGTCCGTCCGTCCGTCCGTAGATCCATCTATCCATCCGTTCGTCCGTATGTCACAGACAGTAATGCAAGTACGCAAAAAGCTGTCTTTTGTGAACGCCATACATATTTGTTACAAAAACTTACAAAAAAATATTTTAGAGGTAGCTACGCGTATGTAGTAGGGCTGGTATATACACTACACATCAAAGAAAATTCTGCTTATGAGAAACTATAGCACAAATTATTTTTTTATCTTGTGTAACATCGTCAACATCTGTGACACGCTGGATTATTAGCTTGTCCCGCACTGCTAATAGTACACCTCCCCAGCTGGCGTCATTCTCCCGATCTTTCCGAAGCATTGTATATCCAGGAGGAAAAAGCTCCCCATCGTAGATTGAGCTATTCAGGAAAGTTTCAGTTATAGCAAATATATCTGAACTATTTTTAATTATTTTTTTTAACTGCTTGTTCTTGATCGTAAACCTCGGACTTTTTGGTACGTCAGAAACACTTTTTTATGGTTGCTGATTTCCTTTATTTGATTTGCGAAAATGACCATGGTTATACACATTGTGTAGTTGGATTGGTTAGAAGTCCACGTTTAGCTGTATGCATATTGTCTTGATTCGCTCGTGCCGGCAACATGCCAGAGCTAGTCGAAGCAACAGGTGGAGGAGTACCTTTTTCTCATTTTTTGCGATACTCCATACAGGCTGCCCCGGTCATTGCCGAAACTTCCCGAATGCTAGCTGCTCGACGAGTTGATGGTGAGCGTTGATGAACCTCTATATTAGCTGTAGTTTGAGTGGTAGTACACAAAACCTGCTTTACATCTTGCACTGTTTATCAATAATATCAGCTTGTGATTTGCTTAGGTCACTTTGGTCACTTATTACCTTCTCAAGAGGTTCAACTTTTTTCACTACATGCACAATCGATAATAATAATAATATACTTTATTATGCATAAACAAAGAACACATTATTAAAATAAGCAAAAAGATAACAAATTGGCGATCTTATCGCGATAGATTAGCGATCTCCTACAGACAACCTTTGGGTAGAGGACACTTTATAGAAAATTTGAGTAGTATGTGCTAACTGAATAAAATAATAAATACAAATATACATTAAATTAATAAATATTAAATAATACAAATACATAAACTAGAAACATATAAATAAAATAAAAGACTAATACTAATACACATACTACATACATCTTAATTAATATAGATGAATAATCAGTGTACTTATGAGACAGCTTAACTCTTTGTCTGTAATTACTGTACACATTAACACAATGACTGACACATTGTCCTGTAATTACTTTAGGTAGGTCTTTGATATATGTCAGAAAGATCAACGGACCAAAAATACTGCCCTGAGGTACTCCGCAATTCTCTCCTTTATTTTTGTTGGCTGTCCATGAACTTCGGACATTTGTTATATTTCTATGTATTGTCTCCTATTACTTAGGTAATCGGCAATCCATAGCTGTGTTTTTTTTCTAATACCATAGAATTCTACCTTTTCCCAAAGAGTATCATGTACCACAAAATGAAAAGCTTTACTCATATCTAAAAATATCATAACAGTGGGATTTCTACTGTTTAGGTTTTCTGTAACAGCTTTTACCAGATGAAAACTTGCATCTGCTGTGGAGCTTTCTTTCCGGAAACCATATTCCTGTGACGTCAATATGTCGAATTTGTAAAAAAATACTAAGCTGGGTATAAAAAGCTTTTTCTATGGCTTTTGCTAAGATTGCAACTATCGTCACTGGTCCAAAAACATTTAAATTTAAGTTTATTAGGGAAGCAGCCTTGTGAAATGATAGATTTAAAATATGGTTTAGTGGTATACATAAATAAACCGCACATATTTAATATTTTTTGTACTTATTTCTTCTTGTTATGTTTTGATCACGTGTCCGTATAGTGAAATCTGTAAAGTAATTATTAAAAATTTTGATAATTGATTCAGAATCCGAATGCACTGTGCCATTGTGGTTAATCATTTCAGTATTTTGGCACGAAGCTGTACAGTCTATATTATTTTTTATTGTGTCCCAAGTGGCTTTAAATTTTTTTTTGGGATATAATTTTTGTTCTGAAATTTTTGAGTTTCAAACACACACTTTTTAAAACGATGTTTTTTTAATACTTGATCTTCTTAACCCTTTTATTAACCATCTAAGCATGCCAATTTTTTTAGTTACTTTTATTTTAAATAACAGAAAACAAAGAAATATCAGTGTCATTTCATAAAGCTCTAAAAAGGAAGTGCTCTGATACAGTTACAGATTTTTTCAATATTAGATTTACTGTAGTTACGTCTATTTTGAAACCAGTAATGCAGCTTTAGACTTATTTTTTTCACTTTTATAGATAATGTCTGACCAGTTTCATGAGCTGATATCCCTGAATAGTGAAGTTTTGGTTTTGCCTGTGAACAATTAGTAGCAATTTTGTCAAAACATGCTTGGTTTCTTGTAGGTTTCTTGATGTGGGTGCCAAGTTATAATTCTTCTGCAAACTAAGTAGTTCGTGACTGTTTTTCTTTTATATATAAGTTTTTAAATTTACGCGTTCCATTACTAATTTAAAAATAATAAAACGGGATTAAACGTGTCATTTGGCAAAATACCTTTGCTTTAGTTTGTTGTAATGTTATTCTTTTGCTTTAGGAGGTTAATGTTTCAATCCTCGCATAAAATCACTTTTCTGCTGGAGTGTTTTTTTGTTAGATAGTCCAACAGGGTATCAAGTTTTGAGTAAAAATTTTTATCTCACTATTTGGAGTCCTATATATGTAAATAATTATTATTTTATGATAAACTAATTCTATCGCACTACATTCGAAACCACACTTTACCAGTATGGAAGATCCGCCCCGTTTCTTATTGCTTCTTGAAAAATGAAAGCCAGTTTATAATTATTAAAATTAATATTTTTTGAGTTTCCTTTTTGACAAAAGTTTCTGTAAAACAAATAATATCTACTTTCGTATTATTTGGTTAAGATCATTTAAAGTGAATTTTATATTATTGATTTTAATAAATAAACCAGCAATGTTTTGATGATTTAAGCATCTATTCGACGACTTTACGAAATCTTTTTGTCAGAGCCAGTTGTAGCCGTCTGTTTTAACTTTTGCAATTCTGTAGTATGATTCGGAAACATTATTATGAAAAGGATTTTTGCGTCTCGTAGTCATTGTTTGTCAAAAAAATATGGAATTGTGCCCTTTTCAATATTTTTTTATTATATATGATCTTTTATTAGATATGACGGATCTTTTTTTAATCGTAATTCTGTAGCTTGGTTAGGCAAATCATTATTTCGAATACGGTTTCTTTTGGCAAGTTACTTTTGTTTTTCAAAACAATATGGAATTGTGCTCTTTTGAAGATTTCGTTTATTTTCAGATTTTATAGATTTCTTATAAGATTTTTTAGCATAGTTGTTTTTATTGTGATATAAGAACTCATTTGAATCTATATGAAAATTAACAGTTTTTGCAAACATATCGGCGTTATCAAAAGTATTTTGTTTTCCGTTTACTCTAATATACTTGCAGTTTCTATAAGTTTTTGCTAAGCATGCTTTCTAATCAAGCCGTTTCTTTTATACATTACAATGCGAAAGGGTACATAAGAATTTTAATTTTAATACAGGACATTGTCCTCTAGAGGGAGCTATATTTAACTTAGTGTGACGTCACACACCCTAACCAGTGGATCATGAAGGCGCTTCTAACGATTAATCAATTGTTAAATAATGATATGTCGTTTAGAAGACATGCAGGAACAGATGAACAAACATTGTAGAACATGTGTATAATGTACACTCACATTATTATTCCCCGAATATATACCTGCTTGAAACATAACCACCTGATTTTGGCTTCGCCGTAGTCGGGTATGAATACAGGCTGTTTTTCTTTATATTTCACCGGTTGGTTAGCCAGCTCAACTTGATTTCATTTAACTTATTATTTTTAACAACTTCAAAAATGTAAATGTATTCTGTAGTTTATTTAGTATTACACTTAAGTCTCTTAGCAACATAAATGGATTATTTTTATTTGCGCCCACTAAAAGGATAACTCTGGCGACATTAATCAACTTTGTTTGCAAAGCATCATAGTCAGAAACCATCTATGAGCGATGTGCATTTGGTTTTACAAAAAACTCATTATATATGATATAACACATTATATGCTCAGCACTATTTTAAGCTTTTTACCAAAACTTATTGGGATTGTCTTGATCTATTTTGGTCAAAGCCGAATTTAAAGCAAGAATATGTTTATCTGTTATAGTGTCATTGATTACCAAGAAATTTCATCCAAAATCTTCTTTCATAATCTAACTAATTACTAGAAATCAATACTTATGCCATGGTATTTGTTTTATTTAAGATACTCGTACGTATTCATTGGGACTAAGCTTTGTTAATTGTACGGATTAAATCCGGACCCTGGATTAATTACATCTACTTTATGAGATCATTTTGTTTTAGTCTGGAATTGTTTATGGGTTTTAAAAGGGTTTTTAGGGTAAAGTGAAGATAAAAAATAGATCCTCATTGAGTAGAGAATTGTTAAATAGGGAATTTAAAAGCATTGTTGAGTTTTAATAGACTTTTTTTCACTGTAAATTAGTTTTGAAAATAACAAATAAAGTCAAGTAGTTTTCGAGATAAAACCGAGCAATTAAGCTATTATTTTAGTAAAGGCTAGGGAACCCTACACTATGCATGGTCCGACATGCTCCTGACCGGTTTCTCTTATAGACTAAATATTTTATTTAAAGTGAATTGTGGCAACACGCCTTAAAGTTCTGAATATCCAAATAAGTTTTCTTGTCCTGCTCATAATCAGTTCAATGTGTGTGTTTGAGAACTGATCTTTTGCGCGTCAGCCGTTTCGTCGCAGGGATGAAATTCTGTCTGTCCTATCGTCATTGGGGGCCTAGCTTTAAAGAGAAATTTACTCTAGTAGATATCAAATAAAAAATAAAAAATCAAAAGGTATATTGAATCATAATATTATGTCGTACGTCACCGATCAACCGCCGTTGCGACGCTGCCGCTAGCCGTCGTCGCTGGAATCCGGTCCCAACCAGTCTTGTCGTTGAAGCGTCGGGACGGGAGAGGCAGTGTGCACTAGAAGCGTGCAACAGTTCACAAAATACTACCGGGGGGGTGACCAGCTATCCCAAGGTGGTGTCGGGTTTATCGTCCGCAAGTCCCTCATCAACAATGTAATCAAAGTTGACAGTGTTCGACCGAGTAGCGTACCTGATACTCAGAATATCAAAACGATATTCGCTGAAGGTCATACAGGTTTACGCGCCGACTTCGACACACCCAGACGACGTACTGGAGGAGATGTATGAGGACATTTCTAAAGCCATACACTCCTCCAAAACACACTAAAACGTCGTGATGGGGGATTTCAACGCGAAACTAGGCAATCGAAGTGGTAATGAGCTGAGAGTGGGGCAATTTGGATATGGACAACGGAACTCCAGAGAGCAGATACTGGCGGACTTCATGGAAAAGGAAGGTCTCTTTATGATGAATTCCTTTTTCAAGAAGTGGACCTGGATGAGTCCGGTTGGTTGCACGAAGAATGAGATTGACTTTATTATGTCGACGGAAAAGCAAGTGTTCAATGATTTCTCTGTGATCCACACGGTCAAAACCGAGAGTAATCACCATATGGTAAGAGGCACATTGAACCTCAATATAACGCTTGATAGGTCTCGACTGATAAAGTCTACGCTTCGACCTACAACCATCCAAATCCAAAACCCAGAAAACTTTCAGCTCCAACTCAAAAATCGCTTTGAATGCTTAAAGGATGCGTCTTGCATCAGTGGACGATACCAACGACATGTTTGTGGAAACTGTCAATACGGTTGGGTCTAAGTTCTTTAATACCCACCGTACAAATAGAACAAAAAAGACTCTCGGAACAGACTCTAAGACTTATGGACGAGAGACGAAACCTTAGGCTGCAGTCTTCGGATGATGCAGTGTCATATCGGCGGCTTAATACACAGATCTCAAAATCACTTGCACGCGACAAACGCCACTTTAATACATTGCGTATTGAGGAGGTAATAGAGCGGAACAAAGGTTCCTCAGTGTTCGCGAGAGATCTGTCTAGTACGGTAGCATTGTTTCATCTGGACCAGAGGTCTTTGAGGAGATCGAGAAATTCTATTGACAGTTATAAACGTTGACATCGAAATCAGTTGGCAGTCCAGCTAAAAATCCTAGAGCTAGACTGACTCGACACTATACCGAGGACATCCCGGACGTCAGCTTGAACGAGATTAGTATGGCTCTCAAACAGCTTAAAAACAATAAGGCACCGGGTGATGATGGAGTTACGACCGTAACATAACACCGTCATGCTCGAATGTACTACGCCGCAAGCATGGCATAGAGGCGTGGTGGTGCTTTCCTTCAAAAAAGGTAACAATATACATCTTAAGAATTACAGAACCATCACGCTTCTGAGTCATGTTTATAAGCTGTTTTTACAAACCGTCTCGCTCGCAAGTTCGACGACTTCCAGCTTCCTGAACAAGCCGGTTTTCAAAGAGGCTATAGTACCGTAGACCACATACATACGCTGCGGCAGATTATACAGAAGTCAGAAGAGTATAATCGGCCCCTTTGCTTAGCGTTTGTGTACTATGAGAAAGCCTTCGATTCGGTGGAAACATGGCCTGTAGGCTACAGGCTCTACAGAGATGCCGTATTGATCATCGGTATATCGAGGTGCTAAAATGCTTGTACGATCACGCCACCATGTCAGTCCGTCTCCAGGATCAGAACTCGAAACCGATCCAACTACAGAGAGGTGTGAGACAGTGAGATGTCATATCTCCGAAACTGTTTACAAATGCGTTGGAAGATGTCTTTAAGATTCTGGACTGGAACGGGCTCGGCATCAATATTAATGGCGAGTACATTACCCACCGTCGGTTTGCCGACGATATTGTGGTCATGGCAGAATCGATGGAGGACCTAGCACAATGCTCGAAAGCCTCAGTAGAGCTTCCCAACGAGTGGGCCTCAAGATGAACATGGACAAGACGAAAATCATGTCGAATGGCCATTTAGCACCCACTCCAATAACTGTTGGGAACGCTACACGCGAAGTTGTAGACGAATACGTATACCTAGGGAAAACGGTGCGATTAGGTAGGTCCAATTTCGAGAAAGAGGTTAATCGCCGAATCCAACTTGGTTGGGCAGCGTTCGGGAAACTGCGTACTATTTTCTCGTCCTTAATACCCTAGTGCTTGAAGACAAAAGTCTTCAACCAGTGTGTGTTGCCAGTGATGACTTACGGCACTGAGACGTGGCCGCTAACTATGGGCCTTATACGAAAGCTCAAGGTCGCTCAGCAGGCGATGGAAAGAGCTATGCTCGGAGTTTCCCTACGAGATCGAATCAGGAATGAGGAAATCCGTAGGAGAACTAAAGTCGCCGATAAAGCTCACTGAATCGCAAAGCTGAAGTGGCAATGGGCAGGCCACATAGCTCGAAGAACCGATGGCCGATGGGGAAGAAGGTTCTCGAGTGGCGACCACGAACTGGAAATCGCAGCGTGGGACGGCCCCCCGCTAGATGGACAGGTGACCTTGTAAAGGTAGCGGGGAGTCGTTGGTTACAGGTGGCACAGAGTCGGACGCTGTGGAGAAAGTTAGGTGAGGCCTATGCCCAGCAGTGGCCGTCAATGGGCTGATATGCATAGATTATAGATACCTGTGTTAAAAGTCAATTACAATCAGATCTGATAGCTTTGATAGAATTCCGTGTTAAAAAAAATTACAGTCAGATTTAGTAGCTTTAATAGAATCCTGTGTTTAAAACAAATAACAGTCTGATAAAGATGCTTTAATTGAATTCTGTTTTAAAAACATTACAGTCCAACCTAGCAGCTTTGATAAAATCCTGTCATAGTAATCTTCGCCTATGAATATATCTTTTAGCTTTAATTATTATAGCCCTTACTGGGAAACAAAGTCATAGTTGCTCTCAAAAGAACCTTGTAGAATACCTGAAGGAATGACTAGGGATCATAAGCAACAACCTTTAACAAGAGATACCTTGACTGCAATTATTAGGTTTATTCAGAAACAAACCTTTTTAACACTTTCGTAAACACATAATGAAATAAACTTACTTAACATCATGGATAAGAAGTTAACTAATCGGGCGACGGCACAATCACAAATAAAAATAATATTCACGATATCTCCATATCACTTGTTATTTCGACGAGCCTTTCTCGATATTTTCCCAAACCATAGTGTTGTTTGTGTTGAGGTAATTGAACCGACAACGACAAAATGTGTTTTTGTATATGTTGTGCTTCACTCTCTCTTTATGGAGAATGTTTTTTCGCGACTCATTTGTGCGATCACTTTATGGAATAGCTTCCTTATGGATGAAATTCTTCAAGATTTGTTTTTTATTCTCGTGTATCTTGTCATGCTTCGCATTGTCACTAAGTTTATTTTATGAAAAATAGCAGTTATATTATTCATTATAACTCAATTTCATTAGTATTGAGCTGTTAACAATAACAGTAGGCAGCGATATTATTTGTTTGTAATGATTATTTATTTTTATGCATGATATGAAAATAATATAATAATCATAATAATATATATTTGTTTCTTTAACAAAACTATTTACATAAAAAAGTTGCACTGCTGCACATTAGGTTACGTATCGTGGGTAAACAGGTTCTTCTCAAATTTTCTTGAGTATTTTCATAACATTTTGTACCAATTGAACATTTAGCTATTTAATTGCTAATGTGCATTTTGTCAGAGTGCACAGAGTTCAGGCTAAGGTGGTACGGTCATGTTATGCGTAGACCCGATGACCATATTGTGAAAAGTGCCTTTCCATGGCTACAAAAACGAGAGGTAGAGGTAGACCGCAAACTACCTGATTAAAAATGTCCGGAAGAACATGCAAAAGCTTGGCCTTACAGAAGACGACGCTTACCAGCGAAGTGAATAGCGCCAAAAGATTAAGAAAGCCAAGCCCCGCATAACGGGAAGTGGCGAGGGCATAGAAGAAGAAAGAAGAAGTGTGCATTTTGTGCAAGTATGTGTGTGTGTGTGGTCTAAAAAGAAAATATGTTTTAGGTTATTTTCTTTATTTTTAAGTTACGATTAAATATTGTTATAATTATCTATTTATATTTGATTTTTAATTAATTTCATTTATGAAATTTAATAGATGTACCTATAGGCAGATTTTCTCTAGATCTGTTTAGTTGTTAATTAATCGTTTTTTCACTTCTCATGCCCGAAAAGTGTGTCATTATAGCACAGCGTAGGGAAGCTAAAATGCGTCATTAGTTTCTAGGCTCTTAAGTGTTTTTTTTAATTTTGATTTTTCCTACTGGAAATGCCAAGGTCTGAGCTGCACATCCACTTCTTTAATATACTACACTATCAGATTATTGTAGATATCCGCAACAGTTTTTTGGTGTAAAATTGTAGGTAAGATAATTGGGTAACATTTTATTCAGAAAGGTAATATTGGTCGGGTTCTTGTAAATTTCTAGAACATTAAACCTGAGGGCAAGGCTCTAGGTAGCAAAACAATTATTTTCAAATACTCAGTTTTTCAATGCTTTCCTAGTCCTAATCCGAACCATTATATATTCGTGAAAGTCTGTTTATTTTTTATTCTTTAACGTCACTACAAAGCAACTAATTAAGCTAATTTCTGGCATAGAGATTGTTGAGGGGACGGAGAAGGAGGTAAACAAGGCTGCTCTTTATCCCGGTAAAGTTCTTGCAGGAATAACGGTATCTAGTAAGCTAGTTATACTGGCTGTAGCCTGCTATAACCAACTTTAACCATACCTATAATCAAAGACTTGCCGTAGAAATCCGCCAATATCTGAATTTTAGCGCGAGCTGACACGCGGCAAAAAGCTTGTAACGAATAATTTCATTAACAAAGTATAATATTTTTTTTTTTTAATTTATATTTAGTAATAGAACCGAAAGCGAGCTAACGCTGGTCTGACGTTTATTGCCGATAATTGGATGTATGCGTCAATACCTTTGTCAACAAAAAATAATTGCTGTAGCTGCGAAATCTCCATAACAATTTTACTGTAATACAAATCAAGGTGATGACAAACGTGACTATTTATTTAAGAATATCACAAAGTGAATATAACGGTCTTACTAATTTAAAATACATAAAACACTGATCACGTTAAATATTGAAAATTGTTCTCACTGTATCTTTTATAAAATGTACCGGTTTTTTATTTTTTGAAAAGCAGTGTGCTTACCTCGGGACTAAAACCTATGCATACTCGATTCTATAGTATCTCTCGCTCTCGCTCGTAAGGCTTAACATGTCCTATGTAATAGGTCATTTTAGCCCCTCGGTTAACGATCTACTATTAAATAAGCAAGTCACTTTCAATGATGTTTCTGTTCTTGAACTCACACCAGCGTTGCCGTAAGTCTTGAGTCTTACAGCAGCGTTGCCGTAAATCTTAAACTCACACCAGTGTTACCGTCAGATTTGAACTCACACCAGAGCTACCATAAGTTTTGAACTCAATCCAGCCTTGTCATAAGTTCGTCCGGACATTCTACTTTTTAAGTTTATCGCGGATTTCATACGTCTTTTGCAAAATCGTTATCGTTTTTTTTTGATAATGATACGTATTATAAATGTTGTAGAATAGTTGTTTATTATACTAACTATGTACTTAGATTTATATGTCGTCTGATTTCTTATTATGTCCCTTACTTTACTTGCTTACTTTACCCTTCCTTATAGCTCAAGCTGTAGGATTTTTTGCCCACAAAAGGTGGAGTAAAACTAGTTTTGATTGATATTTCTTAAACATGGGACCTCATGGAAAACTCTAGTATTCGACCTTGAGGGAGATAGTGTGAGCCTCCATTTACTTTAAGGGGGCTAAAGTTCGATTTCTTTAATATATGCCTCAACAGATTTGATTATGACAAAAGCGTCTATGAGTTATAAAGTTAAAATTTTCTAACATTATTCGTATTTTCATATATATTTTATATCTTATAGATAAAGAGTTACGAACCAGAAGCTTAAATCAAAAATTACTTGCTTTCAAAATAAGCCTATGTCCTTCGTGTTTTTAACTATTTGTGGGCAAATTTCAGCTCAATTGAAAACGACGAGGAGGAACAACAAACAGACTCACTTTCGCATTTATAGCGTTAGTATTGATATATTTGAGTGGTTTTATTTTAATTTATCACATGGTGCAGTGGACTGAGTGTGACCCCCATATTTCAAAATCATTTATTCGTCCGTATTAGTATCACAGATATTCATAGGTTTACCAAATTTCAACTAAATTGTCCGAGTAGAGACCAAATTAGCCGTGACAGACGGACATACGGACAGACGGACATACGGACAGACGGACAGACGGACATACGGACATGTAGACAACCGAGTGATCCTGTAAGGGTTCCTTCATTTATCACACAAGCTATTTCAAATGATTACATACAAGCTTTAAACTTTAAATGAAATATAACACACAGTTGATACAGTATAAGCTAAGGTACACACAAAGTAGACGGCGTTAGTAGGACACTGTTGCTGTCTGTAGCCAAAGAAAATTAATTAATAGTTTCATTAGTTATAAACTATATCTATACTAATATTATATGTAAAAAGGAAACATTTGATTGTTTTTTTCTATTAAATAGGCTCCGAAACTACTGGACCGATTTGAAAAATTCTTTTACCATTAGAAGCCGACATTATCCCTGATGAACATAGACTACTTTTTACCGCGGGAAAATGCTTCATTCCTACGGAAAAATAGGACAACAGGTAGTGAGAATTATCCTTCCGAACATTCCTAATTACTTACTTAATAACGTAATTACTTCCTTTTTCACGTTACTTCTAAACGGCTGAACCGATTGGGATTGAATTTTATATGGGTATTTCGATGGTTTTTTGGATGATTAAAAAATACATATCATTGGACCCGGTAGGTGGCGCTGCTGTCGGTATGTCAACTACTAAACGGCTTGACCGATTGGGTTGAAATTCTGTTTGTGTATTACCATAGTTTCACAGACACGAATGTATTATGCCATTAAATAGGAAAGACTTGATTGTTTGTTTTTTTTTTTCTATAATTGAGGAGTTGCCGTAAAAACCTACGCCGATAACAAAATTTAGGGCGGACGAAGCAGAAAATAGTAATATATAAATGCTTATATACACTTGCATTTGTGAGTTAAATTTGAAACCAAAGCTAAAAATAAAAGAATCCTTCTTTTCTTAGTCAGACAGAGTTCACTAATCGTACAAGCCCTAATTATTATTATTTTTGACGTGACAACGTCTTATAAATTGGTTTGCCGGGTGACACTTCAAGAAACTGCGTTACGCTCCGCTCACGTTATGCGCTCACAATGAGAGCGAGTGAGAGGCACGCGCCCGCCTAAGAGCGAGAGAGACAGACATAAAATCATTGTCACGTAAAACTTTCGTTTATTATTTACTATTATTGTTTTATTTGTTATCTGAAATGATTGAATGTTCTTTATCCCACAATATTGCACCTAAAAGTTTGCCTAGGCCGGGCGGGCAGGGTGGTCCTGACCTAACATTTGTTAGCATGATCTACGAGTATTATGGCCCACCCACCACAGGAGTGACGGTAGTGCAGCAAAGCAGACCGCTTTTCTGTTTAAATTTTATATGAAAAGGAATGTACTAAGCATAAAAATGATAAATAAAAAAAAGAAGGAAAAAGATTCAAAAAATATTTACTATTAGTTACATATACATATAACTTAGACATTACAATATTTACAAAAATATATTTATATGACATTTCTTGCCCAAAAAATAATAGACTTTAGTTTAATAAGGTACTTTGTAGTAGATTATCTCAAAGGTGAGTCACATCTATGTACATAGAAATATAAGACATATCAAATGGCACACTAACAATAACACAATCATAATTCTTCTATATTCTTTGGATAACAACAACGCGAACGTTACAATCAAATAGTTTTTGTATCAACAACGTTACAATCAAATGGTAGTATCAACAACGGTACATCAAATGGTAGTTGTATAAACAACGTTACAATCAAATGGTAGTATCAACAACGTGACAATCAAATGGTTTTTGTATCAACAACGTTACAATCAAATGGTAGTTGTATCAACAACGGTACATTCAAATGGTATTTGTATCAACAACAGTACAATCAAATGGTTTTTGTATCAACAACGTTATAATCAAATGCTTTTGTATCAACAACGTTACAATCAAATGGTATTTATATCAACAACGTTACAATCAAATAGTATTTGTATCAACAACTTTACAATCAAATGATATTTGTATCAACAACTTTACAATCAAATACTATTTGTATCAACAACTTTACAATCAAATGATATTTGTATCAACAACGTAACAATCAAATGGTATTTGTATCTTTTGAAGATATTTAATTTTATCCAAAGTATTAGAAACCTCAACAAGAACTATGTAGCTCAGCTCTTAAACAATACATCAAATTTTATGAATTTAAAGGCCTACACTATGAATCCGAAAAGTTTTTAAATAACCTTTTTATTAATATAACAACTGGCGAATGTTTTTTGGCTCCAGGTTTGAGCGCCAACAACTTCGGTTTTCTTATAGTTTAATGCAAAGATTTTCTTTTTTGCATGACTTTTTTTAAGTTCTTTATTACTTCCTGTTTTGAAATAATAATAGTATAAATTTTAATAAACCACCAAATTGCAATGGGGTCGTGGAACTAATATCCTAATAATCCTACTTATATTATAATTGTGAAAGTACGCCTGGGTGGATGGATGGATGAATGTTTGTTACTCGATCACGCTTCAACCACTGGACGGATCAGGTTAAAACTTGGCATACATATAGGCTACTTTTTATCCCAAAAAATTCAAAAGGTACCGCAGGAATAACTGTAACGAGCACGCCGATAACTGAACTTAGGGTAGGGGGAGCCGCTAAAGCAACCTACCTGTATGTATGTACCTAATTTACGCAACAACAATATCATATGTGTAAAAGAAAAATATTACCTCAGTCCAACATGGCGCCCTTTACAATAATTATTTAATTTAGTTATACATACTAACGACTTATATAAAATTTACAAGTATTTACAAAAAAAAATCGTCCCCTTTTTACAATAAAGCTATTTACAGTATTTTTCTACATTTTAAGACATTAATCCAAATTTCTGCGAAAAATATAAAATGCTAAGCTAACCTAACGATATACTTACGGTACAATATATACATCACTACAATTTATACAGAACACATATTATCTTCAACATGATAAGATTCATCAATTAAGACCTAGGAAATTCTCTACTTTGTCTCCTCATAATTTCTGCAGCGGCAGGAGTCGTCACAAAAACCGCGGTTGGACCTCCTACTTCCATAAATTTACCTATTTTATTTCTCATGCTGACTCTTCTTTCCAATCTCGTATCAAATACATCATCTTCACTTTGATCGTAATCTACCATAGGTTCTTTTTGAACCTCTTTTCTTCTGTAATTTTTGAAGAAATACGGAGGATTGGAGACGTTAGGTGAGGAAATTTGTCTCGTCATTTTACTGTTTATTGTCCCGTTCCTTTCAAATGGAGAAAAGTATCTAGTTTCAGAAAAGGACTGACGTCTGTGATGAAACCGTCGTGAATCACTCTGTTGATGTGCGAAGGAAGCGCGTCTCGGAAACCGCCGTTCGGAGATCGAACTGAGGTAGGGTTTAGAACGGTCTTGATTGTTGTTTGACTTTAAGGAGTCTTCATAGCTGCCACTGGGAAGAGATAAAACTTTATTAAAAACGTTTTTTTACTTAATTATTCAATGATTCAATCAATCTATGTTTTTTTTATAAATATTATAAATCAACAAATTTCAAAAGAAAATAAAAAATCCTCAGTTAGGAAATCATAACGGCTTAGAAGATAATTCATGTATACATACATAAGTAGAGGGGATTCGTTGGTTCTGGCGCACTTCCCCCCAACCTCAACCCCTCGCCTAAAAAAAGCTCACCAATTTTTCTGCCCTGTACGACTCACGCTTGACCACTAGAGGGGATTTGTTGGTTCTGGCGCACTACCCCAACCCCTCGCCTTAAAACTTTTCTGCCCCGCACGACTCGCGCTTGACCACTCTCAAAACCACCCTGTGTCTGGGGTGTGGCGACTCGCGCTTGACCATTCTCCAAAAACCACCCCCCCTGTGTCTGGGGTATGTCGACTCACGCTTGACCAAAACTACCGCGTGACGTCACAGTGACTTCTGTGTATAACCTATTCCTATTTAATTACAATGATGTTGGTGGTGACATTCCAAAAACTAGTCCCCCCGAGGGTGTATCTCAAGATTTTAGGGGTGTGTCCACTCACGCTTTACAAAAACTTAACCTGGAGACGTGTCGGTTCACGCTTGATATGACTTGACATGTTATACCTACAGAAAACCTTCAATTCAAGTCGGTCGAAGTTTAAAGAGAAAAGCTGATAATAGTGTTAAAGATTTACAACTAGTATCGACGTCAACATGATGTGTCAAATATGTGATTTACAGGTTAACCAAAGATTCTATGCTCAGCACTTACGATCTAAGAAACACAAATAGAAATGTCTTATTCTTAATCATAATTTACTTTATGTGTCTGTTATATCACTTGTGAAGTATTTATAGCATCAATTGAAGAATCAATACTATTTTATTATTCATGCAGATTTTGATCAGGAAACAAAAGATTTAAAAAATTCTTTTGAATTTTTAAATTTGTCTATTAGGAATTGGATAAAAATTGGTGAATTAAAAAATTATTCAAAACCTTTAAGTGATGACATTAAAAATAAAATGTGTAATGTCACATAGTGATTTAGAAAAAAAAAGAAAATGGTAGACCTTTAAAAAAACAGTTCTTAGAAATGCATGTTAATAAGTTCAATCCCTTACGGGGATCTTCGTATATTCGTAAAAAAGAACGATCAACAATATTTTAAGTGGACTATATCCTGCAAATACACATTCCGATAGTGTATCATCATACTTTAGCCATCAAAAATAAACTAACGTTTAATAATATTCAGTTCCCAATCAAATTATCTGATATACCCAAGGTAGAAAAACAAAATGACATTAGCATTAATATGTTTGAATTAGAGTTTAACAAAGAAAAAAAAAAACTTTACAAAATGTTCTAATTAATTACAAATTAACTTATTATTTTTAAACAATGGTTGAAATGGGTTTTAATTAATCACCAGAAGCATGACTGTGCTCAAATTTTTACTGAATAACTAGGAATTCATAAAAAAGAAAAATATTGGTTTAATAGGGAAACAAATAATGATGAAATCTATTTTGATAAATTTCAAAGAATATTAAAATTACATTTTATAATATATGCAGACTTTGTAGCTCATTTAAAACCCGTCGCCTATTGTATCCCTGATCCATCGAAGTCATATACGTAAACAATACATGAACATGTAGTTTGTTCTTATGGATACTATATAAAATGTTCATATGATGATAAACTGTCTATATACAGAACATACTCAGAGCCTAATTGTACAAAAATGTTTTGAAAAATGATATTAGCAATATACATAGGATAAATTGTTTTCAAAAATGTCCACTTTCTTTAACTAATGAAGAGAAGGATAAGACAATCGCAATTATGTTATATTAGGTGATGAAATCACAGTAGACTATGACTGGAATACTAGTAATTTTAGAGCTGTTAGTCACGAATTATTTAGTAGCACAAAGTATCGTGTTCCATTTTTCATTCCTATTCTATTTCACAATCTAAACAATTATGATGCTCATTTTATTGTTCATGCTTTGAATTTTAAAGATTGAGAAATAAAAATAATTCCACAAAATAAGTAAAAATATATTTCATTCTCATATAAACCTAATATGTCGTATAGTTCATTTGCGGTTTTTAGATTATTTTTAATTTATGATCTACTAGAGTTTAGATATATAGATGTTATATAAAGACCAATTTGCAGAATTAAGAAATCAATTACAAACGATTTTTAATAAACTTATTAGGAAAGGTGTTTTTCTTCATGAATTTGTTAATTCTTATGAGTCCTTTAAAATTACATCTCTTCCAAATCAAGACGCTTTCTTTAACTCTTTAATACCAGTGTATCTAATTATAATAATAAACATGCTTAAAACAATCAAGACGCTTTCTTTAACTCTTTAATACTAGTGTATCTAATTATAATAATAAACATGCTCAAAACGATGTCAGCCCAATTTAAATGTAAAATATGTTGGAATATTCCAATCTATATTTAAGAACTTATGTAATGCTTCTCACTGATATTTCTGATAACTTTAGAATTTTTTATATCTAATGTGATTGATTGTAATTATTTATTTTCTTCTTTTTACACTAAGCTGTACACCTATCTATAATATATTTTTGCCACGCAAAATGAGCTCTATTTTAAAATTAACCTGTAACCTTAAGTACCCTGAACATTTACATGATCTTAATTCAGATTTACCTTTATGCCTGAAAAACATTGTAAACGGTTATAGTAAAGATAAGAAATTAGTATCAAATTTTTATAATAAAACTAAAATATAATTTACTATAGAAATCTCAAACAATGTTTACAACTTACTATGAAGTAAATTAGGGTTCATAGAATTTTACAGTTTAAGCATAGTCCTTAGTTGAAATATATATATATATATATACATTTAAATACACAAGTAAGAACTACAGCTAAAAGTGACTGAAAAAAGATTTTTATAAATAATACATTCTTTGGTAAAACTATGGAAAATGTTAAAAACGTGAATTTGTGAAAAAAAAAGATATTTATTTGGAGAATTATAAGTCGTGTCTATGTATCACAAATGTAAATATTTCACGTGCAGAATTCGAAGTGTGAAACACACTATATTACACAAAAAAATAAATAAACTTGTTGTAGACTTATATAAATACTTAACCATTGTTTTTTATCTTTATAATATCCAAGTTTCGTTTTATTAAAGTTTAATAATAAAGTAACTATAAATGTTATCACTAGGATAGTCTGAAGTATCGAAAAAAAAGTGTATGGTATAATAATGAAAGTTATACATCAAAATTTTTATTTTTCCAATATACAAAATCGTAACAAGTATTTCGAGAGTCCTACAGACTTCACAAAAATTAATAAAACTTGTTGTAGATTTATAATTGCTTGATGTAATTGCCGAATCTAAAGTTTTCAAGAAAATTGTGACAAAAAAGAGATTTATTTGGAGAACTATAAGTCGTGTCTATGTATCACAAATGTAAATATTTCACGTGCAGAATTCGAAGTGTGAAACACACTATATTACACAAAAAAATAAATAAACTTGTTGTAGACTTATATAAATACTTAACCATTGTTTTTTATCTTTGTAATATCCAAGTTTCGTTTTATTAAAGTTTAATAATAAAGTAACTATAAATGTTATCACTAGGATAGCCTGAAGTATCGAAAAAAAAAGTGTATGGTATAATAATGAAAGTTATACATCAAAATTTTTATATTTCCAATATACAAAATCGTAACAAGTATTTCGAGAGTCCTACAGACTTCACAAAAATTAATAAAACTTGTTGTAGATTTATAATTGCTTGATGTAATTGTCGAATCTAAAGTTTTCAAGAAAATTGTGACAAAAAAGAGATTTATTTGGAGAACTATAAGTCGTGTCTACAACAAGTTTATTATTTTTTTTGTGTAATATAGTGTGTTTCACACTTCGAATTCTGCACGTGAAATATTTACATTTGTGATACATAGACACGACTTATAGTTCTCCAAATAAATCTCTTTTTTGTCACAATTTCTTAGTGTAAAAAGAAGAAAATAAATAATTACAATTATATCACATTAGATATAAAAAATTCTAAAGTTATCAGAAATATCAGTGAGAAGCATTACATAAGTTCTTAAATATAGATTGGAATATTCCAACATATTTTACATTTAAATTGGGCTGACATCGTTTTGAGCATGTTTATTATTATAATTAGATACACTAGTATTAAAGAGTTAAAGAAAGCGTCTTGATTGTTTTAAGCATGTTTATTATTATAATTAGATACACTGGTATTAAAGAGTTAAAGAAAGCGTCTTGATTTGGAAGAGATGTAATTTTAAAGGACTCATAAGAATTAACAAATTCATGAAGAAAAACACCTTTCCTAATAAGTTTATTAAAAATCGTTTGTAATTGATTTCTTAATTCTGCAAATTGGTCTTTATATAACATCTATATATCTAAACTCTAGTAGATCATAAATTAAAAATAATCTAAAAACCGCAAATGAACTATACGACATATTAGGTTTATATGAGAATGAAATATATTTTTACTTATTTTGTGGAATTATTTTTATTTCTCAATCTTTAAAATTCAAAGCATGAACAATAAAATGAGCATCATAATTGTTTAGATTGTGAAATAGAATAGGAATGAAAAATGGAACACGATACTTTGTGCTACTAAATAATTCGTGACTAACAGCTCTAAAATTACTAGTATTCCAGTCATAGTCTACTGTGATTTCATCACCTAATATAACATAATTGCGATTGTCTTATCCTTCTCTTCATTAGTTAAAGAAAGTGGACATTTTTGAAAACAATTTATCCTATGTATATTGCTAATATCATTTTTCAAAACATTTTTGTACAATTAGGCTCTGAGTATGTTCTGTATATAGACAGTTTATCATCATATGAACATTTTATATAGTATCCATAAGAACAAAAATAGATTTCATCATTATTTGTTTCCCTATTAAACCAATATTTTTCTTTTTTATGAATTCCTAGTTATTCAGTAAAAATTTGAGCACAGTCATGCTTCTGGTGATTAATTAAAACCCATTTCAACCATTGTTTAAAAATAATAAGTTAATTTGTAATTAATTAGAACATTTTGTAAAGTTTTTTTTTTTCTTTGTTAAACTCTAATTCAAACATATTAATGCTAATGTCATTTTGTTTTTCTACCTTGGGTATATCAGATAATTTGATTGGGAACTGAATATTATTAAACGTTAGTTTATTTTTGATGGCTAAAGTATGATGATACACTATCGGAATGTGTATTTGCAGGATATAGTCCACTTAAAATATTGTTGATCGTTCTTTTTTACGAATATACGAAGATCCCCGTAAGGGATTGAACTTATTAACATGCATTTCTAAGAACTGTTTTTTTAAAGGTCTACCATTTTCTTTTTTTTTCTAAATCACTATGTGACATTACACATTTTATTTTTAATGTCATCACTTAAAGGTTCTGAATAATTTTTTAATTCACCAATTTTTATCCAATTCCTAATAGACAAATTTAAAAATTCAAAAGAATTTTTTAAATCTTTTGTTTCCTGATCAAAATCTGCATGAATAATAAAATAGTATTGATTCTTCAATTGATGCTATAAATACTTCACAAGTGATATAACAGACACATAAAGTAAATTATGATTAAGAATAAGACATTTCTATTTGTGTTTCTTAGATCGTAAGTGCTGAGCATAGAATCTTTGGTTAACCTGTAAATCACATATTTGACACATCATGTTGACGTCGATACTAGTTGTAAATCTTTAACACTATTATCAGCTTTTCTCTTTAAACTTCGACCGACTTGAATTGAAGGTTTTCTGTAGGTATAACATGTCAAGTCATATCAAGCGTGAACCGACACGTCTCCAGGTTAAGTTTTTGTAAAGCGTGAGTGGACACACCCCTAAAATCTTGAGATACACCCTCGGGGGGACTAGTTTTTGGAATGTCACCACCAACATCATTGTAATTAAATAGGAATAGGTTATACACAGAAGTCACTGTGACGTCACGCGGTAGTTTTGGTCAAGCGTGAGTCGACATACCCCAGACACAGGGGGGGTGGTTTTTGGAGAATGGTCAAGCGCGAGTCGCCACACCCCAGACACAGGATGGTTTTGAGAGTGGTCAAGCGCGAGTCGTGCGGGGCAGAAAAGTTTTTAGGCGAGGGGTTGGGGTAGTGCGCCAGAACCAACAAATCCCCTCTAGTGGTCAAGCGTGAGTCGTACAGGGCAGAAAAATTGGGGAGTTTTTTTTTGAGGCGAGGGGTTGGGGTTGGAGGGTAGTGCGCCAGAACCAACGATGTTTTGAGAGTGGTCAAGCGTGAGTCGTACAAAGCAGAAAAATTGGTGAGCTTTTTTTTAGGCGAGGGGTTGAGGTTGGGGGGAAGTGCGCCAGAACAAACGAATCCCCTCTACTTACATAAAACATCGAACCTCTTTCCCAGAGGGATAGGCAGCGACCAAAGACTGCACTTGTTACGATTCCGGCACACTTCTTTTGCCTCATCTACATGCATCAATTCTTTCATACACATTTGACGGCTTAGAGTACAGCTGACCTTGTCTTTTCTGAAAACAGAGTCAATTTGGTGGAGGTCTATCTACCGACTCTCCCAATATTATTTTTTCTTCATAAATTTGTTTCGTATATTTTTTTTTTCATTCATCCTCTCAACTTGCCCAAACAACCTTAACATACCTTTCTTAATTTTTGTCACCACACTTTCTTTCACACCGCAATACTCTAATTTAGGCTTAAGCCACACCTGCTTCTCAATGCTCTCATTTCCACAGCATTAATTTTACTTTTATGTTTCGCTTGAGATACCAACATTAACTTTCATACTTCAGTGTTGAAACTTGTTCACCTGTACAAATAGCTAAACATGCTTTTTCAAACAGTTTCTGACTGTTCATAAAGGTGTTTGGCGCCCCAATCACCTGATTTTCCGCATTCAATCGTCTTTCAATGTCACTATTGCATTTTCCGTATCCTGTGAACAAAGAGCCTTAGCATAAAAATTCTAGTACTTGTTTCTGACCACTTCCTTCGTTCTTTTCTTCCCTCCTTCTGTATATATTATTTTTTCTTTCAAGAATAATTTTGTAGTTATGTTTATGATACTTGGTTTCCAGAGCCCTACTTTCTCAAGTCGTATGGCTGCAGCGACAGCTTTTTGTTGTATAACAAGATAAAGGGGTCTGAGGTTGAAAATGACCTCTAATGCTGTCGTGGGAGTCGTTTTTATACTGCCTGTGGTTGCCAGGCAGGCAAGGTGCTGCAGGCTTTGTAGTTTGTTTTTAACTGTGCTTAACTGAGTTCGGGGCCACCAAACTACTGCACCATATGTTAACATGGGTCGTATTGTGGCTGTATAAAGCTATAGGGTTATGGATGGCTTAAGGGCCCATTTCTTGCCTATTAGTCTTCTGCATTGCCAGAAGGTTGTATATGCCTTGGTTATTTTTGTGCTTAGATGCTTACTCCAATTTAATTTGTTGTCTAAAATTACACCCGGATATCAGCTTGGCACTTTTGACTCGGTTCAACGACGGGCTGTAAGAATTGCCTACTTTCTACCAACACACCCCTCACCATCGGCGGGGAATTCATTCTCACGCTTTGGAAGCAAAATGGTCACGTACAGTGCGGTTTTAGAGAAACTTTCTCCCGCGAACTCGGGTGGGTGAGGTCCCTGCCATGGTTTTCTCCAAGGACTACAGTATGGGGTTCTTCAAGAAAGAGGTTATTAGAGTTTTCGAAAGGTCGGCAATGCGCTAGTGATACTCCTGGTATTGCAAGCATCCATAGGCTACGGTGACCGCTAATCATCAAGCGGACCGTTGTTTGCCACCTTAGTGATATAAAAAAAAAAAAAAAAAAAAATATGGTGTGTTGGCTGACGAGAGAAAACATATTATAAGAGTTTTGGAACTGCGAAAAATGCAGAAGTCACGAGGGTCGGCTTGTATAGATTGTACTGATATCTAGTAACTGTAAGATGAATATATTATTATAATATGCTATATTCTTATCGTAATATAATAAAGTTATAATATTATAACTTTATGCGATTCAAAATTAGACGAAAAAAAACCCACATGATAATTATGCCTATCTTAATAGTATACAGAAAAAATATGTCATAGTATTACTATGACATATAATGTATTCATTTAAGTAATAAAATTAAAAATTCTGGTAATAAAATAAAGGCCACATGGAATGTAATAAATAGTGAAACAGGTAAAAAAACTTACTGTAAATTCAAAAATAATTGATTCAGATCTTGATGTCGCTAACTCTTTTGAGAAATATTTTACTGAAATGCCTACAATTAGAACTAATGCATTAAATTAGTCTCTATTACAATATGAGTTACTTTTAAAATGTAATGTAAATAAATGCAAGGCTATATTTAAATTTGAGCATGTTACCTCTGAAGACATTTAAATGAGGAATTAAAAAACTGGTGTGTTTATGATCTTTGATGTAGTTGAAAATGATAAACTTTGATAATGCACAGTAAAATATATTTTATTAATTATTAATACTAAAAAAATGATAATTTAATGCTATGTGAGCACACGCGTCGCGGAGCCTACTATTATATGGACTGAGGTAAAATGTATATAAATCTATAATTTGACAATATTGCTGAATTGCACATTTAGCATAATGTGCGGTTTCACCGTCCATGCTCCCGTACGACAACAAGAGGATGAGAGAACAAAAATTAATTTAAGAAAAATTTTAAAAATGCTGAATTATACCTACTTAACATGATACAATATAAAATGCATTCGTTACACAAAACTAAACTATCAACTTTAAAACCTTAAATTCACCATAAAAGTATATGTATAGAAATGCAGAATATAAAATAATAAAACATAGTGTATATGAAAGAAGAAGGATGTATAATAAAATATATGATGTCCACTTAGGGTCGTTAATTATTATCGACTATACTAAAAACTGACTTAAGCACAGGCGACGTGGCTTTGTTTTGTTTACGCGCACTAAGAGGGCACTCTAATGACTCACTCGCGGCACTTTTAAAAATTAATTGATTATTTGCACGTTCACATTGTACACTGTCACTCGAAGACCGTTCTGCAGGCTGTGGGGCAGCTTCCATATCTGATGACGTCATCGCCACACTCGATTTATGCTCTCATAACCGCCGACACGCGAAGACTGCTCCAATTATCCCTATGACAACCATGATCCCGTATATAGCGGTATAATGGTGAATGTCGTGGTAAGAAATATCCTGTGATAGTGCTGTGCTGTTTTTGACTATCTCGAATTGATTTTGTATATTTGATAAATCCTTGTGATTTAATTGGAACTTAGAGGTTTTTACGACTGATAATTGAGGTATTGATATGTTACTGATATGGTTTATGGGAGCCATGTCTAGTGATTCAATATCAGGTCTAATGTCGATGGCACTCGTTATCTGCCTATGAGTATATATAGTATAATCTTAAGACTTGATATCGCATCCCTGAGCTACAGTCAACACGCCGGCACGCGTCAGGTGCAGCGCGGTAATCTGATCCCGGCATAGCAACCGAAGTCTACACCCTTCACAACAAAAGTAGATATAATTATTCTGTTTGTTTATGTCGAACCACTCGTTAGAACACGAGCGTACTATTGTTTTACACATTGCAGTTTTCTCGTCGGTTAGGCAAAAACTTTCGTCATTTATAATGTGAAAAATTAGTTTTTTGTTTAAACATAGTACGGTCTCGGCACTTTGTTTCATACATAAATTAACTTCATTTTTAGTCATATGGGAATTACGCTTATCATTTTGTTGTCTATTCTATGTTGAATAGGTATAATTTTCATGATCTCATAGGTGTCTCTCGTGATGATGGGAATTTTAATTTCGACTATGAAGAAGTGTTTTGATATTCTGGCCTTTGTTTGCAGTAAATTATATATTTTGGGGAACTCGATGGAGTTTAGTGGCAGTGATAAATCCTTAGGTAAGAGTTCCGATTTGATGAGAAGTTCATGTTTTAGCTGTTGTGGTGTTATGAGATGTAAGCTGAACTGACCGCTGTAAACATTAGTAATAGTATCGATCAACTTGTCCTGAGTGCTTTTTAATTGATTCAACAAATTGTTTGCCAACGGCTGACAAGGAAAAGTCAGTAATAATTGATATGTTTTGAACTTCGTTTTCTAAATTTGATAAAGAGTCACCCAGATCCAATAATTTATGATGTATTCTTTTGTGTTCTTTTTCCATGACATCTTCTATTCTCTTATGAAAGTTGAACTCTGCTTCTACTACAGAAGTTTGATTTTTCCACAGCATGGCTAGATGATTTTGATTTTGTTTTATTAATTTAATTTCTTTCTCATATTTTTCCGCGAAACTTGCGTCCAATACTCCGAATAGGGCATTAGCTACATACCCGACTCCATTAATGAGACCACGCTTTTGTCACGTGCGCTCGTCATCTTTCTGATGTAACATGTTGCTATAGGTCTCCATTTTACCGTAACTATGACGTAATTCAGAGAGGATTCCCCAACAATGTGATCGCGTGCTTGTCGCTGAACATATGTTTTGTACATATGTGATGTATTTTGTTAACGCTGTACTTATCAAAATAAACAATGAGATTCCATTAATCTATATATATTAATAAATAATAAAGTATAGTGACTGGTTTTCTGATAGGGGTTTTATATTGTAAGCATGATATGAGCGTCATGAAAAATAACAAAAATGTAGTAGCCATGGATATGAAATTAAATCTTTTTCTTGTGGATTTTTTGTGCAATCTTGATGGAGATTGATGCTGATTGATAGGAGAGTCATTGATAGATGATTGATTCATAGGTGGTTGCATTATTTTTTCCGTATTATCATCTTGTTTATTTGTCGGCAAGACTGACAATTTATTGACTACTCGAACGAAACCATCATGGCCCGGGTGGACGTTCACCACTCGACCCAAGGACCATTTTCCTGTAGGTAAGTTTTGTTCGTGTATTAAAACCACGTCATTAATTTTAATGTTGTTTTGCGCCTGCTGCCATTTGCTTCGGGAATTTAATTGAGTTAGATATTCCAACTGCCACCTTTTCCAGATGTCGTTATATATTTTTTGAGTTATCTGCCATCGTAAGCAAAGGTCCGTCTCGGTGTTATAAATGGTTAAATTCGGTCCACTTGCCAAGAAATGAGCTGGTGTTAGATATTCTAAGTCATCGGGATTTTCTGATATTGCGCACAAAGGCCTAGAGTTTAACCATGCTTCGATCTGTGCTAGAATGGTGCTCAACTCTTCATATGTTAACTTCTGTTCGCCAACTACTCTATTAAAATGATATTTAAAACTTTTGAGCGCTGCCTCCCAGAGGCCTCCGGCTGATGGCCATGATGGAGCATTGAAATGCCATTTTATCTGCATTTCAGTTATGTCTATCATACATGCTTGTTGAATCTCTTCATATTGTTCTTGCAAAATCCGATTCCCACCAACGAAATTGCTTCACTATAGATGTGACCCGGGGTGCCCCTTCTAGCTACCATTCTGCGAAGTGCAGCTAAAAAGGGTGATGTTGATAGGTCGGAGACTAGCTCCAGGTGCACGGCCTTTGTTGCCATGCAAACAAAAACTGCTACGTAGCCCTTTGATTTCTTAATGCCACGTCCTTTGCTAGCCTTTACTACAATGTAGCCAGTAAAAGCAACGCCTGTATGGTAGAATGGTCTAGTAGGTTGACACCTAGATTCCGGTAAGTCTCCCATCAACTGATTCTGCTTGTTTGAACTATTTTTTCTGCAAATGATACACGAACGTAAGCGTTTTTTTACAGCTTGATTTCCTCTAAGTATCCAAAACTTTTGTCTCAATACTGCTGATGTCAACTTAGGTCCCCCGTGGAAGGTAAGTATATGAGTGTTATCTATTATTAAATCTGTTAATTTATGATTTTTCGGTAAAATGATGGGATGCTTAGAACTTTCACTTATGTGAGCATTTTGCAGCCTACCGCCCACTCTTAATACACCATCAGTATCAAGGTAAGGATTTAATTGTATAATTTTGCTTGATGATTTAATTTTGTTTCGCTTTTGTAAATCGCATATTTCGGCTGAGAATTCTTCCTCCTGCACATGTCGCAATAATAATGTATTAGCCCTTTTTAGTTCTTCTAAGCTAAGGTATGATTGATTTTTTTGCTTTTTTGTTATAAATCTTAAGATCCATGCTAATATTTTTGTAGTCTTGTTAAGTGTACTACATCTTTTGATTATTTGTTGAATAATCGACTCTTTGCCGTCTGATTTTAGGACAGTGTTGATTAGGACAGTCTACCCAACAGACAGTTTTGATTGTGTGATTTGATAAGCATTTTTGAATTTCTGACATTAATTTTGATAAATTATTATGCTTCACATAACTCTAGTCGCGGTACTAAAATATTTTTATTACATAGTACCAATTTTGTTTTTCCAGCTATCAGTACCACAGAGCTCTCGATCTTGCAGTATACGACACATGCTTACGCTTTTGTTGACGCGTCACAAAATCCATGAAATTCGATACAGTCGTTTCGTTTGGTATTAAACGATCGTTGAATTTTAAAACTGTTAATATATTTATGATTTTGTGTAAATTGTAACCATTAATTGTAAATAGTTTCCGGTAACGTATCATCCCATTGAATGTTTAGTGACCAAACCTTTTGGAACAAAATTTTCAACTTTATTGTCATCGGTGCAATCCACCCTAAAGGGTCGAATAATTTAGAGATGGCGGATAGCAATAACCGTTTAGTCACTTTTACAGCAGTCTTTGGTTCATCAACCTTAAATTGAAGAATTAATGTATCGTCTCGTGGGTTCCAACTAAGCCCTAAAGTTTTTGTTGATTCTGATTCTTGGAATTCAAATGTCTGTAAGTTTTGATCACAATTCACGTATTTTAATAGTTCAGGAGAATTTGACTTCCATTTCCTAAGGTTAAACCTCCTGATTTTCAGCAAACTAATCAAATCTTTCTGTAGTTTTCTCGCGGACTCGATTGAGTGACATCCGTGAACCAGATCGTCCATATAGAACGAATTTTCAAGGGCACTGATAGCAGAACTTTCTTGATAGTTTGATTTGTCATCTTGAGCGAGTTGACGAAGCGTCATCATCGCAAGGAAGGGGGCAGCCTTTGTTCCATACTTAACAGTGGCTAATTTATATTCTTGTAGCAGTTCGTTAGGATTTTCCCTCCATACTATCTGCTGTAAATTTTGGTCTGATTCATGAAGCCAGATCTGTCGAAACATTTTTTCCAGGTCAGCAATAAGACCAATTTTATATTGGCGCCATTTAATGATAAGTGTTAGTAAGTTTTGCTGTAAATTTGGCCCCTTTTCCATTAGATCGTTTAGACTTTGCCCGGAAGAAGTTTTTGATGACGCGTTGAATGCGACGCGAAGTTGTGTAGTTGTGAAATCAATTTTATGAACTTCGTGATGTGGTAAAAACAGCTGAGTTTCGTGTTTCTTCCGGCCGGTATCGTGTATCCGAGCGTCAAGTATTCATTAATAAACAATTGATATTCTTTCGCAAGGTTTGGTTGATAGGTAAATTTTCGTTCTAATCGTTTATATTGTGCAATTGCTTTTGGTTTAGAATCTCCTCGATTTTCCTCAATATTTGATTTTAATGGTAATCTTACTTCATAGTGGCCACTTTTACGCCTTTTAGTTGAAGCTTTGTAAAAGTCTATGCTCCTTTGATCCTCTCTTGATAGATTTGATTCCTCAACTACGTCTTCTATCTCCCAAAATTTCCTGATATCGTCAATATTATTTATGATAACATTGCAATGCAGTGTGTTGCTTTTACCACGCGGAATCCATCCCAGACGGGTTTGTTGTGCTATAGTCAATACATTATGTGATTTACAAATGCCTTCCAAAAGTATTTCAGAATTGATGTCAGCCCTAACAATAACTCGATGGGTCTGACATAGAAGTCCGTGTCAGCTAATTGTATGCCATCCAAATAAGACCATGTTGGCTTAGAAAATGTTGTGGTAGGTAATTTTTTTATAAGGGTTTTCATTAGAAGAACATTGGTTTGAAAAGAGTAATCATTATGTGTTGAAGAACAATAGATTGTGATTGCTCCTTTACAGCTGTTTGGCTTGTCTCCTATCCCTGAAACTACTCCCTTGATATTTTGCCGAGGTAGCCCCAACAACTGAGCTGCATTTTCAGATATTAGACATGCCGACCCTTGATCAAGAAGGGCTCGCATGTTAAAATATGAAACATCCCGACCTTGAACCTTTACTATGGCTGTTGCCAATAAAACTTCTGGAATGTCACCTTGTAATGACACGTGAGTATTCCTTTGAGCAGGCGGCGTTGATTGAGACCTCAACTGCATGTTGTAATTGTTACAATTTGGTGGTCCAGTTGTAGGTGTCCGATTGTTTGCTTGCCCGTATGCCTCGTGTAAGAGTGTGTTGTGGCGACCGTTGCATGTGCGGCAACGTTTTTCAGAACTGCACACCTTATCACAATGGTTATAAAAGCAATTGTTGCATAAATTTAATCTTGACACAGTACATTTTTTGCTTATTGGTGCCATATCTAAAAACTTTTGGCAGTAGAAAAAGGCATGTTCATTAGTTTCGCAAAGAGGACATTTAAATTTCTCAAAAGATACATTTTTATTTTGATTTAATGATTGCTGAACTCGATTTGATTGATATGCGACTTTAGAAAAATTTGGCTTCTGATATGTTTACGTCTTGCTTTTGATTATTTCCCCTATATGCTTGATACTCTGATTTCCTGCCAAATGTTTCTATAGTGGTAAACTTGCTTTCCAAGAAATCCAGGAATTCTTGTAAAACTGATAATTCTTGTAAAACCCTTGGTTGCTTCAGGGTTTGAGAATAGTCGTTGTAAGTTTCTGGATCTATTTTCTGTGATAAGATATGAAGAATCAGCGGGTCCCATGAACTCACGTCGACCCCTAAGTTTTTGATGGCACTTAAAGTCTCTACCACTGTGTCATGCATACTTCTAATATGATAAGATTTTTTTTTGGCTCGCTGGTATACCCATCAAAATAGTAGCATGTGATGTAAATATTAGTTTTTTATTATTAAATCTATTATTTAAAATATCCCAATAAACGCAATAATTATCGGAGCTAATCAAAAGATGTTGTATCAATCGCTCCGCATCCCCTTTCACCTTAGCTTTCAGAAATTGCATTTTTTGCGCATTAGACAAATGGGGGTTGGAATGTATAGCCTCGTGAAACAAATCGTGAAAAAGTTAGCTAGGTAGCTTACAGATGTTGACACTGCTCGCTTGGTCTACTTTAGCTAATTCCATTCCGTCATGTCTTATGGCATTTAGCTTTGGGGTAAGACAGCTGATATTGATACAGTCTTTATTTTGCAAAAGATAGCAGTACGGTCAATCTATAAATTAGGACCTCGAATTTCTCTTAGGTAACGATTTGGGGAAATTAATATTTTAACTGTTTCTTGTTAATATATCTTCGCTTGTATAATGTATGTACTCAAAAATTAACTACGTAAAAGTATGCCTTTGCTGGATAAGTATAAGTATAATTTAAATTCATTGGTTTCGTTTTATTTTTCCGCGCGATTGAGTCGAATGTGAGCTATTGACATTACACACGAGGCTCTACAACGCCTCTTGTATAGGGGACCAACTTGGCTTACTTGTATCATAATCTACTATTACTCAAACACGCTCTGAAATGTTCGGATTACGTTCGAAAATACATAAAACAATGAAAGTAAGCCAAGGTCAAGTACGTTCAAGGATTGTAAGAAAAGTAAAAAAACTACTTGCGGCACGGTCCTTTTTCCAGCCAGCGAATTAGTACCAACTTCATTTACTTTCGTTGTATTTATTTTTCTTTTTATATTTATTTGTCAACTATGTTGTCAAATATATAATAATGAGCCACTTTCAAACGTTGCACAGGCCAGAGCGGAGCACGGCAACAGGTGGCAGGGGCGAGCGGGGAGGCGGGGGTGCGACATGAATTAAAAAAAAGTAAAAGTGCGGGAAAGCAGAAGTACATATACAAGACGGTTTTAATATAAAAATTCTGTTTCACAACATTAATGTAGATAATAAAAACAATTTAAAATGAGTACAAGAGAAGAAAATATGGGCATTAAGTGTACTGTACAGTACTTCGCCTGACATTAAAATGGAATCTCAGTTGGCAATGAACAATATATATTTACCTTTCATTATATCATAATTATTCAAACTGCTTTAATTTTCTCGCTTTATTTATTATTTATTGCTATAGGCCGAAATAGCATCGTTGGTTTCGGATTTTAAAATTCGTATTCTGACTCTATTCATCCAGCAAATATTTGCTTCCCCGCCTCTCAAGTAAAGTTAAGTATCCCACAACGTACAAATGAAAACAGAGGAATTAACGACACATTATGAAGTGCAATTAAGAATTCTTACGACCTCCGTTCTCTACAATAGATAACAATGTTAGTCGATAAATGTGATATTTAGGTATAAGACCAAGTCACCTACATACGTTGACCACAAAAACATCATCTTGTATATTCTTTAATAAAGCTCTGCTCTGCGAATTAAGGAGACATTTGAGATCTTAATATGGTATCGAGCTATTTGCTTTTACTCAAACAACGAACATGATCTTATAATAAGTCTATACATATATATATATTTTATTCAGATGACCTAATAAACTCTTTGTAAATAAAAATGATGATTCGATAAGATAACTATGGGTACAGGTGAGGTAAGCAAAGTCACTGCGCTGTTAGCTGCAGGTGAGGCTAGCGAAGTCACTGCGCTGGTAACTACAGATGAGGTTAGCAAAGTCACTGCGCTGTTCACTACAGGTGCTAGCAAACTCACTGCGTTGTCAACTACAGGTGAAGTTAGTAAAGTCACTGCACTGTTAACTACAGGTAAGGCTAGCAAAGTCACTGCACTGTTAACTACAGGTAAGGCTAGCAAAGTCACTACACTGTTAACTACAGGTAAGGCTAGCAAAGGCACTGCACTGTTAACTACAGGTGAAGTTAGCAAAGTCACTGCGCTGTTAACTACAGGTAAGGCTAGCAAAGTCTCTACACTGTTAACGTTTAGACGATATAATGAAATTAAATATTACGAGGGATTATTACTTTTTATTTTGTATATTGTGATTATATATTATGAGCTAGGAATCACTTTCATAAAATAAAGGCTAGCTAGGTTTAGGCACTGCCTTGTTACAAATAATTCAACTTTAACTAGTTTATGTTTGTTACGATTGCCAGCTTCAATGTCCTTTTATTAGGTTATTGACTGTGAAATCGTCGTTTTGTACAAAAAATAATAGTATTTTTTATATCACTTTTATTTCTATTAATAAAAGTATCCACCTTTGCTATCTCTTCTCGAAATGATTTTCTTCCTGCCAACTAGTCTGAGAGTACAAAGTCTGGTGAGTAAGGTGGATATCGATACCCTCCAACCCTAGCTTTCGTAGCTCGTCTGTTGTGCAGTGTGGGGTTGTACGTTGTCGTTCGTACGCAATGCGTACGCAATGCATTGAGGCATGCCTTACGTTTTAAGTTTTTGTGGCACCCATTTGTCAATTTTTTTTACCTTGCTAATTTGACGCAAATGGACCAATATTGTTTTGATGCTAACTTCGAAAGCTGCTCTCACTCACTCTCATCACATTTCACTGGTAGATTAAGTTATATCAGATCCCACAATTATTTTCATTAGTCGTTGGTTTAAAACAAAATTTATTTGAAAAAATGTAATATCAAATGGCCTGTGTAACTATAAATAATGGCAACTTCATAGATAATTTCCTATTATTATTGATGAAACCTATTTTTTTACCCATAGCACAGATTACACTTTCCTTTAATAATTAAAGGACAAGAATTAAGAACGAGGCGTGATAAAAAAACTATGGGAACCCCTGCTTTAATTCATGCAGTCGTCGAATCGTCCCGACAGAAATCATGAGGTAAGGTGCGCGGCGAGATGATAGGCGAGATGATTAGAAGGATATTGTACACCCAATCATACATTTTGTCGCGGTGACATGACTGTCTCGACGTTGTCGGATTTATCAAACGCAACGATTGTATGAATAAAATAAATATGTCGGCTGAGCCCTTAGTGACTTAAAGCAGAGGCAAAGAAACATAAATACCGGAGTTCTGCGTTTCCCAAGTGTTACCGCATTCTTATATTGAGAAAGAAGTTATGAAATCTATCCCATTCCAGTTCACCAACGTCATCAACTTGTCCTTTGTGTACTCACCCACTGCTGTCCTCAGAGGTATGTAAGGAGGACTGTCCGCAGGGACAACGCACCTCCGCGATGCCGGAGTCCTGTCCGCTCGAGTTAACAGATGTTATGGACGTATCCTGACATTTCCTAAAAGAATATTATGTCGTACACAAGCAATATCATCTCCCAGACATGATCCCATTTACTAACAAATTCGATGTGATGTTTTTAATACCATCAAGTTGGTAAAATGCTTTGTTTATTACGAAGCTTACGGGTAGCTTGAGGAATCCTTTCGCGCACCTATCTTTGGATAGGGCTCTATAATTATTCTTGAATTTTTTTCTCTAAAATTTATATTTTGCGAGTTATTGGCTTCCAAATTTGAAACATTTTGTCCCCACCTGTAACTTTTGAATCACGTGAACTAAAATTCTTAAAAAAACCCAAGATAGGGCTTTGTACATGCTAATACCACCAACGAAATTTATTTTGCACAAAAATTTTGTCATAAGTTTTGTGGATATCCGCTATATAATTCTCGTTCTACGGAACCCTAACTGGATGCGTGAACGACACGCACTTGGCCGGTTTTTTTCAAATTTCTTGTATTAAAACCATATAAATTTCAGAAAAAATTAAAAATCGCCGTCATACTATGTAGAATAATATTAATTTTAGTTATTACCTCTTCTGGAACGGACGTTGGTTGAACTTGATGCAGAGTTTCTCATGTTTCTGACTGAACACGTCGGAGCCCTGCGAGTCACTGAATTGGCTTTTAACGCACTTCTGATGCGCCTTCCCAAACTCTTCAACGGAGTTCCCGTGAGGGCACATTTTTTTAGGAGTTTGAGCGATAACATCAATGTAAGAGTCCGCCTCGCTGTAGGATTGATTCAGCTCTTGGCACTGGTTAGCTCCGGATGGGAAAAGACTCCCGTACTTAGATAAGTGCTCAGTAGAGAAAGCGTTACGGCGTTGCGGAGGATATGGCGCGTGCTGCTTTCTGTTACCAAATTAGAAGAGATGTTATCAATAGAACATTAGAGTTAATGACTTGTGAGACATGTGAGAGGTGTGCGACGTTACAAAGCATAATATATTGATAGAAAAAAAAAGTGCTAATGTAGTCGGGGAACTCCGATATATATATTTAAATTCAACGATCAAAAGCTATTAATTAATTAAAATAATAAAGCCAGTAAGTAAATAAATGGCAATTAAAATGCTCAGATAAAACTATTATTCAGTACAATTAAGGGCATGTAAAATCTATATATTAAATGATAGGTCTCTACATGACATATGTGGTTGCATGCTTTTATTTGTGCTGATGGAGATGTCTGACATGCAACTGTAAAAAAATCAAAAAATGCTTAAGTATCAGAAAAACAACCATATCTGTTACATTTTTTAAAAATTTGAGGCAACAATATCAGATATAGTGCTCCTGCTATCGGTAGCCCCGTATTATCAGATAAAGTGCACCTGCTATCGTTAGCCTCGTATTATCAGACATAGTGCACCTGCTATCGGTAGCCCCGTACTATCAGATGTAGTGCACCTGTTATCGGTAGCCTCGTATTATCAGATATAGTGCACCTGCTATTGGTAGCCCCGTATTATCAGACATAGTGGACCAGCTATAGGTAGCCCCGTATTATCAGATATAGTGCACCTGCTATCGATACCCCCGTATTATCAGACATAGTAGACCAGCTATAGGTAGCCCCGTATTATCAGATAAAGTGCACCTGCTATCGTTAGCCGCGTATTATCAGACATAGTGGACAAGCTATCGGTAGCCCCGTATTATCAGACATAGTGCACCTGCTATTGATAGCCTCGTATTATCAGATATAGTGCACCTGCTACCGGTAGCCCCATATTATTAGATATAGTGCACCTGTTATCGGTAGTCCCTTATTATCAGACAGTTCACCTGCTATTGGAAGCTCCGTATTATAGACATAGCGGACCAGCTTTCGGTAGCCCCGTATTATCAGATATAGTGCACCTGCTATTGGAAGCCCCGTATTATCAGACAAAGTGGACTAGCTATGCCGATAGCCCCGTATTATCAGACATAGTGCACCTGCTATTGGTAGCCCCGTATTATCAGACATAGTGCAACTGCTATCAGTAGCCCCATATTATCAGATATAGTGCACCTGATATCGGTAGTCCCGTATTATCAGACATAGTGCACCTGCTATCGGTAGACCCGTATTATCAGATATAGTGCACCTGCTATCGGTAGCCCCGTAATATCAGATACAGTGCATCTGCTATTGGTAGCCCCGTATTATCAGACGTAGTGGACAAGCTATAGGTAGCCCAGTATTATCAGACATAGTGCACCTGCATATTGGTAGCCCCGAATTTTCAGTCATAGTGGACTAGCTATTGGCAGCCACGTATTATCAGATAAAGTGCACCTGCTATCGTTAGCCTCGTATTATCATTCAGCGCACCTGCTATTGGTAGCCCTGATTATCAGACATAGTGGACCAGCTATCGGTAGCCCCGTATTATCAGACATAGTGCACCTGCTATCGGTAGACCCGTATTATCAGATATAGTGCACCTGCTACCGGTAGCCCCGTATTATCAGATATAGTGCACCTGCTTTTGGTAGCCCCGTATTATCAGACATAGTGGACAAGCTATAGGTAGCCCCGTATTATCAGATATAGTGCATTAGCTATTGGTAGCCCCGTACTATCAGATGTAGTGCACCTGTTATCGGTAGCCTCGTATTATCAGGCAGTGCACCTGCTATTGGTAGCCCCGTATTATCGGACATAGTGTACCTGCTATTGGTAGCCTCGTATTATCAGATATAGTGCACCTGCTATCGGTAGCCTCGTATTATCAGATATAGTGCACCTGCTATTGGTAACGCCGTATTATCAGACATAGTGGACCAGCTATAGGTAGCCCCGTGTTATCAGATATAGTGCACCTGTTATCGGTAGCCTCGTATTATCAGGCAGTGCACCTGCTATTGGTAGCCCCGCATTATCGGACATAGTGTACTTGCTATTGGTAGCCTCGTATTATCAGATATAGTGCACCTGCTATCGGTAGCCTCGAATTATCAGATATAGTGCACCTGCTATTGGTAACGCCGTATTATCAGACATAGTGGACCAGCTATAGGTAGCCCCGCATTATCAGACACAGTGCACCTGCTATCGGCCGCTCCGTATTAGATGTAGTGCATCCGCTATCGGTAGTCCCGTATTATCAGTTATAGTGCATCCGCTATCGGTAGTCCCGTATTATCAGTTATAGTACACCTGCTATCGGTAGCCCCATATTATCAGACAAAGTGTACCTGCTACCGGTAGCCCCACACTATTAGATGTAGTGCACCTGTTATCGGTAGTCCCTTATTAACGGACAGTGCACCTGCTATTGGTAGCTCCTTATTATCAGACATAGTGGTCCAGCTATAGGTAGCCCCGTATTATCAGATATAGTGCACCTGCTATCGATAGCCCCGTATTATCAGACATAGTGGACCAGCTATAGGTAGCCCCGTAATATCAGACATAGTGTACCTGCTACAGATAGCTCCGCAATATTTCTTAAATTTTATTAAAAAAATAAAATACTTGATTTACCTCTGACTTCTTCTAACACACAAGATGCATATGGCGGTGGCACATGCCCCCACAAAGACGATGCACCCGAGTGCCACCACGCTAATCTCCATCGAGCTCAGCACAGTTCCGTTCCTGGCCTGCGCCATCGACACGTCGCCCACTTCCAACACTCTGAACCCAACTAAGTCACGCCGAATATTGGTCTCCCTTTTTAATAACGTCCTAGAAATTACGAATATTAATACATAATTCTAAGTTAATTACTATCAATAAAAAAGTCGAAACACAACATTTCTCCTTTTTTTTTTTCAGTGTGAAAATATTTAGTAAAAGAAACATTTTTACTTACTTCTCTAATAACTGCATATCGATAATTGAGTTTGATATTGGATCTACCGCATATATGTACATGTCAGTTCTGAAAACAAAAACAATACGTAGTTACTGCATACATATATTTATATTAATAAAAGAACATAAGTAAATAATTACTCCATAAAATGTGAATACAACGCAAAAACCTATCAACTAACGCGTATCCATCCATCGTCGCTTTGGTGTTAGCTTCAATTCTTCGCACCCTGACGTCAAAGCCCGTCATGCTCGTCAGCGAACGCGTTATATTCTCCATTTCTTTTTCCACTTCGATTGGTTTTCCTCCTACCACTACCACCAATTGATTGCTTTCATCCAATACGTAAACCTTCATTACAAAAAATATTAAACAGTTTTATTATTTTACCCATTGATTAAAAGGCTAAAGCCTAATTGGCAATTCTGTGATATGCCTCTTCAGTTTTTCAGTAAATAAATATACTACATATAAAGCATTTAATTAACATACTTATTTGCACAAGTACAAGGTCTTTTTATTATATTTTATTTACAAAAGGTGTTAGATATTATCACTTCTTTTCTAAGATTTTGTTATTCGATAGGAAGTGTGTTTTTTTCAGGTCCGTTACCAGAAAAAAGGAATCCTTCTAGATAATACTTCGGGGTCAGGCCGTCTGTCTAGTGGTTATTTTTAAAATTTTTAACTAAAAATTCAATCGAATTGTATTTTGGTACAGCTTAAGAATTGACTTGCTTATATCTTAATTTATTTTGTAGTTATAGAAAATGGGGCCTGAAATAAAAAATTTAAATCAGAAAAACATTAAGGTGGCACCTTAAAGTTTGAACCCCGGCGTGTACCAATTAGTCTTTATATTGATTTCTTATTCATTTCAATTTAATGGAGTGTAGCCAGTGGAGTCAATCATCAATCAACGTATAATTGACTTTACTGGCTTTAAAGAAAAGTATGTGAAGTACACGATCGGCACTGGACCCGCGTGATGAATTATGACCCAAAATGCCATTGGTGAACCGGGTAGGCAGTGCTCCAACAGTGGGGACATATTTTGAGGCTGGTAAGGAATGAGGAGGCTGTATTTGCTAATTGCCAACCTGTATATGTGTTTATTACAAAAACCTGTTTCTGTTAACTTGAGGCACAAAATGTAGGTATGACAGTTCTACTGACAGAAAACTGTTTTCATTTTTACAGGAGTATGAAAACAGCTGTAGGTACTTGACTACAAAAGCTGCCAAGACTTACAACTTTCTCTAACTAGGGTAACTGATAGTAACTCAAGCAACAATGAAATACTTACGAAAACATTGGCAATAGCAGACTTCCCGTCATCAGCGCCCTTCCGGTCGGTCGCCTTCACGTCAAAGCCGAACACTCGCCCCGCGTCGCGCGAGAACTCCCCAGCGGCGCGGACGCGTCCCGTCACACCATCCACCGTGAACCGTTGCGACTGTTCGCTTAGTAACTGGTACCTGATGTCTGCATTTATGCCCGTATCGGCGTCTACTGCCTGGGAAATCAAATTTTTTTCAATAAAAAAAAGGTTAAAATGTTAATGTTGGAATAAAAAAAAATCAGTGGCTTTATTCATCGTTTTTATATTCAGGTCACAGTACATACATTCTTGCAAAAAACACTGGCTCAATCTTCTGATTTTATTGAGATATACTTCAGCGAGGATGTGTACTGTAATAAATTTCACCGTTGTCACTGTGGTGAAATAGAAGATTGTCTAGGACACCACGGACTATTCTGTATACCCTTAATATAAGCGCCTCGAAATGCATGCAGAATTCAGTTCCGAGATCATTAGGAAGACAAGGCGAAGCTGGCATTCAAGAAACTTTGTGTACTAAAAGGAGCGAAGCAGTACCTACTTCACCTTGGAGCAAACGTTGCTGCTTTACAAGTCATATATACGGCCCCATATGGAGTACTAATACCATCTCTAGGCAGGTGCACCCGGATACCAGCTTGGTACTTTTGTCTCGGTTCAAAGATGAGCTAAAAGAATTGTCAACGATCCCAAACTCACAAGCCGTATCGAACCTTTAATTCTGAGGTAAGAACTTGCATTCTAATCCCTTATTCTGAGGAATTGTTAGAAATGCTATCCATGGCCACATTCTACCATCGCAACATTGACCATCGGTAGGAAATTCATCCTCACACCGTAGAACCAAAATAGTCAAGCACAGTGCGGTTTCCGAGGCACTTCCTCCTTCGAACTCTTAGGTTGTGGAATAAGGTCCTTGCCAAGGTTTTCTTTCAAGATTACAATAAAGCGATATTCAATAAAGAAAGTGATAAGGTTTAAAAAGGGTCGGCAATGCGCGAGTAACGCCTCTGGTGTTGCAAGCGACCATAGGTTGTGATGACCGTTAGCTTGTTTGCCACCATATAAATAAAAAAAATATATGACATTATTTGTGGAGCTTTTGTTACTGCAAATGTGCTCGGTGTTATAGAACCAGTAGGTATATATCGTGAATAACGAGTTTTACCATGAGCTATGCAAGCGTCTTACCCATCGCGTCAGGAGACGTACGGTCAGTTGCAGAACTGCATATAGAATTTCAAAACAAAATAAAATGGCAGCGAGGCGTAGTCACTCACACACTTAAATAAATAAAGTAATATTTCTTGTAGAACCTAAGTAATATTAGTTTCACTTAGAAAATTATCGTATCCGTAGCCTAGTGGATAGACGTATCAGATCTTAATACGTGTACTCAGTGGTTGTGGATTCGAATCTCACCTTATGCCTTTCTTTTTGTTTTTGTTATATCTTACAAATTATGAATATTTTGTTTCGTTAATCAGCTTGGACCAATTTTCTAATAGCTATTAAGTTAGATGCGGATACTACGTAGGTAGACAATTAATGATTCTCGTTCGTTGCCGAGTTGTTTCTGGGGGTATGTGCAGACAAGGTCGTTTGGTGTTTTCATTTAGATATTAAGTTTGATGCGGTAATTACTTAGGTAGCCATTTTTTTTTGTCGTTGTGGATGAGTTACTGTAGGTGCTTGTGTTGATAAGGTTATTTTGTGTTTTTATTAAATTTCTTTGCTTAAAATAATATGCAGGCCAATATTAATATTCAACAATATTAATACGTAATATGGGTTACAATATATCTCAAATTTGCAATGAGTCTGGTTTCACCGTAAGTATTTTATTTGATGTTAATGTTATATCATAATTTTTTAATACCACACTTTTTTGTAAGTAAATTTCTAAAAAAAAATTAAAATATAATTTTAGTAGTTTGAAAAATGTTTATTTTTATCTGGCTATTTGGTTTTTAGTGGATTACCGTAAAGCGTTGCGTCTCGCGCAACCAAGAAGAGGGGAGTTTATCAACTCGACCTCGAAGTGGACGCCCGCAGCACATTGATGCGACTTAAAGAAGATTCATGGTGGAACAATACGAGAACAATGGTTTCATACCGACTGCTGTGTTTGGACACATGTTTCATACATCTACACACAGAGTTCGTCGAGCTCTGCATATTGAAGGATTGCATCATAGAAAGCCAGCTAAAAAACCATATTTAACTAATTATTTTGTTAATACCCATTAACAAAATAGGTTGTTGTTATTTTGACTGGGAGTATTTAGGACTATTTGGGAGTATTTAGATTTTGACTGGGAGCACACATTATTCACCGATAAGAAGTCGTTCATATCATCTGAAAACGGGAGGCTTCATTTGTGGCACAGAAATGGAACCCGTTATGCAGAACAAAATGTTGTCCCAAAAATGTAATCTGGACGGATATCACTAAATATGTGAGGGTGGATGACTGCGGCTGGTCCTGGTGAATTAATCTCGACAGCAGGGCGCGCTAGAGCTTCACATTATGTGGAAGTGTAAGACGAGATCATGTTGCCAACAGCGCGGTGTGTTTATCCATTAGCTGATATGCCACAAATACAGTTTATGCATGATAACTGCCCTGTGCATCGAGCGCATATAGTGCAGGATTGGTTTACTTAACACCCGGACATTAATGTTATTCCTTGGCCTGCAAAATCACCAGATTTAAATCCCATAGAAAACCTATGGGGTTTGATGGTGCAAAGATGGGACATGCGCAATGAAACAACTACAGAGTCATTAGAGGCTCACTGTTTAGAAATTTGGAATAATATTAGAGGAACAGATATCTGTTCTAATATAGTCGGATCTATGCGGCGGCGCTTGCTCGCTGTAATTGAAAATAATGGAGGTTATATGAAATACTAAAAAACCGGCCAAGTGCGAGTCGGACTCGCGCACGAAGGGTTCCGTACCATTACCTATAAAAACGGCAAAAAAATCACGTTTGTTGTATCGGAGCCCCCCTTAAATTTTTGTTTTATTTTAATTTAATTATTTATTTTTAAAGTAACTTTATAACTAAATATTTTGTAAATATTTTAAGCGTCTATGTGTTGCCGTTATCAATATCGAGCAAAATCGAGCAAAAAAATCACGTTTTTGTATGGGAGCCCCCTTAAATATTTGTTTTATTCTGTTTTTTAGTATTTAATGTTATAGCGGCAACAGAAATATATGTTCTGTGAAAATTTTAACTGTCTAACTATCACGGTTCATGAGATACAGCCGGAGCCTTAGTAATAGGGTTCCGCTAATTACCCTTTGGGAACGGACCCCAAAAATAAAGTACTATTTTTCTTACAGATATTATTTTACATTTCAATATATTTAATAGATAACATTTTTTGTTTTACTTTGTTGTTTTTCAAAATATAGCAGCGTTACCGAAGGAATGGTGACTTGTATTTTTTTTTTATTCTTATGATTAAGTTTTAATTTTCTTTTCATGACGAAAACGAATACTTAAGCTATAACCATAGGAAATATATATTTAGAAAAAAAGAGACATTTATACAGAACCGTAAAATTAAAGTACTATTTCTCTTACAGATATTTTTTTACATTTCAATATATCTAAGACATAACATATTTTTTTTTACTTTGTTGTTTTTCAAAATATAGCAGCGTTACCAAATGAATGGTGACTTGTATTTTTTTATTCTTATGGTTAAGTTTCAAGTTTCTTTTCATTACGAAAACGAATACTTAAGCTATAACCATAGAAAATATATATATAGAAAAAAGAGACATTTATCAAAAACATTATTTATAAAATTTTAATAAAAACCATTTTTATTAGATTGCATGTGTTTTAATTTTTGCAAATAAAACAAAAAGTTCCCATACCAATTGGTCCTTTTCAGAGAGAACTAGATGGCAAAACATAAAAAAAAAGGTCTTCCTAACAAAAATACTCAATACGGAAGAAGCGAGATTTGAACCATAGGCTCACCAAATTAGTCGCAACGTCTATGGATCACACCACGGGGCTACAGGGCAGACAACATTTACTGCGAAATAAACAATACTTATGTAGAACAACACTGCTGTTTACACCTAATTAATTTGTTAGGTTAAGAAACAATAGATGTAAGAACGGTTTAAATAAACTGGTTAGTATAAAGAAAACTTAACCTAATTTCGTCGATTTTAGGTTAATTATTGACAGTTCTGATAATGTTAATGTGTGAGTGCGAGATACACAGAATGGCTGCACGCAATTTTAACCTTTACACTATGCATGGACTTTAGCAAATGACTGTACCTGGGCTGACAGAATTAGCCTTGCTATCCACTGTAGCAATGATATGGGGGACTTTTGTCTTTAATTTGTACGGTTGTATATTTCTATAGTTTTGATTTCTAAGGTTTTGTTATATAATTAAATTAAAATTGTATTGTATTTAAATATTGTCAGTGTGCTACACAATAAAAGAATTCATAAAATATCAATAAGCTTATGGTTTTTTTTTACCGAATAGAACTGTTTTCTTTTATTTTTTAAGTAGAATATTTAAACTTACTTCCAATTGTATGACATCATATCCAAATGAAGCTGTAGTAGGAATAGCTGTAACCATTGGCCGTCCTCCGTTTACAAATTTAGGTGCATTGTCATTTACGTCTTTTATTCTAACAACTACTTTTACATCGAACTTTGTCATTCCTTCTAGAACATCATCTGGAACTGGATAGATCATGTGAGGTAACTGACGACTCACTTTCTGTCTTTCTGCTCGTATTATAACTTCGTAAGTATCTTTCATTTCACGATCTGGACTTCTAACTAAATACAACGTTCCATTACGAGGATCTATTACAAAAGTCCTGTTTACGTCGGTATCATTGTCATTTAGAATAAAATATTTCATTTTAAAAGTATCATAGTGCTCTGTTAAGTTAAGAATTACTAATTCTAATGGTGTTTGCACGTTTTCTTCAATTTCTAATTCGTAGTAACGTGATATAAATACTGGTTTATCTTTCATTTCTACTTCTTCTGGAACGTCTACTACCGAGACCATTAGCATGGCTGTTGAGCTAAGACTAGGAGAACCTAAGTCAGATGCTACAACGGTTACGTTGTGTATTGATTGTTTTTCATAATCAAACTTTCCTATTGTTGTAACTATTCCTTCCTTAGAATCTATAGCAAATAAACTTATTTGGTTTTTACGTTGAGGTAAGCTATACAAAATCAATCCATTTCCGTTGCCAATAAAATCAGAATCATTAGCAAACACCCTAGCAACGGTGGTCCCTACAGATATATTCTCTTCTACAGTTACTTTGTAAACAGGAATTATTGAAACAGGTTCAAAATTGTGGTTTGCAAGTTCACCTGCTTCTGGATGTTTCCATTCTAGCAATTCATCGTAAGCAAAGAACTTAGGTGAATTATCATTGACGTCTAACACTTGTACTTCGACGCTTACAGATGATGAAAGCTTTTTATCGTGACCGTTATCTCTAGCTACCACAGTAAGAATATATTTTTCTTCTTTTTCGCGGTCAAGTTCACCAATGACACTAAAAATTCCACTTGATGAAGAAATTTCAAAGGGTAAATCTTTGTTAGATGGTTGAAGGTAGTATGTTAAATTAGCATTTTGACCATAATCAACATCAGTGGCATCAATTTTTCCTAAAACTTTTCTATTATATTGAGCTTCTTCCACATTGAAACTGTACCACGATTTCTTAAACATAGGAAAATTATCATTGATGTCAGTTATAAAAATTCTAATAGATATTTGATCACTTAAGTCACCGCCATCAAGTGCGGTCATATTAAGACGGAACTCTGATTCAGGAGGTAGAGCTCTAGCCACAATTATATGACCATGCTTCTCATTGATTACAAAATATCGCTTTATGTGTAAAGTATTCGATGGTATAGGCGTAGAAGGAATATAAACTTCTGATGTAAATTCATATCTTACTTGTCCATTTTCGCCACTATCTAAATCATTTGCATTTAACTTTAGTATTGTAGAACCTATTGCAACATTTTCCGGAACAGAAAAGCGTGGACCCAGTGAGTCTCCTTTTCCAGTTTTTTTTTGTTTTGGTTTGGCTTCTACTTTTGTAAGAATGCCGTACGCATTATTTCTCTCACGAAAAATTTTTACTACAGTGTTATCATCTGCTTCTAATAAATCTATGTTTTCTCCTAAAGGAATAATTATTTGGTTGAACTTTGGTTGATTATCATTTTCATCAACAATATGTATAGTAAGATTTGCTTCCGCACTTAAACCACCTTTATCTCTGGCAACTATTTTTAAATAATATACATTTTTTTCTTCTCTATCTAGATGATTTCCAATAAATGAAAGACTTCCTGTAGTTTCATTAATAAAAAATAATTTATGACCCTCTCCTAAAAGACTGTATCTGATAACAGCATTCTCTTCAAAATCAGCATCATTTGCTTTTATGATGTTTGTTGTTTTGACTACACTACCATTCTTTGCATTTTCTCTTATAGAACCTTCATACGTCTGAAATTCAAATGAAGGTGGGTTGTCATTTTCATCATCGACATATATTATAACTTGATATATTCCAGCACCAGAAATAATTCCTTTTTTGAATTCAGCAATGACAGTCAATCTGTAAATATCTCTTTTTTCCCTATCTAACGACTTTTGAGCATATATTGTTCCATCTTGGTCTGTAAAAAGTAAATAAATTTTCAGGTTAAAAATAAAAATATGAACAGTGTAATATAAAGTATAAAATAAATATACTACCTATCGATATGTCATCAGTTACATCCTGTTGATTCGCTATTATGAAATTGACATTTCCAATGCTGTTTACTGGCAGTGAACTGGTATTGACAGGAAATATACGACCTATGGTAGCTCCTGCTGTATTTTCACTGACGTGAAATATAAATGGTGACTGAACACCCCTAAAAAAAAAAATTAAAATATTAATTACAATTTATAATAATTATTTAAAACCAAAACTTTTTACTTTCATATTTTCCTAGTGATAGTATTCACACAGATTTTTTCAATTGAGTTAACCAGCAATTACTTGATCAAAATGGAATTAAATACTTTTCATCACATTCACTCGTAAACAGTGTCATTAGGTATAGGTAAAGCGGGTGCTAAGACCTTAATTACTCCCACGGGCTTTTTCTTTGTAAATTTTACTTTCCTCAAGGCAAAGCGGAGGTTCATAGAACGCATGGACGGTAATGACATAATATAAAAACTGCCCTGTGCGCAGTGCACGTGCCCTATATACTTCGCCTACTTATCTGTCTGTTTATCAATCATAAAATGCGCCATCTTTGGTTCAAGGATTGAACTACGCGCTAAGCGCTATTGTAGCTTTAAAATAGTAATAAAATATGAGCGTCCTATTTCAAACATACGAAAATAAAATTAGATTTGCATAAGGAAGTATGAATGTTAGCGGGTGACAGCAACATAAAATTATTACCTATACAAAGTCGTGTTTTCTAGGTATTTTAGAAGCTTTGTGTTAATCACACGCTCCATGACTTCCATGGATCTGATCTATCGCCGCTTATGGCACTGGGTGCACATTCACAGTCTTCCACGAAGACGGAAATTTCCTAGTGTGGCGGTAAAGCGCGAAAAAGCGCGTGAGTACAGGACATAACTCTGGAGCACACTACTTAAGCACCACTGCTGATATACCGTCTGGCTCACTCGACTTATGAATGTTTAGAAAAGCAGCTCCCGCCGGACCTCCCGCTATGTTAGAGCCTTTGTCGTTCATATTTTCAAGTTCTAGGCAAAGAGACTGCCCAGTGGATTGGCTTTTTCTTTAGCATCATGGGCCAAGTCACTGTTGGTCTTTCGCAGTGGTGATAACGACGATTGGCAAAAGTTGCGTTCGGTAGCCTTAGCTAGGGTTACCATAATTATTGGGAACTGATACGGGACATTTAAAGTGATATTTCTGGAGATTAGCAATAAGTTCAAAATAAATATGTATTTTGCTGCCATTTAATACAATTTTTCATTAAATTTATGATTTGTGACAGTCGTTTTGCTGCAGACAAGTATTTTAACAAAAACGGGATAAAATATCAATACGGGACAAGTTTTTCAAATATGGTGACAGTCCCGGCAACCCTAGCTTTAGCAAACGACCAGAAAGCACGACTCCCAGAGTCGCCGTCCTATTTCTCCGATGAATTGGAATATAGCTCTGGCAGTTGCTTTGTTACTGAACCTTGAGGCAGCATTTAATTTGCCTTTCAACTCAATATTCGGTTACTTATTATTACAAGCTATGGTCCAAGCTTTCTGAGCAATTTGCTTAAGAGTTTAAGTTTTTTTGCAAGACCGATTAAACCACGGCCGTTTTTCGACGCCGGCAGCTACTCGCGATTTAGGAATAAAACATTCCATACCATCGAGGATTGTCTCAGTGACTGCGGCTGCGCAGACATCAGGATCTTCTGAGCAGAGCTGCCCCCACGAGTATGTTGCATAAACTTCTCGCAATTACGCTTATTGCGTGTATGCCACACACGACGCCAATTAGTTGGCCAAGACGGAACGGGTTTTGTGCATGCCACTTGAGTCCAAACGAGACAGTAGTCTGTAGAGCCAAGAGAATTCATGAGCAAATATCCCTATATTTATTTATAAAATTGGTTCGAGAACTGAGCCACTCACGATGGTGGGCGTTTTAGTCTCCAAAAATAACTAGATCTGCTGTAAGATATTGCCCTAGAATTTTGTCAGTCGTCAAACTCAGGTGCTAGAAGAGTCAAGCTGTGTCCGTATCACCGCTATGAGACCTGTAAATGCAAGCATGGACACGAGTGTGGCCGTCGTGGTCTACGCGCACCCCTAATATCGACAAATTTTTGTCTTCAAGGCTATGAAGGCGTCGACAACAGATATCCTTCCGTACGAACATACATACACCGGCACGAGTCACAAAATTATGCTCGAGTTTGTAACCGGGATAGTGAAGGTACGATGTATCGGCCAGGCAGGATATCTGCGTCTCTGTTTAAAAGACAATGGTCGGCTGCGCAGTTTCTGAGTGATGGTAAACTGCGTTATGGTTGGCATGAATACCCCAAATATTGCAGAAGTCCACATTGAATGCGGATGGAGTGGCTGCTTAAAAAACTCTTTTTCTTTTGTTTCTTGCCATGTTTAAAAAAAGTTACTTAGATTAAAGGTGAGGATTCTCTGCACAGACAGCTGACAGGACAAAAAGTGCAGTACTGGAACTGCCGAAGTTCGGCACAGATAATACGGTTGCTGGCACTGATCCTGAACCCTCGGTTGTAGTAGCCGGGTCCACTCCGGTCTCCTTCTCTGGAACGACTACTACTTTACATTACACAGGTTGGCGGTTCAGCTTCCCAGGGTGGAGATTGAGTAATCCTTGGGTTTGGAACTCGTTTAACCCGCGGATAACATTTCCCTAATAGCAGATAAAACAGAACATCGTACATAAACAACGACCGGTCAAAACTACTAAATCCATATTGTTAAAATTTGGACAGGTTTTATGTTTTTAACCGAAATGGTCGCGTACAGTGCGGTTTCAGAGAAACTTTCTCCCGCGAACGCTTCAATTGTGGAATGAGCTCCCTTCTAAGGTTTTTCCATGAACTACAGTATGGGATTCTTCAAGAAAGAAGTTATTAGATTTCTGAAGGGTCGGCAACGCGCGAGTGATACCCCTGGTGTTGCAAGCGTCCATAGGCTACGGTGACCGCTTACCAGCAGGCAGACCGTAAGTTTGTTTGCCACCTTAGTGGTATAAAAAAAATGTTTTACTTACTAAGAAATATTTTTGGAATATTCATACCCTAAGAGGATTTGAAATTTTGCAGGAGTATGAAATATCGTTACTAAACAATTTATCTGCTGATAATGTAATTTTGTTGTGTTATTGTTTATCTGGCGCAGAGGAAAAAGGTTTCTAATTTAATTTAACTATTTTTTAATGCGTGGCGCGCGAGTTAATTAAACTAGTGAGTGTTTTTAATATATTTTAGCCTAAATTCGTGCTTTAGTTGCGAATTAAGAGTATAGAACGGAAAGGGGTAAAGCACGGGATACAAGGAGAGGAGAAAAGAATAAAGTAGAGGAATTTATAGCAAAGCAACGTTCTCTGTGTTAGCTATTAGTGGTGTAAAACATAATAAGATAAGAGAAAAACAGGTGTTTACTTCAGTAAGACACCTCTCTCGTCATTAACATCAACCACATGAATCGTAGCCTTAGTTGATATTCTTAAATTTGTAAGTTCTTGCACTGCAACTGCTTCAAAATCATAAATCGGTTTACTGAACTTCGGTAACGGACTTATGACCGTGATGACCCCTGAATTTTCCTCCACAGCAAATGGTACTGTAAGTATAAAAGGAAATCATTAGTAATATCACATATATTTAAAGTTAAATTTTATGCAATTCAAAAAAAAAAAAATTTATTGTGTGTTTTCTGGCATCAAATACTGTCCCACAGTAATTTAATTGCAATGTACATTGTCTTTACAAAAAAAACCTTTTTTTTACCTAAACTGTATGGGTTTAGGTTTTTATACCTAAACCCATCTCATAGAGTTGTAAAATTAAAAAAAAATTAGTCAAAGCTACCAATACGCAATATAACAGTGGTCAATGCTGACAAACCTCCTTCTTCATAGTCATGTAATAAATCGTAAACTACGTCATTTTTATCAAAAGCATCATTAACTCTAATTTGGCCAACGCTTGTTCCGATGTCAACATTTGATCCAACCCAGAATTTGTATGGAGCACCTATGAAATCTGGTATATCCGGCCCGAGACCTGCAAAACTTAAAAATATTATAAAAAGTTAAAGATTTTCAATGCAGTTCAATAAGAGTGCTACTGATTACAACACCTTTGCTCGGTTTTGTCGCATCGATGGTAACAACAGCTAATGAAAATCGTCTTTCACTAGGGTTTGCAGGCTGATCGGAGGCTTCGATAAACAGCGCGTGCCTTCCTTCTACTATGGGTGATTCTGCCAAGCTGATGACACCTGTTGTAGCATCGACTTGAAACGGTGAAGTAATTGTTAAGTTACTTGTCCTTTGTAAATCGTAATAAACCATTCCATTTTTCCCTAAATCAGGATCAACTGCCTTGACTTTACCGATGTAAGTTCCTACATCAGCATCTGATTTTATTGTGAATTCATAGAGATTACTCGGAAGGAATACAGGATTGTTGTCGTTGGCGTCCAGCAAAGTTACTTCAACAGTCACAAATGACATAAACTGTCGCGTATCATCAGAATACTCAATATTTTCACTCCTAGATCCGATTTTGTCTGGAAAAACATACATTGTTCTGTTTTTATCTTGAGGCCTAAGTGTAGTGGGACTGCGTCGCCTCTTTGCGAGACGTTGTCTTTCTAAATACGCTCCTACAACACTTGGCTTCTTTTCTTTTGCATACACTTTCATCTTCAGTGACGCGTGTTGTTCTCTGTCCAGCGCCGTCTGCAATAAAAGTAATGAAGAGTTACACTATTTTGATTTGAATAAAGACATTTTATGGTTCCGTAGTCTAATGAAAATAACGGAAACCTCGGCATGTATATGTAATTCATATAACTGTCTGTCTGTCCGTATGTAAACCCTTACAATTATGCCATCAATTTTAATAAATTATGAAGCATTTATGTTGTGTATTATGTTTTAACAGTGTAAATAAATATGTGAAAATGCAATTTTGTATCAAATACCTGGTTCCTGACTGTGAGCCACCCAGTGCGGGCGTCAATGGAGAACGCACCCGCGGGTTCCGCCAGCTGGTACATGAACTCCCCGTTATCGCCCTGGTCCTTATCCGAGGCCATCACTTGCAACACGCTGAACCCTGGAAGTCAATATGTTGTCTTTGTTACCAACCGGCTTCAAAAAAAGAAGTAGGTTCTCAATTTGGAGTTCCATAAAATTGTAATACATTTTTTTGTTCTATCATCAATAGTTTTTGCAACGCACGTGAAGGCATGTTTATAGATCATTTTTTGTAATTTTGGTTAAGGTAGTGTAAGGTAAGGTACACACACACACACAAAGAACGTAAACGACTTCTTGACAGTTTGTTCCGGATGATACAAAACTTTGATATTTTTGACACAAATTAAGTGAACGGATGACAGATGACCAAATATTTTATAGACAAAGACTTTGAAATATATCCCAAACTGAGTCAGTTCCGAACAAAAATCTAAAAGCAAAAAGCAACTCTATGTTTTTCTATTAATAAATTAAATAAAAACAATCTAAAAATAATCAATATTTATGTCTTATGATATAGAGTGAGTGAGGGTAAAGGAGTAAAGGGGGATCATTTTACAAAACTAAACTCAATTGATTTTAACGGTTTAAGCCACTTTTACATGTTTTTTTTGATACAACTTTTTAATGCATTGGTACTTTTGCATTATCACGGTGGGTTGTCAACAAGCAACTGCGAAGTAAGTGTGCTTACTATCGAGGTAAAGCACAATTTTGCGGTCCCATTTATAGCGCGTAGATGCGCGGTCTATCAACTTAGAAGGTCATTGGTTCCACCGCGCACCGTACCGATCGTCCGATCGACTCTACAGATATACGTATAATGTGCGAAGTCGAGTCGTTCGTAGACGCTTTTAGGCTGTCGATTACTTTAAACGATTGACGACCTTCATTCTAGATTCCGCCAGTTTCAATGTTCCTGCGGGAACTTTTGACTGTCGAAACATTAACGTAGCACACGACACGCATTGACACAATAGAAACCATATTTAGACTTTTATCCTTTTTTGCGGCATTGGGCGTTGGCAACAGTGGGTTCTAGCTCTAGCATGTTCGATAAGTATTAATAACATACCTAAGTTTACGATACGACGCTAAAAAGCGATTCCGCTACGTTTAAACCTACACTAGACAGTACTGCCGGATATCGTTAGTAAAATAACTTTAATATCTTTCTCTCTTCGTATCTTTGATAGGTCAGAAGCAAACGGAAATAACCGTTGTATTTTCTGCATGTAAAAATTTAAACTAGTAAAATCACCCTCCGATTTTGGTATTTCATATAATATAATAAAATAATTCAGAAAATTTCAGAGATAATTTCTATCAAATTTGATTAAAAACGTTGATTCTGCGACTGTTCAACCTTTAAATATTTTTTTGTTAATGTCCTTCATTTGCACGCGCATTTACTATAAAACATAATAATTATGAATTTGCATCCAGGGTTCTCTCCCCAAGGTTCTCACCATTTGGCAAGTTTTCTACGATACTGATGTTATAAAAGTCCACTTCGAACTCCGGAAGGTTGTCATTCAGATCCAGGATCTCCACTTCCACCCTCGCCTGCGCCGTTTTCAGGGGATTGTCCATTTGCGATGCTTGGATGTGGAGGACAAACGTGTTGCCTGTAATCACAAACTTTGATTTAATATTTACAAAATCTAAGGAATCAAAACCCCAGTCACAAACATTTTTTAAACAGTAATAATTGCCTACAGGTATTTATGTATATACTTATTCCTGATCTTATTAGTGGCACGTAACATTTAAAAAAAAATATACAGAAATCTAAACTGCCTGCACTGGCTACCCCGGACAGTACCGATCGCTGATTCCACACCTAGAGAGCAGTAGAGTGCAGTAGAGTGCAGTAGAGGGCAGTAGAGAGCAGTAAAAAATAACAGTTTGAAAAACAGCTGCCGTTCACATTTAGCCAGTCGACCAGACCAGACTAGACTGTCCAGTGTCAACGATGTAGCGTCGAAGATATTTACGGCACCTTGTTTAAATTGCTAATAATTAAATAAAAAAATGATCACAAATATTTGATAATGTTGACAATGAATGAAATTGCTTGAACTCCTTCCACAACAGCCCACGGCTACTTTCTATCATCGCACCGCTTGCCTTTGGCAGGTAATTTATTCTCACACCTTAGAACCTAAATGATCACGTACAGTGCAGTTTCAGAGTAAATTCCTCCCGCTATAGGTTGTGGAATGTGCGTGGAAAGGTTTTCTCTAAAGACTACAGTATGGGGTTAGAAAGAAGTTATTAGATTATTGAAGGGTCGGCAACGCCTTAGTGATGCCCCAGGTGTTGCAAGCGTCCATGGGCTGCGGTGACCGCGTACCATCAGGTGGACCGTAAACTTGTCTAACACCTCAGTCGTATAAAAAAAACTTATTAGTTTTATAGTGTCCTCGTAGAAAGTGGAAAAAGTGCAAGAATTTATCTACTTGGATTGATTAAATTATAAGATTAGAAATATGTTACCCTGATTTGCCTCGAGTATCTTGTATAATAACCGTTGAGATGTACCTGAGTCAAAATGAGCGGTACCTTGCCACCATTGTTTTTTATGGGTACATTTATTTATATTTTATTTACTTATACATACACACATCAACAAATTCTAGGGATATTTTTTTTAACATGAAACTTTGAATTCATAATAATGTTTTTTTTTTTTATTTTTGAAAAAAATACGTATGGATTTTTCTTAATTAAAAATAATTCAATATTAAAAAAAACTTAAAAAACCAAATATGGCGCCAATTTTTCAAACAAACCTGTTTTTTAAGAATTTTCTTTTTTAATTTATTATTAAGTCAAAACTGGGAGATTACTGAGTTTTTTTATTAATTGTTTCTGTAGCCTTGCTAGTTACAATGCCGCTACGACATTTAACCCGTCAAGAAATGTTGCGAGCAGTAGGTATGTTAGAAGCTAGCGCTTAGTAACGAGTGGTTGCTGCAGCTCTGGGCACCAACCAAAACGTGATATCCAGTAAGTAATCGCATTATTGTTCCACTGGTGATGTAGCAGAACGGCATACAGGCAAAACTGGTATAACCACACCTAGGCAGAACCGTTTTCTTTAGTTAAATGCTAGAAATCAACCCAAATTGACAGCGATGCAATTGGTGCAAAGGTTTCAGGCTGACCACCAGCTGCTGGTCAGTGATCAAACCGTGCGGAGGAGGTTTCATGAAGTTGCTTACATGCGCGCAAACCGCTTCGTGTTCCAGCACTTCGGCGTGGCATTCTCGGAATAATTCTTGCGTGAGCATGGGAACATTTGATACGGTCCGTTCAACAATGGGCCATGGTGCTGTTTTCTGACGAATCTCGTTTCGGGTTTCATCCAGACTCGAGGAGAACACGTGTTTAGAAAACACCTGCAAGGGTAAGCCGCCTCCAGCACCCTCAGAAGTCCATCAGCTCCAAGGTGGGAAAACCATGGTGTTGACGGGAATTTGCATCGGTAGGCGCCGAGCTTGTTTGGATAACAGGCGGCATGAAAGCTCAAAAAAAACTTACAAGTGTTGTAGAACCTGTTGCTATTCCGCACAGAATCCAAATGGGTCAAAAATTTCAGCTAATGCATGATAACGCCCTTGTCATACGGTGCGGCGGGTATCGAAAGCCCTAAGAAATTACGTTGTCCAGTATTTAGATTGACCTGCGCAATCACCCGATCTTCCATCAAATTTATGAAGTTACGTATAACTTTTTTACCATCTGCAACGACCATGGACCTGCATACCCTAAGAAAATCTGGACAACCTGATGATGAATCTTTGTCGGTGTGTAATTAACGACAGAAAGAGGGCAGCGCTGTCGCTGCGTCAAAGTCAACTTTTGTTCGCTCCGTTTATAATAATTCATTAAAAATCATCCAAGCTAAAAGTGTTACATTGAAAAACTGGTGAAGAAGACTAAAAAATACAACAAAAATGTTTATTTACCATCCCACAAAGACGAAATAAGTGGATACCAGGATTAAATACCGAGTACAACAAGGCTATTTTACGAACTGGAAGAAGTGTTAACATTATGAAATCTATGCCGAAATACAAAAAATAAAGTGAAATTGTGCTGCTAAGGATACTTACTATAATAAATAATAAGTAAGTTTTAGAATTCAAAAATTCTAAAACTTACCTCAAAAATCAGAACAAGACCCTATTAGTCATCTCGCCCGTTACACCTTTACTAGCGATATCTAACGGAAATAAGCACCATCTAACGGCAAGTAGCACAACCTAACAAATTAAGCGCCATCTGTCGAGAAATAGCAGAGAAATCATTAAAACAGCGATACCCAAAGTAATAAATAAAGGAAAAATGGATGAATTAAAGAGCCTTATACTTAGCCTACAAAAAGATATAAAAGATCAAAAGAAAGAGATGAGGACAATGGGTGCCGAAATAGCGGAAAAAAAAATTTGAGCTTAAACGAGAAACTCAACGAATTGAAACTCGAGAATGAGGCACTTAAAGATAGATTAAACTGACAAGAAACTAAATTAAATTACAAAGACAAAATTACAAGAGAAAAAAATATATTACCTTTTGGGCTCGAAGAAGAACATAATTATTTTGAATTAGAGGGAACAGTTTTAAAAATAGTAAATGAAAAGTTGGAAGTTAGCTGCACGCAGTCCGAATTAGAAGCAGTTCAAAGAATTGGTAAAAAAACCGAGAGCAAGGTGTGACCCCTCAAAATAACACTATCAACCTTAGGTAAAAAATACAAATTTTAAGGAATAACTTATGGAAGATACAAATTCAAACAAACAAAAAAATCTCTTTTCGCTTCATACATCCAGCAAAGGGAAGAAAAGAGGTCGCCCTGCTACTCAGACGCTTAACAAAAGTCCAGACTCGCCAAAATCAAAAAAAAAAATTACGTCTATCTACAGCTCTTACAGCCCAATGGTGCTCAAACTCCACCAACCACCGTTCAAAACGCTACTTGTGCAAATCACAAAAACACTTGGCAATTAACTGATGAGACCCTCTCCCGTCTCTTAATAAGCAACTGACTATGATCCAAATATACGCACCAACTTCCGACGCCAGCGAAGAAGAAATAGAAATATTTTATAACCAACTAAATGAAGCAATTCCATTAAATAGGTAAAATATCATTGTAATGGGTGATTTTAACGCCAATATTGGGCAACCCAGAGAAGAGGAGAACACGATACTTGGAAAATTTGGATACGGTTCAAGGAATTCTAGAGGCGAACGCCTAATAGAATTTGCAGTCGAACATAGGATGTCAATCGTAAACTCTTTTTTCAAAAAAAAAATCAAACCAAAAAATGGACATGGAGCTCACCAGATGGACCCACGAAAAATGAAATAGACTTAATACTATCAAACTTTCCTCAAAAATTTAATGATATTCGTGTTCTAAATAGAGTGCTTTTTCCATCAGATCATCGGCTTGTTAGAGCCAAAATATGCTTAAAAAACCTGATACCTAGTAAAAGAACATACTGCAGCTCTACATCTTGTTTGAAAACCGATAAAGAAATCACATCTTACACAAAAAAAAATAGAAATAAGTCAGAATAAACTGGCACTAAATGAGAAAGTTTCTGTACAAACCTTCTATGACAATTTGGAAAACTACATTATAACATCTTTAAAACCATTTTCAAACGACACTAAGAAATATGAAAAATCTATGTTAACCGAAAACACCATGCTTCTTGTCAAAAAACGCCAGAAACTGCAAAACCAGACTCCGAAGACGCCTGAGATACAAAACGAGGTTACAAAGCTTTATAAAACTGTAAACAAATGTATTAGACGTGACTATAAGTAACATAGAAATTCCACAATACAGAAATACGTAAGTACCAACGGAAGCTTAAAACGTGCTTACAAAAAACTCCCCACACATAAAGCTTGGATACCAAACTTAAAATCAGGATCAGATATAATAACTAATAGGCAGGATATCATAATGACAGCTACAGACTTCTACAGAGATCTATATGACGACAAAAATTATAAAAATAAAAGCTCGAGTAAAAAAATATCTCTCTCCTATAACTCTTGTGAGCAAGAAGAAGATGTCGCGGATTGGACGGAGGCTGAATTAGTTCAGATCCTGAAAAGACTAAAAACTGAAAAGTCACCGGGTCCAGATGGTATACCTAACGAAGCTCTAAAGCTAGCGTTCGCCTTTCTTGCACATCCACTCACCACCTCACACCTATTCAATCTCTTCAAGAATCAGGTATCGTACCCACACAGTGGATAGAATCTTGCATAGATCTTTTATACAAAAAAGGAGACCCTTTCAATATTGGTAACTACCGCCCTGTCAGCTTGCTTTCATCACTATACAAACTTTATTCAGCAATTCTTTGTAACAGGATTAGTAAACAGATAGACAAGAATCAACCCATCGAGCAAGCAGGTTTTCGAAAGGGCTTTTCAACTGTCGACCATATACAGGTGGTAGATCAAGTAGTAGAAACATACAAAGATAACAACAATAACAAACCACTCTACCTGTCATTTATCGACTACAAAAAAGCCTTCGATACAATTTTACACGACTCTATCTGGACAACACTACGCGAAAATAAAATTCATCAAAGTTATATCACAATCCTCCAAAGTATAAACTCTAGAAGCATTAGTAAAGTGAAATTAGAAAAGCTTGGACCTGATATAAAAATTAAAAGAGGACTGAGGCAAGGGGACCCGATATCACCAAAACTCTTTATTGCGGTACTCGGTTCAGTGTTTGCACAACTGCACTGGGAGAAACAGGGCGTATTGATAAATGACAGCTACCTAAGCCATCTTCGTTTTGCAGATGACATTATCCTATTTTCAGAATCAAGCTATCAACTAGAAAATATGATCAACAGCTTACATAGAGCAAGCCGAAACGTAGGACTTGAAATGAACTTTGATAAAACAAAAATAATGTCTAACTCCTCAAAAACACCCGTTAAAGTTGGTCAAACAGTGTTAGAGTATGTAAACACATAAACGTATCTCGGCAAAACTATATCTTCCGAACCAAACAGAAGTATTGAAGAAATAAGCCGCAGAGTAAACCTATCATGGAAGAAGTACTGGTCCCTAAAAGAAGTATTTAAAAGCAACATGCCATTATTTATCACAAAAAAAGTTATGGACAGCTGCATACAACCATGTCTCACATACGGCTCACAAACATGGTCCTTAACAAAATTAGCTAAAAAAAAGATAAGGTCATGCCAGACAGCCATTGAAAGGTCAGTTATAAAAATAAGAAAACTGCACAAAGTACGAAATGTTGTTAAAAGAGAAAAAACCAAGTTCCATGACTTCTTAGACTACATCCTAAAATTAAATTGGAAGTGGGCTGGCCACCTCGGTAGATTAAATGACGGACGATGGACAAAAAAAGCAACAGCTTGGACGCGTGTCAAAGGAAAACGAAAGAGAGGAAGACCGCGCACTCGCTGGGCGGACGACATAAAGACGATAGCGGGAAAAGACTGGATCAATAGCGCTGCAGACAGAGAGGAATGGACAGCCTAGAGGAGGCCTTTTCCCTATAGAGGGGTTCTCATCTTTTTTAAAAGTTTTACTTTTTAGCGAATTTAATTTATTTGACGTATAAAAATTTACTGTAAATGACATTTATATTACTATTATTAAATTATTCAATTCTATTGTAAATCGTAATTTTATAAAATCTTATGTTTACCAAAAAACAACAACTAAAAATGAAATTACTAATTCTATTGTAAATCAAATTATCTTTGAATTTATATTGTAGAGGAGCAAATGAGAAATTAAAAGGCTTTTTATTTTATTTATTTATAATTAACGGCAGAAGAGGCAATGCGGACTAATAGCTTTTAATTTTGGCCTTTATTTTATTTTCAGTTGTTTTTTATCAATCAATCAATATCATTTATTCAGCTTAGGCTACAAGGTTCGTAAGTCTATAGGGCGGGAGACCTTGTACTGAGAAGAACCGGCAAGAAACTCAGCAAGGGCATTTCTTTCTTCCCTTTCTCTTACAGCATCCAATTTAAAAATAGGAAAATACCCTCCCTATCATAAAAAGACACTTTCCATTACAAACATAGAAAACACGAAATATAAAACACAAGCACAACATAAAAAAGTATCTAATTGCAAAATATAAAAAAGACAGTCTATGTATTCATAATTTAAAAATAATCAATTGATAAACAAAACAAAAAAATAAGACTAAATACTAAGAATACAAAGAAGTTTGCAAGAGCAGACCAGCCTCCACAGGCGGCACCCGTTCACGAGTATGATACATGAATCAGCCATCGCTTCGCTCAACCATGTTTTAGGGAACGTAACGACCCGACACACACGCCACCACCGCAGAAACACATTTTGAGAGAGAGCATGACACACTCAAGCAACTCCAATAAAACTTTGATTGTACTAGTTATAATGTGTGTAGTAAAGGAACAAAATATAAATCCGATTCATATCGAGTGACCACAAGATTACATTTAACATCACACGGTGAACACACGTACTCTGAACTTAAAACTGACTTATAGTTGCTTTTGAAAGTATTTATATAAGAGGAAAAGATTGGAAGGTTCGGAATGCTTTATTACCGAGAAGAACCGGCAAGAAACTCAGCAGTTAATTCTACTTTATATTAAAATACAACTTGCCGTACACTAGGTAATAACATAACATACAATGTTTTAATTTAAAAAAAGATTTCAAATGCCCTAATACAAACACAAATCAATTAAGTTTTAATTTTTAAAATCATCAACTTTGTAATAGCTTTTTTTCATTAAACTATTTTTGACATATATTTTTAATTTATTTGAAATATATTGGCCAGGAACAGTTGAAATATCAATTTCCCTTAATGGTTCCCTAAGAGAAATTGGAGGTCCTAATTTATAGATTGACCGTACTGCACTTTTGCAAAATAGAGAATTTATCAATATCAGCTGCCTTACCCCAAAGCAAATTGCCATAAGACACGACGGAATGGAAATAGCTAAAGTAGATCAAGCGAGCAGTGTCACCGTCTGTAAGCTGCCTAACTTTCCTAACTGAATAGGCAGCTGAACTTAGTTTTCCTGCAAGAACTGAGATGTAAGGGTTCCACTTCAGCCTATTGTCTAATGTAATACCTAGAAACACTGTTGACTCTAATAGTTCTATTTCTTCTCCGTTTAAGGGTAATTTTGTACTTATTTCTGACTTTTGGCATCATAAATTTTAAACAATTAGTCTTTTTCGCATTAAGAACTAAGTTATTTGCCGTAAACCACTGAAGTACCTGAGAAAGTGCACTACTTATGTCGTCAAAATTAGTTTTATTTCTGTCAACTTTAAATAAAAGAGGAGTGTCATCGGAAAATAGTACAATCTTGCACAGCTTCTCCACAAAAAAAGGCAAGTCATTTTTGTAAATTAAAAATAGAAAAGGCCCTTAAATAGAACCTTAAGGAATTTTACTTTTGAGCCATTGGATTTTACTTCATTAATATGAACCTTCTGCATTCTATTTCTGAAATATGAGCGGATAAGCTCACGAGCCAAATCTGCAATGCCATTATGACTCAGTTTTCGTATAAGAGTTTCATGTTGAAGTCGAAGATGAGTCGAATGCCTTTGATAGATCACAGAAGATACCAATGGCATTTGTGACTGTTCCCAAGTATCAAATATATGTTGTATAAGGGCAACACCTGCGTCAGTTGTAGCACGCCCTTTTGTAAAACCAAACTGTTGAGGATGAAGTAATCCATTTGTAAATGTTTAAGCATCTGATTGAACATAAGTTTTTCAAAAATTTTGCTTACCTAAGTATAGAGATAATAAGTATAAATTTTAAAAAGTGGTATTATTTTACTATATTTCATTAATCTGGGAATATCCCTTCGTCAACACACTTATTAAATATTATGGCTAAGATTGGTGTTATACTACCGATAATTCCGCTAAGGACTTTAACTGATATACCCCACAGGTCACCAGTTTTTTTCTGAGTTAGTAATTTAAATGTCTTTATGATGTTTTCAGAGGTAACATGCTTAAATTTAAATACAGCGTTGAATTTATTTACATTACATTTTAAAAGTAACTCATATTGTAATAGAGACTAATTTAATGCATTAGTTGTAATTGTAGGCATTTCAGTAAAATATTCCTCAAAAGAGTTAGCGACATCAAGATCTGAATCAATTGTTTTTTAATTAACAGTAAGTGAATAATGATTTTCACGCGGTTTATTTTTCCTGTTTCACTATTTATACCATTCCATGTGGCCTTTATTTTATTATCAGATTTTTTAATTTTATTACTTAAATATATTGATTTTGCAACCCTGCACACCTTTTAAATGGTTTTGAATACATTTTGACATAGCTGGTCAATATGGGACTGTGGTTATATTGTTTCATTTCATACAACTTATACAACCTAGTTCGACTTCGGTGTATTTCTACAGTAGCCCAGTCCTTGAATTTCATTTTATCATTTGGCCTAAAAGTTTTTACTTTAAACACTTGCTCGAACTCATTACTTAAGAAATCAAAAAAAATATTATAAAGATTATTTTCTTTTCAATATTTGCTTTAAAATTGTTTAATCGAGCAGTGGTCACAGGTCTACAAGTTACTAGTTGGGATTTTTTTATAGTTTTGTTGAATTTTCATTATTGGTGAAAATACAGGTGTGGTCACACAGCGATCGGATGGCAAATTGTTAATAATAGATTTATCTTTTACTTCAACTTCAAAAAGTATAATATAATTATTAAATTTAGGATTATGTACCTCAAAAGGAAAAAACGAACCCTTATAGAATCACTTTTTTGTCAGTTTGTCTGTCTGTCTGTCTGTCTGTCAGGACCCTATTTCTCAGGAATGCGTAAAGGTATCACGCTGAATTTAATATCAAATACTAAGGTATATAGTCCCTTGAAGGTGTAAAAAAATCAAGCTAGTCAACTCAGTAAAAAAATCGGCAATTTTTGTCGCATATTTTGGCATTCACAAATAAATCAAACCCTATAGGGTACTTCCCGTTATCCTAGAGGCATGAAATTTGATAAGAAGCAAGGTCATCAGAGATATAGTAAAAATCCGAAATTTATTAATTTTTATAATTGTTATACAACACAGTTAAAAAAATAGTTTGTCCGTCTGACCCTTTTACTTAATAACGCAAGAGAATTTCAAGTTGAAATGAATATCAAATAGTAAAATCTATGGACACTTAATTTTGTAAAAAAATCAAGCTCCTAAGTCCTTTTCATTGATATTTGTTTCTTGTCCTAATTTTTAAATGTTTTTCTAAAACAATCAAATGTTCAATATCCCTAGATTGTGTTGATGTATGTAAAAAGAGGTTAGCTTACCAGGCAAAGCAGCTTCAGCGTCCAAGTCAATTTCCTTGTCCAGAAAGAGGGAGCCGTTGCGTGGATGCAGCGAGAACAGCCGGCGGTCGTTCCCCGCCACCAGCTCGTAACGCAGCGCCGCCGCAAGACCCAAGTCCTGGTCTACGGCGTGGATCGGCTCCTCGAATATCAACTCTTGGTGGATAGGTTTACGCTGGACAAGTAAAAGAATATGAATAAAAAATACGGATACAAACCGTTGATATTAGAAATATCTACTGAATATTTTAGAAATATCTAATTTACATAAAAAAGTTTTTATTTTGGATTTGTTGTAAAGGTAAAGGTAAAAAATTGTAAAGGTATAAAAAAATTATTTAGATTTACTCTCTTAATGTGTAATAACAACATTGATTTAGATTTAATTTCTTAAGGTATAATACCAAAATTGATTCAGATTTACTCGCTTAAGGTATAATAACAAAATTGATTTAGATTTTCTTTCTTTAGGTTTAATAACAAAATTGATTAAAATTTATTTTTTTAAGGTATAATAAAAAAAATTATTTAGATTTACTTAAGGTTTTATTTTTGTATTTTTTATTAATTTTAAAATATTGTGACAAGTAACAAAATAAAACATTCACAAACGCGCTGGTTTTTTAGAATCGTTAGCTGTAAAGTGCATACAGTTATGCTGTTACTGAGTCTTTATTACAAAGTGACAACTTACGAGAAGCGGATAGAACTCCGGTATTTGTGTCCGGTAGAGATCTCTGGAGAACCTCGGAGGCAGATCGTCGCTGTCTTGCACCAACACGTGCACCGTCGTGTTAGTGCTCCGCGGGGGGAGCCGCGGTCCTAAGGGGGAGAGTGGCAATAATGACTGAGAACATAGCTCATATGATTATGTTAAAATTAATTACAACATTTAATCAACAGTAGCTACTTGTTTGATATTATACAATGAAGTGTTGACTAAAATATCGCAAGTTTATAAAAAAAAAAATCTGAAATTAAACAATGAAAAAGAACTCAGGAACAAAACTGGACAAGTCATCTCAATACAATAATTGAAAAGAAGGTTTACGTAATGTTACAAGAACAAAAAACCGACCAAGTATGGAATACTTGAAAAAGGTAGCCACTATTACGGGCTCTAACTACGCAGACCAAATAGGAAGATTGCGGGAGGCCATCAAGAAAAAAAGACGAGGCAAACTACGAACTGGAGTGTTGTTTCACACACCCACCCTATTCGCTAAACCTGGCTCCCAGTGACTTTCACCTCATTCCTCGGCTCAAGGAAGGAGGCAAAAAATTGATGACGATAGCGAGGTGATGATTGATGTAGAGGCACTTTTGGAGGGTTTAGAAAAAAGATGGACTAAATGTATTGCTAGAACTTGCTAGACGACTATGTAGAGATTTTTTTTTTAACTAAAATTCCCTCATTTCATATTGATTATTATTACTTTTGGATCAGCCCATGTTTATCTGTTCATATATTTACATGTATGTATGTATCTATGCATGCATACGTATATCTGATTTGTCGATATAAAAGAATATACATATGTATCTCGGAAGTTACATCGTCACAGAATTGAGTACTTTCAACCCTTAAAGTGTGTTTCAAAGTGTTCTTAGAAACCTATTTGCATAAAAAGATTTTGAAATCTGAAATTTTGATTGACCTTGCTCACTCACTCGCAGCTGATTGTAGCGAAGCGAAAACGCGAGGTGTTATATACTTTATTTGTGAAATAATTATGTATAAAATGTATATTTTCTTAAAGTTAAATAACAAGGCTATGTACTGTTTTTTTTTAAAAAAGTAAGTAAGTATTCTTTACGTAATATCAGCTTAAAGGGAAAATAGTTTGCAGTTTTTTAGCTAAAATCTTCATACTTTCTGGAGAAAGGTATTACAATTTTTTTAAATCTGAATTCCTTATCCTTCATTCATTCTTACTTCTATAATACTATAGTCTATTCAAAAATATATGAACGATGTTTAAGTATTATGAGTATTTACTGTATTAAAATATTGTAAAACTCTAATATAAAATTAAACATAGCAGGCATTTGTGAAATTCTACCTCAACTTCAAGTGTATCCCGCCTTTTGAACTCGATACCACGCAGAGTTTCGAAATTTTCCGAGCATAATTTATGTATTAAGTATATATACATTATATATTTTCATAAACTAGAATCGTAACGTTATATACTGCAGTATTTTTTAATAACTTACTAATCTTTAAGTAATACAATACCAAACCGGAAAGTAATACTTTGAACTTTCACTTTTCCTAAAAAAAAGCATTTTTTTTGTATGAAAAGGTTTTACGAAATTTTCAAATCTGAATTCCTCATCCTTAATTTATACGAAAATTATACTAAAGACGGCTAAAATCATTTTTGTGGCGTGAGCGTACTTTAACCAACCCTGTTTACGGAACCGGTAGGGACCGGACTTAATCTGCTAATTTTGATCTACGTTACACCTGTACCAAGTTTCATGCCGTGGTCACAATCTGATGATTATGGAACCTACACTATAGATATTTATCAGAGACTATAGGTGACAGCAAAATGAAAGAAGTGTCGAGGTGTTGTGCATTTTATAACAATGATATCTTACATTGACAACTCTCTTCTAATTTCAACGGTTTCTGAGATATGGAAAAAACTACAATCAGTTTGAGGGGGGAGGGAGTTGGGGGATATATGTTCAGCAGGACCTAAGGAACAATTTATCTTAGGTTTCGTAATTATTTTTTTTAATTACTGAGCTATACAGTGAAGGTGTTCAGTATGATTCAGTATGATAGCAACTGAACAACTGAACTGAAAATCTCAAAAAAAACAAATTTAACCTTTCGGCACTTTGTATGAGACTTCCAAATTTTTTTCGACATTTTCAGTTCAGTTGTCAGAAAGTAGTTGTTAGTATAAGGAGCAAAATTATCTCATGCATTATCATTTCACTGTTATGTTACACGAAAATAATGCAGGTTACCGAAGCAGTGATAAGGAGCTGAAACTCCATATCCCCCGCGTCATAGTCCAGGGCTCGTCGCAGCAGAAGTGCTGGCCGGTGCGAGGTTTCCAACGCAAAGTGCCCCCCGAGGTCGCCCCCAGCGAGGCTGTACTGTATCTCCGAGTTAGGGGTGTTGGGCTTATCGCGGTCGAACGCTTGTATGCCCTTGAAGATTGTCAAACCTGTGCCCAGTGGGATATTTAGTACAACTTTAGATTTCTAGATGATATAATACTATTTTCGCTTATCTAACTACTACACATTTCTACAATTTTAAAAAATGTCATCAATTTGAATAACTGACCCACACCTACAGATTGTAACTTTTGTCATATATTAAAATAAATAAGTTATGCCTTTTTCTTTATTTTCTCTGTTTGAATCTAAATATTTCAGAACAAGCGTAGTATCAATTATGATATAAATATAGTGACGCAGAACTAACGCGAAATAGAACGGACTAAAATTACTTTATAAAAAACTGACTAAAAACTTAAAAAAATAGTGTAGAATATATGAGTATGTAGAATTAAAATCAAATGAGTTATTCATCTTGGTATTACATTATAACCATCAGTAATTTTTGATTTCACTTATATATATATATATATATATATTATAAGCAAAAGTCCCCGTTCTGAGATGCGGAGGTTCAAGCCCGGCGTGTGCCAAATAAACTTTTTTTAATTTATTAACTACATTAATTATTCACACCACACTATACTATACATTCGGTATAGGAGAACATCGTGACGAAACTGCATACGTCAAAAATAGGCGCATGTGAAGCCAATAATCCGCACTGGGCCTGCGTGTGGACTATGGCCCAAATTGCCCTCGCCCAAGGTACAGGGTAGGCCGTACCCCAACCGTAGGTGGACAGGCTGCGAAGGAAAAAGATCTCTCCAATGATGTGAGTTACATATGTATTGCAAAAGTCTCTGTCAATGATGACAGTTAATTTAGTTACCGGTTTATATAAAATTACTGTTGCGGCTGTTTACAACCAAATAATATCCAGTATACTATATTTTAGATTATATTATATTATATTATATTATATTATATTATATTATATTATATTATATTATATTATATTATATTATATTATATTATATTATATTATATTATATTATATTATATTATATTATATTATATTATATTATATTATATTATATTATATTATATTATATTATATTATATTATATTATATTATATTATATTATATTATATTATATTATATTATATTATATTATATTATATTATATTATATTATATTATATTATATTATATTATATTATATTATATTATATTATATTATATTATATTATATTATATTATATTATATTATATTATATTATATTATATTAAGAATATTTTATTATGCATGTTTTGAAAGACGCAAATTCTCATAATGTATCTTTCGTAACTTCTCGGAAATCAGTTTATACATAAATTTCGTACAAAAATAGTAAGTGTAGTCAATTTGTTTCCGGAGCTATTTCTCGGGATCAAGTAACACAAGAAGTTCTGTTGATGAGTGCCTTCACCTCTTTTCGATAAACAGGTATTTTTCGCTGAGTATATTGTTGTGATCTATATACTTACTTGAGAGGCTCATACTGTTAGATTATATCATGAATAGTTATGTGATTTTCCTTATTTGTTACTTTATTACTGAGCAAACTAAGAAGAATAAAATTGTAGAATTTGCGCAAAAGCTATGAATATTTTATTTTTTGTTACAGTTTTTCTAAGTATTTAAACCAAAGTCCTATTTTCACGATGTTTTAAAAAAGCTATGAATATGAAATGAAATAAGAGCTTGAACGTTTTTTTAAAGAAACGAATTACAATTAAAAATATTTGCAAAATAACATTTGTATTAAAATGTGGATTTATTATAGTTTCCTATAATATTTACTCAATTTTTTTCAAAAATCTTGAAATTGGTTCAGGTTTAAATATATAATATATAATATATAATATATAATATATGATATATAATATATAATATATAATATATGATATATAATATATAATATTTAATATATAATATATAATATATAATATATAATATATAATATATAATATATAATATATAATATATAATATATAATATATAATATATAATATATAATATATAATATATAATATATAATATTTAATAGATAATATATAATAGGCAACCATTTTTGATTTTTGTATAAAAGCTTCACTGTCTTTTTAAGATATCTTACTAAAACTAAAACTAAAACCTCGGCCAAAACTGAAGATTGTAAATTCAAATATGTGGACAGTGTCACGCAAAAGTGTCATTGTGTCGGGAGTTATGTGAGTGGGCGCTCTGTGGACCCGTTTTGTTGGAACCGCGTGTATATTTTTTTATTTTATTTTTATTAAGAAAACCAACAGCTTTTACATATGAGAATAAAATATTTTAATTTTTTTTTAACACAAGCCAATTATAGGTTTCCCCAGACAGTATATATATATATATATATATATATATATATATACCACTTTAACTGTATATATATATATATATATACAGTTAAATTACTTTCAAAATTTTTTAAAGTACCAGAAAGTAAGATTATAGGTGGAGTGGATACCCATAGGTTGGTTTTGATATAATTTTATGTGTAGGTGCTGGGAAATATAAAACCCTAGGATTTTCGACATTGATACAAAAGATAATTTTAAAATAGAGTAGTGGTTTTAGTGTGGAGTGTGGAGTGAGGGGTCTAATATATAATTCATCTTTTTTGAATATGTGTAGCGCGTGCGGTAATCTGTGTGCAGTGTGCGGTGTTCGGTGTTTGGTATTTGGTACCGACCAGGGGGTGTGAGCTCATCCACGACGACGGTGTAAGGTGCGTCCAGGAACCGCGGTGCGTGGTCGTTCACGTCCTCTACGTACACCGTCACAGACAGATACGCAGATATCTGGAAAATAAATTACCCACTTATCAACTTATTGCAAACTGTAGGAATTTTCGTTTTTTAAGCCTGTAAGAACGGCAAATTAAATCGGCTTTGTGGCTCAGTGGGTAATGAATCGACTGCAGAATCGATTTCTGCACAAGACAATTTTTTTGTGTTTGTCTTGTATAATATGTATGTATATATTTACAAAAAAAGTATATGTATGTATTTGTATACATTGTCTTATATCCATAGTAAAAGCTATACTTAGTTTGGGAACGGATAACGTTGTTTTTAATGTCAGAAAATATTAAATATAAAAAGTGTTGCGCCGACGGGCTAAAGTAGCTGGTTAAAATAGACTGGCACTGAGATTATGTGTGACCGTGACGTTAGGCACACATACATACACCATTTTATAGTAATCAAATACAAAAATTTCGAAATTGGCATAACTTCTACTCGCCAATAACAAAACTCGACAACACACTGAATCCACGAGGATTATAAACGAGGAAAAAAATGATATTACAAACAAATTATGAGTTTCAGTTCCAAGTATGGGGAACCCCCAAAATGTATTGTTTTTTTTTTCTATTTTTGTGTGAAATGCGGGTTACAGAATACATCTACTTACCAAGTTTTAACAGTATAGTTCTTATAGTTTCGATAAAAAGTGGCTGTGACATACGGATGGACAAACAGACAGACATGATGACATGTCCATATTTGGATAGTAAGTTATCCAAATATGGACTAGTTACCCAATATGGACTACGGTAATATTTCACACGGTAGTATTGCTCGCGGAGTGAATATAGCAACAAACGATGCTCTGAGCATGCGTAACCTCGCTAGTGATTCACAGCGAGTCTTTGAGTACGATAGTTTCCATGTCAGTCATTTTCAACTTGGTTTGATGCAGTTTTTCGGTAAGTTTTCTAAGATTATTGCAGCAATATTAAGACTCGTTGTATTGTTATTATTTATATTCTGAAAACGTTATTGTGTTAGCAGTTATTGCTTCCATAACTCGTAGCTGTATCGAACGTATTTTTTTTTCTGAGAATATTATAACCTCAAAGTAGCATCAGTTTCTAATATGGATTACGACTGGGATTTGATATATGGACCGGTGGTCCATATTATAATCGTGTAGTCCACATAATGGACCCTATTTATTTTTATTTTAGGATTTGGTATCAACGAGTAAAAACGGGAAAAGACAACAATGGAACAAAGATTCCATGACAATGGCAATACTTACTATCAAAGAAAAAAATGGATCCCTAGATCCATAATAAAAACCTTGTGGTCCATATTGAATTACCTATTTTAAAAAGGTTATGTTTGACATATTTATAAAGAATTAAGATAATTAATAAAAAGTTGCTGTGATGTTATTTTTTTTTTCTAGTTTACAGTTAGACAATGTTATCACCGCTGCAAGAATGCAACACAAATAGCATCCAAAAACTTTTGTCATGTAATGTTTCGTAATAATAAGTTAATATTAAGTATATATTTACACAATAAAAACTATTTTCCTTATAGGGACTCGTTTAGATTTAAGAAAATTTTCATTGTAAAATTGTATTAAGTTAGGTAAAAGTAGAGTAGGTTTGTTACATTTCCCCTCTTTACTATTTGTTGATATCAAAAATAATATTGTGTGAGTACCGACATGTTGTCGACTTTGTACGCACGACTATCCCCAAAAAAGCGGGAAATTTAGTTTAATATATGTATATAAAACATATGCCATTTGTTGTGCAAAAATGTACAGAACTACTATGTAAAGTTCTATATAGACCGTATGTACGGTTATTAAGTTACAGGTGAAAACAGTTAGCATGTTGAGTATTGTACATTCTTTCTCCCTCAGTCCTATGATAATAGACTGCGATAGAGATACAAAAGGGATGGGTCTATGGGTAAAAAAGAGAAAGACTGTCTGAAACTTTACCTGGCTAGGGTCATTAAGTCCTTAGGCTATGCCTAAAGTAAGTATCACAGGTTGAATGCACACCTTTGCCCCTATACATAGGTATCTACACCGTTACGGTAAGTAGTATGGTTAGGGCGCAAAACATCTGTGAACTTATGAAACACAATAGCTTATAACTCAGCAACCGGGTTACATAAGATAAAGATAAATATATCACTAGATACCTCTCATAGGCATCTATCAAAATAAATAGGTTTCATATAGGTAACTTTAAGCCCTGAAGTACAGGAGCACAAGGAAAATCCTGAAAACTTGTATCACACATTTTTTTCATAATTTAACATACTGACAGACACCAAAAACACGGAAAGGTATGTCCGAATTTTAACATAATATATATAATATACGTCGTTGGAACCGCCTCCGAAAGCTCTATCTTAGGACACCTAAATCGTCATTATAGCTCCTACCGTTTGGCTATAAAACCTAAAAATGTAAAACAGCGTTATTTTATAGTCAAGCCGCAAATCGTGTGACTGTGATGGCAATAGCCGATAGAGACCCCAACTGTTAGTAGCGATTTCTAGCTAGGTAGATATACCTACACTTTCGATATATGTCTATATCGACTAATGTATGTTGTCTTTCACTAAGTTTTTGTTTGGGCTAGATTTTCAGTCACCACAGTAAGTACAATAAGTTAAGTACTAAATCTAGAAGGTTCTATGGAACAACCTCTCCCTCTGATGGGGTTTTTCATTTTTATTATAAATATAGAACAAATTTTGTATTTGTATTCAGTCAATCAAGAAGCTTCAAAAAGTATCCATCAGATACTAATATATAATGTTTAAAGTGAAATATGTAAATATGTGTTAGAATTAAGTTAGAAGCATAAGTTAAAAAATAAAATCGGTCTGTTGTGTGCATATACGCGTTTTAATATCTCAAGCGCCTAAGAAGAAACTCCTTGTCACGGGCAAAACCTTGTGCCACAGATATCGAAGGGTCTGTCCGCACAGACAATAATTTCTTGACTGATTGAAATAATAAAGACTTACATAGCTCCTTGTGGTAGTCCATATTTAGAGAACTTACTCTATTTACATTGTAAAGTTTATTGGTTAAGTGTTTGAATACAAAATTTGTATTTATTAGTTGACTATATTATGTTTAGTTTTATTATAAGAATAGATAACTTTTGGATGCTGGGAATAAAACAGTAGGTATGATTAGTTTTTAAAGCAAATTCTTGTTTATTTCTCTTGACGATTCAAGAGTGTTTTTAGAAATTTGAATAAAAAGATTTTGCATTTAATAATTAATTTTTTTATTAAAATTTATTTACTAACCTACTTCAAAAAAGGAGGAGATTCTCAATCCGTCGGAATCTTTTTTTTTTGTTTGTTACCCGATTTCCTGAAGATGCCTGGATTGATTCGAGAAATTCTTTTTTTATTTATATGTGGTTATACTTTCCAGGTGATCCCATATTATTTAATGAAATTAAAACTAAAACTTTTGGAGAAAAAAAAATAATCAATGTTAATTTGGAACTGGTGAAACGCATTTTATGTTGATGATTGTATAAAACTTTGTTACGACTATGAATGTTTTTAGTGTACAAGAAAAAAAAAGCAATTCGTCACTGAAAAGAAAAAAAATAAAAACTTTTTAACAAAAAAAACAACCGGCTTCAAAAAGATGCACTAAAAGGGTAAAAATAATTCTAAGTTGTTTTTTTTTGTTAAAAAGTTTTTTTTCATATCAATACTTTATTTTGTATCGTCTCGATCGAAGATAAAATTTTGAGTCCATTGCACACATTTTTCATATAGCATTGCTGCATCTACAAGCAATGAATAACAAAATGTGGTAAGTCAAAATTGTATCGCAGTATCACACGCGGTCGGGTAAATTGAAAGTTTGCGGACTTGAGTAAGCCTCCCTACTCTACTAGGTCTCTTTCGCACCTTATTTGACTCTTTATACGCGAGAAAGTCGCACCTAATTACTTACCTACTACTCCAGTCAATTAAGTGCAAGCTTGCGTTTTTGTTTGCCATAATTAATAGATCACATCTATTAATTATGGCAATTAATTAAAGTAAAAAATTATGAAAACTAATAAATCTATTTATCGAGCCGGACAGACTAACTGATGAAAATTGCACCTATGCTTTGGCGGGACTGATCTCAACACTGTGCGCCTATGCTTTGGCGGGACTGATCTCAACATTTATCATCTCATCTCTCAAATTCAAGCTCAAGTTTTAAGCAAATAACATTTATTTGGGATCACGAATAGAAACAGTATTTTTTTTCTATTATTTGTTCCGAATATTAATCTACCTCTCATGAATGTACGGCCCGTGACTTCTTTATTATTCTAAGTTTTGTCCTGCAACTTTTCAAAGGTTGCCCACCCCTGGTTTAAACAATCAGATCGCCAAATGTTTACAAAAGCTTCATAGCCTAAATAATAATAATAGGGATGACCTTTTGCCTTTTGCCATGTTGTTCACATGATCCTGTTGCTGTCAAAATTTTGGGACTTGAGCTGATCAAAAAACGTGATAAAGTTTTGGCACTCCTCTCTTGATGTTAACCTGACACCGCCTAAAGAATTCTGAAAAGACCGAAACAGGTGTAAAACTGAAGGTGCAAGGTCAAAGCTATATGGCGGATGCATTAACACCTCCCAGCCAAACTCTCTTAATTTTGCTGAGTCACTAAATATGTGTGTGTTCTAGCGTTGTCGTGATGAAAGACTAAACCCTTTCTGTTGATCAATTCCGACCGCTTTCTCTCAACTTCTTGCTTTAATTTCATCAGTTGTTTGCAGTAGAGATCCGAACCGATGGTTCTGCCCGGCGGTATAAGCTCATAATGAACAATGCCCTGCCAATGCCACCATACACACAGCATCACCTTATTGCGAGTTAACCCGGTTTTGGCACAATCCATGAAGCCGACCTTTGACCTACTCCTTTTTCGCACGTTCTAGTTGTACGTGATCCACTTTTCATTACCAGTAATCAATCTCTTCAAAAACAGGTCGGTTTCATTACGTCTTAATAAATAATTGAAAATGAGTACACGATTCATAAGGTTTCTTTCAGTTATATCGTGTGGCACCCAAATATCGAGCTTTTTTTTATACCCAGCTTTTTTCAAATTGGTCAAAACTGTCAATGTCCAGTTCTTCAGCTATGTCGTAGCTACTGATATGCCTATCTTGCTCCCCTTCTTAAAAAAGTTTATAAATACTGTTTGCGAAAAGACTTTTCTCTCGACATTTATATAATAAATATTTAGATACCCAAATAGTTACAAAAGCGTTAAAAGTAATGTTAAAAATTAAAATTTTTACTTACTTTAGCTTTGTACTAATCAATAACAATAATTATAATGAAGTGTTTTGAGTCTGTTTAAGTAAGAAGGGGTGTCAGTCGTGAACAAATAAGTGAACGCCCTCTCGCGAAGTAGCGATGAACTGCACAGCGTCAACAGCCCAGGCGTGCCGCGTGGCGCGTGGTGCGTACTGCGACCGGAGTCGACAGCCTCAGTACCGCGCCTTAGATATTTTGCGCACGATATCTCCCTAAATTGCTATTCCTCAAGTACTGTACCGAGTCATTAAAATGCAAGGATAAGATATATTGTAGACTAAATGTGATTTAATGCAGCGCTTAGAGGAATCTCGTGTAAGTATTTGCCGAGCAAACTTTACGTTCGTCGAGCTGTTGAGTTGTCGAGCTGGAAAACGAGATAATCTACTATACAATTATAGAGGATGTATTTCAGATAACCAAAGCTTTAACTGCCTTTGTTTGTTCCGATGCCTTTCTTTATAAACTATTTTTTTGCTAACACGTATTAAAATCAAATTTACTAAAAAGTAGAAATGAAGCAGACATACTAACTGTTTAGTCCTAGCTCAGCGTAGAAATAATAAAAGATAGTGGACTGTATTTAAATAAGGTATATTTGATAATTAAGTAAAAATATTGAGACAAGCGTTTGTTGGTATGCGCTTACGCTAACGGCTTGCAGCAGAGTGAAATTGTGGTAGGTGTCGCCACTTGCGTCCGCTCCAACGTTCCGGTTCACGCATGAACACTAACAGTACATTAAGCTACAGTTTCTTACCGACATACTGCCAGAACAAATTAGCTTTATTTTGCCTTCTATTAAACAAATTGCAGTTGGTAGTCAAAGTGAACGAGGGATTCCGTTTCGTTCTTTGCCGTTTTTGTGCTACGCGTTTAGAGATAAAGCCTTCAACTTGTATGCTTTTTGTAAATTTCAAGGCCTGTTATTCCTATCAATTTTTTTTAATGCAAATTCATAGCTGATGCATTACAATTTTAAATAGGTAGACACTGCAAAGCACCCAGTTTCATAATGCTGAATTGTCAACTAGGGTGCGAGTCATATAAGTTTGCACGTATCAAAATATGGAGCGATAATTCTATCGTAAATTGTTTTTTTAATCTCGTTCATAGTGGGGCCTCCGCCACGCGGAAGTTAACGTGGCCGGTAGAGTCCGGTAGCAGGTCGTCTAGTAAATAATCTAACCAAACAATATATAATGCAACTGAAGTAATTTTCTCACCCAACTCTTGAATTCTTGGGCCTAATTTAAAAAAAAACGTACAACCATTTTAAGAACATTTCTTCTTCTTTAAAGTCGGTTAAAAGCGCTAGCTTAAAACTAATAATTTTATCGTTTTTATAGAAAACGCATTAGGAACGTGAAAATGAGCCAAAAATAGGTGAATGAGAACGTTTCTCGTGAAATAATTTTAATGATATTTACAATTTTGTTGTGCAAAAAGTTTGCAATGTTTGTTTTCCATAGAGTAAGTACTGTACGGAGACAGTGGTGTGGTATTACCTACACTGTGGTCATGTGGTCATGTTTCCTTCACCTTTATTTTTATTTTTATTAGTTATTTCGCGTAGGTTTCTAACCGCATCCTTGCGAACAAAGAGTTCTTTTTTAATTATTTCTTTAAAAGTCTTCTCTTACCCTCTCTAATAGGTAGGATCTACACTATGTCTCCTTTACTTTAAAATCAAATGGAGCGCAGATGTAGACGTATTTTTTTAACTTTGTCAGCCAATAATTCGTAAAATATGCACTTCACAGAAACAGTGTCTTAAAAACCATAAATGCATTTTTGAAAATTACTTCAACAACACCTAAGAAAATGTGGTAAGTCAAAAAAAACCCCGTAAAGTGCGAGTCGGACTCGCGCCCTGAGGGTTTCGTAAAAAGTAAACTGTATTGAGGGACAAACTTAACTTTACCGTTGGACAACTGTTGTCCCAATACATCGACATAGCTTGCTGTTAGTTTACCAACTGTAAATAAGTTTATAATTGCAAAAAATGTGATGTAACAACAAATTTACAGTTTTTAAGTTTTGTTTTTTTCATGTGTGCATCATGGCATTGCTTATTGCCAAATTTTATGTTTCTATGTCAACGGAAAATACCCCATAGTCTTTGATTTATTTGTGTCACAATATGCGAAAATAGGAGCTTGTTTTTTTACAACTTTAAGTGACCGAGTTTGATATAGGTAAAGCTACTATTCAATATTTTTTTTTTCATTGATGCGTTTCTATAAGACACCTAAAATAAGTAAAATTTCATCAAAATTGGTCTAAAGATGGCGAAAGGTCACAACTTTTGGATAAAAAAAAACGAGTTGCACTCCGGGAGTGCCGGCAGAAGTGAAAACCTTTATTTTGTCACAAGACATGTCTTTGACATTGTCAAGAAATAATAATGTTTGTTTATTTACTTTTTTGACGTAGTATATTTGACATCGCAATCTGTCATAGAATTAAAATTCCATATCCAACCTCCCTGTACTACTCATAATCGCGAATACTAAAAATAAAAATTATAATAGGCGTGGCATTACGGTTTCCGTCTTACGAATTTCCACGATTAGGACACGTGACCTGACGCGAGTTTATCATTTTTTACCCATACCACAAAAAGTGCACAACGCCGCTAAAGAAGTTTTCACTTCAATAAAAATTATAATAGGCGTGGCATTACGGTTTCCGTCTTACGAATTTCCACGATTAGGACAAGTGACCTGACGCGAGTTTATCATTTTTTACACATACCAAAAAAAGTGCACAACGCCGCTAAAGAAGTATTCACTTCAAAAATATCAAGTCATGTTTTTAATGCCTTTTCCACAGACAAAACATGATCCATCGTCATGTTACAATACCAACGTACGCATCAAACTAATGGAAAATAGAAGGAAGTAAGGGGAGAAGTAAAGTATGCAAAGTTAGACCTGGCGACATTTATTTTTGCGTATTTTAGGGTCTCAAGTATGGATCACTATCTCAGATCAGATCTTGTTCAACATATTTTCCATTATCTCACTTCTTGTCACCGCTTTCTTTATGCACTTTAATAACGGAACCCAACCTGTTCGCTGTTCTTACGTAATATAACTAACTCGGTGAGTAAGGGTTGAATGAACCAGAAATGTCAGATGTTGCAAACAACTTTTTAATTTTCAATAAAAACGAAACTGAAAAGATAAACTGCGATAAAAAGTTTGACAGCGGCAAGATTAATGATGGAGAACGCACAAATTATTTATTTGAGGGACGCAGTGACGCTGGGCGCTGCTGGTGCGAACGTACGCGAGCTGTTTGCCAGAACAATTATGCAAATACTGTCAAATTATTGAAGTAAACATTTACACAAGGCGATTTACCGTCGAGTTAAAGACTTTAGATAGGGCTAAATAGGATTTGGTTTGTGCCCTTTTTTCTTAACATATGACTGTGTAAATTTTTTTAACTACGAAAACTGCAACAAATTAATAAAAATGACTTTTATTTTTAGTCTTCATAAACTGAAAAAAAAACGAATGAAGGAAGATATTATCAGCTGTAACATAGGTTTAACTCGATTGTTTATGATCTCGCCTACATATATTTTGCATAGATGTGCTTGTGTCATACAAATTTCAACATTCGAGTAATGATCTATCTAGAATGTATGTTTGGATTATTTTGCGAACAAATTGTTTTTTTAATATCAATAAGATTGCCTTTGCTATGTGCAACAAAATGGAATAATTTGTCTACCTTTCACAGGTGTAATATTTCAGAAATATAAACTCTTTTTTGACAGAAAAAACATTGAAATTATTGTATACAAATGTAATAACTACAAAATTAAAACTCTCTATTTACAACTACTGAATCGTCAGTTGAAAGAAAAAATGTATGCAGTAAAAATTAGGATAACTAATTTATAGATTAAAAACTTAAAAATCATAGAAGATAAACGTACGTTACGTTAGCTAGCAGCACTTAATTCCGCAAATTCCCCAGATATATTTTATTTCAACCATTGCTGAGCATTATTAAAAGGGTGGCTGGTAGTGGCTGGATGCGGAAGGCAGAGGACAGGGAGAAGTGGCGCGCCATAGAGGAGGCTTATGTTCAGCAGATGATCAATATAAGCTGATATGATGATAATTACGAGCATTATTGATTCCCATGAAAGATACCCTGAATTCAATGAGGCTAAGTTCTCGAACCAATAACTACGCAGGGATATTTTCTCATGAATTTGTTCTGACCTATGGATTCTCTCAGCTGGTACTTTCTCGAACGAGCATACCAGATATAGAGGACTATACAAGCTCCTTACTGGACCTTCTGCTGACTACACGTCCGGACGGATACTCCGTCTCAGTGGTTGCGCCTCTTTGGTCCTAGGACCGTTGTCTCGTTAGGACTCAAATGTCATGCACAAAACCTGATCCATCTGGGCCAACTAATTGGAGACGTGTATGGTATTATAAGTCAGCAGATTGGGATGGATTGCGTGAATTTTATGCATCGTACCCGGGGAGGCAGCTTTGTTTTAGGTCAGAAGATCCTGACGTCTGCGCAGCTGCAGTAACTGAGAAAATCCTCGCTGGTGTGGAATGTTTTATTCCTAACCCGCCAGTAGGTAGCTGCCGGTGTCGAAAAACTAAAAGAAGCTAAATTCTCAAGAAATCTGCGTATAGTATTTGATATTAATTTTAACTTGATTACCCTGAGAAAAAGGGTCTCGAAAGACAGACAGCCAGACAGACGGACAACAAAGTGATCCTATAAAGGTTCCTATTTTCCTTTTGAGGCACAGAACCCCAAAAAAAACAAGGAAAGTGTCAAAGGGATCAAGATTGTGCAAAAAGCCACCAAGATCATTAGGCATGATATTCAGATTAAAGTTTGCAATCAGTCTTTAAGTGAGGGTGTGACTTGAATAAGTCTTTCGTCACTTTCCTTGTTTTCTTTTTTTTCTTCATACCAAGCATCGCGTAGGATTTGTTTGTATCCAAAAACACAGCACTGGAACATCAAATGTGTTAGAACCTTCAGAAACAATCAAACGAGACCCATTCATACTTGGCTTAAAGTTGTGCTTTTATAGTTTTACATACAGGTTTCTCCACAGTAAAACATCGAGAATTCCAGTCTGAAGTCTGTACAGTCTGGTAAAGCTGATCGCAGACCGCTGTTTCCGGCTAAGCAGATGTTGATTCCTCTTGTTTCTTAAAAACCGCGATCGACTGGGTCCTCGTTTATTTTTTTACACAACGTGTAGACGAGAAGTATAGTCACATTGGCTAGTTGGCTGATTTTGCCGTTAACCCTCTCTTAACTGGCTTTTAAGGGAAAACTAGCCATTTGTCACCCACTTAAGAAACATCAAAAATCGATGCAGTCACAGAAACAACACTCACGACATCGTTAAATGTGACACCAAAACATTACACTGAAATAAACAAAACAAAATTCTGTAATTGCTTTAACATTCGAAGGAAAATAGATAAATATAAAATAGTAAAACGGAATTAAACGCGTTGATGTTTTGGCAAACTACCTTTTTCCCAATGTTTCTGCTGGGTTACAAGGTTACACGGTTTTGGGAAAGAGGTACTGTGCCAAATAACAACGCGTTTCCCATTTTACTATTTTAAATTAGAAATGGAACGCGTAAATTTAAAAACTTAAATAGTAAAGTAATATATATTATTGAAGGGAATTTTATGGTCTACAACCCTATGGCACGCATATAATTTGTGGGTGCATCGTCGCAACAATATAAGGTAAAAATTGGTTCGGCAGCAAGTACCGTACATGCAACTTCTCTTGAGAAAAATTCTTTTACAAAAAAAAATTACGGCATATTGGATCCGCGATTTTGAATTTTAAAAAACTGATAAAAAATTCAAAATCAGCACCTTCGAAAACCCTTTACTACCCCTCGAAACCTGAAATTATACATAAAATTTATGTTGCGTGCATAAAAAAGTCAGTTTTTTACGGATAAAAAACGAACCGCTGGACCGATTTATTTTAGACTCCTTTCAGATCTAAGTCATGACGTGGCGTATCGATTGATATGTCATCAGAGCGATTTGGTACAGTAGTTATGCCAAAATATGTCTACATACAAATATACATACGTACACACACACACACAGACATCACTCTAAAAATGATTGCAAATGATTTTCCAAGTCTTGAAACGTAAAAAAAACACAGAATTTCGATTTTCGGACCTATTCCAATAACTTACAATATAATATAACAAGAGAAGTTAAAAATGTTTATGTCCAAAATTACAGACTTTCAAGAGCGGATATCTCGTAACGAAGGCAAAAATTGTGTTTCGCGCATTTCCCTCTCAAAATAATTTTGCGTTGACTATAAGGAATCACGAGAAAATAAAGAAGGCCGCAAGATATATATACATATATTTTCATCGAAATTTTCGATTACATTTACTGTAAGAACTTGTACACATAATTAAAAGGATATATTTAAAAAAATAAACTATGAATTGCTGATTATTATATTTTTTTAATATGACGCAACTTGCACTGTAATTTTATTAATTTATGAGAATTTTTGAATAGTTTAAATATTATTTAAATTAATTAGAATTAATAAGGGAGCAGTTATTTTTTTTGGATAAGACATAATATGTTTGTGTGAGAGCTTATCCAGCGAATCGAAGTCCACGGCGCGAGGTTCCCAGCCTACTGCCAGTTCATTGGCATCGCTTAAAACAGATCTTTTTACGGTTTCAGTTGTAAAAGTAAACGTAAAATCTTTTTCGAAGATACGTTTTCTTTGTGACGTTACCTTACAGCCTCCGGGTCGTCAAAGAGAAAAGAGATTGTTTGTTAAGCGTTCATGACCTTATCACTCCGCTAACATTTCGTTATGTGACGATTTCGTTATTTGCGACGTTTTTGTGTTACTACCTTATATAGAAATACGAATTTTGTCGTCCTTATTATTTATACATCACTTATTTATAGACAGTTAACAATTTAATGTAAATATTTACTCACAAAGGCGTTTGAAAATGCAAATAAATTTCAATATAATGGAACTCATCTCAAATTGTAGGTTTTGAGTTGCTCGATATGAATATCCTCTTGCGACTTGGCATTTCATATAAATAAATATCTATTCATATAAATATATCTCATAAATATATATCATATATATCTCAAATACAGCGCGCATATACATACATATATATAAACATACTATAACGGAATGGCCATTTCAGGTTTTCTGAATCCGGTAAACGACCGGAGGATGCAAGAAACTATGGAAGTTTTCAGACATCCATTCCTAGTTCTCTATATTTATACCAGCGACTCGATTCTGTAAAATGACAGCTAACAATTCTCATTTGAAATCCATAGAAGTAAGATATACATTGCGCATTTGAAATGACATATGAAATTCATCGATTGTCGCGAAACGCAATGTATATCTTATTTATTTCAAAAAAGGTTACCAATCTTTTACGGAATCGACCTGCGGGTTTCAAACATAAAAACTATATTAACTTTTTTACTAATGACATCTTGTGTCATGCCTTATTACTTCTATGTGTGGCTTTGCGTTTAGGTTAAAGTTGCTTCTAACCTATTTTCATCAACGCCTAAATAAGCGGATTTACAAAGATTCAGTTAAGATTATTAACCTACAACTAAAGTTTTATATATATTCGTCCAAGACCGTTTAGTAACGGTTTTCTATTTACCCTACGGGTCTCTGCCGTTACTACTACTTTGGAGAAGGCTGCCCTTCTCAATCGCTCTCTGGGCCGTTGCGAGTTCTCTCTCTCTCTCTCTCTCTCTCTCGGGCTCCGAGGGGCGAGCATCAGCCACTTGCGGCATAGCACTGTGCCTGCTCAGCAAGGCCCTGGGCTAACCTTACACACCACACGTCTTAAGGCTTCCTAAACGTCAATCCCATCCGCGTAAACCTACTCTGGCGGCGGAGACCTACTGGATGTTGACGTCGTGGGAAACATCATCGATCGGGCTTTAAAATTAAATGTACTTTTTATCCTTATATATATTTGCAAACCTTCTATATAGAAATCTGTGTAGGCAGGCTTACGGTTTTCTTTCTTTCTGTATTGATAGGTAGTTGCTAAATTTGTAAAATAGATATCTCTAATTTCTATATATTAAGGGTTACGAATCACCTTATGTGATTAGTTTACTACTAACCATTAAATATTGTTAATATAACTTTGAACGAGTATACATTACAACTTTCCTTGACTTTGAAAAGCGACTTTATTTTACTTGCCTCTGAACACCAAGCCAGTGCATCGGTAACAAAATCTCTAGTTTTGTTATAATACCAGGTTAACAGTGTCTACAATATTTGTCAACGTGGTTTACAGGGTGTACAATTATTTTCCACGTGATTAACAGTTACTACAATTATCGTCAACGTAGTAAACAGTATCTATGATTATTTTCAACATGGTTAACAGTGTCCACTATTATTATTTTTGTGTAAAATGGAAGATCCTTAACAGAGATACATCTACTAAAATCTTTAACTACTGACCCAGGTTACACACACTGCGCGATTCTTTGGCTCGTTACATAACTTGGAATCCTCAGTTCTGGGTACTTTTTCTGACGACTTGAGGACGGTTTCTGGTTTATTATCCAAAAGACTTAAAAACTTAACATTACTTAAATTACTTATATAAAAATGTCAAATGTGAGTCGGTTTTTTTTCTTAGTTGAGGAGTTGTCGTTGTAATTCTACACGGATATCCGAATTTAGGGTGGGTGGAACCGCGGACAATAGCTAGTAGAATTATATATCTCTTATAAATTCAATTATTAATTAAAATTAGTAGACAATAGAAATAAATTAAATTAAATTCAAGATAATAAATTTTATATAAATAAAATGTAATTTAAGAATTAAAAAAAAATTATGCCTTTAAGAAATCATCATGACTCTATAGAAACTCAAAAACTTTATATAAGGCACTACATAATAATTATATAGGTTTTGAAAGCGCGTAGAAAGGCAAAACTTTTAGTTTACAATGGCATAACACTAGAAGCGCGGTGAATTTATTATAGGCTTCTCTATCATGATTTTGAAGAATCATAAACTCATTTATCAACGATTAACATTTATAAGTCTATAATCAAATTCTGTTGCTAATTGTGTAGAAAGAGAAAGAGTTATTAGCCATTAGGACTAGCCTAGCGTTTTTGGACTATGAGAATGTCTTTGATTCGGTCAAGGGAGTTTATTAGGAACAGACTAGAATACGCCAAAATCTGGAATTCAAGAGAAAAATGTAGGCAAATAGGTGTTACCTCTCGCGGGCCGTGAGAGTACTTGTATACATTTTCTCTCCAATTCCAGGGTCTGGCGTAATCGAGTCTGTTCCCAAAAAGCTCCCTGACGTGTATTTCGATTAAGAGTTTATCGCAATCCCGCATTGTCTTAGAAATGGTAAATGACGTAATGTTCATAATGTCTCTCCAAATTTGCGTAGGGAAAATAACCTCGAAGTTGTATACCAAGACTTTGAGAAAGATGTAACCCAACGAATGGAAACTACCTTACATATATTTTTATCTAAAATGACTCAGTTTATCAAGATGAATGTCTTCAATGAGTGCATGAAGTTGTTCCTCACAAATTAGAACATAATTGATCACGCACTGTGTGGTTACAGAAGTGCTTCCCCTGCAATTTCCCCTTAAGACACAAGCATATTTTTGCAATTGCTCAAGTGTTTAAACGCTAATAAATGCAAAAAAACTAGGCAGTGTATTGTACGCGTCTAGTCTGTCTGCCTGTGTGTACTGTAAGCGTCTAGTCTGTCTGTCTGTGTGTACTGTAAGCGTCTAGTCTGTCTGTATGTGTGTACTGTAAGCGTCTAGTCTGTCTGGCTGTGAACGTGTAGTCTGTCTGTCTGTGTGTACTGTAAGCGTCTAGTCTGTCTGTATGTGTGTACTGTAAGCGTCTAGTCTATCTGCCTATGTGTACTGTACGCGTCTAGTCTGTCAGTCTGTGTGTACTGTAAGCGTCTAGTCTATCTGTCTTTGTGTACTGTAAGCGTTTAGTCTATCTGCCTGTGTGTACTGTAAGCGTCTAGTCTGTCTGTCTTTGTGTACTGTAAGCGTCTAATCTGTCAGTATGTGTGTACTGTAAGCGTCTAGTCTGTTAGTCTGTTTGTACTGTAAGCGTCTAGTCTATCTGTCTGTGAGTACTGTAAGCGTCTAGTCTATTTGTCTGTGTGTACTGTAAGCGTCTAGTCTATCTATCTGTGTATACTGTACGCGTCTAGTCTGCCTGTCTGTGTGTGCTGTTAGTGTCTAGTCTGTCTGTCTGTGTGAACTGTAAGCGTCTAGTCTATCTGCCTGAATGTACTGTTAGCGTCTAGTCTATCTATCTGTGTGTACTGAACGCGTCTAGTCTGTCTGTCTGTGTGTACTGTAAGCGTCTAGTCTGTCTGTATGTTTGTACTGTAAGCGTCTAGTCTGTCTGTCTGTGAACGTGTAGTCTGTCTGTCTGTGTGTACTGTAAGCGTCTAGTCTGTCTGTATGTGTGTACTGTAAGCGTCTAGTCTATCTGCCTATGTGTACTGTACGCGTCTAGTCTGTCAGTCTGTGTGTACTGTAAGCGTCTAGTCTATCTGTCTTTGTGTACTGTAAGCGTTTAGTCTATCTGCCTGTGTGTACTGTAAGCGTCTAATCTGTCAGTATGTGTGTACTGTAAGCGTCTAGTCTATCCGTCTTTGTGTACTGTAAGTGTCTAGTCTATCTGTCTGTGAGTACTGTAAGCGTCTAGTCTATTTGTCTGTGTGTACTGAAAGCGTCTAGTCTATCTATCTGTGTATACTGTACGCGTCTAGTCTGCCTGTCTGTGTGTGCTGTTAGCGTCTAGTCTGTCTGTCTGTGTGAACTGTAAGCGTCTAGTCTATCTGCCTGAATGTACTGTTAGCGTCTAGTCTATCTATCTGTGTGTACTGAACGCGTCTAGTCTGTCTGTCTGTGTGTACTGTAAGCGTCTAGTCTGTCTGTATGTTTGTACTGTAAGCGTCTAGTCTGTCTGTTTGTGAACGTGTAGTCTGTCTGTTTGTGTGTACTGTAAGCGTCTAGTCTGTCTGTATGTGTGTACTGTAAGCGTCTAGTCTATCTGCCTATGTGTACTGTACGCGTCTAGTCTGTTAGTCTGTTTGTACTGTAAGCGTCTAGTCTATACTGTAAGCGTCTAGTCTTTCTGTCTGTGTGTACTGTAAGCGCCTAGTCTGGTGTATGTTTTAATGGCCACAACAACAACAAAAAGACTTAGGCTATTGGAAAACTTTTGTTACTATTTTTTTTTCTATTTATTTAAAGGTTATGTAATGTTTGCTCATAGAGTGGTTTGTTTTTATTAAATAGATACGAAATATATTATTGCCAGTCCTGCAGGAAACGCGTGGACCCTTAAACACTGACCAAGTCGTCGCCAGTGTCAAAGTCGCACCCGAGCCGAAACTTGAGCACATTTTGCGGAGCATCGGTGTCGACCAGCGCGTCTACACTGCGCGCGAGCACGACTGACACGTGCGTGCGGTTCACGTCCCGGTAAGTGAACATCTGAGCGTCCTCCTCACGGTCCACCGGCTGCAAGCTCAGGTTCAATCTGAAAATAACAAAAAAACAGATTAATATACAATAATACAATGTAAAATACTGGAGAAACTTATTGCACGGGGCTTATTGCAAGTTCTAAGTGTGCAACCCCTAGTTCCGTTGTGCAGTAAGCCGCGAAGAACCTGTGGCGAAAATCAAGATCAGTCTGTCGAAGACTTTATCCAATTCTAAAACACACCACTTAAGAGAATTATGATCCTTGGTATTGATATCTTAGGTGACATTCAGTTCAGAGATCATTTGGAAGATAGGGTAAAGCTGGCGCCTAAAAACTTTGGAGTATTTAACGGCGCAAAGCAGTAGTTCACATTGTGTCAAAGTTGCTGCTTAACGAGTCGCAAGTCCAGCCCCATATGGAGTTGTGCTGCCATCTATGGACAGGTGCACCCGAATACAAGCTACGTTTTTTTGACTCGGTTCCACGATAAGCTGAGATAATTGTCCACAATCCTAAATTTACAAGCCATATCGAACACTTATGCGTATGTGTGTATCACCATCAAGTGTGTGTGTATATATTGGGTGGGCGTGTGTATGTGTGTGTGTATCTCTTTAAAGTGTGTGTATATATTTATGCGTGTGTGTGTGTATGTGTGTATCACCATTAAGTCTGTATGTGTATAAGTTTGTTTGTACGCGCGTCTGTGTAATACACATACTCCATAAAGTTAGTGTAAAACAGATGTAGCTTTAGTAAGTATATAAAACACTCAAATTTTAAATCACAAAATCTTTTCACAATAAATTAAGATATCGCGTAATGCAATCACACAAACAAATACAGCCCAATTGAGAACCTCCTTCTATTTTTGAATCGGTTAATAAACGAGAGTATAGTATATGATGTTTTCCTTTGCATGCTTTTATTGCACAAATACTAAAACAATACCATAACATAAAAGAATATTATAAGCACAGCTTAAACATTTACGTTTTCATACAGTAAGTCATCGCCTTCGATAAATTGTACAACGTCGAGACAGTGTTGGAGCCGTGACAAAGTGTGTACTTATGTATGACTGGCTGGGCAGCACCAGCACCAGCACCAGCACCGTCATCTGTAGATTGTAATAGAATTTGACGGAAATATTACTAATGTTCTGAGCTACCGCAATGTAAGTAACCTAATATTAATTTATTCTAATAATTAAACTTATGCTTATAAATTTTTGCTTACTTCAAATATTTTAACTTACTAATATTTTGGGTAAATAATAATAAATACATTAAGAGCGACATCTGTAAATTACGACCAAAACTTTTATAAAACGTATATATTTTCATTGTTTACATTGCTTCTATAATTTGTATTGAAGGCGCCACCTGTGTATACTACACGACACTTTTGATATGTCCAGTTCACATCATTTTGTTATGGGAGCGCCATCTTTGTACACTTCCAGATCAAGCGTCGTCTAATCTTGCATATTGTAACTATTTTAATCCTTTGATAAGATCAGAGATGTCACTGTTGACTTTTGTTGGAACCCTACGACAGATGGAAATATTTTCATGCATTTAATAACTTGATGTGATTAAAAATTATATTTACCAATTAATATTTGTAATATAAGTAGTTACTTAAACTCAATCTCTTAATGTGAAAGCATTAGATGAGTTATGTTTTTGGATTTAATTGAACTTAAAGTAGGTATAGTGAAAGTAAAACGCGTTATTAGTTAAAATAAGCCCTACAATTCTATTCTATCTACAATTATCGACATTACCTTGTTTTAGGTTTCAAATGTTATCAATCATAACTATTAATTTAATCTTTGAATCCGGCTGACTTAAGCATTGTCAGGCTTGAACATGCTCATTATCGCTTACAGGTTATATTTGTTCGTCACTTGACGAGCGGCTGTAATGAAAAATAAAAATTTTATTATCATGTTTTCTCAGCAAATTATCTTTATTTTAATTCCATACAAGATTTATTTCACTTTAGATAATAATAAAAATAATAAAGGTTTTTTTAAGTTACTTATGCAGAGTGTATCGTAAACAAAAGGTAACTTTAAGTCCTCGATAAAACTTAAAAGATTTATAGTACACTACTGGTAAGTAACCAGTTTCCAAAATTTCTTACTGAAAAACAGTGTTTTTTCCACTAATCAGAAATAATACAGTTGAAGTCCTAACTTTACCAAGAAGGTGAACAAACTCAAACATCAATCTCGCCACAGTCGTGCTGTCCTGGTACTTTATTTTACCAACACTGAGACTTCACAACATAAATCAATAACAAATAAGAACTAGGTTGGTAAAGATATACAAAGAGAAACTACACTCTTTAGCACTCACTCACAAAAAGAGAAACTGCACTCTTTAGCACTCACTCACAAAAAGAGTCTATTTAGAAACTGCACAGTTAACAAAAAGTCTCGAAGAACAATCATGTTTGACTCAACTATCAAGTTCTTAGAGACAAATTTTAGGGGTTTTAAAATGTGTGGTATGCAGTTTAAAAACGTTCCATTAAATAAAATTAAAAAACTAACCAGTTCATATCTGAGTGATAGGGAATCGATTGCGATGTCGATGAAGCCAATTGGTCATTAGTTCTCAACACACACACACACCCACACACACACCCACACACACACACACACACACACACACACACACACACACACACACACACACACACACACACACACACACACACACACACATGTGTGTATATTAATACTCTTCGTACTCTTCGTGTACGGGACCTTAAAAAACAAAAAAGTAATAATTTAAGAGGTCTGCATACAAGAAACATGTTATTGTTTTATCTTAAAAATAAACATATACAAGCTTTGAACTTAAAAATGCTAACACATACAAGCTTCAAACTTAAAAATTGTAACACATACAAGCTTCAAATTTAAAAATGGTAACACATACAAGCTTCAAACTTAACATTTTAATAGTCTAAGCTCTATATAGTAAAACAAAAAATAATAAAAACTGGTCAAGTGCGAGTTGGACTTTTATCTAATGGTACAGAACTGTCGGCGCGCAGGTCCGACTTGCACTTAGCCGGTTTCTTTTTTAAGATAATAGATAACATTTAATCACCGCATCAAATTCAAGAATCTTTTTGTCCGTACTATAATGATTTTTTTGATTTAACTAAGTTCTGCTAGTTTATGTTATTTTAAGTTAAGTCCTAATTATTATAGTAGGTATCTTAATTAGTCACTTAAGTCGCACGTACGTTGCATCTGAGGATCGAAAGTGGATCTGTATCCGGTATCAAAAATTAAATGTGATTAATGTCGACAACTTTTACCAGCAGTTTGTGCCGGCAGAGTGAGTGAGCAGATTATCTGAAATGAAGTGTTTTATTTCTCAACAAGTAGAAGTTCTAAACTTAAACTCGGCTATCCAAGTGATACTAGCGATATATCCAAGTGATACTAGCGATATCACAATAATAATAAATGATGAATAATTACGCGATAATAATAATAATAATAATAAGAAGCGCCAGGCAGTGCTCGTCGACATCACCATTCACCATGACGAGAACCTCGTGAAGGCTGAGAAGGACAAAGCCAGCAAATACCTGGACCTGGCATACTAGGTAACCGCCATATGGGATGTTGATTCGACGATTATTGTCCCGATAGTCGTTTCTGCGAACGGTCTTATAGCGAAGAGTCTCGACCAACACCTTAAGAAACTCTCGCTAGATAGCTGAGTCAAGGGTCAGATACAGAAGGCGGTACTCCTGGACACTGCGCGAATAGTAAGGAGGTTTCTTTGTCTGTCGCCCTAACCACCGGTAGCCTAGGCCCCGCCCCGCTGCCGGCGGAACCCTAGGTTAGGTTTTTTTATAATGTGTTAAACCGACTCACATTTGTCGTTTTCATGTAGCTTATGTCCTTTCTTGGAACACAAACTATCTCCATGCCAAATTTCATCTTAATCGGTATAGCGGTTTAAACATAAAGAGGTATCAGACAGACAGAGTAACTTTTGCATTTATAAATATAATTAATATGAATGTCCAAGGTAATTCACGAAAATCAATATTTTTTATGATGTAGTATTTAGACGTATTCTTCACTATACGAAGATTATTTCATAAAAACATTTAAGACTATTTAACTGATGTTCTAATGAGTAATTTTTTGTATTATATGTATGTATTATATGTATGTATTATATGTATGTATACTAGATTTTGCACGCAGCTCCGCTCTCGCTGAACTGGTCTATCAGCGTTGGATTTTTACGGCAACTCTTCGATAACATATAGAATGATTTCTACAGCTGTTACTATATTTTGTTCACGTAAAATTGGCTTATAGTTCTTACTCTGGAATATAAATTGCCTATCTCTCCGTCTCTTCAACAATCTCTGTACTCAATTCAATTGGTTCGGCCCCATATGGACCCGGTTCAACGACGGGCTGTGAGAATTGTCGACGATTCCAAACTCACTTGCGGTATCGAGCCCTTAAGTCTGAGGAGAGACTTTGCCTCACTGTGTGTGTTCTACCGCTTGTACAATGGGTTGTGTTCTGAGGAATTGTTCGAAATGATGCCCACGGCTACTTTCTACCATCGCACCGCTCGCCATCGGCAGGGAATTCATTCTTACACTTTAGAACCTAAATGGTCGCGTACAGTGCGGTTTCAGAGAAACTTCCTCCCGCGAACGCTTAAGTTGTGGAATGAGCTCCCTGCCAAGGTTTTCTGCAAGGACTACAGTATGGAGTTCTTCAAGAAAGAAGTTATTAGATTTCTGAAGGGTCGGCAACGCGCAAGTGATACCCCTGGTGTTGCAAGCGTCCATAGGCTACGGTGACCGCTTACCATCAGGCGGGCCGTAAGCTTGTTTGCCACCTTAGTGGTATAAAAAAAAAAAAAAAAAAAAAAGTGATGCTTAGCAATAATATACAAGCAGACTTTTGTATGTATATGTTAATTAGGATAGTGTATTAATTTACTCAACCAATGACAGAGCTTTATAAATTATTCCAATGAAAATGTATAGATTTATATGTTTTTTTGGATATCCGCAATAATTTTTTTTCAACGGAACCCTATTTTTTTCTATGATTGTTTTTGTTAAGATTTCTTAAACACTGTAATTAAGTCTTCTTCTTGCCTTATGCTATACTGTATTAAGTAGCTCCCCCATTACTTTCTCGTCACTTTACACAATTGTGTTCAATTTCTGGGCATATACCTAACAATTTTATTTCTATACATTTTCGTCTCTGTTACATGCAATCTCTGTGCGTCAGTTTATCTCTATACATTTTCATCTCTGTTACATGCAGTCTCTGGGCGTCAGTTCATATCTATACATTTTCGCCTTTGTTATATATCCACGGATATACGGCACACGGCATCCTTACGCGTACAGGAACCGTATTGCTCTATGTTCCGGTCCAGCGAAGCATTTTCGTCTCTGTTACATGCAGTCTGTGCGTTAGTTCATCTCTTTATATTTTCATCTCTGTTACACGCAGTCTCTGTGCGTCAGTTTATCTCTATACATACTTTCGGTATAAGTCATTAAGTAAAAAGAAATATATTTTCCAAAAAATTTTACTAAATATGACACCTTATCCAAACGAATTTATATTCGTGAAGTCTTGAGTGTTTGTTTCATTTTTTTTAATTCTGTGTCACTCGTGTCGCGGCACAAGCTGAGCTGGTGCCCATTTCAACATCACAGCGCTCACGATATACTTACAGCACAAATCCTTTCTTTTATTCTTCTTCTTTTTCGTTTGTTATTTTTTATTTTGTATTATTCTTTTAGTTTTTTTTATATATATGTTTTTGACTTTGTGAGCGAAAAGATGTTTAATAAATGATTGTCTATGTCAAAATGTGGCACAAAGATAATTGATGAGACATTTTTATAAAATAAAAAAATGCCTGCATAAATAACTGTAACCGAATTTCACGTGAACAAACTATAGCTTCAGCTGTAGCAAACTTTTTTAATATAATCAAGAAGTTGCCGAAACAAGCGCCGATAACCGCGTTTAGGGGGGGAGGGGGAAGTATATATAACTACTTCATAAACATCGTGTATTTCAACAAGAAATGCAAAAAAAAAACACAATATGTTCACGCAAATAGGTACTGGAATATTTGCTTGTGAAAGTTTGTTTGTCTGTATGGATGGATGTTTGTTTCTCAATCACGCTTCAACCACTGGACGAATCAGGGGCGGTTCCAGCGGCGCCCCCCCCCCCCCCCCTAAGGACGGTCGAGGAAACAATAAATTGTAATTGTTTTTTAAATGGATAACTTGTATTACATATAAAAAATACTTGGGGTTACTTGGGTTTGTATATTTAATTATTCAAAAACTGCACGAGCTGGGTCGATTGGGTAACTTACGTTTGCAGATTCAAAGTTAAAAAAATACATTCAGATCTTATGATCGCCCCCCCCCTAAACTTTTGTTCTGGATCCGCCCTTGGGACGGATGGGGATAAAACTTGGCATACATATAGGTTAGGTCCTGGAATAGCATATTTTTATCCCCAAAAATCTCAAAGTTCCCGCGGGAATAACTATAACCCAACTTAAACGCTATACCTACAACTTTATTAGTGTAATTAAGGAGTAAATCACAGTATTAGTACTGTGATTAAATAAAGGAGTCCCACGCCGATAACCGAATTTAGGGCGGGCTAATTAAGGAGTAAATCACAGTATAAATACTGTGATTAAATAAAAGAGTCCCACGCCGATAACTGAATTTAGGGCGGGCGAAGCCGCTGGCAAAGTCTGGTTTAAAAAATTACATTATGTAATTGCTTGACCTTATTTTTGATTTAGAAGGTTTTGTGGTTCGCTTTGTTTCTGTAGTGGTTTGTGTCATCTCTCTCCAATCTATTTATCTTACTTCCATCAATATACAAATGGCATCATAGATCTCCATCAAACTCACATTTGCACATTCACATATCTGTATTGACTGTGTGGGACGTTGCGTTAGCCTTGGCGGGGGACGGGGCCATAATGCAATCGACAAATGACATACATATATTTCTCAATAAAACTGACATTACGATTAAAACTCTATTCTCATCTCTCAAAATACTTCGCTAATATCCTTTTAAAAGTTCTTAAGTTATTTTCATATTTGTTCAAACCTTTAAGATCGGTGATTGCAGAATATTAAAAGTTCGAAGTTTAACTTGTTTTTAAAACTTTTTATTCTAATACATTTTTTTTGTCCAATGTCACCTCTCATTTCTCCATTGGATATTGCTATTAAAGGTGCATCTTTACGACGCCTTGCCCAACCATTACTAAATGTAAATACTACGAAATTTACACATAATTTGTATTTTGACGTTGTAACACACCAGAAAAAAGTTTAGGTTAGGTGTCAATGTCAGTTAGATTAGACTAGCATTTGTGTCTATTCAATTATTGATACCTAGATCAAAGAAAAATTAATGAATGAATGAGAATACTTTAGTTTCAATTAATGTGACAAACCCTTGCATAGCGAGGAATATTTCAATGATGAAAGGTAGGTACAATTACTTACCTCAATAGTACTATTGTACCTATATGGACCTCGACTGTCTGTCCTATATCTTCGAAGGGGACCTAACGGAGCCCTAAATTATAGCTTAAACTTGTTGAGGACATAAAAGGTAGGGAAAAGATCTTACTTAAAGTATTATGAAATATAAGCAAAATTGTACGACCTTAAGTCAGTAGGTATGATCCTTCCTTGAATATAACTGGCACAAGGCACTACACAATAATTAACAAACTCAACACGTTGATTTTACGCTAACGCAGTTAAAGTTTAAATAATCGTCATTGGTATTTGATTATAAATATATAGACACGAACTTTATATATGTTTTTACAATATATTAATTTTGCAGACTAATGACTACCACAAAGTAGAGTGTTGCCAGAAAAACAAAACACAGGTTACGTTCGTTTCGTGCGTAAGGCGCAGCCCTGATAGCAATGGCACAAAACAAGCCCCCACACCAGGCCGATCGGATCTAACTCAGACACTGTATACCCTAATAAATCGGCAATCGCGACAGAGGAGCAACAGCCTTCGTAAGAATCAAGTCGCCTATTAAAACTTTGCAACGCGAGGAACGCCATCAAAGCCGGAGAAGAGTCGAAGGACAACGCCCCAAGAGTAGAGGTGACATATTCATCTCCTTGACCAGGACAACATCACCCACTTTTAGCGGTTCAGTCTTATCCGACCAATGCACTCGCTGCTGCAAGAGATGAAGATATAGCTACAAGAGTAAACCTTTTCCAAAAGCTCTGAGACATCCGTTGCAGCAGTTCAAACTGAGCCTTCTACCGAGAACAATCCGGCGAGAAACTCCATAGTTACTCCTTTTCCAATAAAAACTACAAATATACAAGCCGTACAATTTTATATCAGTTCCATTTTAATTTGGTTTACCTATGCATCTTCGGTCCCATAGATTTTTATCATTTACATAGTTTTTATTATTATTATGCGTTTATATTATATTTATTTGAACACAGAGTGTGTAGTTTTTCAGTTTAAGATGGAATTCTGGTATGAGGAAATCGGATCATAATTTTGAAAACCATAACCAGGTTTTTTTTCATAAAAGAAAGTTAGGTGGCGAGGTGCGAAGCGAGCAGTCGTTAGGTGGCGAGGTGCGAAGCGAGCAGTCGTTAGGTTATTTTTGTGAGCAAAGACAGAAACGAATACATAACATACCTAAGTCACCGTTTATTGCAGCACTTGGGTCAGGCGAAATTATATTATTCGGGATTGAATGTTTGAGGTTAAGATTGGTTACAATAAGTACATAATTTCAATAGATAAAAAGGAAAAAGTAAGCAATCACTGGATGTGTAGAGTTAAAATGATTATTTCTCAAAAATTTGTCCTGTCACGAAATTGTCAAGAATACACTATGGATATTTGGACTTAAATGTTGTTTCTGAAATGGCTAATTCAACTTTATAACAATAACTTTCTTCGTTGAGAAAAGCAGCAACTAGCAAAAAGAATATTCCTCTATTTTTATGAATCTGGTGTTTGTCACAGCGGTTGGTTGGTTTTGTCACAGTGGTTGGTTGGTTTTGCTGCAGCGGAGACAGCAGAAAGTGGCCAAATACCGTATTATAAAGCTATTACCGGCGGACTGTTTACTCAGTGAAAGGGTTAGATGACGAAATATAAAACCGCATAATAATCGCAATTTATGAAAAATTTATCCAGGATTAGTATAACTGTATAATATGATATTTTTCAACTTACGTTTCATTTATTTTGTTTCAGTTAAAGACACAACTTAAAGAGTGCCACTTTGTTTTTTTTTTAAACTAGGTGACCCCACAAAAACACACTGATTAACGACTGCTGTTTATGACAACGACTGAGAACACTAGTTCGATCGACACTATTTAGCGTTTAAACTCGTTAACATTTACCTACTTTTGCTTAACTTTACTTTACAAGATTACGATAATGATTCAAGAGTGCTATCTGATCATGAGTGGCTTTTTATTTTTAAAACAATTTAATAGAAAACTGTCTAATACATAAACATAATAATCTCTAGTTTTAAGTTCACTTTTAGATATTATACAAACTCGAAGATAAAATACCGCTGACATGATTTCTAAACGCGAAGCGAAATAATAATAAGTAACTAAATAAAATAAATCTGAATATGTTTACATTACAGTTTGAAGTTAAGACAAAGTAACGCAACATTACTATTCTTGGCACGGACTCTTAAAGACGCTACTTCACTTTTAGTTCGTACGCAACAATGTACACACACTCAAAGTGCACACACACACTTCGCGACGTGTGGGTGAGACAAGCAATCAGTCATACTCGTACAAGTCAGTCAGTAGCCTTATTGCGTAACACATGTAACTTGCAACCCACATCTATGTGTAACTTTGTGTCCATTTGTGTTCTTAAAGTTAGTGCTTGTTCATTGTTCATCGAGTCTTTACCTATTTAGTTTCTTCTCTTAATGATCAAGACATCATTGTTAACGAGAATGTACGTTACGTATCTACTTAGTAGCAGAAGTAACAGACTTAACGGTAAGCGATCACTTATAAAAATGTATTAGCAAAGACTTGCATGTTTAACAGTTTGCGACACGGCGCGGGTGGCAGCTGCGACCTATGAAGTTCTAGTTACTGCTACAAAGTAAGCTAATAGATAGGTGATACGTAATTATAATTTTGTATTATATCAATGTGTATTCAAAACTCCCTTTTATAAAAAAATTCTAAGTAGTAATAATATGTACTTAATCTTATATTAAATTTTCTTAAAATCATAAAATAAAAGTAAAAATTCAACAAATTGAATTTATGTTTCTCTATACAGTATATTCTCTATACAGTAGCCGTAAATATTAATGTGAAGAGGACTAACTGACTGTAGTGGTGCTCCTGGTGGTAAAAACCAAAAGTGCACTTATCTCTTGTCATATTATATGTTCAGTGGGTTGACCTGTTGATGATGGCGAGTAACAGTTTTTTTGTTATTATATTATATTTTAAGATACCTAGAAAACACGGTCTGGTCAGCGACCGACAATGCGGCTTTTGCCACGGTTGTTCGACCGGTGATCTTCTAGTGCGTGTTACAGACCGATGGGCTTGTGCCATTAAGAGTCAAGGCCCCACTGCTGCTGCACCATTTCTGGGCAGATTAACCAGGATACAAGCTTGGCCCGTTCGACTCGGTTCAGCGAAGAATTGAGAGAATCGTTGACGATCACAAACTCAAAAGCCGAATTGAACCCTGAAGTCTGAGAACAGACTTTGCCTTGCTGTGTGTGGTCTACCGCTTGTATAATGGACTGTGTTCTGAGACATTGTTCGAAATGATGCCCACGGCTACTTTCTATCATCGCACCAGGGAATTCATCCTCAGAGCTTAAATGGTCACGTACAGAGTGGTTTGAGAGGAACTTTCTCCCACGAATAATGAAGTTGTAGAATGAGCTGCTAAGGTTCTCTCTAGGGACAACAATATAAGGTTCTTCAAGAAAGCAATGATTACATTTAAAAAGGTCGGCAACTCGCTTAAAATGCAGGAGGCATTACTTGCGCGTTATGAAAATTGCCGGCAGGGTTTACCCACACCACGGTAAAGTAGATCGGCTTTCTCTTAAGCACTAAGGACAAGTCACCATACATTGCGAATGTTTATTTTTAAATTCAGACCCTACAGTAATAAAAATTATATATATATATATATATATATTCAAATTATTGTGTTAATGCGTCGGTACTATTGCTTTAAAACATAGGCTTTCATTAAATGTTAATTAACATACGTGTATGTTATATTTCCACCATTTTTGGTAATGCATTTTTATTATCGAACGAATTATTTCTTACATATATTCTTGTAACTTCGTTCTCTTAACATATCTCCAACAGTTATCAATTGGTTTCATAGTTACGTGCAGGGACGCCGACAACGCTTAAAAGTCGATGATTCTTTCTCTACCACTTCTTTTCTTCCTTTCTTTCTTCTTTCTGTAACACTTTTGCTAGCGGTCCGCAAGGTGGCAAGTTGTCACCACTTCTCTTTGCAATTTTCATTAATCGAATTACATCCTACTCATATTATAAATGTGAAAGTTTGTATGCCTGGATGGATGTTTGTTACTTAATCACGCTTTAACCACCAGACGCATCGAGATGGAAATTGGCATACATATAGTATAGTTAGGTCCTGGAATAGCACATAGGCTATCCCGAAAAATTCAAAAGTTCTCGCGGGAATAACTATAACAGAGTTTAAAGAAAAGATGTAGCTATAGCTTGATATAGCAAACTTCATTAGTATAATTTAAGGAGATAATTAAGGAATTCCAAGCCGATAACCGAATTCAGGGCGGGTGGAGCCGCTGGCAAACTCTCTGCAATCTCTATGCAAACGATCTTCAGATATACACGCAAGATTCTATTAATGAGTTGTCAAATGCTGTTAAAATCATAAAGGGAACTGTCTCGCATTGCAGACTGGAGTTATGTAACTATCTTCTTAGTCGTTGTTACTATAATAAAGAGTCAGAAGTTATTTGGTTATTTTAAATAATTTATGATTGAAATATATAATTATGTAATGTTTAAATTTCAAGGATAATTATTCTATTTTTGAAAAGTCATTTGATTTTTATAAATAAGTTAAGTTTTAGAGTTATATTCGAATTTATTTAATACCAAAAGTTAAGATTAAAGAAAGTGTAGATGAAACATATACATAAAGATCAAACAGTACCTAGAAATGTAAAAAGAAAAGAAAAAGAAGAAAAAATTTTCTTTACTAAACTTACAATTTTAAGTCAAGTTAACCTTTTATGATATTTTATAATATTTTGGTTAAATACATTTGTTTAATACTGATTGCATAACATTTATACTCATTATTATATGTAGTAAAAAAGATTTTCACATGGTCTTGTCAATAAGTCACTATCGTAGATAGTAAAAGACTAATCTCCAACATTGATAGACAACAACTTTCATCAGTCTGTGTAAATAAAGTCCCTGTTCCATAGAGTGGTACTGTGAAAAGCGTAGGTGTTCTTATCGATGAAACTCTATCATGGGCTCCACAAATTAAATTTATAATATTGCTTCACTTTTATTGGTTCTCTTTTACTTCGGGATACTTGTAGATACACTACTACTACAAGCCTGTTGTTAAAAACTTCTACACACCATTCACAAATGTAAGAACACTTCTTTACTGTTAAAGCAATAAAGTTGTGGAATAAATACATTTACCTTTGGACATAAAACGAGCGCAGTCCTTGAGAACATTTAACTAACTAATAATTTCACACTTCAATAAAAAAAAAAAAATATTGTATATTACCATCGCTAGTATAATTTCTATCGGTATGTATGTATATATATGATATATTTTATATAGGTATATTTAGATATATTATTTAAATATGTTTATAATTTTTTTTTCTTATATTTAGTATTTATGTGTATTATTATGTTATGTATTTAGCTCTGCATTGTTTAATATATAAAATAAATTATTAATACTTATGTTTTTTTATTAATTTATCTCAACGCACAAAATATAATAGAATTTTTAACTACAATTCCTTCACCCAAAGGTTATCTGGGAAAGATCGCTCCATAACGATAAGATCGCCATTTGTACCTATACTGTAAATACTGTATTATGTTTTTATTTTGTGCAATAAAGTGTTTTATTATTATCATTATGACCCGCCGCGCCACTTGTTTCTTTGAGACGTCTCATGTACACTTTTACTCTCTGCATTAAATAATGGAGGTCGCCAGTGTGCGCGCCGGTCTATGTCGTTTCCCCACAGGCTATCGATGACCGCTCGGTAACTCTCGGCCGACACTTCACCATCTGTTGGTTGTTCTCACTTTCGGTCGTCGCGTCGTGACAAACAATATTTATGTGCGTACTGAAGATACAATATTATTAATATTACGTCTTTAATGAAACGTTGCGCAACACACGAAACAGGTACAGGGTATTTATTGTTCTTATTTTAAAAATGTTACTATATTTATGTACAGAAGTAAAATATAATATTTTTTACTACTGCCACACGAAAAGGACTCTATTTACCGCGAAGCGTGTTTTTTTTTTTTTTTTATACCACTAAGGTGGCAAACAAGCTTACGGTCCGCCTGATGGTAAGCGGTCACCGTAGCCTATGGACGCTTGCAACACCAGGGGTATCACTTGCGCGTTGCCGACCCTTCAGAAGAACTCCATACTGTAGTCCTTGTAGAAAACCTTGGCAGGGAGCTCATTCCACAACTTAAGCGTTCGCGGGAGGAAGTTTCTAAGAAACCGCACTGTACGCGACCATTTAGGTTCTAAAGTGTGAGAATGAATTCCCTGCCGATGGCGAGCGGTGCGATGGTAGAAAGTAGCCGTGGGCATCATTTCGAACAATTCCTCAGAACACAACCCATTGTACAAGCGGTAGAACACACCCAGTGAGGCAAAGTCTCTCCTCAGACTTAAGGGCTCGATACCGCAAGTGAGTTTGGAATCGTCGACAATTCTCACAGCCCGTCGTTGAACCGAGTCAAAAGGGCCAAGCTGGTATCCGGGTGCACCTGCCCAGAGATGGCAGCAGTATTCCATATGGGGCCGAACTTGCGACTTGTAAAGTAACAACCTTTGCCCCGACGTGAAGTACTGCTTCGCTCTGTTGAGTACACCAAGTTTTTTGGACGCCAGCTTCACATTATCTTGTAAATGATCTCGGAACTGAATATCGCTGGAGATGTCGACACCAAGGATCCCAATGCTCTTGGAGATGGAGAGGGGAGTGTTCTGGAATTGTGGGACCGCAGTGAATGGAGTTTTCTTAGCGGTGAACGCGCACACTTGTGTCTTTGTAGGGTTGAATCGGACCAAGTTTACCCGTCCCCAATCAGAGACCTGGGACAGTGTGGTCTCGATTTGAGACACAAGTTCTCCGCGGTTTTCCTCCACAACGGAACGAGGGATGTTTGCACGACCCGTGTAAAAAGCGTCTCCAGTACTGTCATCTGCATAGCAATGTATGTTGTTGATGTCCAACATGTCATTGATATGCAGTAGAAACAGCGTAGGAGACAGCACAGAGCCTTGCGGGACACTAGCATTGATGTCCATGCTATCAGAGCAACTACCGTCAACTACGGTTCGTATGCGTCTGCCGGATAAAAAGCTAGCCAACCGTTTGCACAAACCCTTGGGCACTCCGTAAGATGGCAACTTCGATAGAAGACCCCGGTGCCAGACCCGATCGAACGCCTTCGCTATGTCCAGGCTACATGCCAATGCCTCCCCCTGACTCTCAATGGCTAGTGCCCATCGGTGTGTGAGATACACTAGAAGGTCACCAGTCGAGCGACCGTGGCGAAAGCCATATTGACGGTCACTGACCAGATCGTGTACTTCTAGGTATCTTAGAAGCTGTGTGTTGATCACACGCTCCATCATTGTTTTTTTTTTTTTTTTTTTTTTATACCACTACGGTGGCAAACAAGCTTACGGCCCGCCTGATGGTAAGCGGTCACCGTAGCCTATGGACGCTTGCAACACCAGGGGTATCACTTGCGCGTTGCCGACCCTTCAGAAATCTAATAACATCTTTCTTGAAGAACTCCATACTGTAGTCCTTGTAGAAAACCTTGGCAGGGAGCTCATTCCACAACTTAAGCGTTCGCGGGAGGAAGTTTCTAAGAAACCGCACTGTACGCGACCATTTAGGTTCTAAAGTGTGAGAATGAATTCCCTGCCGATGGCGAGCGGTGCGATGGTAGAAAGTAGCCGTGGGCATCATTTCGAACAATTCCTCAGAACACAACCCATTGTACAAGCGGTAGAACACACCCAGTGAGGCAAAGTCTCTCCTCAGACTTAAGGGCTCGATACCGCAAGTGAGTTTGGAATCGTCGACAATTCTCACAGCCCGTCGTTGAACCGAGTCAAAAGGGCCAAGCTGGTATCCGGGTGCACCTGCCCAGAGATGGCAGCAGTATTCCATATGGGGCCGAACTTGCGACTTGTAAAGTAACAACCTTTGCCCCGACGTGAAGTACTGCTTCGCTCTGTTGAGTACACCAAGTTTTTTGGACGCCAGCTTCACATTATCTTGTAAATGATCTCGGAACTGAATATCGCTGGAGATGTCGACACCAAGGATCCCAATGCTCTTGGAGATGGAGAGGGGAGTGTTCTGGAATTGTGGGACCACAGTGAATGGAGTTTTCTTAGCGGTGAACGCGCACACTTGTGTCTTTGTAGGGTTGAATCGGACCAAGTTTACCCGTCCCCAATCAGAGACCTGGGACAGTGTGGTCTCGATTTGAGACACAAGTTCTCCGCGGTTTTCCTCCACAACGGAACGAGGGATGTTTGCACGACCCGTGTAAAAAGCGTCTCCAGTACTGTCATCTGCATAGCAATGTATGTTGTTGATGTCCAACATGTCATTGATATGCAGTAGAAACAGCGTAGGAGACAGCACAGAGCCTTGCGGGACACCAGCATTAATGTCCATGCTATCAGAGCAACTACCGTCAACTACGGTTCGTATGCGTCTGCCGGACAAAAAGCTAGCCACCCATTTGCACAAACCCTCGGGCACTCCGTAAGATGGCAACTTCGATAGAAGACCGCGGTGCCAGACCCGATCGAACGCCTTCGCTATGTCCAGGCTACATGCCAATGCCTCCCCCTGACTCTCAATGGCTAGTGCCCATCGGTGTGTGAGATACACTAGAAGGTCACCAGTTGAGCGACCGTGGCGAAAGCCATATTGACGGTCACTGACCAGATCGTGTACTTCTAGGTATCTTAGAAGCTGTGTGTTGATCATACGCTCCATCACCTTAGAGAGGAGAGAGGTAATAGCGATAGGCCTGTAATTCGATGGATCTGATATATCGCCCTTTTTGGGCACCGGGTGCACATTCGCAGTCTTCCATGAAGACGGAAATTGCCTAGTGTGGTAGGAAAGCGCGAAGAGGCGCGTGAGTACAGGACATAACTCAGGAACACACTGCTTAAGCACCACTGCTGGTATACCGTCTGGCCCACTCGACTTATGAACGTCTAGAGAGAGCAACGCCCGCCTGACCTCCCGCTGCGTTATGGAGATTTCCGGCATGGTCTTACCGCACCACGGTATAGTAGGTGGTACAGCGCCTTCATCGTACATATTCGAGTTCGAGGCAAAGAGACTGCCCAGTAGATCAGCTTTCTCTTTAGCACTATGGGCCAAGTCACCATCAGTCTTTCGCAGTGGTGGTAACGACGACTGGCAGAAGTTCCCTTCGGCAGCTTTGGCAAGCGACCAGAAAGCACGACTCCCAGAAGGATAGCTCGCAAGTCGCCCACCTATTTTGCCGATGAATTGGAATTTTGCTCTGGCAGTTGCTTTCTTACTGAACCTCGAGGCAGCATTTAATTTGCGTTTTAACTCAGAAATATTCGGATCCTTATTATTACGAGCCGTGGTCCAAGCCTCATACGCAGTTTGCTTAAGAATTTTAGCTTCTCTGCAAGACCTATTAAACCACGGTCGTTTTTTGACGCCGGCAGCTACTCGCAGGTTAGGAATGAAACATTCCTTACCAGCAAGGATTGTCTCAGTGACTGCGGCTGCGCAGACGTCAGGATCTTCTGAGTTAAAGCAGATCTGCCTCCACGGGTACGATGCGTAAAATTCTCGCAATCCATCCCAGTCTGCCGACTTATCGTGTGGCCACACACGACGCCAATTAGTTGGCCCAGAAGGATCGGGTTGTGTGCATGACACTTGAGTCCGGACGAGACAGTGGTCCGAGGAGCCAAGAGGCGCATCCACTGAGACGGAGTATCCGTCCGGACGAGTAGTCAGCAGAAGGTCCAGTAAGGAGCTCGTATGTTCCTCTATATCTGGTATTCTCGTTGGAGAAAGTACCAGCTGAGAGAATCCATAGGTCAGAGCAAATTCGTGAGCAGATATCCCAGCATAGTTATTGGTTCGAGAACTGAGCCACTCGCGATGGTGGGCGTTAAAGTCTCCCAAAATAACTAGTTCTGCTGTGGGATATTGCTCTAGAACTTTGTCAGTCGTCAAACTCAGGTGCGTGAAGAGTCGAGTTACGTCCGTGTCGTCCGCCGTAATCTACGCGCACCCACAATATCGACAGGTCCCTGTCTTCAAGGCTATGAAGGCGGCGACAGCAGATATCCTCCCGGACGAACATACATACACCGGCACGACTCATGAAATTGTGTTCGAGTTTGTAGCCGGGATAGTGAAGGTATGATGTGCAGTGTGTGTCCGGGCAGGATATCTGCGTCTCCGTTAGAAAAAGAATGGTCGGCTGCGCAGTTTCGAGATGGTGGTGGACTGTGTTAAGATTGGCGTGAATACCCCTGATGTTGCAAAAATCCACATTATATGTGGATGGAGTAGCCGCTGTGCAAACTCTTTTCTTTTTTTTTCTTATGGCCATAATATATAAAAGAAGTTACTAAGACTAAGGGATGAGGATTCACTGCACAGACAGCATAGAGGACAAAAGGTGCGGTTCTAAGACTGCCGAAGCTCGCCACAGATGATACGGTTGCTGGCACGGCGGGCGGAAGGGCCCCTGATCCCCCTCTGTTGTAGTAGCCGGGTCCACTCCGGTCTCCTTCTCCGGCACGACTACCACTTCAGATACTTTACACAGGCTGGCGAATCAGCCTCCCAGGGCGGAGATTAAGTGATCCCTGGGTTCGGGATCCCGTTCAACCTGCGGGCGGCCAGCGGTCAGCCGTTTCATCAGGTCTCCCTGACCGCCGAACCAGCACGCCGCGTCTGCGCCGATCATGACAGCAACAAGCACCGCCGGTCCTCCGCTGTCCGCGCAGCGAATCCTCAAAGAGCTCTGGCAACCTTACTCACCGCCAGGAACACAACACTCCTCAATGTTAGTGTTATTATGGCCGCGGTTTTCTGTAAGGTGGAGGTACTTCCCCAGTTCGGGCCGCTCATTCTAGCAAGTACTCGCTATGCCCTGCTTTAGTTGTTCGGGTGGCTTATTCGAGCGAGTACTTGCAGTGCCCTACCTCTCTCAATCATCAAAGTTACTGTGTCTATGTACATTGTACTGTGGGTATGTACCTACATTGTTACTGTGGCTATGTACCTACATTGTTACTGTGGCTATGTACATTGTACTGTGGCTATGTACCTACATTGTTTATAGAAAATATTGCCAAAGAAACGGAAAACGTGCCGCAGAAAATATTTATAACTATGATAAAGCGAATCTATTTGTAAAAGGGCATACGGAAAACATAGTAAACGCAACAAAGGTAAGATTAACGGTAATGATCTTTGGAAATGCTGCGGGAGAAATCGTACCGCCTTACGTGATCTATGAATCTGATCACCTATGGAAAACTTTGGACTGATTTGGATCGATGCCCTGACGTTTGAGGATTGGTTTTTATTTCATCTTCTTCAAATCCGTAAGAAGAAGAACGTTAGTAAAATAATCATAGGAGATAAGCTTTCTTCTCATATTAACAAAAACGTCTGGATAGAATGTGAGAACCACAATATTTGTTTATTTGCCTACCACCCAACGGAACTTATAAATTACAGTCTCTTCCTACCATTGAAATGTAAATGGCGTCAAACATTACTAAATTGAAAATGCACACAAAGTGGAAGGAAACTGTCTACGACGCCCAAGGAACGATTTCCTCAAATGTTAAAAGAGGCTTTGAGTGCTTAGGATCAAACAAAATAAAACTTAATCTCGGGATTTCGAAAAACCAGGATATATCCAGTTAAAAAAGAAACTATTAAGTAGGGTGCCACAGCAGTTTCGCATCGTTAACTCTGACTGCATTGGAGACTCGTTTATGCAAACGCTACAAAAATCTCGGATTGACATGTGTGTTGTAAAAAAGTTGTAATGAAGAGAAACCTAATGTACCTCCTGGCAAGTAATTATATTGACTTCCTGCATGTAACTAAATGCTTGAAATAATATAGTTTGCAACATAGGACCACCTAAATTTGAAAGGTTTTATTTGGCTTAAGTCTTATTAGCCCTATTGTACTAAAAACTCTTTCATCTCATTAAAGCCTTAAATAAATACTTATTATACGTTATTAAACCACTGTCGATGGTTAGTTTACATTTAGTAACCTTTTTTTATTTTAAACTAAGAAAGAAGATTTAAAAGATTGTTTTATTTTACCCTCAACGATTTATTTAAATAAAATGAATCTAGTTTTTATAAATTATTTCTTAAATACATATTTATTTTCTTTATTCATTCAATAACTTCAAATTGCTCTTAATTTCGTGTGAAAAACTAAAACGTTGATATCTTAATAAAAAAAACCGGCCAAGTGCGAGTTGTACCCGCATACGGAGGGTTTCGTACGTACTACCATTTGCGTAATTTTCAAACACAAACAAAAAAAGTGTGCCGCTAAGCGGTCACCCATCCAAGTACTGACCGAGCCCAACGTTGCTTAACTTTGAATATTGTGTTAAACAAAGAAATGTGTTACTGTTTCTCTCAAAAAAGCTAGATGGCGCTGTACCGGTAATTGAAAATAGACCAGTTTTTTTTATTTGTTATTATACTTTATAGTTCACACTATTTTTACTGCAAGTTTGAAGTTTTTATGTATTACTGTTTTAACGATAGAACAACAATAACGAAAATGTGTTTCTGGTATGGTCCCTCTTAAAGTTCTACTTTTTAACTTTTTATTATTTATTAGATAATCCTTCATTATAACACATATTCTATTTCAGTCTAAAACATAGAGTCTTTTAATGGTCGGACAGACAGACAGCGTAGGCTAAGTAATAGGGCTCCGTTGGCACCTTCTGGGTACGAAGCCCTAAAAAGAAAACTAGAATTGGTTTTGCAAAAGAGTTGCATATTTTGGCCAAAGTAACCCGCAGTTAAACAAACAAAGTAACCCGCAGTTAAACAAACAAAGTAACCCGCAGTTAAACAAACAAGTAAGTAGATAAGCTTAAATTTAAATTCACAAAGCAAACATTGTTTTAAAATAAATTACTATACAACTATAATGGCACAGTTAAAAAATCAGGAACCAAAATATTGTTAGTTACCGTGGATGCACTTCGACCTTCAGCACCTCGTCTCCTACGTTCAGGTTCTCCGGGATCCGCACGAACTTCAGGTATTCCCCCACCGGGTAAAAGTTGCAACCTTAAACCAAAATAATTGAATTAATAATTTAACCATTAACAACATAACAGATATTAGAAGATTAATAAAATATTCTATTTGAATGTTTCATTTACGTTGATTCGATAAGGAACTTCTTCCTACATTTCTTAAGTTCCCGATAGTAGATAAGGAACTTCTTTCTGCATTTCTGAAGGTCCCGATAGTTCAGAACTGCGCATAATCTAAATCCTCGACTTCTGGCTGCTGTTGTGGAACAAGCTTATATCCTAAATAAATACTATGTCTACTAACCATAACATCTGTGTTATTTATGGAAAAATAACTCTGAAAAATCCAAAAACGAATAAGACACCAGCTAAACTAAAACAAACTTATTTGCACAGATTGCTCATAAGTGATAAGTGATAGGCAGTCGACATCAGTAATCTAAATCTGAATCTGATCTAATGAATTTGTTTACATATCTATTTTGTTTTTTCTAACTTTAAATCGGTTCTTATTATTTAATAAAATTGTTCAAAGCGAGGCAATTGAAATGATACAAGTGTGTTAAATGCTTGTAGAAACATTTATAAGACGAAACTTAAAGATGTCATTTGTGAAAGATATGAATCCATAATGTCGTCGCCGCGAATAAAAAATTTGCTTCGTACAAAAAGAAATAATAATTGCTAACTATCCCTCTTGTAGGGTCAGGTGGGACATTAGATAGATAGATAGATATTCCTTTATTTCACATTACTACTACGTTTACAATCACAACCACAATTTTACAAAAAATATAAAACAAGCATTCTACATCAATTACATATATGGTTTAGTTTTTGTATACTGGGTGCTGTAGTGCAATATGAAAAATGGACACCTCTCAGCATGTGCTGCAGCTAGTACTACTACAGCGCTGATTTTCAGTGGAGCCCAGTAGGGAGGCTTAATTCGTTTATACTATAATACTATCAATGCAAAGGGTTTTATTATTCATAACATTAGTTCGAATCGTAGATAAATAATAAATTATTTTTATTTTAAATGAAAATTACTGTTATAATAATTGTTGTTTTTTCACATAATCCAGAATAAGCAACAGGTCCAACAGGTATGTTGGGATAACTCCAGCCAGTAGGTAGATGCTTTTGGTTATTTAGTAGAAACAATTTATATTTAAATTTAAAGACACCTACAGATAAAGAAGTATTTCTAAGTGGGGGTGGCAGGTTATTCCAGCATTTGGTAGCGGCATACCTAAAACTACCACGAAAGGCGGATGTGCGGTGGAAAGGCATACTGAGTGGTGGACTCACAAGGCGTATGGCGTTTGTTTGAGACAGGTCGCCACTTGAGCTTTTCAGACAAGTACTCTGGGTGACCCGAGCGAAAAATACCAAATAGCAATGTGGCCAGGTGTAGCTGTCATCTTGAGTGTATTAGCGCTATTTAGATATGGTGTAATGTGAGCATTATGTTATTAAACCGCAATTATATCACAATATGTGTCTATTATTTCAATATAGTGTCTGAGACATAGTTTATACTAGACAGGCCGCAGTTTGACCAACACACAGGCCGCATTTTGACCAGCACACAGGCCGCAGTTTGACCAGCTCACAGGCCGCAGTTTGACCAGCACACTGGCCACAGTTTGACCAGCACACTGGCCGCAGTTTTGGGAAACATTCAAGTACATAACCAAATTTTATTGATATAATAGACAGATATTGTGTTATTTCAACGCTCTAACGGAATAAAAACCACATACTATTTAGTTTTTTTGCATTGGAAGCTATTAGTTTAGGGAATTGATGTATTTTCTACTTAGTAAACATATAATAACTTTTTAAATAAACCAAAAGTTTTAGATTGTTTATTTTTCTATTTATTTAGTAGGTGTTTTTTTTTGATACGGTCTGAGGTACTGTGTTACGACGGGGTGACAAGCCACAATGTACAGGAAAATTACAATGTTTAGTAATTTTGATTATTTATGCTTTATTACAATAATAGTAAATACACATAAACAATAATAATAAATATAAGTATGTGAGTTACTTCGGAAGAAATGAAAAATATATAATATATTCTACTTCCTTCTGGATCATGAAGAATGCCAAGCAAATGACGCCATGTACTAAAATACTTTAAAGCAATTGCGTAAGTTATTGAAAACTAAAAATTGCAATATTGTGCGCCTGACACTCTAAATTTTTTTTCTAGACGATTTTGTGTTTTTGTAACATTGTGCCCTGCGCCCCCCCTCCCCCCTGAACCATCAATATCAAAATATCTCAAATATCAACACTATTATACACGAGTTGCAAGTAATTTCCATGACAATAGCTTATACCATATAATTGTCATAATTGTCAGACAGTTCGAGACAATGCTCATAATTCTCCCATCTCGATACAATCCCGTTCGCCGCGGTGCGATGTAGCCCACAGTCCCACACCGGGATTGCGACACGCAAGAGCACGACACGTCTAGTGCGTTCTCACTCAACCCATTCAATCCATACTCACTATTCAGATGTCAGTTCGTTACAGAAAAAATATTTACTTTTGGTATGTACGTGTGTGTGTGTGTACGTGTGTGCTTGTGTAGGTATGTGCTTCTACTTTATAAAAGTCATGATTTATTGTCCTTAAACTTTTATCTACTGCTTAAACTGCCCTACATTTATCTACTCCGTTACTGCCCCACATTTATCGACTCCGTTACTGCCCAACATTTATCTACTGCGTTACTGCCCCACATTTATCTACTGCGTTACTGCCCCACATTTATCTACTGCGTTACTGCCCCACATTTATCTACTCCGTTACTGCCCAACATTTATCTACTGCGTTACTGCCCCACATTTATCTACTGCGTTACTGCCCAACATTTAACTTGTATTTTTACTAAGCAGCACTTTATATTATTAGAAAGATAAAAAGCTTTCTAAATTTCTGTCGGCGTGGATTGTTGTTCTGTCGGCGCGGCGAATTGTACTGCATAATCAAAATTGTGATATTCTGTGATTTTTTTGTGAAACTTCTTTTCTTACAAAACTGCTTAAAAGGAGCAGTTTACAATTTAATTGAACCGGGTATCAATATCGTCGCAGAGAAGCAGAGCGGCGGCGGGGTCGACTCTTGTCTACACACAGCCTACAGCCACAAGGACACGGACACGCGCGCACACGCACACGACCGCGCGATATAAGAGATTGCAGCCAAACAGTAAAGCCGCGTGTGTTGGAAAGATAATCTCGGCACAGGGAGCTATCGTAAAATCGTTCTATTCACCAAATGTAAACTATGTAAACAAACGAAATGGCCGATCACTCCCAAGCCCTGCTGGATAGCCCTACATCTTGACGTCGTTTGTCGTGTTAGCCGGAAGATGTCCACTGCTGAACGTAGGCCTTCCCTATATATCTCCACATGGTCGGTCCAGCGCCACCTTCGCCAATTTGCTTTCTGCGGCTTCAACCAGGTCGTCTGTCCACCTGTTAGGCGGCCATCCTACGCAGCGTCTTTTAATCCATGGTCGATCTATTCTTCCCCATCGGTTATCGGTTCGACGAGTGATGTGGCCTGCCCATTGCCACATCAGCTTGCTCACTGTTTGAGCTATGTCATCTAAGTTTGGTTTTTCGGCAAAATTTTGCGCAATGAAAAACCATGTATAGCTCTCTCCATAGGTTACTGAGTGACTGATTTATTTAAGAGTTCAACAGTTAGAGACCCCATTTCTGTACCTTAAGTTAACTGGCAACACACATTGGCTATAGGCACCGAGGTATTATGGTCGAAAAAATGTTGCGCAGTTTCAAATTCAAATTCAAAATATTTTTATCTAAATGGGTTACTTATAACACTTTCGAATTGTCAAGTGAATTAACTACAACTAGCTCTACAAACTAATTACAATACTGTTTTATTGCTTGCGTCCAACAGGTTGGTACTCATTGTAAAATCACAAACGAAACATAATATTATAGTGAATCAACTAAAAAATACATGTTTTGTATTAAAACACTTAATGAACAAAATTTACAATGTTTTTAAAAAATTCAGGTGATATTTCAATTGCCTATTGTTTTTCAGATTGCAAAGGGGGCTACCATTTGAGTCGTTAAAAGTCTTCAATTATTCTGTGACGGGATTTTCAGTAACTCCGGAGAAAAATATATTCATATAACATATAATTTTACACAACAGACGTACCTATGCATATACATACATTTTACAAACATGTAAATAAATAAATAAATAGGTATTCATATACATATTAAAGATATAATAAAATACACATACACGCACATATTCCTGTATACACACAGAGACATATATTAATACATATATATAAATATATAAATACATACAAAAGATATAAAAATAAAACTATACGTAAATTTACTTATAGATCCTATCTGATGCAATCCTCGTTCGGCCGCCCGATAGCGGCCTTTGAACACGAGCGGGTGCATCACACGCACGTATACATCACACACACATTCAAACAGACATCGCACACCCAAAAGTGGACCAGCTCCTACACAAATGCCCGGCAACAAATGCACATCATTTAAACTACCATCATTTCGTACTTTCCGAAGGGGAGAAGAAGTGTCACGAAACCCCCGGATGTACACCTGTTACCAATCAGCTATGCAGGAACTAAGCCATAAAACAACATCTTTCCAAATATGTATATATACTCATATACAATTTCTGAAACGTTGTCCGGCCTGGAGCCTGGAGCCTGGGCCCGGAACTGGATTTTCATCTACATCCACATTTCTAATATTCCTGACCTTTACCTTTCTGATCACACTTACCGTTGTATTTGAGTTACGCAATTATTATTTCTTATTCACATAAGATGATGCGGTTATAATTCTGCAAAGTCATCCATTGTCGCAAATGACGACACTGAACGTACACGTGGTCGGAGTGAAAAGCGCACTCTCAAAACGATATATTTGTTTCCGTAAAGTCACGTCCGTCACGACGCGTAACGACTAGTAATAAAGCATAGTATCTACATACAATGGAAACGGCTAAATATCTAAAAAAGCTAAATATCGGAAATTTAGAATAAATAAATAGTTATTTATATATTCACTTAATAAATAAATAATTAAATTGAAATAAAACAAATATTTATGGGGGGCTCCCAAACAAAAAACGTGATGTTTTGCCGTTTTTATAGATAATGGTACGGAACCCTTCGTGCACGAGTCCGACTCGCACTTGGCCGGTTTTTTAATTAATTAAGTAAATTATCATCAAGTATTTTCATACCACCATTTTGGCAAAAAAGCTTACGACCCGCATGATGCTAAGCAGTTACCGGAGCCTAAGGTCGCTTGCAACATCTGAGGCATCACTAGCGCTTTGACAAACGTTCAAAATCTAAATTTTCTTTCTTCATGTTAAAAATAATTAGTTGAGCCAAGAGAATATCGTTTCATATATGCACCAATATTTGCTTCATCGAAGATATTATTTCTCTTAAGTATTTATAATAATATGAAGTTAACACAAGTTCAAATTTCTTTGAACCATTAAATAAAATTTTATCAGTTTGAAACCATATTTAATACATTGAAGAAAAATATGCTTCTTTATTTGAAACACTTAATTGTCTTGGACGTAGAACTTCGTGTGTTATTGTACGGAAGAAATTTGTAGTTTACACAAGAGAATACTGCTCTTAAATTGACTACGGCAGCTCTAAAATTATTAACATTATATTTTGTTTAAAACAAAAATGTTTCGAGCCAAATTAAATATTTTTTTTTTACTACCCGTTGTAACAGACCTACTGCAAGGGCACAGGCCTCTTACTGGAGGCTTAGGCCATATAAAGTCAGTCTAACGTACTGACTTAGTGTAACTTGGTAAGCGAGTGCCCTACTGCAGAGGCACAGGCCTCTTTCTGGAGGCTTGGGCCATATAGAGTCAGTTTACTACTGCACTGCCTTTGTGTGACTTGGCGGACGATTGCCGAGCTAGTAGCTTTTCTCGCTTTTAGCTGATTATACAGTGTTTTGTTTAATTATAATTGTTATGACTATTTAACGAAATTCTTAAACACGGAAGAAAGAAAAGTGTGCCGCTAAGCGGTCACCCATCCAAGTACCGACTAGCTCGACGTTGCCTTACTTCGGTTATTGTTTCAGATAGACGAATGCGAGATAATAATTAACTTCAGGCTTATTGCATAAACTGATACTATTTGACGCACAAAACCGTACAATAAACAATTATTTAAAATTAAAACTCAACACGAAATCCTACAAAAGACAGTGGTGAGGTTCATTCAGTTTTGAAAATGCAAATATTTACTAAAACAAAAAGAAAATTCGTTCAAAGCGATACTAGCTCATTAATACTAGCTCATTAATACTAGCTCATTAATACTAGCTCATTAATACTAGCTCATTAATACTAGCTCATTAATACTAGCTCATTAATACTAGCTCATTAATACTAGCTCATTAATACTAGCTCATTAATACTAGCTCATTAATTTCATCGATTTTTTTTAGTATTGTAAAGTTGGTATTCGACTAAAATGTTTATCAATTTTTTTCTAGGAAATAATAATATTGCCTTCTGTGAACAAAATATGTCCAAAATAGTTGGATTTCTTGACTGAATGCAAATTATTTTGGTGGAATAGAATTTGGAAACTCATTTTTTTTCCGTGTTAGGTTAGAACTCTTTACTGTCATCCCTGAAAAAAAGCATTAGCAGGGAGCACCTCTGAAACTACTTTCTGTGTGACCATATGGTCACGGTTCTAAGTTATAAGCATGACTTCACTGCCGATTGCAAACGATACGATGGTACAAACAAACCATAGAAACCCATAATACAAGATACACACGGGAAGTAAAGTGTCTCCTCAGGGTTAAAGTGCTTAAAGTGCTTGTGAGTTTGAGATTGCTGAGAATCTTCTCGGGCAGCGTCGGTTGAACCGAGACAAAAGGGCCAGGCTGGTAATGTCAATACGGTATTAAGAATAGGTAATATATGCAACTCGTCTTACAACTCATTTCCACACTATATATCCTACAATAGTATCTCTGTGTCTGATGGATAAAAAAATTGTGAGTTATTTTCCCAATTTTTTTAATGCTGTATTTTGTAATTCCAAATTCTTACTCATTAAAAAAATACTATCAATTCAAATAATATTTCATCAATATCCTATTTGCACATATCTGCCAGCACAGCCGGGAATCAATTTAAATACTTTACTTAAAACTTTACCAGTGGTATAAAAAATAAAAGTAAACTTGATTGTAAAAAGGCTCAGGTCCCGATGGCTTACGAGCAGGTCACTGGCAAGAGGTAAATTTCCTAAAGTATGGAAAGTTGGTCACGGGAGGTAACTTTACTAGTTTGTTTGCATAAAATATTGCATTCTAAAATGGATGCAACCAATCACAAGGCAAATGTAAACTTTTTCTTCAAATGTATTAAAAATAACACTTTTTTTTTATAATCCTCTCTGATCAAAATATGTCGCTTGTATAACGCACTTAATATATAGATATATTCAATTCTTGTCTAAAATCTTTTGTCAGTTATCAATAAGGTCAATTAACAATAAAACAAGACTCGTTTTTTTATATTTTTCATATATATTATCGTATATTCGTTGATATATATATTATTATGTATGTTTGTATTTATATTTATATATATATAGAATATGTTTATATATATATGTTTATATTCAAGGTTAGACATTTTACATTTATATTAAACAAATGTATAACTGTCCTGCTGTAGTTATATACAATCCTGAATACAATAACTTACATGTATTTCGTATGTATGTATGTATGTGTCTAGAACAAAAACTGTCATATAATAATCTAATCTCCTGTAATATAAAAATTACACATTATATATAACATACTGTTTTGTGAGGTAAATAAATAAAAAAAAACTCGTAAGAAGCCCAACATTTAAAACGTAGAGAAAAGTTTTTTTTCATTAAGCGGTCCTTACTTACTTACTGGGATGATTATGTTTGGTTGTTGTATTTACTTTAACAAACGGAAGTATAATATTCGCGACAAAACAAATATCTTATGATATAAATGAAATATACCGCTCATTTACACAGAAACAAATTGAATCTTTAACCTTGAGGCGTAAAATTTAAATCTGTTGCAGAAGTTTTTATTTAAATGAAATCGCAAATTAGTTCTGTGAATTCATTGTACAGTAAAGTAAGGTACAGTCAGCCTATACGGTTCAGTACACAAAAATACTATTGCACTCGATGCTTTTACTGTCCAATTAGCGAGTTTTATTCCTCTCCGCAACAAACGACAAACGATAAACGACAAACCAAACTAACAAAAAATTAAGCACGTTGTTGCTGTTCACTTTTTCAAATTATCTTATCGTTTAAAATGGCATTTTGTGAGTTCTGATTAAGTTTTGAAACGAACTCAATGAAAACAAAGTAGCGTTCGTACATAAGTCAGAAACAGCCGACAGACGCAAGCTAATAATTATATTTTGTTTACAGCGATAAGCTAGAGTTAATAAAATATAGAGCTGACATTAATAAACAAGAAAAAAAAATTAAAAAAGCCATATTATTAAAATTCGACGTAACTGTAACAAGTATAATGTAAGTAAACGAAAGTGAAACTAGCTAACATCTTAATAACCTGTACCTAACGCTAAATCACATTATCGTAAAGGGCAAAGAGCGTCATTTCGTAATGGCGTCGACGTGGATGATGATAATTTTATATAAAACGTCACAGTGCTATGGTACTAGTTGGTAAGTTGATGGTCTGACGGTGACCGCCTTCAACATCGGTTATGGCACATTTTCCCATCGGCTGCGACCGCGCGGTTTCACAATGTAGTTGCTGGAGTTGCTGTAGTGCAGCGATCACGATATTACAGATTAACCCGTGAAATTTGCAATCGTTATTCCTTGATGAGTTTGAAACTTCGTCGACTAGAATTTGACCTTACCTACGAAGGTTCAATATATTCGAGAAATCCGTAAAGGATTCAAAGTGAGTTTATCTGTCTATTTGTCTGTCTGTACAAGTTTACGTTTATTTTTAACAATGATTTGACCTAAATTCAACATTAACAAAGGATTAGGATTCGTACTTCTTGCTATTTATCAGTCCGTCATCGTTTTCACAGGGAAATCAATCAAACAATTTCATATTAAATTTGGATTATTTAAAAAAAATCACTTAAACAATTGCTATAGGAAAAAATTAACCTCAGTAATAGTTTGGAACAACGTAATAAATGAACACATTAAAAAAATTAAATTTGAAATGACATTTTCAAATAACGAAATCAAATCCACCTAAATCTGATTTTACAGTAAGAGCACACAAGTATTCGTTGAACCGGACGATTTGTTGAACCGGACGAACCCAAACAACAACTTTGATCAAAAAATTAAAATATTTAAGAAACAAATCGGTCAGGTGCGAGTCGGACTCGCGCTCAAAGGGCGGATCCCTTTATCTATTATCTATAAAAATGGCAAAAATACACGTTTGTCGTATGCTCCCCTTAAGTATTTGTTTTATTTTAATTTAATTATTTATATTTAAAGTTATAACTCGTATCGTTATAACTTAATATATTGTGAATATTTCAAGCGTCTACCTGTTGCTGTTATCAATATCGAGCAAAAAAATTACGTTTGTTGTATGGGAGCCCCTTTAAATATTTATTTTAGTGTATTTTTTAGTATTTGTTGTAATAGCGTCAACAGATATACATCTTCTGTGAAAATTTCAGCCGTCTAACTATCACGGTTCATGAGATACAACCAGGTGACAGACAGCGGAATTTTAATAGATTCCTGTTTTTTACCCTTTGGGTACGGACCCCAAAAAAAACTTGTATTAAATACCCAGGTATAATTAGTCTTGAATGTCCCTGATTCCTAAGATACAGGTTTCCCTTATTTAGCTTTCAGGTTACAAAAAACTTATCTTCTCGTTAATACGTGGCAATTTCTGGTTCCAGAGACACAGGTTTTCCTATTTTAGGTTGTATGCACTAGAAACGCATTTAACTTCATTTAATTCTCAATTAAAGCACTTGATCCGCTGTATACCATAGTTTACAATTAAGGCATTTTATCTGCTGTATACCAGAGTTTACAATTAAGGCACTTTATCCGCTGTATACCATAGTTTACAATTAAGGCATTTTATCTGCTGTATACCAGAGTTTACAATTAAGGCACTTTATCCGCTGTATACCATAGTTTACAATTAAGGCATTTTATCTGCTGTATACCAGAGTTTACAATTAAGGCACTTTATCCGCTGTATACCAGAGTGTAAAATGATGCTATGATGACAGTGACGCTCAAATAATGAAATGTTAATTCTAAAATGTAGGTCAATTTCGCACCAACGATCATTGCAACCTTATTACTATTTTAACATCCTTATTCATGTTTTTTTCTCCAATAACATTATTTACTCTCCTCTCGTGACCATGTTGTGTAAGTTTATTGTTGGTCAAATAAAAAGGGAAATAAATTGTAGGGTAATAATTGTATGATGTCGTTAAAAAGTTTAATTGTGACAAATTGATTTCAAAAAATATCTTAATAATTTTATCTGTTTGAACAAAAGGCGTCTGTTACTGGAGGAAAAAGCAAAAGAGAATCTGTCCAATCAGATTTAATGATCAGATCAGATAGTGTTGGAGAGAGGTTCCCATGAGCCGTCGGGCCGTGCTGATGCTGATGCACACTCGATAGAGTGCCGCTATCACCGAGGCGCGAGGAAGCGCCACTGTTTTGAATAGCTAACTGCAATTAATTATAATTGTTAATTTAATATTAAAGCTATTGTTTCTCAAGTTCCGTTTGAAAGTATATTCTGTTTAAAAAAATGTTTATTCGTTTTGTAAGCACACAATTTTCGCTGTTCGCTGAGACACACACACACACACACACAACACACAGAATGCAGCGCAGCGATTATGTGTAAAATGTGTGCGTAAAACAACAGCAGTGACAGAGTACTGAAAGTGTTACGTATTAAATATGACTGTCGTGTAGTTAAGGATTTCTTCAAGAAATTAGAATAAAATAAAAATTTATTCAGAATATTTTATTATATGTACCTACTAACATTTACACATATTATTGTAATAATTACTAACATACAACTAGCATATCTAGTTATAAGATATATAATCTACTAACAACTATGTATCATGGTTATCTGAAATAAAAGCATTATTATTATTAAAGCTCACAAATACGAGTACGAGTAGGAGTAGTAGAGATGGTAAGAGTAGTAGAGAGAGATGGTAAGAGTAGTGAGATGGTAAGAGTAGTAAAGATGGTAAGAGTAGTAGAGATGGTAAGAGTAGTAGAGATAGCTACTGAGCAATGCCACTTTATTTGTTAATTTCTAATTCCTTGTCAGCCTTCATACGTCCCCACTGTTGGGGCACGGCCTACCCTCATAAGCGAGGATGATTTGGGCCATAGTCCACACGCGGGCCCAGTGCGGATTGTGGACTTCACATACGTCAGTTTTAGGATTCAATACCCAAGCCTATCGTCGTCAGACAATCTGCGTAATATATATACTATAAAATATTACACTAAAATATAATGAAAAATAGGAATTAAAAAAGATACAAGAAATAAACTCATTAAACCAGATAAGAAAAAAGAAAGTGAATTAGGAAAAACTACAAAATATCAAAATAAAAAAATTACAAACCAAATGTAACGGACAATTTCAAAAGTATTCGCGCCTGCATTAAAAAAATTGGAAAAGGATTTGTAATTTTTTATATAGAACTAATGATGTAATTGAAATACAAGCAACCATAAAAATTGCGTTTTCAAAAACAACCCATATGAACGGAGATGAAGAGCAGTAATGCATTAATTGACAAATGTATCATCGCTGAGCAAATATTTTCCCTGTTAACTAACAACTAAAATACGTCGTTATATCTACACTTTTAACATGTGTAGGTATGTGCGTGTGGGTGTGGCTTTCTATAAATACGGTTATCAGTGTAGGATTATTATATATTATAGGAAAATGAATTATAGAAAAAAAAAACCGGCCAAGTGCGAGTCCGGTAAACTTATTATTTGTTGTTATATATTATTAAAAATATTTTTTAATATATTTAGTTACAACTAAAAACTAACGGGTTTCGCATTTTGTACTTTATCTGTACTATAAGACATTGCTTCGTACCAAATTTCAAGATTCTGAGTTCACAGGAATAACCTTGTAAGTTTTGATTCCCTTGCGAGTTTCGAAATTTTGCCGAAATTTGCGGCATAAACGGCTGTATCTTTTGATTGCGTTGGCTTAGAAGTTCGGTTTTTTTCACAGGTCCAAGGGACAGTAGACTTGAGTATTTGATATTAATTGTAGCTTGATACCTCCACGCGTTCCTGAGAAAAAGGGTCTTGACAGACGGACGGACAACAAAGTAATCCAATAAGGGTTCCGTTTTTTCCATTTCGAGGTACGGAACCCTAAAAACCGACTCAGACTTGACATTTTCAAGTAGCCTATGTCCTTTCTCGGGACTCAAACTATCTCCATGCCAAATTTTATCTTAATTGGTGTAGTGGTTTAAGCGTGAAGAGGTAACAGACCGACAAACAAAGTTACTTTCGGATTTAAAATTGGTATGGAAGTATGGATTCTTGAAAGAGTGGATTGTGGGAAAGATAATGTATGCATAAATTTGCTTAATGGAATTATTTAAGACAATTTTTTGCTGTGTTTTATATATATTAATATGTGTATTCAGTTATAATAAAAACACGGTCAAGTGCGAGTCGGACTCGCGCACAAAGAGTTAATAACGGTCATGTGCGAGTCGGACTCGCGCACAAAGAGTTCCGTACAGTTATCTATAAAAACGGTAAAAAATGTCACATTTGTTGTATGCAGGGAGCCCCCCTTAAATATTTGTTTTATTTTAATTTAATTATAAATTTTTAAAGTGAATATATAAAGTAAATATATAACTAAAATCAAATATCTTGTGAATATATCAAGCGTCTACCTGTTGCCGTTATCAATATCGAGCAGAAAATCACGTTTGTTGTATGGGAGCCCCCTTAAATATTTATTTTATTCTTCTTTCATGAGAAAGGAGTCTTAGTAATAGCGTCCCTTTTTACCCTTTTGGTACAGAACCCTAAAAAAAAATCTTTTTTTTTTGCCAATTATCCTATTACAACGAAAAATCTTAAGTATTCGACCGAATAAGACCTAGTAGTTTTTAGTGATAAATGTAGGCTTTTTGTACGATAAATAGAAAAACTCACGGTAACGTAGGTACTCATATTTATGTATGATAAAAACAATTTGCCCCGAAGTATCTATTTAGCTTAGAATAAGAAACGACGGGAAACTTAAGTCTTAAAAGCATGTTGGCGTTATGATTAAAATGCAAACTGTACTTTGAAATATCTTTATTGTGATCTGAGAAGTTCCTCTTCGTTACCATTATGTTATGTTACGGTTACTTATCTGATAGAGCAAATAACCTGTAACTACTCGAGGGTAACATTTCTTTACCTTGTCTTTGATCTTTCTTTGTACATTAATTCACAAACTTGAAATCTAATTTGAATAAAATTGCACATTTCAAATACCAAGACAGGTTGGTTTGATGACGTTTACCTTTAGCCTGTCATTTAGTATCATGAAAGTTTATAAAACGATCGATATCTACTCAAGTCTGTTGATGATAATAAGAGTGTTCAGCGCAAGATCTCATCTCGACAATGAGTGGTCTGACCGATCGTCCCCCGGTCGGTGCCCGTGGTCGCGTCAGGAATTGCATCTTCACGGATTACAGCTTCGACATGCAGGTCGATCTAACGGATGTTGGTCGCGGTACTTTCTTCTCGAGAGAAGGGCTTTCTCTCGTGAGTTGCAAATATCATTTAATATTTTAGTTAACTGACATTTTAATAACTTCGTTCCGTTATATAACACTTTGTTAATTTTATTAAACATTGGAACTTGTTCCGAAAGTGCTAATAATGATTTGTAAAAGTAACGAAAATAATGAAATAACTTTCTTCGACATTATCTTTTTTGCTTGATTTATTGCGTTAACTATTTGCATATTAAATAACAGAAAGTTCTTGTGAACATTAACTTTTTCCATGTTTTTTGTCAGCATCTCTCAAACTTATATCTTCATGTTTTTCTGTTGTCTTTCATTTTTCTTTTAGTAAGCGTTGCGGCGTTTGGAAGCTGCCACAACTTTTAAAATACGACAATACATCGGTGTGCAGTTCCAGGTGATCAAATAATTTCAAGAATATTTTATATATTTTTAAGTGTTTCTTCATTACTTGCTCAACATCTCTCAAAAAACTCACAAAATTCTCAAGAATAAATATTTTAAAAATAATTTGCTTTTTGTTTTATGTCTCTGTGAAATTTCTGTCGATAATCACAAGACTTTTTGTGGTAGGCTTACTCTGACAGAGATAATCCTTACTTACTCAGACATAGATAATCCTTACTTACTCTGACAGAGATAATCCTTACTTACTCTGACAGAGATAATCCTTACTTACTCGGCAGAGAGGAAAAACAGATTCTGGCAGAATAAAGTTTTAAGCACACTTAGCGCTCCGGCATTAACCAGCACCGCCTGCCTTCATGCGTTAACTTTAAGACGTTCAGAATTCCGATAAGACCGGACCGGACGTGTGGTAACTGGTAACCGGTAACCGGTAACCGGTAACCGACGGACACGCATCGAACAACTATTAATTAGCAATAATCGTATGTCTGCGTTTGTTGCGTAACTATCGACGGTGAGGCTCGCAGAAACCGAGAGTCACGTAACGGACTAGGGGCAACTCCCTGATGGGAGCCATTAGAAAATATTATGTTGTTATAAGTTTTTTAATGACTTAATGTAACTCTTTAGTAAAAAATATACACTTTTAAATTGATTACTATATTTTTTAGGTAATTTTTTTGCTTGAAAAACATTTAATAATAGTAGTTAATAAAACTGTTGCATAATAAGAAGTTTTAAACACGAGTGTGTGTTTAAAACCGAGCCGTAGAGTGAGGTTTTTAAAAGTATCACACGAGTATTATTTTAATACCTTATCTAGGCAGTCTCATACACTACTTTATCTAGTCTCATACATTGGGATTCAAATAAAAGATCAAAGATTAAGAAATAGTAGCCGAAAACGAAGTAGCCTTTTTTTGCTTTTTCATGTCATAAAATCATGATAGCATTTATAATATATTATTTTCGACTTTCCTAGAAATAGATTATCATTTCCGTCGCCAATTCTAAAATATCGGGCAGAATAAAATTTTCTACACGTATTAACTACTATCGGACATTTTTTAGAAAAAATAATAAATAACCCACGAAATTCAGAACAACAAAACGTATGCACGGCGCCAAAACAGCACGTCACCGCGCATACGCTTTAGCAGGCACCGCCCCGCCTATAACAAAAATATATGAAATCTGATTGGTTGGATTTTTGCTTGTATCGTATTGATTGTATTTTAACATTATTTTTTTTTTAAAGAAATAGTTTTATAATAGGATTCAATTTTTAAATTCTGGTATTGTGTTTGTAGAGTCTGTCAATATAAAGTTTTTACTTTTTTGAACTTTATACTTAGAATTTTACGATATGAGAGTAGATAAAAAGATTCTATGTATTCCTTTTATGTTAAAAGCCAATTATAAAACAAAAATCGGCCAAGTGCGAGTTGGACTCGCGCACGAAGGGTTCCGTATCATTATCTATAAAAACGATAAAAAAAGCACGTTTGTTGTATGGGAGCCCCCCTTTAAATATTTGTTTTATTTTAATTTAATTATTTATTTTTAAAGAGAATATATAACTAAAATCAAATATATCTTGTGAATATATCAAGCGTCTACCTTTTTATTTTTTAGTATTTATTGTTATAGCGGCAACAGAAACACATCTTCTGTGAAAATTTCAACTGTCTAACTATCACGGTTCATGAGATACAGCCTGGTGACAGACGGACGGAGGGATGGACGGACGGACGAACAGCGGAGTCAGTAATAGGGTTCCGGTTTTTTTACCCTTTGGGTACGGAACCCTGAAAAACTAGTTTTCTAACTAGTAGTAGTCAGCAACGTTAAATAATAAAAATAAATTTAAGACAATATTTAAGTGACCCAGAGCGATTGGGCTGAACAAGTCTACTAGTGTAAATGAAGATAAAAAAACCATAATGTTCCGCGATAGAGTTAGGTCATATTTTAAATAGTAAATCGAACCATACTGTTCTAAACATATGTACCCCCGATACTACATACAGGCGAATTGTAAACTTAATATCAAGTGTCCCCACGAGCATAGAGGGAGTCTGTGAACCTGAACAAATATCCAATTTATTTAAAGCACATTTTAAAGTAGAATCAATCTTGGGATCGCGGTCCTCGGTGCTCGAGGAAGAGGTAGGGCAAGAAGTACCTATGTATTTTAAGGCTAAAGACGTAAGTGAGGTGATACATTCTATGTCACGTGGGAAGTCACCGGGTCATGACGACCTCACTATCGAGCATCTGAGATTTGCGGGTGCACACCTACCTAGAGTTCTAAATTTGCTGTTTTCTTTATGTATTGCTCATGCTTATCTACCCGAGGACTTAATTAAGACGATTGTTGTGCCAATACTTAAAAATAATACGGGTGATGTGTCAGATAAGAGGAACTATCGGCCAATTTCACTGGCGACAATCATAGCAAAGGTCCTTGACGGCTTGCTTAAGAGACAGCTTATAATGCATATAGACCTTCATGACAACCAGTTCGGGTTTTGCCCTGGGCTATCTACTGAAACTGCTATTCTGTGCCTCAAGCATGCCGTCAGATATTATATTAGTAGAAAGACTCCTATATTTGCATGTTTTCTAGATCTATCTAAGGGGTTTGACCTGGTAAACTAAGATATTCTGTGGAATAAGTGTGCTAATGAAACGACTTTACCAAAAAACTTGATAAACCTTTTTAGGTATTGGTATGACAATCAAACTAATCATGTAAAGTGGGAAGCTTCACTATCGGACGTGAGACATATGCGGTGACACATGGTCTTAGATACAATGCCAAAAAAAGCGAAATGCTTATTTTTAAAGCAGACAAAAAGACCTACACTGAGATACCTTCGGTACAGTTAGGGGGTACAAATTTAGTAAGGGTGACTCAATTAAAATATCTGGGACACTGGGTTTCTGAGGATATGTCCGATGATGCCGACATGGATCGTGAACGTAGGGCGCTGGCGACTAGAGCGAATATGGTTGCCCGTAGGTTTTCCCGGTGTAGTAAGGAAGTGAAACTAACACTGTTTAAGGCGTACTGTCAAACCTTCTATACGTGCAGCCTGTGGATTGATTATACGCGTAAGTCGTATAGTGCCCTACGTGTTCAGTATAACAACGCTTTGAGGATGCTTTTGGGGCTGCCTCGGTACTGCAGTGCTTCAGGAATGATGGCGGAAGCGCGAATTGACAGCTTTCCTGCTATTTTGCGCAAAAGAGTAGCCTCCCTACTACACAGAGTCCGGGGCAGCCCCAATTCTCTTCTGAAGCCGATAGCTGAAAGGTTTCAGTGTCCAATTTTAAGACACTGGAACTTATTACATGTTTGTTCCAGGCCAGCAATATTCAGTGCTAGATAAACTAATAGGCTTTGTCTAGTACAGAATAATATTTATTTTTAATTTGTAATCTGTAATTTGACTACTAACATATTTCTATGATTGTATAAATACTAACAATATATGGAGATAATCTGAAATAAATGAATAATAATAATAATAGCTAGCAGAAAATATGATAAAGACTGTAAACTATTATATTATTTGTAAGCAATAGTTTTGGAGTTACAAAGCGGGACTTAATTTAATCTTACGATTAGAATCCCAAATTTAGAAGTCCAGAAATCTGTTATTTATGTAACATGTTCATGTTCATAAATTAAATAATGTGTTGCACAATTTAAAAATATGCGATAAAAATGACTATATTTTAGGCAAATATTTTTTTCCACTATGACTAAGAAGTTTGATTTTTTACAACATTAACTGCCCATAGATTTTACTGTTTGACATTGATTTCAACTCATCCCCCCGACCGACCTCGGCACGGTCGTAAAACCACCGTTAGGCGGCCTCGGCACGTACTAACGGCCCTAGGTGACGATCTCGCTATCCGGATAGCGAGATTAGTTTCAACGACCTCCCCGTATAGGGCCTCCCCCCTCACACGACGCCGACGTCCCCGGGGTCGTCGGTGCCAGAAAGGGTACACGAGGTATCAAAGAGTGCCAGGGCGCTTCTTGCTTTTTGCCCCCCCTCAATCGCAACCGCCGTATTTTTTACTGAGTTGACTTAGAAGCTTGATTTTTTTACAGCTTCAAGTGACTATAGATTTGATATTAAATTCAGCGTGATACCTTTACGCATTCCTGAGAAAAGAGTCATTACAGACAGACGGACGGACAACAAAGTGATCCTATAAGGGTTCCTTTTGAGGTACGGAACCCTAAAAATTAGAATTAGTTGATAAAACGGTCTTTTTAGGTGTAACCATTGGCTCAAAATTGCAGTGGGGTCCACAAATTACAGTTCTAGCGGGTAAACTTAGTTCTGCTACTTTTGCGGTGAGAGCAAAATTTGTTTACTTTGCTTATATCCAGAGTGAAATGTCTGAAACTAGAAAGAAATATATTCTAACGGTACCGTGTCAATATATCTATGAAAATATTATGTTTGTCCGTAAAATAATATATCCCGATTTCCGAGGAACATAAGTACAACTTAAATACTAAAAATAAACATATACTTGCTATGCCAAAGTTTAGACTTACTAAAGCCAACAAATCATTTATGGCGCGAAGCGGTGTAAAATTTTATAATTAGTTATCTGTAGAAATTCTCAACTTGGTGACAAAGAGTTTCAATTTTATATTAAACATCTGCATATTATATTGTATAATATATTTGAAAAAATAATAATATTTGAACGGCAAAATTGTATGGCCTAGTATCACACAAAATTAATGTTTGATTTTATAATAAAACTAAAATAATTAACGTTTTATAAGTTAAATAAGCACTCTAAAGACCAAGCTAAGTAGTAATGTTATGACTTTGTTGTTAACTTTATAGTGGTTGATGGCGAGCTATGTGCGATCCGCCTTTGGTTACCTGATTTTTGTGGGGTTCTGGATGTGTGGGGGTGTTATTCAAAATTGCATGAAAACAATGATCTGACACATTTTCAAGTGAGAGGAAATCACTAAAAGAATTTTTTTTTTGCATGTTCGTGTGACCAGCTGACGTATAATCTACCACGGTACAGCCAGCTGACTTTTTTTTATCTTCGAATTGCGTTAACTATCATTGAACAAATTTTCAGTCATTTTTTTTACGTGATTAAGAGGCTGCCGCTGCCCCACCCACGGAGCGGTGGCTGACGTTCACCATGCTGCAAAAAAACAACTCTCTGAAGCATTTCACGAGTTATCGCTTGAGAGGAAATTGGTCAGGAAAACCTGTTGCTGGCTCACGGACTATAACACTTTAATATTATGTTTAATTTCATTTTATGTAAAATTTCAAAATCGTTTCGTCCGAACCTAAAATATTGAGAACTTCTATAAGCAGTTATATACCTCAACTTGTGATCCTCTTAATATCACGGCCAAAGAACCCAGAGCCAAATTAACTCGACACTATACCGAAGATATCACAGACGTCACCTTGTATGAGATTAAAATAACCTTGAAACAGCTTAAGATCAATAAGGCGACGGGCGATGACGGAATTACATCAGATAGTCTGAAAGCGGGTGGAACACCAATGCTTAAAGTCCTTCAGAGGCTCTATAATTCTGTTATCCTCAAAGGCATTACGCCAGAAGCTTGGAGCAGAAGCGCGGTCATACTTTTCTTCAAAAAAGGAGAATTTACTTTGCTGAAGAACTATAGACCTATTTCGCTTCTGACCCATGTCTATAAGCTGTTTTCCAAAGTCATTGCGAATCATCTCAAACTCAGGTTTGACGAATTCCAGCCTCCAGAACAAGCCGGTTTCCGAAAAGGCTTTAGTACCATGGACCACATACATATGCTCCACCAGATTATACATAAGACAGAGGAGTATAATCGGCCTCTTTGTGTAGTATTCGTGGACTATGATAAATCCTTTAATTCTATCGAGACCTAGATGGTGCTACAGTCCCTTCAAGTGTTTATATAACAGAGCTACGATGTCTGTCCGACTATAATCAATGTGTGTTGCCAGTGATGACTTATGATATAGAAACGTGGTATCTTACTGTTGGCCTCTTAAATACGCTCAGAGTCGCTCAGCGAGCTCTGGAAAGCTATGCTTGGTGTTTCTTTGCACAATAAAATCCGACATGAGGAAATTTGCCGAGCACCAGTTACCGACATAGCTCAAACAGTTAACAAGCTGAAGTGGCTATCGACAAAAAATTCATCCTTACACCCTAGAAATGGTCACGTACAGTACGGTTTTAAAGGAAATTCTCGCAAACGCTTGGACATTGTTGAACGTTGAACGTTGTGGAATTAGTCTAAGGACTACCTGATGTGGTTATTCAAGAAGCAATTCATTAAATTTTTAAAAGGTCAACGTAGTGCGATTGATTCCCCTGGTGTTGCAAGGCCTGGTTTCTAAGTATTCTATGATTGCTACAAATATACACTTACCGCTGCCGTTTATGATTAGCGGAAAATATAATGTAATGCCTAATCACGAAAATCCGCAAAACTCTGTCTGATTCTATATATTAATTATTGTACTATAATTTTTTTTGTGTGTCTTGTCTTGTATATCTTTTAGCGCAGGATTTTAGTAAACACGGATTAAAAGCGATACATTAATGTGGGATTAATTATTGAATATAATAAATTGTATGTTTTAAAAATAAAAAAATACGCTTTAAAACCTAGCATAAATAAATAAAGAAAATAAAAAAAAATGCAACCGGTGTTAATACGTGTAATGTGGCCTAGTCGGTACGGAGAAATTTTTGCCTAAAAAACAAACAGCGCGTACTGGACGGCAGCCATCTACAGTAATTAAAGAGCGCTCTCTCACGGGTTGGTAATGTTTCGGCGAAGTAAGTATGCGTATACATATGTCGTACCGATTCATTACTAGGAGCTTATTGGAAACAGTCTCGAACTACTCGGACTGTTCCCAATAAGGACTTTGGTCAGCCTTGCCTTTGGTGTCTAGACTTTGCCAGCGGCTCCGCCCGCCCTGAATTTGGTTATCGGCACAGGATTCCTGCGGCAACCATCCCGATCCTTCCAGTGGTTAAATTGTGATTGAGTTACAAACAACCAAACATCCACTTTTGCATTTATAATATTAGTAAGAAGTAGGGTTAATAATTTAATAAGTTAATTTACAAGCTTTGCCCGCGGCTCCACCCGCCCTAAATTTAGTTATTGGCGTAGCGGAACACCTTTACTCTTACCAATTGCAAACTGACCATATTTACCAACTGCAGTTGTTGCACTTCCCTCTTCTCCACCGCCCGCCGGTGCCATTGACCCGAGTTCAATCGGTTACGTACAAACGTGTGATGACGCCTGACGCCAGACGCCAGACGCCTGACGCTTGCGGCCTCCGCGTGAACCGCTACTTACTTATTTGAATTACAAATTAGCCCTTTTGTAGGTAGATATATCTTTGTAGAAACCACTTTGACATAATGTCTGCGTTGCAAACCGTTCTAATGGTTAGTTTCCGGTCTGTTTCTATCAAAATTTGCAATTTCCTTAATTATGAGCTTTAGCCACCAATAACGTATACCGTTGGCGCAGACGTGTTCTACTGCAGTGGATACCACTGTGCGGCAGCCTGAACAATTTTGGTTTTTTATACAAACTTGCAACCCCCTATTTTATTTTTTAAAATGCTGTTACACGTTATTCTTGCCGGCACACTTACAAGTAAGTTTTTACATCAATGTTGGTGGTATTATTGACAAGCATAACCAGACTTTCATACAAAGTCACATTCTTTGTATCTTATAGTGGTTTTTAGTTGTTCCTTTGTAGTGGTTGATTTTCTAAAATAGATCACCAGCTGCGAAGGTATAAGTGATTTCGCGCGAAAAGTTAGGCTACTTAAAGTTGACTGCTGTTAAAAGGCGCGTAAAGTATTTTAGAGACTTAAATAGTACCCGGTTGTATAAATAGTACCCTTTCAACAGTTTTGCTTGTATCTTGTATCTTTGCTATCTTTTACAAAAAATATATTATTTATTTATTAAGACACAAAGAAAAAATTTAGACATAATTAATTAGTGTTAAATAATTTAAATTTAAAGTTTTCAACACATGCATATTCCCCGTCTTAACGTATGGACGTCAATCATGGACACTTACACAAAGGAACAGTAAGAAACTAGCTATTTGCCAACATTCAATGGAGAGAAGAATGTTGGGGGTAAAGAAAACAGATCGCCTCAGACTTCAAGTTATTTAAAAAAATACTAAGGTTCGCGACATTGAAACAAAAATTAAAAGAGAGAAATGGAAGTGGGCTGGACACATGATTAGAGGCAAAAAAAAGTTGAACAAGAGGATTACCCAATGGTCCCCCAGAGAAGAAAAAAGGAGGAGAGGAAAACAATGTAAAAGACGGGAAAATGACTTGAGAAACATGGCGGGAATAACCTGGAGCAGCGTAGCCAGGAATAGAGTAGAGTGCAAAAGGTTGGAGGAGGCCTTTGCCAACTGGCAAACAACCGAAGTTTAATTAACTACATTCTATATATATATTTATTTGTATATGTTCATTGTATCGTTAATTGTAGGGCTTATTATTATTATTATGAAATTGTTCAAAGCATTAAGCCTACCTACAAAGGGAAACACTAAGTAGGTTCACTCACTTTTATTGAATAGTTTAATATTTTACTTAGTCTCTGAAAAATTTTACGTGTCTTTTGAATGTCTGCCTGTTACACTCAACATTTTTTATTTATTTTGGAAACACAATCACTACAAAGGAACTACTAAAGTCTGGTTATTCTTGTGAATAGTACAAGTACCTAGCTCTGCTAATAGTTTTGAAATTACATTGGTACTCGTACGAGTTGCAGTCAAACTGAATTTTGTAATTATTTTAGATTTTATTGCTGAGTGAGTATGTAAATTAGATTCGTTCACTTATTTCAAATTAACAGTTGCTGTTCTTACATCTGGGGCGAGGTTGCGAAGCGCCAGGGAAGTTTACAACTTAAGGCGCCTATTCATGCTACTTAGCGCTGCCGTTACTTATTTTTAATTTTCTCATCGTAGAAGGCGTTTTTCAAAAATGTTCACATATAAAAATCAAATATTTTAGAATGTTTCGTACTGTTTGTAGAATATGTCTGAAAGTTTTGATTCACAGTTCTGCTAAAAACCGCCACTTTTATCAGAACTTAAGACTCGGACATATGATACAATTAATACAAAACATTCTAAATATAGCTTGGACTATACCAATAGAAAATTTAACAATAATCTAGTGGAGGAGCTAGTTAGCACTCATAGGCGCCTTAAGTTGCAATACAAAATGCGGAGGTAGTTTTACTTGCACCAGCACATGTAATAAAGCTATTTTCTAAATGGCTCCCGGTTATATTCAGAGTACGATGTGGAGGACGTGGCCTCGACGTGGCGCAATAGAGGTTTTCCTAAATTATAGAGACTGTAATCTAATATAATCCAGTGGTAGAGTGGTTAACGGAGTAACTTGTTGACAACATTGTGAGCGTCCATCTCATCAGTATTCAAGTTTTTGGTCCAATGTAAAATCAACAAGTCAAGAAAAAAAATGAAGTATTGCTATATATTAACTATCTACTAAATTTACTTAAGCATCTAATTAATATTTTTAACTTACATAAACTGATGAAATGAAAAAATCTAAAAACTCTAATGAACGTTCTCGTAGCAGTGTGAACGCTTGGCCATAAGACAGCCAAGCTGGTTCTTTGATGATTTGTTGCGTGGTAGCGGCAGAGTCAAATCTCACAATACTTTGATCATTCTGCGGGTGTCACTTGAGGCGACTAGATACATACACCAACATCATTCTGCGGGTGTCACTTGAGGCGACTAGATACATAAACCAACAGCATTCTGCGTGTTCACTTGAGGTGACTAGATACATACACCAACATCATTCTGCGGGTGTCACTTGAGGCAACTAGATACATACACCAACATCATTCTGCGGGTGTCATTTGAGGTGAATAGATACATAAACCAACATCATTCTGCGTGTTCACTTGAGGTGACCAGATACATACACCAACATCATTCTGCGGGTGTCGCTTGAGGCGACTAGAGACAAACACCAACATCATTCTGCGGGTGTCACTTGAGGCGAATAGATACATACACCAACATCATTCTGCGGGTGTCACTTGAGGTGACTAGATACATACACCAGCATCATTCTGCGGGTGTCACTTGAGGCGACTAGATACATACACCAACATCATTCTGCGGGTGTCGCTTGAGGCGACTAGAGACAAACACCAACATCATTCTGCGGGTGTCACTTGAGGCGAATAGATACATACACCAACATCATTCTGCGGGTGTCATTTGAGGTGACTAGATACATAAACCAACATCATTCAGCGGGTGTCACTTGAGGCGACTAGATACATACACCAACATCATTCTGCGGTTGTCACTTGAGGCGACTAGAGACATATACCAACATAATTCTGAAAACATTTAACAGAAATCTGCGAGTGTGGCGACTATTAGCAAAACTCACCGTATGAATAATACAAATAAATCACTCATCCTTCACTTTCTCCTTCGAACGCTTAGGTTGTGGAATGAGTTTTCTCTAAGGACTACAGTATGGGGTTCTTTAAGCAAGAAGTTATTAGATTTTGGAAGGATCGGCAACGTTTACGGTGATCGCTTACCATCAGGCGAACCGTTTGCTTTTTTTCCTTGTCAGAGGCAACATATACTATATACTACAGTATGGGGTTCTTTAAGAAAGAAGTTATTAGATTTTGGAAGGATCGGCAATGTTTACGGTGGTCCAAAGTTTACGGTGATCGCTTACCATCAGGCGGACCGTATGCTTGTTTGCCACCTTAGTGGTATAAAAAAAAAAAAAAAAAAAAAAGACATATCTGTGAGATATAAGGGGAAATGCTTCCCATATGAAGACAACACTATTTTTATCGTTTCTTACCCTAAGCACTACTAGTAGTGTAATGGGAGTTTTTTATTTACTACGACCCCCTAGTATCTGAAATGCGTTACAAAATACCCTCTCCTACTTATATAGTTACGGCGGTGCCCTCGTGTGTGTCATCTTTTAGAAATATACTAATTGACAGACTAAAATGTTGCTTTACAACTTCCCAGGCTCTCTGCTCCCAGAAATCAAACTAAGATTGTGAGTCAACGTCGACATAAGTTACTTTCTAGACCATGACTTGCCCTACATCATAAACACTACAATCCTTAATAACATTACACATATTTATGATGACAAAGATTAATAATGACGTGCATTCCCAAGTAGCAATGACTAGCCTTAAAAAGGAATTGTAGATATCTTGAAGACAAATTATCAAATCCGTGCTTTTGGCTTGCTAAAACTATTATGTCCCTCAGGATATACTCTAGATACACTCCAAGACAATGTAAATATGAACAAGAAAATGGGCACAGATTTAAAGAGAATATTAGGAGTCACTTCATACTACTTTGTAGATAAACTTCAGTCGAACTTAGGAGAGACTAGTATTAACAAATTCTTAAGACAGACTTCAAGTTTTCAAGATATTTACAATACTTAGTGAAGGCTTAGAAAGGGCATAAGTCCAGATTCAAAGCAGGCTTACATAAATAAAATATAATACTTGTTTGCTTTTATGTAGTTATTGTTAAGAAAAATAATGGTGAACTTAGAACATATGTGATTCCATAAAAGATTATTACTAATGTGGAGAACAAATTTGTAACTAATTTATTGTTACTAAAAACAGGATGAATTATGTTGTTTGACTGTAGATTTGAAACGCACGCTTAATTCTCGTTTAAAATTGACAGATAATTTTACAAAACAGACGGGCCCTATAAATTCCGCAAAATAAAAATAAAAAACCAATTAAAAACCCCTGAATTTTATAGTTGTCAATGTTTAATTTGCTATGAAATAAATTGATACCACTTAATTTTTATTTTTTATGTTATTAATGTAATTTAAAAGTCTATTATTATAATTTTAGTACCAGTCCAAGCAATTTTGTTGATTTTAAAAATCGGCATAATATTTATATTAGTATCATAAATGATGTAAAATGGCGTTAATTCATATTTCTCCTAACGAAGTGACTTCAGACAATATAGAATTTTTAAGGTAAGTTCAGAAAAAGTTAAAGCAAAAAAGAATTTATGTATGATTATTTAAGACAAGGTATCCCAAAGTTGACCTTAAAATAGATTTGATTTATTACTACTTAAGACAATTTAGGTTGTATACGCTCTTTTTTATTTACTTAATACTAAATTGCCGTAAATTTTGTTGTTTGTGCCATAAAGGTTTATGCAACAAGTAAGATTACAAAACTTGAATAAACTACTACGTAGTGAACTAAAGATACGTTGTAAGAACGGTACGTATGTACCTATTTTTTTTAACCTGCGTGTAGATAAATAATTTTATGGAATAACTTGGCAAGTAAATATGTAGGTAGGTATTGTGTTGTGTCTGTTTTTCTCTTAAAACTTTAGCATATTATCACATCAGAATGGGGACATATATACATTATTTTAAATAGGACATATATATTAAATAGGACATTAATTAACGAAGGTACCTGACTGATTTTAAACCTACTTTTATTTGACAAGGAAAAAAAATATTTTTTTAAGGCGTGGGTGCAATATTTAATGGGATGTTAATTACAGTACCTAAAATATTATTTTTACAACTGTATGTTATGTAAGTAAACATAAAGAAAAAATATATTTAGGTACCTATTTATATCTGCTGCCTGGTAGCTTATTTTTGAGACCACCAGGATGACGCTGTACACAGCGTTGGTTGCCAGGAATATTTATTTTATTTAAATGTTATTAATTTATCACTGGAGTTAAAAATTAAATCAAATTCCATCACAGAATTAAAGATAGACTGGAGATAGAATTGTCCCCCTTTGCAATTGTTAAACATATGCATACATATTAAAATTGTATGTATAGATTGTAATTAAAATAGTAATTACTTGTGTAATACCTGTTTTGTAGAAACCTACTGCAACAAACAATTTTAAGTTGAGTTGAATCCAAGTCGTAGGAAGCGAAGGATTAAAGAGAGGAGATATAAATATTGTTCAACCGAGTGATACCTACCTACACAGTACTTTTATTCATCTTTTATGAGAAAATAGAACATGTAAATTAGGCACTTTGTAGATATAATGTAACTCATGCCCTACCACCTACTATACAGAATATCAGTAAAAACAAACATATCAGCAGCCTCCCTTATTTATTTAAGTAAGATTAATTAAGTCAGTAAAAACCACCTGGTTCCAAGATACCTGTGAAATGCATTATCCGTTTACCTTACGTTTTAATGAAAATGTATCGAATAACAATTTAATCAGCAATGTATACGCAGGTCAAATCTGTACGTCGCGCACACAACGTAACTAGTGGCCTCTGGTGTTGCAAGCGTCCATAGGCTGCGGTGACAGCTTTCCATCAGGCGGGCCGTAAGCTTGTTTGCCACCTCGGTAATATATAAAAAAAAAAAAAAAAAAAAAAATCTTTCTTTCGCCAGTGGCTGCCCTCGTGCTTAATTTGGGTTAGGGGGCGACTTGCCCGTGATTTGCGGTTCAATTTACGCATCTAAATTGTTAGTGGTAAGCTGGACCAAATATAGCGGGCCAGATTACACGCCAAAAAATTATAATGGTAAACTTGCCCAAGTAAACCGAAAATACAAATAAATAAACCTTCGGTCGCACATCGTGGCAATGATAGATTTCATCAAGATCTTAATTACCGATGACAGCTGTCAAACTAGAAGAGGTCGAATAATTACGGAGATAAAGCCCTTTTTTAGTTTTACAGCTGTCATCAGTAATTAAGATATTGATGAGATCTTTCAATTCCTCAAATAAACTACTAGTCTACGACCAATAGTTACGGAGTTCTGACCCTTTCTTTAAGTATCTGTCATTGGTCAATGTGCGACAGAAGATTTTTTTTACATTCACGGTTTACTTGGGCGAGTTTACTGCTATCATTTTTCTGTTTGTATAATCTGGCCCGCTATATTCGGTCCAATTTACCACTAAAATTTTAAATGTGTAAACTGATCCGAGGAGTTGCCCTCTAACCCGCCAAATTTGAGTATCTGCGTAGGATTTCTATAACAAGTTCTTAATTATACTAATAAGCTTTCATATAGTTAGTCTACATGTAATTCGATTATATTTATTCCTGCGGGAGCTTGTGAATTTTCAGGGACAAAAGGGATACTCTACGTCCTTCTCCATCTCTAACTATATGCTTTTCAGCGTTGCACCATTTAAAAACGACTAACAAACTTACTTTTGCATGTATAATATTCGTGGAGGGACATGGATTATGGTATCACAAGTTACACATTTCCATACTTACTCTTAATGAAAGTTCTTGCGGGAGACTAACATATAAATGACCTAAGTCTCACCTTAATCTTAAAATTATTAATTTCAATACCATTTTGTAGAATTTCTTAAACTCAGTTACAAAAGATTTTAAAAATCAACTTCAGGTTTTCATACACCGCAGTAAATTCCTGTAACCATCACAGGAACTGTAGTTCTTTCGTGAATATTACATAAAATAGGCCAAAATTAGCTGTTTGCAAAAAATTGAGCTGTTGCACGTGGGCAGCCCATCTATATTCACATTTATGACTATATTTATATTTTCATTTAAGTCTCCAAAATATTGTTTAATATTATTTTTAAATCCATTGTGCGAGTATTCTCCATTCCCACAACTATTAACCTGTAATAATGTTGCCGTGTTGAGAAGTGTTCTAGCATCTTTTGGTAAAAGATTTGGTTTTAATTTGTTTATAATTTTTAATAAGGCATTAGTCGCAATATTACTTTTTATAACATTACTACCACTAACAGCATTTATCGTGAACTTTTGCTGCTAGACGCATTGCTAGACGTAATATTTTTGTACTTTTGACACGCCGACGAAAGTTACCAGATCTTTTTAATTTTTTAACTATATCCATTATTTGTAGACAGCTTGGCAAATTTTAATTAAAATCGTCCCGTTAATACTATTTAGCATGAAAACTTACTTATCCAAGCAATCAATCACTTAAATTTACTTGAAAAAGAAAAAGAACAGTACTTAGTGCTATTTTTGACTTGAGATTATTTGAAAACGTTAAATAATCAATTTTGGCTTAAGTTAAACTGGAAAATTTTTGGTTTATTCAAACATACCTTATTTAAGTCTTTAAATAATCTTACTTAAGTCAAAAGATAATTTTGAGGTTTGCGTTGTAGATATACTTTAGGGAAAAAGGTTTTGGATTTTCTTAACTAGGTTTAAATAATACACAACTCACTGAAGAAGCAGTAGTCAAAAGCTATTAGGACTAAAAGAAAAATAAGATTTAATAAAATCAATTTTCTCCTAAAAAAATCCTTCTTCAGTCTCAGTACAGACATATTAGATTTAATACTTATCCACAATTGCTACTTTGGATTGCATTAGAAACGTTTCTCAGACAACCGCTAGAAACACTTGCTAATTAATGTTTATTACTTCTTTTAAAAACCTTCTTTTTCCTTTGCAAATAATTTATCTAGTTATAAGTTATAATAATTACTTATATATAGTTTATTAATTTGTAAAATATATGTATGCAGTGTTCGGATTTCATAGTTTTTAAACATGTTTTACTTAGAGAGATTCGAAACATAAATAACCTTTTCTTGCTTGACTGTGAAACGGAACTGAAATCTTCTATTTTTGTGTTATCATTGAATCATAATTAAAATTGAACTAATCACTTTACTAAACGTGCTCACTGTCGTGTCTTACATATTTCCATTTCCACTTTATCGGTAGTACGGTGTATCACGCAAAGCTCCTTGTCTTTTACGTTATTTATCTACATAATTAATTTTTAATAAACTTTTCTAGCAAAAAAATAAAGATAAATTAACGAAACCAAATTATAAAGTTTTTATTCACATATTAATGACAACCATTTTTAGGGTTTCGTTCACTTGTTACGCTCTGTTTGTCTGTCTTCTGTATTTCCGCCCTTTTAAAAGGCTCTCTGTTTTTTAGACCAAGGTGGTGTAAGTTTGAAATTTCGATATAATATGTAATACACAGAATATTTGTGTTTTTACTCTATCGCAACAACGTTAATACATACAGACTTCTTTTTTAAAACTATCAAAATGTAAACTGTAAAATGTAGTAAAGCATTAATAATAAAAACCATTTTTATAATAAAGCTTTTATACACATAACCATTTTTTTTAATATAGCTTTTAAACAGGGATTTTTTTTAAAAAAGAGTAAATCATTCTTTTCAATTACTGCAGCAGTTTCCGAAATTATCGAATTCTACAGAAACATATACAAATATACATATATTATATCTCCAATCCTATAGAAACATATAAACTTCTACATATTCTCTAAGGACTACAGTATGGGGTTCTTCAAGAAAGAAGTTATTGGATTTTTGAAGGGTCGGCAACGCGCGGGTGATTCTTCTGGTGTTGCAAAAGTCCATAGGCCACGGTGACCGCTTACCATCAGGCGGACCGTGTGCTTGTTTGCCACCTTAGTGGTATAAAAAACATATATTATATTATCCAATCCTACAGAAACATATACAACTCTACATATATTATATAATCTAATCGTACAGAAATATATAAAACTCTACATAAATTATATTATCTAATACTAAAGAAACATATACAACTCTGCATATATTATATTTTCCAATCCTAAAGAAACCTCTACATATATTATATTATCCAATCTTACAGAAACATATAAAACTCTACATATATTATATTATCCAATACTAAAGAAACATATAAACCTCTACATATATTATAATATCTAATCGTACAGAAATATATAAAACTCTACATAAATTATATTATCCAATACTAAAGAAACATATACAACTCTGCATATATTATATTTTCCAATCCTAAAGAAACCTCTACATATATTATATTATCCAATCCTACAGAAACATATACAACTCTACATATATTAAATAATCCAATCGTAAAGAAATATATAAAATTCTACATATATTATATTATCCAATACAACAAAAACATATAAACCTCTACATATATTATATTATCCAATCTCACAGACACATATACAACTCTACATATATTATATTATCCAATCCTAGAGAAACATACGAATATACAACTCTACATATATTATATTTATCTACTCTGAATTGTAACTGCATGGAGTGTGTTCTTTGACAATTGCTATTCTGTTAGAAGCTAATCTTGTTTTTTACTATTCCTATTTCATTTCTCTAAAGTAAATTCACAAAGAACACAATCGCATGCTCTCAATCAGCCATAATTCAAGAAACAAACCGTCTCATGGATTTCTCTCGGGCGAGCGAATTAATGAGTGAAAAGAGTAAGCATGACATCGGCGTCGCGTCTCGTTGCGGGGCGAGATGTGATGGAGCTAAACTGGGCTAAACATTTGACAAATTATTTGTATCTTATTAACTCGCAATACGGAATCTTATTCCTTAGTGATAAGAACTTTAGTGTCGCGGTCGGTCATGGCTCATGGGATGCAGGTCAGGTTGCTGCGAGACTTGAACTAGCACAATACTCTAACTCGAGTACCCTCAACACAGGGTTCCGCACACAGAGATGCAACTTACGATTCCGTTTGCATTGTTTGATTGATGTCATTAAGGAATTCATGGTTACCCTACAAGACAGCCATAGAGTATTCCGTATCAACAAGTGGGTTTGACAATATACTTTAGTGCGTGGAATACTAGTAGAGTCGTAACACCTTTCGATATTCATCAATTTATTACAATTATCAACTAGAGCGAACTACAATTTGACTTTTTAATGAAAGCGATGTACTACTGTACTACTGGACTAGAGGCACTCAAGGCAATGTTAAATGATTCAGTTAGTTGTATTCTGTTAAAGGATTGTTTTATTTAATAACAATTGGTTTTAAATCAAAAAACATTTTTAATAACTTTATGTTTGTCTGTTGAAATATATACTTGTTTGGCTAACATGAATTTGATAGTAGAGGGGAGAGATCAATTTATATTTAACTGATGTTCTGTCAAGACCCCCCCCCCCCGGTCGCACGGTGGCGCCACTCGACACAGCGCAGCGGTCATCAGTTACACAAGGCTTTTAATTAATAATTGGAAGATATCAATTAACAGGTTTCATTACACAAACCATCATTTTTTTATTAGTAATCACTTACGGTCAGTTTATTCACAGTATCGTGATTAACAATCGCTCAGTAACTACATCATTATCTCAGGGGCAGGTGGCATGTTTATTGACAACTTGATCATAATTAATTATCGTAAATAGTTTTGTAAATGATAACCCTATAACATATTATTTGTAAATACTTCAATATTTTATACAAAAAGTTGCAAAATTAACATTTCTCAAAATGTACTTGGTATTTTCGAAAGCTTACGTGTCGAGGAGACGTCGTGATTGACGTGATTCACGACAACAATTTTGTAAAATGACAGATAATATTAAGAGTTAATAGGCCGTGGGAGGTAAAACATATATTGTACCTACATATCTCTACCTCTAGGAGACTGAACACTTACACCAGGTCAAAACTATATGCATCGTACTATTACGTAATTTAGAATTAATTTATAACTACATAATATCCTAAAGCAGTAACTACATTCATTCACTTATATACTTACTTACATTACACTTTCACTTAAACACATAGAAATTTGCTCATTAATGTACACAATTTCGGCGAGGAACTCCTTAATTAGGTATACTAATGAAGTTTGCTATAGCAAGCTATAGCTACATGTGTTGTTCTTGAAACTCTGTTATAGTTATTCCAGCGAGAACTTTTGAATTTTTCGAGATAAAAGTAGCCTATATGCTATTCCAAGACCTAACCTATATGTATGCCAAATTTCATCCCGATCCGTCCAGTGGTTGAAGCGTGAAAGAGTAACAAACATCCATCCAGACATACAAACTTTCACATTTATAATATTAGCAGAATGGTATTAGTTAGGATTATGGCATTTTAGGAATTTAAAATGTTAAAACACAAACACAGGTATAAGATACAGAGTGGGTCTGTGAGGGTAAATCGGGTAAGGGTGAAGTTTTTTAAAAAATATACCCATTTAATATATTACAGTCACAGCTGCGAGCTAAATCATCTCAACACTAAAGTTATTAAATACATAAAAAATTATTAAACAGAAAAAGTCGGATGGGCTCCAAAAAAATGCACTAAAAATGTAAAACTGTAAATCAGATCAGATTTTTGAAAATCAGTGATTATTTTTACCTTTTAAGTGCATCTTTTAGAAGCCAGTTGTTTTTTTTTTTTTGTAAAAGGTTTTTATTTGCTTTTTGCTTTACTATTAACAAATTTTTATACAATCATCAACATAAATGGCGTTTCACCAGTTTCAAATTAAAAACATTTTTTTTACCAAAAGTTTACATTTAAAATTCACTGCATTAATAAGGGACAACAGGATTACTGCTGATTGTGTAACGTAGCTATACCAAAATGTTTAACGTAGCTATACCAAACTATTTAACGTAGAGATTCCAAACTGTTTGACATAGCTATACCAAACTGCTTAATGTTGATATACCAAACTGTTTAAAGAAGCTATACCAAACTTTTTAACGTGGATATACCAAACTGATCAACGTAGCTATACCAAACTGTTTAACATAGCTTTACCAAACCGTTTAACGCAGCTATACAAAACTGTTTAACGTAGCTATACCAAACCGTTTAACGTAGCTGTACCAAACTGTTTAACGTAGCTATACCAATAATAAATATAGTATCAGCGATATTTGGTTTTTAATCTACCGTATCGTCTTGGTTTCTGATCGACATCCATGTTTTTGTATAATCTTGTTTTTGTCGAAGGCGGTGAATCAACAAAGGCGGCGGCGCACACTCACAAAATAAGTAGAATGGCTCCCTTTTTACCGACTTCAAAAATGAGGATGTTTTTTTTACGTATGTTCAGGCATAACTCAACACCAAACTTTTCATGTGTCAAGTTTGGACTCCTAGCTGGCAACGGTGTTGGTCCTCCTCTGTCGATCCACTTATTCGCATAATTAGTGTCCAGTCACTCTCTACCATTTTTTCTGTAGTGCGCAGGGGACCCATAATGGCTAAAACTACTATCTCGAATGAGGTTTAGTGGTATGTCGTAAAGCAAATCGACTAAATCATGTCTCAAAAAAATTTAGTTTCTCCATTCAAATTTTCAGGGAGAAAGTAAGGCCCAATTAAATGGTTTGACATGATTTACTCTATTTGCTCCAACACTCCACTCCGGTCAGCTAGGAGTCCAGACTTGACCCCCTTGGATTTTTATGTGTGTTTACACATGAAAAGTTTGGTGTCAGGTGAACCAAATCCAATATCATCTGTTGATGTTTTGCGAAAGAAAATAATTGATGCCGCAGTCGAAATAAAAAGAGGTTTAACAACTGGTGTGGTAAAAAGTGACTTAAGACACAGAATGCGAGTTTGTGCACGAAACAGAGACGGACAAGTGGAACGTGTGTTGTGGACAGTAAGTTAAAAAGATTAATAAACATAATTTGATATCTATTTGATTGTTGTCTTATTTTTTCTGACCAAAGCTATAAATTTGTCGCTCTATTATCATTATTTTTTAATACTTCCTAGTTGCGTTTCATCAAAGTTTTTCTGAGAATCCTGAAAATACCCTAGCTTGTTGTACCTTATTATAAAGCTAAGGAACCGTAGATATTTTTACAAACATCTGGAGCACAAAGAAATACCATTTTTCCGAATTTATTTCTTTTTTTTACTGTTCGTGGTCTAGTACGACTCAGTTGGTACAAGTACTTGCTATTTTAGTGTTCAGAATAATTAAAAAACAAATCTTCTACACAAAAACAGCAAAACTAAATAAGTAAGAGACACAAAACACAAAAAAAGGGGACAATAGACAAAAAAAACGGCAAATTTTTTTAAACTTCAAAGTACTATAACACTAGAACGGTTAAGTTCAAGGTACGGTGTTACATAGTCAAAAATGATGGAAACTACATCCTCTTAAAGGGTATAGGTCGACTTAACCTTTAACCCTGTATAGACGGAATTGCAAAATTCTTTTTTATTTAAAAGGGTATACTTACCAGGTTGTCCCTTATTAATGCAGTGAATTTTAAATGTAAACTTTTGGTAAAAAAAATGTCTTTAATTTGATACTGGTGAAACGCCATTTATGTTGATGATTGTATAAAAATTTGTTAATAGTAAAGCAAAAAGCAAATACCGCTACTGTTAAAGTTTAAATTCTTACAAAACTAGAATATTTAAATAAAGGAAAACAGAAAAATAGTATTATTTTTAGTATTGCTTGTTGCAGTATACATCAAATGACTGTACATTTGCTGTCTTTCACGGAGACAGAAACTGCCTAGAGTGGTAGGAGAGCGCGAAGAGGCGTGTGAGTACAGGGTACAACTCAGGAGTACAGTATTTAAGCACTACTGTTGGTATACCGTCTGGCTCACTCGGCTTATGAACGTCTAGAAAAAGCAATGCCCGCCGAACCTCCAAAGTGTTATAGAGATTTCCGGCATGGTCTTATCGCACCGCGGTGTAATAAAAGGTATAGCGCCTTTGTCGTTGAGACTACCAAGTAGATCGGTTTTCGGATCGGATCGGCCAAGACACCACCGGTCTTTCGCAGTGGTGGAAGCGACGACTGGCAAAAGCGTCCATCGGCAGCTTTAGCAAGCGACCAGAAAGCACGACTTCCAGTGGAATACCTCTCTAGTCGCCCACCTATTTTGCCGATGAATTGAAATTTAGCTCTGGAAGTTACTTTCTTACTGTACCTAGAGGCAGCGTTTACCCTGCATTTTAACTCAAAAATATACTGATACTTATTATTTCGAGCATACACACGACGCCAAATAGTTGGCCTATTGAATAGGGTTGTGTGCATGACACTTAAGTCTGAACGAGACAGTGGTCCGAGGAGCCAGGAGGCGCAATCACTGAGACGGAATATCCGTCCGGACGTGTAGTCAGCAGAAGGTCCATTTAGGAGCTCGGACGGTCCTCTATATCTGGTATTTTTGTTGGAGAAAATACCAGTTCGGAGAATCTATGGGTAGAGCAAATTCATGAGCAGATTTTTGCGTAGTTATTGGTTCGAGAACTGAGCCACTCACGATAGTGGGTGTTAAAGTTTCCAAAAATAACTAGTTCTGCTGTGGGATATTGCTCAAGAACTTTGTCAGTCGTCAAATTCAGGTGCCTGAAAAGTCGTGTCACGACAATATCACTGCTATGAAACCTGTAGAGCTATGCATAGATAAGGGTGTGGCCACCGTGATCTATACGCACTCACGAGATTGACAAGTCCCTGCCTTCAAGGCTATGAAGGAGGCGACAGTAGATATCCTTTGGGCCAACTAATTGGCGTCGTGTGTGGCACAATAAGTCGGCAGACTGGGATGGATTGCGAGAAATTTATGCATCGTACCCGTGGAGGCAGATCTGCTTTAGCTCAGAAGATCCTGACGTCTGCGCAGCCGCAGTCAGTGACACAATCCTCGCTGGTGAATGGAAGCGACCGTGGTATCATAGATCTTGCAGAGAAGCTAAAATTCTTAAGCAAACTGCATATGAGGCTTGGACCACGGCTAGTAATAATTAGGATCCGAATATTTCTGAGGTGAAACGCAAATTGAATGCTGCCTCAAGGTTCAGTAAGAAAGCAACTGCCAGAGCAAAATTCCAATTCATTGGCAAAATAGGTGGGCGACTGGCGAGATATCCTTCTGGGAGTCGTGCTTTCTGGTCACTTGCAAAAGCTGCTGAAGGGAACTTTTGCCAGTCGTCGGTACCACTACTGCAAAAGACCGATGGTGGCTTGGCCCATAGTGCTAAAGAGAAAGCCAATCTAATGGTACTGCCCATTTACTTTGCCTCAAACTCGAATATGAACGATGGAGGCGCTGTACCACCTACTATACCGTGGTGCGGTAAGACCATGCCGGAAATCTCATAAGTCGAGTGGGCAAGACGGTATACCAGCAGTGGTGCTTAAGCAGTGTGCTCCTGAGTTATGCCCTGTACTCTCGCGCCTCTTCTCGCTTTCCTACCATACTAGGCAATTTCCGTCTTCATGGAATGCGAATGTGCACTGCAGTTATTCGGAAAACAGTATAAGCAAGCCTAATTCCGCCAACACATACTTTACTTATATCACTATAGTTCATGTATTTATTTTATACCATAAACCTTTACTACTGCCTAACGCATGGGCGAGTACAAATTAATGAACTTTTTGTATTCAACCTCAATTGTTCTGCCAACATATATGGGGAAGGATGACAGGCCGCGTGTTAACATATATATATATATACATAATTTTTCTCAATTTTTATAATTATTTAGGGTTTAGTCAGTTCTGTTTGAGATGTATGAATTTTTGCATGTGGAAGAATGTTAGTTTTTTTTGTGCATGAAAAAGTAGTTGGAAGCGAGCACGTCGTTCCAATATATTTAATTTTAGAAATTCTTAAACCCCAAATCTGGGTAAGTACCATACACACACACACTCCGCCTTTTTGCTGCTTATCATTTTTTTTTATATTTTTTTTTGTGTAAATTTATTTTTTTCAGCTTCCCCATTTTTCTTAACCTTTGCCAACTTTCTGCTTTTCCTGGAGGCCAGTGTTTTAGGCAGGGCAATAGAAGGAAAGCAGATCGTGGGAAAGGTCGAGATTAGTTTCCTACGGGAATCTGATACCGACCTTTATTTCAGGGTTCTCCGTCAAGCTTCTTCGTCAAGGTTCTTTGTACCGCATTCTTCGTCAAGGTTCTTCGTACCGGATTCTTCACCAGGATTCTTCCTTTCTTCGTTCCTCGTTTACGATTATTAAACATTCAAAAATCTTCGCCTTCGCATCCGACACTTACGCCACGCATTCGCGCTGATCGTGGACTTTATTTATTTATTTAGAGATTGAGAGAGTCCAGAGGGAAGTCAAAGAACACACGCACCGCCACGCCCCGAATCTAGACTCAAGTTAAGACATACTTTACTCTTTACCAGAAAGAGTGGAATTGACCAAACCTACACATTTCTTCTCTTTTTGCGATTACTTCTTTTTTTATTTATTTTAATTTTAATTTTATTTAAAACCTTTTTTTTTATAATGTGCATATTTTTAGTTTTATATAAAATTTAAATTTAATTTAATTTATTAAATATTAGTTTTATCTGAAAGTCGTGTGTTTATATTTATGTCCCCTTCTGTGACAAGAGCGAGGCAGTACTTTACGTCGGGGCAGAGGTTGCTGCTTTACAAGTCGCAGGTTCGGCCGCATATGGAGTACTGCTGCCATCTCTGTGCGGGTGCACCCGGATACCAGCTTGGACCTTTTGACTCGGTTCAACGACAGGCTGTGAGAATTGTCGACGATCCCAAACTCACTTGTCGTATAGCACCCTTAAGTCTGAGGAGAGATTTTGCCTCCCTGTGTGTGTTTTACCACTTGTACAATGGGATGTGTTCTGAGGAATTGTTCGAAATGATGCCCACGGCTACTTTCTGCCATCGCACCGCTCGCCATAGGCAGGGAATTCATTCTCATACTTTAGAACCGAAATGGTGGCGTACAGTGCGGTTTCAGAGAAACTTTCTCCCGCGAACGCTTGGGTTGTGGAATGAGCTCCCTGCCAAGGTTTTCTCTAAGGACTACTGTATGGGGTTCTTCAAGAAAGAAGTTATTCGATTTTGAAGGGTCGGCAATGCGCGAGTGATACTCCTGGTGTTGCTAGCGTCCATAGGCCACGGTGACCGCTTACCATCAGGCGGACCGTGCGCTTGTTTGCCACCTTAGTGGTATAATAAAAAAATAAAAAAAAAATCCTCCCGTACGAACATACATACACTGGTACAACTAACAAAATTGTGCTCGAGTTTGTAGCCGGGATAATGTAAGTATGATGTATTGGCCGGGCAGGATATCTACGTCTCCTTTTAAAAGAAAATGATAGGTGATGGTGGACTGCGTTAAGGTTAGCGTGAATACCGCTTATGTTGCAAAAGTCCTCAGTGAATGTGGATGGAGTAGCCGCTGAAAAAGCTGTTTTCTTATTTTTTTCTCTTTAAGATTTTTAAAGATTTATTAAAGATGCTTCTTAGACTAACATAAGGCTTCACTGCACAGACAGCTAAAGAGACCAATAGTGTGATACCACACTACGAAAACTTTCGGCACAGATAGTACGGTTGCTAACGCGGCGGGCGGAAAGGCCCCTCTGTTGTAGTAGCCGGATCCACTCCGGTTTCCTTCATTGAGGAAAGACTACGACGACTACTACGTCAGAGAATGTTGGCGGTTCAGCCTCCCAGGGCGGAGATTAAAGTGATCCCTGGGTTCGGAAACCCGTTCAGCCTGCGGGCGGCTAGCGGGCAGCCGTTTCACCCTGTCCCTCTGACCGCCGCACCAGCTCGCTGCGTCTGCGCCGAGCGATCACAGCAACGAGCACCACCAGCCCTTCGCTGTCCGCGCTGCGAATCCTCATGAGTTACACCAATTCCTACTTACCTGGCTGTCTAATTAATGCAATAATGACTGATCTAATATTTTACATACTTACGTGGTTATGTTGTAGTTGCAGTACGTAACTTTACGAAATATCGAGACAGTAACTATTGACTAACCTTACTAAAGAGACATCTGAATGTTACATCAAAGACCTGACCATATCTCGATCGGTCCCTTAACGAAATAGTTTCGCCACGGCGAAAGTTGGAAAGCCGACGACCTACTGATCTTATGAACTTTGCGCCACAATTATACAAAAAAATATCATTTACCATACTTTAATAAGGAATAACGACCCAAAATGAAATTTATAATGGCCGTGCCGAAATGGACATAAAGTCTTACAAAGTACCGGCTCAGCTGAGGAGTTTTTCTTTTTGATTACAGTACGTGACTACAAGATGAAAGGCGTCGCTTACTTTTTATGATGCAGTACTTTGCGTAACTTTGTACATATCAAATCTAGATATAGCCCAATTATAACATAATGCAATTTGAGATAGCGAGGCACCACCCGCCCGCCGACCGCCGACGGAGCTAAGTAACTTGTATGACTTCTATAATATTATAGATTTGATTGAATCTGTTACATTACGAGGTAAATTTTACTTTTAAGAACAGTTTTATTTTATTTCATTGCTAAAATTGAACACTTTTATGTCCATTATAATTGAAATTTTTAACTGTTGTAATACTTTGACAATACAATAACATAAGTCGAGTGTTTATATATTCGTATTTATCAGACAATCTTCCTTCACTCCTTTCGGCGCAAGCTTCTATTTTTATATACATAAAAAAAAATGACATGTTTTACTGTTTTTGGAACATGGATGACGTTATGATGTAAAATAGAAGATGAAACTTTGCTGACTGCTGATTATTCTTGTAAACCTCAAACCATGAAAGTTTATGTCTAAACTCTCAGTCAGTAAGGATAAAGGAACATATTTAAGTATTTTTGAAAAATAATTTCCTAATGAGATAAAGTATGGTAACAAAGTTTATATGGGAGTTTTGCCACTTGAGACGACAGGATAAATGGTGAGTAACAGGAATTCACCCAAGCAATCGTTAAAATAGAAAAGGTTTCAGAACATGTTCTGTCCAGACTTGTATGAGACCACTCTTAATGTGATCCAACTTACTTGGCGTAGGGCTCTACTGAGAAAGTATTTTGAAAAATTCATCCCCTAAACAGGCAAAATAGTAGTTGGAAGTTTGTATGAAAATCCGTCAATCTTAAGCTATATGCATTAAAATTGGTTTTTGGTATTTATATTGAAAATTAAAATTGACGAACTTCACTGTTTTTGAAAGTTCATTCTGTCGGGGGAGAAGGGGAAAATTTGAAAATTTGTATAAGAATTCTAAGATTTTTGTAAATAACACCATAAGCAGTTAAAAGCTTTTTTTTAAAGTTGACACGGACAAAGTTGCGGGTATAAGCTAGTAAGACTATGAAAATATGCCTCGACCTTAAAATGTCCATTTTGAAGTCGGATCAAAACTAGTACCAACTAATCTTCGACAGAATCCGTGGCAGATTTCTAATTAGGAAATAAATACAATACGGAGCCGATGCTTGTCTCACTTTACTTATTGTGTCGTCTCGCCCAATTACTCTCCGGGCTCGACACTCGGCACTCGGTACTCGAGAACCGATCCGTAATTGAGACATCAAAGATGTTCTCTTTTTGGTTTAAAGTATAAAATAAAATAATTGAGGTACAAATAGTTTCAAGTATGATGTAGCAGTAGAAAAAACCAGGTGAACGAGTGCTGGTGCTGGTGCTGGTGCTGGTGGTGGTGCTGGTGCTGATGCTGGTGCTGGTGCTGGTGCTGGTGCTGGTGATGGTGCTGGTGCTGGTGCTGGTGACAGCGACACTTCACTAGGTACCCATTATACTTCTTCACTTCATTCGAAGATATAATGTTAACTATATATTCCTTCTAACTTATTTATGTATTTAAAACAATATATCTACTAAGAAACTTAAAAGCTAATTATAAAAAAAGTGTGTGCCCGCGTGGCGCGTGGTAGAGTTCCAAGAACGCTGTCTGCATTTCCCCTCTGAATCGAAATACTTATTCTCTGAGCGAGAAATGAATGTATTTGTATTTTTTATGATTTTTTTAAAAGAGTAACATTTTGGAGTTTTTTGCTAGAGTTTAAAAAAAAATGTATTTCATAACTTTGACGTTCCAAAGTGTTTTCTGTTCAAAAAAATTGACATTGACTTAAGACGGCTGTATATATTATCTTTACGATCGATCTCTGTGCCGCTTATTGCCGTTATCGTTATGATCTCACCAAAGAAAATACATGTTCGTTTCTAGCTCAGTGTCTTAGCTGACATACCTGGATCACAAACTAAATAATACTACACTAGACAAGTGACTGTATGTGAGAAGTGAGCTGGCACCAGTGTTTCGTTCTGTTGCAGATAGCAATAAACGAACTTAGTCTTTTTTTGTATTCTGGCACAACACTAGTTGTCAGTTCTAGTCTAAAATAATTAACATAATGAAAATTTTGTGAATGTTTATACATTCACATATACGTTCCTAGACATGAGAGCAATAACACGATATACACACACCTTACATATACGTCACGTGACGTACAAACAGTTTTTTTAACTAAAACCTATAATAAGGTAAACGCTTTATTGACGATTAGATGGATTATTTAAGTATTAAAAAAACTTATCTTTTTTTTTTCATATTCCAATAGTTCTGCGTGAACGCAGATATTTAACATTCTAGTTTAAAATTCATGTCGTAAGCGCTGCGCCACTGCGCCACCGCGCCACCGCGCCACCTCCAACACCCAATCAAAAAAATACGCGGTTACACAGATAAAAGAATACAGCGGTAACGGGTATAAGTGATCTCAAATTTGTACGATGTTTCTAAGAGAAAATTATGATTGATTTGTGCTACATTGTGTGATTATAAAAATGATCCAGTGCCCATGACTGTATCAAATATAATTCTAGTTGTATCGAACTGCGGACGATCTGCGACTACCTACCGAAAGCTAACTGTGAGTTTTGGTTGTTAATTTTGATACTAGCAAATTATTAATGTTATTCTTATGGTTGGTGAAAAGTAGCTGTCCCCCACTTAATGACGTGGGTGAGTTTGTGTTTGTGTGTTCAGCCTCCGGTTAACTCCTTCGGAAATAAAATCTGTGACTTTGTACTGTATTTATTATTTTTATCACTGGGGAATCGAGATAGTAATTCTAAATTTGATTTCTTAATCCTGCTTTACTCCCCCTTTTGCGAATATTCTCAGCTGGTAGGAGTTAAAGCTCTCGCTTGTCTAGCAAGAATATATTGGTTGCCGTATACCGTATACCTGCAAAGCGTTATCTTACTCTCCTTAAACATTATATTATAATTGTGGTAATAATTGAAGATTTAAATCATTACAATAAATTCGAGAATTTCAGTTTTTTTTCTTACAGATGTTGCCACAACCGGTTAAAGTGACAATAGGTATGTGTTACAATAAACAGGTTATTGAAAGCAACAGAAGAGTGCTAGTGATAGTGGATACAATAAATTACTCTTAGATTTATAAGGAGTAAGAGATAAAATTACTGCTATAAGTTATAAGGCGTGTTTGCACGTTCAATATCATAATCTAATAGCCATGTGATAAAAACTTTTAACAAATAGATGCTCTAATACCTTTTTAGTGCATCTATTAATATAAGTTACGTATTTCCAAAAAATTGAAGTTGGTTTCATGCAAGTGAAGTGTCCTATAAACTGTTAGGTACAGTAAGCAGCAGAGATGAGCAGGTATGGAGATGAAAATGAATAAAATTTTCGAAGTCTTGAGTAGGTAGCTAACTAACAAAGCTAGTACCTATCCTTAGAGTCGCAAGTTCAAGCCCGCGGCAGAGTGATGTTTCTTTTTGCTTTTTTGTAGTTCTTTTTTTGACATTTTTATAGTTTAATTATATACAAACAAAGATTGTATATAATCAAAGTTTGCATACTTATATTAAAATTATGTGACGCGAAAACTATTCAAGAAAAAATTGACATGTGGTTGAAACAATATTCGTTTATTTATTCATGTATAAATTTTTTTTTTTATATTATATTCCTTGTAATACAATATATATAGGTTGGTACAAATATTATCTTTACTAATATATAAAGCTAAAGAGTTTGTTTGTTTGAACGCGCTAATCTCAGAACTACGGGTCGGATTTAAAAAATTCTTTCAGTTTTGGATAGCCCATTTATCGAGGAAGCCTATAGGGCTATATATCATCACGTGATAAGTTTCGCAAAAATCATGTATGACAGAATTGTTCCCCTATAAAAGTCCGGGACTGCATATGTCTATATTTTAAGGTTGGCTCACTATAACCTTTTTTATGCTAACCATATTTGTTCTAAAATAATGCATTATTTGTGAAGGTGTTTTTATAAACATGATATTAATTTTTATCCAAATAAATAAGTTTTTCATCACAAGCATTTAATTTAAAACAAAATTGCCCTGCTCATCATTCGATTTTAATGAATATCTTAGAAGATATCGCAGTTTTAAAATAACGTCGCAGCAAAATAATTATCAAGTATTGCGCGCGCATTTATGATGTGCGAGGCCGGCGGGCAGTCATGAGGGGGAAGGGCGGTAGGTATTATTTAAAAATATTTTACCTTCTGCGTTTTTTTATAATTGAGGAGTTGCCGTAAGAATCCTATGCCGATAACCAAATTTAGGCACAATATTGTTGAAAAACAGATTTTTTAAGTTTTTCTCTTTTATAAAAATTTTACATGTTGAATTTGGTAATAAATTAAAAACTCAATTTCACGATAAAGACAAAAATATTTTGCACAAAATTAGTACGGAAAGAAAGATTATATGTATGAGATAACGATTTTTATATATTAGTACCTGGAAGACCGAGCTTTGCTCGTTTTTTTTAACAACGCCATCTATTGTCAAATGTCAAGTAGCTTTAGTGTTGCTGTGTCGGTAAAAATAATAGTATTACTACCCGCCAATAAATGTCAGGAAGTCATATTTTTCAGTTTATCACAGTTAGGCAAGGCACTCTCCTAAAACTCCTTCAGAGTCTCGCCCCAAAAGCCCGGTGGATCAGTCATGGCTGCATCAGCCAACTACATAGTCTGTTCAGAAAAAAAAAATTACACATAGGGCCCGCATTGTTAATCGCTTCGATTCGTCAAAATATTGAATAATTTCCGCTAGGCTAATTTAAAACGTCAAACTGTTCATAGTCGTAATATATGTTTTAAAATAAATTCTAAGCCAGCATACCCCTTAATAGGCGATTTTCCTTCATTTCGTGTTTTGGAAGTAAAAAGTTTCGTATATACCGCTGTAGATTACGCAGGACCTTTCTTTATTACCCATATTCGCCGTCGCGTTATAAAAAGTCACAAGACCTGTTTGTCTGCTTAGCTACTAAAGCATTGCATTTAAAGCTGGTATTAGATTTAAGCTGAGATTTATTTCTTGCCGCTTTTAGAAGATTTATGTGTCGGTATCGATGATTCGGTGTCTGTCGCAGAGGTTTGGTATCAATGATTCGGTATCTGGCGCAGAGGTTCGGTATCGATGATTTGGTATCTGTTGCAGAGGTTCGGTATCGATGATTAACAGTGACAAAAGGAAAAATGTTGTAGGAGCCAAACGTAACTTAGACAAAATTTATGCTTTATTGGAACCCAATGCTCACAAAAATTACATAGGTCAACATCTTGGTGAACTTCGCATTGAATTTAATCATAGTCCTCCTTATGGCCCTTACTTCAACGGCTTTAGAGGGATTAATGTACGTTCTGTTAAAACGCACCTCTATTAAGTTATGGGTACTCAAATATTAACCTATGAAGAATTCTCAACAATTTTATTTCAGATTGAAGGTTTAATAAATATTCGTCCTTTATGCGTCCCTAATTCAGACCCATCAGATGTCACCGTTTTGACCCCATTTAGTTTTTTAAACATTACCTCCTTAAAATATTGACCTTTCGAAAACTTTATTAATGAACCAAAAACCACTGAACACGCTATCAATTAATAAATAATCTAGTCCACTCATTTTGCGTCGCTGGAGTCAAGAATATCTCACTTCGCTCCAACAAAGAGAAAAATGGCTGTCTTCAACCAAACCGGCTGAATTAGATACAATTGGTATTATCAAAGATAATAATTCACATCCCATGTATATTGGCCCTTGGGAGTGATTGACGATCTGTGTCCTGGAATGTTTAAAGTAGTCAGAACCGCTAAAGTTTGCATCGCCACAGGTTTCTACATACGCCGTGTGGTCTTCCTCTTCAATAGAAATTACCTAAAAATAAAATAAATGAATAAAAACTAATTCTAGTCTCCTTTATTATCGTTTTTGTTAATTATTGCTGTTCTTTCTGATTATTTATTATTTGGAAGAAACCTCCATGCGGGGGCAGTTGTAAGCGCCACTTTAAAACTAATAGTATGCTAAAATACTATCATTAAATTATATTTATTTTGAGTGAAACGCAACACACACTTTATATATAACTCTTTTCCTGTGCTTCCTCTAAACTCCTATGAACAGGATTCATTAACAAAAAGATCGAAGCGCAACTATCGAAAACAAGTAAAAGTAGCTTCGCAACCGCCTCCATTGAATGGCCTGCCTCGTGTCCGCTCTGAGATAAACAAATTATTAAAAATATATAAAACGCATTTTACAGACAATTTGATGTATTATGAAATCTTACAAATTAAGTGAAACTCAAAAACGCTATTTTGTGAATGTGCTACAAAGGAATATCAGCTGCTTTGGAAATACTACACTGCGCTTCCGAAGGTACCTCTTTTTTTTTCAATTTCTTTTTAGCCTTCACAATCCCGGAACGAAAATTCCACCCAAAATCTCTTAAACTTAAAAACAGAGAGAAAAGATATTGTTCGAATTAATAACCTGTTTTTTAAAATGCGTTTATACTAAATTTTATTAATTTCAACATTTTTTACATTTTATTAATTTCGTTAACTAATAACTGCAACATAGTTTTATTATTTTCCGAAAATAATAATTTGTACTTTAGATTACAGAATTTTACAAATCGCTACGAATCAAGGTTGACGTTACGCGTCCTACAGCGCGCTATTGAAGTTTTTTCGATAGTTCGCATATATACAAACCGAATCGCAAGTGAAGTAGACCAAGGTGTTCTCCAGGTATAACTCCTCACCTGGTGGGGGATTCCCGTTTACCGATTCATCTCATCGCCTTGAGCCACAGCCCTTCATCTCCTCGGTACACGAGCCAGTGGTTAACCGTACGCTTCGCATCACAGAGGTGGATCAGGACCATTCGGTGTAAACGCTTATTATAAGCGTTCTACGTTATATCATTCCAATAAGTTTTACTTGTTTTTAGTAAACACTCCATTTTTATTCCAACAAGACTAGTTTTATTCCTGTTAGTAAATACAGTAAGTAAAACTCATTGGTAACCGTCAGTGTAATTTACGTGTCCTCAGAATGACTAATATTTGAGTGATTACTAGTATTATTTACTTGTAGCTACTAAAGTTTTTATAATGTAGATGAATATTTGAATGACAAAATTGTATGGACTAGTATCACACAAAATTAATGTTAAATAATTTATGTTTGATAAGTTAAAGGAGCACTCTAAAGACCAAGCTAAGTAACGATGTTATGTGTCTGTTGTTTACTTTATAGTGGTTGGTGGCGAGCTACAAGGGGATGCACCTTGTGCAATCCGCCTTTAGTTGCCTGGTTTTCGTGGGGCTTTGGATGTGTGGGGGCGTGGCGCACGAGTACGTACTTGTATGTGTGTATATACATGTTTGGATAGATATTGTGTTCTTGATGGCTTGGTTCCTGCATGACTGATTGGTAACAGGTGTACTTCTTCTCCCTTTAGGCTAGTTTCCGAAGTGATGGTAGTTTAAATGATGTGCATTTGTTGCCGGGCTGTTGTGTAGGGGCTAGGCCTCTTTCGGGTGTGCAACGTCTGTTTGAATATGTGTGTGCATTTATGTATGTGTGCGTGTTTGTGTGTAGCACCCGCTCGTGTTCGGAGCCCTGCCGCTATCGGGCGGCTGAACGAGGATTGAATCAGATAGGACCTATAAGTTCTTTTACGTATAGTTTTGTTTTTATCCTTTATTATTTTTGTATATTTTTTGTCTGTATGTGTAAATATGAATATGTGCATGTATGTGTATCTTATATTATCCTTAATATGTTATGAATACCTATTTATTTATTTATTTGCATTTTTGTAAAATGTAAATATGTATGTATGTGTATATATATATATATATATATGTGTATATGTACGTCTGCTGTGTAATATTATATGTTATATGAATATAGTATATAGTGTGTCATGCTCTCTTAAAGTGTCTCTGCGGTGGTGGCGTGTGTGTCGGGTCGTTACGTTCCCTAAAACATGGTTGAGCGAAGCGATAAAACATGGTTGAGCGAACGGGTGCCACCTGTGGAGGCTGGTCTGCTCTTGCAAACTTCTTTGTATTCTTATTATTATATATATGTTCGTCTGCTATGTAATATTATATGTTATATAAATATATATTTCTCGGGAGTTGCTTTAAATCCCGTCACAGAATAATTGAAAACTATTAACGTATCACATGGTGCCCCTCCCCCTATGCAATCTGAAAAACAATAGGTAATTGAAATATTACATAAATATAGATTGTTTTTTTTTAAATCAAACTATTTACATTGTAAATCTTATTTATTTAATGTCTCAATACAAAAAATGTATTTATTAGTTGATACACTATAATTTTATGTTTCGTTTGTGATTTTACAAAGATTACCTATTGGACGCACGCAATAAAACAGTATTGTAATTAGTTTGTAAAGCTAGTTGTAGTTAATTTACTTGACGATTAGAAAGTGTTCTTAGTAACCCATTTGAATAAAAAGATTTTGATTTTGATTTGATGATTTTGTATATGAACGTCGTCGTCTTAGGACGTCAGTGCAATATATGTACATACACTAGTACTAATTAGTACATCTATTTGCACCACGTCACTAGGAGCCGCTCTCTTTTGTATGAAAAACTGATGTGCAATATGGAATAGAGCTATGATATTGATATGTTCTCATGAACGTGTTAAGATAAGGCCTAATTACCAAAATATCAAAGTTCTTGGGATCCCAATGTTGTAATGTCTTATCTCTCGAATCAGTTTCCTAATGAGACATTATCACTAGAGGTAGGATATTAACAGGATTAAACGCGTAATTTGGCAAAATACCTTTTTCCCCGACGTTTCAGCTGGGAAAACAAAAAAGGGAAGTAATTGTAATAAAATTCGGGATTACCACGACCACCAGTGTAGAGTTACCACACATTACCACCACCACAATTGTACAGGTACGACACACCCTTTTTTCCGGAACTATGGCCAGTATGATATACATTCTTATCGTCGTAGGTTGATTTAAATAAAAATTCGACGAAATGGAGAGACAATTTCATCATAATCGTAAGCAGATCCAACAAGTCATCTATATATACATGTGCTTGCGCGTGTATACAACTATTTTCATCATAATCTTAAGCAGGTCCAACACGTAATCCACATGTGCTTGCGCGTGTATACGACTATTACATCATAATCCTAAGCAGATCCAGCACGTGACCCACATATTCATGCGCTTGCGAGTGTATACGACTATTTGATCATAATCTTCAGTAGATCCAACACGTGATCTACATATACATGTGCTCGCGTGTGTAAACGACTATTTCTATCAATATCTTAAGCAGATTCAGCACGTGATCCACATGTACATGTGGTTGCGCGTGTATACTACTTATTTCATCATAACCCTAAGCAGATCCAACACGCGACCTACGTATACATGTGCTTGCGCGTGTATTCGACTTATTTCATCATAATCCTAAGCAAATCCAGCGTGTGATCTACATATACATGTGCTTGCGCGTGTATACGACTTATTTCATCATAATCCTAAGCAAATCCAGCGTGTGATCTACATATACATGTGCTTGCGCGTGTATACGACTTATTTCATCATAATCCTCAGCAGATCCAGCACGTGATCCACATATACATGTGGTTGCACGTGTATACGACTATTTGCATCATAAACCTCAGCAGATCCAGCACGTGATCACCATATACATGTGCTTGCGCGTGTATACGACTTATTTCATCATAATCCTAAGTAGATCCAACACGTGACCTACATATACTTGTGCTTGCACGTGTATACGACTATTTGATCATAATCCTAAGCAGATCCAACACGTCCGCCACATATTCATGTGCTTGCGAGTGTATACGACTATTTGATCATAATCCTAAGTAGATCCAACACGTTATCTACATATACATGTACTTGCGTGTGTATACGCCTATTTTCCCGCCATTGTATGATATTGATACACACATTGATAACACGCTACTGAATACCTCTACAGTATAAATAAACATTGCTAACCAGTTATAACTACAACAAGCAATACTAAAAAAATCTATTTTTTAAATATTCTAGTTTTTTAAGAATTTAAACTTTTAACAGTAGTGGTTTTTTATTATGAAACAGTTTTCGACATGTACGGCGGCTAACAACAGTTCAAACTATTTGTTAGCTAATTAGCAGGCTAAATAAAATTTCTGATAGCTAAACAACAGTGTTTTTAAAGTCTAACATATACTTATACTTGGTGTAAAATCTTTATTAAAACCGAAAACCTCGATAGCATAAAGGTGAGCTAATTTAAGTAAGCAACTAAAATTAAAAGTTTAGTATAGTGACAGTATCATGTATTCATTATATATAAAGCCGTATGTATTCAAATGCATATTTTAACTGAGCATCTTCAGTCTCATCAAAGTTTGTCATTTAAATAATCTGAAAGTTTGTGGTACCAGTATTTTATTTGCAAAGCTTTTTGTTAATAACAGATTTGTAATTACCTATTGATAGCTATTAAAAATTATTGTTAACTTTGTTACAGATGTGAAGATTACAATGCCCCATAAAAGAGTTACTTACTTTGTGTAGACGTACACGTGTAGTATTTATTTATTTGGTAAACATCACTCGTTTTGCTGAAACATCATATATTTTTATGTTCATATAAATGGTTTTCATACATGTACATTACGCTACAGTTAAAATGTTTATCTTCTTAAATTTATCTCTAAGAGATAGTTTGTAAATAGCGCGAATCGCCTTTTTTGTAACACAAGTATAACTAAGTAGTATTTATATCTGTAGCATTACTCTACAATACGATACTGTATGTAGCATTACTCTACAGTACGTTACTATTTGTCCACGAACTGTTTTTTGCATTATCAACATCAATATCAGTCAACACTGTCAATTTTCTTTATTGTATACACAGTCCGACCATTAAAAGACTCTATGTTTAAGACCGAAATAGGTAAAAGCCTGATTTTTTTACAGAAAATGTGTTTTAATGGGAGAATATCTAACAAATAATAAAAATTTAAAATTTAAGGGGGGTCCTGATACAAGGTACAAACTTCTAACTTGCAGTGAAAAAAAGTTTGAACTTAAAGTATAACAACAAATAATAAAAATCGGCCAAGTGAGAGACGGGCCGAAGCCATTGCCATGTTAAATTACCGGTACAACGCTAACAGCTAGTAATAGTATTGAGAGAAACTGTAACACATTTGTTTGTTGGAAACGATATTAAAAGTTAAGCAACGTAAGGCTTGGTCAGTACATAGATGGGTGACCCCTTAGTGGCACACTTTTTGTTTTTCTCTTGTTTCGTAAATTACTTAAATTAACATGCGTGTCAATGACATCCGCCAAGTGCAAGTCAGACTAGCGCATCGTGGGTTCCGTACCACGATTTACGTAATTTACTTACGAACACAATTTAACAGAACAATCAAGGATCTACCATTACAGTTGTTCAAAAAAAGATTAGTGTCAATTCTTACAGAAAAATGTTACTACACAATAAACGACTTTATAAGTGATTTTTATTATAATCAGTACTGTACCTTTTATATAAAAAATTTTAGAACGGTGTATTTCAGTGCATGCTTAAATATTTGTAAGCTGCAATCAACGGCAAAACATAGAGAACACAAAATCTGTTACAAAAACCTGTATTATCTTACCTATGTTTAACAAATAAAAACTATTTATTTATTTTATGTTACAAACAAAAACAAAAAGTGTTGCGCCCATTCAATTATTGACCAAGCCCGACGTTTCTTAACGTTAAATATGTTTCCAACAAAAAAATGTGTTACTCCTTCTCTTAATACTATTGCAAGATGGCGTTGTACCAGTAATTTAAAATGGTAATGGCATCGGCCATGTTGTGCTTTATCCAGATGATTTTTAATTTTTAAATATGATTTTTAAAAAAAATTACTAAGCATAGGTAATATTGAAAAGGGTTGAAAATCATCATCAAGTTTAATTTTTTAAATTACATATTCTGATCACTTTTCCAAAAATAATTATTTAAATTAAAGTCTGCAAAAACATTTTTTTTTAAACTTTTAAAAATAGTTTAGCACTACTAGTCCATATTAAATTCAAAACTATCATAAATTGCACAAGCGTGATTGTGTATGTGTGTTTGTATAAAAATAAAATGCTCAACTTCTAAATAGGACGGGTCGGCATTTGCTCGACTGAGAGGCTCGATTATATGAAGTACTCACTTGTCGCCTCCCGCAGCAGCGCGCAGCAGAAGACGAGCAGCACAGACCAGCCCCTAGCCACCCTCATGTTGTGAAGTCAGCTCACACATACACACACAGCTACACACCACGACACGTTACTCTCAATTCACACCTGCCACATTTCCACGAGCAGTGCACTTACAGCTCGTCTGAACTTGTCCTTAAATTTGTCCAACGATTTGTCCTGGAAAAAAAAACCAACTTAATAACAAATACAACTGAAAGAAGCATTAGACATATTTTGAAAAAGTAACATACATTTAACATTGTTTAAATTAGAAATAATAATAAAATGTCATATTGTTTTTAAACACAGTTCTAAGAAAATCTAGAATTTGTGAAGAGTTATTATGTAGTGCTGATAAATTAGTATAAATACCTAAATGATTAAACGAATAAATTCACGACATTCTCAAAACATAAACAGTAAATAAAATTATGTAAATATCTTACAAATATTTCGATATTATAAGTTTTTAAGTGAAATTTTAAAACTACTTTAGTAATGGAACGTGAAACGACGACGTTTGAGCTGGATTACCCGGGACTAAACTAAACTGGTGTGACCCAACCGAATCGTCGGGAAAAAGGTGTTTTGCCATATAACGACGCGTTTAATCCCGTTTAAGTTTATGTCGATATTAATTAGATTAAACAAACAAGATCATGTCTCAGTTTAATAAAACATGTGCCAACAACATTACCAATGAACTAGAATATGTTGTTGCAAAATAAGTTATTACAGTATTTCTAAAACTATTAGGATGTTCCAAAAATATTTCTGAACCTCTTTTGGTTATGATGTATCGATTAATTATAAAATTAAAACCTAATCAAAAATAGAACTAAATATACTTATAAATCTACATAAAATAACTAAAATCTAACAAAATTCATTAAAAAAAGAAAACCTCATCTAAATTTGTGCCTTGTGGCATAGTGCCCAAAACGCTTGCCGCATTACCTCGCTGTCCAGCCAAACTAAGTCTTTGGGTGAGGTAAGCTTCTGGTCTTGCATCTCCAGAAGCGAGGACCAGTTTCTTAGCAAGATCTTTAAGAAAAGTTTTAGTGTCTGAACACCACGGTCATAAAGTTTCAAGCGCTATAGCATAAAATGTATAGTTCTGGACTAAATTACAATATTTGCGATGTTTTAATGACTGTGGCTGTTCAGCAGCAGTTCCAAGCTTAGTAGATGTTAAACTTATATGTGGCTCGGCAAGCGTATCTACGCATGTAACGTCCCATATAAGAGTTCATCCTAGCTTCCGTGGCCCAAGTGTCGCTCCATCATGTCTCTTACCATCAATCCTGCTCATACCACTTGGCTCTAGTATGAAAGGAATAGATGCTGTAGTAAAAGATCGATGAATTAAATAGTTTAAGGTGGCATGACGATATAATCGCCCTGCGCTCTTTATACATGAAAGACCGTGATGTCCGAACTGATCCACGCTTTGACCACAAGGACAAATATTTCGTTAACATATTTTGGCCCCAAGACGTAAACATATAGCAATACGAGGCGTCACCGGATTTAAAAGCGTTCCTAGAGAGAAAGAGAAGAGAAGGGAGAGTGTATAACCAATAACCTGATTCTTTTTCGTAAACTGCAAGAAAACGTGCGCGATCAATTGAATTTAAAGATTCTTGTATAATAATATTCTAGTATGAGTTAATTTAAGCTGAGGGAAATCCTATAATCTTTGAGAGCTCATGTTGAAAGGAAAGTCTACTCCTGGATTAGCCGATTTTCAAGCTGTTATGGCCTCTACTATGCCCGATAACTCTTCATCAGTTAAGTTATGATAGCTTAAAATTTTACCAGTGAGGGTAATTGTGCTTTAAGTAGAGGACAGAAAACCTGGAAGTGCAGTGCTGACTATAGTTCTACTACCAAGGCCACCAAATTTAACAGGAAGAACCGCCTGTTGCCCTGTACGATCATCAAACTGTAATTTTAAAATTTTGGAAATAGTATCTCGAAGAAAATTATCAATGGAAATAGTGATGGAAGGAAACTTCCAAATGGGGCAGCATCGAAGCAAGTACATTAATTTTGTTGTGAACAAAGCCGTAAAATATAAATTGCCATATGAGGTTTAAGATCTTCTAATTATTCCAAAATACTATTAAATTTGTCAATTTTGATTGTAGTATGGAAAAGATTGAATCTTCAAATACTGAAGAGCCAAGAAGTGTAAATGATTCTTTACTTATGACAGAAATGCTTGGAATTATAGATTTAATTTTCTAAATGGTATTTATTTTAGTTGGAACATCAAAATTTTCGTGTATATATATTTCATATTTGTTGAAATTTAATGTAAGGCCCGCAATATGACCTGCAATACAACCGTCATCCAAATACCAAAGATTAAATTTTGATTTCAATTAAAAAACAATAGGGTGGATAACCATACTGAAAATAGCAGGTCCAAGTGGATCTCCCTGTTGACAACCCATACTAGAATTAATTACTTCATTACCAAACAATAGTTTTGTTGGGGAGCTGTAACATTGCCATAAATATGGATATATTGATGGTGTATGTTTTTGAATTTCAGTCAATAGGGCGCAATCAACGGAATTAAAAGCATTTTTTATATCAAGTTTAACAAAAGTTTCATAACTATTTTTAGATAACAAAGTTCGCGCAGCATGGACCACAGCCTTACAACCTCCTTTAGCACTAAAGCCTATTTGTATTGGTAGAAAAGTCTTTCTTAAATTATCTTGAACTTCCCAGACATACAACTTTGAAGTAAGTAAGTAAGTATTTATGTTAACTTTTTATAGTTAACATAAATTAACGTACTTTATGTATTTGACATATTTTTGAACCACAGGAGCAGTTGTTTATTGAACCCCTTAGCTCTAAATATGTCAGTTTTCTAGCAAACACAGCCCAATTGCCACTCAAAAATGAATTAGACACAGAAAAGACATCACAACATTATAGCCAGCTTGATAGCTTGTAATGACGCGTCGCGAACACTGCTACCGGTGCGGGGGGGCGCATGGCGTCTCACAAAATAAATAGGTACAGACCACTACCACTACATACCAAGCGCACTAATATTTCGTCAAGACTTTTTATGTCAGACACTATATAAACTAGCAATATCCTGCAATTTTAGCGGGCTTAGATTCTTAATTTAGCCCCTAGCAAGTTTTGTGACAGTCACCATAAGTCATGAAAGGTAGGACGCACTGGTCAAAGACTTTCGTCTTCAGACTCTGCCGTACAGGTGACGGGAAGGCTTGATGAAGCTTACCAAATGATGTCCACCCTAGCTGGATCCTCCTGTCGGCTTACTTCTCTCTATTGTTTCGGCTCAGTCCAATGTTCTGTCCAAGGTAATCATAATTCTAGTATATCTCTAGTAAAGTACTAGCGATGTATGTTTTTGGTCTTGTCCAAATTCATGCCAAGGTCCGTCGAGAGGATTCCAGGAGTGCAATTTGCTCAGTTCTCGACTCTGCTATAAGCACGATGTTATGTTTACGTTTATGCCACCCAGCCCAACTCAATTTTTTGAAGATATCTAGCGCTTTGGTGAACAGTTTCGGGGATATGCCCCCTGTATTACCCCTCTACGCAGCGGGATGCCACTGTCTTTTGATCTTGGAACTGGGCGGTCATCGTAGTAGCGTAATACATCGCAGGTCTATATAGAATCTAGCCCGGTCCAGATGTCGGTCCCTATCGCCGTAACGAGCAAAAAATCAGAGCTTAGATAAAGATAACTTAACAATTAACAAATAATAACTATATTAGTTGTCCCTATCAGGGACCAAGGCGGTGCGTAATGGCAGCTCATCGCTCTTCTACTGTGCCACTTGGTACTTTGACTTGAGGGTTCAAACCGCTTGTCAATTTGGGATTTAAAGGGTAAAGATATGATAGTAGTTCTCACACACATCTTGACTCGCGTACCTTGACTCGGCGGGTCGCCGGTGTTTACCTCCGCTTACCTCTGCACACTACGCATCCGCCCGTAGGCTCTTTTGACTTGACTAAGAAGCTCGCCGAACAGTCGCGATACTAGGCATACTACTTTTCGCTGATTTTTGATGGCAGCCTACTTGTGAGAGGACATCGTGCAAGACTCTACCATAATTCGGGCCTTCGGCTGAAGAACGGTTTCTTTTATGTCTTTGCTCCTAAAGATATTAAACCTTTGCAAAAGCTTCCATCGCATTCGCTTAGTTAGGCTTACGGTTTTATTTCTTGTTAGCTTGGTAAGGCAAGATTGTAACAAATTTTATCTATTATTCGTTATTTTAAGGGCTAGGAATCACCTTAACTGATTAGGTAATACTAATCAATAAATAACTTGTTGAGTAAACTTCAAAAAGTGTATTATAAGTAAACCTTGTCCTTGCGAACCCTTCTTTTTTTTCTGAACCCACTGTCAGAGCAATTATAGCCGGTGCAAAGTGTCCTTAGGGGTATCTCCTATACCTCTTAGTGTTTTAGGGTTAAGCAGGTATGTACGTATTATCTTATTATTACTGGCCCTTAAAGAGGGCTACAGTTAAATGAAAGTACGTTATTAGCCTGTAGTTGCTTACAAAATAATATATTTCAAATAATCAAAATTATTTAAAAACCAAAGAGTTTTACTTTTAAATTCGATGAGTGCAAATTTTTCATTATTTTTTAGGTGATCCGCCGTAGTAATACATATTCTGAGAAAATTTCAGCTCTCTACAGTTGAACAGAAAGAACCGTATAAAAAGGAAAATCATAAATATATGCTTCAAACAAAGAAAAATCAAAATAACCAATTTGCGCTTAGCAAATTATTCGCTGTATCATCTCACGCATATAAAAGACTTCAACGAGCGCATGTTGTCTGCGCCGCTACAGGCTGACTCTAGTCAAGCTAAACAAAAAACCGGTTAAGTGCGAGTTGCAAGTATGCACCAAGAGTTTTTTTTTTATATTCTTTTTAAATATCCTTGTTTAGATATCACATATATGTAAATTAGGTATCTCTGCTATATCAAGAATATCGTGATGGTATATTATACAAATAGCTATATACAAATTCTCGGTTCACATGTGCAAATGTGCGCGACTACCACACTTTAAAAACTAAATATAATGAAAAATAATACATGTATGATATTTATTTGTATAACTGCATTTTTTTAAACAAAAAGTGAACATTTTTAAAAATTTAATAGTTTTAGTATTCTTTCTGAGTGAGGTTTATATTTTGTTAAATTTAGGTGCCTTAAATATTTTTAAAAGTCTCATTATTTAAATTTGATTTTCTATTCTATACAAATAATTTAACAGAATATCCGTTTTCCCTTTTTTAGATTTCACTGGTTTACTGTTAACTGTTAACTTTTACTGATTTGATTTCAGTTAAAAATTCACTCTGATCGTAAAAATAAGCTGTTTCTCCGATACATAATTATGTTTTTTAACTTTTATTCCTTACATATATTACATAGAGATCAGTTAATGCGGTGTTATAATAGGTTTACACAAAAATATTGTCATTTACAAGAAATTTCACCTAAAAAAGGCCAAATACCATGGCAAAGTTGTAAACTAATAGCAGATTTTACAACATTACAACTTAGAAGATTTTTTGCCACAAATTTTTTCTATGGAACAAAAGTTCATTAATCGTGTATTCAAGTTTTCATGGTCTGAAGCATATCCCGTAGAACACAATTATTAAATTTTAGTCGGATCTGCAAAGCGGATCCGGATAAACATTAGCCAAAAAAAAAATTCATAAATGTTACCCGTCAGTGATGAGCTCATGAGTATTTAGGCCGGTTTTACCATTTGTAATGTATGAAACTGTAAGAAAGGTACCAGATTAAACGCGTGACGTGCGCAAGCGCGTGACGTGCGCACTCGCGTGACCCGCGCACGTACGACACGCACTGACAAATCGAATCCCTGCGCGTGTATAGCGGAACGGCAACGTCGCACACGCGCGTGCAGTGATGACGTTGTATAATATTGCGCTTCCTGTAAGATTCCAGACCAGGCATGCACGCGCAGGCATCGGTGAGTGCTGCACGTTCATACGCACGGCAAGTTGTATTTATTAACAAAAGTAATACGGTTTACGAGTGTTTTTTTTTTTCAATAAACTCATAGAAATAGTTTGCAAATATGAGTGTCTTTACAACATCAAACATGAAGAGTACAAAAATAAAAATCATAAGTTATTATTGCGGTCAAATGCTCTCAACTACAATATGGCTGCACCCATGTAAAATTTACCTGCGTGACGTGTGTAAATCTAGGTATCCATAAAAATTTGTTATAAAATTTTGTTTTACACTTTATGAAATGCTTACACAAATACATTACTTTTAAGGATATTAAAATGAGTTGAGGCTAAAGTCAGACGAGCGGAACTCTCTCGCGCAGTAACTACTTACTATACGATGTCTTTTAGTAGATACGAGTGTAAGTATAAGTATAAGTATAAGGAAGGCAAATTAGTTAAATAGTTGTTACTGTGTCAGCTTCTTGTTTTATTTAATGTCTAAAAGAGCTTTACTGGTTCTGTCGGATCTGTTCTGCAAAAATAAGTTTTTCTTTTGCATTACTGGTATTATAACTTAATAATGTACAAAAACTTTGGAAAGTATTCATGGTTTTCTGAATGTTTTGAAAGTGTGAATAAAGTAGAAGTAGATTAGGAAGAAAATTGTTTTTTCAAATAACTTGCAGCGTCTACGCTTAAGTGGAATATTAAAGTTAAAGAATTTTGATAGAACAATCAGATCACAAAGTCAAAATAACAAAGGTGGTGCCCACCTGTCCACCTGCCCACCTACCCACCAAGCCACCTGTCCACCTGCCCTCCTGCCCAGCTACCCACCTGCTGCCCACCTGTCCACCTGCCCACCTGTCCACCTGTCTACCTGCCCACCTGCCCACCTACTCACCAGTCCACCTGTCCACCTGCCCACCTGTCCACCTGTCTACCTGTCCACCTGCCTACCTGCCCAGCTACCCACCTGCCCACCTGTCCACCCAGTGGGGCTTATTCTATAATATTAAGCTAAAAATTATTATAAACAGTTCATTATATTCACTGGGAAATTTTGACCAATATTTATTGGTAATTTTAAATATTAAATACTTAAATTAGTTAGTGAAGTTTTGTCGATTGTTAAGACTCTAAACACATTTTACAATATTTACGTAAATAAAAATAATAGGTGAAATATAATTGTCTAAATTCCTAAAGCAACCGCAAGTGACGTTATGGTTCCGCCGACTAAGGTCGTTGCTACAGTTATGGTTCCACCGACTAAGGTCGTTGCTACTGTTATGGTTCCGCCGACTAAGGTCGTTGCTACTGTTATGGTTCCGCCGACTATGGTCGTTGCTACAGTTATAATTCCGCCGACTAAGGTAGTTGCTGCAGTTATGGTTCCGCCGACTTAGGTCGTTGCTACAGTTAGCGGCTCGGCGGCGGCACTAGGCCACCGGGTCACTTCGTCTTTATACTCGTCATAATCACGACACGCTACACCAACAGTGTCCTCGGGTGCGTTCGATGATAAAATTCGAGAATTGTATTTCCCTATCACTGGATTTCGTGCAGGCGTCATTTTTAAATTAGTAATGGAAAGCAAAAATTTAAAAACTTATATAAATAGTAATTTTATAAATAGAAAGGGGTAGCAGCGACAAAATGATATCGTCTCTTGCCCCTGGTACATCGTAGTGGTCACGGAGATTTTTTTTTACCCGTGATCCACTTGGTGTAGTTTTTGAGTATGTTGTCTTTGCGTTGCTATTTTCTTTTTAATTTTTTTATTTAAATTTTCTTTTTATTTCCTATTCCTTTTTTTCTTTGAATTGGTTTTTTGTTTTTTCTTTCTTTTTTTGCTTTGTATGAAGAGGTAATAAATGATATCTAATGGTGACGCTAGTTAGCGGATGCAAGATCCTTGAGTCCCAGTCGTTCCGAGTGAGTTACAACATGCCACTGCATAATCTTGTTGTTTGGATAAATTTGACAGATGGATGGCGTAACGATGTAAGGAGTCTCTATTTTCGCCATTTAACTACGGAACCATAAGAAAAAAAAAACAACGGGTTGCACTCCGGGAGTGCCGGCAGAAGTGAAAACATACTCGCTATTTACTTCCCAACACTTCTTATCCATATTTATTTATTAAAAATATTAACTTTTTACTTTGTTTATTTACTTTTTTGACGTTGTATATTTGACAGCTCAATCTGTCATAGAATTAAAATCCCATATCCAACCTCCTTGTACTACTCATAATCGCCATATACTAAAAATAAAAACTAACCTAATGTAAATAAAGGTCACGTGTCCTAACGCGAGTGAAATCTTACGAATCTTACGAGTTAAACAGTTTTTACCCATCACAAAAAACGGCGCCGCTAAAGAAGTTTTCACTTCAAAAATTTGCTGAAAAAACACAAAAATCCCCAAAGGAAAACCGCGGAGCACAACTAGAATATTTTAGATAGAATAGTACTCACGTACCTAGTACTACAGTATATTAACAACTAATTAAACTATGCCACTCTGTACTCGTACGTGTACATACGTGAGCGTGTACGTGTACAAGCTAACTGAGTGAGTGAAAAGACGCCGAGTGTGAACGGTTTAAACGTGAACAAACAGACGCGACAACCAAATATTTAACAAATTAGGTTGACTTCCGGACTACTATCGGATGTGGGAACTCCTGTTTTAATAGCTAGTATTTGTATATAAATAAAATAACTTTATATATTAAAACATACCTATATATATGTATATATTGGATTTTTAAAGCTTCGTAATATAAAACTTTTCGCAGGGATCTATTCTAGGTTTATCATTTAGACACGCGGTATCGTGTCAAGCTAAGTTCAAGTAACAGACTGGATATTACACGAACCATTTGGAGCCACTTTTGACCCCCTCATAACTCAAAAACTATTTCACATAAACGTGTCAAATATTGAAACTTGCGAGACACATATGTGCTCCAAATTTCATTAGTACATCTCAAACGGTTATTTAGATATTAACGTTCAAAAATCGTCATATTCATCACTGACTGACCTATAGATCAAAACTCTAACCCAGTTCCAGATCACCTAGAAAGTTCAAATTTGGCATGCAGATAGGTAATTAGGTAAATGCAATGGAATAAATAAGAAACTGGTAAATTTTTATCATTTTATTATAATTTTTCACCCTTTAGGCGGGCGCGCAGTCATTTGTAATATTAATGATCGTCAAGGTTTTTAAGAATTAAAAAGACAAATTATAAAATTATTTAAATAACAATGTACTTAAACACATTCCCTTTAGATAGAATAAAAAAAATATTTGGCAGAAAACCTACAAAAATTTATATTAAAGCACTTTTACGAAGTACGTCGCGCGAATCCTTAACGCGTGTTTACTTTGCAAAACCTACGCAGCATGCACAACGAAAGATATAATTTAGATAAAGCAATGCGCACAGAAAGGAAGAATCTATTGTTTTGAGTTCACAATGAACATATGAGAGGTAAACATGAGTGATGATAATATACGAATTTATAACAGAAAATAGGGTTAACGCGCGACCGCTTGAAGGATTGATTCCATTAGGAACACTTAACTTATACTTGTCTTATAAAAACTGTAATATAAGAATCAGCAATCAGCAATCAAAACTTATGACAGCCGGTCTTTATGTGGATTTTAAGGTTTTCACGTGAATATATAACGAGTTGAATACCACCCTTAATTTGTTTTTAATCCAAATATTTCCGTTTTAGTACTTATAACTAAGAGTATAGTAAACTTTCTTATTTATTACGTTATTAACTGGAATTTAGTATTAATTATTGTTTCAATATTTAGCGCACATCAATAGTGTAAGATCATTACTTATAAATAATTAAATAATAGGAATTTCGGTACACGGCGCGCGGCGCGCGGTGCGACGTCGGAGCAGCGGGGTGGGAGCGCGAACTTTGACGCGAACGTGTCCGAGCGAGTGGCAACCGCGCTCATAAGCGAGCGCCGCGCCGTCTTGCTGTCCGGTTGTCTCTCGATATCTGAACTATAAGGTTGCGATTTATGCTACGAAATTCATAGGTTTTAGTATAGTTTGCGATATACTATAAGGTTGCGATTTATGCTACGAAAGTCATAGGTTTTAGTTAATAATTTTAGTATAGTTTAGTATATGAGAACTAGCCGAGTCAGATCTTAAGCTACAATATATTATCCTAAGTTAAAAGAAAAAATGATATTTTATGTTGTTATAAATAAATTTCAGGACTGGCCATTGAACTTCGTACCCATTTAGATCCCACTTCTTTTTTCGTTGAAGTCAACATCCAAGGCATATATTATAATATTGGACTTGGCTCTCATTTCACATTTATGTTTTTGATAGGATTAGAATATATCTGTTACTACTGTTCATAGAATATCTATTTAGATTTAATTTTTCAGCTTTCATAATAGTTTCAAATTTTTATTGACACCACTTTTATTTTGTTTAGTTTTTTTCTTAGTGAAAATTAAAGTTAAATTCTTATATAAGTATTTATTAATATAGTTTATTTTTGAGGTAGTCTAAAACAAAACATTAGTTACAAATTAACTCAAACTTTATGACAGTGTAAATCAGAAATTCCAGGATTCTCCCCTCGGGGGTTCCGTCTAGTGTACTAGTGTATGAACATCGCCGCTAACATTAAACGTCATCCGCGTTCGTTCGTTCGCTGCGATATCCGGAATATTATGTAACGGCACTCGCACACCACAGCACAACATGACAACATCACAACATGACAACAACACTTTCGTCTCCGACCTTTCTACCTTTCGTTACTGAAGCATTTGATTTATACAATAGTCACGCTAAATAACTCAGGACTGTTGTGTAACTAAACTAAACAAGCTTAATTATCGCGATTGCTAGTTATTGTGGACGCTTACACTTCATTATTAATTGTATCCATATTTTAAAAGAGAGTCCTTTGGTCTGTTTCATACATTGTTACGACTAAACTTCAAAACTAAATTGTAATGAAAACAAAAAAAAAATAGAAAGGGCGTATAAAAGGAAGATGGACAAAGGCTACTTTACAAAACGGTTAGGCCTTCACGTAGCTCAGTAACAAGATTTCCGATATGTTAACACAAAATGTACCGAGATCGTATGTCCATATACTAAACTAAGTAAATACGTACGTACATATACTAAAGTAAGTAAATAGTATGTTTTTACAATAGGAGTGCACGACATTTTAAAAACGAAAACCACCAATTATATATATATATATATATATATGTTGCATCATTTCAAACAATTCTTCAGAATCTAGTCTATCGTACAAGCGGTACAAGTGGTACAACGCACACGGGGAGGCAATGCCGCTCTTCAGACTTCACGGTTCAATACGCTTTCGAGTTTGGGATTGTCATCTATTCGTCTCTCAACTGAGTCAAAGGAACGAACCTTCACCCACCTTGAGTAGCCCGGCCGGCTTCCGACTTATAGACTAGCAACGTTCGCCCCTAAGTGAAGTGCTGCTACGCTCTGTTAAGTACAGCAAGTTTCTTGGTCAAAGGTCTAGGAGATGAGAGTCGAAATTATAAGTTAGTAGCTTTTGCCCGCAGCACCACTCGCGCTAATTTCGGTTGACGGCGTCGGATTTTTGCAGCAATTGCTTAATTATGGAGAGTAAGTTTGCTATAGCGAGCTACAACTGTATTCAGTTTTAGTTATTGCTACGCGAAGTTTTGAATTTTTAGGTACAAAAAGTAGTCTTTGTCCTTCTTCGTCTCTTTCACAATCTCTGTGCCAAAAATCAGCTCAATTGGTTGGTCCATAGTGACGACGACGCTGAGAAACAACACAAACAAACAGACTCATAAATATATACAAGTTAGTATAGGATATGAAGCTTATACATGTAAGAGTTTGTACAAAAAACGGGCGAAGATGTGTACAAAACGAATATGTGTACAAAACGTACTTTTTAGTTTTGCTTTCACCACAGAACAACAAGAAACAGGAGCTTACAAACAATTCAAATGCATGTTGTCGAGCAACGTCATGTTGTCGAGCAACGTCATGTTGTCGAGCAACGTCATGTTGTCGAGCAACGTCATGTTGTCGAGCAACGTCATGTTGTCGAGCAACGTCATGTTGTCGAGCAACGTCATGTTGTCGAGCAACGTCATGATGTCGAGCAACGTCATGTTGTCGAGCAACGTCATGTTGTCGAGCAACGTCATGTTGTCGAGCAACGTCATGTTGTCGAGCAACGTCATGTTGTCGAGCAACGTCATGTTGTCGAGCAACGTCATGTTGTCGAGCAACGTCATGTTGTCGAGCAACGTCATGTTGTCGAGCAACGTCATGTTGTCGAGCAACGTCATGTTGTCGAGCAACCCCTCATTGTTTTACGAAATCCAGATTTTTTTTTTAAACAAAAAAGGACGAGAAATAAAAGACCCTTTTTGGTTCTGCAAAGACTATTTATTGTTTACTCTTTATAATAAACAAAGTAGGTATAGTTAGTTTACCTGCGAGTGCGAGCCTACAAGTAAACCTTTTAAGGGTTCAATACTAATACAGTTATAGGTTCATAGCTTATTTGGCCCAGTTCTTATTGGATCATAACTCATTTGGCACAGTTCTTATTGGATCATAACTCATTTGGCCTGGTTCTGATTGAATCATAACTCATTTGGCCCAGTTCTTTTTGAATCATAACTCATTTTGTACTGTTATTTAATTTTATGATACGATCTAAAGTTGTTATTTTATTTAATGAAGTAAATTTGTTATTTTAATACTTTTACTACAAAAAGTTAGGCACATACCTACAGTTTGTACAAAATAAGAACACAGTTTGCATAAATATAAATCATGTCTCACATCTGCACAAAATCGATTTAAGATTGGATAGAGTTTATTTAGAGATTCAACTAATTACAAGCAGCAGAAATAAAAAATCGTTCATGTCTTAGAACAATCGTTCATGTCTTAATCTGTAACAATTTGATTTTTATTTTCTGAATAATAATAAAACAGTAATCTATTTAAATATACCGTATAAACAAAGTTTAATTTTGATATCAACTTGAGTTAAGTGAGTCACAAATACTATACAGTAGATTAGTTCAGTTCAGTTGAGTAATTCAATTAGTCAACTCCATATTTGTTTTTCAATTTATAAATACAAAAGACGTCTAAGAAACTAAAGTTTTGCTCTGGATGAAAAAGAAATATTTATTTTATAAAGCAAACCAAAGGGAATTGTTTACTTTGTATAGGGGTTTGTGGAGAAATTCTGAGGCAGAAAAATTATTGTATTTCAAGTAGCACACACTCTTTCGAATATATGTTTAACAATACTTTATATCAAAGCCCCCCTTTATCTATTTTGCATGAAGTGTTTTAATATAGGTAATAAAACATGACGGCCATTAAATATATCATTTTATACTTGATAAATGCAAACTCGATTAATTATTATGTACATTATGTAGATTGACTATATTCAATGAAGAACTATATTCATGCGATGCATATTCGTGAACAAAATGTTAAATGGCAGCTCTATAACTATCAACTTAACTACGAAACACTTTAAATGTTTTTTTTTTGAATAAAATTAAAAAAAACTGTAGATCTACTTGCTTTTTTAAAAAAAATGTTGAAGTTCTGAACAATGTTCTTTATAATTGACTAATTAAATGTTAAAACCAATAACTGATTTTAGAAAGGTAAATAAATGTTCAAAAATATGATTGCAATCGCGACACAGGAATATTACATACAGGAATGTTGTTAGAAAAGAGAATGGCCGTGAGAATATTATTTACAATAAGGACAACCTTCTCAAAAAAAAATATTGAACTAAGCATATCAATAAAATATTTTCCTCAATAAAAAATATTATTGAAGATTTCCAATATTTAATTAAAATTATTTCTTACCAACATCACAAAGTATCATCCAAAGAAATCCAGATAAAATCTCAAACTCAAAGATAGTCCACCATGCACCACAATCAAATCAAACCACTCACGAATTTGACATTAATTTCTATCTCAGAAAGCGTCAAATTCTTCGGAAATTAATATTCGAAGCACACCGCGTGTCCGTTATGCGAAAGCGCACTGTGCGCCGAGCGCCGGGTGGACTGGGTAGTGCGCGTGCGCGGCGAGACGACCACCGACTGGGTGGATGAACCCGCGACAAGTGGTAGAGAGGTTCGCGTCCGCGAGGAAGTCCAACACACACACACACGGACACCTCTGTGCCTTTAAACTTTTTAAACAATTCGTCGTATGTAGAGTTTGGATACCTTAAAATTTAATCGTTGTATCGATATTTTAAATATCAATATAATACTAAAAATATGTTACGTTATTTCAGCCTTTTTTAATCTTTTTATAAAATAGTGTCAAAAATATTTTCGTTTTTTAATGAATTACATAGGCAAATCAATAGAAATGAGAACCAGTGACAAGCATAATTTAAATTTAAAAAACCGGCTATAACATAATGTATGCCTGTTAAAGCCAACATCAATAATTTATTTAGGAGTGTCGTGCAATTTAGAGGTCAATTTATTTGTAGAAATTTTCAATTTATCTGATAAATAGTTTAAAATTTATGTCCAAAAGCTGCTCAGTAAGAAATAGATAAAAATATTCAAATCAAAAAAATATGTGACCTAGAATTACACACAATTAACGTTCAGTTCCTTAAAGTATTTAGTCTATCTTGTTTTCAATTTAAACATAAACAAATATTCTAGACTGTCAGTGTGTAAACGAAGTAACTGCTGAATCTCTTCCTATCCCGGCTAAACTAAGTAGAAAATAATATTGTAAACCAAGACACTCGTATAATTAGATCAAAGTCAAACTTCATAAGGTAAGTTCGTTTAATTCTAAATATAAAGCTAGTAAAAGTCAATCAAAATTAAATTATTTGAGAAATTAACATGTGTTTTGATTGGTTGTATTACATTTTCATTGTTTACTAAATTTGATTGATTTAACTTTGTTTTTATTTTAGGTAAGTCTATTAACTTTTTTGTGATTTGGGCCACAGGGACAGGGACGGGTCATTTGCTAAAAAGGAAGGACCCTGCCACCACATCTTTGCCCACTCAACATTTTGCGGATTAACACCCCTGGATGTCATATCTGCCGGGTTCTGAATACTTGGAACATGTCTCCAAGTGCTTTCAGGTACTAACTCCTGAATTTCCGCTAATCTATTAGCAACAAAAGACTTTGAGTCCCGAGGAGGAGTTGATATCCATCCTAATACTACCGTAACGTATTAATTTTTCCCGTCAACCGTGCGGACAAAAAAGCACCGCACAGTTTCTAACCTTGGTATCGTCACTGGTTTCAGTGGCAAAACTTTAGTTTTTGCAAATTAAAGCTTCTCACTTATCCAGAACGGTCTGTTTACCGAACATATACACAAGCAGCATAAGCTTCTTGCGAAATGTAACTCTATATGAATTGAATCTTCACTTAGAGCAAATCTTGGAATTCAGAAATTATCTAATTTTGTTCATGCCATTTACAAACTTTATCCATTCATTTTTTTATATCTGAACACACAGGTTCATCCCATGTAAACCTCAAAACCCAAAGCTTTTGTTAAATTATTTTTGGTATTATAGAACAAAGACTTAATAAACCTAAAGGATCAAATAATCTAGTAGACCTGGATAAAATTGTACGTTTTGCGTCTATTTCGCCATTATCGATATATTTAAATATATCATCAGAAGGATGCAAACTAACACCAATAACATTTGCTTCAGCTTAATTCTATACTTTTTGGCGATAGCGATTGATTAGATTCCACCAAAATTTTAGCATTAGTACGGTACTTTCTCAATTTAAATCCTGCTGAATGTAATTGCTTTGTTACTGAGATATAGATGTGGTTTAAATCAGCTAAATTATCACAACCTGTTAAAAGATCATCCATATAAAAATCATGTTTAATAATATTAGAAATTACTTTATCGGGACATTCCTTTGACAACTGTAAGAGACATTGGGTACTTAGGAACGGGGCTGAAGCTGTATCATAAGTAACTGTATTTAATTGGTAAGTTTTTATAGGAAGCCTATTATTATCTCTCCATATAATATAATAGCTGTAATTTTTTTTGATTTTCTTTAATTAAAATTTGCGTAGACATTTTTTGATGTCCGCAGTTATGGTATATCGATACTGACGAAATCGAAGAAGAATTGAAAAAAGATTATCCTGAATACAAGAGCCATTATGTTGAATGTCGTTTGGAGACATTCCCAAGGTTGTTGGATATGAAGCGTCGAAAACTACTCGGATTTTTGTTGTATCACTTTATTCTCGAATAACTGCATGGTGTGGCATATAGTAACCAACCACAGACCTTTTGATTTCGGTTTAGTGGCCTAAACTCTCATATTCTTGGAGGAAATCTGAGTACATTTTTTTAAGATTTTAATTTTTTTTCTAATCATTTTTCGTTGTAAATAAATATTTTTTCAGCTCTTTCGTAAGAGGGGAATCTTACGAAACAGTCTGGAGAATCTTTTAATGGCATTTTAACAATAAAACGACCATCATTGTCGCGCTTAGTAGTTTTAAGAAAATTGGTTTCGCAAACTTTATTTCTTAAAAAGGAAATATTAGAAGTTAGCAACTCTTCCAGTTCCCAAAATTTGCGAAGTTGATCCCTTAGTTCTTGTGAAAAATATCACTTATTATTTTCGCGAGGGTTGTGCAAGCTAACCCCGGTGCGACCAGACACCAACCAACCTAGGTGAGAATCGCATAAGACGGGTTTGTTTCGCCCCGATTTTATTTGATCTTGTTTGATAATGTCCCAAAAAATATATGCACCAAGAAGTAAGTCTATTTCTGCAGGATGATGAAACTCTGGATCAGCTAGTGCTATATCCGAAGGTATTTTTAAAGAAACAAGAGCTGCTTGAGTATTTGAAAGCTGGTCTGTAATTGTCGGAACCAGCCAACATGTAACCTCGAATTGAAAACTTGATAGTAAAGATTTTAACTTTTAAACCACTGATTCGCCGTGGTGATATAGAAGATTCATCTTTTAAATTAAGCTTTTTCCTTGAAGCTTCCGTCAAAAAGGATGATTAACTACCGTTGTCAAGAAGAGCCCTCAAGGTAACCCTTTTATTGTCGCAAGTAAGTACTTCTACCCGTGCTGTAGACAGAAGAACTTGAGAAGAACTTAACTTAACGGCTGACATAGAAATAGAATAAGAAGTATTACCGTTATAAGAATGGGTTGGATGACTCCCTTTGTCAGGTAAATTTTCCGTAATACCTATTTTATTTGCTGTAGAATTAGAATTATTGCTTTGAATATCATTTGATTGTTTGTGTGAAAACGTGTTGTTTTTTCTATTGCAGATTCTACAATTGCTTAAACGGCATTGAGGTGAACGATGGCTACTATTAAAACAATTGTGACATAACTTGTTACGGTTAAGTATTTCATACTGATTCTCAATATTCATTGCCTTAAATTTGTCACACTGATATAATTTATGCTCTTTAAAGCAGGCAACACATTTTATTGCCTTGGATTCGTGTGAAATAGAATTAAATGATTTAAGTCTAAAGCTATGACATTTTTAATTATCATTTTTATTTGAATTAATAGTTTCCAGTATGTCGGCACGGTCGATAAGAAACTTAATAAAATCTTGTAGTGAAGGCGAGTCTTTAAATTTGTTTCTATATTCTTCCCATTTATTAGAAGTAGCACTGTCTAATTTTTAAGACACCTTATAAATAATTACCGTGTCCCAGTGAGACGTTGGCTCACCAAGGTATTCTGAAGCGCGCAAGTTTTTATGTATTGTGTCAATTAAATTCCTTAAACCTTGATAGGATTCTCGTATCAACGGCTTCATAGAAAACAAGGATTTTAAGTCATGTTCAACTAAAATACGTTTTGAGTTGTATCTCTCGCATAGTAAATCCCAAGCGATGACATAATTTTCCGAAGAAACTTTGATAGATTTAATTGCAATAGCGGCGGAACCCTCTATTTTAAATAATGGAACTTGTTTATGCCATCGACTTAATTGTTACCGTGTATATACGACTGATAATTATCGCGAAATTCTAGCCATTTACTATGATCACCAGAATATGTCTAAGGATGAAAAGTAGGTAGTTTAATATTAGTTGTATTATATCTATCATGAAAAGAGGACGCAAGAGATTTCTTATCGTCAGCTGGTTCGCTAGTAATTTCAAGAAGATGCTGAGCATTTGCTATCAACTTATAGGACTGACTTCCAATAAGGCTTCTCGCTTTCATTTGGCTATCCATTTCGCCGTCTAATTCTTCTATCTGAGATTGTATGCCGACAAATGTAGATAACAATTTTTCAAATTTACTTAATCTAGAAGATAATTCTTTAATTTGTATTCTATTTAATTCCTTTCTGTCAATATCTAACAGAGGTTGCAAATAATTTTGAAATATAGTTATCCGGCCGTGGATATTAGACCGCTGTTGAGTTAATTTTCTTAATAAATCCACTTTAGACATGATATAAACCAATAAAGTAACTATCGGTGCTAATAAAAAAGTATGCAAGTATTGTAAAAATACCTATTTGAAAATGATTTATAAGCACAGTTAGTATTAATAAATTACCGACCTTTTTATTTCAATGCAGGTGATGTTTCTCGATGCTGTGCGAACTACTGCTTTGTGCGCGCTGCCAATGAGGATATCAAACAAACCGCTTGTTGTGCTCAGTGCAGGCTGAGTCTGTGTCACTGCTCAGTGCAGGCTGTGTACCACGTACCGCGGTCAAGAAAAACCTGGAATTTGTTTGCAACGTCTTAGTGTACGAAAATACTACAAACAAATAATACCTACCTATCGTAGAATAAATATGACTAACGTATGTTGAGAATGCAATAGTAAGCAGTGTTAGATTTTTTTTTTGGATATCTTTCACGATGCAATATAATAGGGAATTAAAATAGCAAAGGTAGCATATAGTATATATAGTTTGGCAAAAGTAGAAAAGTAGCAAAGTTAGAAGACGCTAATTGTTACGTTTAAAATTCAACGTTTTTTCTGGAAATATCAAGCTTAACGAGCGTCACTTAATAGTTTTAATTTTTCTTACATTAAGTGTTACCGAAAATTGGTCCAAAGAAATGATTGATTGTACATCTACCAAATGAAATGAGAAGGGAAGCTGGTTTTTGCTGTAAAGCAAGCGTTGTACTCACGGTTACGTAGCGATTTCTTTGCAATCTCGTCGACGTGCACTAGAATAAGTTTTTAATATAATATTTTATCACTTTCTAAGCTACCACTTCTAAGTAGGTAACTTTGTAAAAATTTATAACTGTTGTAACCAATTATTACGAAAACACCTGACGCTAAAAACAGACAACTACTAATTCACAGATTTAGGTGCTTAGATAAGAAAGGGCTGCCTTCAGGTTTGGTCTCCCAATTTAGTGTTGGCGACATTCCTTCCTTCAGAGTCTCGCCCCAAAAAGCCCGATGGAGCAGTAATGGCTGCATTAGCCAACTGCATAGTCAGTCATAAAAAAAAAACGAATGATAGTAAAATATTTACCCTACTGGAGAATATTTCTCCTTCTCATCTAGCTAATTGGCACCTAGCCAGAGCGTTAAAATCACCCAACTCCCTCCCTCCGTCAACTCATCTCAACAACATTCCCACGTTCGATGATGACGAAAAAGCGGATTGCCTTGCATCAAGCCTCCAAGCCCAATGTGCTTTAAGCACACAACTTTTCGATCCCGATCACGTGCACGGGGTAGACGGTGAAGTAGAGCGCAGAATTTCTCTGCCCCCACAGGATCCTCTGCCCCCCGTCACAGTCAACGAAGTCAAACGGATATTAACGATTAACGATATCCTTAAGCGCCTCACTCTTCCCCTCCTCTGCCTTCTAGTAGCCATTTTCAACGCTGCTATCGAAAATTGTACCATTCCTTCTCAGTGGAAAGATGCAATTGTTATAGGCATCCATAAGCCAGGGAAAGCTCGTACCGAGCCATCCTCCTACCGCCCTATAAGTTAACTAATGTCCCTTGGTAAACTTTACGAACGCCTCCTCCTCGCTTGCCTACGGAAGGCTATAGTCTTCAAAGGTATCTTAATAGACAAGCAATTCGGCTTACGTGCCAAATACTCCACCGCGTCCACCAATTCCTCCGTATCATGGAACACATCCTTACTGGCTTCCAACCAGTATTAGGTAAGCCCCGTCTCACGGGCGCTGTCTTCTTCGATGTAGCGAAAGCCTTCGACAAAGTCTGGCACAACGGCTTAATCTATAAACTGTAAAACTATTAGTTGCCAGACCGCTTCGTACTCATCATACGAGACTACTTGTCGAACCGTAGCTTTTGTTATAGAGTCGAAGACACTCTCCCTTAAATAGGTGCTAATTTATTGTTATCAGGTCCAAACCAGTGTTTAATACTTCAACATCTTGTTAACGATAGCAACTTCTAACTATACACTTTTAAATACATTTTTTAATCATATTGTTGCGTGTTATCTATTACCAATGTAAGATAACAAACATGTCTCTCATAATGGACGTCGGACGTCAAGCGGAACACATAATATACAAATTTTACCTTCCAATAAAAAAAATATTATGTTTCCATAGACGTCTAAAGTCCAGGTAATGTCTTCCTAGTGGAAAAATCATTATGAGCCGAACAATGAAAAAATAACATGGCGGCTTACATTAAGTAAGAAATTAAATCCGTTCACAAGAAAAAAGTAGATAAACCACTACTTCCGGCACTGTCGGTGGAGGTCACGTGACGGAAAACACGAAAAGTTGACGATGTACTCTCAAAATGGACTTCGGTCGTCAAACAGAGAACATAATATATAAATCATACCTTCCAATGAAATTTGTATATTATGACTACTACTGCTGCCTTCCTATGCATTTTAAACATTTTAGCTGATCGGTGCGTATCTCTGGTACCTACAGAGACACGGACGATCCAAGTATATGTAGATCACTAGTGTTCATTTATTTGTTTTTATTCATGAACTAGCCTACTCCTAGGCTATTATTATGTATTGGATAATTTGTCAATTGCTAAGAATATCCGTGTGTGTTTTAGGGGAATGGACCTACATAAAGGGCCAGACAAGGTGAACGGGTTTCTGGCTTTGCGGACGACCTAGGAGTGCCTGGTTTGGGTCGAGGTCAAGACCTACCTATTAGTGAGGGTCGAGGATCAGACTTCGATGTACCTGAAAGATGAAGTCCGATCCTAGAACCACCATATCAAAGAAGCCAAGGTCAGTACAATATACAATCCCCAAGAGCGCCAATGTCACTGGTCCGGGACTTAGGTTAATAAAGTTAGAGAATCTGGTCTGAGCTTGACACTTCTAATGGATCGAGGTAAAGACCTAGTAGCAACTAATCGCAAGACAGACGTACCAGAAAGTCGAAGTCCGGTCCTAGGAGTACCGATAGATACGAGGCCAAGGTAAAAAAAAAGTTTAATAAAGTTTGGTGACTTCTTATGTAAGGACGTGAAAAGACGAGTGTGGAGAGACAACGATATTCATCTGTCGTTTCTGATTAGCACGTTCGTTATCGACCGCCATCTCGGCCAAAGAGTAGTAATGACAGTCGAGCACTCACGCAGTCTGTTCAAAGTCTCCGCCATCAGCAGTCGCCTCGTAATATTTATATTCATAAGTAAAACCCAGAGTGTACCAATTTAAGTTGACAAATCAATTTACATAGATGACACTGGTATCAGGTTTAAGAGAAAAAAAGACCTGATCCATCAATGACACTAGTATTAGGTAAAAGAGAAATTTACCTTTTTTTCTATAGAGAAAATTTCGTTGCATTATGATTTGCTAATATCTTTGAATTGTAATGTATATTTATACTACATGTTTTTTTATTTCTTAAGACTTGATTTACTCGCTTAAAATTGAATTCTACTAATTTGTTTTATGCCCCCTCTTTAAAACTCTGAAAGCGGGACGCCGGAGTTCTTCAAATTAGTTTTGAAAAACCACACTTTATTTGTCTGTTATTACAAGTCGCAAGTTCGGCCTCATTTCGAGTTCTGCTGCCATCTCTAGGCAGGTGCACCCGCATAATAGCTTAACCTCTTTGACTCTGCTTAGCGACGAGCTGAGAGAATTGTCAACGATCCCAAATTCACAAGCCATATTGAACTCTTAAGTCAGAAGGGAGAGTTTGCTTCCCTGTGTGTGTTCTACCTCTTGTGTAATAGTCTGTGTTCTGAGGAATTGTTCGAATGCTGCCCAAGGCTACTTTCTAACATCGCACTGCTCGCCATCGGCAACCTATATAAGTGGCCACTGGCACAGTGTGGTCACGAGCATCCATAGACTACAATGACTGGTTAACACCAGGCGGACCGTTAGCTTATTGGTACCACTTTAGTGGTATAAACAAAACCTGCGTTCAAGAGGATTCATAGTGACCCTGGCAACATAGACATGGTTCAGAAGTGAGATGAGTCTAAGTTTTTGAAATGTCTTTTTTAAATGAGGAATACCGCCCTGAAGTATTATTAAACCTCTATTCCCATAATAACTCTATAGAAACAAAAAATCCAGCCAATTAGAGGCTCCTTTGCGACGACAAGCAACAGCCAATCAACAAACAGACAAATAAAAAAACAAACAAAAAGGATTCCACATTTAAATATTAGGATTAGTTACAATATTACGTCTACGCTATAGGTATACAAGGTATACTATACGTACACAGTGTAACTGTCCAACGATCCGTCTCCGCGTATGTGTCTTGCCAGTCTTTTGATTTGTCATAATACTTTTTTTTTACCTTCATTTGTTCTTATTTGGCTTTATTTATTTAATCTTAAGCTATCAGTGTAGTTTATCCTACTAATATTATAAATGTGAAAGTTTGTTTGGACGGATGTTTGCTACTCTTTCACGCTTCAACCACTGGACGGATCGAGATGAAACTTGGCATGCATATAAGTTAGATCCTGGAATAGCATATAGGCTACTTTTTATACCGAAATTCCTGCGGGAATGACTATAACCGAGCTTAAACGAACTATAACTATAGCTACAGCTTGAAATATAGCAAACTTCATTAGTGTAAGTAAGGAGTAAATCACAGTCGCCGATAACCGAATTAAGGGCGGGCGGAGCCTCTAGCAAAGTCTAGTACGCTATATTAAATTGAAACTTTTAAATCACTGGCTTTGACGCTAACTAGACTAACTAGACTATTTATTTATTTTGTAACGACGAGATGGATTTGACTTTGTGTAATAATTTATCGCTGCTCTAAATCCAAATGTCCGTTTTATCGGTTTATTGCCGAGTATCGACTGGATATGGTCATTACCGAAAGGCGGTTTAGCAAATGTGTTGTGTAAGTTGTATCGATTTGCTAGCGTACGTACGTACGGTCGGTTGCGCAGCGCATCACTCTTACTTGCATTACACTTTACTCGACCTCGCTTTCTTTACATAACCAGATTCCTTATCATTTGATTTAAGCTTTAAGATTGTTATTGTTAAGTTCAGTCCTTATTGTTATTGTTAAGTTCTGTCGTTATTGTAATTGTTAAGTTCTGTCTATTATTGTTATTGTTAAGTTCTGTCGATATTGTTATTGTTAAGTTCTGTTTGTATTGTTAAGTTATTGTTGTTGTTATTGTTATTGTTAAGTTCTGTTGTTATTGTTGTTATTATTGTTATTGTTAAGTTCTGTTGTTATTGTTGTTATTAATGTTATTGTTAAGTTCTGTTGTTATTGCTGTTATTATTATTATTGTTAAGTTCTGTTGTTATTGTTGTTATTATTGTTATTGTTTAGTGCTGTCGTTATTGTTATTCTCATGTAGAGCAAACACTTTTACTAGGTCATCCTCTGCAGCTGCGCTCTGCGACGCGACGGACTGTGTACACTTTAACTAAATCACGATGTGCGTATATTTTGCTATACCTATCCTGTTGCTTAAATATCATTCATCATCATCATCATCATATCAGCCCATTGACGTCCACTGCTGGACATAGGCCTCACCTAACTTTCCCCACAGCGTGCGATTCTGTGCCCGCTACCTTTACAAGGTCATCTGTCCATCTAGCTGCGCTTTCCGGTTCATGTTCGCAACTCGAGAACCTTCTTCCGACATGGGCCATCGGTTCTTCGAGCGATGTGCCCTGCACATTGCCACTTCAGTTTTGTAATTCGGTGAGCTATGTCGGCGCCTTTAGTTCTCCTATGGTTTTCCTCATTCCTGATTCGATCACGTAGGGAAACTCCGAGCATAGGTCTTTCCATCGCCCGCTGAGCGACCTTGAGTTTTCGCATAAGGCCCATAGTTAGCGGCCAGGTCTCAGTGCCGTAAGTAATCACTGGCAACAAACACTGGTTGAAGACTTTTGTCTTCAAGCACTGGGTATTAAGAACGAGAAAATAGTACGCAGTTTTCCGAACGCTGCCCAACCGAATTGGATTAGGCGATAAATATCATCAAACAAAATCTATTAACTCTGTCTTACGTCATATAAATATTAGTAGTAGGCAAATGAGGCACATTATGTAACGTGCAATTACGATGTTTTTGTGTTCATTTTATGTCTTAAGACAAGCTTTCTATAAACTAATAGCTTTGACAGGAGCAAATTTGAGCAAAGTATAGGATAACATTATGAGAAGGAAACGTTTGTTTAATACTTACCAGTTTCAGCCAATGAGCTCATGAATGTTGGCAAAGACATACGAAGTTTTTATTCATTGGAACCGTAAGTCTGTCGTACGTCAGTCAGTCGTTCATTAAAACATAAGGTAGGTGAGGTAGATCGGGTAGATCGGCATTTTAAAACAGAACTGCAACTGCTACGCAGAGAGTCGTCATTTACTATTACGTGTGGCGACAGGTGACAACCCCATGTAAACACAGTACTTCACTCCTGCCGACGAAAATGTCTTTGCAATTATTAGTCCTTTTATCAAAGTCTGCTACTGCCGCCTGCAACCTGCCATCTGCCGTTAACGATGTCGTTGACGAAATACCGAACCCTTGCGTTCGGTAGAAGAGTTAGACGTACCATTCGTTGCTATAATACTCCCAAGAAACAAGGATTAGTAATTTTTGTATTTTATTGGATTGGTAACTATAACATAATACAAAACTGAAATTTCTATTTTATCCTCTGAAGTTTGTGCTTGGGAATTACATATAAAAATAAAAATTATATTATTATCGTTTTCCCCCCTTAAACGCCAAATACAGAATTCAATACACAACAGATTGCTTAAAACCGTAAATAACTAAATAATGCCACGATGGAACAACACTTTTTAACATTACTTTGGTACCTTTTTAAGTGTTTTTTTTCTAAGCTTCTTTGAAGTTTAAATCATTTGTAAATCGAAAGTATAATTAAAAGGCAATCATCAGAAGAAGACACCGTAAAGCACACAACCAATTTAATAAACCAACTAAAATTGACAGTCAGTTTATAATGCGACTTTAGATTTGCTTTCTCCCTTCATTGTGATCATCATAAGTTCGGTAGAAAGTGGTGCGACGCGCCCCGTGCCCACAAGCTCGTGCGTAAGATTCCGTAAAAATTACCTTTCCTATCACGCTGTTTGGCGTAGCTTTACATGGCTTGTCCCATGGCATTTAAGACCATAAAAAAGAGAATATAAGGCAACATTTATAGCGCAACCCGTTTCTAACAAACTACAACGCTACTTATTTTACAGCAAAGCCCCTGAGTCGTGAAGAACTGTACACGCTATGTACCTACAAGTATAGTTACCTTTTTTCTGATCCGTGCCGTGGTACTTGTGCGCCTGTGGTATTTGTGCGCCTATGTTACTTGTGCGCATGTGGTATTAGTGCACCTGTGGTATTTGTGCGCCTATGGTACTTGTGTGCCTGTGGTACTTGTGCGCCTGTGGTATTTGTGCGGCTATGGTACTTGTGTGCCTGTGGTACTTGTGCACCTGCGCCTGCGGTACTTGTGTGCCTGTGCCTGCGGTACTTGTGTGCCTGTGGTACTCGTGCGCCTGTGGTATTTGTGCGTCTATGTTACTTCTGCGCATGTGGTATTTTGGCACCTGTGGTACTTGTGCGCCTGTGCGCCTGTGGTACTTGTGTGCCTGAGGTACTTGTGCGCCTATGTTACTTGTGAGCATGTGGTATTTGTGCACCTGTGGTACTTTTGTGCCTGTGGTACTTGTGCGCCTGTGGTATTTGTGCGCCTGTGGTTAGTCGAGAATTTATTTATAAATGACTCTTGCTGTTTTACGGCTTCTGGGATTATGTTATTTGGGCTTGACTGCAAACAATCATAATTTATATTTTTCCCGTCACGCGTTCACGGTTGTTGATCCGACGGTCTACTCTTGGCCTCAGATTGACTTGTTATTTGAAATTCTCATCACTCTATTTGGTGAGAACCATTACGGGCTTTTTGTCTCGATAGTGATAGCATTTGGCGCTGAATCGGCTTAAATGGAATTAAATCAACACCTGTGCGTATTTTTCTAAAAGTACATCATAATAGCTTTACTTTCAGAAAATATGAGTCCCTAATTAAAATAAATTGAAACATGGTTTAGCACGTAAAATGTCCGTGACAGAAACGTCGAAAAAAAGTAGGTACATTACTTCCTTCAAGTCCGATAGGTAAGCAATCGCTGGATGAATAAAGTTAAAAAACCGGACCTCTGGTGACGCCTTGCGAAATACTAATACAACGATGCTATTCCGGCCGAGGATTGTACTCTACTATTTTACTTAAATGTATAAAGCGATGAAATTGAGAGATGATTTAGAAAGAGATTTAGCTATTTAAAAAATAAAGTAAATATGAAAATGTCACTTTGACACATAGAGGTTGTTTGACGTAATATGTAAAGTAAATATTGAACACATAAGGGTTGTTTGGTGTAATAGGTCAAGTAAATATGAATATTTTACTTTGATATTAAGGTTGTTTCATACATTAAGTAATATAAATATGAAAATATTACCTTCACACATAAAGGTGACTTAATAGGTAAAGCAAATATGAAAATGTTACTTTTAAAATAAAACTGTTATTTGCGGCTTTGAACAGTGTTAACAAACATGTTTTAATAAATTAATTAATTTTGTTAAGAAGATACACTTCGCGGCGCCTCGCATCGAGCTTCATACACACGAATTATTCACTTATTTTTGACACTTGCTGATCAAACACCACGAAATTTTGAATATATGTTCTAGTAATAAATATCTAGGTCTGCAGTGTGCCAGTTTTCTATAAAAATTTATAGTTCAATAGTTATACAGGATTCAATTTTTTCATATAAATATTTTTATAAAAGATTCCAATTTAATAGAACGTTTTACAAGATTTTGGAAAAACCACAGTGATTGATCAGTAAATGTCAAAAACAAATGAGAAATTCGTTTGTATGAAGCCCGCTGCGAGACGCGCGAAGTGTATCCTCTTAAGGTTTATATGAAGTTTGTATGAAGCCCGCTGCGAGACGCGCGAAGTGTATCCTCTTAAGGTTTATATGAAGTTTGTATGAAGCCCGCTGCGAGACGCGCGAAGTGTATCCTCTTAAGGTTTATATGAAGTTTGTATGAAGCCCGCTGCGAGACGCGCGAAGTGTATCCTCTTAAGGTTTATATGAAGTTTGTATGAAGCCCGCTGCGAGACGCGCGAAGTGTATCCTCTTAAGGTTTATATGAAGTTTGTATGAAGCCCGCTGCGAGACGCGCGAAGTGTATCCTCTTAAGGTTTATATGAAGTTTGTATGAAGCCCGCTGCGAGGCGCGCGAAGTGTATCCTCTTAAGGTTTATATGAAGTTTGTATGAAGCCCGCTGCGAGACGCGCGAAGTGTATCCTCTTAAGGTTTATATGAAGTTTGTATGAAGCCCGCTGCGAGACGCGCGAAGTGTATCCTCTTAAGGTTTATATGAAGTTTGTATGAAGCCCGCTGCGAGACGCGCGAAGTGTATCCTCTTAAGGTTTATATGAAGTTTGTATGAAGCCCGCTGCGAGACGCGCGAAGTGTATCCTCTTAAGGTTTATATGAAGTTTGTATGAAGCCCGCTGCGAGGCGCGCGAAGTGTATCCTCTTAAGGTTTATCAACTTTATCAAATAAAGCTTTTTAGATCAAATCCAAATAAAGCTTTAGAAGGAAAATTCTCGGACCACGTCATTAATATTCCTGAAATAACTAACTATCTATGTGCATTTATGAAACTCTTCTATAAATAAAAACAAGGTTTTGCCCTTAGCAGCAGCAAAAACTAACAAAGGGACAGAATTGGCTCCTCGCGAGAGCAATCGGCGTACAGTTGTCTGTGTAAGAAGCAGCTCATCCTGAAGGCGACATACGCAGCTTCCCGTGACTAGCTTCTGTGACTTGGTAATGTCATGGCGAACATGTTTAGTGGTAACTTAAACTGTGGTGGTGTAGGAGAAATTAATAGTCAGTAATGCCAACGCAATGACCCGTAACGATTTCTTCTTTGATGATGTTTCTCTGTAGACAACTTCGGGGAACCTTTTGCACAACTTTGGTAAAGTTAAGTATCTATTAAAGACGTAAAATCGGGCCACCAACCTTCAGCTTAATGACGTGTGCACTAAGTCCGCTTGAAGTACTAGAATTATGAAGAATTATTAAAGGGCGCGTTCGTTTTGGGATTAATAGATACTTTCCACACTTTTGATAACGCCAGTTTTGCCTACCTACCGTTCGTGTAGCTTTGAACTAACAAAATTTTTGGTAACAAAACTTGCAAAATAAACGGTTGACGTACACACACTACGATAAAACACACACACTACCATAAACAATGAAGTGCAGTTAGACAGATTAACACAAAAACCCCACCTCCAAACATGGGTCTAAATTTTCATTTTAGGTAGCAAAAGTGACAAAAATAACAAAAATATCGTAAACGAACGCATGACAGTTTATCACAGATGATACTAAAATTTTGATATTTTCGATACCAATGCTAAACGAACGGATGACAGGTGACATAAGTAATGAAAATAATGATTCCGTGTCCCAAGACGAACGCGCCCAAAATACCTTGTTTATATATAGGTAGGTACACCCAAAATTCTGTTGGTGCGGTATTTAACTGATCAGCTAAAGTCAAAGTCAATTTTTTTTATTCAAAATAGGTTTTTACAAACACTTATGAATCGTCAAAGATATGAAATACAATTTTAAAACTTAGGTACCATGTGCCTCAAGAGTTCCGCCTGGTCTACAATCCATCTTTAGTGCGAATTCCTACAAAACTGAGCTCACGTGTTCATTGTCAAGCACAATTTATAAATGAGTGGTCTTAAGTAACGTTTTAATGAAATATTCACCTCGTCGGCGCCATGTCGGCCTTAGTTCCTCGAGTCCTCACTCCTAACAGACAGAGATTGTTGGAAGTTGTAGCTGAACAGAACTGTGACTCGTGGATTTCCTGCAGTATTTAGGAGAAAAATAAAATATATTTGTTACCTTAGCAATTTATACCTATTTAATTAATTATAAAAACATTGAATATTTTATGAGCAGATACTTTAGAAAGAAACATCAGTTTTGCACACCATGTATTATTTATGATTATCTATGGAGCAAATTGTGTCCATATATCCGGTACTTTCATAGTAACCCAATTATAAGAGTTTCGAAACTTACAAAAAAAATAATGAAAACTCAGTTCTTCGTCTGATTTATCTGTCGCATAAATTGTTATTCTAATGAATTAATGCGACAGATAAATCTAACTAAAAACTTAGTTATCTTATGGTTCTATAATAATAATTATTTGTAAGTAAGAAATTTTTTTTTTTTGTCTTTTAGATCGAGTATATTATCCTATAAAAAGCGTTTTTGCACATTCCAATAATTAATAATTCATTTTATTTGTTTTAATATGTAGTGAATATCTTTACTTTGCTCAAATTATGGTACAATACACGATATAGGTACAGATGATGTACATTTTTAAGTCCTACACAATTTATCAATTAGTGCTATGCAAAATCTTGAAACAAAGAAGTCATTAAACTATGTTAGCATTAATATTACATAACATTCGAACTTTTATTAAAGTCAAAAAATCGGCCAAGTGCGAGTCGGACTCGCGCACGAAGGGTTCCGTATCATTATCTATAAAAACGGCAAAACAATCACGTTTGTTGTATGGGAGCCCCCCTTAAATATATTTTTTTTATTTTTATGTAATTATTTATTTTCAAAGTGACTATATAACTAAATATTCTGTGAATAATTTAAGCGCCTGCCTGTTGCCGTTATCAATATCAAGCAAAAAATCACGTTTGTTGTATGGGAGCCCCCTTAAAAATTTATTTTATTCTGTTTTTTAGTATTTATTGTTATAGCGTCAATAGAAATACATCTTCTGTGAAATTTTTTACTCTCTTACTATCACGGTTCATGATAGCCTGGTGACAGACGGACGGACGGACGGACAGCGGAGTCTAAGTAATAGGGTTCCGCTAATTACCCTTTGGGTACGGAACCCTAAAAAACAGTAAGTAACGGTGGAAGCACAGTCAGTTTTATTAATAGTTACGTAAACAAGTCGACATAATCGGCTAATAAATAATTCAAAATAATAATAATTATGTAAATTTTATTCAAATTTATGGCAAAGACATTAATTAACAGAATTAAAACACTAGTCTTTTAGCACACAAAATATATTTTTTTAAATAGTGCCAGAGGTAATGATTTTATGTCATTTGGTAATTTATTAAATACTTTTACTGCCAGAGCGGAACAATTACTCTCTGTTGTTAATTTTTTTTTAAATAGTACTAATTAATCAAAAAACCTCATATTAAATTCGAGCACACTACCATATATTGTAAATAAGTGTGGTTTTTTTTTTAACAAACAAACATTATTCGTATATATGTGTGTTTGTGTGTCGATTATGACGACTTGTTTATTTCGAGAAGGTTTACTTTGGAAACAATTATCAACATGATTGCAGAGGACTTACGACAACACATTTCTTTTATGCTTTAAATGCACTCTTGATAACTACTAATGCTCTATTGATAGCTATTACGTTTCGTTACGTACTTTGAGTACCTACCTATATACCCACGATAGTCTGTTAACTTTAAATGCACTCTTGATAACTACAAATGCACTCTTAATAACTACTAATGCTCTATTGATAGCTATTACGTTTCGTTACGTACTTTGAGTACCTACCTATATACCCACGATAGTCTGTTAACTTTAAATGCACTCTTGATAACTATTAATGCTCTATTGATAGCTATTACGTTTCGTTACGTACTTTGAGTACCTACCTATATACCCACGATAGTCTGTTAACTTTAAATGCACTCTTGATAACTATTAATGCTCTATTGATAGCTATTACGTTTCGTTACGTACTTTGAGTACCTACCTATATACCCACGATAGTCTGTTAACTTTAAATGCACTCTTGATAACTACTAATGCTCTATTGATAGCTATTACGTTTCGTTACGTACTTTGAGTACCTACCTATATACCCACGATAGTCTGTTAACTTTAAATGCACTCTTGATAACTACTAATGCTCTATTGATAGCTATTACGTTTCGTTACGTACTTTGAGTACCTACCTATATACCCACGATAGTCTGTTAACTTTAAATGCACTCTTGATAACTACTAATGCTCTATTGATAGCTACTACGTTTAATATATTATTTTCTAAATACTTCTGTATGACAGGTATTTGTTGATGTTTATTTTCAAGTTTGTAAGTATATTATTGTATCATGGTATCCTTGACGAAGAAATCACAAATGATGTTTGTTGTCACAGAACAAGTATACAAATCAGCACATTTCATCAAATTCCATGTTTGTGTATAACGGGATACTTTTAGGAGCGAAATTTTTAATAATGAAAAACGTGCTGAAACAAAAGAATGTCACAAAAAGTCAATTTCCATAAATTGATTCAAGGTCATTCCATTACCAAAAAGTAAAGTCATTCCAGTCAGCCCAGCTGGATGCCAGCGGAGCTTTTCAGCAATGACATAACAAAATAACTACTACAATGCAATTAAGGCGTGGCTGAAGTCTACTGTGGGATAAGTGAAGTTCTCAAGCACTAACTCCACATACAAAAAAAGTACGTCATGGAAAACGTCACATCAAAAAGGTTTTGAATATTTTTGCTGAGATGCATTAAAGTTAATTTTATTCTGATTAATAAATTGTTAAAAAATCACGACTTACAAAACGTAAACTACATTTCGAAATGATCGCAATACACCTAGATAAAAAATAAGTTAAAATTACTTTTCGTACATACGGTTAGCGTTCTATAATACCTTGTGGCCGTAACACTTTTTTCAAAATTTGTGTGGTAGTTAACAGTTCATTGTTCTAACATGTGAAACATAATATTACGTCACAGTTATTGGGCAAAAAAATGTAAAGAAATTTAAGAATTATGAAGCTCATCATGCCCACCTTTTCTCGATCTTGTTCTCGAACCTCGACGAGAAAGAAAGCGTAAGAAATCATCTGCAAGGGCAGAATTCCATTTTATCGGCAAAATAGCTGGGCTACTTACGAGCTATCCCTTTGGGAGTCGTGCTTTCTGATAGCTTGCTGGTAAAAAATTTTTGTCAGTCGTTTTTCCACCACTGCGGAAAAGTGATACTAACTTGGCCCACAGGGCTAAATAGAAAGCCGATCTACTGGGCAGTCTCTTTGCCTAAACTCGAATTTGAATGACGAAGGCGTTGTACCACCTACTACACCGTGGTGCAGTAAGATCATGCTGGAAATCTCTTTAACACAGCGGGAGGTCCGGCAGGCGTTGCTTTCTCTAGACGTCCATAAGTCATGTGGGCGAGACGATATACCAGCAGTGATGCTTAAACAGTGTGCCCCTGAATTGTATCCTGTACTCACGCGCCTCTTCGCGCTCTCCTACTTCACTAGGATTCTTTATAGAGGAATGCCAATGTGCACCCAAAAAGGGCGATAGATCGGATACATCGTATTACAGGCCAATCCCTATTACCTCACCTCTCCAAGGTAATGAAGCATGAGATCAATACACAGCTTCTAAGATACCCAGAAAAACACGACCTGGTCAGAGACTGTCAATATGGCTGTCGCTACGGTCGCTCCACTGGTGACCTTCTAGTGTATGTCACACACCGATGGGTACTAGCCATTGAGAGTCACGGGGGAGGCGATGGCACGTAGCCTGGACATATCGAAGGCGTTTAATCGTGTCTGGCATCGGGCTCTTCTATGAAAGTTGCCATCTTACGAACTCCCTGAGGGTTTGTGCAAATGGGTGGGTACCTTATCGTCCGGCAGACGCATACAAGCAGTAGTTGACGATAATTGCTCTGATGGACATTAATGCTGGTGTCATATACCCCTCACCATCTCAAAGAGCATTGGGATTCTCGGTGTTAACATCTTCAGCGGTGCTCAGTTCCGAGATCTTTTGCAAGACAAGGTGAAGTTAGCGTCCAAAAAACTTGGATTACTCAACCGAGCGAAGCAGTACTTCACCTCGGGGCAAAGGATGCTGCTTTACAAGGCACAATCCCGGCCCCATATCTCTGGGCGGGTGCAATCGTATACCAGCTTAGCCCTAATCATCGACGATCCTAAACTAACAAGCCGTAGTCAAACTTTAAGTTTGAGGTGACAGTTTGTCTCCCTGTGTATGTTCTACCGCTTATATTGTATTGTAATGAGTTTTGAATTGTTCAAAATGATGCCTACGGCTACTTTCTACCATCGCACCGCTCGCCATTGGCTGGGAATTCATCCTCACACCTTAGAATATAAGTTGTCACGTACAGTGCGGTTTCAGAGAAACTATATCCCGGGAACGCTTAGGTTGCGGAATGTGCTCCCTGGCACAGACTATATAATACTAGTCCCTGGCACAGACTATATAATACTAGTCCCTGGCACAGACTATATAATACTAGTCCCTGGCACAGACTATATAATACTAGTCCCTGGCACAGACTATATAATACTAGTCCCTGGCACAGACTATATAATACTAGTCCCTGGCACAGACTATATAATACTAGTCCCTGGCACAGACTATATAATACTAGTCCCTGGCACAGACTATATAATACTAGTCCCTGGCAAGGTTTTCTCAAAGAAATATAACATGAGGTTCTTTAAGAAAGCATTAATAGACATTTAAAGGGTCGGCAACGTGCGACTGATGCTCCCAGTGTTGCAATCGTCCATACCAGCGGTGACCGCTTACCATCAGTCGTACCGTTGGCTTCTTGGTCATCTTAGTGGTATAAAAAAACTGACTACATTAGGTGTTCACACGACGTCATCGGTCATCACACCTCAGAGGCCAGGCACCCCCTGGAAAATATCCCTAGATACGCCAATGTACAACAACTGCACAAATTGAGGTAATTTTCCTTGTAGTAATTTGAGTTTAACTGTACCTGTCATCATTGACAAAACATGAGGCGTTATCTTTTTAAACTTCGTATCACTGAGATATTAATTTATTACTGAGATATAGATATTATGGTGGTAAAAACTACTGACAAAAGTTTCCTTCGGCAGCTTTGCAGAGATGCTGGCATCAGCTAGTTAGTACGCATAGCTACCTTATCTTATTCTGTCATACAGGTACTAAACGTCCTGCCTAGGCATTTAGTTAAACGGTGGATTCAACTATCAGGCAATTTGATATCAGCGCTGCCAAGAAAGACAAAATGGGTGTATTCGATTTGAAATAAATCATTATTTTTGCACCGTTAGCTTTAGGCAGGGAATTCATCCTTAGGGTCAGCTCCTACCAAGACGCGACGCTTACTCCTTAGAACCTTCTCCCGTGAACAGTCAGGGCGTAGAATGAGCTCTCTACTAAGCTTTTTTCTAAGGACTACAATATGAGGTTCTTTTAAAAAGAAGTTATTACATGCCCCAGGTGTTGCAATCGCACATAGGCTGTGGTGTTGCAATCGCACATAGGCTGTGGTGTTGCAATCGCACATAGGCTGTGGTGTTGCAATCGCACATAGGCTGTGGTGTTGCAATCGCACATAGGCTGTGGTGTTGCAATCGCACATAGGCTGTGGTGTTGCAATCGCACATAGGCTGTGGTGTTGCAATCGCACATAGGCTGTGGTGTTGCAATCGCACATAGGCTGTGGTGTTGCAATCGCACATAGGCTGTGGTGTTGCAATCGCACATAGGCTGTGGTGTTGCAATCGCACATAGGCTGTGGTGACCGCTTTCCTTCAGACAGACCGTTAGCTTGTTTGTTAGAAAAAAATATAATTTGTTGATAAATAAAACAATAAATGTTTTGTATATATTGTTATATAATATATTGCATGTGTTAGTAAATTAATTGATAATATTTGATCAAAGTAATACGCCACTAACGCAAAAGTGTCAGTATTACGCAAAGTAATATATAGTGGTATATTTGAATGCCTATTTATATATGCATTTATACAAATTAGTCTGTTTTACAAACAGGATACCCAAGGCTCATAAATGAATTATACACATTTTGTTTCCAATTATACGAACTGGAAGTCCTGGACGACATAGAAATTCGACTTTTGGTTAGCATCTAACTCTTCGTAGGAAGCGTATTTAAAAATATAAAAATAGTCAACGCTTGTTTTTTAGAAAATTATGTATATATTTGTAATTTTTAGTAGGCATTCCTGTTACGTGGCCGGAGGCAGTAGTTTCATAAGCTACAGTAAAATAAAATGTTATCGTCTTACAACATTTACGCTTTAGTTCATACACAAAAATGCAGTTTTGCAACAGAGGAAAGTAGCGCTGAGTTCTTTTAGTACCCGTCACCGGAAACCAAGAGATTGTACGGAAAACGGACAAACAATGCGTACTAATTGATTCGTTTAGCGCGTCAAGTGTAATCCTCTCGCCTCCATTACTTGCCTAATTTTACCGCCGTATCTATACATAACATTATAACATAACTCAGAGAGTCTGATGCCGCGCGGGCGGTAACAAAACATAACAAAACATAACATAACATAACAAAACATAACATAACATAACATAACATAACATAACATAACATAACATAATATAACATACGCAGCAAGTTAAAAAGAAGCAGCCTCTAAATTCTAACCTCCGAGTTATTTTTTATATTTGTTTAGGTGCTTTAAGCTTATATTGTCTGATTCATCAAATAAATATGTTTAAAATATTAAAGACAGGTTAAAACATTAGGTACAGGTTGAAGCCGATCAGTATATATTACTATGAAATTAGTAGTATCGTAACGGAGTAACTTTACTGTAACTTTTTAACTGCTGGCCTTAAATAAGCTTAAGTTAACTTAGGAATTCCTGGTGAGAGCTGTGTTAGGTGCTTCTTTGCGTAAAAATGCGTAATGAGGAATTTTGTCCAAATAAACCACGGATGAACGATCTCCTACTGAGTGGACAGACGTCGTGGTAGAGGTGAGGTTGTGGAATCATATGGAGCAGTCGAAGTTAAACACTGAACGGTTTCCGCCTAAAATAATATTCAACATAAAAATATAACAATGAAGTGAGCTGTGCTAGTTTTTTCATTGCGCGATAAAATCCAAAATGAGGAACCCAAAAATGAACTGAAAAAACCAGTCGCCGTAATAAATCACTGACTTAGCCCAATGTCACTGATTTTTTCTTTGTTGACTTTTCGGTCACCCACTTTTTAGATAATATATAATATACTTTCAGAGTATGAGACATGAAAATGTATTTTTGCTAAGATTGTATAAAAATGTAATTGTACGCTCTAGTTTAATGATGTAAAGTAAACGGGCTTTGTACTAAGCAGTATTATATAATCTGTGGTACTAAGAGACAAGCAACGAGCAAATGTGTAGAAATTGAAAAAAAATTATACTTCTATGATTTCGGATTTCGAATTAAAAATAAAACTAGTCGGGACTCGTGTGTATTATTTGTCGTTTTAGCAAAATGTTATGAAAAGATTGTACTTGCAACATTATAACACGATCATACGGTACCTACTAGAACGTGACGTGTGACGTGTGACGCGTCTTCGCTAGATCAGCTACCTATATAGTTAGATCC